>OY728161.1:1364676378-1367076378 GCA_963277665.1 Viscum album
TTCAACATTTTTATAAGATCCATCTATTAGGCGATAGTTATTTGATGAGCAGCCAAGTAGTGGTCCCAGTACTCAGGGTGTTCGTACAAGGGGGTGGTATGAGAGCTAGACGATCTGGTCGGCATACCCGATTAGACCCTGCCCCTCCCACTGACATACCTTCCATCCCACATTATGATCCTGGTGTTTCGTTAGGACACATGGGATATTTAGGCCTCCCATGTTTTCACCACCCTTTACATCTGAGCCTCATCACCCGTTTGTACCATATCCGATGATGATTCTCACTCCCCATTCAGCATTCGGCCAACCATCCTTGTCATCTTCTTTTACTTCTTCTTCCTTCTCTTCAGGATTTTATATTCCATCTTCTTCGACTCATGATCCGCCAGAGTCTATCCCTACGGAGCATACATTGGGACCCACTCCATCTGTATAGGGTGTTCCTTCAGTTTTTGCGGATCCAGCAGTTCCCATTGATCAAACTACCATAGGTATACTTATACAACCGTAACAAATTTTTACACCATTATTTATTTTCATTATAACATGTATTGATAAAATATTTATTTTTCTTTCATAACAGATGCATCTACTGATAGGAGGCAGGGGCGGGGGCGTACACGCATGCGTGCGGTGTGGAACCGCCGCAAGCAGTTGATGGTGGACTACAATGAAGATAGTCAAATGATTGAAAAATCAGGGCAGAAATGTTGAAGTTTTTTGGAGACGCTTGCCAAATACTCTGACATCATTCCTGTCATCCTGCTCTCATGGAGACAGTTGCCTAATGAAGTCAAGGATAAATCTTGGGTAGAGATATGGGTAAAAAATCTGTTGTATTTAATGCAATATATTATTTTTTGTATTTATATGAATTAATATTGTGGTGTCAGCTTCAGTTTAATTTCCCTGATGGTGAGGGTGTACGACCAGCACATCTAAAGGATTTAGGTGAGCTTTGGAGAGCTTATAAGTACGAGTTGTACATTGGCTGGCGTGCTAGAGTGGGAACAGAGTTAGAGGCGGTCCTTGTCGTGGATGATTGTCCATTAGAACAGTATTAACAGATGATTACTCATTGGACGACTATCCAATTTAAGGTATTAATCACATTAGAGGTATTTAAATGAAAATTTTCATGTTTTTCGTTAATACTAATTATTGAATTTTATTTAGGATTCATCTGAAAGAAATAAAAAAAACATTGATGATAAAAAATACCTCCACACATTGGGACGTACTACGATGTCAGATCATGAGAGGCAGTAGGTATGATAGTTTATAATTTTTCTTTACGACTTGCACTTTCTATTTCTTCCTCCATAATTTATTTGATTGCTAAAGTTGTTATATAATTTTAGTTATGAAATTAATTATTGGTATCCTATTTTTAATTATGTTTTCCTGCATTCAATGTCATTATAGAGGCATAAATTGAATATAGAAGGATGTGTGCCTCGAGCAAAATTATTTTGCTCGAGTAGAAGGAAGAAATATGGAAGTGCGGTTAATGAACCGACTCAGCAGCAGATTGTAAGTTTTACTTTGTAGATTTAAAATTTTAATCTCTATTGTGTAACTTAATAATCTATTTATATTTGTAACATGCTTCTTTAAAGGCCCTTGATTCCCAGGAACCTGACAATTTGGGGCTAAACGATCACTTACATCAGGTGTTGGGAGATGAGCACCCTGGTAGAGTACATTTCCAACCTGGGAAGAGTATAGTTCCAATGAGGTATTGGCCCTCCTCAAGTAAGAGTTGTAGTGACATCGAGTTCTAGTAGGTTAAGGCACAGGCATAACAGGCTGAAAAAAGGGCCACAAAGATGGCAGAACAGTCTTCTAGGGAAAACACTTCATTTCTGAAACTAATGGAAGTTTTACGTCCAACACTTCCACCAGAGGCCAGCACAACTTGTGATGAATATATGTCGTCGATGCATTCTATATATGGTGCACCAGGTGGAAGTTATAGTGGTGGTCGAGACGATGGTGAGGAGGAGGCCGAGGTGGAGGAGGAGGGCGATGAGGAGGTCGAGGCTGAGTATGAGGGTGAGGAAGGTGGTCATTGAGGAGGGTAGGGACGATGATGGGGACGACGATGAGGATGAGGGTGAGGCTAATGATGACGGTGATGATAGTGATGGTTATGAAGGACAGATTGATCCATTACATTTTTTACTGATATTACTGACCTTTGATGTTTATTGATTTGTTATGCCTGAATATATGTGTGATTAGGTAGGTCACATTATCTTTATTTTTTTATCTATAAATAATAAAACTTGACTTGATGATTTTTTGTGACTGATTCACCCCTCCCCTAGACAGCCCCCCCCCCCCCACCCCCGTGGACAGCCCGCCCACCCCCCTGGACACCCCGTACCCCCCTGGACAGCCCTGCCACCCCCGTGGACAGCCCACCCACCCCCTGGACATCCCCTCCCCCTGTGGACACCCCCCCCCCCCACCCCCGTAAACAGCCCCCCACCCCTATGGACAGCCCACCCACCACCATGGACACCTCGTACCCCCCTAGACAGCCCCGCTCACCCCCTGAACACCATGTACCCCCTGGACAGCCCAGCCCACCCCCTGGACATCTCGTACCCCCTGGAAAGCCCCACCCACCCCCCTGGACAGCCCGCCCACCCCCTAGACAGCCCCTCCCCCCGTGGACAGCCCCCCCCCCCACACCCCCGTAGACAGCTCGCCCACCCCCCTTGGACACCCCCTACCCCCCCTGGACACCCCCGACCCCCCTAGACAGCCCCGCCACCCCTGTGGACAGCCCGCCCACCCCCTGGATAGCCCCTCCCCTCGTGGCCAGCCCCCCCCCCCCCCCACCCTCGTGGATAGCCTGCCCACCCCCCCTCGACACCCCCTACCCCCTGGACAGCCCTGCCACCCCCGTGGACAACCTACCCACCCCCCTAGACACCTCGTACCCCCTAGACAGTCCCACCCACCCCCCTGGACACCCCATGCCCCCTGAACACCCCCCCCCCCATGGATAGCCCGCCCACCCCCCCTGGACACCCCATACCCCCCTAGACATCCCCGCCCACCCCCTGGACCCCCCCCCCCCACCACCCCCATGGTCAGCCCGCCTACCCCCATGGATAGCCCACCCACCCCCTTGGACACCCCATACCCCCCTGGACAGCCCCACCACCCTCGTGGACAGCCCACCCACCCCCTGGACACCCCATACCCCCTTGGACACCCCCTACCCCCCTCGATAGCCCCACCACCCCCGTGGACAGCCCGCCCACCCCCCTGGACACCCCCTCCCCCCGTGGACAGCCCCCCCACCCTCGTAGACAGCCCGCCCACCCCCCCTGGAAACCCCCTACCCCCCGCCACCCTTGTGGACAGCCCATCCCCCCCCCAGACCCCCCTGGACAGCCCCCCCCCCCCCCCCCCACCCCAATGGACAGCCCCGCCCACCCCCCTGGACAGCCCCCCACCTGGACAGCCCCCCACCCCCTGGACAGCCCTGCCACCCCCGTGGACAGCCCCCCACCCCGTGGACACCCCCCCCCCCACCCCTGTGGATTATAGGGTTTCTAACAACTTGAATATCACATTAATCATAGCTACCCACTTCATTGCCTCCTGGTATCCGTGATCACTGATAAAAAATAGTGGATTCTATTTTAGAAACTCCCATGCATAATCAATTATCCGAGAAGAACATGGTTATTCCACTTCCACAAGAGTTTGAGTAGAGACCAAGACTAGGAAGACAATAGCTAGATCACAAGAATGACTACTTGAGATATCCCCTTATTGACTTTTTTATTCATTTATAGTGGTAACATTCTAAAGAATTATCAAAAACAAAACCTTTAGTAAAATAATCTGATGTTCTAAAACAAGGGACACAAAATCGCAAATCCCATAAAGATACATCATAAATAATTCTTCATAAAACCATTTCAAAATCACATAATAGAGACTTCTTTCTTTTTAAAACTCCCCAATGGTTTATAAAAACCCCTTTTAAGGTTCCATTTCAAAAATCATATAGTGTTTTTGTCCCACAATAAAAATGCAATCCATTTCCTAATAACCAAATCCCCCTTCCTACCATACACACCAAAGGCATTCACTTTTTTCTAAAGAAACACATACTATTGAAATAAACATTGTTCCAAAACCATTTTAAAAATACCAATGATCTTAAAATCTATGAAATTCATTCCATTAAAACCATTACATCCCCCCCACCCCCTGGACACCCCCTACCCCCTGGACAGCCCCGCCACCCCCGTGGACAACCCTGCCACCCCCGTGGACAGTCTGCACACCCCCCTGGACACCCCCAACCCCCCTGAACAGCCCTACCACCCCCATGGACAGCCCGCCCACCCCCCTGGACACCCCGTACCCCCCTGGACAGCCCCGCCACCCTCGTGGACAGCCCGCCACCCCCCCCCCCCCCCTGGACACCCCCAACCCCCCTGGACAGCCCCACTCACCCACATGGACACCCCCAACCCCTGGACAGCCCAGCCACCCCCGTGGACAGCCCGCCCACCCCCTGGACACCCATACCCCCCTGGACAGCCTCCCCACCCCCGTGGGTAGCCCGCCCACCCCCTGGACACCCCCACCCCTGTGGACATCCCCCCCCCCACCCTCGTGGATAGTTCGCTCACCCCCTGGACACCCCGTACCCCCTGGACAGTCCCACCACCCCCATGGATAGCCCGCCCACCCCCCTAGACACCCCTACCCCTGGACAACCCCCCCCCCAACCCCCTGGATGACCACCCACCCCCCTGGACACCACCCCACCCCCTGGACACCCCCCACCCCACCCACCCCCTGGACACCCCCACCCCCATGGACAACCCCCCCCCCCACCCTCGTGGACACCCCCCACCCACCCACCCAGACACCCCCCACCCCACCCCCACCCTGAACACCCCATACCCCCTTGGACAGCCCCCCAACCCCCTAGACGCCCCCCCCCCCCCCCCACCCCACCCCCTGGACACACCCCACCACCTTGACACCCCCCCCCCCCCACACACCCTCCCTGGACACCCCCACCCCAACCCCCTGGATGCCCCCCCCCCCCACCCCTCCTAAACACCACACCACCACCTGGACACCCCCACCCACATGGACAGCCCCCCTACCCCCTAGACACCCCCCCACCCCTCCAAGACACCACCACACCACCTGGACACCCCCACCCCCATGGACACACCCCCCCCCCCCCACCCCCTGGACACCCCCCCCCCCCCACCCCCATTGACTACCCCCTAGACAGCCCCCCCCCCCCCCCCAACCCCCTAGACGCCCCCCCCCCCCCCTCCTAGACACCACCCCACCACCTGGACACCCCCCACCCACCCACCCACCCACCCACCCACCCCCTGGACACCCCCACCCCCATGGACAGCACCCCCCCCCCGGACAGCCCCCCACCCCCCGGACAGCCCCCCACCCCCTTGGACAGCCCCCCCCCCCCAACCCCCTGGACCGCCCCCCACCCCCCTGGACACCACCCCACCCTCTAGAACCCCCCACCCCCACCCCCCTGGACACTCCCCACCCCCTTGGAAAGCCCCCCCCCCCCCCCCAACCCCCTGGACACCCCCACCCCCTGGGCACCCCCTACCCCCTTGGGCATCCACCCCAACCCCCTGAACAACCCCCCCAACCCCCTGAATTCTGAATTGAATTCTTTATGTATTTAATTAACTTATGAATTGTGTGCTAATGGTGTATGGGTATACTTCTTGTATGTGTATACTTGGTGTAATTACCTTATGAATTATGTTTTAATTCTATATGTGTGTAGTGGGTAATTAAATACAAAATTGGAGGTATTCAGAATTCTATATGAATTATGTGTTGTATAAATTATGTGTGAATTCATACAGAATTCTGTATGTATTCTGGATATTGAGAATTGTGCAGGTGTTCTGTATGGACTCCCCCCCCCCAACCCCATGTATGTATTCTGTAGGTATTCAGAATTGTGTATGAATTCTACAGGCCTTTTGGTGGAAGCTGGTGGAATTGCTACTGGTGCACGAGGGAGAGGTCGGCTTGCTGCTGCAGGTACATAAAGGGTATGCCAACGGTTTAAAACTGTTGGCATATCTGTAAAAATAGAACTTATACCAACAGTTTTATGTAAACTGTTGGTAAAACTATATACCAACGGTTTACAAACCATTGGTATAGTTATTCTTACTTGATATTTACCAACGGTTTGTGGGAAACCGTTAATAAAAGGCTATACCAATGGTTTGTAAACCGTTGGTATAGAGATGGTTTTTGATATTACCAATGGTTCTAAACTGTTGGTAAACATTTATACCAATGGTTTGAATGAACCGTTGGTATATACTGAATTTTACAGACATATCCCAACGGTTCTCATAAAACCGTTGGGATATGTCTATCCCCACGGCTCAAGACCCAACGGTTTGGACAACTGTTGGTATAGTTTATACCAACGGTTGTCCATCCTTTACCAACAGTTTAAAACCGTTGGTAAAGATAAATTTTCCAGTAGTGTGAGTTCATTATTCTCATGGAGCAGTTGAGCATTCTTCTCCTTTTCAATAGTAAGTTCATATTTAATAGAAACAGTAAGAGCATGTTGTTTCTTAAGATATTTATACCTATCCTTTAGTTCATTGCATGTGTCCTCAATCATTTTACAATATTCAAATATTTTTTCATTTTTCATATTTTCATAATCAGATTCATCTTCAGAATAATAAGAATTACGTAGAGGAGATTATAGAGTTACCTCGGATGTTTTTTTCATGAAACACATGTTGGCTTTGTCAGCCTTCTCATCATGTGATGACTCTGAGAAACTGGAGCAATCCTTAGAAGCACTCCATGTGGCCTTTATTGCTTTCTTGTACTTTTTATCTTTGTCTTCATATTTCCTTTTGAACTTTAACTTAGGACAGTCAGCTTTTACATATCCTATCCTCTTACACTCATAGCAGACTATTTCATTAGTATTTTCATTTATCTTTCAGTCCTTTTTTCAGTTTCCTTTGCTGTCATGCTTCCCTTTATAGCTAGGTTTTCTGAATAACTTATTTCTTCTATAAAACTTCTTAAATATCATGTCTAACTGAGCCATTTCCTCATCACTGTCACTTGGTGATTCTTCATTGCTATAACTTTCAGCATGAACTTGCACTTTCTCTTTTTGTTTAGAGGCATTGGTTTTGAAAGCCATTGACTTTCTCTTCGGTTCATCATCTTATTCTATGTTAACCTTCATCTCTTCTTCATACATCATCAACTTACCTATTATCTCCTTTACAGGTAAATTATTGATATAACAGGATTCCCTTATTGATACTGAGGTTCCTCTCTATCTTTCTGGTAAACATCTGATAATTCGCATTACTTGTTCCTTGGATGTGATTGTCTTTCTTAGAGAGACCATCATATTTACTATCTCATTGAACCTGAGATACATGTCAAAAATGGGTTCATCAGGCTTCATCTTAAAGTCATCATATTTAATAGTATGTGTATTAAGTCTCATTTCTTTAACACTAATGGTTCCTTCATGTGAAACAGCTGAAGTATCCCAAATTTCATGTGTTGTTTTACATGCAGAAATCCTATTAAATTTTTCATCCCCTAAAGAGCAGTATAAGGCATTCATAGCTTCATAGTTATTATTATAGGCTACCTTAGTGACATCATCCCAAGTGTTCCTAGTAGTAGTACGAATTTTATATTCATCTACAATTGAAGACCAGATTTCAAAACTCATACTTTCCAAATGCATTTTCATTTTAATTTTCCACTTAGCATAATTTGTGTCATTAAAGTACGGAGGTTTGTTGGTAGCAGCACCTTCCTGTCTATTGTCCATTTAAAACATATTTTAAATATTTTAAAGAATAATCAATTTTGAACTGACAGAAATTTAGAGATCTTTACAACACAACTAAAATCACAGTTGAAAAGAGTTACAAACTTTGAAAGCGTTGAGAGTAAGAAATTCCTTTGATACTAAATGTTGGTCAGAGTAGGACGCTCAAGAGGGGGCTGAATTGAGTTCCTATAAAAATTTCTATCTAAAATTCTTGTTTAAAAATCCCCCAATTTAAAATCAAATACGGGCCAGTTAACCAAAGTAGCAGATTTATAAAAGATTTGATTGTTTGAAAGATTTCTCAAAGATTGATTAGTTCTTAGTTAAGATAATGTGAATTATTATTTTAAACTTTTTAAAATAGTATACTAAATCAAATTCTAATACAAACACTATCTAAGATTAACTATCAGAGTGAAGTGAAGTTTTTTTAAATAATTATAAGAACATAGAAAACAAAACTTGAAAGCACACGAATAAAGTAAACAAGAGGTTCAGTCTCAAGTCAAGACCTAATCCTCTCCACTTGGTGATCACTTACCACCAAACAATTTATATAAATAAACTTGATCCACACCCTGGATTAGGGTACACAATAGCATACAAACTGTCCAGGTCAATAGACCTCTTCCACGGTATTCATGGGAGTACAAAACAAACCGACAGGTCATGCAGTGACCTCTTCCACTGTTATTTGTGGGAGTGTAAGGTGTAAAAGGGTATGTTGGTGAAGATATGTATCTTCTAGTTTAGCACAGGAGTCATTGTGTGTTCCTAAAACAGAAACACACACTACTCGAATTGTAAATAATGTACACAGGAAGAGAAATATGATGAGAATAGAGTTTAGAAAGCTCTGTGTGATGTGTTATGTAGCTTCTGGACTCCTTAAAGATGGTAGAAGTGAAGTTGGAGTCAACTTCCAGAAACAAACAGCAAAACAGAGTGTCATTTTTGCTTATGTCTTTTGTTTCTAGGAAGGTAGATGCTTCCTCAAAGTGTTCTTCTCTTCTAAGTTTGTTGCTACAAATGTTCATCGCATTTTGGTTCTCAATAATGTCTGTGTATGCACAGTAGGCAGATCTTGTGTTTTTCTCGAAGATGCACAAGCCCTCTCCTTCACTTCTCGTATATATGTGTGTATAGCTTATTGATCAGGTATGCGCTTTATCCATGTCATCCGACAAAGAGCATGTTCTTGATCATGTGTCGGTACCTCGTACCTCGTATTGTTCTCTGACAATGTCATTAATGTTGTCTACAAAAAATCATTAATAAAATCAGTAACATTAAATAACACAAATATGACTATTAGTAATAAGTTTGAATTTAAGAGGCAGATCATTAGTGTCTCAGTTTGTCAGCATCTCAGACTGTCGATGTCTCATGCTGTCGGTGTCTCGAACTGTCGGTAAGTCAGTCCACCGCTCTGTCGATAGGTTGGGCATCAGTAGGTCCGGCATTGGTAAGTCAGGCGTCGGTAAGTCATTCTATCGGTGGATCAAACTTGCATCGGTAACTCGGGATCGGTCGGTAACTCAGTTGTCGGTGACTCACGTATCGGTAGCTCATACTTAGCAAAATTCTGAGTCGTTCTGTCGGTCAGTCACTCTATCGGTAGCTCATGTCGTTGGTAGCTTAGAATTTTGTCGATAACTTATGTATCGATGAGTCAGTTATCGGTGACTCAACTATCGGTAGGACAAATATCGGTGACTAATACTTAACCAAAATTTGTTAACCTGTCTTATGATATAAATGCTAACACCATAGGTTTAGGATTATAAGTAAACATGATTAAATGCAATGTAACTTACTAAATCAAAATTAAGCATGATTTATCAGCATGATTTGTGAGTATTAAAACTAGAGGAGGCCAAAAAAATGATTTGTTATGATCAATGTGGCTCACATGAATTAAGACATATGAAGGGTGCATCATGATAGTGCTCTAATGCATTGGGTAAAGAATTAATCTTTAGAGATAACATTTTTTATGATATCTAGGTGAATAACCTTGGTAATAATGATTTATGACACCTTGATGATAAACCTTATTGATAAACCTTGGTAATATGCTTATGAATGTCTCATTTTTATGTTGTAGCCACATTTCCATGTTATGATTCATGTTGTCTCTATTATGATATTTCTCGTGTTTATATGATCATGACTTATTGATATGTCTCCTAGTCACATGTTAAGTATCTCCTTTGATTATTTCCTTATTGAAGTTTATGTTCACTCCTTTCTTTAATGTATGTCCTCGGGATATGAGATGCAATAAAAGTAACTTAGGACAAACCAATGAAGATGTCTTTCAAGAGGATTAGAAGAATGTTTATGTTTATGACTTTTTCGTGTATTATGTTCCTATTTCCAAGACACTAAACCCCAAAAGATTCTCTATATTGTTAAATTTTGTATCATGAAATGAAAGATTTATGTAATAAAAAGGCGGGTCGCCATATCTTCCATACCTCGTCCATGCTCGCATCAACTCTCAAGCCCCTATCTCATGAAACGCGACATAAATAATTAATTATAAACATTTACAATTAATTATTTAAATTAAACTAAAGAGGCATATTCTACGGAAAACTCATCGGGCATCACTGCCACATTGAAACTGCACTGATGGCTTGCGATCAACCTTCTAGGACTTCATCTAGCCATGTCGTGCAAAAGCTTCATCATCCTCACTCGATTCCACCATGCTCTGGTGAAATCGACACTTAAACCCTAGCCCAAATTACTCGAAATCAATGGTTAGCGAACGGAAATCAAAAACGGGAGGGCAGAAGAGAAACGTACCTAAAATTGATGTTGAATTGCGCCAAAAATCATCCCCCATCATGGGGGTCGAAGGAGGAAGAGGGGGGAGACGACCCATTCAACCCTCTCCCACGCACCCCTCGACCCAAAAACAAAAGGGGGGGACGTCCCCAAAAAGACGAGTATGTCCCTCTAAAAAACACCCAGGCCTCGGTCACGGCGCAACCAAGAGGGTTGTAGTGTGACACACACATTCGCTCGAAATATTCATAGTGCAGCCAGAGGTTGCGGTGCAAAGCACTCCTACATAGAGAAGGCACTGGCTCCCTCCTTCACAGCGCGACACCTTGTGCCACACGCAACACGAGGCCCCTGCTGCAGTCCGTTGCGGCATGACCCGCTGTAGTCCACCGCGGCACGACCTGCTATAGTAGTAGCTTTTCAGCAAGGCCTTCGGACCTTGTTCTGATACCCACCCGAGCACCTAAACACCAACCAAGCCTCATTCCACATCAAAAAAAAAAAACATCTCCCCTGAGATGTTCCAACACTCGGATTCCTAACCTGAATCCCAATTCACAAAACGGCCCCTGCTTCGGGCCAAAAATTCAAACTCCCCTCAAAAAGTAACAACCCTGAAATTCACGGGTCGTTGCAGGAATAGTCACTCACATTGAGTAATGAACTACGCAAAAATTGAAGCATTGCTCGCTATTTTGCTTTTGTTTCATTTTGAGGGTGAACGATGCCATCGAGAGACTGTGATAGATCATATCGCAATAGTCGATGAGGAATCAAACACTGTATTTATTTGGAGAAAATGGATAGAAGTTTTAAAATGACATTTAATCACTGATTAACCCCCCTCTTGCTAATCGCAGTCAATTCTATGGCTTTTCAATGATAATCATGAACTCCTGACTTATTTGAGGTGAACTTTGGAAGACTCCTACCGGATCTCATTGCCAACCTAGGGCATGGTCTAGTCAAATCAGAGACCAAGACAACAAGGGGTGGAGAAGAAGAGCAGAATAAATAGAATGGAAAGATAGATTCATAAGAAAGCAATTACCAGAGTAAAACAAGTTTGTTTGGTAGGCTGACTCCAGAATTCTAAAGGACAAGAATTAGTGTGTTAAACCCCCTTAATATGATAAGGCAAAAAGGGAGGTTATCAAAGAGGTAACTATGGAATTCATAAAATCTAGTAAATATTTAGATGATAGCTCTTTGAGACTAAAATATGATGAAATGTTTGTAGAGGAAGAGACAAATTCAAGAGAGAAAGGTGGGGCTCCAAATATTTCCAAGCACAATAATGAATATAAAGTGATGGTCTCAATCTGTCCGCTCTCGCTCTTGCGTGGGGCTGCCTATAGAACCCTAGATTTCCATTGTTTTGTTTGCTTGATGCTTTTTGTTTCAATTTACATCATTTTGGGTTTTTGCCAATTGGCTGGTGGTGTTTCATCCTTCGGTGTGTGTTTTTGGTGTGTTTTTTGCTTTGTGTTGGGTGTTTGTCATTTGGTTTATGTATTGTGATGGTCAAATCTCGATTGCTTTGGTGATTGTTAGTGGCGTGGTTGTTGAAGGTTTTGGTGATTGTTAGTGGTTTGGTTGTTGAGGGTTAGGGTTTTTGGTGGTTCGGTGGGCGGCCTAGTGGTTTTTGTGGTGGGTGTTCTGTTTTTGTGATGTTTTTTGATGGAGAATGGACCGTTTGTTGAAGCACTTAGGTGGACCATGGGTTTCATTCTGGGCCTGATGCTGTTTGCATGACCTTCGTGGATATGGCGGGTTTGGTATTTGTTGGGGTTTTTTCGGTTTGGAGGATGGTCGGATTCATGATTCCTAAACTTCACATCACCAGAGCATTGCCCTCAGGAGATGTCCAGTTCTTTGGCTTAAAAATTCCATTGTTGTATTCAATTAGCTCCTAAAAGCGGCCAGGATGGTTCTAAATAAGATAATATCGATCCTGGTGGCATTACAGTTCAGAAGGATGGCAATATGAACTAATACAAGAACCAGACCAAATGTGAGACAGACAGTTTTGAAATAGAATCTGAATCCAAGACCTTCTAAGTATTGATACAGAAGGATTTCAAAACATGGTCAAAAAAAAAGGAATCCAAACACCATCAAATCATAAACGCTCCACCCTCTCCAGAGCTCCGAAACACATATTAAAGTCATCAACAGTCTCACTTAGCTTCTGCCCGGAAGTCGGCTCTGCTTCAGGGATCCCTTCTTCCTCGGCCGAGCATCTAAAGATATCACATTTCATCTCCAAGCACGACTTCAGATCCTCTTCGTTTCTGGCTTTGTTTACCTTCTCAATCAGCTCCTCTAATACAGATACAGATTCCCTTCCACGATTCCATGTCCTCACCTTCTTCCGCCTCCCACCAATTGGCTTCAACTCCATTCTGGAATCTTCCATGGGGATTTCATGACGCACACAGAAAACCTCCTCAAGCAGACCGATGTTCCGCATGTACCGATGGAAACCTTCATCCTCCCACTCTTCCACGCCCTCCTTGTATTCCTTTAGCTTTGAGAACCTCCACTCATTTAAAGCTGCAGCATCCTGAACCCGAATCCTCGTCAGCAAAATGCACCCCCCACCCCCCCAGAACAAGGTATCTGTCAGTTCGAGATGCAGACCTTTCTGGTCAGCGGCTTCCTCGACCGAAGTGGTATGTGCACATTATTGAATTGGGAAAAACTGTTGGATGGCTGCTGGAACGAACCCACTCTATTTGAATTCCTACAACATGATGAAAGGGTCATTAATGACAGTGATATAATGATACACTGCATAATAAGCTACATTGCACAAAAGGATATCTCACCCTGCAGCAGCCACTTCAGTTGACTGTTGCCGGTCAACCAAGGGAGAGCTCATAGGCGGTGCCTTCTCCAAATGATTTCCATTGGATTTTATAACTGCAGAAATGGACCAAGTAAAAAAAACTTACACAAAAACATCCATGAACCTTAAATGCACATTAATACATTCCATAAATGATTAAAATAATATTCAAATAACATTTTCTGTTTGCAGTTCTCCATCAGGTTCCATTTATTTATTTATTTTACTTTTGGGTTGGTCATATCGCCCACAGGCTTGAAAGGTACCGTTGGTTCTGCCCACCTGACCAAAAGGCCATACACAGGTTGTGATTGATCCTGTGGAAATATCACTAGGTTGGGGCTGCTCCTTGTAGAAAAGTCAGGTTCTATTTGCTCCCACAAAAGGCTACAGGTTGGGGGTGTTCCTTCAACAAAAGTGTTAGGTTAGGATTTATCCCCCGTTGTAAAAGTCTGGGTTTGGGTTACTCCCTTGTAATAGTCTCTCATATTTTAGCGGGTGTCATACTTCATTGGTTGGTGATAGGGACTTCAATGGACTACTTGCATGTATTAGAAAATGACAAACCGGAATTACTTGAAGCAAACCAGACTCATAAAGCGAAAGGGAGGAGGAGGGGGAGAAGAAGAAGAAGAAGGGAAGAAAACCCTTGAAAGGGCTCCTTGCACTCTCACCCAGCTCAATGGCCAAACTGCCTACCAGAATTTCTCTCTCCTCTGCTCTCACCCAGAATGTCCGAGCTCAATGGGCGAACTACAAAGAAGACAATCATAATGTGATAAGTAGTTTATTAATATTCAAAACTATGAATACAGATAATCATAAAGTACGCAGAAGTTGGTTCTAACGCATCAACTCCAACAGACACTCACTTGCACTAGAGTCAACTGCTAACAATATTCAGTCTGCTGGCCCTCACATGATACTCATGTTTATGATGAAATAATGTTTTAGTCAAGGGGTCCGCCACGTTTTCTTCCATGGAAACTCTGTTTCCTGTAACTTCACCCCTCTGAAAAAAAATCCACCAAGAGGTGATACTTTCGGAGTATGTGATGCGAAAACGTCGAGAGTTGCAGCGACATAAACAGCGAAACACAAGAGTAAAAGAGAAAAAAAAAACAAAAACACGAAGATTTACGTGGTTCAGGCAATAATTTCTACGTCCATGGAGAGGCGGAATAACTTCACTATGATCGAGAGCACAATTTACAGGAGTTTATCTCAGAGTTCTTTCTCACAGAAACCCTAGCCCAAAATGAGCTACAAATGGAGAAGACGGTCCACTGTTCCACCAACCGCACAGGAAGTCCGAGTCGCTACAGTGAAATGCGGTCACCCAAGTCAAAAGTGCTACAGTGACTGTCGGCTGTAAGTCCAAAGAACTACAGTGAATGGCAACTGGAAGTCCGCGCCGCTACAGTGTCTGTCGGTGTCAGTCGGTCAACTCTGCTACAGTGGTCAGAGATGCTGCAGTTGCCCAAAATTTGGGTCGGAGACCTTCAGCCCCCAGCAACCCCCAACGAGCTCACCGCGAAACTCAACCCGCAAAAGTTGCGAGCTGATGCACAGTACAGGCCACAAGCATTCGGCCCAACTGGATCGGGCTACACCAATCCAACAGTATGTGTTTTGTCCGTTGGTGTGCCTTTGACTCTTTTGTAAGAGACATCGCTGCAGTATTATCAAAATATAATGTGATAGTCTTTACTGCTAGGTACCACATCAAACTCCTGGACAAAATTCCGTATCCAAACGGTTTCTTTGGTTGCATCAGAAACCGCTATGTACTCGGATTCCGTTGTACAATTAGTGACGACTGACTGCTTTGAACTCTTCCAGCTCACAGCTCCTCCGTTGAGACTGAAGACATATTCTAACTGCGACTTCAGATCATTCTGATCTATTTGAAAACTAGTATCAGTATAACCCATGATGACTAGCTCCTCGTCTCTTCCATACACCAGGAACACATCATTAGTTCTCAGAAACTTAAAGATAGTCTTAACATCAAACCAATGTTGTTCACCTGAATTAGCTTGATATCTGTCTACCATGCTCAATGTGTAGGCAGCATCAAGTCTAACACATGACATGGCATATTGATCTTATCGCTGAAACGTATGGGATCTTATTCATTCTCTCTTTCTCCTATTGTGTCTGAGGACACATTTTCTAGAAAAGATGTATACCATGTGACACTGGAATCAATCTTCTCTTGGATTGTTTCATACTAAATTTTTTTAGTATCTGGTCATTGTATATACTTTGACTTAGTCCAAGCAACCTCTTGGGTCTATCATGAATGATCTTGATCTCTAAAATGTAGATTGTTTCGCCTAAATTTTTCATGGAGAAACACTTGTTTAACCAGTCTTTAACAGACTGTAAGACTGGTATGTCGTTTTCAATAAGTAATATGTCATCAACATATACTACTAGGATAACGACCGCATTCTCACTAAACCGTTTGTAAACACATGGCTCGCATTCGTTCTTAATGAAACCAAATTCTTTTATACCTTCATTTAACCGAATGTTTCATGACCTGGATGCTTACTTCAATCCATAAACGGATCTCTACAACTTTCATATCCTTTTGGTATCACCTGGAGTCACAGACCCCTTCTGATTGTGCCATATATACATCTTCCTAAAGGTACCCATTAAGAAAAATTGTTTTGACGTTCATATGTCAAATTTCATAGTCATGATAAGCCGCTAGAACAAGTAGAATTTTGATGGATAAAAACATAGCAACTGGAGAAAAAGTTTCGCCGTAATCAATGCATTAACATTGTTTAAACCCTTTAGTCACTAGTCTTACTTTATAGGTATTTTAGCTTCCATGATCAGTTTTCTCTTGAATACTCATTTGCACCCAACAGGCTTTTTACATCAACTGGCGGATCGACCAGAATCCAAATTTGGTTCTAATACATGAAATTCATTTCAGAATTCATGGCTTCTTACCATCTTGCAGCTCCTGAACTCTCTACTGCCTATTTATAGGAGAGAGGTTCATTATTGTCAATCAATAACGAGTCACCATCTTCGGTGACTAGAAAACCATACCTCTCTCTTACATCTTCGGTGCTCCTACACAATAATTGTGCTTCAGGAACAACTTCCACGGAGACCTGTGGAATCTATTCATGTACCCTCTTGTGTATTTTGAGCATCAACTTCATCGAAATCAATCTTTCTCTCACTATCCTTCTTGAGGATGTGCTCCCTCTCAAGAAATACAGTTTGTCTGTCACTTTTTTGTCTGAATGGTTGTATAGGTAGTATCTCCTTATTTTCTTAGAATACCCTATAAAATACACTTTGTGCTTCGGGGGTGCTAGTTTGTTGTCTGAGATGACCTTAACAAACATCTCGCAACCCCATACAGGTGTATGTGGCAAAACGGGTTTCTTTCTACTCCATAACTTGAAGTGAATTCTGTTTCCCACTTTAGTTGGTACTCGGTTTAATGTGTATGTCATAGTTTGTAATGCATATCCCCAAAAGGATAATGAAAGATTTGCATGACTCGTCATCGACGTTGCCATGTCTAGCAAGGTATGGTTTCTCCTTTCACAAACACCATTCCCCTGTAGTGCGTAAGGTGGAGTGAGTTGAGAAATAATCTCAAACTCCCGTAAAAAATCGATAAACTCTTGGTTAAGATATTCACCACCTCGATCAGATAAAAGCTTCTTTATCTTCTTTCCAAATTGATTATCTACTTCATTCTTGAATTCTATGAATTTCTCAAAAGGCTCGGACTTATACCTCATCAAGAAGACAGTCATATCTACTCAAGTGGTCGGTAAAAGTTAAGAAGAATACTCACCTCTAACTTCTACGGGAAATGATCCACACACATTAGTGTGTACCAATCCTAAAAGCTTTGTGGCCCTTTCACCCTGTCCACCGAATGGTGGTTTGGTCATTTTGTTTTGTAAACAAGCATGTCATCTTTCAAGTGGTTTTAGCTCAAAAGAGTCTAAATAACCATCTTGATAGAGCTTTGTCAGAGGTTTCTTGTTCACATGACCAAGACAGTGAACATGATTCATGTGAGTCGTGTGAACATGATTCGTTATCAATTATCAATACTTGGTTTTCTTAATTTAATACATAAAGACCGTTATTTAAATGCAACATACCATAACATATGATGTCTTTATAAAAGAAACACCTTTTATTTCCAAACTTGAAAACAAAACCATTTGCATATAAGCAGGATACATAAATTATGTTTTTGTTAACAGTTGGTACATAATGACAATCTCTTAAAACCAATATCATTCTTGTTGACAACGAAAGGTGGCAGTCTCCAATGGCTAGAGCGGTCAGCTTCACACCATTGGCAGCCCACAAATCCACCTTTCCTAGCAATCTTTCAAAATCTACTTGGTTCTTGCATTTGGATACATATGTGAGCACTACAAGCTGTATTTAATACTCAATGTGTAGATATAGAAAGATAACAATTGATAACGAACGTACCTTTAGCTTCACCTTGCTTCTAGATGCAGTTCCTCTTCCAATGGTCATGTTTGCCACATGCAAAACATATTGCTTCATTTTCCTTCGTCTGCCTTTGGATATTCCTCTTCTTGGAAGGACGGTGCTCGGGAGCTTTAGACTTGTTATGAGTCTTGGGCCCCTTTGCTTTGTTCTTCATTTTCTTATTCGACATAAGGATTGTGGGTTTGTCACGCCCCAAGTCATTATCAACTTGGCAAATGAGAGTAAGAAGTTCCCATAGACTCTTTTCGTTATAGCTCATGTTATAATTAACAATAAAACTGGAGAGGGGCTTGGGTAGTGAGGAGATGATGAGATTTGTGAGCAACTCATCTAGAAATTTAATGCCCAAGATGTCAAAGCGTTCTATGTAACCAATAAGTTTGACTACATGAGGCTCAGCTGGCGCCGACTCTCCAAACTTGCATGTAAACAAAGCATTGGAGATCTCGTATCTCTCTTGTCTTGCCTTCTCTTGATAGAGATCACGAAGGTGAGACATCATGTTATATGCATCTATGTCCTCATGTTGCTTTAGAAGCTCACTGGTCATGGACAATAGCATGAAACATTGAACATTTGTAGCATCGTTCAAATGTTTCTCATAGAGAGACAACTCTTCCTCACTGGCTTCTTGGCCAAGCGCTTCAGGAATAGGGTTTTCTAGCACATATAATTTCCTTTCATGGCGTAGAATGACGCGTAAACGCCTTTGTCATTCTTGAAGTCATATTTATTGTCGTTTCTACAATTAAGGGTAGAATTTTAGTACTTTATCTAATAAAAGTAATAAATATATATTATATTTATTAATCTCCCACTATTTTATCGAAACCCAATAGCACTCACCATTGGCTTCAGAACATCATGTCGCTTGAACATTCTAGTGGCAAGGACTCATATTCCCCTTCTCATAACCCAAACTTGGGTCTGACAAGTTATTTGAAGGGTTTTAGGTAGGCATTAAAACTGTCAAATGCATTAACTCACGGTTCCTTGATCTGTTGAGTGGACTCCCCAATCCTAAAATCCTTAAATTAGATTTTCTCAACCTTTGCCTCTTAGTTACACCAAGTCCTGCTTGGACAGTCAACTCATGATGTGAACCAAGTCAAGTCAACTCAAAACTACAAGTTAGAATTCTCCGATAATTGAAATCACTCTGACTTGGGCCGATCAAGCACTTTAAATTATGGTACGATTTCAACTTATGTAGTGGAAGGCTATACAAACTTAATATATATATATATATGAGAGAGATTTTTTATCTTTATGCGAAAATTGTCCATTTTATCTTTATTATATGATTGTTAATATTAAATGAATTTACTTAAATGATTAACCATGTCTTAGATTAAGTTTACGCATAATCCAATTTATTTTAGTACTATCTTGCATTCTCGTTAATTCATTAATTCATGTGATCGCGACTAAACATCCATAATGAAATTTACCATGCAACTTGACAGAAATAAAATAATAAAGTCGTATGATCATGAGCTTTTACTAATGGTTAGTTTATCTAAAGGATAATAAACTAACAGCCAACCTAGGGGGGAAACACCTTGAACCCATGTCTTGATTCGTGTTGCAGCTTTCCACTTGTTCACTCATCTACCTCTTGGATTAATTTCACCATGGCTCCAAACTTGAACCGCCTCCACTCGCTTAGGAGTTTCATCTGTGTGTGAGTGGAACCAAAGGATTGGTTAAGGGGTTTACATAAAATAAAAATGTGGGCACGCAGGCCCTTAGATAATGAGAGGAGGGATGACACGCGGGCCATCAATTTAATTTAATAATAAATTAAAAAGAAACCAAACACATGCAAAGGTTTGATCCATGCTCATGATCATCCACATTCATACAACGAATTACGAATTTAATAAAAATAGCATTCAATTCTAATTGTTCTTATTTAAGATAAATCGTGTTCGAATCAATTAATTATCTTCTTTAATTAATCAATTTTTTTATCTTAATTCTCATTGAAACTTTCTTGAGATTCTCATCCATCGTAATTTTAAACAAATTAAATAAATTTATTTAAAATTAACTATGTACAAAACATGCACCTTGAAGGCAATACGATGAGTACCCGTCCGAACTACCCAACGTATATTATATTCATATACTGTTTACTCATGCGGCATGTGGCATACACGACTTATCACGTAATTTCATTGCGTATACATAGTCAAATAAATGACACAAAAACACATGTTATTTACGTAGCATGTTATGTTTCAATGCACGCAGAGTAATGACTGTATTACAAATTATACACGATATGTAGTTCTGAATATTACGTAGAAAATAATTAAACATTCAATATATTTAAAACTCATCACATGGCGTGTGTGTAGTCAAATAAATGACACATGGAACACATGGTGATGAGGTTTAAGCAGTATAATAAATTAATTTTTAATTCTGCGTAATTTAGTAATATACATTGGGTGTGCAATCTAGCAATACGAAGTGTATATTTCTCACCATCTATCTAAGGACTCAGCGCTTAGTGGTGCCACGGAAAATAATGAAGTACGCAGCATTTACATGGGTTAGTCGTGTGGTCCCCGAGTTACACAGTCACCAGTCATGTAGGTTGTGTAAGAAAATACACGGCTCGTCTTTGAATAACAGATTAAACGTCGTGTACGAATGTTACACGTTGTGTAGTCCAGCTGATCATGCGCCCGGCTGGCCCGGTCAACACGCGGTGTATTTAAATACACACCACGTGTAATAAATGCACACGGCATGAATTAATTCATGAATTGTCTTGGTGCACTAAACACGTGTACACGACCTGTACCAAAGGGCTACATAGCGTGTAATCTGGTGTTATCCGGCCAGAAGCCTCGACACCTCCGAATGAGTTCTTCGAATGTTATGCGTTCATAAAATTAATCGATTTTGATTATATTTATGAGAAAGAAGAGCAGAACTCACAATTCAGATTAAAGAACGATTAAACCAAAATTGAAAACTAACGATAAATGCGTAAATCAATCAACAGTCCTTAAATAATTATGAATAATTATACGACCGCTCTGATACCAATTGAAAGATCTGAGCGCAGCGGAAGCATCGAATGGGGTATGCCCAACTCGACTTTTTGTCGTAATCGATGATTAATTCGAGATATACATTGACGATAAACATTGTGACCAACGGAATTGAATGAAAGATTAATTGACCAGAGAACATCGGAACCAAAACACAGGATCATCACATAATGATTTATAATTAATTTGAAGAATTAAAGAATCACCTTGCGATAAATTTTTTCTCCATTAATGAATCTGACAACGTCGATACGTCGTACCGTCGTTGCGTTGTAGGGATCAAGTGTAGATTCTCTCTAGCGGTAATTCACACGTGCTCCACAAACCTCAAAACGTCACCGTAGGAATCTCCAAGTGCTAGCGTAGTAGATCCTAACGCTTGCTTTGTTCGTCTTTAATCAACCCGAGAATCGCTTCAAGAAGGATTCTCTTTGGTCTCTCCACAAACGAGAGTGGCAGTGGAAGAGGATCATTCTTCGTTCTTGAAAGCGTCCTTGGAGGGGGCTCTCTAGGGCCTTGAGAGAATTCTTCGAATGCTGTTGCGTACAACAAAACAAATGGCAACCCCTAATAAGAAATAATATAATTGGGTTTATATACTGTTTGGGTTAGAAAATAATAATTGCACATGCGCCCTTATTATTTCTTTAATCCCTACGGAACCTCATGTATATAATAATAATAATATCTTGACATGCGCAAAACTAGCGAATTGATTAAATATTATTTATTCAAATAATATTTAATACATATTATTTCTCACCGGACCATTAAACTCAATTCGTCATTCTTCCACGGTATTTATCGGATCTTGAATAATGTCTATTTATTTAATAAATAAATATCACTGCAATATTTGTCAATAAATAAATAAATATTATATTTACTAAATAACAAATAAATATTTGTTAAATATTTTGCTCACAAATATTCTCTCAAATAACTAGTGGCATAATATATATGATCAAACAAACATGAATAATTATTAAACCACATGCGGGAATAATATTTATCAAACATGTTAAATAATATTATTATTTAACTGAGGTTCTAGATACACTTAGCGTATGACCCTTTAAGTCTCTCAGTGACATTAGGCGAAGCAGTCCAAAATTCAAGGTTAGCGTCTAGCAACACGTCAAAGCATCCATAGAGAAAGAAATTAATGTCGCAATGACATAAAATCTCATACGGACACTTACTGTGTAATATAAACTCTTTATTACGATATCTCTAATCAAGCAGGTTGCATGCTGGTATCGTCAACCTATGTGTTTGATGTCACTTCCTTTGACTTTTCAGAAATTGAACTTGCCTACAGAACACTATGGTCATGGATTTATTTAGATTGCATCATTTCCGTTAAAGGGTTTAAGATATCAACTTTTGTTAAAGAACGGAAGGGACAAATCCTTTCTCACATTATTCATTAATGAAATATTACCTGTGACGCGCTCAACATATTCTACTTCGTCACGAACATATGTGATCACGGTTTTCATCGATACATTAAAGTATGTGACTCATAATATCCATTAATAATAATCTTAAAGTCTAAGAACAAATACACACGTCCGCGGATAGGAATATCTAATGACATGTAAATGTGGATTTCCTACTGGCAGGTCTCGTTCTCATAATTTCCTGCACTGGAAATTACCAAGAGCAGTGTTGTCAGAGGCGCGCAGCGCAATAAGGCGCAAAGGCCGCTTGGGGATGCGGTGCGAGGCGCAACTAAGGCGCATGCGCACATATATAGATATTTATACATGTTTATTATTATTATTATTATTATTATTATTATTATTATTATTATATAGATATATATATTTATATATTCTTTTTCTTTTTCCATAATAGATATATTTGTATACTTATTATTACAATTATTATTATTATTATTATTATTATTATTATTATATATATATTTCTTTTTATTATGTTTTCATTGTTTTTGTTTGTTTTTCGGTTTTGGCAGGGGGGTTCCATTTCCAGGGAGGAAGTCACGCGATCTTCTTCTCTAGTGGGAGCTCACGATGGCAGCTGTAAACAGGCGCGCGCCAGGGGGGTTCTTATAGCCACGATTTCCGCGATCACCTGCACCCAAGATTTTCATCCTTTCTACCCACCGCAATCGCCTGTACCCACGATTTTCGCGATTGCCTGTACCCACGATTTATGCCGCCACGCTACGCCTTTACCGCGCCTGGCACTATAGCACCTATCGGGTTAGCGCGCCTCGGTGAGGTCACATCGCCTCATCTATGGTGAGGCGCACCAGGTGCGCCTCGCCTCGCCTCGCCTCACGCCAAGGCACGCGGCCTTTGACAACACTGACCAAGAGTGAACATCATGAGAATATGAATCAAAGTCTATGAGTCTTCACCCCAAATAGTCTATATCATTTGTATCCCTCAAATGATTCCATCCGGCTATATAACATATATATTTAAAAATATGTCGTGGCACTTCTGGGTTCTCATCATAGTGAGAAACTGCTATGACCTTTTAGTGCGACACCTACTCTTAAGATATTATCACATACTATGTTACACAAAAGAGCAATCATGATGTGATAAGTAGTTTATTAATATTCAAAACTATGAGTACAGGTAATCATAAAGTATACAGAAGTTGGTTCTAGGGGACCAACTCCAACAAGTTCACCTTCGAGGATTTACATATTCCCTTTGATACCACCAAGTGTCCATCCCCCAATCTGATACTGGACAGTCTAGTTTCAGTAACACCAGCCTTGATGATAGGACCGTAGGTGCGAAAGAGGGGGAGATGGAAGAAGAAAATAGTTGTCGCTGCAATGATTAAAATTGTAAAGGTCCTAACAAAAGAATTACTGTAGGAGTAATAGAAGAAGATGAGGAAAAAGAACTCCCATGGAGAAGACCACTCTCCTAAGGCCAGGCCAAGACCTCCCAAGGTCGGACCTCCTTACAGCAGCCAGGAGAAAATGCAAATAATAAATCGTTTCCCTTCCCAACAGTATCTCCCCTATTTATTAGCACCAACCACTTATCAACAACCCCCAACTTACTACAATAGAATAGGATAAAGTTGTCCATGGTAACCTGCCACTCACAGACATCCTAGTCCCTCTTGCGACAACCCACTATTGCACACATTCTTAACAATTTCCTCTCTCCTGAAAATTCATCTTGTCTTCAAGGTGACAGGGCCGAACACTTTCTCTTTCCAAACTCCCTTGGAGGTATTAACATCAGATACAACGGTGGGCTCGTTGAAGAATTCTTTCCAAATGTTATGCACAAACCCCGCTGCACCAAAGTGCCCAGCCTACAGCCTTCTTCCAACCGAGCTGTAACCTTGTTACCTTTGGTCCATCTAACTAGCTTGGCAATATAATCAGCTTTGTTTTCCTCGCCGATGATAACATCTTCAAACACCACTTGAGCAGCAACAGCCTTGATCTTGCTTCATGTGGCATTGCTTCTGGAAAATGCAGCTTTGTCAATGTCGGGTTGAGGTTCCCAAGCTGCCCCAGCATCATGGCCCAAACCAGTCAGGATATCTAGAACACCAGCAGGTAGACCCACCACACTGCACACTTCAGCCAACTCCAAGCAGGTTAACGGCGCCAATTCAGAAGGCTTCAATGCGAGTGCCACTGCCCTTATAGCCATCGACAGAGAAAATTCCCAAACTCCAGGAATAGAATGAGAATATGACAAATAAATCTGATTGGCCCTCTCAGCTGCATCATTATGCCAGACACCACACTCAAGTACCATTAGATAGAACTGAAATGCATCCCAGACTCCACTGTCCCTCATCAAACGAAGAATTCCAAGCACATGAATTCCTCCGTGGACTCCAAAGAGCAATTTAGCAAACACGAAAAAATTCCACCTGTTCTCTAGGGAAGCTGTCAGGACGTCCACCTTCACAAAGAGTTTGGATCCTAACAACACTCAAGTACCATTAGATAGAACTGAAATGCATCCCACACTCCACTGTCCCTCATCAAACGAAGAATTCCAAGCACATGAATTCCTCCGTGGACTCCAAAGAGCAATTTAGCAAACACGAAAAAATTCCACCTGTTCTCTAGGGAAGCTGTCAGGACGTCCACCTTCACAAACAGTTTGGATCCTAACAACACCCCCCCCCCCCAAACACGAAAAAATTCCACCTGTTCTCTAGGGAAGCTGTCAGGACGCCCACCTTCACAACGAGTTTGGATCCTAACAACACTCCCCCCCCCCACCCCCTCAGAACTCACAACAACTCATCCAAAGGGTGGAGGACATGCTGACCTGAACCTCGGCAGTTTGGACAAAAATACTAACTCGTTTGGCACTTCATGCACTGGTTTGGCCACTATCGGTTCATCCAAATCAAATTTCATAGCATCTATAATCTCACTAGAAAATATTTTGATTTTCATTTCCCCTCCTCCATTATGTTGTGTTTTTTACATAGAAACAATACTGTGGAGGTCAATTCACCACGTCTATCACCCAAATAGTTGCCTCCCATCTCCCCTTTGCTCTTGATTAACTGCACTTTGCCACCTCCTGGGTTCTGTAGTCGTCGATAAGGAACAGTCCAGCCTTCCCTACCAAAATCTCCATGGTCAAATTCAATCAATATGCATGCTCCAGTGGCTGTATTAAATCCAAATATGCCGACCAATTCGGAATATCTCCTTCGTCAACACTCCTCTCAAGTCATCATACGCACTAACTCTGTTCTCAGGAACATTTATTCTGTGGCTGTGCAAAGCAATTCCAGAAACTACTCCTTGCAGGGCTGGAGCAGTATTAGTGCCAGGTCCAGAACCAGCAACAATATAGTCACTCCTCCACGGGTTCAACTCATTCCTGGACTGCGAAAATTTCCTCAGCCTCAAATCGCAACTGGGAAAAGTTGCTACCGAGTATGAAAAATCATTACATATGTTGTGCATGTTGCACACCGATCCCACGGGTAATCCATGCAGTCTTGGAAACCCGGCTGCATTTGCCCCCATGCTGTGGCCTTCCTCCACCGTCTCAAAAACCAAAGGTTGCTCTTCCAGTGTCCGCGTGGCCTGTTGAAGAAAACCCAAACCAAAGGTTGCTCTTCCAGTGTCCGCGTGGCCTGTTGAAGAAAACCCTCGCGACGCCCAAGCAGGCTAACGATTCATTGCCACCATGTCAGGCTCCCTCAAGTGAAATAAAGTGATAGCAGCCTCCATTGTGTTCATAACAGCATAGTAAAATTTGTTTACTAAACTTCCTTTACTTGCACTTCTGGTAAACACACTACGCACGTAGCCAATTTGAGCATTAGTTGTGGCTAAACCTAGCTCACTAACAGCAACTCTACCAGTACTAGCATCAGTTTCCTCTGCAATGCTTTTGCAAAATCATCTTCTACCGCGCTGCGTTCTTCACGACTTGGGCTAGGGAAGCTGAGGAGATTTTCCTTACCATAGAAAGTAGAAAGTATAGCATTTTTCTCCACTCCGCGCCATTCCTGAGCAGCTAGCGGAACGCTTGAAATCACTATTTCCCCAACAAGAGGTTTCGAGCACAGACCACGATCAAGTTGCTCCTCCTTGCCAATCCCCTCTCATTCAGTCCGGCAAGTACTCAAGCTTCCCGCCTCCCCATTAACTCATGACATCCATTCAAAATTTTCTTGTCATCCAGAAAAACCAGCAAAAACATTACTGCCACTCGAGCTCCACAGCACATTCACATGCTCCTGCAGCGTGATCTGCACCGCGCATAGCTGCCTCATGTACTCCGTATTTGCCCTATCGAAATCTTCCAAGAACATTTGATACTCCGACAGCATTTTTTTCTACTCCTCACAACAATCGTCTGTTTTCTATCTCTCAAGCTACGTAAACTCTCTCAATGATTGACTGGCAACGATCGTTCCCTCAGCAATCGCGTCACTCAGCAACGATCACGACTCTCAATGAACGCACCAAATTGTTAGGACTGTTGGTGAGAGAGAGAGAGAGAGATGGAAGAAGAAAACAACTGTGCCGCTGTAATGATTAAAACTGTAAAGGTCCTAGCAGGAGAATTACATTATGAGTGGCAGAAGAAGAAGAAGAGGGAAAAGAACTCTCCCGGATAACACCACTCTCTCGAGGCCAGGCCGAGACCTCCCAAGGCCGAGACCTCCCAAGGTCGGACCTCCTTATAGAAGCCAGCTGAAAATGCAAATCATAAATCGTTTCCCTTCCCAACAATATCTCACCTATTTATTAGCCCCAACCACTTACCAACAACCCCCGGCCTACTATAATAGAAAAGGACAAAAGCTGCCCCCAACAGCCTACAACTCACAGACACCCCACTCCCTCTCACGGCAACCCACTGACACATCCCTAACACTTGAGGTACCTAAGAAACTGTTTAGAGATGAAACTATAACTTGCTCCATTGCCAACTAAAATTAATATTAGTACTCCCTCGATACCCTTAAATGGGAATGGACTTGTACATTTCGCTTGTGGATTTTCCAAAGCATGTATAGTTGTTCCCTGGATTTCCATCTTCCATGTGTCCCAGATCATCCTTCTCTCCGTCAATTTCTGGTTCCACCTCTTCCTCATTGCAAGGTTCTACACACTCCCATACCATCAATTTGAAACCTTTTTCTGGAAACTGATGCCCAGGATTAAACTTCTATCCACGGGTATAACACGTCCCCTTTGTCTGTAACATCCCAAGTAAGTAATGAATAATAGATATTTTTATCTATGCCTATTAATTAATTAGATAGTGTTTTAGAGGCTTAAAATGAAAATAAATACAATCTTAAGCATGGAATACACTAATATTTTTTAAAAGATTGTTTTACTGCCTTTTGATGGCAAACCATTTTTAAATCTATCTTTTGACAATTTTATAAGCTATGTTTGTCAAAATAAACTTATTCTTTATGATTGGGACATCAAAATTTACTTTGTGTGAATTTTTGGTATTTTTCTGACAATGTTCATTTTTTTATGAATAGTGAAAAATACTGCATTTTACATCAAAACTGTTTTTTAATCTAATTTATTTATATGATTAGATTATATTTTGAATTGGTTTTAAAGTAAAATTAGAATATATTTTTACCATTTAATCCAATGGTGGTCGTTGGAATCAATTTCACTTTGAAATTGGACTTAAACTAGTGTCAATCTTTTGATACTTATTGTTTCATAAAAACACGCTATTTGTCATGACAGCGGGAATTATTTATTAAATTAATTAATGTAACTTATATGATTTGAATTTTGTAAAATAGACATCATTTTTGAATTCGGAGTATCAAATATAGCTTAGGGTGAATTTTTGGTAATTTTCTGAAAAACTTCAATTTTTTATGAATAGTGAAACCACTAAGTGGTACTTATAAAAACTGATTTTTCGTTTAAATGAAATTTTGCCATCTTTGTATTTTGAATTTCAAAAATCCGACATACATGGTTGTCATTAAGAAGTAAAATGTGGTTCAATGAGATTATAATAATTTTTTGGTGAATAGTAACTTATTAAGTTTTTAATCGCGATTAGAGGTAATTAGTGTAGTTTAAGGTAAGAATAATGTTTTAATAAAATGAAATGACCTAGACACATGTCCTACCCTTATTGGATGTGTCATGGTCAACCAAGACAAGCCATGGGTCAACTTGGGGACCCCATGGAGCCACTTTGGTTGGAAACTTTTTATTTAATGTTAAAGTAAAAATGACACAAACATGAGTTATTTTACTAAAACAATTTTTACATGAGGTTATACAAGTCAGATTTTTGACTATAAATATTCATTAGAAAGCTAAAAAGATTTCCTACATCATAGTATTTTTTTATAATTTTTAGACATTAAATAAATTAAATTATTTATGACATCATGATGATGCAGCGATGACCTCATTATTTAACGATTTAAATAAAATGGAAAGATAATGTAAAATCTAAGACCTACACATGGCCAAAACCAATTGGATGAGTGGATTTCGAACCCTTATCACCTTATCCTCGAATTATATCAATGTGGGACCTTTTGAATCCGAAACTCATTTTAAAATAAAGTAACTTATCTTTACTTTCCAAGAGTGTCCCTCCTCTCCTCTTATAAAAGGCCCCCACCTCTACCTCCTTACCCACACTTCCAAAACCTTTGGCTCGGCCAACCCCTGCCCATTTTGTCTCTCCACTTCCCTCTCTTACTCCTTGAAGCCTCACTTTGGGCAGAAGTCTTCCCAAAGAAGCCTTTGAGCTCAATCCAAAGGGAGTTACCCGATTTTAAGGTAATGTCTTCTTTTGAGTCCTTTTGTTTTATTTTGCTTCTCCAACCCCCTAAACTCTTTTTATTCTTTTCTTTTGTAACAACTCCAGTATCCTCAATATACTAGGATGTTGTTATAATAAGGATTCGAGCTACACTTACACACACCTACATCTAATGGTTAACGAACATACTGTTTCCGTGGATGGCGAATTTATGCCTCCCGAAACGATGATTGTTCAACATTCTTTTAACACCTTCAAAGGTGGTCATTAAGATGTCACTATATTTATATTTGATATATAATATGTTTATGTTTTCCTTAAGCTTCTGTATTTTTCATTTTGGGTATACCTTTATGGTTTCCATTATGGGTAAACGCGATATCTTCATTTAAGTGCGGACTACCGCCCCCTCAAAGTGAGTTGATTCGTTAAATACCATATGTGAGACGTATAAAGGATGGAACTATGATATTATATATGATATTATACTGGAATTATAATATACCTTTATATCATTATGATTCCATTCTATAAAATACGAAATAGAAATGAAAGTAGCGTTCATGCGTACGTACGGCTTACCGTCTCCATGAACAGTGCATTTCATTTCTTACCTCTAAATGATTATGTAATATTATAAAAGCGTGTATATACTGGATATATATGATATATACATCATGATTATAATTCTGGATATAATGGATACATGAACAACTTGTAATTATAAAGGGTTTATTTTTTACTCAAGTACCAATGATCGTTAAAACGACCGTTATTAACTTAAATAATTACATAGTGTTCATGACATGGAAATAAGTGATATAAAAGGAATAATGAACTTGAAAAAGGTTCTTAAGCAAGTAGAAATTAACTCAAGTTTATTATTCAGGACATTAAAGAACGATCGAGTCAAGTCGGACCCGAGGTATGGGACTTCGTCTCAACCTCCTTTCATTGAGGCATATTTTGTTTTATACACAACCTTCTTTTATACGGTGTATAAACCCCTTTGACTTTTACGTTTATCCAAAAGGAATCTTTTTTATACGAAGCGTTTTACTAAACGACAAAAGGGAATGTTTTTGTCGTACGTATGCGGCGACAACGACTTCTCCGCCGCCGTGACCTTTATTTGAGTTTCGGCTTCCTCTACAAGCCATACCTTTTTTTAAAAGAAAAATAAATACCATGTTTTACTTTTCTTTTATTTTGGTATTGAAAATGGTTTTCATAATGTTTTTATATCAATGTGTTGTATTGATATCTTGTGATTGAAAGGTGGAAATGTTATGTTTCCTTTATGCATGTTTTATGTGATACGATTATAGTGTAACGTTAAGGTTTCTCCGAAGAGATTTAGGGAATATACTGTGATGGGTATTCCAAACGTAACCAAGAGGGTTACTCCCTACGTAAGAATGTTATGAATGCCTCAAGTTACCTTTATATCTTATGATTTCTATGATTTATTCATGATTTGATGAGGTATGTTAAAGTGCTTATGTTTTATGGGTAATGTATGATTTCATTCTTATGTATATATGTACTCATGTTTCCTTTCCATATTTTTATATCCCTTACTGAGCTTTTTATGCTCATCCCAAGTTTTTTTTAAATGTTTTTCACAGGTCAAGGGAAAGGTACATGATATGATGATAGTGTCAAGGAAGTGTCAAAAAAGAATCCATGATTTATTTTAAATATGTTTCCATTGATGGGAAAGAAGAATACTATCTTTATGTAACCACTTTGTTTATATGTGGAATGTAATGCAAGTTTTATGATCTAATTCTCTAAAACTCTAAACCCGAAAAGATCCTCAATGTGTAATCTTGTAATAACTCAAGATTAAGTAAGGTTTAAGGCTGGGGCCTTATATTGTCTTCCTTTCCTCATATTCTTCCCGAGATAAATTTCTAACTTCCTTCCACCAAGGTGTGAAACCTCTTTTATCACTTTCATTTCCTTCTCCTGTTGGGATAAACTTTAGAGTATTTGTATTCCAACATCTTTTTTGTCAACTAGAAATGAAACTCCTGCTCCCCGTCTCTAGATTTTTGATAATCCCCTTCATCAATAGCTCTCTTTCAACTCTCCTAGATGGAGTCAATAATCGTGCCTTATTTTGTGGCTCATGTGTCATTAGCGTACTCTTCCATGGACATACTCATATACCATTTCTCAGAGAAATCTGGTATCTGCAAGGTCATTCATTCAAATTCATTTATGTAGACATCCATTGTCCCAGCCATAGTCCCTTCGGTTATATCAAATGGATCCACCTTTGCTGCACTTCCATACTGCCCAAGCAGTTCTTTGAGTTGTTTCCAAGTTAGACCAGCCTTAATAGACTTCAACGATATAATCCGGTATTGTACCGTTTCTTCCATACATAGTTGCCATCAGCACCTTCATCTCTTCCCAAGTCCGATGTATCGAAAAATAAGTCTCGGCTCTAGTAATCTAGGTCACGAGATCTTCTCTAGAAAAGGTTGGCATCTCCACATGCTTGGAGATTTCTCGCATCTCTTCCACTGTTGTCAATTTTCCTCTGCTAACATCACAGGTTGAACTCTCCATTATCAAGCGCTGCACCTTCTGACACAGAATCCCTGCCTTCAGCCCTGTAATTGTTGTTTCCATGGATGTGACTCGACTCTCCATGCGCGTGGGCATAAGGCTTTTGTGACAGCTTCAATTGATTCTTCAAGAATCTCTCTCTAGAATCTCCAACTAGATTCTCTCTCTAGAATCAATTCTCAATGAAAGCACAAATTGATAGAGATTCAATCTAGAAGTAGGAAAATGATCTAGAAGCAGGAAGATTCCTTACTTGTATTGTCTATGTTTCAAAATTACAGTCAACACTTCAGAGTGTTATAGAGTATTCCAGCAGCTCTCCTGGGAGAATTCCCCTCTCCAGACTAAGGCTAGCCTTCTTAACCAAATAACTGAATGACCCCTCCTTCACATGACAATCCTGTATTTAAACAGGACTCACACTCCCCGGTCTAACAAACTATTAAAAAGAAAATACAATACTGCTCCTGGAAGTTATTTATTATTCTCTTTCCCACTCCTTTGGTATGTGTTGTATATAGGAGGCCTAGGTCAACTACCAAATGATTCGCCCTCCCTGACCTCCCCGGTACTGTCCCACACACCCACGCTACCCCCTTCAGATCTCACATTCCCATCAGGGTCCAACAAGCAGTGTAGTCAATGGTGGATTCATGATCCAATAATGCCTTTGTTTTTATAAGTACAACGATCTTCATGTTAAGTTTGGTTTGTGTTTAAGTTTGGATTTCGGGTAAGCATGGGTAAGTACTGTGATAAGAGAGATTGCTCCATGCGCTGGATCCTCACACAACAACGAGATTAACAAAAGCAGCATTGCATCTTAGGACAGCACCAACCATGAACACTCTACGCGTCACGGTCCTCTATTTCCTATTTCATGGCTTGACATTTACTTTATGTGTGTGTTATTGATCTGGCCATATTCCGTTGCTTATAACCATGTTTGTTAAGGTTTGTTTGTTTAAAGGAATCGAATAGACTGAAACTCTATTGCGACGGTTTACCTGAATCTTTTGAGGAAGATGAAGAGCCATGATTTTCAGACTGCCTTAAAGCCAGTGCTATATAGTCTTATCCCGATAGGGTTGCTTTGTTTTTTGGTTATGCGGGACGGCATCAGAAGCCTAACGGAATTGGCGATCGGACGCAAACAGCGAACTTGCTAATGCAGTTCTGGCTAGTCGGCACACGCCACATCCAAGCACCAGTGCTCTGTTAAGTCTTTGGGTGAGACAGCGTCACCGCACCAACGCTTTATTAAGGATCTTCGCGGGACAGCCCCCCATTAATCTACATAATATGTTATTGTATTACTGAGTATTTTACTTTTTTTTTTTTGACATTTTAGCGGTATTATTTTGGACATGGAGTTTCTAATGATTTAATTGGTGGATTTACTTGCACCAGATACGAGATCCCTTTTAAATTCAACTTGGATTTAAGACTCAGTCTGTAGGGTTATGTGACTCGTGTTCTTGTACTCTTCCAGCACTTAATTGTCCACCTGAAGTGCTCAAGGGACATGTCACAGGTCGTCACTAACCTAAACTCACAGGTGTAGGTTTGTAGTGCTTGTGGTGCCATAATAGTCAATCTGTCAAACCGCTTCTCATTACAAGCTCTGCCAGCATAGGCCAACTTTATTTTCCATTACCATTTGCTCTTCTTCAGAAATGTAACATAAATTTGATATTACAAAACAGAATCCATCAGAGCAGAATGCTGAGGCAGTTCAACACATAAAACAATAAAACTCTCCACATAATTGTTAATATGGTGCTTAACTCATGTAGCTGTGATGTGCAGTAAGAGCGTGCCATCCTTGGTTTTATTAATTATGCTCAGAGTTGTTTTGATTGTGTAAAGTATGAATGACGAAAGGTGGGTCAAACTAGAGGAGGGGAAGATTTATTGAGCCCTGTAATGACCCGCCAATTCTCATTGACTTGAGAGTACAACGAGTCATTACTAGACCTTAAGCGACATCCCCAAGACGCCAAAAACTGGCAATAAATGCCGAAGGATTTCAAATACAAGTGGAGGACGATTTACCCTTTACCAACCAACCATAACCAAACATTCACTATATGATGCATGAACGAATGAAAGACAACCCAACATCTTCATGTATCTCAAAACCATATCAAAGTATGCAACAGCGGAAGAATAACCAAGTATCAAAGTACACAGCGGATAAACGATACAAGACTCTCAAAAGACCACAAGACCCCATGCTCCACAAGCTCCAAGCTCCACAATCACCGAACAACCCAAACGTCACGAGGCAGTGCTAAATACGTGTGAAACATTACCTTTGCCCCTGTCCCGGAAGATAGCATCTGCAAAAGCACCAAAGTGCCAAAGCAGAGAGGAGTATAAAACTCAGTAGGTTTTCCCCAATGACTTCCCTACTCACGCCGCTAGGATAGAAAAATTAGTCACATTTATATAAAATAGTTTATATAAAACAATTTACCAAAATAGTTTATAACCAAATATAAACAAGTTTCCAAAACCATTTAAACCAAAAGCATACAAGTGCAATTGAAACCAATTTTTCCAACAAGTTATTTTTCCAAAAAAATAACTAAACAAGCTTTAAAACCATTTCTCAATATTCCTTTGACATACCCAATTCATTCCATACATCCACACAACCAACCCTTCATGTAACCTGGATCTCCCTATACTCGCAAGTGGTGAGTCATCCTTTCACTAAGTCATCCCTAGTGAACCAATTGACGGAGGAGAGTCATAACCCTTATCCATCCCGTTAATGATGGGGGAGACCCCTAACCCTTATCCGTCCCACATGCACCCTTTGACGAGGGAGAGCCCTAACCCTTATCCATCCCATTAATGATGGGGGAGACCCCTAACCCTTATCCGTCCCACATGCCCGTGAACACACACAACCATCATGTCAAAAACCAGTGTGTTCAACCAATTCAAACCATTTCAATAAAACTGTACTTTTATTGAAAACCAAAGAATAAACCAATTTTAAAACAGCCATTTCACTTCAATAAAACATTCCCTTTTATTGAAAACATCTAATCCAAACCATGTGTCGCAATTCCAGAAAATCCTCATTTTAAAATCTCTATTTTAAAATTAAGAACCAAAGCACTCATTCAAAATCCTCAATTTTCCAGATTTCACAACCATCACTCAAGAAGGTTTCCAACAAGTGTTCAACAACCAAATCACAATCAATTGATTCAATTCAACACCACACATTCAATTTGAAAGCATGTCAATCAGTTCTACTAGGTGGAGTCGAGAAAGAAGCCTCCTACCTCGAAGGTTTTGACGAAAACCACAACGAACGAAGAACGCACAAGAAAACCGGGTTGATTCTTCAAGAACCCGCCTTAAATCTCTTCTCCTAGCAAGGCCAAGACCAAATCTCATCATATTTGGCATCCACACACTTAGATCTACCCATAACGGGCGTAAATCTAAGAAACCGAGAGAATATGAGAAGTAGATCTAAGAAACCAATCAAGAACGGTGACGAACGATTACATAACTCAAGAATCCGGCTTTGATTCGCCAAGAAAAGCCTTCGAATCGCCTTCAAAACGCTTGGGAGAGGTTATCCTACCTTCAAGGGAGAGTGATCCCGAGTTATGGCCGTTTAGAAGGAAAAACGAGCCATTTATAGGCAAAAACGTATGAGATCCACTTTTTTAGGATTTCACTTGAGTGCTCGCACGGTTAGTTCGCACAGTTTGACAAACCGTGCGCTAACCGTGCGTTAGCCACTGCCTCAGCAGACCCTCGCACGGCCTCCTCACATGGTCTCCCGAACCGAGCTCCAACCGTGCGGGAGCCATTGCCTCAAAAGTGCCAACTACGCACGATTTGGTTGCACGGTTAGACAAAGTGTGCGCCGCCCATGCGACTTCCCCTTTGACTCAAAACTTCATTTCAAGTTCTCCCGACTCTCCCATTCATCACCCTTAACTTTATAACCATGAAAAGCATTAAGGGTTACATACCCAAAACCGGGGGTACTACATTCTCCCCACCATTGGTCTTTTCGTCCTCGGAAAGTTGAAAACTTTCACCCAACTGAAAGAGTTTCGGCCACTTCTCTTTCATTTCCTTCTTACGTTCCCAAGTCTCTTCCTGAATCTGACCATGCTGCCATAAAACCCGCACTAGACCAATGCTTTTTCCCCGCAAGACTTTCTCTTGCCTATCCACAATCTGTACCGGGATATGTATCAACGAAGCATCCGGCTCTAGGTCAACGTGATCCCATCTGATCACATGATCAGAATCAGGCTCATACTTTTTCAACTGAGATACATGGAACACATTATGCACCGAACTGAACCGTGGTGGTAATGCCAACCGATATGCCACCTCTCCGACCCGTTCCAGTATCTTGAAAGGGTCGATGTATCTAGGAGATAACTTGCCATGTTTCCTGAAACGACGATGTCCAAGTCTTGGAGAGATCCTCAAGAAAACATGATCACTCACGACAAACAACAACGGTCTTCTATGATGATCCGCGTAAGATTTCTGACGACTCTGAGTCGTCGTCGTCCTCTTTCTAATCAACTGGATCTTCTTTGTTGTTTCTTGGACAATGTTCGGCCCAACTAGTGAAGTTTCACCTGTTTCCACCTAGCATAGTAGAAAACGACAAGGACGGTCATACAATGCTTCAAACAGAGCCATATGTATCGAGGTCTGATAACTGTTATTGTATGAAAACTCCACCAAAGGTATATGCTCCTCCCATGAGCCATTAAAATCCATTACACAAGCCTGCAACATGTCTTCCAACGTCTGTACTCGGATTGCCCATACGTCTGAGGATGATACGCTGTGCTCATAGTCAACTAAATCCCAAGAGCTTGCTGTAAGGATTTCCATAAACGAGACGTGAACCTTGGATCTTTATCTGAGACTATTGAAACTGGTACACCATGCCTCTTTACCACTTCTCGGATGTAGATCTTTGACAGATCCTCCGCCGTATAAGTTTCACGAATAGGGATGAAATGGGCCGACTTGGTAAGTCGATCCACTATCACCCATATGGCATTGTGTTTCTGAACCGTTCTTGGAAAACCTGTAACAAAATCCATCGCTATCTGCTCTCATTTCCACATTGGGATAGGTAAAAACTGCAACATTCCTGCTGGTCTCTGATGCTCTGTCTTAACTTGCTGACAAGTTAAGCATCGCGAGACGAACTTGGCCACCTTTATTTTCATGCCGCTCCACCAAAACTGTGTCTTCAACACCTTATACATCTTCTGTGTACATGGATGTACAGCCCATCTCGAATGGTGGTAAGCATGAAGGAGTTGTTCCTGACAAGTCATAGGTACAACTATCCGATCTCTAAAGCACAAAACTGAACTCCCATCAAGTTTCTAGCCCTCAATGATCTCCCCACCATTGAATTTTAAACTCATAACCAGACATTCTGCATCGGATGTTTGTGCCTCTTTAACCATATTTACCAAATCAGGAACAAGCGTAACTTAAAAGAAAACCGCAACATCACCTCGGTCTGCACATTCTACGTGCATGTCGGCTAGGACCGACATCAACTGTCATTCATCTGAAGCTTCTTTTGCCAACTGAGCATATGACTTTCTACTCGATGCATCCGCCACTGAATTCCCTTTTCCTGGTGTATACATCAAGTCAAAGTCAAACATCTGAAGATACTCCATCCATCTCCTTTGTCTCAGATTCAAATCTCGCTGCGATAAAATGTGTTTCAAGTTTTTGTGGTCCGTAAACACAGTGAATTTCTCACCAAAGAAATAGTGTCTCCATGTTTTCAAGGCATGGACGACTGCAGCTAACTCCAAATCGTGTGTTGGGTAATTCTTCTCATGCACCCTCAGCTGCCTTGAACCATAAGCAACCACATGATCTCCTTGCATGAAAACACAACACAACCCTGATCCCGAAGCATCACAATACATAACATACCCTTGTCCTGATTCTGGCAAAATCAAGATAGATGTTGATGTAAGCCGAACTTTCAACTCCTGAAAAGACTTCTGGCATTCCTCTGTCCATTGGAATGGAGCATTCTTCTTTGTCAGAGCTGTCATTGGCGAAGCTAGTCGTGAGAAATCATGCACAAAGCGTCGGTAATAACCAGCTAGACCAAGAAAACTTTGTATCTCGAAGACATTCTTCAGTGGTTGCCACGAGATAACAGCTTCTATCTTTTCAGGATCAACAGAAACACCTTTTTCAGAAATGATATGGCCAAGAAAACATACTTCCTGTATCCAAAAATCACACTTTGATAATTTGGCATACAAACGGTGATCTCTCAAGATTTGTAAGACTGTTTCCAAGTGCTCCTCATGGTCAGCCCTTGTCTTTGAATACACCAAGATATCGTCCACAAACGCCACAACAAAAGAATCTAGATATCGCTGAAATATCTGATTCATCAAATCCATGAAGACCGTCGGTGCATGCGTTAGACCAAAAGACATGACTACATATTCGTAGTGGTCATATCTACTTCTAAAAACTGTCGTCGGAATATCCTCCTTTCGAACTCGCAATTGGTGATATCCTGGTCGCAAGTCAATCTTGGAAAACCACTGAGCTCCCCTTAATTGATCAAACAGATCATCAATGCGTGGAAGTGGATATATGTTCTTTATCGTAACTTGGTTAAGCTTACGATAATCAACACACAACCGAAGAGTTTCATCTGCTTTTTTCACGAACAAAATTAGTGTTGCCCACGGAGATGTACTTGGTCGAATGAAACCCTTGTTTTCCAGCTCATCCAATTGCACTTTCAATTCTCGTAACTCTGTTGGTGTCAACCTATAAGACGGAAGGAAAATAGGACTGGTCCCCGAAAGGAGATCAATCGTAAACTCCACTTCTCTTATAGGTGGTAACCCTGAGAAGTTCTCGGGGAATACATCTAGAAATTAATCCACAACTGCTGGAAAACTAGCTTCCTCGATCTCATCCATTGATGCAAAAGTCAACGCTGCCAACTGATAAGAGATCGTTCCCGCCATTGGTGCCAACAAGCTCTTTTCACCTTTCTTTACCATCCTCTCCTCTAAAGAGATGGTCGATGTCGTCTTCAGTCGTGAAACTAATTGTTCTCCTATAACAGTCGATGTGAGCCTTAAACATTGTCAACCAATCCATACCCAGGATTACGTCATAGACATCCATGTCCAACATCGAGAAGTCTCATTTCAGCTCAGCTTCATCAACAGTTATAACACATGCTCGACAGACAAAGGCTTGACATTCTCTTTCACCAAGAGGAGTTTGCAGTTTTAAGACAGAAGGCATCATTTCCAACTTTAAACATAGCAAATCAACAGCACGAGAAGCAATGAAAGAATGCGATGCACCAGTATCGAAGAGCACTTACACAAGGGTAGAATTCAAAAGAATCGTACATCTCACCGTAGATGGCCAAGCTTGATCAGCGACCATCATCTGCTCAGCTCCATATAATTGTTTCGCCGCTGCACTGTGTCCTTTGTTGCCATGCTGAGATTGCCCTGGTTGAGGAGTCATGGTATTTCGAGAATCGCCATGGCTAGCTCTATTATGCTGACGAGACGGATTCTGCTGTCCTCGTCCTGTCGAAGCATACGATGCTTGCAATGCCTGAGAAGTGTCTCGAGCACCTGACTTTGGAGCACTGCGACAATAGCGCTGAAGATGTTCCATCTTGTTGCAATTATGACATGCTCTAGGTTGTGCCTGAAGGTTCCGGGAGCAGCGGAAGCTCGTGGGTGGATGTGCCCACTTGGCTTTTTGTCATTAGCAATGATCAATCCGGGATCAATACGACGATAAACGCCAACCTCCACGGATCGAATCACAGAAATAGACAAAGAAAAATGATAGTCCCGGAACCACGAATGAGGATCATCACAGGTTGATTATAATTAATTTAATTAATTGACAATAAGTACCTTTTTGGCGTTCTTTCTTCGTTGATATTTCTAATCACGTTCCGATGTGATTCGTCGTTGCGTCGCAGAAGCCAAGGGTAGACTTCCTCTAGCGGTGATCCACACGTGCACCACGTATCTCTGGACGTCGCCAAAGGATTCTCCAGGTGCTAGCGTGGAGAAACTTTTGCTTGCGTTATCCGCCTTAGATCGTCTTGATCCAATAGAGGAGGATCTCTCTCGGTCTTGAGAGCGTTCTTGGAGGAAGGAGTTCTTTCGATCTTGAGAAAATTCTTCAGAATTGTTGTGCACAACGATTAGGGAAAGGTGTTGGGGTTGTGAGGATATTTATAATCGGGTTTGAGATTATAAAGTTATGACAATAAACAAACGCGTTACGCGTTTTATTTATTTCATTAACTCTTATTGAAAACCCCCATGTCGAATCATTAATTCCTTGACATGCGCCCACGCTGATTATAATAAATATCATTTAATAAAACAATATTATTTCCTCAAAATCCCGACTGAAAAAACTACACGGCGTGTAATCATAAATACACGGCGTGTACTTATTTTCCAAAAGGAAAACTACACGGCGTGTAATCATTAATACATAGCGTGTACTTGTTTTTCATTCCCTTTCAAAATTGAAAACTACACGGCGTGTAATCATTTATACACAGCGTGTACTTGTTTTCATTTTATTCTTCATCCATCATTAAAACGATTTAGGCTTCCTTGAATAATTATTAAACCACGTACGGGAATAATCTTTATTCTACTTGAGATACTTGGATACACTTATTGTGTGACCCTCTAGGCCTCTTTCTCGTTGGCATTAGGTGGGTTTGCCTTAAGTCCAAGATTACTGTCTAGCAACGGGTAAAGGCACCCAAGAGAAAGAAGTTGACGCCGCATTGACGTGTCACCTCATGTGAACGTTTACCGTGTAATTTAATCCCTTTGTCTCAATATCTCATCAAGCAGGTTTCATAGCAGTGTCATAAACCTATATGTTTGATCTGTCATTCTTTGACTTCCAGAAATAAACTCGTCGTGACACCATGGCCATGGAATTTGGGCGACAGTTCTATTTCAATCAAAGGGCCCGAGATATCTACTTCCATAAATATAGAGGGGACAAATCCTTCCTCGACTTATCCATTAACAACATGTCATTCATGACGCACCCAACGTACCCTACTTCTCGCCAACTGTCTTCGTGACGGTTTTCGTCAGCAAATCTAAGTGCTCAAGTCGTGACATGAGTTGATGATAGCAATGTCCGATGACACCAAGACATGCGGAATTACTACTGGCAGGTCTGTTCTCATAATCTCTCATCTTGGAGATTACCAAGTGCGAACTCCATGAGAGAGAGTGTCTTCTTACGAGTACTCGCACATAACGGTCTGTATACTATGTGTCCTATCATAGTATATCATCCAACCGTAAAACTTTATTTAAGAATATTGTTATAGCATTTCAAGGTTCTCATCATAGCGGGGATCTGTCATGACCTTATCAATGCAACAAATATTCCAGGACATTATTATATTATAGTCATGCAGAACAATGAACAATATATATAATAAGTGTATATTCACGCAATCAAAGTACAAACAATTGGTTCTCAGGACACCAACTCTAACAGTGTCATATATTCTCGCTTTATGTGGTCATGCGAACCACATTGAAAGCAACCTGCTTTGCTCTGGGGTCATGGAGGAAGGTTTACTGATCCCGTCGTCTGATTCTGATTTCCACTTCCGCCTTGGAAATAGGTGACTCTTTTCTGCTTGCTCCCAGCGGTTGAGTTCCCACCATTCCCTGTAGGTATCATCATTCCTCCTCCTATCGATCCTGAGATATCACGTTCAGCCACAGTCGCTCTGTTCACCATCTTTGTATAATCCGTAATACAGAGCACCGCAATCTTCGATTGAATCTCTTGTCTTAGCCCCAATTCGAAGATGCGTGCCTTCAAAGACGCACTTGCCGCAACCACTGGTGCAAAACGGACTAAATTCATGAACTTAGCCACATACTCTGTGAGAGAGAGGCTCTCCTGTCTCAGGCTGAAGAAGTCCGTCGTTTTCTGGATTTTGAACGTGTGAGGATAGAATTGTTTATTGAACAGTTCTTCAAAATCCTCTCATGTAAGGCCTTCATCCAATTTAGCATGCACCGCTAAATCCCACCACTGACGTGCAAGATCCTCGAACATATACGTCGCCAACTTGACCTTGAGCTCTGATGGTGTGCCGATGAAATCGAATATACGATTCATCCTACTTAGCCACACCTCCGCATTCTCGGGTTCAGCATCACCCTGGAAGTTCGGTGGATTCTACTTCATGAACTGGATGGTATAATCCACATGCCTTGATTCATTCCTCTGGTTCCCCGTATCCACAGCATGAAAAGCCTGGACAATACTCTGAACTAGCTCTTGGTTCACCCGTGGTTCAGGTGCAACCACATTCTCCGCAGCATCTTCGGGTTGGTTTCGTCGACGCCTACCGGGTGCCATTTTCTAAACCAACAACAAACTCCGTCAATCTCACTCTCTAGCAACTGATGGCTTGGCATTTCAAATTCTATCATATCAACTATCACAACATTGTTTTCAAAACGACCTTTTTTCATGTTCAACCATTTTTTAAAACATTCAACACGCTTTTTGAAAATCAAACCATTTTCAAAATACATCAAATATCCTGTTTTCAAAATCTTTCATTTGAAAACAATTCCTGCATTTTTCAAAAATTCGCACCTTGCACAAAATCATAAATCATTCCTCACAATGAGATATGCAATCCTAGTGGAAAGTCATTCCTCTACAATGCATGTCATGTTCATCTCATTGGCTAAACCCATGACAATGAGATTTCCAATATTCTAGAAGTGTATCCAAAACACTTATGTACCCAACACCCTGGCAACTTGAAGTTCAGCATAAACGAGTTAGTTACGTCATTTTATGCTATACATTTCAAGTTCTGACAATCCTACTCCTGTCTAAGATTTCAACCCAAGGAATAGACGAAAAGGAATTCCAACTCCAAAACCAAGAACACTGATGATTTGTACCACAAGGGAAGGACTAGGTTGATACCATTTGTAATGACCCGTCAATTTTCATTGGCTTGAGAGTATAACGAGTCATTACTAGGCCTTAAGCGACATCCCCAAGACGCCAAAGGCTGGCAATAAATGTCGAAAGGTTTCAAATACAAGTAGGGGACGATTTACCCTTTAAGAAATAAACCAATAAACCAACCAACCATAACCAAACATTCACTATATGATGCATAAACGAATGAAAGACAACCCAACATCTTCATGTATCTCAAAACCATATCAAAGTATGCAACAACAGAAAAATAACCAAGTATCAAAGTACACAGCGGATGAACGATACAAGACTCTCAAAAGACCACAAGACTCCATGCTCCACAAGCTCCAAGCTCCACAATCACCGAACAGCCCAAACGTCACGAGGTGGTGCTAAATACGTGTGAAACATTACCTTTGCCCATGTCCCGGAAGATAGCATCTGCAAAAGCACCAAAGTGCCAAAGTAGGGGTGAGTATAAAACTCAGTAGGTTTTCTCCGATGACTTTCCTACTCACGCCACTAAGATGGAAAAGTTAGTCACATTTATATAAAATAATTTATATAAAACAATTTACCAAAACAGTTTATAACCAAATATAAACAAGTTTCCAAAACCATTTATAACCAAAAGCATACAAGTGCAGTTGAAACCAATTTTTCCAACAAGTTATTTTTCCAAAAAAATAACTAAACAAGCTTTAAAATCATTTCTCAATATTCCTTTGACATACCCAATTCATTCCATACATCCACACAACCAATCCTGCATGTAACCTGGATCTCTCTATACTCGCAAGTGGTGAGTCATCCTTTCACTAAGTCATCCTTAGTGAACCAAGTGACGGGGAGAGCCCTAACCCTTATTCATCCCGTTAATGATGGGGGAGACCCCTAACCCTTATCCGTCCCACATGCACCCTTTGACGGGGGAGAGCCCTAACCCTTATCCATCTCGTTAATAATGGGGGAGACCCCAACCCTTATCCGTCCCACATGCCCGTGAACACACACAACCATCATGTCAAAAACCAAGTGTGTTCAACCAATTCAAACCATTTCAATAAAACTGTACTTTTATTGAAAACCAAAGAATAAACCAATTTCAAAACAGTCATTTCACTTCAATAAAACATTCTCTTTTATTGAAAACATCTAATCCAAACCATGTGTCGCAATTTCAGAAAATCCCCATTTTAAAATCTCTATTTTAAAATTAAGAACCAAAGCACTCATTCAAAATCCTCAATTTTCCAGATTTCACAACCATCACTCAAGAAGGTTTCCAACAAGTGTTCAACAACCAAATCACAATCAATTCAACACCTCACATTCAATTTGAAAGCATGCCAATCAGTTCTACTAGGTGGAGTCGAGAAAGAAGCCTCCTACCTCGAAGGTTTTGACGAAAACCACAACGAACGAAGAACGCACAAGAAAACCGGGTTGATTTTTCAAAAACCCGCCTTAAATCTCTTCTCCTAGCAAGGTCAAGACCAAATCTCATCATATTTGGCATCCACACACTTAGATCTACCCATAACGGGCGTAAATCTAAGAAACCGAGAGAATATGAGAAGTAGATCTAAGAAACCAATCAAGAACGATGACGAACGATCACATAACTCAAGAATCCGGCTTTGATTCGCCAAGAAAAGCCTTCGAATCGCCTCCAAAACGCTTGGGAGAGGTTATCCTACCTTCAAGGGAGAGTGATCCCGAGTTATGGCCGTTTCGAAGAAAAAACGAGTCATTTATAGGCAAAAACGTATGAGATCCACTTTTTTAGGATCTCACTTAAGTGCTCGCACGGTTAGTTCGCACGATTTGACAAACTGTGCATTAACCGTGCGTTAGCCACTACCTCGGCAGACCCTCGCACGGCCTCCTCGCATGGTCTCCCAAACCGTGCTCCAACCGTGCGGGAGCCACTGCCTCAAAAGTGTCAACTATGCACAGTTTGGCCGCACGGTTAGACAAACCGTGCGCCGCCTGTGCGATTTCCCCTTTGCCTCAAAACTTCATTCCAAGTTTTCCCGACTCCCTCATTCAGCACCCTTAACTTTATAACCATGAAAAGCATTAATTAAGGGTTACATACCAGAAACTGAGGGTACTACAAGCCCCCTCTGGGCTCAAGTAATAGCGAGGTAGGCTTAAGAAATCGAGTCGTGTTGGTGGAATGCGGCAGCTTGAAATATTGAGTGTTAAGCAGGTCAGGTGCATTGTTGTTTTAATGCTGAAACAGATTAAAAAAAGGCTGATGAGTGTGCAAGAAAAGAGATGGCAGATGATGGCTATGAATCTTCTCGGTGCAACTACAATGATGAGGGATGATGGGAGATGGTGCATGATGAGGTGAAAGAAACTCACTTGAGTGGAACAATAGCAAGTGGTTTGATTTGTGAACCCAAAAAACTGTTTTCAACCCCAACTATAAAAGTCCTCTCTTGAAAAGCTGAAACTTTCTGCTCATATGGGTGAACCCGGCAACACTAAATTTGGTGTGTTGCGCTTATTGCTTGTGTGGAAAATGGATGTTGACGGATAACGTTGAATTGTTCTAGAGTTCAAGTTGAAACTATGAGACAGCTCAACAGCCATGCAATTTAAGTTGCAAACCCTGCTGAATAATGCTTGCAGTCATTGAAATCCAAGCTGGTATGAACAGTGGCCTGGGAAAAAGAATAGGGGAAGGGAAAAATCTGAAATAAAGTTTAATACCAGGTAGAGGGAGAGGCTGAGAGGGTGTCACTTCCATCATTTAAGGGAAAAAGGATTCCTTCCGATTTTGGTAGAATGTTCATTCGTTCCTTGGAAAATAAATTTTATGGACATAATTGCCCCTGATTTCATATATTATTGACAAAAATGCCCCTTAATCAATGGAGAAAAACTATTATATTTTTTTGTTATTATATATTTATATTGTTTGATATATTTCATCAGACCTTTTTCATGCATACGAAACAAACCATTGACTCACCAATCACTTTCTCATTCCCACTCGCATGCCTTTTCCATTTCGATCAAAAATGCTTTCCTCGTACCAAATGTAGCCAACTGGTGTGAGGTAATGTCAAAACACCAAGTTCAATGGCATAAACTAAACAAGCTTAATGCATGGAAACCTTTTTAATAGGTTGAAATTACAGCTCAAGCAAACTAACAATCCAAAATTAAAAATAAAATATTTATTTCATAATTTAAAATAATCTAATAAGTAAGAATTAACCTGTTATAATTGAAATAATTTTATAAAATAAAAATGCTTACCAAGTCAATCCCCAAACCCATTATGTTTTCTACTGAATGTAAAATCAGATATATTTGAATAAAGTAAGCAATTAAAGGTGCGCGGAAAATTTATAAAAACATAACATCGTAGAAGTGCATTGGATCTTGTTAAAATGTACATAAATGGCCATCCGAAGCAAAATTTCCTAAAGCTTTCTCCCTGAGTAGTTTGAAACTAAGAAAGCATAATATTGCTCAGAAATTAGGAACCAAAATTGCTTCAAAGAACAAATGGTTCTGGTACAACTGTCATTGGGTTTTCTTTATCATATGAAAAATCTCTTTCCATCGACCTTCCTTCTGTGAGTGTTAAAACATGCAATAATTCATAGCGACATGATTAAACATGAAAAAAAAACATGTACTGGACTACCAATCACGTACCGTTTAAAATTCTAGACTACCCAAAATACTACACAGTATCCACATTTATAATGGCAGTTATTTTAAAATTTGACGTGCAATGCATATAAGCAGTCCAAGTTACAAACCATGAATATGACATAGATTTTGAGCTTTTGAGCAGCAACTTTTGCATGAGTGGAATGGGCACCTGCACAGTTGATCCATCTCATCGTGAGGGCAATGAGTTGATAGTACTCCTATAAGCACAAGCAAGCAAATCTGAAATTATGCCTAGCATGTTAAACCATTATGACGGCCTTCCAGGTAAGATCGATATGGGTATGTCTAATCTGCATGCACAGCGTCATCTAATAAAGCCTAAAGAAATTTCAGTTGAATTGCAGCTGATATGCTAAAAAGAGGAAAACAAAGCAACAAAGGTACGGAATCAATTGTCCCTCTCCTGCGAGAGAAAGTGGTATCCACAGCATCATCTAATAAATAAAGACTGAATAGAAAGCCACGGGGCTTCAAACACTGAATTTAACACATTTCCAACACGCAAAGGCCGTATGTTCCGTAATTCAGTGACAGGTTACTGAAGCGCATAAAAATCACCTCGAGCGAGCAACATTTCCACACTTAACACACTTGGGCTTGTTTTGGCCGCGTTGGGTTTTTGGTGTCTCTGAACGCTGCATCAAGTTGGCACCCATGGTAACAGAGGAGAGAGATCTTGTGGCGGTGGACACGGTGGGAGTGATGGTGGGGGTGAGGGTTGGGGTGGGGGTGGGGGTGGGGGTGGTCGGGGTGGCTGTGCCTCTGGTCGTATTGATGTTGGTAACAGTGTCGTTGTTGTTCGTCCTTGGGGATGCCATGCCGACGATCATTCCTCGAGGTTTAAGTAAGCCACTTCAAGATCCTGAAACTACAATGCCCATCGCCAGTAGACATCGATTTCGTCCTGGGTATCACGCCCAACATAAATAAATAAATAAATAAGCTTAAAATCCGGTCTCACGGGTCTATTCAAGAAATTGATACCAAACCCTATCAAAGATCGAAGGAATGGGGCGGCGTGAAATGGGAGCGTGTCGTTGATTTTTCGGACGAAAAGACCGCTGTTTTTTTTTATTATTACATATGCATATAATAATAAATATCATATATTATGTAAATTTATATAATATATTAAATTTACATAATATATTATATGTTATGTAAATTTATAATATATATATATGTGTGTGTAATTTTCGCTATATATATTTATAATATATAAACATATATTTATTATGATATTTATTATATAAAATATTTATTATTTGATATTTATTAATAATAGAAATATACATAATAATATAAATATAATATTGAAAGTATTATGCATGTTTTGAATTTTATTACAATGCAATTATTACATATTGTTTATTATGCATGTAAAATCATTATATATACACAAAATTATATATATATATATATAATATAATATTTAATGTGATATTTATCATGTGTATTTTAAAATAATATATATAAAACATAATAATATAAACATATATATATATATTATTTATTTATTTACATGTATATGTATGTATCTATGTTATATATATTTATATTATATAAACATATATCCAACCATCAGTGGAGATTTCAACAATAAATTCAATTTTCAATAATTTCTACAATTCCAACAAATATTTTTAATAAAAATCCACACTAAAAAATTGCATTTGTGAGTCAAAATTTGAACACTAAATTTAATTTCCAACATGCAAAGGCTGTATGTTCTGTGATTCAGTGACAGGTTACTAAAGCGCATAAAAATCACCTCGAGCGAGCAGCATTTCCACACTTAACACACTTGGGCTTGTTTTGGCCGCGTTGGGTTTTTTGTGTCTCTGAATGGTGCATCAAGTTGGCACCCATGGTAACAGAAGAGAGAGATCTTGTGGCGGTGGACATGGTGGGATGGGGGTGGGGGTGGCTGTGGTCGGGGTGGTTGTGCCTCTGGTCGTATTGATGTTGGTAACAGTGTCGTGGTTGTTCGTCCTTGGGGATGTCATGCCGACAATTATAATAGAAACATATTAATACATAAATAAAAAAATAAATTTTCATAAAAAATTTGCATTAAAAAGTTGCACTGAAAACTTTTAGAGCAAAATTTAACTGTAAAATTTTAATTCAAATCTCCAATTAAATATTCAATAGAAATTTTCATTTGATTTTTTATTATAATTGCACTGGAAATTTAATTATCGGAATTCTAAAATAAACACATGCTTGAATTTTCAGTGCAAGTATCTTAACACATAAATAAATAATGTGATTACTCATGAAAAAATCAAACTATAGATTTCATAGGAAATTTTCCTATGAAAAAATTCACTATAAATTCCATATGAAAATTTTAACTGGAAATTTCCTATGCAAATTTCCACATCAAATTTTCACTTAAAATTTCAAGGCAAATATATTAATACATAAATAAAAAAATGTAAATTTTCACCATAAATTTGCATTTAAAGTCTGCACTAAAAACTTTTATTGCAAACGATAGGGATTCATAGGAGTTTGTAAACACTTTATAAATCACACATAACCAAGAGAATCTCATCTCAAGATCCCTATGTATAAACATATGATATCTGTGTAAAATTTGGAAATGAAGAGTATTGTAAATGTGAGCACCTATCACTATAAGTGTTGTTGAGAATTTGCATTATAAACTTTTAATATAAATTCACAATGGAAAATTTTAGTTCAAAATTCCAATTGAATTCCCAATGCGAATTTTTATAATAAATTGTCTTAGTTAGCATCAATGCAAGATTTAATTATTTTTAGGGACTAGGTTGTGAAAGATATGAGAATAGAACTTGTAATAACCTGTGTAAAATATGATGAACCTACAATGTCACAGGTTGGAATAATGGTTTCATAATTTAAGGCATCATAGGATTGAATTGCCTTATGATATGACTGCTTACTCTAGTTATTTCTTGATGCTCACATGGACAGTTTTGGTTGCAGTCAATAACTAGAACCAAGAGGAATTGAGTTAACGATGAGTGTGACGACCATTGCAATGACCATCCTCATGAGCAACCAAGTGGAATGGGAGTTGGAATGCAGATATTGTGGTTATCCCCACCCAACTCTCAAGTTATGAACACCAACACGAATCATGTTGAACATCCAAATGACCAAAGGAATGAACACCTTGTCATTGAGTCTTTCATGCAACACGTCCACCTTCCTTTAATCGGTTCCCTGATCCACTAATTGTCAACCAATAGATCAATGCAAAATAAAATAAATTTTTCATTTTCTAGTGCTCGGACCATGAGAAGGTTGTTTTATATGTGTATCGTTTGGAAGGTAGAGGTGATCAATTGTGAACTCTAATCAGGAACACGGTGTAAGAGGAAGAAAACAACTCCATTAAATGAGAAAAGTTTAAGAAGGTATTTTTCAGTAAGTATTTTTCAAAACTATTCTCATTAAAATAAAGAGGAAATTCCTAGAGTTAAATCAAAAGGAAGATGATTCCATTGGTACCTACGATACAAACTTTACAAGACTTGCAAGGCATGCTTCTGGTTTTATCATCGACTTTGAAAGAAAAATTGATCAATTCTTTAGTGGTTTAAAACTAAGTTTCTGAAAGGCGTTAGTCACAAGAGACCTTAGTAGTTATGAATCGATTGTTCGATGTGCTCTCGAGGTAAGCATGAAGATTGATATCACGTCACAACCCCCTCCCTCCAAAGATGCCCTCCCGTGCTAGGAATAGAGAAAGAGAGATAATGACCCTCGAGTCTCGCTCCAGTAGGCCCCGGGGTGGCGACTAGTGTAAAGACCCAGAAATTTCAAGGAAATTTTTTTCTTAATTTCTTTTGAATTTTGCGAGTGCGCGGTTTCAGACGGCACCTGATTCTGAGGCCCGGAGTTCCCAGAATGATCCGTCGATGTTTTGTTAAACTTAAAATTAACGCGCGTAAACAGTTTTCCTGAAAAAGTGGAATAACTCTTGAACGGTTGCTCGGATCAGAAATCTGAGTGCACCGTTGCGCTTACGATGGCGGGATTACCCAAGTAGCGACTTAAGTTTAGTCGGCGCGAGCCTCCTGTGATAAATTTCAAAAATGACATAACCGTAAATAAAATAATTAAATAAATTATTTTATTTTTCGAATGCTTATAACTCACAAACGGTAGCTCGGATTAAAAATCCGAGACCACCGCTGGACTCGTGAGATTATGCATTATTTAAGCAGATACTAACTTTGGTCGGCGCGAGCCACCAGAAAAAGTTAGTTTTTGACCGCAAATAAAATAATTAAGTGACAATTATTTTATTGTAAAATTCATATCTTTTAAACGGTAACTCGGATTGAAAATCTGAGAGTACCGTTGGATTTGTTGGGGCGTGTTTCACTCAGGCAGAGCCTGACCTTGACCGGCGCGGGTCGAGGGTGACTGGTAATAATTTTCCAAACTTTTTTTCGGGTACGTTCAGTAAACGTACATGCAGGTTTTTCTATCTCTTGAACCGGTGCTCGAAATTGAAATCTGAGGGCACCGATGAACTCGCAACGCCAGTAATTGCTTAAGGGAACCTTTATCACAGTTGCGTTTTAAGCGAGTTGAGAATTAATAATTGGAGATTTAGAATTAAATAAATAAAATTGGTGATACACAATTTTATTTATATCTATGGTAGTTATACCCTATAAAGGTGTGTTAAGGGTGAGACCCATAACCACCAACTACCCATGTGTGGATAAATGAGAGGTGGGGCCCACACGAGCCCCAACCTTTCATTTCCCCATAACCTCCCTTAAACCCCCCTTTTAACACCCCTTCAAATTAATGTGACAACCCCCTTAATAAAGAGACCATCTCTCTCTCTCTTTAATGGTGCCAACACTTTAATTAATTAAGTGTTTTGAATTTGAAAAGGCATGACGTGTTTATTAATAGGGGAAACATCTTTTTAATATGGGTTGGAAAATTTTTGGAGAATCTTGTGGGAAACCTCTGGAGAAATTTAGAGAGAATTCTAAACCTTCGATGAAGAACGGTTCTCCAACGACGGGCCTTCCAAGATCTTCGACGAAGAACAATCCTTCAACGGAGGTCAGATTCCTACGTGTCATCAACGCTTAAGCTCTGATATGAAGTGTGAGGCGGACGCAATGATCAACGTCAACTCCATTCTCTTTCCGCGGCTCAACGACGTGCAACGTCATAATCAAGGTAGGGGTTTATTTTGAAGTATGATAAGTATCTATTTGCTAATTCTTCTTGTTCTCGATTCTCAACGATGATGGTCAAACAAATATGGTCATCAATCTGCAAATAAACCATGATATTTTCTACTTCGTTCTTCGCGCGTTCTTGGTCTCCAAATAATTAAGCGCGTTAAAAACTTAATGTTTCGTTAAACGCGGAATATGGATGAGGAGATCTCGACCCAAGGATCTCAAATATGCAATCGTCACAATTTTCTGGCTTAGAACGAAGGTGCAGCGGCCCTCGGAAGGGGCGATGTGGCGATGCGATTCCGGCATGTCTTCAGAACGCAGCTCCCGACGAGCTAGGCGGTGCGGCTGGCTTGAGGCGCTGCAGCGTGGCAGGCTGGAGGCGCGGCGACCCGGCTTGCCGGAGGTGGTGCCGGCGGTTCTGGTTGTACGAAGGAACCCCCACCGTTTGGGTTGCATGATAAAAACCGTGAAGGGACAAAACCGTGAATGAATGAGATTGGAGAGAGAAGGAATAAAGTGAGTTAATTAAAAGAAAAATAAATGAAAATGAATTGATTGAGGAAGAGGTGATTGAGGGGGCGCAGGGGTTTGAGGTGTGCGCTGTACACAAGAGGTGCGTTGTGTTGTACACAAGCCACCCATAACTTTTTATTTGGTTTAGATATATCAATAATAAGATAAAATCAATTAAAATGGAAATTTTTAATTGAGCGCTACCCATGTGCGTGGAGAGTCTTGATTTTGATTTGGGTGGGTTTTTTTTTTTTTGTGTGTATTAATGATAGAATAAAATAATGTTATTATTATTTTGAGTCTTGAAACCTTATTCTTGACATAAGTCCTTCATACGATGTCGGAATGAAGATCTGTCAGCGGCGATGTAACTCTATCTTTAAGACGGTCGATTCAAGTCCAATATTGGATATTAAATTCTGATCTGTAGCTCGGGTCCACAAAACACCCAATGATAATAATAATATTATTATTACGGGATCTTGTATCGGACATATCTCTTTCATACAGTGTCGGAATGACGAACCGTTTGGGACGTTGCGACCTTTGAATTAAGACGGATGTTTCAAGACCAATTTTGGATATTTAAGAAAAGGTCGAGGCGCGGGCCCCACGAGGTCCGGTTCGCGCGTGTTGCGGTGAGATGCAACTTTTTCACCGGCTATCCGTTTTGGAATAATGGGTAGTCCATATCGTGTGTTTCTCGGTATGGATCACAATGGTGTGACCAGTTTGGTTAACCGGTGTCATTTGAAGTATGATCGGGATGGATCGAACATGAATCCAACCAGACCCTCGGTAATAAAACACTTATAACTTAAGGATCGGACGCCCGATAGACGCGCCGTCTATCTCGTTGAATTCCTCTTGATGAGATGAAACTTTTGGAATACTTCACCCGAGTTTTGGACGCAGTTGGAGTATGGTCGGGTTGGATTGTACCCGAAATCCAACCGGGCCCCTGGAACGGAAAAGTGGATATCTTACAGACCGGACGTCTGTTTGACGAACCGTCAGCGGCGTTGGTGATCACGTTGAGAAACGGTCCCTATGAGTATACCCTATGAGAGATTGGGGTACAGTTGAGATACGGTCGGGATTGGTTCGCTCACGAGACCAACCGGGCCCCTGGGACGAAAAGGCTAGTAACTCACAGACCGGGCGACCGATTGACGCGCCGTCTGTTGCGTTGAGACCCCTATGACGAGGCGGTCCTTTGAGATACTTCTTCGTGAGACTTTGAGATACTTGGAGTATCGACTTGTAGCTCGTGGAGCGGACCCTCCCAAAGACGAGCGTGCGGAGTACGGAGACCGTGTAGCCGACTGAGACCTGACGACTGCTTGACCGACTCGACTTGGAGTGAGTCGGCTAGCCCAGTGGACGGAGCACTACTTTGTGAGGTGCAGACCCATGGCGGACGGAGCACTACCTGTGTGACAGTGCAGACCCGCGGTACTCGTCCGGAGAGTACCTCAGCAGGCTACTAGGGGGTGTGCACTACTGTGTTTGGGTGACACACCCCGGCGGGAAGCACTACTGTGTTTGGGTGGCTGGCCCGCGGTACTTGACAGGAGGAGTACCTCAGCAGTCTTAGGTTAGTGAGCAGTACCTCGGAGTCGTGACCGGACCACTGTACACTCCAGAGACGGAGCTCTTCAGCAGTTACGGTTTCGATAATGAAAATCCTGGTTTGAGCTGAGTCAATGACCTTTGTGTTTCCTCATGACTGAGATGAGTTACTTGATAACTTAGGTATATGTATGGGCATATACCTGGGTAGTGGTTATCCGTTGATTTCATAATCCTTGTGTTTCCTCGTGATTGAGATGGGTTACTTGATAACTTAGGTATATGTATGGGCATATACCTAAGTAGATGTTGTCTGTTGAGATCTTATTTGTGGTTATCCATGTTGGTTTTAGTGAGACCTTGAGGGTCTCGGGGTCCCTACTGAGTATCGTTATACTCACCCTTGCCCGGGCTATGCCCGCACCTCGTTGTGTTGGTTGCAGACGACGGGCAGTGCTGACGGAGGCCGAGTGTTCGAGGACTGGACGGTACCCGGAGGTGGACTACAGGACGAGTCAGTACCCGGAGGTGGACTACAGGACGAGTCAGTATCCGGAGGTGGACTTCACGGTGAGACGACACTCGGAGGAGGTTGACGGGCGAGAGCGTTGTGGAGGCTATTTGTACCTACCCTTCAGGTAGGATCCGTGGCGGACGACGGGACCCGAGGAGCAGTGGAGCTATCTATACCCACCCTTCAGGTGGGATTTCTAATGGACAGTTCGGCGTAGCGGCTTTACCATTCAGTTGCTGTTTTTCCTTTCAGTTGTACTTTACAGTTGGGCTTGTATTTCCGGCCCCCTTTACGTTCCGCACCTTTTGTTGTACTTAGTTTTACTTAGTATATTACTTTCGCTTGTACTCTGTGTGTTTGTTTACTTTTATAAAAGCAATGCCTTCCCAGTTATCGGAATTTATGCCTTTGGTGCTAGTCGTCAGCTCCTGACCTATGGAAGGCGGGCTTGGGGTAGTCACAACACGGGCCCCGAGGACGGGTCGTGACAAATTGGTATCAAAGGAGTCGGTTCTACCACATAACTTATAACTCTGATATTTTCTCTACGTGAAGCAATAGTGTTAAGGGTACCGAGTGTGGTCTTCAGTTCAGGGAGTCCAGTGTTGGTGCGGCGGCCGACGTATCCGTACACCAGGACCCTGACTACTGATTTCTGACTTTGTACACGAAAACACTGATTGCGTGTGTGTTTCCAAAGTATTAAAGTCAGCTCAAACCAGGTCAGCTCATCAGGTATAAACGTTGACCGTGTCGCATCTGTTCAGGATGTCTCCATGCAGACAGTCAGTTGGAGTTCCGAGAGAGTACTCGATGACGGCTCACCGAGCGACGAGGCTCTGGTGCAGGGCCCTTTTTACTATGTTGGCACCCTCGGGTGGTGTACCAGCAGCACCACCACCTGTTGGACAGTAGATGCCAACAACTATACTAGCAAACTGTGCACGCTGGCAGAGCACGTTGCACAAGTTCCAGCAGTAGCGGCCTCCGAGGTTACGAGGCGAGATAGATTTCCAGACAGCAGAGCAGTTGCTGGAGGCGATTGCTAGAGTTTTCCGCCTAGCTGAGACATCAGTCGAGTGGATGGTGGACTTGGCCACTAGTGTTTTCCAGTGAATGACCATGAGGATGGTCCACATAGTGATGAGACTTCGGTACGTGGACCGATGCCTGAGATAGTACCTTTGGGTAGTGTGTCAGCTATACATCACTACCTGTTGGTCAGCAGTTACAACCGGCGGTACCGGTAGGTGACACATGTAAGCTTGCTGCCTTACATGTGTTCTAACATCAGATACCCTCAATTTCCGAGGCGAACCTGACTCACAGGTGGCTGAGGACTGGCTTGAGGGGGTGACATAGAGTTTTCTAGAGCTTATACAGTTTCGGCGGGACAACGTGTTTATAGCCGAGAATTCATCGAGGCGTACCGAACATACCGAGTACTCGATGGATGCGTTTCGATCAGTGCAATAGAGGTCGGACCTCTGAGAATGGTATGTTTAAGGGCTTCCGAGCCAGCACCTTTTCTCTATGCATTCCTACTTAGGCTAGGGTGATAGAAGGAACCTTTGTGGTTGAGAATTCTTTGCTGAACAAATACAGCCAGAGAATGATAGAAGTTTGGAAAGCCGGAAACTGGCGCCAGTCTCAGAGACTTGGGCATGCGAATGTTTCAAGAAGAGAAAATGTTAAGGACAGATAAATCTGCAGAGCATCAGACGTGGAGGTAGAGCTTGGAGAGCAGCATGAGGTGGTGTACATCTCAACATGTTACAATCACCCGCCTTTGTAGTCCCCGCAAGACTCAGGGAGTTGGAGAGCAGGGGAAGAGATTAGATGCTTGCGGTCATGGAGTGCGACCAAAAAAAAGGGGGGGGGGCTCTAAGGATGATTCGAAGTGCAGACTTTGTCTTCTACTAGCTGCCGTAGCCACAGACATCGATACGAATCATCCCTTCCTTCCACGAATCTTGTCCCAGACCTAGAGTTTCCGGTTAAAACCGTCGACTTGACTCTCACGTCTGGAGATACCTTTGGGAGGAGAATCGATAGTCACACATACGCCGACGGTGTGATCTGACCCTTGAGACGAGAGTCTCGGTTGAGACCTCTTGGTGGCAGCGTCGAGGCCTTACGACATTAGTTTGAGTATGGATTGGGCAATCACTGCTCATACTCAAATTGACGGTATTAGGCAAACGATGGGATGGGTTTTTCTTGGTCGGCGAAAAGGAAACCCCGGGCAGCATAGGAACCTCCAGGAGAGCACATGGGAGCGGAAGGCTCAGATGCGTGCTCAGTACCACTTTTTCCCCCCTAGTATGTGTTGAAGCTTTACGGAGACGTAAAGCCCTGCGGTGGGAGTAATGTAAAGACCCAGAAATTTCAAGGAATTTTTTTTCTTAATTTCTTTGGAATTTTGCGAGTGCGCGGTTTCAGACGGCACCTGATTCTGAGGCCCGGAGTTCCCAGAATGATCCGTCGATGTTTTGTTAAACTTAAAATTAACGCGCGTAAACAGTTTTCCTGAAAAAGTGGAATAACTCTTGAACGGTTGCTCGGATCAGAAATCTGAGTGCACCGTTGCGCTTACGATGACGGGATTACATTAGGAGCGACTTAAGTTTAGTCGGCACATGCCTCCTGTGAGAAATTCCAAAAATGGCATAACCGTAAATAAAATAATTAAAAAAATTATTTTATTTTTCGAATGCTTATAACTCACAAACGGTAGCTCGGATTAAAAATCCGAGACCACCGCTGGACTCGTGAGGTTATGCATTATTTAAGCAGATACTAACTTTGGTCGGCGCGGGCCACCAGAAAAAGTTAGTTTTTGACCGCAAATAAAATAATTAAGTGGCAATTATTTTATTGTAAAATTCGTATCTTTTAAACGGTAACTCGGATTGAAAATCTGAGAGTACCGTTGGATTTGTTGGGGCGTGTTTCACTCAGGCAGAGCCTGACCTTGACCGGCGCGGGTCGAGGGTGACTGATAATAATTTTCCAAACTTTTTTTCGGGTACGTTCAGTAAACGTACATGCAGGTTTTTCTATCTCTTGAACCGGTGCTCGGAATTGAAATCTGAGGGCACCGATGAACTCGCAACGCCGGTAATTGCTTAAGGGAACCTTTATCACAGTTGCGTTTTAAGCGAGTTGAGAATTAATAATTGAGGATTTAGAATTAAATAAATAAAATTTGTGATACACAATTTTATTTATATCTATGGTAGTTATACCCTATAAAGGTGTGTTAAGGGTGAGACCCATAACCACCAACTACCCATGTGTGGATAAATGAGAGGTGAGGCCCACACGAGCCCCAACCTTTCATTTCCCCATAACCTCTCTTAAACCCCCCTTTTAACACCCCTTCAAATTAATGTGACAACCTCCTTAATAAAGAGACCATCTCTCTCCCTCTTTAATGATGCCAACACTTTAATTAATTAAGTGTTTTGAATTTGAAAAGGCATGACGTGTTTATTAATAGGGGAAACATCTTTTTAATATGGGTTGGAAAATTTTTGGAGAATCTTGTGGGAAACCTCTGGAGAAATTTAGAGAGAATTCTAAACCTTCGATGAAGAACGGTTCTCCAACGACGGGCCTTCCAAGATCTTCGACGAAGAACAATCCTTCAACGGAGGTCAGATTCCTACGTGTCGTCAACGCTTAAGCTCTGATATGAAGTGTGAGGCAGACGCAATGATCAACGTCAACTCCATTCTCTTTCCGCGGCTCAACGACGTGCAACGTCATAATCAAGGTAGGGGTTTATTTTGAAGTACAATAAGTATCTATTTGCTAATTCTTCTTGTTCTCGATTCTCAACGATGATGGTCAAACAAATATGGTCATCAATCTGCAAATAAACCATGATATTTTCTACTTCGTTCTTCGCGCGTTCTTGGTCTCCAAATAATTAAGCGCGTTAAAAACTTAATGTTTCGTTAAACACGGAATATGGATGAGGAGATCTCGACCCAAGGATCTCAAATATGCAATCGTCACAATTTTCTGGCTTAGAACGAAGGTGCAGCGGCCCTCGGAAGGGGCGATGTGGCGATGCGATTCCGGCATGTCTTCAGAGCGCAGCTCCCGACGAGCTAGGCGGTGCGGCTGGCTTGAGGCGCTGCAGCGTGGCAGGCTGGAGGCGCGGCGACCCGGCTTGCCGGAGGTGGTGCCGGCGGTTCTGGTTGTACGAAGGAACCCCCACCGTTTGGGTTGCATGATAAAAACCGTGAAGGGACAAAACCGTGAATGAATGAGATTGGAGATAGAAGGAATAAAGTGAGTTAATTAAAAGAAAAATAAATGAAAATGAATTGATTGAGGAAGAGGTGATTGAGGGGGCGCAGGGGTTTGAGGTGTGCGCTGTACACAAGAGGTGCGTTGTGTTGTACACAAGCCACCCATAACTTTTTATTTGGTTTAGATATATCAATAATAAGATAAAATCAATTAAAATGGAAATTTTTAATTGAGCGCTACCCATGTGCGTGGAGAGTTGATTTGGGTGGATTTTTTTTTTGTGTATTAATGATAGAATAAAATAATGTTATTATTATTTTGAGTCTTGAAACCTTATTCTTGAAATAAGTCCTTCATACGATGTCGGAATGAAGATCTGTCAGCGGCGATGTAACTCTATCTTTAAGACGGTCGATTCAAGTCCAATATTGGATATTAAATTCTGATCTGTAGCTCGGGTCCACGAAACACACAATGATAATAATAATATTATTATTACGGGATCTTGTATCGGACATATCTCTCTCATACAGTGTCGGAATGACGAACCGTCTGGGACGTTGCGACCTTGGAATTAAGGCGAATGTTTCAAGACCAATTTTGGATATTTAAGAAAAGGTCGAGGCGCGGGCCCCACGAGGCTCGGTTCACGCGTGTTGCGGTGAGATGCAACTTTTTCACCGGCTATCCGTTTTGGAATAATGGGTAGTCCATATCGTGTGTTTCTCGGTATCGATGACAATGGTGTGACCAGTTTGGTTAACCGATGTCATTTGAAGTATGATCGGGATGGATCGAACATGAATCCAACCAGACCCTCGGTAATAAAACACTTATAACTTAAGGATCGGACGCCCGATAGACGCGGCGTCTATCTCGTTGAATTCCTCTTGATGAGACGGAACTTTTGGAATACTTCGCCCGAGTTTTGGACGCAGTTGGAGTATGGCCGGGTTGGATTGTACGCGAAATCCAACCGGGCCCCTGGAACGGAAAAATGAATATCTTACAGACCGGACGTCTGTTTGACGAACCGTCAGCGGCGTTGGTGATCACGTTGAGAAACGGTCCCTATGAGTATACCCTATAAGAGATTGGGGTACAGTTGAGATACGGTCGGGATTGGTTCGCTCACGAGACCAACCGGGCCCCTAGGACGAAAAGGCTAGTAACTCACAGACCGGGCGACCGATTGACGCGCCGTCTGTTGCGTTGAGACCCCTATGACGAGGCGGTCCTTTGAGATACTTCTTCGTGAGAATTTGAGATACTTGGAGTATCGACTTGTAGCTCGTGGAGCGGACCCTCCCAGAGACGAGCGTGCGGAGTACGAAGACCGTGTAGCCGACTGAGACCTAACGACTGCTTGACTGACTCGACTTGGAGTGAGTCGGCTAGCCCAGTGGACGGAGCACTACTTTGTGAGGTGAAGACCCATGGCGGACGAAGCACTACCTGTGTGACAGTGCAGACCCGCGGTACTCGTCCGGAGAGTACCTCAGCAGGCTACTAGGGGGTGTGCACTACTGTGTTTGGGTGACACACCCCGGCGGGAAGCACTAATGTGTTTGGGTGGCTGGCCCGCGGTACTTGACATGAGGAGTACCTCAACAGTCTTAGGTTAGTGAGCAGTACCTCGGAGTCGTGACAGGACCACTGTACACTCCAGAGACGGAGCTCTTCAGCAGTTACGGTTTCGATAATGAAAATCCTGGTTTGAGCTGAGTCAATGACCTTTGTGTTTCCTCATGATTGAGATGAGTTACTTGATAACTTAGGTATATGTATGGGCATATACCTGGGTAGTGGTTATCCGTTGATTTCATAATCCTTGTGTTTCCTCGTGATTGAGATGGGTTATTTGATAACTTAGGTATATGTATGGGCATATACCTAAGTAGATGTTGTCTGTTGAGATCTTCTTTGTGGTTATCCTTGTTGGTTTTAGTGAGACCTTGAGGGTCTCGGGGTCCCTACTGAGTATCGTTATACTCACCCTTGCACGGGCTATGCCCGCACCTCGTTGTGTTGGTTGCAGACGACGGGCAGTGCTGACGGAGGCCGAGTGTTCGAGGACTGGACGGTACCCGGAGGTGGACTACAGGACGAGTCAGTACCCGGAGGTGGACTACACGACGAGTCAGTATCCGGAGGTGGACTTCACGGTGAGACGACACTCGGAGGAGGTTGACGGGCGAGAGCGTTGTGGAGGCTATCTGTACCTACCCTTCAGGTAGGATCTGTGGCGGACGGCGGGACCCGAGGAGCAGTGGAGCTATCTATACCCACCCTTCAGGTGGGATTTCTAGTGGACAGTTCGGCGTAGCGGCTTTACCATTCAGTTGCTGTTTTTCCTTTCAGTTGTACTTTACAGTTGGGCTTGTATTTCCAGCCCCCTTTACGTTCCGCACCTTTTGTTGTACTTAGTTTTACTTAGTATATTACTTCCGCTTGTACTCTGTGTGTTTGTTTACTTTTATAAAAGCAATGCCTTCCTAGTTATCGGAATTTATGCCTTTGGTGCTAGTCGCCAGCCCCTGGCCTATGGAAGGCGGGCTTGGGGTAGTCACGACACGGGCCCCGAGGACGGGTCGTGACAACTAGCACCAAGGGTACAAAGATCTCGTAATATGGGAGGCATTACCCTTTACAAGAAAAACATGATCCAAAGATAAGATGATCCACCCAAAAACAACTCCAAATACTATATTTAAAAGAAAGCCAAAACCATCCCACATGCGTTTTTAAAATATAACCAATAAAAAACAAGAGTCTCCAAAGTAAATACCAAAAAGAAGGCTAAACAGTGACACGACCACTGTCTCAAAGTCTGAGCTAGTAATGCCTAGCACGATCCCTGTAGTCCTCATGGAAACCTGAAAGCAGTTTTATAGCATAGGGTGAGCATATAAATATACTAAGTAGGGAAAAACCAAAGTCTATCATGTACAAGTGGGAGAAGCATACTAATGCTCCCGTGAGAAAAAAATAAAACCAACGTCATCTAACAAGGCATACTAACCATCATCACCTCACCAAGGCACACTCACCAAATAATGCAAGCCAAGTAAAGTAATATAGTAAGCACATCGGTGATGGGGTACCCCACACCACTTCCCCACTAATTAGCTGCTCTCACACCCTAATTAAAAACGTCATGGCGCTCTCATCTCTTCTAAAAGTACCACGTCACAACTCGCCCACACACACCTGGGCCTCATAGTTAGTCCCACAACCTGGGCAAACGAAGCTCATCACATCTCACCCGCAGACACCTGAGCCACATATCACATCACATCCCGCCCGCAGACAACTGAGCCTCATACCACGTCACATCCCGAAAACACCTGGGAAGCACAACACATTTCATCTCGAAGACAGTTAGGAAAACACAACACATCTCATCCTGAATACACTTGGGAATACACAACTCGCTCGCACACACCTAGGCCTCACAAACCACAGTGGGTGGCCAGTCATCCATCCTCCCACTGGGATGTTTGGGAAAGACACTCTTCCCCATAACGATGGGGGTATTCGGTACATAGTTCTCAACTAGGGAGGGGTGCGTATAGAAAACACAAGGAAATACAAGTATACATATATAATATCAAATACTCAAGCCCAACCTATGGGTTCTCAATCAAACAATCATCCACCCCATAACGCTAACAACTTTGTTGCTACCTCTAAGTGTGTTTATAAATATTAATGATGGTCACTTCTGAAGTTGATAAATGAAAGCCGCTTCACAACAAGCCACAAACTCAATTTACACCCAACCAATTCAATTAACCAATTATCATTCTTTATTAACTATTCATTTATTTGTTCCATCACTATTCAGGCAACTACTAAGTACACCACACAACAAGACACACAAAAAAAAGTCACACAGAGGAATAAGAACCACGGTAAAAGAACCCACTTCATATTTCCGCTCCATTTAACACTCATTCATGTCATAACAAAACTGATCCCGATACACGGAGTAAAGCTTTGGGCATGCTAATCATGGAGAAACTCTGGGTGAATTACCTATACTAACCACCACCATCACTATTATTCAAAGTCATTCCGCCCAATCCATCCTCTCAATAGAACAAACCCCCAACTCACAACCACACCCAACAACACATCTCATCACAACCAAACTCAGCAGCCCCACTACATTACCCCAACACACCCATCAACACACAACCATAAAACCTGATCACAGCCCTGCTATATAACACTTCCCATCTGTTCCATAGCCACACTCCTTTACTGAACCCCCCTATGTACAAACATGCCCATAACCACAGAAATCAACACACTAAAAACATAGCCAAAACTGTAGCCCCATTGCACCAACGTGCCACACCACAACCACCGAACTACCCACATACACAGTCGTGCTCCCAACTGCAGTACCATACAAACCACATAGGGCACACATTATAGATTTAATAGGGCATCCCATATTTAATTCCACTTGTTAATTCTGGGGTTATCACAGAACAAATTCGATCTTAGGGCATCCATTTATTTAACCGAATATACATGGTTAATCAATTTCATACATATACATACAGTCATTCAACAGAGGGACAACAACGAGCATTCATAATCCATCATAGTTGCGCACACAAAGACCACCAACGACTATGATTTTCAGTAGGCATATAGCCCATATAGATCACAATATCAACAACAAATAATAAAACAGAAGCATGCGTCACTTTTTCCCAGCCCCTGTATATTGATCTTAAATTGATTCAATTTTATTTATTTATTTTGAATTTTTATATCTTCATAAAGGAAAACATCACACACCCACCCTTCATGATACACAATTTAAAGAGAGACGAAGGGATCCCTACTTGGAAGAACCGATGATCAATACTTCCTTATTGCGCCAAACAGGGCGTGTGCAGGTAGTAGGAAGAACCTATAGGGAAAATGTGATCCAACATCTACTGCACAATGTATGACTCCTCGAGGAAGAAAGGGTCGGGGTGCACCAAGATAAAATAGGAGCGCACAAGGAAGAGATGATCTCAACTTTAGAAATCCCATATCCTATATAAACAGAAAGAATGCTTTTTAAAGGTCATTAAAGGTGGATCTTGACCAAGACCACACAGTTTGGAAGTAAAAAAAGAAGATTTAGGTTTTTAAGAGATAAATACACTTTGAAACGACCCCAAAAACCATTAAATATGGTATTTAACTCATTTTATGACAAATAAAACGTTAAAGGTGTGAAACTGTAGCAAACTAGAAAACTGGGAAATTTTTGGAATTTTGAAAAACTGTTGAAAATGAGTCACTGGTGGATGAGTCACCATTGGGTAACTCACGAGTGGACGAGTCACTGGTGGATGATTCACCGTTGGGTGACTCATCGGTGGATGAGCTACCAGTGGACGAGTCATCGTTGGGTGACTCACCATTGACAACCTACCATCGCAACCTACTATCAGTGACTCCCTATTGTGAGTCACCAGTGCAAGTCACCGGTCCTAACTCACCATCGCGAGTCACTGTTGAGATACCTCTCAAGGATAATTCAAAACCAAACTCAGAAGGAAAAGAGGGGTCTGAAAAACCACCCCATGAGATACCTCTCAAGGATCTTGCTACACTTGAAACACTGATATCGACATCAAAGTTCAACGATAAACCACCCCATGTTGTTCGAAAGCTAGAGTGAAACCTCAACATCCAAGAACACCTCCCCCGACATCTTCTAACCCAACCGACCAAAAGACACACCACGCAAGCATCACAAAAACATTGTCTGAACACACAAATCAGAGAATCCCATCCTCTATGTTAAGATACTATTCGCTCTGGGAGGCACTGACTCTCCCACACGGGTTTAATCAAATAAAAATTAATACATATTGATTAGGAATCAGGTCCTACCCTTTTAACACATCACAAAATAAGGAAACAACTCACCTCATAGCAAAAAAAGTTCAAATATTACATTTCCAATCAAAATAGAACAAGGAAAAACTTAAAAAAACTCTAGGTACTGGGCACACATCTGCGCTTCTCACTCCCAAGTACTCTCCTTCAGGCCACCATGCCTCCACAACAAGCGAACCAAAGAAATGGTCCACCCACGCAACACCTTCTCCCGAAGATCCTAGATCTCTACTACCCCCTCCACGTACGTCGTATCATCTTCAATATCCAACTCTCCCTAGTTGATGACATGAGAGTCATTGTGAAGGTATCAATGAAGCTGAGATATGTGAAAGATGTTGTGGATCCTCTCTAACTGTAGTGGCAGTGCTAACTAGTATGTCACCTTGCCAGCTCGTCCCAACACTTCGAAGGGCCCGGTGAACCTGGTAGAAAGCTTTCTCCCTCTGCCAAACCTTCGCTACCCATGTCGAGGGAAACCTTCAAGAATACATGGTCCCTAACCTCAAACTCCAAGGGCCTCATCCTGCGATCGAAATATGACTTATGCCGATCTTGCACTGCCTTCATCCTCTCATGAATGAGATGAACTTTTTCTGTTGTGCTCTGCACTACCTTAGGGCCAAGAACAACTATTTCCCCAACCTTTGTCTAATACAAAGGTGAACGACACGGTCTTCCATACAAAGCTTCAAATGGAGTCATGCTAATGTAAGAGTGATATCTATTATTATAAGAAAACTCGACTAAGGGTAAGTTTTGTACCCAAGATTCGATAAAGTCCAAGACGCATTCTCACAACATATCTTATAGCGTCTAGATATTCCACTATGTCTTCCCATTTGTTTGAGGGTGAAAGGCAGTGTCCTGGCACAACTGAGTGCCAAAAGCATGTTGTAATCCCCTCCAGAATTTTGAGGTAAAGTGTGTATCCTGATTCAAGACAATGGATCTCGAAACTCCATGCACCCGAACCACCTCATCCATATACCTCCTTGTTAAGGCATCCAATGCATCAGACTCCTTAATTGCTAATCAGTGAGACAATTTCGTCAGCTGATCCACTACTACCCAAATAACACTATAGCCTCCCTAATTCTTGGGTAACCCTATTATGAAATCCATTAATATGTCATCCCACTTCCACTTGGGTACATCCAAGGGCTACAAAAAACAACCAGGTACACAATGCTCAACTTTCACCTGCTGGCACACTAAGCATTTCACCACAAACTCCTCCACTAACCATTTTATCCCGAGCCACCAAAACTGATCCCTCTAGCCACAATATATCTTGGAAACTCCGGGGTGCACATCTAAAGGTGAGTTGTGAAACTCACAGAGGACTCCCTCATGCATCGGCACTGGAACAAACAATATCTCATGGAACAACACCTGATTCTGACCATCCTTCTGGAGAATCACCATGGTCAATGAAATCGCACATCACCTATGCCTATGAGTCTCCCCACTAAGACTACTCCACCATTTTCATCAATATACACCCCAATCCCATAAAAGAAGCATCACAAAGCACCTTGAACATCACCCCTTCCTCTGGAAACTGGAGCACTGACCAAATTCCCCTTCAGATAGCCTAACGCTGCCTGACACTACTCGTTCCACATAAAAGTCTGGTCCTTTCAGGTAAGATCTATCAATGAAAGTACAACTTGAGAGAAGTAAGGTACAAATATCTGATAATAGTCTGCCAGACTGAGAAAACTGTGAACCTCTACAACACTATTGGGTGCTTCCCAAGAAACTACTGCCTCGAACTTCGATGGTTCCACTACTACACCCTACTGTGACACCACATGTCTAAGGAAATACACCTCTTGAGTTAATAACATGCACTTGAACAACTTTCTATAGAGCTTATGGCGTCGAAAAACCTGCAAGACAGTCATGAGATACTCGGTATGCTCCTCCTCTGACTTCGAGTAGATCAAGATTTTGTTGATGAATATGTCGAAGAAACAGTCTAGAAACTCATGAAATACGAAGTTCATAAGCCCCATGAACATGACTGGTGTGTTTGCAACATTGAACGACATGACTGTGAACTTGAAGTGACCATACCTACACCTAAAAGCAATCTTCGGGATATCGCCCTCCTTCACCCTCAACTGGTGGTATCCATACCATAGATCATTCTTAGAAAACCAACTTTCTCCTCTTAGTTGGTTGAAAATATCGTCTATCCTCAGGAGAGAGTAACCGTTCTTGACTGTCACTTGATTCAACATTCAGTGGTCTATACACAACCTCATACCACCATTTTCCTTCTTTGCAAACAACACTGAAGCACCCCACAATGACACACTAGGCTAGATGAAGCCCTTCTTCATCATGTCATCAATATGTATCCTCAACCCCCACAATTCATAAGGTGTCATCTGATAAGGATCCATCGAAATCAAAAAAGCACTGGGCTGTAAGTCTATCTCAAACTCAACGTCATGTCGGGGGGTAGAGTCATAAAATCCTCGGGGAAAACATCCACGAACTCCCCAACAACTCTGGGAACCTCCACCATCCCAACATCTACTGATTCCACTAACAACTCAACCAATAAGAAAACAAGAGTCTCTATACACCGATTGTCCACCTGACGGTTCCAATCACCAACAAAAACCACACACCGACCATCTATGCCTGAAAACACAACTCTTATCCTGAAGCAGTCGATAATGGATTGCGCAGAATAACACCATTCGATGTTGAGAATGACATCATATGGTTGAATCTATAATAAGAAGAGATCCCTACGTGACTGATGTGGTCCCATCGTCAGTCTACACCCTCAACACACATCAAACAAGATGGTCTGACCTCCGACTAGCATACTCAACACTAGGGGCATGGGAAGCCTCTCTACGTCTAGTCCCAGAGAATGGTCTAGACTGGGTGTAACAAATGAGCATGAAGATACTGAATAAAACAAAGCAAAATCAAGCTTACTTAGCAAGTTGATCATACCTCAAACAATCTCTGGTCCTATTTGAACTACTACCTCTGCGACATGAAACTGACCACACCCAGCTTTTCTGCCCCTCTATTGAAGACATCTCCCATGAACATGCCCGAGTCGAGGTCTTTAAGGAGCAACCTAAGGTTGGCCTCTACCTACTACATCTCCCCTTGGTGGGATATGGGCCTATTGTCCTTGCTGCTGAAACGACCTAGCTGGCAACTACTGCTAAGGATGGAACATAACCTACCCACCTCCACCATACTAAGCTCAAATGGCCATTGGACATTGACTCTGAAGATGATCATGGACCCCACAAAATAAACACATCAGCCCCAAGCCCACAGGAAGGGCACAGGGACCAGAAGGTCGAAACGAAAACTATTGAGGTCGACTCCCCACCCGCACACACCTAGGCCTCATATCTAGTCCCGTAACCTGGGCAAACAAAGCTCATCACATCCCCCTCATAGACACCCGATCCTTATACCACGTCACATCTCAAAAACGCCTAGGAAAGAACAACACATCTCACCCTGAAGACACTTGGGAAAACACAACACATCTCATCCTAAAGACACTTGGGAAACCAAAACTCACCCACACACACCTGGGCCTAACAAACCAAAACCTACCCGATGAATCTTGGGATATCAGTGCTTGGAAGTGGGAGCAGGAAAGAGCGGGTGGTCATCCATCCATCCTCCCAATAAGATGTTTGGGAAAGACACACTCCCCCGTAATGATGGGGTGTTCGACACATAGTGATCAACTAGGGTGGGGGTACATATAGAAAACACAGGGAAATACAGGTATACATATATAATATCAAATACTCAAGCCCAACCTAGGGGTTATCAATCAAACAATCATCCACCCCATAAACTACCAACTTTTCTACTACCTCTAAATGCATTTATCAATATTAACGACAATCACATATAAAGTTAATAAATGAAAGCCACTTCACAATAAGCCACAAACTCAATTTATACCCCCAACCGATTCAATTAACTAATTCTCTTTATTTATTAACTATTCATTTATTCATTCCATCATTATTCAGAAACTACTAAGTACACCACAAAACAAGCCACACAACAAAAGTCACACAGATGAAGAAGAAACACATTAAAAGAACCCACTTCATATTTCTGTTTCGTTTAACACCCATTCATGTCATAACTAAACTGATCTTGAGACACAAAGTGGAGATTTGGGCATGATACTCATGAATAAACTCCGAGAGAATTACCCATACTAACCACCACTATCACCATTCTTCAAAGTCATTCTACCCAATCTATCCTCTCAACGGAACAAATCCCCAACTCATAACCACACCCAACAACACATCTCATCACATCCAAACTCGGTAGCCCCACTGCATAACCCCATCACACCCATCAACACAAAACCACACAACTCGATCACATCCCTGCTGTATAACACTTCCCATCCATTCCATATCCACACCCCTTTATTGAACTAGTCCCCCTGTGCACAAACATTCCCATAACCACAACAATCAACACACTAAAAACATAGCCAGAACTGCAACCTCGCTTCACCAACGTGCCACACCACAACCACCGAACCACCCACCCACACAACTGTGCTCCCAACCGCAACACCATACAAACCACACATGGAAAAAATTCCAGATTTAATAAGATATCCCATATTTAATTCCACTCGTTAATTATGGGGTTATCACAAAACAAGTTTGATCCTAGGGTGTCCATTTATTTAACCGAATATACATGGTTAATAAATTTCATATATATATAGTCATTCAACAGAGATCCAAAAATGAGCATTCACAAGCCATCATAGGTGTGCACACAATGACCACCAAAAATCATGATTTTCAGTAGGAATATAACCCATACATATTTTAAGGGTTGGTTTCCTGAGAACCAACTGTTTTGTACTTTGATTACATGAATTTTCACTTATTATATATTGTTCATTGTTCTGCATGACTATAATATAATAATGTCATAGAATATTTGTTGCATTGATAAGGTCATGGCAGATCCCTACTATGATGAGAACCTTGAAATGATATAACAATATTCTTAAATAAAGTTCTACGGTTGGATGATATACTATGATAGGACACATAGTATACAGACCGTTATGTGCAAGTACTCGTAAGAAGACAAGACTCTCTCTCATGGAGTTCACACTTGGTAATCTCCAAGATGAGATATTATGAGAACAGAACCACCAGTAGCAATTCCGCATGTCTTGGTGTCATCGAACATTGCTATCTACGAGCGTGTGTAATGGTCCTTAGACTGGAAGATTATCATTAACTCATGTCATGACTCGCGCACTTAGATTTACTGATGAAAACTGTCACGCAGACAGTTGGCGGGAAGTAGGGTATGCTGGGTGCGTCACGAGTGACATGTTGTTAATGGATAAGTCGAGGAAGGATTTGTCCCTTCTATTTATGGAAGTTGATATCTCGACCCTTTGATTGAAATAGAACTGTCGCATTAAATTCCATGGCCATGGTGTAAACGACGAGTTTATTTCAGGTAGTCAAAGAACAACAGATCAAGCATATAGGTTTATGACACTACCATGAAACCTGCTTGATGAGATATTGATACAAATAGATTAAATTATACAATAAGCGTTCGTATGAGGTGATACGTCAATGCGGTGTCAAATTATTTCTCTTGGGTGCCTTGACCCGTTACTAGACAGTAATCTTAGATTTTAGGCAAGCCCGCCTAATGCCAACGAGAAAGGGGCCTAGAGGGTCACACACTAAGTGCATACAAGTATCTCAAGTAGAATAAAGAGTATTCTCATATGTGGTTTAATAATTATTCAAGGAAGCCTAAATCGTTTTAATGTTGGAGGAAGAATAAAATAAAACAAGTACACACCGTGTATCAATGATTACACGCTGTGTAGTTTTTATTTTGGAAACAAGTACACGCTGTGTATTATTAAATGTACACGCCATGTAGTTTTAATTTTGGAAAGGAAATGAATAAATGAAAACAAGATATACACACCATGTACATTTAATGTACACGCCGTGTAGTTTTCAATGAAAAAAAAGTACACACCATGTATTTATTATTACACGCTGTGTAGTTTTTCTAGTTGGGATTTTGAGGATATAATATTGTTTTATTAAATGATATTTCTTATAATAAGCATGAGCGCATGTCAAGGAATTAATTATTCGACATGGGGGTTTTCAATAAGAGTTAATGAAATAAATGAAACGCATAACGCGTTTATTTATTTTCATAACTCTACAACCTCAAACTCGATTATAAATATCCTCACAACCCTACTCATTTCCAAGACAAGAGAATCGTTGTGAAAAATAATTCTGGAGAATTATTTCAAGGCCGAAAGAACCTCTTCCTCCAAGAACACTCTCAAGACTGAGAGAGATCCTCTTCCATCGGATCGAGACAATCTAAGGCAGACAACGCAAGCAAAGGTTTCTCCACGATAGCACCCGAAGACTCCTTTGGCGACGTCTAGAGATACGAGGTGCACATGTGGATCACCGATAGAGGAAGTCTACACTTGGCTTCTGCGACGCAATGACGAATCACATCGGAACATGATCAAGAATATCAACGAAGAAAGAACACCAAAAGGTACTTCTTTTCAATTGATTAAATTAATTATAATCAACCTGTAACGATCCTACTTTGTGGTTCTAGGACTTTCCTTTTCTTTGTCTATTTCTATTATTCGATCCGTGGAGACTGGCGTTTATCTTCGCATTGATCCCGGATTGATCATTGTTAATGACAAAAAGCCAAGTGGGCACATCCACCCATGCACTTTCGATGCACCCGGAACCTTCAAATGGTATCAGAGGGAGGTTACAACGTTGATTATAGTTATTTAATTTTCATTAATAATTTACACATTTATATTTGATTCAATTCGAAATAAATCGTTCTATAAATCTGAATAAACGAGATATGTTCTTCCTCCTTCGTTTCTCGATTCATATAACAGAAACAACCTTTTAATTTTAATTTTGATTAAAATAAAAGACGAGGAACTCATCCAGAGGAGCCGGTCTTTCTATCTATACAACACGGGAATACATGGCGTGTAATTAAAACTCCACGCCGTGTACTTAGGTTCAAAGAACCAGCACTAGTCCGCCAAACCACGCCGTGTGAATTTATTACACCTAAGCTTTTAACACCCCGTGTTGACCAGAAATGAACGGTGCGTGGGAACTGGAATACACAACGTGTATGTTGGAGCAACACTCCGTGTAGTCCGATCCGACCCAAGTGAAACTGTAAACAAAGGAGAAGCTGCGTACCACGTACACGAGATTGCCAGGCCGGTTACCGTGTAACAAGGAAGTACACGCCGTGTATGATTTATCTACATGCCATGTACTCCAAAATTTCCAAAGTACAGAAAACACGCCAAATCCCTCGGCGTGTACTTTGGATAAAGGGTGAAAAGAAATACACACCATGTAAATATAAACTACACGCCATGTACTTTCCAAAAATTTCACTATGTTTCCTCCAAAAGTAAAAAGACCTGCACAAGGAATGTGGATGAGAATAATCTCAAGGAAATTCAGAAAGGAATTTAAGATAAAGAATTGATTAATTATAAGATCATAATTAATTGAATTCGAGCGCGACTTATCTTAAATGAAAGAACGATTAAAAGAATTTGAATTCTAAATATGTGTAAATGTCGTTGCATGCTATGTATGATCATGAGCTAGACAAAAGACCTTTGTATGTGTGTATGGTTTCATTTAAATTTGTTTTATTTAAATTTGTTGGCCTACGATCCTTCTTCCAATAAAATGTAGGGCCTGCGTGCCCATGGTTTCTTTAATGTAAACCCCATGTAATGGAGGATCTCTCAAGCTAGAGGAGACGGTTCGAAATTCGAAGCTGAGGTGAAACCAACCCAAGAAGATACAAAGGTGTACATGTGGGAGCTGCAAAACATGAACCATCAGGTTCAAGGTGTTTTCCCTAGGTCAGGGTTAGCTTATCAAAACTGCTAGATAAGCTAACCAATAGAATCTCATGATCATGCCATCTTATTTTATTTCTGTCTGATTGCATGGTTTATTTATTATGTATGTGTTGTCGCGATCACATAATTAATGAAGTAAACAAGCATGCAAAGATGGAATAAAATAAAAACCAGACTATGCATAAACATTATCAGAACATGGTTAATCACTTAAGCAAACATCACTTAATATTAACAAGCATGTGATAATGAGAAACTATGCATAAAGGATTAAAATTCCTCAAATATCATATTAAGTCAGACCAAGCCTTCCATTACTTGATTAAGGGAAAGACTCAATAAAACTATGTGTTTGACCAACCCTTATTGGGACACTTACTTTCATAAAGGAAGCCCTTATGAAAGGTTTCAGGTTGACTTAACCATATTGCATCAAGAGGAGTAGCACTTGATAGACTTGGTGTAATATTGGAGGCAATAATTGAGAAAACCCAAGTCGGGATTTCAGGATTGGGGAGTCCACTCAACAGATCAAGGAACTGTAAGCTCACAGTTGGCAAAGACCTGCCTTCCTAAATACCTTCAAATAGCTTGAACAACCCTTGTTGGGGTTATGCAAAGGGGAATATGGATCCTTGCCACTAGAATGTCAAAGTAACTGGACATTCTGAGTTCAATGGTGAGGGCCATTGGGACTTGATAAAATAGTGGGATAATTAATAAATTCATTTATTATTTTTCATAAAATGTAATCAAGAAAGTACTGATAAATATGCTCTTTTAATTTGTAGAATCAAAATGACAAAATCATCAACCACATTTTCACTATGATCAATTCTGGATAAAGACAATATCCTCACTGACAGTAACTTTTAGTAATGTTTTAGGTGCCTTTGGGTATGCCATGAATGGAAGTTTTATGTATTGGAGTCCTCACTTCCTGATCCGCCTGCCCAAGGGGCGAGTGATGAAGATTTCCTGGTCTATGATCAACATTTGAGCGATGCACTCGACGTTAAATATTTGATGCTGTCATCTATATATAGTGAGCTCATGAAGTCTCATGAAGACATGGATGCCTACAACATGCTTGAGCACCTCCGTGGTCTATACCAGGAGAGATCAAGACAGGAAAGGTTTGAGATCTCCAAAGCTCTATTTCAGAGAAAGCTTGGAGAGGGTGCCCCAGCCGGGCCTCATGTAGTCAATCTCATTGGCTACATTGACCACTTGGAGGTTTTAGGGTTTAAAATCCCCAAAGAACTGGGTACCGATCTCATTCTTGCATCACTCCCCCAGATCTTCTCAAACTTTGTTGTGAACTTCAACATGAACAACATTGAGAAGTCTATGTCTGATCTTCTTATCCTCATTCTCCAAGTGGACAATGACATGAAACGTGAAAAGACTTCTGTCCTCATGGTGAATAAAAGGAAAGGGAAGATGAAGAGCTTTAATCCCAAAGCTTCTTCAAGGAATTCCAAGAAAAGGAAGATCAAAGGGGAGGCAAGAGAACAAGAGGTTGTTTGTTTCGCATGTGGCAAGAAGGGCCACTGGAAGAAAAACTGCACCCAGCCAAGGAAGCAAGGGGAAGCTTTAGGTGCATTTGTTATCGAATGCAATTTATATGTTTCTACCAATTGGGTATTAGATACTTTTTGTGGTGCTCACATCTGTATCCAAATACAGGAACCAAGTAGATTCAGAAAGATTGACCGAGGTGAGGTGGATCTACGAGCAGCCAACGGAGCCAGACTCACTGATGTAGCTGTCAGAGACTACCACCTCACATTTCCTACTAGGATGGTCCTGGTTTTGAAAGGATGTTATTATGTACCCTCTGTAACCAAAAACATTATTTCAGTATCCATATTAGATACTGATGGATTCATCTTCAAGTTTGGAAGTGGATGTTGCTACTTTTATAAAGATAACAATTGTTTTGGTAGGGAAAATTTATATAATGACCTTTATGTGTTAGACTACACAAACCAAGTAATGGAAATCGATGACAAAGTTAATTCACATGACTCATACCACACCCAACTTTGGCATCACCGACTAGGTCATGTCAATAAGAGACGTTTGACAAAATTACATCAAGATGGGTATTTAGATTCTTTCGAACTAAAACCACTTGGTGTATGTCATGTGTGTCTACAAGGCAAAATGACCAAAGACCCATTTAGTGGGAAAGGTGAAAGGGCTAAAGAGATTATAGAATTAGTTCACACAGATGTGTGTGGCCCATTTCCAATTGAATCAATGGGTGGGTTCTAATACTTCATAACTTTTACTGATGATTTTAGTAGATATGGATATATTTACTTAATTAGGTATAAGTCAGATTCTTTTGATTGGTTCAAAGAATACAATAATGAAGTTGAGAACCAACTTGGTAAGAAGATTAAGAAACTCCGATCAGACAGAGGAGGAGAATGTCTTAATCAGGACTTCATTGATTTCTTACAGAAGTTTGGGATTCTATATCAACTCACTCCTCCTTACACACCTCAGTGGAATGGTGTAAGTGAAAGGAGGAACCGCACCTTGTTGGACATGGTGAGATAAATGATGAGTCATGCGAGTCTTCCATTATCCTTTTGGGGATATGCATTACAAACAGAAGCACACATACTAAACCAAGTACCAACTAAATCGATAAATGGTATTCCATACGAGTTATGGAGTGGATGCAAAGACATGTTATCGAATTTACATGTGTGGGGTAGCGAAGCATTTGTTAAGGCCTCTTCAGGTAACAAACTTTCACCCCGAGGCACAAAGTGTATCTTTATAGGACATCCCAAGGAAACAAGGGGATATTACCTATACAACCCCTCATACAAAAAGGTTACGGTGGAAAGACACTCCATATTCCTTGAGAGGGAAAACATCTTCAAAAGAGACAGTGGGAACGAGATAGACTTCGATGAAGTCGAGGCTCAAGATACACAGGAGTTGGTATAAGAACAGATTCCACAAAGCCCCATGGAAGAACAATCTGTTCCAGAGACACAAGAACTGCGTAGGAGCACGAGAGAGGTGAGAGAACCAGAACGATATGGTTTTCTTGTCACCGAGGATGGTGAATCATTATTGGTTGACAATGATGATCCTCTTAACTACAAGGAAGTAGTTGAAGGCACAGACGTTGCCAAGTGGCAAGAAGCCATGAATTCTGAAATGGATTCCATGTACCACAACCAAGTCTGTATTTTGTTAGATCCTCCAGTTGATGTAAATCCTATTGGTAATAAATGGGTATTCAAGAAGAAACTGGACATGGAGGGGAAAGTCAACACCTATAAGGCACGACTGGTTGCAAAAGGTTTTAGATAGCGTCAAGTAATTGACTATGATGAAACCTTTTCACCAGTTGCGATGCTGAAATCCATCAGAATCCTATTGGCCATTGCTGCTTACCATGACTTTGAAATTTGGAAAATGGATTTCAAAACAACATTACTTAACAGGAACCTCCAGGAAGATGTCTACATGACACAACCTAAAGGGTTTGTGACTCCAAAGGATTCCAACAAGGTATAAAAGTTTCAGAAATCCATTTATGGATTAAATCAAGCATCAAGGTCATGGAACATTTGTTTTGATGAAGATGTAATGGAATTTGGCTTTGTTAAGAACGAATGTGAGACTTTTGTCTACAAGAGGTTTAGTGGAAGTGTAGTCGTTTTCCTAATAGTATATATTGATGACATATTACTAATTGGAAACAAAGTACCTGTATTATAGTCAGTTAAGGCATGGTTGCATAAATGCTTCTCCATAAAAGACTTGGGTGAGGCAACATATATTCTTGGGATCAAGATCCATCGTGATAGATCCAAGAGAATGCTGGGCCTGATTCAAAGTACATACATTGACAAGATACTGAAGAGATTCAGTATGGAACAGTCCAAGAGGGTATTGTTTCCAGTGTCACATGGCATTCATCTTTCCAAGAAAATGTGTCCTCAGACACATGAGGAAAGAAAGAGAATGGAAAGGATCCCTTACGCATCTGCGATTAGGTCAATCATGCATGTTATGCTATGTATGAGGCTAGATGTTGCTTACGCATTAAGTGCGGTAGGCAGATATCAAGCTAATCCAGGAGACTGCCATTGGATAGCAGTCAAGACTATCCTTAAGTATCTGAGGCATACTAAGGATATGTTCCTGGTTTATGGAGGAGATGAAGAACTAGTCATCAGAGGACACGTAGATGCTAGTTTCCAGACTGATCAAGATGACATGAAGTCGTAGACTGGATACATATTTAGTTTGAATGGAGGTGCAGTGAGCTGGAAGAGCTCAAAGGAAAGTGTGGTGGCAGATTCTACAGTAGAGTCTGAGTATATCGCAGCTTCTGAGGTAGCTAAAGAAGCAGTATGGATGTGAAGCTTCGTCCAAGATCTGGATGTAGTACCAAGCAATAAAGATCCTATCACACTCTGTTGTGATAATACTGTAGCGGTGACACTTGCAAAAGAGCCAAGGTTACATCAGCGGACAAAGAAAATACTTCGGAAGTATCATCTTTTGAGGGATTTTTCTCAGAGAGGTGAAGTTACAGTGAGCAGTATTTCCACGGAAGACAACGTGGAAGACCCCTTGACTAAAGCCTTAACTTAGCAGAAACATGATCATCATATGAGGTCTAGTGGACTAAAAGTCGTAGGCAGTTGGATCTAGTCCAAGTGGGATTTTGTAAGGGTTGGTGTAACATCCCAAGGTTTTCTAAAAATAAATTGAAAATGCTTGAAATTTTGTTTAAGGTATATATTTATAAGTATCCTTTAAACATAATTTTATTTATTCTATGATTTGAATTTCAAGAAACTGTCATCTACAATTGGGTTCAGTATGTTATTTAGAGTCTGATGAAACAAACTTGTTTTTTTGGTGAATAGTAACATGCCCTTATGAATAGTAATATGAATAGTAATATGACCTCATGAATAGTAAATAATAATATTATTTTATTTTCCCATGGAAATAGGATAATGGGATCTTAATTAATTTTCCAATGTCACATGAAACTAGTTGCACTTAAATATTGTTATTTTTCGAATTAACTGTGACCTTATTTAAAAATTAAATTAATAATATTTAGAAAATTATTTTTGAAAAATGGAGTTCATTTTTGAATTCTACACATCGAAAAATGGTTGGGGTAAATTTTTGGTATTTTTCTGAAACTCTTGAATTTTCGGTGAATAGTGAAATACGGTAAAATACCGTATAATCAATTTATCAGTAAAAATGCACTATTTATGACATCATAAGTGATGCAAGGTCACTTGCCTCGAACTCACTTAATATTTTCACTAATTAAGGCCACTTGATTTGAGATTATTCATAGTCTTGATAAAAATATTATAATAATAATTAAAATAATCTAAAATACCTCCCCTCCCCCACTATAAATACCACCCTCACTCCCCTCTTCCTCTCACACCTCTCAAGCCTTGAGCATTGTCTAATTTCTGCCAAATTCCCTCCCCAATCTTCTTCCCCACGTCCTAGAGCTGCTGGTCTCACCAAAAGACCAAAATCAAAGCCCTTAAGAAGGGTCTCAAGGAGAAGAGATCAAGAGGTAAACATCCTCTTTCATTTTCATTCTTTCCTTCCATTTTATGTTATTCTCTTCCTTTCCCTTTGTCTTTTGTTGGGATATTTCATTTAATATTTCCCCTTACTATCCAAATTTTGTATGAATGATGAGATATTCCATTCCTCTCATCAATCTTATTTTTATGAAATTTTAAGAGACGCCGTTAGGCTGCCGAATTTTTGTAAGAAATTTCTCATGTTTTCTTCATTTCAAGATTCCCTTCTCTTCTTTCTTCACCCCCTCTTATCCAAGAGTAATGAAATCTCCAGAATCATGTATATTCTGGATGTTGTCATGTTTATGGAAAATTACAAATCATTATTCCTCTCCTCTCTCACTTATTTAAAGAATCAAAAAACATTGTCCATTTGTGTCGAATTACCGATATCGTGGACGATGTATTTTCAATTTCCATTAATTCTTTCAAGTCTGGTCATGAAACCATTTATATGGTTGAACCAGGTTATAATATATGTTTTATGAATCATATAAGGTTCTGGAATTCTTTTGTACTCATGATTCAAATTTACAAGACTAAATGAAGTTGTAATTATCAAAGAACCACTTAAATTATCTAAACGAACATAATTAATGTTTAACTTATAAATCATCATCATATAAAGCACCAAAGTGATAAATGGTATAATTTATGGTACTGGAATTATTTAAATACTACTCCATTCCAATTCTGTAGTTTCACTTCCAATCAACAAGAACGATTCATCATGAACCGATTGTGAAAATCACAAAAGAACTCACCCAAGATAATGCAAGGAACAAAATACTAACAATTAAGGGGTGAAATGAGGTTATGAAATGACCATATAAGATGTTATAAACATGAACATGTTTCTGTAAAGTACTAATAACACTCTTTTAACCATTATACAAGAGGTTTAAACAATTTTGAAGTAATACAAGCCCAAGGTAAGGGAATTCTTAACCCGATTTCCATTCTTTGGGTTAACCTTCTACTTTTTAATTTATGTGCTATTTAAATTGTTTGTGTGATGGGTTCTATTTATATTATGTTTAATTATGTGTATTTACAGAGTATATACATATTACATCCTCACTTCAAGTATATGATGTTTATAAGGGACTTTTCTTCTAAAATCCTTTTTTAAAATTCTGTTTTATAAGATTCAAAGGCAATGTTTTTATGCTATTGTTTATGTTGTATGATTATGTTTTGGTTATTGCGCATTGTTTATGATGAAGGGTGGGACCTATATTTCCCTCCAATGCATTGGGTATGAGTAAGTTGGAGGTCGGCCGTATGGTTACTCCAAGTGTAACTGTGATGGTTACACAAAGTAAGGTAGCCGTGAGGGTTACAAATTTTAAGGTAGCCAAGATGGTTACAAGATTATGTAAGTAATGCCCCAATATACCTATATGATTATAATTATGTTTGTGTGGATCTTGTGTAAATCTCATGTTACAAAAAGTAAGATTTTATGGGTGTAAAGCATGTATTTTGAAGATGTTTTCATACGTCATGCGTATTCATGGACTAATGTGATTTTTCCTTCTTTTTCATACCTTACTGAGATTTTGTGCTCATCCCAAGATTTTAAATGATTTTTCACAGGTTAATGGATGAATAATACAAGGAATGAAGACATGTTAAATGTTGAAGAATTATCAAGGAGTCTTGTTTTATGTTTTAATGTTTTATATTCTGATGAAAATGGAAACTGATTTTATGGTATCCACTATGTAACAAAGTGTAATGTTATGAATGTTTTGTCTTAATTCTCTAAAGCTCTAAACTTGAAAAGATCCTAAATGTATAATGAAGTGTTTTCTTGAATAAATTCAAGATTATGTATGAAATAAGTGCGGGTCCTTATAGTTGGTATCAGAGGATGGTTTAGATAACTTTAGGGGTTAAGGTGATGCTAATAGAATACCATAAATAATTCTCACCCTATGTTTAATTTGTTATAGCATTTAAAGATTACCATGTTGCTTCATATAAGAAATGTTTGTTTAGAATGGTTGTCCGCAGAAGGAACATGGATGCTGAAGAGGATAGGCACCGACAGAATGACATCCTTCCTGATCAACAGCCCGGAATGGTAGGGATTGGAACCGAGCAGTTTGTGAAAGTAATGGCTCAGCTAACACAGGCAATAAATGGTGGTGGCATCCATGAAAGAGGACAAATAGAAGTACCCCAACAGAACATGACAGTGGTGGAACATTTTATGAGACAACATCCTCCTGCATTCAATGGATCTTCTGACCCAGTGGCAGCAGAAGGATGGATTAAAGCCCTTGAAAAGATATTTGATGTTATGGGATGTTCGGACAATCAAAAGGTAAGTCTTGACATTTATCGTTTTGAAGGGGAAGCTGATCAGTGGTGGTCAATGGTAAGGAATATCAGGGGTAGAGAGGATTTTTATGCCTTAGTGTGGGATGAATTTAAAAGTCTTTTTCTTGAAAAATATTTTCCTAAGGTGGTGCGACTTAGAATGAAGAAACAATTCCTTGAACTGAAACAAAAGGAGGAAGATTCAGTGGCTATGTATGAGGCGAACTTCACCCGACTGGCGAGGTATGCTCCAAATCTTATTCTGGATCTCGATAGCAAAATCAACCGCTTTTACTCAGGATTGAAGCCAAGGTATCGAAGGGCATTGGCCTCCCGTGAATTCAAAAGTTACGAGAAACTTGTCCGATGTGCTGAGAGGGTAGAGATGGAGTTTGCTGACGATCACATGCAATTTGGAAACAAATAGAATAAGAGGTCAAATTGGAAAGCAATGGGTAAGAATCAACCAATGAAATCTGATGGTAAGAAAATACAGTTTCCAGTTTGTGAAAAGTGTGGCAAGAAGCACCCTGGGGAATGTCTTATCAAAACTGGGAAGCGTTTTAAATGTGGTATGTTTGGACACATGGCCCGAGATTGCAATGAAAATGATCCAAAGACTAATCCTGATAAGAAAACTGTAAAGTGTTTTAAATGTGGTGAGATGGGTCACTATGCAAATGCCTGTCCAAAGAGGGATCCAAATGATGCAAAGAATCCAGACTACAAGCAGAAAGGTGTAGTGAGATCCTTTGCGACTACGTCAGCAGATGTTGGGCCATCCAATGAAGTTGTATCAGGTACTTTGTTTGTTCACTCAGATTTTTCTAAAGTTTTGTTTGATACGGGGTCTACACATTCCTTCATCTCTGAGGAATTTTCTAGTAAATTGGAAATATCACCTCAACAAAGGATACCCGAACTTATTGTTAAAACACCAGGGGGAAATGTTGTAGCAAAGAGGATTTATAAGAATATTTCTATTATGGTATGTGGAAAGACTTTACCTGCAAACCTTGTTGTTTTACCCTTAGTCGAGTTTGAAGTTATTTTGGGGATGGACTGGCTTTCTGATTATCATGCTAAGATTGACTGTAGAGCTAAAGAAGTTGTTTTTCAGAAAGAGTTTCAGTTTGTATACAAGAATGAACCCATACAATTGATAACATATCAAGAATCTGAGAAACTACTGAAAGATGTAAATGAAAGTTATCTGGCTCATATTTTTGAAAACAAGGGAACTATTCAAATTAATGATGTGCCAGTGGTAAATGAATACCTTGATGTTTTTCCTGAGGAGTTACCCAGTGTCATACCTAAACGAGAAGTCGAATTCACAATTGACTTAGTTCCTGATGCTAAGCCAATTTCAAAACCCCCATATCGTATGGCTCCAATAGAACTTCTTGAATTGAAAAATTAGTTGCAGGATTTGCTTGTCAAAGGCTTCATTCGTCCCAATACTTCACCATGGGGAGCCCCTGTTTTTTTTGTTAAAAAGAAAGATGGTTCCATGAGACTTTGCATTGATTATAGAGCTTTGAATAACATCACTGTTAAAAACAAGTATCCTTTGCCTCATATTGATGACTTGTTTGATCAGCTCCAGGGAGCTCAGTACTTTTCCAAGATTGACTTGAGATCCGGATACCATCAGCTGAAGGTGAAGGAGGATGACATCCCGAAAACAGCCTTTCGTACTAGATATGGGCATTATGAATTTTTTGTTATGCCATTTGGGTTAACTAATGCACCTGCTGTATTCATGAATCTTATGAATAGAGTATTTCAGGAGTTCTTGGATAAGTTTGTGGTTGTATTTATTGATGACATTCTGGTTTTTTCTAAAAATAAAGAGGAGCATGAAAAAAATATAAGGGTTGTTTTACAAACTTTAAAAGAAAAGAAACTATATGGAAAATTCAGCAAGTGTGATTTTTGGTTGCAACAGATTTTTTTTCTTGGGCACATTGTAAATAAGGATGGAATAACAGTTGATCCTGCCAAAACAAAAGTAGTTGATGAATGGCCAAGACCCACAAATGTTACAGAGATTCGTAGTTTTCTGGGCTTAGCAAGTTATTACCGACGCTTTGTTAAGAACTTTTCACGGTTATCTAGCCCAATAACTAAGTTAACACGGAAAGGGGTTAAATTTGTTTGGACAGAGGAATGTGATGTTTGTTTTCAGGAACTAAAGAAGAGATTGGTGAATGCTCCAGTTTTGGCCTTACCTTCCCGGAATGGTGAGTTTGTCATCTACAGTGATGCTTCTTTGAAGGGACTTGGTTGTGTTTTGATGCAGAATGATCAAGTAATTACCTATGCTTCGAGACAACTTAAACCTAATGAGCTGAATTATCCCACACATGATTTGGAATTGGCAGCTGTGGTTTTTGCTTTGAAAATATGGAGGCATCATCTATACGGAACCAAATGCCAAATATATACTGACCATAAAAGTATTAAGTATATATTCACTCAGAAGGAATTAAACATGAGGCAGAGAAGATGGCTAGAATTGATAAAGGATTATGACTGCACGATTAATTACCATCCTGGAAAAGCAAACAAAGTAGCGGATGCCTTAAGTCAGAAAAATCATGCATCATTAACCATGCTACATTTGGAACATGATCCCTTGATTAATGATTTGATAAATTTTGGCTTAGAAGTTGTTGGTGCAGGGAATATATCTGTTTTGTTTCAGGTTTCAGTGCAGTCTTCGTTGTCAGACAGAATTATGAAAGCACAGAGGGAAGACCGTGAGCTACAGAAAAAGGTAGAATTGGTTAAAATGGGTAAGTTTCCAGAATTTAATCTTGATAAAGATTGTGTTTTAAGGTTTGGAAAAAGGTTGTGTGTGCCTTGTGATTCCCAGCTGAAGAAAGAATTGTTGTGTGAAGCTCATAGTTCTCCATTTTCTGTTCATCCTGGAAGTACTAAGATGTACAGAGACCTTCGGGAGTATTACTGGTGGAATGGGATGAAAAGAGATATTGCTGATTTTACAATGAAATGTTTGACATGTCAGCAGGTTAAAGCAGAGCGACAGTTACCGAAGGGGATGCTTCAGCCTTTACCAGTGCCAGAATGGAAATGGGAAAATATATCCATGGATTTTGTGGTGGGACTACCAAAGACTTCTCGAGGTAACAATGCGATATGGGTTATTGTTGATCGGCTAACAAAGTCTGCTCATTTTCTTTCTATTCGAGATACAATGACATTAGATCAGCTTTCTCGATTGTACCTCAAAGAGATTTTCAGGTTACATGGAGTTCCTCTTTCCATTGTGTCTGACCGAGATCCCAGGTTAACTTCTAAATTTTGGAAGGGACTTCAGAAGTCTTTGGGCACAGAGTTGAATTTCAGTACAACTTTTCATCCTCAATCAGATGGGCAGTCAGAACGCACAATTCAAACTTTGGAGGATATGCTTCGAGCTTGTTCAATGGACTATCAGGGAAGTTGGGATCAACATCTTTCATTAGTTGAGTTTTCTTATAATAACAGTTTCCATTCTAGTATTCAGATGGCACCTTTTGTGGCCTTGTATGGAAAGCGGTGTCGGACTCATGCGTTTTGGGATGAAGTCGGTGAAAGGAAGTTGATGGGGCCAGAATTAGTAGAAGAAGTGGTTGAGAAAGTGAGGATGATCCAGCAACACATGAGGACAGCTCAGAGCAGGCAGAAAAGTTATGCAGATAACAGAAGGAAAGACTTCTCTTTCAAGGTAGGTGACCATGTTTTCTTTAAAATATCTCCCTGGAAAAGTGTGATGCGTTTCGGTAAGAAAGGGAAACTAAGTCCACGGTTCATCGGTCCTTTTGAAATCTTTGATAAAGTTGGAACAGTTGCGTACCGCGTAGCTTTGCCTCCGAGCTTGTTTCAGGTACACAATGTTTTTCATGTTTCGATGTTGAGAAAGTATGTTCCAGATTCATCACATGTCTTGAGGCCGGAAGAAGTTCAGCTAGCAGAGAACCTTTCTTATGAAGAAAAACCGGTTCAGATTCTTGATCGAAGAGAACAGGTATTGCGGAATAAGGTAATCCACCAGGTAAAGGTTTTGTGGAGAAACCACATGGTTGAAGAAGCAACATGGGAGTCTGAAGATGCTATGAGGGAAAAATACCCTCAGTTGTTTAATAAGTAAATAAAATTTTGAGGACGCAATTTCAAGAAGGTGGGGATAATGTAACATCCCAAGGTTTTCTAAAAATAAATTGAAAATGCTTGAAATTTTGTTTAAGGTATATATTTATAAGTATCCTTTAAACATAATTTTATTTATTCTATGATTTGAATTTCAAGAAACTGTCATCTACAATTGGGTTCAGTATGTTATTTAGAGTCTGATGAAACAAACTTGTTTTTTTGGTGAATAGTAACATGCCCTTATGAATAGTAACATGAATAGTAATATGACCTCATGAATAGTAAATAATAATATTATTTTATTTTCCCATGGCAATAGGATAATGGGATCTTAATTAATTTTCCAATGTCACATGAAACTAGTTGCACTTAAATATTGTTATTTTTCGAATTAACTGTGACCTTATTTAAAAATTAAATTAATAATATTTAGAAAATTATTTTTGAAAAATGGAGTTCATTTTTGAATTCTACACATCGAAAAATGGTTGGGGTAAATTTTTGGTATTTTTCTGAAACTCTTGAATTTTCGGTGAATAGTGAAATACGGTAAAATACCGTATAATCAATTTATCAGTAAAAATGCACTATTTATGACATCATAAGTGATGCAAGCCCACTTGCCTCGAACTCACTTGATATTTTCACTAATTAAGGCAACTTGATTTGATATTATTCATAGTCTTGATAAAAATATTATAATAATAATTAAAATAATCTAAAATACCTCCCCTCCCCCACTATAAATACCACCCTCACTCCCCTCTTCCTCTCACACCTCTCAAGCCTTGAGCATTGTCTAATTTCTGCCAAATTCCCTCCCCAATCTTCTTCCCCACGTCCTAGAGCTGCTGGTCTCACCAAAAGACCAAAATCAAAGCCCTTAAGAAGGATCTCAAGGAGAAGAGATCAAGAGGTAAACATCCTCTTTCATTTTCATTCTTTCCTTCCATTTTATGTTATTCTCTTCCTTTCCCTTTGTCTTTTGTTGGGATATTTCATTTAATATTTCCCCTTACTATCCAAATTTTGTATGAATGATGAGATATTCCATTCCTCTCATCAATCTTATTTTTATGAAATTTTAAGAGACGCCGTTAGGCTGCCGAATTTTTGTAAGAAATTTCTCATGTTTTCTTCATTTCAAGATTCCCTTCTCTTCATTCTTCACCCCCTCTTATCCAAGAGGCATGAAATCTCCAGAATCATGTATATTATGGATGTTGTCATGTTTATGGAAAATTACAAATCATTATTCCTCTCCTCTCTCACTTATTTAAAGAATCAAAAAACATTGTCCATTTGTGTCGAATTACCGATATCGTGGACGATGTATTTTCAATTTCCATTAATTCTTTCAAGTCTGGTCATGAAACCATTTATATGGTTGAACCAGGTTATAATATATGTTTTATGAATCATATAAGGTTCTGGAATTCTTTTGTACTCATGATTCAAATTTACAAGACTAAATGAAGTTGTAATTATCAAAGAACCACTTAAATTATCTAAACGAACATAATTAATGTTTAACTTATAAATCATCATCATATAAAGCACCAAAGTGATAAATGGTATAATTTATGGTACTGGAATTATTTAAATACTACTCCATTCCAATTCTGTAGTTTCACTTCCAATCAACAAGAACGATTCATCATGAACCGATTGTGAAAATCACAAAAGAACTCACCCAAGATAATGCAAGGAACAAAATACTAACAATTAAGGGGTGAAATGAGGTTATGAAATGACCATATAAGATGTTATAAACATGAAAATGTTTCTGTAAAGTACTAATAACACTCTTTTAACCATTATACAGGAGGTTTAAACAATTTTGAAGTAATACAAGCCCATGGTAAGGGAATTCTTAACCCGATTTCCATTCTTTGGGTTAACCTTCTACTTTTTAATTTATGTGCTATTTAAATTGTTTGTGTGATGGGTTCTGTTTATATTATGTTTAATTATGTGTATTTACAGAGTATATACATATTCCATCCTCACTTCAAGTATATGATGTTTATAAGGGACTTTTCTTCTAAAATCCTTTTTTAAAATTCTGTTTTATAAGATTCAAAGGCAATGTTTTTATGCTATTGTTTATGTTGTATGATTATGTTTTGGTTATTGAGCATTGTTTATGATGAAGGGTGGGACCTATATTTCCCTCCAATGCATTGGGTATGAGTAAGTTGGAGGTCGGCCGTATGGTTACTCCAAGTGTAACTGTGATGGTTACACAAAGTAAGGTAGCCGTGAGGGTTACAAATTTTAAGGTAGCCAAGATGGTTACAAGATTATGTAAGTAATGCCCCAATATACCTATATGATTATAATTATGTTTGTGTGGATCTTGTGTAAATCTCATGTTACAAAAAGTAAGATTTTATGGGTGTAAAGCATGTATTTTGAAGATATTTTCATACGTCATGCGTATTCATGGACTAATGTGATTTTTCCTTCTTTTTCATACCTTACTGAGCTTTTGTGATCATCCCAAGCTTTTAAATGATTTTTCACAGGTTAATGGATGAATAATACAAGGAAGGAAGACATGTTAAATGTTGAAGAATTGTCAAGGAGTCTTGTTTTATGTTTTAATGTTTTATATTCTGAGGAAAATGGAAACTGATTTTATGGTATCCACTATGTAACAAAGTGTAATGTTATGAATGTTTTGTCTTAATTCTCTAAAGCTCTAAACTTGAAAAGATCCTAAATGTATAATGAAGTGTTTTCTTGAATAAATTCAATATTATGCATGAAATAAGTGCGGGTCCTTATAGTTGGTGTCCTGAGAACCAACTGTTTTGTACTTTGATTACATGAATTTTCACTTATTATATATTGTTCATTGTTTTGTTTGACTATAATATAATAATGTCCTGGAATATTTGTTGCATTGATAAGGTCATGAAAGATCCCCGCTATGATGAGAACCTTGAAATGATATAACAATATTCTTAAATAAAGTTCTACGGTTGGATGACATACTATGATAGGACACATAGTATACAGACCGTCATGTGAGAGTACTCTTAAGAAGACGAGACTCTCTCTCATGGAGTTCGTACTTGGTAATATCCAAGATGGGAGATTATGAGAACAGACCCACTAGTAGAAATTCCGCATGTCTTGGTGTCATCAGACATTAATATCTACGAGTGTGTGTAATGGTCCTTAGACTGGAAGATTAGCATTAACTCATGTCATGAATCGCGCACTTAGATTTACTGACGAAAACCATCACACAGACAGTTGGCGGGAAGTAGGGTACGTTGGGTGCGTCACGAGTAGCATGTTGTTAATGGATAAGTTGAGGAAGGATTTGTCCCTTTCATTTATGGAAGTTGATATCTCGACCCTTTGATTGAAATAGAACTGCCACATTAAATTCCATGACCATGGTGTAAATGATGAGTTATTTCAGGTAGTCAAAGAACGAAGGATCAAGCATATAGGTTTATGACACTGCCATGAAACCTACTTGATGAGATATCGAGACAAATGGATTAAATTACACAATAAGTGTTCATATGTGATGATACGTCAATGCAGCGTCAACTTCTTTCTCTTGGGTACCTTGACCCGTTGCTAGACAGTAATCTTGGACTTTAGGCGAGCCCTCCTAATGCCAATGAGAAATGGGCCTAGAGGGTCACACACTAAGTGCATTCAAGTATCTCAAGTAAAATAAAGATTATTCCCGTACGTGGTTTAATAATTATTCAAGGAATCCTAAATTGTTTTAATGTTGGAGGAAGAATAAAATAAAACAAGTACACTCCGTGTATCAACGATTACACGTCATGTAGTTTTTATTTTGAAAACAAGTACACGCCGTGTATTATTAAATGTACATGCTGTGTAGTTTTCATTTTGGAAAGGAAATGAATAAATGAAAAAAAGATATACACACCATGTACATTTAATGTACACGCCGTGTAGTTTTCAATGAAAAACAAGTACATGCCGTGTATTTATTATTACACGCCGTGTAGTTTTTCCAGTCGGGATTTTGAGGATATAATATTGTTTTATTAAATGATATTTATTATAATCAGCATGAGCGCATGTCAAGGAATTAATTATTCTACATGGGGGTTTTCAATAAGAGTTAATGAAATAAATGAAACGCGTAACACGTTTATTTATTTTCATAACTCTACAACCTCAAACTCGATTATAAATATCCTCACTACCCAACTCATTTCCAAGACATGAGAATCGTTGTGCACAACAATTCTGGAGAATTCTTTCAAGGCCGAAAGAACCTCTTCCTCCAAGAATTCTCTCAAGACCGAGAGAGATCCTCTTCCATCGGATCGAGACGATCTAAGGTGGACAACGCAATCAAAGGTTTCTCTACTCTAGCACCTGGAGACTCCTTTAGCGATGTCCAGAGATACGAGGTGCATGTGTGGATCATCGCTAGAGGAAGTCTACACTTGGCTTCTGCGACGCAATGAAGAATCACATCGGAACGTGATAAAGAATATCAAAGAAGAAAGAACACTAAAAGGTACTTCTTTTCAATTGATTAAATTAATTATAATCAACTTGTAACGATCCTACTTTGTGGTTCTGAGACTTTCCTTTTCTTTGTCTATTTCTATGATTCGATCTGTGGAGACTGGAGTTTATCACCATATTGATCCCGGATTTATCATTGTTAATGACAAAAAGCCAAGTGGGCACATCCACCCATACACTTCCACTGCGCCCGGAACCTTCACATATCACAATATCAACAACAAATAATAAAATAGAAGCATGCATCACTTTTTCATAGCCGCTGTATATTGATCTTAAACTGATTCAATTTTCTTTATTTATTTGGAATTCTATTATCTTCACAAAGGAAAACATCATACACCCACCTCGCATGATGCCCAATTTAATGATATATGAAGGGATCCCTACCTAGAAGAACAGACGATCAACACTTCCTTATTGCGCCAAACAGGGGGTGTGCAGGCGGCAGGAAGAACCTCCAGGGAAAACGCGATCCAACATCTACTGCACAACGTATGAATCTGCAGGGAAGAAAGGTTTGAGGTGCACCAAGAGAAAATGGGAGTGCAAAAGGAAGAAATGATCTCAGTTTTAGAAATCCCAGATCCTATATCAATGGAAGGAATGGTTTTTAAAGGCCATTAAAGGTAGATCTTGACCGGGACCATGTGGTTTGGAATTCAAAGGAAGATTCAGGTTTTTAGGAGATATATATGATTTTAAATGGCCCTCAAAACCATTAAATATGGTATTTAACTTATTTTATGTTAAATAAAATGTTAAAGGGGTGAAACTACATCAAACTGGATAAATTTTGGAATTTTGAAAAACTATTGAAAGCAAGTCACCAGTGGATGATTCACCATTGTGTGACTCACCGTTGGATGAGTCACCGGTGTATGAGTCACCATTGGGTGAATCACCAGTGGATGAGTCACTGATGGATGAGTCACCATTGGGTCACTCACCGGTGGACGAGTCACCGTTGGGTGACTCACCGTTGGTGACCTACCGTCAGCGACTCATCGTTGCGAGTCACCGTTGCGACTCATCGCCGCGACCTACCATTGGAAAAAATGGATTTTTGAAAAACTCTTGAAATGAGTCACCGTGACCTCCCAGAATACTCTAAACACTAGATTTTCACAAAGTAATAGACCAGAGAGGTCTGAGCCATTACAAGTCACCCATTATTCTTGTGGTTTTGGGGATAAGAAGAGAAAAATGGAGTTTTGAGGAAATTCAAATAATAAAACCCATAGTGTAAAGAAAATTAATCCTTATTTATGTCGAAAATATGAAATGAAGCATGGGAGAAATTACCTTAAGGGGACATGTAAATGTTTCAAGTGTGGAAGAGAACATCATCTGGAAAATGAATGTCGAATATGTATGAAGAAGCCAGTCAATGAAATGAATGGAGAGAAATCTCCAAATACACTACACACACTCTAATGCTTCAATCACAAGGAGTATGAAAATTGTTCCAACTGGTTCATGAATATAAGGGCCAATGATGATAATAAATGTCAACAACCTCTTAAACCAAGGGACAAAGGGAAATCTCATGCAATCACAACTGCTGAAGTGAGTTATGAGAATAAAGTGTTGAAAGATGAACTTATCATCTAATCAAGGACTTCTAATTATTTATTTGATTTTGGTCTTATCAAATCTTTTATATATAGATAATTTTCTAAGGACTTCTCATCACTGCCTCAATGATTAAATATTGAATTATCAGTGAAAAATTTAAATAGCACGATGATTGCATCTTAAGTATATAAATAATCTCTGATAGAAGTTTATGGGAATGTGCTTCATGTAAATCCTATTATTCTCCCTTTTATTTAATATGATATAATTTTGGACATTTAATGACTCTCTATATAGAGCCCATATCAACTGCTGAGGTAGGGAATTCACATTTCATATTTTGAATAAACCCAAGATTGTTTATCAATGTGATGGTGACCATGAACTTCCAATGGAAATTGCTTTCATCATACAATCTTGATACCCACCCATGAGGCATATCTAGCTGAAAAGGTTAAGAAAAAACACAAAAATGAAGACATGCCTATTGTACAGGAGTTTGTCAATTTATTTCCTGAAGAGTTGTTTAGTTTCCCCCCAAATCGTGAAGTTGAGTTTTCAATAGAACTCATACCTTGTTTCACACTTATTTCAAAGACTTCTTGATAAATAACCCCAATTGACTTGTAAGAATTAAAGAAGAAAATTCAAGAGAATTTGGATAAGATATTCATATGCCCATGGGTTTCACCTTAGAGTGCACCGGTTTTTTTACCAAGAAGAAAGGCGGGTTAATGCATCCATGCATTGATTATTGAGAACATAGAAAGATCAAGATCAAGATCAAGTATCTTATATCATGTATTGATGACTTGTTCAATCAGCCATCACCACAATAAATTTGAAATTTAGCAATTTTTTAAAACATCTCTAGTGAATTTACTGACGTTTATGAAAAATATTGGGTAATGTGGTGTTGCTAATTAGGCATGTTTATAAATGTTGCTAATCAGCGACACAATGTTTACCAACATTTTTTGTAAACAACGGTAAATTAGTCATTAATTAGTTACATTTTCTATAAACATGACTAGTTTTTTTGAAATTCACGATATAAAATGTTTTTTTAAATCATAATTTTTATAGGACTAATCCCGCCTGATCGGAACACCCCATGCCCCTACCCCCTTCGCACTACATCACCCCCCGCATGACGTCACATACCATGCCCACCCCGCCCACACCCTGCATTTGCACGAAGCAAATGCACCCCGTGGGATTCAAAGGCATGACCAACTGACTCACAATCATTTTCTAAACGATTTTTTATTATAAAAATGTAATATCCTGTATTTATGCATATATTAACATATTTCAGTTTTAGAAAAACAATATTATATATGTATGTATGTATGTATGTATGTATATATATATATATATATATTATTTATTACTAGTAAACACTACCACAGATCCGTGCAAGAGATGCACTGAGTTTTATTAGCGCTAAGCAGAAAGTGCTGATGAATATACCCTTTATGAGTGCTAAAAAAACACTGATAAAGGTGTACCCTTTATCATCGCTTTCTTTACCACTGATAAAGGGGGCCTTTATCAGCGCTATTAGTAGCGCTGATAAAAGTTTTTAATAAAAAACATTATTAATTTATATAAAATTATTATATTTATATTAAAAAATAATGATTATTTGTATACATTAAATAAAAAACGCATGTTTATAATTAATATATATATTTTAATAATTCAAATATATATATAATGCTCAAAAAAGTATTTATAAGATTATAATTAAATAAATATATATTTAAATAATTATTAGATTATAATAATTTTTTAAATAATAAATATATTTATTATTTTTATAAATATATATAAATATTTTTCAAATATATATATTTATAATTATAATTTTAAATAAATAAATATATGTTTCTAATGAATTTGGTCAATAAATATATTGATGCGTGAGTATAATTGACGTATATATATGTTATGTATTCATCATGAATGTTCATTTATACATTACACCCTTGTTACTATTCATGTTGTCCATATGTGATGACTTGTTTTTCATTATCTATACTTTACTAGGTATATGATTCATTCATGGTATACCCATGGATCTATAATGTTCTAAAAAGTACTTCTAAAATTCATTAAATATATTTAAATAATAAATATATTTAAATAATAAATATATTTATTATATTTATAATTATAAAATTTTATTTATGGGTTTCATGCCCACTGGGCCTTCGGGTAAAAAATATACGATGTGTGCGTGTTTGAATGTAATTATACCCCCAAACACCTAATACATATATAAATACCTTTTAAATATATTTATTAGTAATTATAATTATAACTAATAATTATAAAATTATAATAAATATAATTATTTATAGTTATAATTATATATATATATATGTAAATAATTTTAAAATTATAATAAATATATTTATTATACTTATAAATTTATAAATATATATAATTAAATAAATATATTTATAAATATATCAATTATATATATTTATATACAAATATTTATAAATAAATATAAATATTTATAATTATAATTGTAAGTAAATATGGATATATTTAAATAATTATTAAATTATAATTAATATATTTATAAAATTATAAATATATTTGTTATAATTTTATAATTATTTAAATAAATAAATAAATAAATAAATATTTATAATTATAACTATAAATAAATACATATTTATTATATTTTTTAAATTACAAATAAATAAATATTTATTTATATTTATAATTTTAAATAAATAAATATTTATTTAAATAATTATAAAATTATAAAAAATATATTTATTATTCTTATAATGTTATAAATATATATACTTAAATAAATATATTTATAAAAATATAAAAATATTGATAAATAAATATAAATAATTATAATTATAATTATAATTAAATACAAATATATTTAAATAATTATAAAATTATAAGAAATATATTAATTATATATATTTATAAAATTATTAATATAATAAACATATTTTTTATAATTTTATAATTATTTAAATATATTTATATATATATATAGTTGTAATTATAAATAAATATGTATTCATTTAAATAATTATAAAATTATAAGAAATATATTTATTATATCTATAACCTTATAAATATATATAATTAATATATTAATTATATATGTACATATATATTAATTATATATATTTATAAGATTATACATATAATAAATATATTTTTCATAATTTTATAATTATTTAAATTAATATATATTATATTATATATTATATATTAGGTGCTTGAAGGTACAATTACATTCAAGCACACACACACACACACCGCACACATGCAGCCCTAAAAGACATGTCATAGCCCCCTGACGCATGCCTGTCATAGGGCGTGACAAAAGCAAATTTATATTCCTAATGCAGCACAGTGGCTGACCAGGGTCATCTCACTTGAGGAGCGTTGCAGTCGGTTCAATCACTTATTCTAGTTCACCTATTCTAATTCTTTTTGTGTTTTTATATTATTTATTAAAACGATGGTTTTGGTTTTGTAAAAAATGTGCAATTAAAATAATGAAATGAAAACTTTAAATCTAAATGTAGATGCAGGTGCTTACAGAATAAAATTAGGGAAGAAAGCATTTGGTCCTTGGGTTGGATACCACGAGTTCATTTATTGTTTAAATTCAATTTGATAATTCATTTTATGAAACCTCATTAATGAATTACTTTTCTTTGATTTAAAGAGTGTGTGATTTTAGCATGCCTATGACACACCAAACCACACCTCCTCCAATAGTCAACTTGGATAACACTTCAACCGAGAATGTTATCCCAAAAAGACCCATCTTCACCATGTGCTGTTTCATCCCTTATGGCCACCCCAAATCCACCGTATGAAGGGTTTGCCTAAGATAAGGGAGGGGAAATGAATTAATCATGGAAAAGAAATGGATTTGGAAATAGTGCCATGGTGGACGACCATCGTACCCGTACAATATTCATGCCTCCCCCATAAATAGATTTAAAACATTTTCAATTTGAAGTGCAATAATGAAGAACACCATGAAACCTCCCCCGAGTCCAAGCCTTGAGTTATTCACTTGCCATGACGAAGTGCATAGAGATTATGATGGAAAGATGAAAGAGAGAGAGAATGAGATTGAGATTGGAAGAGAAAAGGGGTGGAAGAAGAAAGGGGAACACTTTATTATAAAAAAGATTAATGCATTACATGAGAAAATAAAACTAAACTAAATAAAATAAAATAAAATAAAATAAAATTCTAAATGGCCCTTGGCCTCCTCTCCTTTTTTCCCCGGATGGTGTGGGGATGCGAAGGAATGATTTGAGAGGTAGGAGCTCCTCTCCTTTTATAGGTAGATTTCTGTTCTCTGAATGTTGACATGTTTTTAACCTATTAATGGGATATTAACGTGTATTCCCCTCCATAAAAGTTTTTCCTAACTATCTTAAAATTCTCCTCTCAAAATTTCAGCTTATTTGGCCACCTTATGTTGGAGTTATGAATTTTTCATTGTCGGTTTCTTTTTCTGGACGCAGGTTCCAAGTAGCATCCTTAAAAAATATGCAGTTCAATGGCCACCTTAATGGATTCAAAATTCCATGGAATTTAATAGAGAAATGATCCTATGTATCCTTTTCCCATTCCACATTGAATCACCTCAATTGAAGGTGTGTAGGCCGAGATGGACTTCTGTTAAGGTGGTGGGGTCCACCCTGTCCACATGAAAAATTCCTCAACTTCATTGATTTTTTACTACCTATAGATGATCGAATCATCCCCAGGTTAAAAATACAAATTTAAAGGAAATAAAATATGTATTCTAAAAAAAAAATAATCACTCAATTTTGAATTATATTTTTCAAGAAATGACTAAAATACCCTTGACGTAAAAATCAATCCAAAATCCAGAATTAAGCACTTTTCACTATTTTTCTCAAAACACATCATAAATCCAAAATTGATCCTTATAAGCTCAAATTGATAATTTGAGAATGTTAAAATAATTAAAATGCATATAAAAAATGTGTAAAATATTAGCTCTATAAATTCCCCCACACTTAAATCGTTCTTGTCCTCAAGCATAAAATCTCAATATGGAATTCAGAGGACACCAATGCTACCAATATTCAAATTCCAAAGTAATAAAATTAAACAATTTTCAATGTAAAATAAAATTTTCAAATTCCACATAAAATATAAATTTAATTTCCTAATTTTCAAAGAAACAATCAACTCATCAATTTTATTTTTCCCCTTTGAAAAATGATGGGACTTCTCCTTTCATTCATTAATGCTTCTCAATTCATTATTATTAAACATGTCATATCACGATTTACCTCACTTTTGAATATTTTATCTCACATATCATGATAAAATTCAAGTAGATTTATGCTCATATCATGATAACATTCTCCTTATACATAATCTTATAAAATAACTACTTTATCCACTTTGTAAAGACAAAAGGCACATAAAATCATGAGGACTTTTCAATAAAGGTTCAAATAAATCTAAGGCTTAAGGTTGGTAGGATTTGATGCTTTTAAAAATTAAGTCTAAAGGAAGAGGTTTATATCTTAAGTACAATGCATGATATTAAAAATTATAATAAAATTATCCCATTCAAAGTAGAAACACCCACTTCCCCCAAAACTCAAAGTAAGATCATGATCAAAGTAAAGCATAATGAATGATTAATGCACCCTCTTGCTTTTTTTTTTATTTAAATTTTGTAATTTTTTATTTTTTTTCAAAAGTTGTGATTATATCAAACCTTATATCTATCACCTAACCACATATAATTAGAAGATTGTCGGTCTGAAAAATGACGATTTTTGGTTCTCCCAAATCACAACCCATTTTTCTCTTATTTTTTGGTTCTTTTTGTCATTTTTTTCATTTTTTAATTCAAGAGGGGAAAACAATGAAGTACAATGAATGATTCCACAACCTTTTACAATTCCCACAATAACACCCCTACACCTTTTACTTACAATGTATAACATTCCTTCCACCATGATTCCCTTCACCCCCACAGATCATCTTTAAAATATCATGCAAATACCAAGAGTAGGGTAGGAATGGATAAAAATGTATTGAAACATGGATCATCCCTATAAAGGTTATTCATGGTCTCTATGGGATAAAATAAGGATTGATGTAAAGGTATTATTTAAGGATAATGGATTTTAAAAATATGCCTCAATCATTTTAAATGTGTTTTTGTACAGTCATAGCTTTGACAAGTTTAAATGCAAGTTCTGGCAAGTGACATGTCCCAAGATCACTCAAGAAATATGCTCAAGAATAAATAGGAAGTACTTGGTTTAGAAATCCTACGGGTAATGAGACATATGATATTAGAAAATCACTCAAGGCATGATTTATAATAACAAATCAATTCACATGAATTTTAGAAATTCAAATTATGAAAAATGGTAAGGAAATTTCATTTACATAAATCAACTAATTCCATCAAATCATGAGTCATCATTTCAATATCCATACTTCACTTTAAACATTCAATTTTCCATTTTACTCATTTAATCTCATTAACATTGAAATCTAAAACATGGAATCACAGGATTCCTAAGAAACTCATGTCTCATAGATAAGTCAAGTAAAGCATAATTCAAGTGTGGACATGAAATTTTATCTTTAAAGCTCAAAACAAGTTTTGGACCAAAAAATGTAAGGAGTTTAAAAGTTTAAACAATAAAAATGAACTCTATTTCCCATGAAGCTTAATACTTCTCTTCTACTATTTAAGGCTTCATTTTCCCATTTATGAACCTAAAAAGAGAGTTAGTCACTTAAGAACAAGGATCATGTCATTAAATGTAAAGACTCACAAATTCAATGTAATTTTTTTAAAATTATTTGGGATTACTATGAGTCTTTGAAAATTAACGGTGCTTGATTCCAAGGCCTGGTGTGCCTAGAATGTATTTTTGAACTTTTTTAAGGTACGTTAAATAAATGCATGAGCGACATTTTCTATCTTTTGAACCAGTGCTCAGATTAAAAACCCAAGGGTGCCATTGAATCCGCATCGCCAAGACTCATTTAAGGGAGGCTTCACTTCGACCACACTAGGTCAGGATAAAAAGTTAGTTTTCATACTTTTTAAAGAATAATAAAATAACATGTAATTGTTATTTTATTTCTCTTCAGCGGTTGAGTGGAGGTGGTGGGATCGATGGGTTTTCAAGCCATTTAATGGCTTGAATCTTCAATTGCGTAACCACACCATTGGGAATTAAAAAAGGTTCATTAATTTAAAACTCATCAATGAACCTCATTGATTCTTTTGATACGTTACTCACCTTTCCCCCTTCTTTTTAAGTGAGGCCTGGGGTTTGGTTTTTGACATGACTTCATCAAGCGAGGAACCTCTGGCGAAGTACTGTGGAAACTTCCACCGACGTAGGACAGAAGCTTGGGCGACAATGATCTGGGATCGATGAACGTCGATGACTTCATCCAACGAGGAATCTTCTCCCACTACAACCATGACACCTTTAGCATAAATCGAGGTATGGGGTTTAATAATAAAGTTTATCTTTGTTGAATTAAATTACTGCCACCTATTATGATGTTAACACGGAGGGCGTGGGCCAAACGAACAAGGCCTATACCCTCCACCACTTTGTTTCTTGATGCGTTCTTCGTGGGATGATTTTCAACTCAACAGAAAGCATAAAACAGGTGGCACACAATGACGACGGTATCCTGGGAGGGCCGTAGGCATGCCCTAAAGGAAGAATGGACCACCAGAGCTCACCCGGTGGCCCTCGGAAGATCCTTTGACGCTCACCGGCCGTGGATGAGGGCAGCGCCATGACAGACAAACAAGTAGCCGACTCTTAGTCAACCATAGAGGCGGGAGGTGGTGTGCCGTCGCGCACTGTGGTGAAGCAGGCAACGACTTCAAAGCCGCAGTGAAGGGAGGGACCCGCTCCCTGTGGGTCCTGTGGACACCCATGCAGTTCCACCTGGAGCCACCAATTAAAGAGCAGAACAGCTCTTTGAGCCATTCGGGATACAGACCGTGTGACCCACGAGCGAGTCACGCCAGCTGGCAGGTCGAGCCACTACAACCCAGCCCAGTTGGGATGGGCTGAGCCAGTCCATGGCCCAGAAGGCCGAACCTGCCGTGGCCCAGCCCAAACTGGCCAGGTCAGACCCGGGTCAGGTTGTTTCAACCCAAACCGGGTCGGACCGGACCCAGACCCCTCTCAGGCCTATATACACTTAAAAGGTTGTATCTTGCGAACTAGGCATCCGTTTGAAAAACCATCTACAGTGCTGGGATCCTTGGAGAGATATAGTCCTTTTGAGATACTCTATGAGAGTTTTGGAGAAAGTTGGAGTATGACTGAGTTGGATCGACTCTGAATCCAACCGGACCCTTGACACTAAAATGTCAATAACTCACATACCAGACATCTGGTTGACATACCGTATGTTGTGTTTGAACCCTTACAACATGACAGATCATTGGGTAACTCCTTCATGGGACTTTTTTCTAGTTGAAATACGATCAATGGCTTGAGGAGCGGTTTCTCCCATAAACAAACGTACTATGAACAGGAATCCTATGGTTGACTGAGATGTGAAGAATGAAGAACAATCCTGTATGGATCAGAACCTAACGATTCTGTCTGAATTAGCACCGAGTGATTCTGTGTGAATCATCACCCAACAATTCTGTGTGAATCATCACTCAATGATTCTATGTGAATTAGCACCCAACGATTATGTGTGAATCAGCACCCAACGATTATGTGTGAATAAGTACCTAGAGATCCTGTGTGGATCAATACCTATCGATCCTGTGTGGGTCTTGTGGGGGTTAGTACCTATCGATCCTATGTGGGTCATCACCAGTGCCTCTTGACAGAATAAGATGATCTAGCTTTACGACTAATAATCTGTACTATTGTACTCGGTTATACCTAGTTTGAGCTGTGTCTATTGTTTTGTTCTTTGTGATTGAGATCATGCTTGTGGTTTTACTTTGTGAAATTCTGAGAGAACTTCAGGGGTCTTGGGATCCCTACTGGGTATTGTTATACTCACCCCCACATGGGCTTCACCCGCACCTTGTTGTGTCTTGTGCAGATGACGGGTAGCCTTGAATGAGACTCGGGGAGCTAGGACCTGATGGTGGACGGTAGTGACGGTTGACGTGGAGAGTTGTGGAGATGAGTTATACCTACCCTTCAGGTAGGATCCCTGGTGGACGATCTCAGGAGCTATTTTATATTTTTATTTGTAGTTATATCTTTTCAGATGGGCATATTCCAACCCCTTACTTTTAGTACACACTTTTACTACAACAATTTTACTTTGTGGTTGCATCTTGTTGCGTTCTAGTCTGTGTGTTTGTACATGTTTAAAGGAAATTACTTCCCATTTTAGAGATATTTCTTTTCAATGCTAGTCACCAACCCATGGCCTATGGAAGGCGGGCTTGGGGTAGTCACGACACGAGCCCCGAGGGGCGGGTTATGATAAAGTGGTATCAGAGGAGTCAGTTCTACTGAAGATCGATGAATCTGATCTTTCTAATGGAGAGATAGTGTTGAGTGTGGTTTTCAGTTCGAGGAGTCCAGTGTTGGTGTGGTGGATAACGTATCCATACACCAGGACCCTGAATTATGATTTCTAACTCGGTGCACGAAAACACTGATTACGTGTGTTTTGGAAATGTTCTTACTTTGATCTATTTTGAGTCAGCTCACCAGGTATAACTTATTGACCGCAACACACCTGTTTCTTTTCAGGATGCCACCACGTAGACAACTAGACATAATTCCTTAGAGAGTACATGATGATGGCCTACCGAGCAACGAGGCTTCGGTGCAGGGCCCTCTTACTATGTTATCACCTTTGAGTGGTGCACTGACAACACCACCACCCGATGGGAAGCAGTTGCCACCAGCCCCACTGGAAGACAGTGCATGCCGACATAGCATGTTGCACGAGTTCCAATAGCAGAGACCTCCAAGGTATTGAGGTGAGACAGATCCCCATGCAACTAAGGACTAACTGGAGGCTGTGGCTAGAGTTTTCCACCCACTTGGGACACCAGCGAAGCAGATAGTGATCCTACCTGCTAGTATTTTTCTGGGAACCATAAGAAGATGGTGGAGCCTGACGCTCCAGTTATATGACAAGGTGAACCTCACCTGGACGGACTTTGAGAGCCTCTTCATGGCGGAGTTTGTTCCAGTGACACTACGCTCTGTGCGTATCCAGGAGCTGCTGCACTTACAGTAGGGAAACTTATCAGTGGCCCATTACTCGGTGAGATTCACTAACCTCTCACACTACTCCACTGACATGATGAGAGACCCATTCTTCAGGGCCCAAACCTTTGAGCAGGGTCTCCGGCAAAAGATTAGAGTGTTGATGATATCGCTCAATATTCTGACGCAGGATGGAGTGCTCGAACGAGCATTATTGGTGGAGAGTTTCTTAGCTGAGAAGGCACCAATGGTGAGAGCCACCGCCAGAAAACAGATAGTTGAGTCATCTGTAGCAGGCAGTAGGCAGATGGTGCAGAAATCCAAGCGAACCGGACCTTCCAGAGGGTGACCCCAAGATGCAGGGTCAGAGGTGTGGAGCTCGCGAGGCAGAGGGGGTTAGTAGGGAAGAAGAATGTGTTTCATGTGTGGCGAGAAGGGCCACATGGCTTGCGACTGCCCGAAACACCATACCGATAATCTGCAGATGGTCGAGGAATCATCGAGGAAACAGTCGGGGTTCGAGCGAGGAGGTCTTCAGGGCAGTAGACGTGGCAGAGGGAGAGGTCGTGCAATAGGTGGTGGATGACAGTTTGAGTTTCTACCACCACCACCCCCAGGTGGTCCACCCTGACCACATGGAGTAAGTGGACAGGGTCAAGCTCAGCTACAGGCGGTAGAGGCCTATGACCACGACGCTCCAGAGATGATTAGAGGTACGATCTGTGTCTATTCCACCCTAGATGCAGTATTTATAGACACATGTTCCAGTCACTCTTTCATTTCCATGACACTTGTTTGGAGCTTAGATATTCCGATGGAGACATTTAATTGATCCTTATGATTAGAAACTCCTATGAGATAGGATTCAACGATTAAGAATTGGTGAAAATAGTGTGAGCTCACTCTAGGAGGTGAGAGCTTTGGCTGGAATCTCCTAGTAGCAGCGTTGAGGCCTTACGATGTCATCTTGGGTATGGACTATCTATCTACAGTCCATGCTCAGAACGACTGTTTTAGGCACAATGTGTGGTGTGTCCATGAGGATGGGATCGAGTTTTACTTCACCGGTGAGTAGGAGACCTTTGTAGCACAGGATAGACTTTCTTGGAGGAGGGTGTAGCTGATCACCCACTAGTTGTCTAGCCTCACCCTCAGAGCAGTTGACGTGAGGAGTTTGAGATATCCTGTAGTGGTGGACCAGTATGCTGATGTTTTTCCTGATGATGTTTCGGGACTACCTCATTACAGATAGGTAGACTTTTACATCAACCTATACCTCAGGACGACACCGATATCTACACCAGCATATAGGATGGCTCCTGTGGAGCTTCGTGAGTTGCGGGTAAAACTGAAGGACTTGCAGAGGAAGGGGTTCATAAGGCCTAGTGTTTCTCTATGGCCATCCTAGATTTTGTTTTCCAAGAAGGAGGATGGGATCTTGAGGATTTTTTGGACTATCGGAGACTTAACTAGGTGACCGTGAAGAACAAGTATCCACTTCCGAGGATCAATGATCTCTTTGACCAGCTGAAGGGAGCTCGATGGTTTTCAAAGATAGACCTCAGATCAGGCTATCATCAGCTCAGAGTACGGGACAAAGATATACCAAATACGACCTTAAGGTGCCGATATGGATACTATGAGTTCTTGGTGATGCCTTTTGGTGTGGCCGATTATCCGAAAGCGTTCATGGGGCTCATTAACACGATCTTCCAGCCATACCTCGATCGCTTCGTAGTGGTCTTCATTGATGACATCTTGATATACTCAGCATCAGAGGAGGAGCACACCACGCACCTTCGGATAGTTCTAAATACTCTTCGAGAGCACCAGCTTTATGGAAACCACTCGAAGTTATAGTTCCAGATATGGGAAGTCCACTTCATGGGGCACGTTATCTCAGATGCTGGAGTCACATTGGATCCGGAAAATAAAAAGGTTGTTCTTGCTTGGGAGCCACCCAGGAGTGTGACCAAGGTGCGGAGTTTCCTAGGTTTGGCTGGGTACTACTGGAGATTTGTACCTGACTTATCCAGGGTAGCAGAACCCTTTTCATATTTGATGAAGAAGGGGAAACCTTTCCTGTGGATGGGGAAGTGCCATCAGAGTTTTTAGGAGCTGAGGCAGAGAGTGATGAGTGCCCCTATCTTGAGGTTAACAGTAGAGGGCGTTGGGTATGTGTTCTACTGAGACGCATCAGGGACCAGACTAGGATGTGTCCTAATGCAGGAGCAAGCGATAATTGCCTACGACTAATGGAAGTTGAGATAGCATGAGCAGAACTATGCAACCCATGACCTGGAGTTAACAACAATGGTCTTTTCACTGAATATGTGGAGACACTACTTGATGGGTGAACAGTTTACTGTTTACTCTGATCACAAGATTCTCAAGTATATATTTTCACAAAAGACCTGAATCTGAGATAACGAATATGGATAGAGTTCCTCCAGGACTATGACTTTGAGATAGTCTATACTCCTGGGAAGGGGAATATAGTAGCAGATGCACTCAGCAGGAGGTTTAGCCTACAACTACTGAGTGAGGCGATAGAGCAGCTAGCTACATTGTAGATATCCTTTATGGATAGAGATAGAGCATCTTACCTCCAATCTATGACTTTTACTCCTCCACTTCTACATCGAGTTCGGGAGGCACAACTTCGGGACGTTGACTGTGAGGCCCAACGTGCTTAGATATCCTCAGGATAGGCTCTTGAAGGATTTTATAAAGGTGGGGAGCACGTCGTTCTCTTTAGAGGACGCACCATGGTACCAGTGACACTATGAGAGGAGGTGTTGAGGGAGTTCCATATATCCCATTTAGCGGTACATCCTGGAGTGGAAAAGATGTACCAGGACCTCTAACGTCAGTACTGGTGGCCAAGGATGAAGAAAGTGGTGATAAAGTTCGTATCGCGATGCCTCACTTGTCAGCAAGTGAAGGCTGAACATTAGGTACCATCAAGCTTAGTGCAAACAATTGAGGCACCAGAGTGGAATTGGGATGGTATCTCCATGGACTTTGTGATAGGGATACCACATATGTCTAGGGGCCAAGATTATATCTAGGTGATTTTTGACCGACTCACCAAGTCATCCCACTTCCTACCCATCTGAGAGCAGGGATCAGTAGAGGGATTAGGACACCTCTACATGCAAGAGATTGTACGACTACATGAGGTGCCATCAACAATCATCTCAGATTGCGACACACGTTTTACATCCGACTTGTGGAAGGGGTTGCAAGAGGCGTTTGATACTCAACTATGCTTGAGCACCACCTTTCACCCTCAGACAGATGGTTAGATGGAGAAGACCATATAAACACTCGAGGACATGCTTCGTTCTTATGTCCTTGATTTTGGATGCAGTTGGGAGGATCAACTACCCCTGATGGAGTTTTCTTACACAACAACAGTTATCACTCCACCATCGACATGGCTCCATTTGAGGCCTTGTACGAACAACCATGCAAATCACCTCTTTGCTGGACAGACCCAGGGGAGTCAGCACCTATGGGTCCAGAATTGGTACACGCTACCACAAAGATGGTTCAGGTCATCCAGAAGCGGATGAAGACTGCACAGATCCATTAGAAGTCTTATGCCGAAAGGAGGCAGATACCCTTGGAGTTTGAGGAGGGAGCCCATGTCTTCCTACGGGTCTCACCCCGATGAGGATTACGAAGGTTTGGCCGGGGTGACAAGCTATCTCCAAGGTTCATCGTACCCTTCCAGATCCTCATTAGAGTAAGAGAGGTGGTGTACCATCTAGATCTTCCCCCACATATGCACCAAGTGCATAATGTATTCCACGTGTCGCAGATGAGGAGGTACGTGCATGACCCATCGCACGTTATCGACTGGGGCGAGCTGGACATCAACGATGGGGTGACGTTTGCAGAGTTCTCGGTGGAGATAGAGGATCGATAGGAGCAGGTCCTTCATAGGCAATCGATTCCTCTGGTGTGAGTTCGTTGGCAACATGGGAATCTCCAGAATAGCACATGGGAGCGGGAGACTCAGATACATGCTTAGTACCCCCATTTGTTTCCCTAGTTTTTTTGTAGCTTTCGGGGATGAAAATACCCAAGGTAGGTAGAATGTAAAGACCCAAAAATTCCATGTATTTTTTTTAAATTATTTGGGATTACTACAAGTCTGTGAAAATTGAAGGTGATTGATTCCAAGGCCTGGTGTGTCAGGAATGTATTTTTGAACTTTTTTTAAGGTACGTTCAGTAAAAATGTGGGCGGCATTTTCTATCTTTTGAACTGGTGCTCAGATTAAAAATCTGAGGGAATCGTTGAATCTGTAGCACCTGGATTCACTTAAGGGAGGCTTCACTTTGACTGCAGTAGGTCGGGAGAAAAAGTTAGTTTTCAGACTTTTTAAAGAATAATAAAATAACATGTTATTGTTATTTTATTTTTCTCCAGCGGTTGAGTGGTGGTGGTGGGACTGATGGGTTTTCAATCTATTTAATGGCTTGAATCTTCAATTGCGTAACCACACCATTGGGAATTAAAAAAGTTTCACTAATTTAAAACTCATTAACGAACCTCATTAATTCTTTCAATGCATTACTCACCTTTCCCCTTCTATATAAGTGAGGCCCGAGGTTTGTTTTTTGACATGGCTTCATCAAGCGAGGAACCTCGGATGAAGTACTGCAGCAACTTTCACTGATGTAGAACGGAAGCTTGGGAGGCAATGATCTGGGATCGGCGAATGCCGACGAATTCATCCAATGAGGACTCTTCTCTCTCCATAACCACAAATTTATATTCCTAATGCAGCACAACGGCTGACCAAGGTCGTCTCACTTGAGGATCATTGTAGTTGGTTCAATCACTTATTATAGTTAACGTATTCTATTTTTTTGTGTTTTTATATTATTTATGAAAATTATGGTTTTGGTTTTGAAAAAAATGTGCAATTAAAATAATGAAATTAAAACTTTAAATCTAAATGCAGATATAGATGCTGACAGAATGAAATTAGGGAAGAAAACATTTGGTCCTAGGGTTGGATAACACGGGTTCATTAATTAATTATTTATTGTTTAAATTCAATTTGATAATTCATTTTATGAAACCTCATTAATGAATTGATTTCCTTTGATTTAAAGAGTGTGATTTTAGCATGCCTCCGGAACACCAAACCACACCTCCTCCAATAGTCAACTAGGATAACACCTCAACCGAGAATGCTATCTCAAAAAGACCCAGCTCCAATATATGTTGTTTCATCCCTTATGGAAACTCCAAATCCACCATATGAAGGGTTTTCCTAATATAAGGGAGGGAAAATGAATTAATCATGGAAAATAAATGAATTTGGAAATAATGTTGTGGTGGACGACCGCTATACCCGTGCAATATTCCCACCTCCACCATAAATAGATTTAAAAAAATTTCATTTTGAAGTGCAATAATGAAGAACCCCATGAAACCTCCCCCATGTTTAAGCTGTGAGTCAGTCACTTTCCATGGCGAAGTACATAGAGATCACGATGGAAATATGGAAGAGAGAGAATGAGATTGAGATTGGAAGAGAAAAGGGTTGGAAGAAGAAAGGTGAACACTTCAATATAAAAAATATTAGTGAATTACATGAGAAAATAAAACTAAAAATAAAAATAAAATAATTAAAAAAAATCTAAATGACCCTTGGCCTCCTCTCCTTGTTTCCCTGGATGGTGTGGGGATGAGAAGGAATGATTTGAGAGGTTGGAGCTCCTCTCCTTTTATAGGAAGATTTCTATCCTCCAAATGTTGACACATTTTTACCCATTAAATGGACTATTCATGCATTCCCCCTTCATAAAAGTTATTCATAATTGTCTTCCACTTTGTCTCAAAATTCCAGCTTATTTGACCTCTGTATGTTGGTGTTATGAATTTTTCATTGGTGGTTTCTTTTTCTCGATGTAGGTTCTAGGAAGATTTCTTCAAATATATGTCATTCAATGGATACCTTAATGGATTCAAAAATCCATGGAATTTAATAGAGAAACGAGCATATGTATCCTTGTTCCATTCCATGTATAATAACCTCAATTTAAGGTGTTTAGTCTGAGATAAACTTCCATTAATGTGGTGGGGTCCACTCTGTCCACCCTAAAAATTCTTCAAATTCATTGATTTTTACAGCCTCTAGATGATAGAATCAGCCCCTGGTCCAAAATATAAATTTAAAGGAAATAAAATGGGGATTATAAAAAAAATAATCACTCAATTTGGAATTATATTTTTCATTAAATGACTAAAATATCCTTGGTGGAAAAATCTGTCAAAAATATAGAATTAAGCACTTTTCACTATTTTTCTCAAAACACATCATAAATCCAAAATTGATCCATATAATCTCAAATTAATAATTTGGGAAGGTTAAAATAATTAAAATACATACAAAAAATGTGGAAAATATTAACTCTATCAATTACCCCACACTTAAACTGTGCTTGTCCTCAAGAATAAAATCTCAACATGGAATTCAGAGGACACAAATGCTACCAATATTCAAATTCTAAAGTAATAAAATTAAACAATTTTCAATGTCAAATAAAATTTTCAAATTCCACATAAAGTATCAATTTAATTTCCCAATTTCAAAGAAACAATCAACTCATGCATTTTTCTTTTCTTCTTTGAAAAAATGATGGTACTTCTCCTTTCATTCATTAATGCTCATCAATTCCTTATTATTAAATATGTCGTATCATAATTTACCTCACTTTTGAATATTTTATCTCACCTCTCATGATAAAATTCAAGTATATTTATTCTCATATCATGAGAATATACTCCTTATCCATAAGCTTGTAAAAGAACTACTTTATACACTTTGTAAAGACAAAAGACACATAAAATCATGATGACTTTTCAATAAAGGTTCAAATAAATCTGAGACTTAAGGTTGGTAAGATTTTATGCTTTAAAAAATTAAGGCTAAAAAAGGAGGGTTATCTCTTAATTACAATGTATGATATCAAAAAGTTTAATGAAATTCCCCCCTTCAAAGTAGAAACACCCACTTCCCCCAAAACTCAAAGTAAGGCCATGATCAAAGTAAAGCATAATGAATGATTAATGCACCCTCTTGATTTTTTTAAATTTTGTAATTTTTTATTTTTTTCTTAAAGTTATGATTATATAAAACCTCAAATACATCAACTAACCACATACAATTATAAGATTTTTGATCTGTAAAATGGTGATTTTTGGTTCTCCCAAATCACAACCCATTTCTCTTTTCTTTTTTTGGTTCTTTTTTTCATTTTTTCATTTTTTTAATTCAAGAGGAGAAAATAATGAAGTAAAATGAATGATTCCACAACCTTTTACAATTAACACAATAACACCCCCACAATTTTCCTTACAATTTATAAAATCCCTTCCACTATGATTCCCTTCACCACCATAGATCATCTTTAAAATATCATACAAATACCAAGAGCAGGGTAGGAATGGATAAAAATGGAATGAAACATGGCTAATCTCTATAAAGGTTATTCATGGTCTCTATGGGATAAACTAAGGATTTATTTAAAGGTGGTATTTAAGGATAACAATTTTTAAAAATATTCCTCAATCATCTTAAATGTGTTTTTGTACTATCATAACTTTGACAAGTTCAAATTCAAGTTCTAGAATGTGACATGTCCCAAGATCACTCAAGAAATATGCTCAAGAATAAATAGGAAGTACTTGGTATATAAATCCTCTTGGTAACGAGACATATGATATTGGGAAATTACTCAAGGCATGATTTATAATAACAAATCAATTCACATGAATTTCAAAAATTCAAAGTATGAAAAATGGTAGGGAAATTTCATTTACATAAATCAACTAATTTCCTTAAATCACGATTCATAATTTCAATATCCATGATTCACTTTAAACATTAAATTTTACATTTTAATCATTCAATCTCATTAACATTGAAATCTAAAACATGGAATCATAGGATTGTTAAGAAAATCATGTCTCCTAGATAAGTAAAGTAAAGCATAATTCAAGTGTGGACATGCAATTTTATCTTTTAAGATCAAAACATATTTTGTACCAAAAGATTTAAGGAGTTTAAAAGTTTAAACAATAAAAATAAACTCCCTTTACCATGAAGCTTAGTACTTCTCTTACACTATTTAAGGATTCTTTTTCCCATTTATGAACCTAAAAAAGAGAATTACTCACTTAAGAATAAGGATCATGTCATTAAAGCTCAAAAAGATAAGGAGGACTGGGTTTCATGCTAAACTTATTAAAAAATGAAAATGAAACCTAAAAAGAATGTAAAGATAAATCTTGGTATGATCCCCCAAGTGGACCCTGAATTTTTACTACCTCTAGTGGGTAGTACCAACTGTTATCCATAATCTGATGGTGGGTGGATCTTCTTTGACATGAACCAAAACATGTTGTTCTTCCTATATTGCAGTTATTTTTTCTTGTTGAGGAGGACTCTATATATCGAGTACACCAAATCCACCCCCTTCGCAATATGGTACAACTTTCATGGCGGGGGTAGGATGAAGTATGGATCCTCCTACTCCTCTAATGCTACTTATGCAACGTTATCTTTCTCTTATTATACTCCCTCTAATGAATGTTCAATGTCTTTAGGGAGATTCAAGTGTTCCTCAATAGGTGAATTTTCATTTTTATCTTCTTTTAATGTAAGATAAGGATTGACCAAATCTGTAAAATCAAAATTATAAAAAGTGATGCTCAAATCAGATTTAATAAAATAAAAAAAGGTAGAGTTCATGGAAGGATCATCTCCCTGAGTTGGTTTTGGTTCAATCACTTCTTTAGTTGAAAGTGCCTCTTGGAGTTGATTATCATTGGATGAAGGTAGGTAGTTGGCCTCCTCCACCTAGAGTTTGACTTTAACTTCATGGACGCCTTCATTGAAATCCTAGAAGACCCATGGAACTTCTTTCTTGGCCTTGAATCTTTGTATGCCATCTTGGAGTTCATCAAACATGGTCATCAAATCTTCAAGTGAGATCCATGTTTCTAGTCCAATTTCATTCTATTTGAACCTTATCATTAATGCATTAACCCTTTGTTGGAGTTCCTTATCAGTGTAATCTATTTCTTCCTCCTGCACTTGTGAGTAATTATTCTATGCATAATAATTTGAGTTTTAAGACATCATAGAAAATATTTTTTTAGATTTTTTAATGAAAAAAATAAAAATATTTACAAAAATGTGAATTTAGAAAAAGTGATTTAAGTAACTACTTATCTCCCGAGCAACGATGCCAGTTTTGACACTTGCTTATCGTATGGTGTGGAAAAAGCAAATTTATATTCCTAATGGAGCAGAGTGGATGACTAGGGTCGTCTCACTTGAGGAGTTTTGTAGTTGGTTCAATCACTTATTCTAGTTCACCTATTCTAATTATTTTTGCATTTTTATATTATTTATGAAAACGATGGTTTTGGTTTTGGAAAAATAATGCGATTAAAATAATTAAATGAAAACTTTAAATCTAAATAAAAATGCAGACGCTGACAGAATAAAATTAGGGAAGAAAGCATTTGGTCCTAGGGTTGGATAACATGGTTTCATTCATTATTTATTTATTTTTTAAATTCAATTTTATAATTCATTTTATGAAACCTAATTAATGAATTACTTTCCTTTTATTTAAATAGTGTGTGATTTTAGCATGCCTTCAGAACACCAAACCACACCTCCTCTAATAGTCAACTAGGATAACACCTCAATCGAGAATGCTATCCCAAAAAGACTCGACTCCACCATCCATATGAAGGGTTTTCCTAAGATAAGGGAGGGAAAATGAATTAATCATGGAAAAGAAATGGATTTGGAAATAGTACCGTGGTGGACGACCGCCGCACCCGTGCAATATTCCTACCTCCAACACAAATAGATTTAAAACATTTTAAATTTGAAGCATAATAATGAAGAAAACCATGAAACCTCCCCCAGGTCCAAACCTCATGTTATTCACTTTCCATAGTGAAGTATATAGATATCACGATGGAAAGATGGAAGAGATAGAATGATATTGAGATTGGAAGAGAAAAGGGGTGGAAGAAGAAAGGGGAACACTTTAATATAAAAAAGATTAATGCATTACATGAGAAAATAAAACTAAAACTAAAACTAAAACTAAAATAAATAAATATAATTATAAATTTACCTTGGCCTCCTATCCTTAGTTCCCTGGATGGTGTAGGGATGGGAAGAATGATTTTAGAGACAGGAACTCCTCTCTTTTTATAGGATTATTTTTGTCGTCTGAATGTTGACACGTTTTTTACCCATTTAATCGAAGATTCACACATGGTATCCTTCATAAAATTTGTTCCTAATTTTCTTCCAAGTTTACTCTAAAAATTTAAGCTTATATTTCCATCTTATGTTGGAGTTATAAATTTTTCATCGGCGGTTTCTTTTTCTGGACACAACTTCCAGGAAGCTTCCTTCAAAAATATGTCGTTCGATGGCCACCTTAATAGATTCAAAACTAAATGGAATTTAATGGAGAAACTTGAATATGTATCATTGTTTCACTACATGTGGAATCACCTCAATTGAAGGTGTGTAGTCCGAGATGGTTTTCTGTTAAGGTGGTGGGGTCCATGTTGTCCTCTTGAAAAATTCTTCAACTTCATTGTTTTTTACAGCCTTTAGATGGTCTAATCAGCCCCTAGTCCAAAATAAAAATTTAAATAAAACAGAATAAAGATTCTAAAAAAAAATAATCACTCAATTTGGAATTATATTTTTCAAGAAATGACTAAAATACCCTTGACATAAAAATCTTTCAAAAATCTAGAATTAAACACTTTTCACCATTTTGCTCAAAACACATCATAAATCCAAAATTGATCCATATAAGCTCAAATTAATAATTTGAGAAGGTTAAAATAATTAAAATGAATACAAAAAATGTGGAAAATATTATCTCTATCACCCCAAGGGATAACTCACCTAACCAACCACTTTTATTTATTTAAATAATTATAAAATTATAAAAAATATATTGATTATATTTATAATATTATAAATATATATTATTAATATATTAATTATATATATTTATAAGATTATACATATAATAAATATATTTGTTATAATTTTATAATTATTTAAATAAATAAATAAATAATTATAATTATAATTATAAAATTATAACAAATATATTTATTATATTAATAATTTTATAAATATATATAATTAATACATTTCTTATAATTTTATAATTATAAATAAATAAATATTTATTTATAATATTTATAAATATATATAATTATATAAATATATTTATTATATATATAAATATAAATAAATAAATAAATATATTTATAGTTATATTATAAATAAATAAATAAATAAATAAATAAATAAATAAATATATATTTATTATATATATAATTTTATAAATATATATAATAATATAAACAAATTATTAACATTATATCTTTATCAGTGCTAAAAAAGTGTTGATAAAGGCATGTTTTATGAATGCTTTCTATTTCAATGCTGATAAAATATACCTTTATTTGTGCTTTTTAACTAGCACTGATAAAAGATTCACCTAAATTTATAAATGAACCCTAAAAATCCCCTCATTCCTTTGAACACCTCAAGATCTATCGAAATCTGACCCCCGCACCACTGACCCCTCCTCTGCCCCTACCTCATCTATGTCACCGCCAAACCCTCCTCTGTCGTGAACCCTCCTCTGTCGCGAACCCTCCTCCGCTGCGAACCCTCCCCCACCACAAACCCACCTCTGCTACAAACCCACCTCCACCGCAACCCCTCCTCTATCAAAAATGATCCTCCACCGTGAACCTCCTCTACTGCGGACCCACCTCCATCATAGACCCTCCTCCGCCGCGAACCCACCTCCACTGCGATGCCCTCCACAGCCTCCACCACCTACCCCGACTCCACTGCTATCGAACCCTACTATTGTCATGGCTATGCCATTTTTTCCACATTATTATGAATTCCTAATATATAGATAGATTTCAGTTCAACTGATTTCATGGAATCAACGAATTATAATTCAATTGATGGATCCTCATCCCTAATATATAGATAGATTTTGGCATTTAATGGGTCATTGGCTATGGTGTTTGGATTTTTTTGAGTGAGGTGATGGAGATGAAACTCATATTGTGGGGAGTTACATGTTGGTTACAGGGGTTATACCCTCATGCTAAAAGGGTTGAAGGTGTCTGGAACTGTCCATTGAGGTACATTTCTAAATTCTATAGTTAAGTCCCATGAGAAATCAGTTATGGTGGATGATCAAGACGAGTGTCTACTTCGGGCTTGTGGTGATTGTGTCAGAGGTGCATCGGTGGTGTGGTAGGGTACGACTATGGTTTTGATTCAGTAGAGGATCCAATGGTAGAATCTTACCGGGGTTCATGTATGGAATCTAGTGGGCACGTTTTAGTTATTTTGGAATACCTATAGGTGTGAGGACATTATGATTAGGTGAGATGGTGATAGACTACAATTGGAGTTGAGATTTTTTGGGATGATTTAGACAGGGATATTCTGTATGGGGTTAGCACATAATGTTGGTGTGGAAGGTTGCAAGCTATGTCTGGTGTGTCATTTTTGGAATGAAATGTGTGTTTTGGGTTTGAGTGGGCTTTTAAGGAAAATATGGTATGTTCTTTTTTCATGGAAGGATGGTGGGTATTAATCCACTTTTGTGGGTTTTTGATAAAAAGGATGGGTTCTAATGGTGATTGGAATTCTCAGGAATGTTATGGAATGGTTAGTTGGAAACCATGTAAGTGAATTTTAGGAGCACGAGTTTAAGGTTATTTTATTCTTTTTAACTAGAGAAGGTGTTAATAATGGGAAGTTATTAGTGATAATTTGAGTCTTATTATGGGGAGAAACATAACTATGATAGGTGATAGGGTAATAACAAAATTTTATGTTTTTTTAGACGGACCCAGGAAGGCGTCATCTTGGTATTTCAATTTTGATAATGGGCATTGGCTTGGGTTTTTGTTGGTTGAATTCCCTGAGTTGGATGTTGTTCCTTGGATGTGTTTTAGATATTTATAAATGGAACAAGGAAATTTTCGATAACTGGTGACCATTTTAGGTCGGGTGATGTGTATGTATGACCACCAAGAATTCATGGGGATGAGAAGTATTATGGTGGGGAGGTTGAAAGAACCCGTTTTCAATGGAACTAAAAATTTATGATGTCAAATTTTCATTTACCAGATGGTTCAAATTTTTAATTGAGACTCAGAATGACAATAAGAGATTTTGTATTCCTTAAAGTGTTGTTTTTGAGATGAGGAATGAGGATCAAGAGGTAGATCGGGTGTTCAGATAATGATTGGAGGCTTTAGGTTAAGTTTCAATAATTTTTAAGTTTTCTAGAAAGGGGGCATGGTTTGGTGTGCATGGTTTAGGAGGAACCATGTGAAACCTTGATTCTCATGAGGTTTTAAATTAAGTTTGAACTAAAAATGGTTGTTTTTAAAGGTTACCACATGGTTTAGGATAGACTTTTTGGGGTTCAAGGGGAAACCATGTGAGGATGAGGAGGGTTTGGGACCAAGCGCACAACCTGTGAATGGTTTTAGTCAAATTGTGCAGTCAGTCGAATCACCCAACACATTAGCCTTCATGAATCTATTCTAGAAAACCACCCTTAACTTCTCAATAAATGAAATAAGAATAATAAAACTAAATCTTTTTCCCATAATCCATGATGTATGATCACTCTATCAATGCATAATTACAAAATAAATGTTGATACCCAACATAATTGTGTTTCAAGCACCCAAGACTCCACTATGTCATCTTGATGCCCTCTACATTGATATGAAATTATAATATATATATATATATATATATATATATATTACATATTGATTATTATTCCATTTAAAAATATTTTTTTAATGTCCTTGGAATATAATTCACATTAATAGGTTATAATAGTTTCCCACTATAATGAGAACATAGATATTCCATAAAGATATTCTTAAATAAATATATCATATAGTCTAGATACATCTATCTGACATGACATAGATAACGGTTGACTATCAAGTGATGGAGTCTCATATGAAATTGATACATCTTCTCATGAAGTTCACACTTGGTGATCTATAAGAAGAATGTTTCCAAGGAAAGACCCACTAATAGGAATTCCACATGTTTTATGTGTCATTTGATATTACTATATGAAAAATGTTTATTTTACCTAAAACTAGATTTTTTGGTTTGTCTTATAGCTTTATATTTTATAAAATGTTGGTTATTTTTTATTCATGTATCTTTTATAAAGTTCCTCTCTTGGGATTTATGTCTTTTTGAAAATTCCTAAGTGCCTCTTTTAAAATGATTCAAGTGTTTTTAAATGTTTCTTAAAAAATTATATGTGTTCAACATATGATTTTTTGGTTTTAAATAGCTTTAAAATGATTTAAACACCTAGACTGAACTTAGGTTACATTCCAACTATTTGCCAACTCACCCGATTAGCTTTCATAAAGGAATGTGAATGTTTTGAAAGTGTATTTAATGTTGGTTTCATTTTAACAAGGGGTGTGTGAAGTTTTAAATGAAAATTTGTGAAATATAGAGGGTTTTTGTTCATTTTAAATGATTAAGACTACAGGGTCGTGAATTTTCCTTGAATGCCTTAAAAAAGGAATTGTGGTTTTATGAAAGAGTTCTTGGAATTGATTGGTTTATTTTAAAAAGGGCATGTTATTTTAAAGAGGAATTTGTCTAAATGGTTGTTTTTTTAATGGGATTTCAAATGTGATTTTATAAATAGTTTTCAAAGGACATCTGAAATTTAGTTTTTCCATAATCCTTTATGTTTAGATTTTTATAGAATTAGGAAAACCTATACATTATATAGGGAAGATAAGTATATTGATAATAACACCATGGCAAGGGAATGTCACTAACTCTATCCAAACTATAGTATATCCATCATAACCTCACTCCCGAAAAAGGTGAATTAATGTTTAACCCCATTGCAAATCCTAAACCTACTTTGCATCCAACATCACCTGCATGGTTTAAATTAGGGGACCCTTGTTTGATATGTCTATTTAGGCCTTTTCCCTCAGAGGGATGTGATTGATTATTAATATCAAATTCTTGATTCTTATTCATGGATGTGAAAATGGTCTCTTTCTTATGAGAGTGTTAGAGTTGACATGTGATTTACTACTTATATTATATTTATTCATGTGATGATCATTGACTTGTTGTTTCTCACTTCCACTTGTTTGGCTTTATTGGAACCCTATGAATTAAGAAATAGATCCAGATGTATACTACACTAGTTAGCTCACACACTAGCTAGTTTCCCCCAGTTGTATGGTTTTCTTAGTCTATAGGAGTGTCCCTAATGAGGAATTTGTGGGTAAGTCCGGTGGAATTTCTATTTTTTTAGGATTCAACATAGGCTGGCTATTGGACACACTGTAGTGTGAGTAAAAAATTAAGGAATAATTGAATTCCCTCTATGATTTTAATACATCGTAGATAATAGAATTGGAATTAGGAAAGAGGGATCTATAGAACAATTAGATTTATCATATAAAGGAGAAATTAGATGATATGAAATAGTGAAATGTGTCTCTAGTTTTAAATGTATTTAAATAATTAGAAGGATTAGATTTTAGTTAGATTTTTTATCCTGCTGTAAAACATTTAATAATTCAGATGGTTCTTAGCTTGATTTCTAGTGAAGGTTTATTTCTATAAAAAATGGATGTCATGATTATATTTCTTCATGGATATTCATAGGAATAGATCTACATAGATAAACTATAAGGTTTTATGATAAATGGAATAGAAGGTTCAGTTCTAGTCTCAAATGGAGTTTTTGTGGGCTTAAGTAGGCCCTAAGACAATGTGACTAGAATTTAAATGCTTTCATGGTATAATTAATGTTCATGAAGTGTAGTGTAAATAATTGATACTATATGAAGGTGTATTATGATGGGAGTTTTTTCATTTTACTTCTTTATGTGGATGAATTTATATTAGTTAGACCAATGAAGGAAAGGTTAGAAGAGCTGAATATTAATTTATCTAGAAGATCTCAAATGAAGGACCTTGGTTCTGGAAAGTGGATATTAGGGATAAATATTGAAAGAGAATTAAAGTCTATAACTTTTTTTCTACTTGGTTAATTTTTATATCAATATTTTGTGCATTTATTTTTTAAAATATTAATATTATAGAATCAAATAAGATGGATATGAATAAAGAATGGATGGATGCCAATCATCTGAAAAAAGAGTATGAAGATTGAGTGAAAGAGTTCATCAAGTTTTTAAAAGATTATTCATATTACCCTGATCAAATCCTTTGTCCATGTTTATGCTATTGTTATTCAAGAAAAATTAGTCTAGAGGAGTTGGAAGAACACTTGATCTATCACAGAATAGATCAGAGTTATAAATATTGGAATAAACATAGGGAAAAAGCGAATGTAGCTATTGGATAAGATATCACTGCATTTTATGGATCATCTAATATGATTACAAGTGTGGAAAATGAAGAAGACCATATTGAGGATGTGATTACAAATGTGAATGATGATGAAGATCATATTGAGGAAATGACAAGGACAGTTGAAGATGAATTTCGTGATTGCCCAAAATTATTTGAGAAGTTAAAGAGTTTTTCAAATACACCATTGTATGATGGTTGCACTAAATATATATCATTTTCATCAGTAATAAAGCTATATAATTTAAAAGTAGGAAACATATAGAGTGATGACAGTTTTATGGAACTACTTGCCCTCTTGAATGACATGCTCCCATAAGATAATGAGATCCTAAGCCGAACATACGATGCCAAAAAAATGATAAGCTTGATGGGTATGATCTTTGAAAGAATACACACCTGCCCAAATGATTGTATACTATTTCACAAGGACCAAAAATCACTTACAGAATGCTCAAAGTGTGGTGCTTCTCGATACAAGAAAGATGAATCTGGTCCTACAAAAGTTGTATGGTACTTTCCAATCATTCCAAGGTTTAGGCACCTATATGGAAGTGAGGAGACTATAGGTAAATTGGCGTGGCACATAGATATAAGAATTAAAGATGGGAAAATACATCACCCAACCAAATCTCCTCAGTTAAAGAGAATTGATCATGAGTATCCTGAATTTGAAAATGATCCGGGAAAACTTTGTCTTGCATTATCTACAGATGGAGTGAATATTTTTGGTTTTCAAAGAAGCACTCACAGTACATGGCCGGTTATGTTGGTAAATTATAAATTTCCATCGTGGTTATGCATGAAATGAAAATACATCATGTTATCTATGATTATATCAAGATCAAAACAATCAGGTAATGATATTGATGTTTATTTGGCTCCATTGATCAATGATTTAAAATTATTGTTGTATTCAAGTGTTATATTGTATAATGCTTATAGAAATGAAGATTTCACATTGAGATCCATATTATATGAGATGATAAATGACTTTACTACTTATGGAAATATGTCAGGATATAACATTAAAATAACTCAAGGGTGTCCTATTTGTGAACAAGGTACACAGTCAATTAGGTTGAAATATTCATAAAAAACTGTGTTTTTAGAACATCATAGATTTCTACCCCGAGTACATAAGTACCTATATTGGATAAGATCATTAAATAGAAGTTAAGAAGAACACACAAAACCATATCCACTAATAGGTGATCAATTATTTGATAAAGTAAAAGATTTAGACACTACTTTTGGTAAACTGTTTTAAAAAAACCTTATGAAAATAGATTGAAAAAAGAGATCAGTTTTTTTGAATTACCATACTAGAATTGTCTGTACATCAGAAATTTTCTTGATGTTATTCATGTTGAAAAAAATGTATGTGATAGTTTCATCGACACATTTCTAAATGTACCCATCAAAACAAAGGATAGAATTAAGGCTTTGTTGGAAATGATTGACATGAGAATACGAGAAGAGTTGGCACCACTAAAGGGTGACAAATGAAATTTTCTTCCTCCATCTGCTTACACTCTTTTTAAGTAGGAGAGATATTAGTTTTGTTACTTCTTGAATGATGTAAAGGTTCCAAAGGGATATTCATTGAATATCAAGAACATTGTATCAATAACTGATTTAATGTTAAAGGGTCTGAAATCACATAACTTCCATGTTTTGATGCAAGATCTAATGCCTATATATTTATGTTGCATTTTTTCCAATAATGTTCATCATACATTAACCAAGCTCTATTTCTTATTCAACTCTATATGCAGAAAAGTTATATACCCAACAAAATTATCGAGTATGGAATGAGAAATTGTTGTCATATTATGTGAATTGGAAATGTTCTTCCTGCCAAAATTATTTGATATGATGGTTCATTTGATGGTTCACTTGGTGAGATATATTTAACTATGTGTCCTTATACACTATAGATGGATGTACCCCATTGAACGATATATGAAGATTTTTAAAGGGTATGTCAAAAATCGAAGTTGGCCACATGGTTGTATTGTTGAGTGATATATTATTGAGGAATCCGTTGAATTCTATATCGAATAACTATCTAGTGTTGAAATAAATGGTCTACCAAAATATCATCACACTAGGTGTCTTGTGGGTGAAGGAATTTCTGGAAGAGATGTTGTCACAATCAATATTACAGATCGAAAGCAGGCCCAACTTTACTTTTTGCATAACAGTTTGGAGGTGTACCCATATGTTGAAACCCACAAATAAATTCTTAGGCATTTGAATCCATCAAGGGATAAAATATGGATATCAAATACACATAATAAATAGTTTATAGGATGGTTTTAGGACCATATTTTTAAGACGTCAGATGAAAATTCATATTCAATTTCATAACAACTTCGATGTATAGTCAGAGGACCAAGTGTGTTTGTATTATCTTATAATGGTTATGTAATTAATGGTTATACATTCTATACAAATGAGCATGATGAAGACAGTTCCATGAAAAATATTGGTGTAGCACTTATGGTTGAAGTGATGCATGTTTCTGGTACTAAGGACAGAAATCCAATTTACACGAATATGTCATACTTTGACATCATCAAACAAATATGGGATTTAGATTATACAAAATTCTAAGTGATGATTTTTCAATGCAAGTGGGTTGATAATAGGAGTTCTATTAAAATAGATTAATTGATATTCATGAAAGTTGATTTCAGTAAGGAAGGGTATAAATATGAACCATTTATAATGACATCATAGGTAGTACAATTATTTTATGTTCCAGATCCTAAAAATCAAAATTGGTCAATTGTTCTGTTATCAAACAAAATCACTGGAGGGTCAAATGAAAATTTAACTGAGGATGACCCTTTCATGGGGACATCGTAATAATTTTTTAGTGGTCCCAATGTAGATGATTTTTGTATGTTAGAGAAGATAATAATAAAGGGATTTGGATAGTCTATAGAGGGGTTAAATCCCTTCATCCTTAAAAAATAGAGTTCAATAATCAGGTTATATTTTTTGTAATATACATTGTGTTACCTCATGTTATTATCTATTTCCTGATACATTTATGTACTCAAAATTAAATGTTAAACCAATTCTACAGATAATGAATTCCACACGTGATGGTGCTCCCAATCATGAGGAACAACATGTCTCTCAAACTGCTACTGCTCGTAGTGCAGAGGAACAACATCCTTCTCTATGTGCCAGTGCTCACAATCCTGAGGCACAACAGGTCTCTCAACCTGCTGATGCTCGCAGTATAGAGGAATGACTATATTCACATGCTTGAGCTCTCATTCCTAAGGAACAACATGTTTCTCAACCTGCTTCTACTCCCAGTGTAGAGGAACAATAACCATATGTACATGCCGATGCCACCACACCAGAGGAACATATTGATGACGTTGATTCTAGGGAAATGATAGGTGATGAAGGCTAGTGATGTAGAAAAATCAGGAGCGTCATAGTTTGATGGTGTTAGAAAAAATCATTAAGGTGAAATTCAAATACATAAAATATAAGTTCAGACGGAATGCATGTGTCCAACATGTTAACCCGAACAAGACCATGTTCAATAGTTACATTGGAATTTTCACTCGGCAATACATGCTGATTGATGTAGATTTGTGGAACCATGTTGTGACCGGGCTTAAGACACTGATGTGGGAAGAGATTATGGTAACATTATGACATCATTTCTTTATTTTACTAAAAAATAAATAACGAAACATTAACTTACTCTTCATCATCTATTGCAGAGTTCATTTATAGTAGATAACTCCCACAAAAAATATGTATTAATTTTTTCTATAAGGATTCACATAGGATTTTGCACAATTCTAACAAGACATCATCTTAAATATGTTGAAGGGAAAATAAATCCGCACCCACCGCTTATCTATGCACACCTAATAGCTCAAGAAGCGTGGGATGTGTTTACTGGCCATTGTGATAATGTGTCTTTTCAGGTAAATTGTGGTTAGTAATACATTTTTTGATGATACATATATTCATCACTTTGATTGATAATTTTTTATTTATGATAAATCAACTGAGTGTTGGAAATAAGGAATGAGCAATAAAACCAGTGTACCCCTACCATAAAGTAAGGATGAGGCACACTTCACTTGAAAAAAATTGGTACATATTTTAAATCTACCCTAATATTTTTATGTGACATGAAACAACACTATAATTACCTTCCTCTGTTTATATACAGATTGATGACTCCAAATCCAAATCCACTTCCATCCCATTCCATGTGATATGGAAGGAGGAACGTGTAAATAAAGACAAGATACTAATAGATGAAAGCACACACAAAGTGTGGAAAACATGTGTAAGTATTATATAATAAAATTTTGTTTTGATTTAAATATCTATTACATAACAATGATAACTTATTTTCCTATATTTTCTATCCGACATAGTCACAGGAATCAGAAACACCTGTACTAGATGAACATACACTATCGGTGGCCTTAAAGTGGCCAGAACAGTATGGCCGTGTCAGAGGTGCGGGTTTTTGGGTGACATCCCGAACATATTTTGAGAAAAAAACAAGAAAAAGATCAAAGTGAATTAATAAAATAGATAAGAGAAAGAATATATACCCTTAAATAAGAATTATAATGGTAGGGAAAGATGATGACAACTTTTATGGGGGGAGTCAAATAGAAGAAGAAAATCAAGAAAAACCACGACGTGGAGATCCCGCCCCACCCCCACCGGCTATGAGGTGAGCCATTCCCTTCAAAGAGATATCTTAGCTGAGGTAATCAATGTTATAATAAATGTTTCTATGAAATATGAATCAGACAGACAATGATAACTTTTCTATACTAATATTCTATAGGGTTATAATGACTATGATTTATATCTATCAACACCCACCCATCACCTTGTAGCGAGGTCTACAGTGTTCAATATCCAAAACGACATGCTACATAGCAGACCACTTCTAATAGGTCATGTGTGAGTGTTGATTAGCGTAGACCATGAGCTGATCACCAAGATACCTATTCCAATTCAAGAGGAAGATATCCATATGGTCGAAAAAGTTGTTAGAACATTCATTGCATGATCGTCACATCTTGTAAAAAAACATTTTGAAAAGTAGGTATTCATTTCCAATTTATTTCTCAAGCTAAAACTTTAAAAATTAATGAAAAAAGTTTAAACTAATTAATGATATTACAGAAGGACAAAGGGAAGGGGAAAAAATGAAAGACTGACTCAAAACCATATAAAGGATTGACCAATCGATCAAAAATATCTACTGAAATCACCATTACCCCACCTGTTCTATATCTGCATTTCCTATAATTGAAGGTTCATGTGGATAAAAAGTTAAAATATGGTCATAATCACATAGTTTATTTTGAAGAAAATATGTATGGAGAGAAAGATCAAGACTTCATTGGTGTTGACAGTGAAAGTGAAATCATCAACTATGATTGGCTAGGCAGCTCAGTTGTAAATGTATACATGAGGTATCTTTTCATGATTTGATTTTCCAAAAGCTGATATACTGTGTTAATTATGACTAAATACATTTCATATTTTTGGAAGGTGTATATATGAAAAACAAATAAAGGGATTTTCCCATGATTTTTTTGGACTTGTTAGTCCTCACATCACCTCTACTGAACAACCAAAAATAGATACAAAAAAGGATGAAATAGTGGTAGGTCTGATCAAATTATTTGAAAGAAAAATTTCGGATGATAGACTCTATTTAATACCAAAAATGTAGGGGTAAAACTCTAAAATTTAATAATATTAAATATATTTTCATTTCTTTTATTACTTATTCCTTTTTGTGTTTTTAGGCATCATTAGATGCTCATTGCAGTAAATTTGGATAATCCAAATATTTATTTCCTGGATTCAATACATGGATATCCAACAAACTATCCACACATGATGACATTTTTCAATTTTTAATACACTACATCAAACGTTTTAGAACTAAAAATCAAGTTATGCAGTTTATATTATCTTTTAAGGAGGATTCTATTATGATAGAGTGGTGCATTAATATCATGAAAAACAAGGACTGAGGCCAGGGGATAAGGAAAATAAAGAATAAAAGTTCTGAAACTAGACAAGTATCGGGGTATATATAATAATATTTCACTATCCAAACACATATCAAAATAAATTACTTATTCTCCTCAATGTTTCTGTAGTTTCCAAAACAAACCAATGAAAAAGATTGTGGTTATTATGTTTGTAAATTTATGAGAGAGATCATATTCTATGAAAAAACTAGTGTACCTGAAGTGGTATTTTTGAAGATAATTACTACTTTATTTAAAATATTTATTAATCCTTTGTGTGTTTATATTTTGCTAGTACTAAAATGACTGTTGAAAAGACTCATATTCACAAGATGATATAGTTGTGCTAAAAAATGAATGGGCAACATACCTGATAGAATAATGTACACAAATAACATGAATATGTGACTTCCATATAAGTATTGTATTGTTTCATATTTATGTTTAATTTACTTCTTTTTAGTATTACTCACATAAGAATTGTTTTCTTATATAGGTGGATTCCTTTATTCAAGTAGGGGTGGTTTGTTCGAAACTGATCATACTCGTGAGAGATTAGACTTCAAGGCTGAAACTCAAAATTCAATGAGAAGGTAAAGTTTTTTTAATATACTATGTTTTTACTCATAATATTATTTTTTATCTACTGCATTAACATAATCTAACACTGCTGGAAAATTTCCCTATACCCACGGTTTCATGAAACGTGGGATCCTGAGGCGTCGAGATAGACCCTAAGCTATACCCATGGTTTAGGAAACTGTGGGTATAGGTCCATTCCACCATGTCACTCACCATTCCACCATTTCATTCACTTATACCTACAATTTTCAAACTGTGGGTATAACTTTGACAAAAAAACGCGGGGGCGAGATTCGATCCCTGGACTGCTCATTTATTCCTCCCACTCCTAACCACTAGAACATTTGTATTATTGGTATATAAATATATATTTAGTTATATATATTTATATAAACCATGGATATAGGTAGAAAACTATGGGAATAGGTGTTCCCGTGATTTTTTTTTGTGCCCCATGAATTTTTTTCCACCCCATAAGGTGAGGAAGCTATACCCATGGTTTTGTAAAACCATGGGTATAGGTCTTCAAAAAACAACCATATACCCATGGTTTTTATTAAACCGTAGGTATAGGTCTAAAAAAAACTACCCTATGCCCACAGTTTTGAAAAAACCACGGGTATAGAGGATCCTATACCCACAGTTTTGGAAAAAATGTGGGTATAGGTTCCCATTCTATACCTATACCCACGGTTTTGGTAAAACCATGGGTATAGGTTCCCATAAAATACCTATACCCACAGTTTTGAGAAAACCATGGGTATAAGGGTGCTTATACCCATGGTTTTGGGCAAAACTGTGGGTATAGGTCCATTTTCTAGTAGTGTAAATTAAATGTTTGACTACTCATGAAAACAATGTATTTCATAGACTTATTCTCCCTAAAAACCTTATCACCCTTACATTATCGGCATTTTTCACTTTCCTTCAAAGATAGTGGAGGGAACTTTAAGAAAGAGATAAATGTCAATAATGTAGTGTTTCCATTTCTACAATAAGAAAATAGAAAGTATGATAACATATGATGTGGCTGGTATGACTCAAAGTGTGTCTTTTTTATGTAATTAATTAATTTTTTCATCATTTTTTCTATTATTTTTAAGTGAATTTTCTTATCATTTTTATCTAATACTTATTTAGTTTTTTATACAGATCTTTTGGGAAGTCATATTTTTCTTTCAACTATGTACAACAAACCATAAAATACAGAACATGTTTCTTTCAGGTGGAAGAGGAAACCACATGTTGCATGAAATATGAATTAGATATTAAGGATGCATCTACTAAGGGATTTATCTGTAGTTTAATGAAAAGTATGACTTCCCAAAAGATCTATCATGAACATTTTCCTGAACAGTGTTGTAATCAACCGCACCTCAATCTGATACACAGTATACTTGGTATGACTTGAAGTGTATGTTTTTAGTTTATAATATTCTTTGAACCTTTAAGATTCATTTATTATGAACTAACATTCTTTGATCCATGACTCATGATTACGATCTATGATATATAGGGTATGAATCTATAATGTTAATATCACCTTTGAACATCTTTATGCTCATGTTATCCTTATATGATCATTGATATCTCCCTTGTTTATACTTATTGAGCATCTATGATCACCATTTATTATGTTTAATATCCTTAGGTTATTAATAATGGTTTTAGAAATGAAATGTATAAGAATTTTTCTAGTAAATAATGACTTAATGATGGACTCTTATGAACTAGTTCTTTATGTTTCCATGTTTCCAAAAGCACTAGACCTAAACTATTCTAGAATGGATCATTATGTTATGTAAGGAATATTAATATACTAATATGTGATATCTATGTATGGAATTTATGGTTCAATATAGTTATTGTTATAGCAACTGACCTACTCAAAACTGAGAAAAAAGAACAAGTGACCGATATCACTCAAAGTGTCTCTTTTTATTTAAAATTGACATTAATTTTAGTAAAAAGAACAAGTGACATACTAAAAACTAAGAAAATACATTCTGATTGTTTTGATACTTTAGGAAAATGATCTATAAGTCATTTTTGATGTGTAGTTTTCAACCAAACCCCAATATAATGCATGGTGTGGTCGGTATGACTTTAAGTGTGTATTTTTATATTAAATTGACATTAAATTCAGCAAAAAGAACAAGTGACATATTGAAAACTGAGAAAATTCATTCGGATTATTTTTATACTTAAAATGATCCATGAGTCATTTTTGACATGTAGGAATAAAATACACCTCAATCTGACACACGGTGTGACCGACACGACTAAAAATGAGTGTTTCTATTTTGAAATGACATTTTAGTAAAAAAACACAACTGACATACTAAAAACTAAGAAAACACATTTGGATTGTTTTAATAATTTAGGAAAATTATTTATATTTCATTTGTGACATGTAGGAATCAACCACACCTTAATATGATGCACGGTGTGGCCGGTATAACTCAAAATGTCTATTTTTATTTAAAATTGACATTAATTTAAGTAAAAATAGCAAGTGACATACTAAAAACTGAGAAAATACATTCGGATTGTTTTTATATTTTATTACAACAATCTATGAGTCATTTTTGATGTGTAGGAGTCAATCGAATATCAATACGACACACAGTGTGATCGATATGACTCCAAGTGTGCCTTTTTATTTAAAATTGACATTAATTTAAGTAAAAAGAACAAGTGACATACTAAAAACTAAGAAACCACATTTTTATTGTTTTTATATTTTTGAAAAATGATCCATGAGAAATTTTTGACATATAGGAGTCAACCGAACCTCAATACGATGCACAATGTGACCAATATGACTCTAAGTGTGTCTTTTTTATTTAAAATTAACATTATTTTAAGTAAAAGAACAAGTGACATACTAAAAACCAAGAAAAGACATTAATATTGTTTTTATAATTTAGGAAAATGACCCATGAGTCATTTTTTACATGCAGGAATCAACCAAACCACAATTCAATGCATGGTGTTACCGATATGACTAAAAGTGTCCGTTATCAGTTTAAAAATGACATTTTAGTTCAAAATGTTTCACTCACTGAAAACCAAACAAACACAATCTGATTGTATTGATAATTTAGGAAAGAAATTCATAAGTAATTTTTGACATGTATGAATAATTCTCACATCAAACCAACATACTATGTGGCCGGTATGACTCATAATACGTGTTTCCAGTTTGAAATAATATTTTAGTAAAAAAACACAACTGGTATACTTAAAATAGATTAAACATATTCGTATTGTTTTAATACTTTAGGACAATGATCTATAAGTAATTTTTCATGTGTAGGAATTAACTTCACCTTAATATGACGCACGCTGTGGCTGGTATAACTCAAAGTGTCTATTTTTATTTAAAATTGACATCAATTTAAGTAAAAACAATAAGTGACATACTAAAAACTTACCAAACACATTCAGATTGTTTTGATATTTTAGGAAAATTATCCATGAGTCATTTTTGACATGCAGAAGTCAACCAAATCTCAATACAATGCATGGTGTGACTGGTATGACTCAAAGTGTCTCTTTTTATTTAAAATTGATATTAATTTAAGTAAAAAGAACAAGTGACATAGTGAAAACTGAGAAAACACATTAAGATTATTTTGATACTTTAGGAAAATGATCCTTGAGTCATTTTTACCTTTAGTAATAAACCAAACCTCAATCCGATGCATGGTGTAACTGGTATGAATAATAGTGTCCGTTATCATTTTAAAATTTACATTTTAGTTCAAAACTTGCCACTCATTGAAAACAAATAAAACACACTTTGATTATCTTGGTAATTTATGAAAACTATTCATAAGTCATTTTTGATGTGTATGAAATATTCTCACATCAAACTGACGCACGATGCGATCGGTATGACTCATAATGTGTGTTTCAAGTTTGAAATGATATTTTAGTAAAAAAATAGAACTAGCATACTAAAAACCAATAAAATTCATTCGAATTGTTTTTATAATTTAGAAAAATGATATATAATTCATTTTTTATGTGTAGAAATTATCCACACCTTAATACAATTCATTTTGTGTCCAGTATAACTCAAAGTATCTCTTTTTATTTAAAATTGACATTAATTTAAGTAAAAATAACAAGTGACATACTGAAAACTAGGAAAACACATTCATATTGTTTTTATATTTTAAGAAAATGATCTATAAGTCATTTTTGATTTTTATGAATCAGACACACCTCAATAAGACACATGGTGTGACCGGTATCACTCAAAGTGTATCTTTTTATTTAAAATTGAAATCAATTTAAGTAAAAAAAAAATAAGCGACATACTCAAAACTGAGAAAATGCATTCATATTATTTTGATATTTTAGAAAAAAAATCCATGAGTTATTTGTGATGTGTAAGAATCAACCCCACATCAATAGGATGCATGGTGTGATCGATATAACTCCAAATATGTCTTTTTATTTAAAATTGACATTAATTTAAGTAAAAAGAACAAGTGACATACTCAAAACTAAGAAAAAACATTAGTATTATTTTGATACTTTAGGAAAACGATCCATGATTCATTTTTGACCATTAGGAATCAACTTTATCTTAATATGATGCACGATGTGACTAGTATGACTAAAAGTTTCTGTTATCAGTTTAAAATTGACATTTTAGTTCAAAACATGTCACTCATTAAAAACCCAAAAAACATGCTCTAATTGTATTTATAATTTAGGAAAACTTTTCATAAGTCATTTGTGACGTATATGAAGTGGTCTTACATCAAACCAATGCATGATGTGACTAGTATGACTCATAATGCGTGTTTCTAGTTTGAAATAACATTTTAGTAAAAAAACACAATTGAAATACTAAAAACCAATAAAACAGATTCAGATTATTTTGATACTTTAATAAAATGATCTATAAGTCATTTTTGATGTTTAGGAATCATCTGCACCTCGATAAAATGCAAGGTGTGGCGAGTATAACTTAAAGCGTCTCTTTTTATTTAAAATTGACATTAATTTAAGTAAAAACAACAAGTGACATACTAAAAACTGAGTAAAAACATTCAGATTGTTTTGATATTTTAGGATAATAATATATAAGTCATTTTTGATGTGTAGGAATCAGAATCACATCAATACGATGCATAGTTTGGCTGATATCACTCAGAGTGTCTCTTTTTATTTAAATTTGGAATTAATTTAAGTAAAAGAAACAAGTGGCATACTGAAAACCAATAAAACACATTCGTATTGTTTTAATACTTTAGGAAAAAAATACATGAGTCATTTGTGACATGTAGGAATCAACCCCACCTCAATCCGACACAGAGTGTGAACGATATGACTAAAAGTATCAATTATCAATTTAAAATCGACATTTTAGTTCAAAACGTGTCACTCACTAAAAACCAAGCAAACACACTCCGATTGTCTTGATAATTTTGGAAAGAAATTCATAAGTAATTTGTGACGTGTATGAACTAGTCTTATGTTAAAACGACTCATGATCCGACCGGTATGACTTATAATTCACGTTTCCATTCTGAAATGAAATTTTAGTAAAAAACACACAACTGGCATACTGAACACCGAGAAAAAATATTTGAATTGTTTTGATACTCTAGTAAAATTATCTATAAGTCATTTTTGACATGTATGAATCATCCTCACCTCAATATGACACATGGTGTGGCCGATATAACTCCAAATGTGTCATTATTTAAAATTGACATTAATTTTAGTAAAAAAACAAGTGACATACTCAAAACTGAGAAAAATCATTAGGATTATTTTGATATTTTAGTACAACGATCCACAACTCATTTGTGACGTGTATGAATCAACCCAACCTTAATAGGACACATGGTGTGACCGTTATAACTCCAAATGTGTCTTTTTTATTGAATATTGATATTTTATTAATGTATTCCTTTATATTAATATTTAATTTATTTATTTATAGTATTACTAAAACAATATTTATTTTCATAAATAGGTGGAATATTTTTCTTGGGTTGAGATAATTTGTTCGGCAACTGATACCATGGGTGGAAATTTTTGAGAGGGGATCACGAGCATCAAAATATGAAACATTATTATTTTTAAATGCTTGTTGGATAATTATATATGTAATTATATAAAACATCGTTTGAATTTTATATAGAAGTGTTTTTTTGCATATACCATGGGAGGAAATTTTTGTATTCTTGGTGTCATATTAAATGTATATTGCATTGTTTGAAATTACAAGTTTTTGCAGATTTTTTCTGGGTGTGCTCTTATATTAACAACATATTGCAGCAGGCAAGGCCTATATCAGTGTAATTTTGAGCATTGATAAAGATCCTCCTTTATCAGTGTTATTTATAGTGCTAATAAAGGGGGACCTTTATCAGTGCTATTTAAAGTTCTGATAAATGGGTTCCTTTATCAATGCTAAAAAAGCGCTGATAAAGGGGACCCCCTTTATCATCACTGTGATTAACATCACTTTTTTAGCACTATTAAAAGCCATTTGTGCATTGTTAAAGGGAATATGTGTATAAGTGAAAGGGTATTACGAAACCGAAGCACCCATTAGGATTGGGTGATACCTCGCCCACATTAATTTTCTGATATAGGACGGGATGCAAGTTGTGTTAATAAATAATTAATATGTTTATATATATATATATGTGTGTGTGTGTGTACCTATGGGTGTGTGTGTGTTTGTGTGTGTGTTTATATATATGTGTGCGTGTGTGTTTACAAACACACACACACATTTATATTTATATATGTGTTTGTGTGTGTATATATAAATATATATGTGTGTGTGTGTGTGTGTATGTTTATATATATATATGTATTATATATATTATGATATTTAAATATATGTTAATGTATTTGTATATCAATATATATATATAATTACAATTTTTTATTTTTATATATATGTAAATTAATAGAATTATAGTTATATATATGTAATTAGCCAAATTTTAAAATAATGGTAAAAATGTCACTAAAATAGTCACATTTTCTTAAAAACATGACTAAATTTAAAATGTACATGTTATATATATAAATATATGTGTGTATATATATATATTTATATAGATGTTTTATATATTTTATATATATATATATGTGTGTGTGTGTTTATATATATATATAAATAAATATATATTTACATCGATGCGGGGAAAGAGGTTACATTATCAATAAAAGCATGCAACACACAAATGCAGGGAAGAACTCAATGATACTCAAACTCATGACTTCACCGAGACCCATAGGGGAAACTACCATTGAGCTGCACCCTGAGGGCTATTTAAATATATACATGCGTGTTTATATGTATATTATTATATCTAAATATATGTTAATGATTTTGTATATAAATATAAATATATAAATATATATATATACATATATATAAATATAATTACAAAATTATATATATATATATATTAATAGAATTATACTTATATATAATCAACTATGTTTCAAAATAATAGTAAAAAATGCCACTAAATTAGCAACGTTTTCTTAAAAACATGACTACATGAGTGACATTTTCTTTAAAAGTGGCTAAATTAGCGATGTTTTCTTAAAAACATGGATAAATTTAAAATTAGACATGATTTTAAACATCACTAAATTCAATTTTTTTGTAGTGTATTAGGGTATCAATAAATCTCTAAGATTTACTTTCAATCTGTATATCATCAATTAAGGGCCAAGAAGGAGGATATTCACAAGACAATATTCTATATAAGGTATGAATGCTATGAATTTATAGTGATGTCATTTAGGCTTACAAACCCCCACACTATCTTCATGGATCTAATGAATAGAGTCATTAAAGATTACCTCAATAAATTTGTGGTAGTCTTTATAGATGATATTATTATATATTCCAAGAGTAAGTAAGAATATGAATATCATTTTAGGACTATATTAAAAATCATAAGAAATAAGAAACTGTATGCTAAATTTAGAAAATGTGAATTATGTCCATAGAAGGCATGTTTAGTATGACTCAAAGTGCGTGTTTTCAATTTAAAAGTAAAATTTTAGTTCAAAATGCTTTCCTCTCATTGAAAATTAATAAAACACACTCATTTTGTCTTGATACTTTAGGACAATAATCCTTAAATCATTTGTGATGCATTGGAATCAACCACATGTTAATCCGACACACAACATGCCTGATGTGACTCAAAGTGCGCATTTTTAACTTAAAAGTGACATTTTAGTTTAAAACTACTATCATCCACTGAAAACTAAGAAAAAAAACTCTGACTGTCTCGATACTTTAGGACAACGATCCATAATTCATAAGTGACTGAAAGTTCCTGGTATGATTGCAAGAACGTGTTTTTATTTAAAATTGAATTTTTAGTTCAAAACACACACTATATACTCAAAATAGAGTAAACATGCTTGGATTTTATTGATGTTTTAGGATAATGATTCATAAATCATTTGTGACGTGTAAGAATCAACTGCACATAAATTTCCTAAAAAAAATTTAATCCAAGTTTCCACTTAAATTTTTAGTGTAAATTTCCCCTTAATTTTTATTATAATTGTACTAAAAATTTGATTATCAATATTATAAAATACATTTATGTTTAAATTTTTAGTGAAAGTATATTAATAAGAAAATAAACAATGAAATTTTTCATTAAAAATTTGAACTACAAATTTCATATGAAAATCTCCAGTGAAAATTTCCACTGAAAATTTATAACGCAAATTTCCACTTGAAATTTCCAGTGCAAATTTTCACTAAAAATTTATAGCCCAACTTTTCACTTAAAGTAAAAATTTAAATATATGAATACATAAATATAAAATTTAATTTTTTTCTGATAATTTTCATTAGAAAATTTTAGTTTAAATTTCCATTGGAAACTTTTAGTTCAAATTTCTACTTAAATTTTAAATACAAATTTTCATTGAAAATTTGAACTAAAACTTCATAAGAAAATTTATAATTTAAATTTACACTAGAAAATTTCATTGAAAATTTTCAATGTATATTTTCGATAATAAATTCAATTTTCAATGAAAACTTCTATAACTCTGATATGATATCTTCAATGAAAAATCGCACTATAAATTTCATTTACTGGTGGAAATTTATACATGAAATTTAATTTCTAATGAAAATTTCAAAATAAAAATGAAAAATTTTAATGAAAATTCACACATAAAATTTTCAATTTCTAGTGGAAACTTATACAAACATACATATATTGTATAAAGTTTCACTAATAAATTTATATTACTAATTTTCATTGGAAATTTATAGCATGAATTTACACCATAAATTTAAAGTGAATATATAAATAAATATATACATACATACAATATGTATAAATATTTAGAATTCTCTATTATAAATTAAAAAACTAGTGTATATTTGAATATATATATAGATACATGTAATTTTCTAATGTATATTTGAAAATTTATACTTAAAATTTAATTTTCAAGTGAAAATTTAAAAATCCAAATAAAAATTTCTAATGATAATTCACAGAGAAAATTTATATTAAAAATATTTTTGGTGTATACTTCCTACACACGGTATGGAAATTTCAAGTTACCAGTTGAAATCTCTGCTTGAAATCTAATTTATAATAGAGACTTTCAAAATTCCAATACAAATTTTCAATAAAAATTTATAATGAATTTTTTTAGTTTCCAGTATAATTTTTTACACTAAAAATCCTGTGCTAATTTATAATTCAAATTTTGGATGAAAATTTAGAATAAAAACTTTACAGGTAAATAATATATAAATATATATTTAAATAATTTACATAAATAACAATGTATATATTAGATTAAAAAAATTGATGTTATGTAATTTTATTTTAAAACATTTCAAAAAATATAAACATAAATATATCAAACTACATTTATTATATATTCATATAGAAACACATGAAAATATAATATTTTAAAATAATGGAATTTATAATTTTATTTTATTATGATTGTATTTTTATTTTATTTATTTTTATTTTTATTTATCTTTGTTTTTTATGTTTTATGATAAAATTTTTTTATTAAACATTTTATGGTTAAAGTTGTTTTATGAAGTGAGTGGCACACTGGGCATAAAGTCATTCTGGTCCAAGTCTACAAAAAGAAATAATTTGATTTTTATAAATTGTTTTAATAAAAAAATGATCTACTGCCACATGTTTTTATTCTAGGTGGCCAAACATCCAAACATCAACTTGACTCTCATGTTCCCTATACGGACCCCGATTCATCTAGTTTGACCCTTTACATGTTTCTAAAGTCTGTGGTGCTCTGAGGAGGCTTAGAGAGGGTTTGAAGGTGTTAGCTACTAAAATGATGGAATCAGGGAGAATTCACGATGTGTAAGGGGTTCACATCATGAATGTGTGGTTAACGTCTTGGGTGAGAGCCTAATTCATTACCCAAAATCCATTCACGACTTATGAGTGGCTGGTTCACAGGGTACCTCACGACGTGAATTAATTCGAGTCCAAATGGTATGTGGTGACACATTTTTTGGTGGGACTTAAAATACAATTATTTCATGATGTGAAAGGGTTTCACATTATGAATATTCATAGTGCATGATACCAATATAAGTTATATCACCTCGATTTCTCTCAAACCCTATGACAATTCTCCCAAACTCCAAGTGGCCAGTGGCTCTCACTTTAGGAATTTTGGAATCTCTTCGATATATATTGATTCTTGATTTCCTATGTTTGATCTGTGGTGATATGAGGTAAGTTAAATGATTTTCTCTTTAGGTTATTTTATTTATATCCTCCCACTTATTCTTGCGATGAGATGATGATTTCTCTCTGTCATTCTAATAAAATTTTCTTGGTTGTTTGTTGGTGTGGTTTTGGCACGACGTCCTTAGAGGGATCCATATTCTTGTGGGAGGGGTGATTGGGATCTATGATGTTGGTTCAATATCATGCAAATAACGTTGACACCTTTGAGGTAGGATGTTTGTTGCTTATCATATTTATTTACATGAAATCATGAAGTCAGTATGTTTTATCAATTTGGATGGAAATTGAATTAACATAATCAAAGTTGAATTAGATTAATAAATAATTGGATAGTGATCATATATCGATGTTTGATACCATGATAATGGGTTGCCTTTTTATTTTCTAGATGGTGTACTATCTATACTATTCTTGTTAGAATGTTTTGTTATGATATGGATTAGTATGTTGATCTTGATGGAAAATGGTAAAAAACATAAATCCAGTAATTGATAATTAGTTGACTTAGGAATAAAAGAAGCAACATGTTGAAATGAATATGGTGTTTCTTGTAATTTTATTATAATAAAATTAATTCAATGCACATGTTTAATTTAATATGGTCTTCCATGTGCTAATAGAATTAATAAATAATATGGAGCATTTTAATGCTAGTTGATTAAAATGAAAAGGCATGTTAATGAGAATTATAATTCTATAGGTTTTTTGAAACCAGAATTAATATTAAGATAATGTCAAACTTTTTATATCTTATTATAGTTGATGCCTTAGGTTTCCTATATTTGTATCTTGTGAAAAATAAATCAGTTAATTCAATATAGAATAAAAATTGGTTGTTTGATAAAGATAATTGTTGGGGTTGAGTTTCCCGTTTGCTTGTGAAGGCCGAAGTGCCTTAAGTTTGGATCCATGAGATATCATTTACATGTGAAGACCAAATGCCTTATTTTGAGGGCCTAGTTTACTTGTTAACTATGTTTGTTTCTTGTTGCTTTTGTGATGTGATTTGGATATGAACTTCTTTATGCGACATGATATGAGCCTGGGATGGATGATGTGATATGGGCGAGGAGGCCTGGATGATGTGGCAGTAGTTGGAACCTATGGTGGTGAGATGCATGAGGATATTCATGTGGGTGTCAAGGATGGAACCAAATATGATGGGGTGGGTTGAATCTAGACCTTAACCATTGGTGTGCTAAAGTAGGGATTCTTTCTTGATATGAATCTATTTAATGGCTAATGGATGGATTGCTTGTTATCTACATTACTTTTCCCATTTCTCGAGGTAGCTATATATTCTTGGTTGCATTTCTCTTGGTGGTAACTTATTATGGTTTTCCTAGAGTTCTTAGATATATGGAATGGTTATTAATGTTTAATAAATTTTTAACCCATGGGTTTGGTTGTTACAGTAATGCAAAAGAAATGATCTTGAGAAACCGTGGACTCGATTTAAAATATGTATAGAGGGCATGAACTTTACTATGATGATTAATGTAATGCAATTTGGAATAATAATGATGGTTAATTAATGGATAATGAATGAATGAATTAAAGTATAACTGATAAAATAAAATAATGAGTTTAATTTTGATCTTTAAAATGATTACATACTTATAGGATATCTAGTCCCAAGAAGTGGCAACCAGGTATCTGAGTGATGATAACTGTAGTTGATATTAGGATTAGGTTATTCCCATAGCGAGGTTGCGAACTATATTATATCTCATATATTATGTGATTTCATATACTGCCCCACCCATGTTGGTTAGGGATACCGACACCCATTGGACCCTAGGAGGGGTTTTCCCCAACATCCCAGTGGGAGGATAGATGGATGAATACCCCCTATGGCCCCACTCTCTTCTCTTAGTATATTCATTTGCTGGTATGCACGGTGGATAGATTCCCTTTATATATGTGTCTATAGGGTTGTGATGTCTTGTGATTATTTCACACACACGTATCTCCAGATATAGAATCCAAATGGTTATTATAGGTATGACGTGTATAGGCTGTGATGGCTTGAGGTACCTTACTTAGTGTATGGGATGTGATGGATTAAGGTATAATATTTGATGTATGATACACATCATACAGGCTTTGGTGGATCCTAAAAACTACTTGGTTACTATATTAAGATATGGTATGGGATGATGTGATGCTAAGATGCATGAGGTGAACATTGTGATAGTTAGCCCAGATGTCTACGGGCTGGCTTACTTTTAGAGAGAGATGGCTCCATACGTGCAAAATTGGGGTAGAGAGGAAAACCGATTGGGAAGCGATATCAGGGTACCCTTGATGTTTCATTACTATATTATATTCTCTATTATATGTGATACTTTGTGAGAGTTATCCATAGCGAGGTTGGGAACTTAGTATACCTATTTAGGTTATGAGTTAGTTTCATCTGTTGTTCACTATTCTTCAACATGCTTTATTTATATTTGGTATGAGAGGCTCCAAAGATGATCCTATTCAGTATACTGTTATTCTCACCCCATGAATATATAAACTATTTTCAGGTCTGCAAGAGCAGGCTGGAGACTAAGTTGGTTATTATTAGCTCGTGGTTTTGCAGGAGCTATTTAGGCATTTTGGTCACTGCCATCATTACTTTTGGTACTTCTAGTTTCCCTTTTAGTTGTTTCATTCCTGTATGTCATTGGATATATGAACTTGGGTTTCCATTATATATATATGAGTAGGTATTTATTATTTCATCATTCTTATCTCTCCCTTCCACATATTTTTTTGAGGGTAATTCCTCCCATTGTATGATTATTATACCCTCAATAGTAGTCACCAACCTGGGGCCTACTGGAGGTGGGGTTCAAGTAGTCACCAACCTGGGGCCTACTGGAGGTGGGGTTCAAGTAGTCACCATCTCCATTATATCATTTTCACCCCAAAATGGGTACTATTTGGGGGGAGTGGGTCATGGCAGAGTGATATCAAAGGTTCAGTTTGAGAGATATGATGAAGTTTGGAGTTAGGCATAGGTGAGACTACATGGGTTGGCAGTGCAACATTGTCAACTAAGTTTAGTGAGTGATGTAAACACGGGGTTGAGACCTGGTTATTTAGCCCCCCCTGTGATTTGATGCATGAACCTTTATGTTTACTGAGTTTATTAAGTGAAGTGATATTGGTTTCGAGGAAGATACCTAGGAAATTATCATGCATAATTCTTCTTTGTGCCTGTGTTTGAAATGGGAAGACCTTGGTATAAGTTAAAACCTTAAACAAGTTAATAAAATAAATAATTAATTAATGTTAAGTATTTTAATATTACATGTTTAGGAGTATCTAACTATTTTTTCTCCTTAAAGTTATGGATCCAGGTCGATATCCTCATCAGGTTTGCACTAAATATATTCAATAGGATATTCCAATAGATCATTGCAGAGTATAGATCGATGACAATGAAACTTAGAGGAGGATATTCTGAGATTTTCAGTGCTAGAGACTAGAGAAGTACGAGGGACCATTTTCATATTCAGTCACAAAAGACTGGTTGGAGGAGGTTGAGATAGCTTTCAGTTTGATCTATAGTCAGAGGGAGAACTGGGTTTTTTCTAGCTATGATGATCACTACTACAAAAATGACCTTTAACAGCGCTGGTATTTACCTGTGCTAGAAAAAAACACCGATAAATGACATATTTATCAACACTAAGGAAAACACTGATAAATTTAACCTTTTATCAGCACTGATAAAGGGAACCTTTATCAATGCTTTATTTTTTGCACTGATAAAGGGTATCCTTTATCAAAACTTTTTTTTAGTGCAGATAAAGGGTAACATTTATCTATGCTAATAAATATTTATTTCACCAATACTTTTTTAGCACTAATAAAGTTCCAAATAAATAAAATAAAATAATAAAATAAAATAAAAATAAAAATTGATTTTATTAAAAAAATATTACAAATTTTATTAATTAAATAATTATTGATAAAAATGAATAAATTGATTATACATTATTAATTATTAAACATTTTATTAATTAGATAATTATGATAATTAATGTTATTGAATTGTATATATTAAATATATAGATATATATTAATGTATATAAATATGATTTATATATTACAAAATATTTATGCGCACTACTGGAAATATGACCTTTCCCAACGCTTCTATACCAACGGTTCGTAAAAACCGTTGGTATAGGTTCCCTTTCCCAACGGTTTGGCCAAACCATTGGGAAATCCCACTTTGAGGCCACCTTTTCCAATGGTTTTGGAAAATAGTTGGGATAGGTATACCCTTTCCCAACGGTTTGGCCAAACTGTTGGGAAAAGTCCAATTTGTGGACATCTTTCCCAACGATTTGGCCAAAACCGTTGGGAAAGGCTATACCTATCCCAACGGTTTGCCAAAACCGTTGGGAAAGGTCCCCCACAAATCAACCTTGCCCGGAATCAAAAATCCAGAATCAAAATCTATACCAACGGTTGTCAAAACCGTTGGTATAGGCCTATACCAACGGTTTTGACAACCGTTGGTACATATCCTTTGATTTTTTATCATTTCTTCTTACCCAGAACATTATATAAATAAAAATTTAAAATCATTATGAGAATACATATATATATTTATGTAATTATATTCACAAAATTCATGTTAGGTTAGTGGTTAAGTCGTTGAATAATAAACTAGGGGTCCTGGGATCAAATCCCAGCGAATGTTTTTTTTTGAAATACATATACCAACGGTTCCATAACCGTTGGTATAGACCTATCCCAACGGCTTACTTGGCAACAGTTCTCCAAACCGTTGGTATAGGCTATACCAACGGTTTGGAGGCCTCTACCAACAGTTCCAAACCGTTGGTATAGGTTAGTTTTCCAGTAGTGGCACTTTACATAAAATAGTCATATATTTATTGAATAATTCTTTATATTTAAAAATTAATATGAATTAAAAATATTGACTATTTTCATAGTACTCGACATATAATTGAATATCGTTTGATTTTTCAATTTAACATAGATCAAATCTGTGTTATATTGATTTCACATATACATAATTAATTCATTTTTATATACAATGCACACTCATAAAACTTATCCATTTTTTCAATATTGTTAAAGTGTATTTGTTATCAATTTATTCAATTTCACTCATTTTTAACATATATGCATGCACTTAAAATTAGATATTTATTAATAATGTTAAAAATATATTTTTAAAATATATTTATAGATAAATATATTTATAAATGTACATTTACTATATTTATATATTTATATATTTATATTTATAAATAAATAAATATTTTTTTAAAAGTATTTGTATAATTATAAATAAATAAATATATATATTTAAAATATTTACATAATTATAATTAAATAATTATATATATTTAAATAATTATTAAATTTATAATTAATTTACTTAAATAATGAATATATTTACTACATTTATATTTATATATATTTATTAAATATATATATATCTATAATTATATAAATATATATAATGATATAAATATTATTTTTTAATTATAAATAAATAATTATAAAATTATAATAAATATATTTAAAAAGGAATATATTTACTATATTTATATTTATATTTATTTATTAAGTATATATAAATATTTACAATTTTTTATTTGTAATTATAATTATAAATCCTTTAACATCGCTTAAGTAATAAGCACAGATAAAATCATCTTTATCAGCGATTTTTTTGCATTGATAAAGATGAGGCTTTATCAATGCTAAACAAAGCGCTGATAAAATGAACATTTATCAGTGCTATAAGTTTATCACTAATAAAGAGTTCTTTTATCAGTGCTTAAGTAATAAGCTCTGATAAAAGTGTCCCGATCTAATTAAAAAACCCTAACCATTTGCGAACCCATCATGATATCAAAAGCTTTCTACGGAATCCACAGGTTTCTGGTGCTCCTCCTTAGTGAATCGAAGCTCGAATCACACCACTCGACTACCTCAACATCTCATCTGACATCCAGTGTTCAATTGTAGTTAGGGTTTCCGAAGTGGGTCTCAGATTTTCTTCAACCTAGTGAGGTAGTCCTTATTTTCTTTGTATATTTTTGGTTTTGATTTTGATTTCTTCGTCGATGATGTCGTTATTTGTGGTCTGGTGTTGTATACTAGTGTGGTAGGCCTTTCAATTTTCTCAGTTTCCAATTTTGATTCTACTCTTGATTGCTCATGGAGAGTTTATTGTTTCAGGAATCGATGGTGACACATGGAGCCATATGGAGTTTAGTTGGTAGTTTTATTTTATTTAAATTTCCCAAATTGATTTCCCAAAGTCATTATACATATTTTTCATTCTTTATTTTATCAATTTATTCCATACATGTGAAATTTTAGAAATTGAAACTGGGGATTTTGTGTGTGAGGGAATTGAAGGTAGGTTAAGGGATTTATTTTATATTATACTGCTTCATATCTTCTCTTTTATACTTATCTGGGTTGGTGTGGTAATACAATGTATGGATTCATCATGAAAGTTTTTATTTAAATTTTATTTCTACTATTTTTATTTATTTTTTGGGCCAAATCATTCCCACTATGTTTTTTTTCATGCCCTGTTGCTTGTTGTTAGCCCGAGGGGGATCGAGAATGTCCCTTGGACACTATCACGGGCCAGCTTGGGTGTTTGATATATGGTTTTCTTGGGTTTTTTTTGGAAACTATATCTATTGTTAAATGTATTGTAGATTTTCTCAATAATCCAACTTCCTATGTCTCTACACTTCAAAAAAAATCTATTTTATTTTTCTCCCTCTTTAGATTAATTGAACATTATTTATAAATCCTTTTAATAATAATATATGAAATATTATACCTTGATGTTATATACTATTTTCCAACTATATTATAATTTTTCATCATCATCCTACTCCCCCTCACTCAATAATTTTCAAAAAAATATCCTCTTTTTATTACCCCTTTCTAGTTATACTACTTTTTTAAGAGCTACATACCACTATAAGACATTATAATTTCTTACTCTGAAATGTATATTTTCTAGAATTTCAACCCCATTTTGAGTATTTATTTAACTAATAACAAATATATTTCCATGGAATCACTTTGATACCTAGCCATATGACATGTAGAAAAATAATATGTCAAACCTTTTTACTATCAAAAAATTTGGCATATAAAAAATATCTCACACCCCATGATATAGATTGACATTCCACCCACAACATTTGAAAATTTTATTCAATTTTCAATGGGTGTCAATATGGGTTGTCAATCTTCATTTTGAAATCTATAAAACACTTCCATCATATACATGGATTGGGAAATAAATATCCCATTAATTCCATGAGTTGCCTATAAACAAAGTAAAATTCCAACCCACTAATCATCAACATTTAAACATTAGTCATTGATAATGTAGAATATTATTATCATCATTAATCTCTTGAACCTTTAAATATTATTTCACCCACATTGATAAACACTTTCAATCTATCCTTAAATTTTTTTATGTAATGATTATGACCAGGTCCTCATTTTTTAAATTAAAGTTTCTTTAATAATTCATCTAACCTTCAATACCAATCTACAGTTATTATTTCAATTCATACATCACCTTTTTCAATTTACAAAAATTATTCTCATATTAAAGAATGAGAAACAATCTATTTTTTTGATGTAATTTCTATTCATGCAATCCATTAGTAAATACTAATTTTACATCTAGTTGGAGTACCTTGAATTTCCTTAGGATGGTTCGGTGTGGTGATATGACATCCCAAGAGTCTTGATATGTTTTCAAATATTGATATACCATTAATTTTAAATGTAATAATTCCTTATATTTCTATATCACTTGTTCCAATACATTTTTATATCTTCTAGTTGATTGAATGAGAGTTTATTATTCTTGTTTATCATATTTGAGTTTCATATTACTCCTTAATTGCCTATATTATATATTCATTTGTTTAGGGGATTTAAGAAATATTTTATGTGGAGTAATTCTTTTCTTAAATTCAATTACCCATTTTCTTCAACATACTAAAATTCTTTGAAACAATCAAATGTTGAGTTTCCATCATTAGAATTTCCTATAACTTTCACTTTTGATAATGAATATCTTATGTGTATTTATTTATATTTTGTATAAAATTAATCTTTTATGAACCCAATAGGATGGATATGAACCAAAAAAGGATGCACTCTAATCATTTTACAAATGAATATGAAGATGGAGTTAAATAATTCATTAAGTTTGCAAGAGAGAATATAGATAACAATTATAAAATCCTATATCTATGTTTATGTTGTTGTTATTCAAGACACATTATTCTAGAATATTTAGAAGAATATTGATGTACATTTGGATCCATTGATCAATGGAGCCAAAACAAGGATTGGCTGTGCATCACTCACAAATCTAATAACAAAACTAAGGATTCTCTGTGCACTTCACTACTATTGGTTAACTACCACTTAGCATAACATCTGACCTGAAATTCCTACCCGACATCCCCATGATGCTCTCATCCCACAAATAGATAGAAACAAACTAATTATATTATTGAACATAGAGGAAATTTTTTTTAGAATAATCTAATTCATTGGGTAAAGGTTTTGTAAAAAAACATATGATTGAAGAAGCAACATGATAATCAAAAAATATTATGAAGGAACAATATTCCCACTTATTTGAATAATGAATAAAATTTCAAGTAAGAGAAGGAAAAGTGAATACTGAACGATGATATGATAGAGATGGTGGAGGGCGTGTGTGGGATGAGAGCATCACATGGATGCTGGGTAGGTAGTTCTGGTCAGATGATATGATAAGCGGTAGTTAACCAATAGTATTTAAGTGCACAAAGAATCCTTAGTTTTTTTATTAAATTTGTGAGTGATGCACATACAACCCTTGTTTTGGATCCATTGATCAATGGATCTAAATAGACATCAATATAATTAATTGTCTTGTGGTTTCCTAACATCCATATAGTCTTCTAAACTGTATGAAGTGCATAGAGAATTCTTAGTTTTATTATTAGATTATATCTAGACCAAAGAGACCCTTTGGAAATATGTAAAGGTAATGTTATGATATAATTTCTTTATTTTAACAAAAAATTATATAATGAAATGTTGATTTAATTTTCATTATTTCTTGTAGAGTTTGTTTATTTTAGAAGATTTTTGTCCATGTGTCATGCCTTTGTAGGAAGAGCAACGATGATCTCTCTGATCAATCACATAGGTAATCTTGGTGTTTGTATAGTAAAATCATTATCCATAGAATTAATGTATTATTTAATATTTATGTTTAATTTATTTCTTTTTAGTATTACTCACATAATAATTGTTTTCTTATACATGTGGATTATTTTGTTCGAGTTGGGGTGCTCTGTCCATCTTTCATGCTTTTATGTACCAAAACTTTCATAGACTTCTTCTTCCTCAAAACCTTTTCACCCTTGTAGTGTTGTATTTATCACTTTATTTCAAGTTCTTTATACTGCCTTTGTAGTAAGAGCAACGAAACTGGATCTGCTCAATTACAGAGGTAGTATTGATGTTTTCACAATAAAATCATTATCCATATAATTAATGTATTGTTTCATATTTATGTTTAATTTATTTCTTTTTAGTATTACTCACATAATAATTGTTTTCTTATACAATTGGACTTTTTTTTGACTTAGGGTGCTCTTTCCAACTTTCATGCTTCTTCTACCTCAAAACCTTTTTATCCCTACAATGTTGCATTTATCACTTTTTTCAATTTATCCCCACTGACTTTGTAGGAAGAGCAACGCCGCTGCCTCTGCTCAATTATAGAGGTAATCTTTGTCCATAGAATTAATGTATTGTTCCATATTTATATTTAATTTATTTCTTTTTAGCATTACTCACATAATAATTGTTTTCTAATACAGGTGGATTCTTTTGTTTGAGTTGGGGTGCTCTATCTATCTTTTATCCCTTTCTTCACAAAAACTTCCACATACTTCTTATACCTCAAAAAATTTCACCCCTATAGTGTGGACATTTATCACTTTCCTTTAAGTTCCCTCCACTACTCAATCACATAGGTAATATTGATATTTTCACAGTAAAATAATTATCCATAGAATTTATGTATTATTTCATATTTATGTTTAATTTATTTTTTCAGTATTAATCATAATAATTTTTTTCTTATATAGGTGGATTCTTTTTTTCGAGTTGATGTGGTTTTTTTAAAGATGCTCATGTAGTATTGGAATTTCAACAAATAAAGTCATTGGAAATCATGGTAATATTAAAAATTAGGATTGTTTTGAGACTTTGGGATGTGTAGGAATCAGCCACACCTCAATATGACACACGATATGAATGGTATGACTCAAATTACTTCTTTCTATTTTAAATTGAAATTAATTTTAGTAAAAAATACAAATGACTCAATGTGTCTGTTATCAGCTTAAAATAAATATTTGACTTTAGAAAGTTTCAATCACTAAAAATTGAGAAAACACACTTACATTTGTTTCGGTGCGGATGTGCGTCGAGTTTCTGTTCCGACGCTGTTCCGCCAGGATGCATTCGCGCGTGCGCCCGTCGACCCGAGGGGATGGGAGCGCGGCTTGTGGCCCCGCAGTCCCGCTTTCCAAAGGCGGATGGCATCCGTCCCTAATTCAGGGGCGTCTGCTCCTTGATTGAAACCGGGATGATGGGATGTCGGCTCCTCCTTCCGTGGACGTCTCCTCGGAACTCGTCGCCTAATCCGGGTCTCCCTCATAGATTTAAGAATGTTCGTGAATCTTGTTCCCGGTGCCATATCTTCATGGACACCGGTTAATTACGCTGCTTCCGCCCAGACGCTCCAAGGAGTCTGGTCGGGGCAGCAACCTGCGGTGAGGAGACCGGGTAGCTCTGGGTGTTGGGGGCGTGTCTTAACACTGCGGCTCTGCATGTTTGCCTTCCGTCCCTAATAGGGCTTCTCGAAGGCGTGATGGCCTGAGGCATCCCGCGTTGGGTGCGGGGAACTGCGTTACCTGAGGTTTTCCTCAGCTTCCCATGTTTAACACGGGGTATGCCGCGAGTTTAACGTCCAGCGGGGACGACATCGAACTGATCAACACGAGGAGTGGATCAGATGACAGAACCCCTTGCGGGGAACCTCCGACGCTGGGGCCAGCACATGGGCGGCTTCCCGAGTGAAGTGGAGTGGAATGAAATGGCATGACCCCACCGGGATGTGGCGGCCCGGGTAAGGATCAGGATGGATGATGGAGTGAAGAGCTTGGACCTCGTAGAGGCTTCCTACGTACCGCGCGTTAGTGCGGATCAAAGTCAGCGTAGTTCGGATATACAGTTTAACGTCATGCTGGACGATGGCAAGCCGACTCACAAGGAGGTCGAGGCTGCCGGGTGGAGGATTGAACCGAACCACCTCACACAGAGGGGGATGGAACGGCCGGGGGGATCACAGTTTCACGTCATGATGGACGATGGTGTTTGGGACTTACAATCTAAGGAGGCCCATATGCGGCAAAGCTCAGTTGGAGAGGGACTTGGGCCAAAGGTAAGAGACACCTCGATCCCTGTCATGCCCTATACTGGCTTCGGCAGTGGGGAAGCACAATGGAGATACACACGTGCAGTCCCCCACAAGGGCGGATTCATAGGTGAATCGAAGTGAATGTGAACCCAGGAGGGGTCCAATGATGGACGAACCGACATGAATACGACCGGGACGACCAGGTGGTGGGATTGAACCTCAGGGAGGCTTCCTACGTACCCTGTTTAGGAGACAGGGATCAAAGTCCACGTAGTTCATTCTGTCAGGACTTACGCACTAAGGAAACCTGAGTGCGGCAAAGCTCAGTTGAAGAGGGACTTGGGCTGGAGGTGAGAGACACCTCGATCCCTGTCACGCCCTCTACTGGCTTCGGCAGTGGGGAAGCACAATGGAGATACACATGTGCAGTCCCCCACAAGAAACTAGGGGTTTGTAATACCCTACCCCCGTGGGCGAAGGCCACTCTAATACCGACATCCCTGTAGAGACGAGCGGGTGGGGGCCACATCCAAACCGGGGGGGACCCTGCGTGCGAGGCACGGGATCGGGTGATGCGGATGGTTTAACTTCTTGCCGGACGAAGTACAGTTTAACGTCGTGTGTTGAGGATGAAGCGGACAGTTTAACGTCTTGCCGGACGAAGTACAGTTTAACGTCATGTTGGACGATGGGGTTTGGGGCTTACACATTGAGGAGGCCCATATGCTAGGTAGTTTAACGTCGTGCAGCTTGGACGAATGTAGTTTAACGTCGTGCGGGACGATGGATGCTTGGTAGTTTAATGTCCTGCAGTGCGGACGAGGTACAGTTTAACGTCATGTTGGACGATGAATGCTTGGCAATTTAACATCCTGCAGCGTGGACGAGGTACAGTTTAACATCATGTTGGACGATGAATGCTTGGCAGTTTAACGTCCAGCAGTGTGGACGAGGTACAATTTAACGTCATGTTGGACGATGAATGCTTGGCAGTTTAACGTCCTGCAGCGCGGACGAATGGTGTTGCCGCCAATGGGTCTGTGTCACTTCGCGCGAGCCTGGAGGGCCGCACGGGAAGAAAACGTACGGTGCGGGTACTCGGGGTGAAGATCATCGGGCGCCATGCAGGCGGGTACCCTCAGGGGGTCAAAGGGGGCGACCCTGGAGGTTTGCGCGCAAAAGGGGAGCTTGGCGCGCAATACCGCGGGTCGGCGCGCAATTGGGCGGGCTGGCGCGCAATTGGGCCAGCGCTTTGCGCGCGGAAGATGGAGATTGCGCGCATCGGGCCTCTGATAGCGTGCGGGGGAAACGGCCCATTCTTTAACAAATGGCCACTTAGTAAGGGGGGTGCGCGCAATCGGGCTGGATTGTGCGCACCCGGGGGGCAATTGCGCGCAAGAGGCTTCTTTTGCGCGCGAAGGCCTTTGGGTGAGGAGTTGGTCAAAGGAAAGAAGCCAAAGGGGTTGCGCGCAAAGGCGAACCCCGGGGCCTACTTGCACGAAATAAAGGAGGTTACCTGAAGATCGGCATTGCGCGCGGAGGGGGCGGGATTGCGCGCACGAGCGACCCTTCGAATTCTGGCAACCTCCAAAACGTTGGGGGTCGCCTTGTATTTATAGGCGACCCCGGGCGCGCAATTCGGCTCGCGGGCGCGAAATTCGGCGCGGGCGCGAAATAGGGCCCCGGCGCGCAATAGGGTTGCGCACGAGCGTCGGGCGCGGAAAATCACGCGCCGACTCGGCCCATTGCGCGAATCCCGAAAGGATTGCGCGCGCATAGCCAATATTGCGCGCGGGCCTCCGAAATTTCGCGCAAGGTCTTCAGGCCTTTCGAAACGTGCTTATGACTCCAAATATGACCTCGCTTTCCTCATCCGAAACTTCGTTTAAGGAGCAACGGACTTTTCCGGCGTCTACAAAAGCCCCCCCTCGGAATCTGATCGGCGAGAGGTCGCAACGATCGGGTTCCGAGGGAGACGCCGGAATGCCGAAGTCCTGGGCGGCGCGGGACTTTGGCGCGGGCACATCACAGACTGCCGCCACGGCTTCAACGCCCAGAGAGGGGGCACATGCGGCGGTCGGGGAGAGGCCCGGGAAGCAGATAAGGCGTCTGCTCGAACCCTCCCACGATGCAGTCTTCCCAGCGCTGTGGTCGGCCTGGATGACCCTGCGGCAGTCGCTGGGGACCGAAACCATCTGGCAGAAGATAATCAGAGAAGGAATCCATCTACCAGAGGTCGGGCGCCTTCAGGTCGCCGACAGGGTGAACTTCCACCGACGATATGCGTATCTGGCGGCCATGGACGAGTATGCGCGCCAATGTGGTCAGCGTGCGGAGCCGTCCCTTCTGGTGAAGGTGATGCTCGGTCTAGAGCCTGCTCCAGAACAGATGCCGCCGGAGGAAGGTGATAGTAACGATAACTCCGAGGAAGAGGAGGAGACGGGGGAGGATGAAGGCTCTGAGGGAAGGTCCTATCCGGGGAGCCCGCGGGAGAGCGGCGAGGTGGCCGGCTCTGACAATATCGATATCACTGAGCTCCTCGAGGTCCGATTCTATCCCTACTCAACCTGCTTCGTCCATTCTCTTATGCAGCTTCTAACCCATTTCTTCATCTTCCTCAGGAGTGCACGAATGTTGGTCAGGCATCCTCAGCAGGAGTAGGAGAGGCGCCAGCAGGACAGGGTGGGGGCCAGACACCTATCATTTAATTGACAAGCGCTGAGGGGTCCCCTGCTGCAATTGCTCCTGCGGCGGCCGGGACAGCGGAAGATGACGCTCTGGACTCCCGTAAGTCTCCTTACTTTACTGCTGGTGCTTGCCGTTGACGATCCGTGATTAACCGCAGCATGCCTTGCGCAGTGATCTCAATACTGGAGGCTCGTCGGGCTGCCGAACCCGGGCCATCCACGAGTGGACCAATGGCAGACATACCGCCTTCTCCGGAACAGACTTCTCACACCGAGCCGGCCCCACCAACTGCTGATCAGGGGGCAACGGACGCCGGCGGTGCTGCCATCGGAGAGAAGTCGGGGGCTGACGAGGGTGTCAACGCCGCTGGGGTGAGAGAAGAAGGTCGCCCAGATGTTGGGGAACCTATCCCCTGTGAGGACATCCCAGGGGCGGACCCTGCAGCAGACCTGCTGGCTGCCTTCCCTGCCTACCGGCCTGCCGACCCTGAGGAGATGGACGACTCGGACTCGGAGGCGGTCGAGGAGAGCCGGATAACACGCCGCAGGGGGTGGAAGTGCATCCAGCGCTTCCTCAAGCGACCCCCATCGGAGTGGCTGGGGCGCATGGGATCGCTTCAAACCTGGCTGCGCTTCCTGTGTGCCGGGGGAGCTGATGCTCGACGCCTCCATCTGACGGTCCGTGATTTCATGGCCGAAAAGATGCGCGAGAGCTGTCGGCGTGCCGACGTCGCACAATGTTGGGACATGTCGGAGAACACGCGGGCGCTCCTCGTGGTAGAGCAGGAAGTCCGGCGCCTCGAAGGGCAGGCGGCAGAGAAGGAGGCCTTCGTCGCAGCGTGCACTGAGCTTGTGGAGCAATTGACGGCCCAGCTGGATGACGCCCAGGCACAGCTGACGGAGGCGGGCTACCAGATGGTCACACTTCAAGTCGAGCGGGAGCGTGCACAAGCCAGGATCGGCGAGCTGCGCGCTGCGGCCGCCGACGAAGAGAGGGCATGCAGAGAGCGAGAAGCAGCTCTGGAGGCCGCCAGCCAAAGGGTAGCGGTGTTGGAAAGATCTATTCAGCACGCTAATCCCTAGGGGATTTGTTTTTTCCATTCCTAGAACATTTTGCTTCCGCTACTCAATACTTCGATCCATTTGTATGAATCAACATATTTATCTGCATATTTTGGCTTAACGTACTCAACCACAATTCATTATCTTGCGGGAGCGTTAACCAAGCTTCAGGCATCCACAATTGGCCTGGATTTCTAAGGAAAAGACGGAGGTCATTCCTAGGAAAGGATACCTCAGACCTAATCAATGTACCATCCCCCCAACTTGTTCCAACACACGAGCGGGACAACGCTAGGGGCGTTGAGATTTTATCCGAACATAGGGAGATGAAAAAAGGTGAATCGCGTGTCTCGAATTCAGAAATCCACGACGGTCAGTCTTCCAGGAAATGCCCAAGACGGCAAGCGGACAATGGATCAATCGACCATACTACTGCAATAGACGGACCGAAGGTCATCATTCATATTGCAGGAGGCGGATCACATGTCGTCATCAATACCGCTTTGGGGGTTCCTTCAGACACAAGGGTGGAAATACGGATCAAAAGAGCATGCGAAGCGTGGGGCGAAGTGATGATTTGTTCGGACAGAATCTAACACTCCCAAAATTGCGCCACTGAGGGGAAAGCGTATTAGGCGGATGCACCAATCTGGCCGTGAATCACCCCAATTCTCAGACAGAACCTCTTTGACAAGGAAACTGTCGCTTCCCATCATTGCAATGGGGCATCCCGAGCTGAATCAGGGAGAATATCACAACCGCACCACTCTACCAGAAGCCAGGCCAGACGACCGGTGACGAGGAGGGGCGGGACTTAGCGATCCCTGAGGCTGGACCCGAGTCGAGATGCCCGGGCGTTCCTACGTACTCCATCAGGCTGGAGATCAAGCCACATGTAGTTCTGAAAGTGCAGTTTAACGTCATGCAGGACGTAGAACCCCGATTAGGGAGATCTTAGTTTAAGGTCGTAGAGCTCGGACCATAGGGGCAGATCTTAGTTTAAGGTCTTAGAGCTCGGACCATAGGGACCTCAAGGTACGCCACATCGTGGTCCTATCCCCTGGATATGCGAAGATGTACTGAGGGATAATGTCAAGAGTGCCGAGATTTTGCCTGGTCAGAATGGGAGGTGGAAAACGTAATGTGAATCATGCGGCCATTCACTCAAGGACTGGGGGCACTAGCGTAACGATATGGGAGTACTGCCGACCGTGGCAGAAAAGCAGCATAAATATCGCACTGAACATTGATGGAATGAGGCAGCAAACGAGCATCAACCGCTCAAGCGCAGGATTCATATCGATTTTCTGCCCAAGGCCCTTGGGGGCACCAGCCCGGATCGGTGGGAGAGCACTGAGGCATTGTATCCAGACCGCTCACGGGGGTTCCACCCAGGGCGTAGGCGATGGGTCCGAATGAAGGGGAGCACGAAGCCTGAAAAGTGGAAGGAACCTGACCAAGATGAACCCGACCCTCCTGGCAATAGACCAGAGTACTCTTGACACCGGTGGACCACTGCAAGGGGTCGAGGGACACACCTTGAGGGTGACCCGAAGGCGGCGGATTCCCAAGAGAAGGGGGAATCTTTAAGAGGTGGGGGGCTGGACCCGAAGTTTCAAACATCCGGGCATTCCTACGTATCCCATAAGGATGGGAATCAAGCCACACGTAGTTCTTGAAGCGCGGCGCAACACAACCGGGCACCAGCGCAGGGAGGGGTGCGGGTCTGGCCCTCGCACCCAAAAGAAGCGGTATTTGATATTTCTTGTTTGTCCTTAAAGGTGGATGGTTTTTCTTTGTGCAGCGACATGCCTGTGATTAAGAAATCCCTGGCGTCGCCACAATAGTCAAGCCATGAAAGGCATTGATAAATGGCGTGGTTATTAACCAGCGCCCAACGTGAGTGTCCCCTAAGGAGAACATCACGATGCAGTGCCGTTTCTCGTCGGGCGGCCAAGACGATCACAGTTTACGGTCGTGTGGTAAGACCAGGCAACACAGTTTAAGGTCGTGTGGCTCAGACCATGGAGGAATCCGCTTATTGCGATACGGCGGACCCAGCGGAGGTGGGGACACATCCCAGCCCTGCAGTCACGCACAATTCTAGGAGAAAGATCCTGGGATAGGGGCCTGCATATGTCTATCAACCGAGGGGCAGAGATGCTAGCCTCCAGCTATGCTGGGCCCAGAATGCGATTGTTCAGGCGACTCCTTCCTCCTCATGGGGACGAGGGTCTAGCTAAACATGTCCCTTAGGGAGGACATTAGCATATATCATTGGTGCTCATATCGTGGGAGCCTTGAAAGGCACCATTACCCTGGTTGGCCTGCCTTACGTGTAGAGGTGTACTGAGGGTCAGTACGAAGAGAGAGTGTCGAGTTTCCACTACAACGCACTGAGGCGGAGTGTGATAAGGACTGCGCAACCAATGTTCAGAGCCTGAAAGAGTTGACATGGCGATCAAGGACGTTGCTGACCATATTCGCAACACAACATCCGATCGCGTCAGCTCAGGATGAGGCAAGAAAACGAGCATCAACCGCTCAAGAGCAGGATTCATATCGATTTGCTGCGCAGGACCCACCGGTAAATCGACCGGGAGTGGTAGGAGAGCACTAAGGCATCGCATCCAAACCGTTAATGGGGATCCCTTTGAGTGAAGTCCCGAACAAGAGGAAGCGCGAGGCCTGACAAGTAACACAGGACTTGTCGGGATTGAATCCGACACTACAGGTCATAGACCAGAGTACGCCAAAACATGCTAACAGATCATCGGAAAGGGTATGAGGACTCACCTTGAGAGCAACCAAAGGACGGCAGATCCCCGTGATCAACCAAGAGACGGGGCTGGACCTGGAACACAAACGTCCAGGCGGTCCTACGTATCCCATAAGGATGGGAATCAAGCCGTACGTAGTTCTCGAGAGGCAGTTTAACGTCGTGCGGGACGAATTGTAGTTTAACGTCGTGCGGGACGAATTGCAGTTTAACGTCGTGCGGGACGAATTGCAGTTTAACGTCGTGCGGGACGAATTGCAGTTTAACGTCGTGCGGGACGAATTGCAGTTTAACGTCGTGCGGGACGAATTGCATTTTAACGTCGTGCGGGACTAATTGCAGTTTAATGTCGTGCGGGACGAATTTCAGTTTAACGTTGTGCGGGACGAATTGCAGTTTAACGTCGTGTGGGATGAATTGCAGTTTAACGTCGTGCGGGACGAATTGCAGTTTAACGTCATGCGGGACGAATTGCAGTTTAACGTCGTGCGGGACGAATTGCAGTTTAACGTCGTGTGGGACGAATTGTAGTTTAACGTCGTGCGGGACGAATTGTACTCAGGCAAAGTACTGCTTGAGGAACCTAGCGTTGGTTGGAGGAGTAACACGCTCACCATCCATAGTCGCTAGGGAGTACGCGCCATTGGGATAGACCTTGTGGACGACAAAAGGTCCCTCCCACTTGGGCTCCAACTTGGGCGGCTTCCTGCCGGGGATCATTGGTGCTCTTAGGGCCAGTACTATGTCACCCTGCAGGAAGGAGAGGAGGATAACTTTCTTATTGAAAGCTCGAGCCATTCTGCTTTGATGCCTCTCCAAGTTGTGCAAAGTGCGAAGCCTATTCTCATCCAGTGCTTCCAACTCGACTAGACGAGCTTCAGTAGCTCTGCCCGGCGCTTGCTAGTCGTAGACCGCAGTGCGCAAGGACGGTAACTGGATCTCGATGGGCAGGACGGACTCAGCTCCATACACCAGGGAATAAGGGTTCATCTGGGTGGAATTGCGAGTCGTCGTCCGATAAGCCCAGAGGGCGTTGGGGAGCTTGTCCGGCCAACTCTTCTTGTTCTGACCAACCATATTTTGTAGAATGTTAGAGAGGGTTTTGTTAAACGCCTCAATCTATCCATTCTCCTGCGCATGATAGCGAGATGTATGGTTCGAGCGAATGTTGTACTTGGCGTACAACTTCTTCAACTCGGCTGCTCGGAAATTGGCTCCATTATCCGTGAGGATAGCGTGAGGCACTCCAAATCGATAAATGATATTGGAGGTCACGAAGTCAGCGATAGAACAGGATTTGACCTCTCTGAGCGGAATCGCCTCTTCCCATTTGGAGAAGAAGTCCGTGGCGGTCAGAATGAACTGGCACTGGCGAGCCGTCGCCGGTGGGTATGGTCCCACAACGTCCAGCCCCCAGACTGCAAAGGGCCAAGAATACCTGGTGGTATGGAGAGGCTCCGGCGGCCAATGCACAAAGTTCGCATGAACCTGGCACGCGTGGCACTTCCTGGCATACTCGATGCAGTCATGGATCATGGAGGGCCAGAAGTATCCCAACCTCTGAATCTGGTGGGATAGCTTCGGCCCAGTCTGGTGGGCACCACAAGAACCAGCATGAACCTCTTGCATGACTCGTGGGATCTCAACTCCCTGAAGGCAACAGAGGAGAACACCATAAAATCCGCGTCTATAGAGGATATGTTCCAGGTCGGGACTGCTCTGGAGGACAAACTGCGATGCGCGGCGTCGAACTCGCTCGCGCTCGGCCCGATCCGACGGGAGAATGCCATGTTGGAGGTACTCAACCAAAGGCGTCCTCCAATCAGGGGCTGATTCGACTGCCATATCTGTGGTACTCGGGGCTCTAGGCATAGGGGAAACCGTGGTGAGATTACTTACCGATGGGCTGCGATCTCCCTCCGGGATAACGGGAGTGATGAGCCTGCGGTGCGTCACACGGATGATCAGGTTGTCCTGTTCAGGCTCTTGGAGTGACGCAGCAAGGCTAGTCAAAGCATCTGCTCGACCGTTCTGCGACCGGGGAATATGGACAATTTCTGGCCGAGAAGGGAACTGGGCCATCAGGAGGAGGGTGCACTCCAGCAATGGCACAAGTTCCGGCTTCCTGACAACATAGTCGCCATTGATCTGCTTAACGACCAGCTCAGAGTCCCCTTTCACACACAGACGGGGAACGTCGATCTCGAGAGCTAACTCAAGGCCAGTGATGAGGGCATGGTATTCCGCCTCATTGTTGGTACAACCCTCTGACAACAGGAAAGAGTATGGCAGCACGGCCTGCTCCGGGTTAATGAAGACGATACCCAAGACCACTCTGTTGAGCTTAGGATTATCGAGTCTTCTACCGGTGGGGCTCCGGGAGGCACCGTCAAAGTGAATCTGCCAGCATGGATCGGCACGATCGACCGAGAGAACGACCTCATCAGGAAAGCCTAGATCCATCGGCTGATCCGCGGAGGTTGGGTGAGCAGCCAGAAAGTCCGCCAATGCTTGCCCTTTGATGGCCTTCTGAGACACATACCTGATGTCGAACTGCTGGAGAATCACAGCCCACCGCGCTAGACGGCTAGTCAACATAGGCCGACTCAGGATATATTTCAACGGGTCTACCCGAGAAACCAACTGTACCTCGTGGTGCTACAAGTAGTGCCGTAATTTCTGTACGTCAAATACGAGCGCCAGGCAGCTCTTCTCGATGGGGGAATACCTAACTTCCGCATCGAGGAGCATGCGACTGAGGTAATAGAGGCTATTCTCTGTTCCCTCGTTGTTCTTCTGGGCGAGAAGGGCACCAAGGGACCGTTCCAGGGCAGTCACATAAAGGACCAGCGGCTTCCCGGATACAGGCGGCATCAGAACCGGAGGTTGAAGCAGGTACTGCTTGATTTCCTCGAAAGCGGTCTGACACTCCTTATCCCATACATAGGTGGCACCTTTCTTCATGAGCCGAGAAAAGGGCTTACACTTGCCGGCCAGATTCGCGATGAATCGGCGTATATAGGCTAAGTGGCCTTGGAACCCTTGCAGTTCCCGAATGTTACCTGGGGGAGGCATCTGGCTAATCTCCCTGATCTTCTCTGGGTCGATCTCAATATCCCGGTATCTTACCACAAAGCCAAGAAAATTCCCGGAGGTGACTCCGAAGGCACACTTCAACGGGTTCATCTTCAGGCAGCGAGACCGGAGGAAGCCGAACACTTTCTCAAGATCTTTGAGATGGTCCTGACGCTGGCGCGATTTGACCACCAAGTCGTCGACGTAGCATTCCACCAGTGTGCCGAGGATTGTCTTGAATATGCGGTGCATCGCCCGTTGATTGGTGGCACCTGCATTCTTCAGGCCGAAGGGCATGACCTGGTAACAAAAGATACCTTGGGGGGCCCTGAAGGCAGTGAACTCCTCATCCTCAGGGGCCATCCGGATTTGGTTGTATCCGGAGTATCCATCCATGAAGGAGAGGGCTTGGAACCCTGCCGTGGCGTCAATCAATAGCTCTGTCACCAGAAGGGGAAAATCATCCTTCGGACAGTGGCGGTTGAGATCGCGGAAGTCGATACAGACTTTGATCTGCCCGTTCTTCTTCCTGACCGGCACAATGTTGGCCAGCCACCTGGGGTACTGAACTTCCCTCATGAAGTTGGATTTGATAAGCTTGTCAACTTCAGCCTCAACCATGGCACCGTGGAATGGGTGCATCTTCCTGGGAGGCTGCTTGAACCCGCGATGGTTCGCCGGGAGACCAAGGCGGTGGACGACAACCTGAGGATCTAGCCCCAACATCTCGTCATAGCCCCAAGCAAACACATCACGGTGCTGTCTGAGGAAGTCCACGTACTGCTGCCGCTCCTCAGAGGGCATGGCGGCACTGACCAATGTGGGTCTTGGATCTGCCTCGGTTCCAAGGTTCACATGTACTAACTCATCGACCGTGGCAGAGACGCCCTCCTCAAAGGCTGGGGGTGCATCTTCCACGTTCTCTCCACTCAGGGAGGGATCGTCCACGGGAGAGACTGCGTTGGAAACTGCATCGGGGCTACCAGATCCTGCTGGGCCGCTGGTGCTGGCATGGGCGGTCGCGGTCATCTCATCAGGAGACTCACAGGCCGTCGAGACCATGGCTACGTCCAACCGATGGATCGGGAGGATGTAAGCGTCATCCAAACTTGCCCAGGGATCACTTGCAACAGCGACAGGCTCAACCTCACCCGCCAGGATCTGCTTATCCTTGCTCTTGTAATAGTCCGCGTCTAGATAGCGGGCTTCACATGAGGCAAAAGGAGAGGCATCTCCCTGAAGCACACCTACTCGACCATTAAGGGAGTATTTAAGGCATTGGTGGTATGATGAGGGAACTGCCGCATGAAGGTGGAGCCATGGCCTGCCCATCAATGCGTTATACACAGTGTCCTGAGAGACTACCATGAATTCGGTGTTGGCAACTAGGTCACCGAACTGGGTCTTCAAACATATCTTACCGACCAGAGTTTTCTCGATGCGGTCGTACCCCTGGATCCTGAGGTCGGAGGGAATCAAGTCATCCTCAGACAACCCCAATCTCCGGAGCATCCGATTTGGAATCAGGTTAATCCCGGACCCCGTGTCGACAAGACAACACCGGACTTCAAGGACATTGAACTGGCCAGTAACATACAGCGGGCGAATGTGCCCCTGTATAGGAGGGTCTTCATCCTTACCAGAGAACGAGATAACTGCCTGACATTCGGCGTTCTCAATCACTTCGGCATGAAAGGCTTCTGCAGCCGCAACCTCCGTCTCAAACTGGAGGGGGCTCTTCAGGGATTCAGCGAGTGCCTCGCACATCTCAGGTGACAGGAGCAGAGCCTCAAGGATGGAGAGCCTTGATGGGATGTCAGCCAAGTGCTTCAGGACATCATACTTTCTTGCCAAGCGCGAGCCCCTGGTTGCAGGAGGTTTCTCTGTGGTTGGAGGCATGACGGGCCTTGCCGGTTGGACCGGCGGCCGACTGGTGCTTGGCGCATCTCGCTGTTCACTGGTTGAAGCCCGGGAAGTGGTCACCGTACTGGGGTCAGGAGGCCGGGACGGACTCGTGGCAGGACGGAGCTGGTCGCGGCGCGGCTGAGGCGGTTCTGCCTGGTCCCACACCACAAACGGTGGCAGAGGCGAATCCGTCATCCCCGGATGGGGGGGCTGCGCGCGCTGAGCTCGGTTTTGAGCCCGCTGCCTAATCTCAGTGGCGTGCACGGCCTGGCTGGAGGTACCAACTGCCGTGCCCCAGCGACTCCTGTTGTTGCGGTTCCTCCAACGGTGGCGACGACCGGGGACACTAGGGAGGTCCACCTGGTGTTCTTCAACGTCGGGAACCGAAAAGGGATTTACCAGCTCGACGGTATTAACCGAAGCGTACCCAACACTGTCACCGGACGAATCATTCATCACCGGGCGGATCCGGGGAGGGACCCCCATCTCCGGGGGCATGAAATCGCCGAGAGTGCGGGATAGCGGCGGAACTGGCGGGGTGCGCTCTTCCTTCTTGCGCTGCCGCCGTTTGCTCTTCTCGGAAGAGGCAGGCTGGGACGACGATGCCGGAGCAGCACCCGCAGATTCTGGGGGCTCAGGCTGATTCAAGCGCGCACGAATGATTCCACGGGCGCGAATGATCGTCTTGCGGGCCATCCAGTCATTATACTTCTGGGATCCGCAGTCGGAGACCAGCTTCCATTCGTCCTCGTCGCCACTATCGTCATCTGATCCCACGAACACACCCGCCACTTGTGCTGGATCTGGGCCCAACCTGATTACATTGTTGTTAATCTGGTCTTGGAGCCAGTCCTTAAACACGTAGCACCGCCGGATGGTGTGCCCCAGGGCCTGATGGTAAGGGCAGTAGCAGGGGTTATCCGTGAGATGTGCCTCCTCTGGCCTCCAACACTCAGGCAGTCGCACAATCCTCTGCTCCAGGGCGCTCCAGAAATAACCGGGGACCTGATCCTCGTGAAATGAGTAAGTCAGGTATCGCAGGGCCCTGGGAGCATGGTCTTGACGAGGGGCTGGAGGGGCCTGCCGAGAAGGTGGACCCCGATTATCTCGCCTGGGTTGTGGCGGTACATTACGCGGAGGGGCTGGCCGGTTCTGGGGCTGCCGCTGCTGGGCCGGGAACTGAGCCCGTGGAGGCGGATTCCTGTGAGGTTGTGGAGCTGGCCTCACCGGCAGCAGCTCCAACTGCCTGGGGGCCTCTATCTGGGCAACAACAGCGGGCTCAGTCCTGCTGACTCTCCTTGCAGGGATCATAGGAGGCAGCGGGTGTGCCTGACTGGCCTGTTGCAGGGCTTCCTCAAGACGTTGAGCTTTGTCTGAGAAGTCCCTGAACCCTCCGGGGTAATTCTGAGTGATCAAGGAAGGGACCAGCTCGGTCTTGACGTTCCCGACGCACATTGTCAGCAACTGCTCCTGAGTCAATGGCATGTCAAGGGAATACGTGAGACCCTTCCATCGAGCGACGAAATCCGCGACTCGCTCATCAGGCCTTTTCTTGCACTTGAAGAGGTCTGCGATAATCGTCTTCCGGGTCGTGGAACTGAACTGATAGAGGAACTGTCTACGAAGGTCCTCCCAGCTAGTTATCGACCCGACGGGGAGCTGGCTGTACCAGACAAATGTTGGGCCTTCCAGTGTCTGGACAAAGCAGCGAAGCTTAGCGGCCTCCTGCTCCGCCGGAGTTCCCAACATAGGCCCGCACCTCGAGTTGAAATGGGCCAAATGCTGTGGCAGATCTCCGGTCCCGTTGAAGGGGGCGAAAGTGGGGTTCCCGAATCCCGGAGGTGCCGGCATGTCATCCACCCATGCTGGGTATGGCTTGCCGTCCGGTGGGATCGCCACCTGCCGAGTCTCCAAGGCTTCCAAGCGGGCGATGAGTGCCGCCATCGGATCGTCCGGACATGGGTTCCAGTCCTGGAGAGGATCTCTAACCACGAGCGCATTGCATGTCTCTTCAATCGGGTCGTCGACCGGGTCGTCGAACTCGGCAGCTCGTGGGATGGCGGGCGGAGCGGCCCTTGGGGCAGCGGGAGGAATCCAAGCGGGGTTTCTCAGGTAGTCACGCCATTCGGGAGGGTGTGGTGAAACATACCGCGCCCTCTTTCCATAGGCAATGGCCTCTCCCCTGTCGGCAAACACGGCATAATCAAGGTTGCCCGGGAGAGTCTCGTCGAGGAGTGGTTGTTCCTGTCCCTACTGTCCTGGCCTAGGATCACCGTAGTCAGGCCGCCGCTCTGCAGCGCGCTCGGCGAGGAGTTGGTCGACTAGCTTCTTCTGCTCGGCGAGCTGTTGAAGTAGCGTGGCCTTCTCGGGATCCTCATCTGCCCTCTTCATGGAGGCAGATGGGTCGGCGGGCCTTACAGCCCCGCCGTGATCTTTACCTTTGCTGACGTTTCGGCTCAATGTCAGTGCTTCAGTGGGTGTGGGGAGACCCAGGAGGTTCCTCTGGTGACGAGTAACTCTCACCGATGGATCCAACGACGGCTTTTCTTTGGGGGGAGAGCCCCCGTCGAGAAGTTCCAAGCTGTTCCCCTCTCCCGACAGGTCAGCCATATTGACCGTCTCCGTCCCTGGGGATGTACCCTCAGGGCCGCCCAGCGAGTCGGGCTGTCGGTGAATCGCACTGAAGCGTAGGGCAGCGTACTGCCCCCATCCACGGATGTACACGTGGGGGGTGGCTTCCTCGATAACCTTGCGGAGTACTTGAAAACACTCAACGCATCGTTGTTGGAGGGCCTTGTGGTGCCCAAATGACCCGAGGTGCCGAACCGCGGGGAGCGTGGCCAGGTCAATCTGACGGCACTGCTCACCAATATCCTCCAGGTGTGCTTGACTCCCGGGATATGGAATTTGTAGGCGGTGAAGACGGGAGTGAGTCTCCCGGAGAGTTCGGCGGAAGCATTCGAACTCATCCGGGGCGAGCGATTCTGGTGCATCAAAGTCCGGTCCTGTGACTGGCCAAAACTTCTCAGGGAAGTGGCCCTCTGCAAGGATGGTCCAGAAGCTCCACGACTCAAACTCGGGACCGAGGTCTTCTTGGTCCCCTTCAGCGACTGGGAATGGACGGGGAACCGGCAGTGGTGCCGAGGCGGGCCGCTGGGCCGGCGGGCTGGCCGGCGGTGAATACGGCGAGCAGGCCGATTGGCCTCCATATCCTGGGCCGCCCTCTGAGGGTTGCGGTGCCCCAGCTACCACATCACAATAGGACGGTCCGGCGAGCGAACATCCTGCCGTAGCGTCGGTGCTCGCCGAGGTTGCACTAGATCGTGGCTCGACCGTCGGTCCCCAGAAAAGGTCTCCAGCTTCTCCGATCGAGGCAGAAGGCGCTTCCAGAGGGGCCGGTACCAACCGCAAGCTTGATCCTTGGGGGTCTACCAGGCCCTCGATACTCCGGATATACCTTCAGAGAGAAGCGGGGATCGCATCAATCTCGCTCTCGGGGAGTACGAGGCTGACGTGCCGCATTCCTACCCCTGCCCCTGACTGGCGGGATCGGGGGGAGGGCTCCGTCACCGAATCATACTCCGCCTCTGTATCAGAGAAACGAACCGGTCGGATCTCCGTTCGGAATTCCCTAACATTCCTCCCTCGACGTCGACGCCTCGCCTTCCTGCCCCTGGGTGGCTCTTCGGGGCATGGCTGATCTCTGTCCTGGCGTCCTCTGGCTGCACCGGTGCTGGGGCCAAGAGGACTGGAAACCAAGGTGCGAGGAGCACCGGGAAAAATATCAAAGGGGACGCGGGGAGAGATGATTCCGGGCAGGCCTCCGGGCCGGGATCGAAAGGTGGGATAACCCATGCCTCTTGGATCGGCCACACGGAGTAGACCCTGCTGGTGAATAGTGCTACCGCGAGGTGGTCCGCGGTGGCTATTGCCTGTACCAGCAACCGGGAGAGTCAACCCAACCTGCCTTTGGGGCGGTCGGGGCCTCGATCCAGGTCGGGCATAGAAGTGCCCCTGCTTAGGATGCGCAGGGGCCTGGTGACTGGAGCCAGCAGTGGCTTGGGCCAACGCGGCCGCTGATTATAGGGCCCCAAGGTGGGCATCCTCTTCCGCTCGTGCCCGACGTTGGCGTCGGGACAAACGAGTCGGGATTAGCGGCGCAGGCAGGTGGGAAGCCCGTTCTTCGACTTGAGAAGCCTGGAGGTGGTGTCGACGTGGCCTGGCAGGAGCCCTTATCGTGGATCCCTGGAGCAAATCTCGGATAGGGTGGTCCCAGACATCCTCCACCTCATCCGCATAGGGGAGGGAGCTGTCGGAGCGTTCCGGGGATAAACTCCCGAAGCGGTTGGACGTCAAGGTAGGCAGCGGTGCCTCCCTGCGCGGCCCTCGGGGGCGGCGTTGGTGGCGAGGTGCAGCTTCCTCGAGGTCTAGGCAAGCCATGTCCCTGGTGGGGATGACTCCCTCTTCCTCATATCTCCGCACCAAGTTGTTGATCACCCTTCTATGGATGACCTCCGAGGGGGAGAGAGGGCGTGGTTGCCCCGCAGTTGTGGCTGCTGGGATGGCTGTGGAACGGGAGAGACCGCGCGGAGTAGCCCCGTCGGTGTTTCCCCTACTCCTGCGCCAGTGGGCGGGCGGCGATCGGGCACTGGATTGGGTGACCTGATTCCTGAAAGCAGGGAGAAGAACCCATTAATACTGACAGGAAAAGGAATCGACAACCAATCATTAGTGCCACGACGCCTTCCTTGGGGGGAACCTAGGCCATCGACGTCGTGAGACGGAGTGCCCGATTTCCCTTCCCCAGACCCGGGCGGGTTCCGTTCCCCGGTGCTGAATGCTCGGCTGGGCAACATGCTAGTCTTCCAACACCTCTAAAAGTTATCGGTCTTCGTATTGAGGAGAAGAGATTCACGCCGGGTTCACCATTTTCTGTTTCGGTGCGGATGTGCGTCGGGTTTCTGTTCCGACGCTGTTCCGCCAGGACGCGTTCGCGCGTGCGCCCGTCGACCCGAGGGGATGGGAGCGCGGCTTGTGGCCCCGCAGTCCCGCTTTCCAAAGGTGGGCGGCATCCGTCCCTTATTCAGGGGCGTCTGCTCCTTGATCGAAACCGGGATGATGGGATGTCGGCTCTTCCTTCCGTGGACGTCTCCTCGGAACTCGTCGCCTAATCCGGGTCTCCCTCATAGATTTAAGAATGTTCGTGAATCTCGTTCCTGGCGCCATATCTTCATGGACACCGGTTAATTATGCTGCTTCCACCCAGACGCTCCAAGGAGTCTGGTCAGGGCAGCAACCTGCGGTGAGGAGACCGGATAGCTCTGGGTGTTGGGGGCGTGTCTTAACACTGCGGCTCTGCATGTCTGCCTTCCGTCCCTAATAGGGCTTCTCGAAGGCGTGATGGCCTGAGGCATCCCGCGCTGGGTGCGGGGAACTACGTTACCTGAGGTTTTCCTCAGCTTCCCATGTTTAACATGGGGTATGCCGCGAGTTTAACGTCCAACGGGGACGACATCGGACTGATCAACATGAGGAGTGGATCAGATGACAGAACCCCTTGCGGGGAACCTCTGACGCTGGGGCCAGCACATGGGCGGCTTCCCGAGTGAAGTGGAGTGGAATGAAATGGCATGACCCCACCGGGATGTGGAGGCCCGGGTAAGGATCAGGATGGATGATGGAGTGAAGAGCTTGGACCTCGTAGAGGCTTCCTACGTACCGCGCGTTAGTGCGGATCAAAGTCAGCGTAGTTCGGATATACAGTTTAACGTCATGCTGGACGATGGCAAGCCGACTCACAAGGAGGTCGAGGCTGCCGGGCGGAGGATTGAACCGAACCACCTCACACAGAGGGGGATGGAACGGTCGGGTGGATCACAGTTTCATGTCATGCTGGACGATGGTGTTTGGGTCTTACACTCTAAGGAGGACCATATGCGGCAAAGCTCAGTTGGAGAGGGACTTGGGCCGAAGGTAAGAGACACCTCGATCCCTGTCACGCCCTCTACTGGCTTCGGTAGTGGGGAAGCAAAATGGAGATACACACGTGCAGTCCCCCACAAGGGCGGATTCATAGGTGAATCGACGCGAATGTGAACCCAGGAGGGGTCCAATGATGGAAGAACCGACGTGAATACGACCGGGACGACCAGGTGGTGGGCTTGAACCTCAGGGAGGCTTCCTACGTACCCTGTTTAGGAGACAGAGATCAAAGTCCACGTAGTTCATTCTGTCAGGACTTACGCACTGAGGCAACCTGAGTGCGGCAAAGCTCAGTTGAAGAGGGACTTGGGCCGGAGGTGAGAGACACCTCGATCCCTGTCATACCCTCTACTGGATTCGGCAGTGGGGAAGCACAATGGAGATACACATGTGCAGTCCCCCACAAGAAACTAGGGGTTTGTAATACCCTACCCCCATGGGCGAAGGCCACTCCAATCCCGACATCCCTGCAGAGACGAGCGGGTGGGGGCCACATCCAAACCGGGGGGGACCCCGCGTGCGAGGCACAGGATCGGGTGATGCGGATGGTTTAACATCTTGCCGGACGAAGTACAGTTTAACGTCGTGTGTTGAGGACGAAGCAGACGGTTTAACGTCTTTCCGGACGAAGTACAGTTTAACGTCATGTTGGACGATGGGGTTTGGGGCTTACACCTTGAGGAGGCCCATATGCTAGGCAGTTTAACGTCGTGCAGCTTGGACGAATGCAGTTTAACGTCGTGCGGGACGATGGATGCTTGGCAGTTTAACGTCCTGCAGTGCGGACGAGGTACAGTTTAACGTCATGTTGGAAGATGAATGCTTGGCAGTTTAACGTCCTGCAGCGCGGACAAGGTACAGTTTAACGTCATGTTGGACGATGAATGCTTGGCAGTTTAACATCCTGCAGCGCGGAAGAGGTACAGTTTAACGTCATGTTGGACGATGAATGCTTGGCAGTTTAACGTCTTGCAGCGCGGACGAATGGTGTTGCCGCCAATGGGTCCGTGTCACTTCGCGCGAGCCTGGAGGGCTGCACGGGAAGACAACGTACAGTGCGGGCTCCCGGGGTGAAGATCATCGGGCGCCACACAGGCGGGTACCCTCAGGGGGTCAAAGGGGGCGACCCTGGCGGTTTGCGCGCAAAAGGGAAGCTTGGTGCGCAATACCGCGGGTCGGCGCGCAATTGGGCGGGCTGGCGCGCAATTGGGCCAGCGCTTTGTGCGCGGAAGATGGAGATTGCGCGCACCGGGCCTCTGATAGCGCGTGGGGGCAACGGCCCATTCTTTAACGAATGGCCACTTAGTAAGGGGGGTGCGCGCAATCGGGCTGGATTGCGCGCACCCGGGGGGAAATTGCGCGCAAGATGCTTCTTTTGCACGCGAAGGCCTTTGGGTGAGGAGTTGGTCAAAGGAAAGAAGCCAAAGGGGTTGCGCGCAAAGGCGAACCCCGGGGCCTACTTGCGCGAAATAAATGAGGTTACCTGAAGATCGGCATTGCGCGCGGAGGGGGCGAGATTGCGCGCACGAGCGACCCTTCGAATTCTGGAAACCTCCAAAACGTTGGGGGTCGCCTTGTATTTATAGGCGACCCGGGGCGCGCAATTCGGCTCGCGGGCGCGCAATTCGGCGCGGGCGCGAAATAGGGGCCCGACGCGCAATAGGGTTGCGCACGGGCATCGGGCGCGGAAAATCACGCGCCAACTCGGCCCATTGCGCGAATCCCGGAAGGATTGCACGCGCATAGCCAATATTGCACGCGGGCCTTCGAAATTTCGCGCAAGGTCTTCAGGCCTTCCGAAACGTGCTTCCGACTCCAAATATGACCTCGCTTTCTTCATCCGGAACTTCGTTTAAGGAGCAACGGACTTTTCCGGCGTCTACAACATTTTCTTGATAATTTAGAAAATCAATTCATAAATCATTTTTGACATGTAGGAATTGGTATCATGTCAAACTGATACACGATGTGATCCGTATGATTCAAAGTGCGCATTTCAAGTTTAAAATGAAATTTTAGTAAAAAAGACAAGTGATGTACTCAAAATGGATCAAAAACATTCATATTGTTTTAATACTTTAGAAAAAAAAATCCATAAGTTATTTGGAACATGTAGGAATTATCCGCACCTCAATCCGATGCATAGTGTGACCGGTATGACTCTAAGCGCGTCTTTATTTAAAATTAACATCAATTTTTGTAAAAAAAACCAACCTACTAAAAACTGAACAAAAAAATTCATATTGTTTTGATACTTTAGTAAAATGATCCATAAGTGATTCTAGATGTGCATGAATCAGCCACACATCAATCTGACACATGGTGTGATTGATATGACTCAAAGTGCATGTTTTTATTTAAAATTGACATAAATTTTAGTAAAAAGGCCAACTGACCTACTAAAAACTGAGAAAACCCATTCAAATTGCTTAAATAATTTAGAACAATGATCCATAAGTCATTTATGATATGTAGGAATCATCCGCACATTAATCTGATACACAATGTGATCAGTATGAGTCAAAGTGCATGTTTCAATTTTAAAATGATATTTTTGTAAAAAAGAGAAGTGACATACTCAAAACTAAGAAAACACATCCATTTTGTTTTTATACTTTAGTAAAACTATCCATAAGTCATTTGGGATATGTAGGAATCAGATGCACCTTAATCTGATGCATGGTGTGACCAGTATGACTCAAAGTGCATCTTTTTATTTAAAATTGTCATCAATTTTAGTAAAATCGAAAACCCTCTTACTCAAAACCAAGAAAACACATTCTAATTGTTTTTATACTTTAAAATAATTATCCATAAGTCATTTTTGATGTGTAGGAATCATCCACACCTCAATCTAATACACGATGTGCCCGATATGAATCAAAGTGTCCGTTATCAGTTTAAAATCAATATTTTAGTTTAAAAAGTATCACTCACTGAAAACTGATCAAAAACATTTATATTTTATTGATAACTTATGAGAATGATTAATAAGTCATTTGTGATGTGTATGAATCCTTTTCACATCAAAACGATACAATATGTGATCGTAATGATTCAAAAGTGCATGTTTCCAGTTTAAAATGACATTTTAGTAAAAAAACAACTAACATACTCAAAACTGATCAAAAACGTTAAGATTATTTTGATTCTTTATGAAAATGACCCATAATTCATTTGAGACATGTTAGAATTAGCCTCACCTCAATCTGATGCATGGTGTGACCAGTATGACTCCAAGTGTGTCTTTTTATTTAAAATTGACATCAATTTTAGTAAAATTAACACTCTCTATTAATTTATTTATTTATATTATTACTAACATAATAATTGTTTTATTATACATGTGTGTTATTTTTCTCGAGTAGGGGTGGTTTTTTGGTAATAGCATGAGTTGGGTCAGGATTAAAAGATAAAGAAACATTGATGTTTTTGAATTTATGTAATAATTTGTATTTATGTAATTGTATAAACCAATGTTTGAAATGTCTATAATATAGTGTTTTTTCTTGTGTTTGTGTTGTAAATTTCATCTCATTTAAATCTTGTATTAGGACTTTTTTTGTTGATATCTGGTGTGTTTATGGTGCTGCGGTGTGCTGTAACAACACACTATAGTGTGACCCTTTATCAACACTTTTAAAAGTGCTGATAAAGGTCGATTTTATCAGTGCTCAAAAAGAACTGATAAAGGGGTCCTTTAGCAGTGCAAAATTAAAGCACTGATAAATGAATCCTTTATCATCACTGATAAAAGACCAAGACTTTTAACCTCTATCATGTAGTCAATGATTTTCTAGTGTCGATAAAGGCCATTTATAGTGTTGTTAAAGGCCGGTTTTGTAGTAGTGGATGCTGCATGGGGAAATGTGATGATTGTAATTCTTGTTCCTCAGAGATCTTGTGGAGTCATTGGCCTTGTTGGATAAGTACAAGGACCAGTTCTAAGTAGAATTTCTTTGTTCGACTATGAAGGTATCCAGTCATTGGGAGCTGATTACCCTTCAATAGGGGAGTTATAGTGTACCGGAGCTTGAGATCAGTTTTAGGACTCTTCTGTGATATGATTCATACCTATTTCCAGATGAAGAGGCTAGGGTGTGACATTTTGAGAATGATTTTCATCCATATATCCAGTTCCAAATCACCCCATTCATGTTGTTGATATATATTGAGGTGATGGTGAGAGAAGAGGTTGTTGAGAGGACGCTGTCCAGAACTAGATCATCATGAGAGGGGAGTCATACAGATTCCTCACAAAATAGAGTTGTGGTCTAGGGTTCCTAGTTTCCTAGACATAAGAGTTTTTGGTCAGTCGAGGGTAGGTCCTAGCCCTCATCATCTCATTTCTATAGGGGTGGAAACTCTCAGACCTTTCCTAATAGATCATACACATGTTTTTATTATGGAGGATGAGGTCATCAATATAGATAATGCTCGACCTTTCTGAATAGTTAGGGTGCACCATAAGTTTTTCTTTAGGTTCCTCCATTGAGATAGTTTTAACTGAGGTAGCATCAATAAGGTGTTATGTTTTAATATTAGTATAGAGGATAAGTGGAAGGCAGAGGAAAACCCCAGGATGCTCCTTATCCTCATAGAGTTGAGCACGAATATGGAAGTTTTCATCAATAGGGTCATACAGGTCATGGTTAGCTCCATGCTTTAGTATTTCTAGTTATATGTGAGAAATATGTCATTCGAGGTTACCTTTTATTATTTTCTATATGGGTGCATGCTTTGTTTGATTTGGGAGCTATGCACTCCTTCATATCACCTCCCCTTTTCCATGCTTTGGGACTTGGGGTGGTGAGGCTTTTGATTCCCTTGGTGTTGACTACACCAGTTAGAGGTCATACTGACTTTTATGAAGTATGTAGATACTATGACCTAGTTCTGGGGAAACACCACTCACTGGGATACTTCTTATATTTACAAATACATCCATATGAAATAACCCACAACATGGATTGATTGTATTCAGTTCATAATATCATGGATTATTTTAGGAGGAAGGTTGTGTTCTATGATGCTGATGGAGAGCCAAAGATGTTCGTTGGTGAGAGAGGCCCTCAGATGGGTCAGAGGTGTGTTCCTTCCTTGTCTTCCTTAATGGATGAGCTTTTGATGATCTCATCAGAGGTTTAACATTCAGTGTTTCCTAGGGTTGTAGTAGAGTACCCTAATGTCTATAAGGAGGTTTTAGAATTACCCCCTCAACAGGAGATCAAGTTTGGGATCGATCTATAGTCAATAGTATCTATTATCTCAATGTCTCCATATAGGATGATGCCTTCTGAGTTCCAAGGCCTATGTGTACAACTCAACGATATATTAGAGAGACGTTTTGTTCAGCTGAGTGTATTACCATGGGGTGCACTATTTTTTTTATAAATAAGTTCGATGAAAGTTTGCGTCTTTATGTCAATTATCATCACTTGAATCAAGTAATAATGAAGAACCGATACCCACTTCCATAGATTGATGATTTATTCGATCAGCTGAAAGGAGGAAGTTGGTTCTCAAAGATCTATTTTTGGTCAGGATATCATCTGATGAGGGTGAAGGATGATGATATTTATAAGATCTCTTTCCACTGTCTTCATGGGAATTACAAGTTCGTTGTGATTTTGTTCAGTGTAAAAAAATACTCCATTCATGTTCATGGGTTTAATGAATGCAGTGTTCAGGGAGTTTCTAGAAAAGTTCATGGTGGTTTTCATCAACAACATCCTTGTGTACTCCACATACGAGGAGGAGCATGTAGAGCACCTAAATTCTATTTTGGGAGTTATTAATCATGATAAGTTTTTTTGAAGTTTTCAAAGTCTGAGTTTTGGTCTTGTAAAGCTCATTTAATGGGGCATGTTGTGTCCCAACAATGAGTAGTTGTGGATCCTTTGAAGATAGAGGAAATTTTTTCTTGATAACCCCCAAGATAATGGAATATGTTTGGAGTTTCTTTAGTCTTATAGTCTATTATATGAGGTCTTTAGATGATTTTAATTAGATTGATACTCCTCTGAAAGTCTTAAAAAAAAGGATTAAGCATTCTTATGGACTGACCAGTGTCAGGCAGCTTTCGAGTACTTGAAGGAGAAGTTGGTCAGTGCTCCAATTCTTTATTTTCTAGCAGAGGGAGTTCTACTTGAGGTATTCTATGACACTTTACATATTGGTTTGAGATGTGTTATGATGTAACATAAATAGGTTGTTTCTTATGGGTCTCATCAGTTATGTCCCCATGAGCATAATACTGCCACCCATCATCTTGAGTTAGTGGTAGTTTTGTTTACTTTGAAGTTTTGGAGACATTACCTCATTGATGAGATTTTTTTTGGTTTTTACTGAACATAATATCCTGAGGTATGTCTTATCCCAACATGACTTGAACTTGTTTTAGTGATGGTGGATGGAATTCTTACAGGATTACGACTTTGAGATTTTGTATACGCCATGAAAGGGAAATATTGTAGCTGATGTGTTGATTCGAAAGTCACATAGTGATTCCATACATGAATATGAGGATTCTTAGAGAGTTATGGAAGAGCTCTCAGTGATTTATCTAGATATGGGAGAGGTTAGAGGTAGAGGTTTTCTTTTCTAGATCACAGTATATTCATCATTAGTGCAACATGTGGAGGATTCCCAGCTAAGGGATTCTAAGGTAGAGGTCTGGAGGGATAAAATTGTCTTTGGCGATGCCCTTGATGGTTATTTTGAGGATGAACAATACTGGGTATTTTTATAAGGGAGGATTTTCATCCCTTATAAAATGTATGATTTGGTTCTCCATGATTTCCATAGCCTTCCTTTGGTAGTACATACCAACATGATAAAGATATACCAAGATTTAAGAGGTCATTTTTGGTGTTCTGGGTTGAAGTGTGTAGTTGCAGAGTTTGCTTCTCAATGTTTGGTTAGCCATAAGGTGAATGCAGAGCATATGTTCCTAATGGTTTTCTCCAGCCATTAGATGTTCCCCAATGGAAGTTGGAGGACATATCGATGGACTTCATTACCAGTTTACCTCAAGTTTAGGGAGTATATGATTATATATAAGTGATAATGGATTATTTGATGAAATCATCCCATTTTATAGTGATTAGGGAGTCAATCTTAGTGGAGGTTTTGTCAAGGAAGTACCTAGAGGATGTGGTGAGACTCCACAGAGTATCGAGGATGATCATCTATGATCAAAATCCTCGTTTTACCACTAGAGCGTGGATGGGTCTCTAGCATGATTTTGTATCTTAGTTATTCCTAATCACTACTTTTCATCCATAGATGAACGATCAGATAGAGAGGACCATCTAGATTCTTAAATACATGTTGCATTCTTATGTACTAGATTTTATAGGTTCATGGATAAGGCACCTACCTTTGGTTGAGTTTTCTTATAATAATATTTTCTACTCCACCATTGGTATTGTTTCATTTTAAGATTTATAAGAACAAACTTTACATTCTCCATTGTACTGGACAGGGGTTGGAGAGGCATCAATTCTCAGGATAGAATTAGTAAAGAATACAAAAAAGATGGTTCAGGTAATCCATGAAAGGATAAAAGCAGTACAAGTTCATCATAAATCCTATGATGATCATAGGATAATATATCTGGAGTTCTATGTTAGTGATCACATGTTATTTAAAGTGACTAGTCATCATGGGAAGTGAAGTTTTTGTTATGGGAGTAAGCTTTATTACTGGTTTGTTGGACCTTTAAAGGTATTGGATTGTGTTATATTTATGGAATATCAGATAGAAATTACCTAATAAATAAGCCTAATACACCATTTTTTTCACATGTTTTAGCTCCTTCATTGTCTTCATGATGACTTACACATCATAAATTGGGGAAATATCGATGTTGACATAGATTCAACCTTTAAGGAAGAGTCTGTGAAGATCTAGGACCACTAGGAGAAGGTGTTTCACGAGTGTGATATTATATTGGTTCGTGTATTGCCGTGGAACAACGGCACGGGGGAGAGTACCTGGGAATGTGATTCACATATACACACTCAATACCCCGATCTATTTGATGGTTATCTATTCTCTTGTAACGTTGTTCATTTTGTATATTTTGACCTTTCTGGTTTGTGAGATGGTTTCATCTTGTTGCTTTTTTTGTGTATTTACCCTTGTTTTATTGGTATCTTATTTAGAGAGTGTTTATGAGTAGGTTTCTTCTATTGTGTGGTTTCACATTGTTCCTCATATGAGTTGGATGAGCTCCTATTATGGTGAGATACTTGAGAGTCATCTAACGGGGTGGTTGTTCGGATGACCCTTTATCTTTATTTCTCTCCTGATTTGGTTTTGAATTATTGAGGATGATAATGTTTTGAGAGGTAACTGATGTAAGGACCTGGATCCATCTAGTCTGACAATTTTCATGTTTCTAAATACTATGGTGCTCGGAGTAAGCCTAGGGAAGGTTTGGAGGTGTTGATGCTAAAAAGATGGAAGCAAGGAGAATTCATGATGTGTAAGGGGTTGATATTGTGAATGTGTGGTTCATGGATTGAGTGAGTGCCTAACTCATGACCCAAAATCCATTCACGGATTGTGTGAGCCTCATTCACGGGGTGCCTCATGATGTGAATTAATTGGAGGCCAAATGGTCTAAGGTGATGTGTTTTTCGGTGGGACTTAAAACTTGATACTTTCACAATGTGAAAAGGTTTCATATTGTGGATATACATTGTGTAGTGTGATGATATAAGTTGCAGTGCCTCAAGTTTCTTAAACTCTACTTACTTTCTCCCAAACTCTAGGAATCCAATGAATCTCTCTTTAGGGGTTTTGGAATCCCTTCATCAGGGATTGATTCTTGACTTCCTGTGTTTGATCCATGTTGATATGAGTTACATTCTACCCCTTTCTCTCAAGGTTCTTTGATCTAGATCCTCCCACTTATTCTTTCCATGTGATTTTAGTTTATCTGCATAGTTATAACAAAGTTTTCTTGGTTGTTTATTGGTTCAGTTGTGGCGTGGTATCCTTGGAGGGATGCAACTTCTTGTGGGAGGGGTGATTGGGATCTATGATGTTATTCCATTATCATGTGAAGAACGTTGATGAATTTGAGGTAGGTGATTTGTTTCTTATACTATTTATTTACATGTAATCATGAAGTTAAAATGTTTTATCCCCTTGGATGATAATGAAATTAACCTAATAAAATTTGAACTGGATTGATAAATAATTGGATAGTGATCACATGTTGATGTTTGATACCTTTATAATGAGTTGCCTTTTGATTTTATAGATAGCATTCTATCTATACTAAGATTTTTAGAATGTTTTGTTATGCTATGGATTATCATGTTTATATTGATGGAAAATTTTAATGAACATAAAGATGGCAGTTGATAATTGGTTGGATTAATAATTAAATAAGAGAAATATTGAAATGAATCAAGTGTTTCTTGTAATTTGATGATAATAAAATTAATTCAATTCACATGTTTAATTGAATATGATCTTCCATGTGTTAATGTAATTGATAAAGAATGTAGATCATGTTAATTATAGTTGATTAAAATGAAAAGTCATGTTAATGAGAATGATACTTCTCTAGATTTTTTGAAACCAAAATTAATGATAAGAGCACGTTAAACTTTTGATAGATTATTATAGATGATGCCTTAGGTTCCCCATAGTTGGAACCTATGAATAATGAATTAATTAATTCAAGATATAATAAAAACTAGTTGTTTAATAAAGATAATTGTTGGGGCCTATGTTTCCCATTTTCTTATGAATGTCAAAGTGCCATGAGTTTGGAGTTGTGAGAGCTCATTTGTATGTGAAGGCTAAATGCCTTGTTTTAAGGGCCTAAATTTCATGTTGACTATGTTTTCTACTACTAATTTTGTGATGTTCTCTAGATGTGAGATTTTCTATACGATGTGATATGAGAATGGGATATCTGAGTATGGGATGATTGATGTTATGTGGGTGGGAAGGCCCAGATGATGTGACAATAGTTGACACCTGTGATGGTGAGATGCATGGGGATATGCATGTGGGTGTCAGGGATGTCACCAGAGATGATGGGATGTGTTAGTACCACTCCCTCCAAAGATACTTCAATGAGGGGAGAGAGTTAATAACCCCCAAGTCCTACCTCCAGTAGGCCTTGGGTTGCTGACTAGCATTGGGAGTATAAAAATATCATATTATGGGAGGCATTACCCACTTAGAGTAAAAAATATCAGAAGATAGGAGGAATCAACCATAAACAACTCCATGAAATTATATAAAAAGGAAACCAAAACTATCCCACAATGAATTTATAAATAAAAATGATACAGATAAAAGTATCTAAAGTAAATACCCAAAAAAATCTAAAGCAGCGACACAACATCAATCCAAGGGTATGATCTAGTAATGTTTAGTATGGTCCATGTAATCCTCTTAGAAACATGAAAATAAGTTTATACAAATAGAGAGAGCATACAAGTATACTTAATAAGAAAACCAAAGTCTCTCATGAACATGTGAAAGAACCATACTAATGCACCAGTGAGAAAACAGAAGAACCAACAACACCTAGACAAGTCAACTATCCAAACCCATCCTCACCAAGGCACACTCACCAAATAACACAAGCCAAGTATACTAACATAATAAGAAGCATATCAATAAAGGGCACTTTTCACTACTTTCCCACTGATTTTATACTTTCACACCCCAACATCATATGCCCTGGAGCTCCTATCTTTTCTGAATAACATATACCACTACCCTACAACATGGTCACATCACATCTTTCCTAAAGACACCTAGTCTATCACCCCACAACATGATCACATCTCATCTTGACCGAAGAAACCTTGGCTATCATATCAAAACCATAACCAGAATAGTAGGGTATAATGAACATGAAGTACATCAACCTCATGCCCACCTTCTACCATGTTTGACCCACACCATATGCCTCCCACAACATGATCACATCAGATCTATCCCAAAGACACCTCGGCCACCGCCCCACAACACGATCACATCACATCTCACCCAAAGACACCTGGGCCTTCTGATAGTGCACTATTAGACCTCTAACTGTCACAACCTATGCATATCTACTTTCCTAGAAGAGAGATAAGGAAAGAGAGAGTAGTAATCCATACACTATCACTATCGAGATATTGGAAAAAACATATCCCATATAAATGTATGGGTATCGGTACATAGTGCTCGACGTGGGTGAGGTGCATATAGAAAATCACAAGGAACATAAATATATATATATAATACACACACAAGACCAATATATGATTCACAAAAATGTTCCAACCAACTCATAACGTCCCAAATTTCATTGACACCTCTAAATGCAGTAACCCACATAACAAATGAAAGACATAAACCACTTACCACTTTTTAATTACCAACCAAAATCATTTAAATAGACCATTCATTTAATTATTTATCAACAACCACATTTAACCACACTTCCCATTTTAATTAATTAATTTTCCATTTCCAACCCATTAACCAAAACAACCCATGTCATTTCAATTTCAACATTTCATTTAATTCCAATATTACCCAGGAAACTGGCACAACACAACCATTATCATCTCATTTGCTACATAGCACAACCACACATTGCTGCCCCACAACACAACCTCATACAAACCATACATCGCCACCCCACAACAAGGCCTCACAAACCCATCATCCCCACATGTCACAACCATACATAATTTCCCCATAGCACAACCATACCTCAACACATCACAAAACATTTTACAGATTTATTAAGGAGATTTTAACAATTTCACTTATTTATTTTAGGGGCATTATCACACAAGCCATAAATCCTAGGAAATTTTTTTATTAAACAAATATAAGTAGTTAAATAATTTAAATTTTAGGGTGATACCAAACAATCACAAATAGTTCCATAATCACAAAAATCACTGCACAAAAAAAGTTGTAACATCCTGAACCGAACACCGGGTCCAAGATGGATGCTATGCGACCTCATGCTTGCCTCCCCGTATGTAAGAGGATTCTAACTAGAAGAAATGGTATAAGAACATATGTGGGGAGATTATACCCTCAATATCATGTCATGGGATCAATAATAATCAATAAATAATAATAATAATAAATAATAAGAGCAATCATGCAAAATATTGAACTAAACTTGTCATATAAATAAACAGCTCCCAATGTGGCAAGACTATCCAGAAAGTAAACAAAAAATACATAAAGAGATAAAAAAATAACAAAAAATCATCTACAAGGTCCCCGATGTCTACCCCAATTCACTCTAGCTCCATGCTCTACTGCTCAACCATACACTATAGGCCCCTTTCCCTTCACCGGATCTCTGGTCATGAAATCTACAAGCACACTTAAATGGTCGAGTAGGGTGTGAGTAAAAGACTCGATAAAAAAACACCAATTAATCCTTACCATGAGTAAAAAATATATATAATAGTGTATATAATGACATAATTAAACAATCAATAAACACACATCATATTCCAAGTCATCATGAGCTGACCAATCCGCCACAAACTGTGGTACCACCTACTTTAGCTAATTACCTAAAAGGATGTCAAAGAAGAAAAATACCTCCATCAAGGTAATATTTCTCACCCAAACTAGTAATTGGTTGTCATAGGAGATCCACACACTCCACCATGTCATCATCTCACCCCACCCAGTCAGTGGTTGTCACCAGAACATTGCACATTTTATTAGGTTAATCCCTCATCTTCTTATCCTTTTAATCACCCACAACCTAAGTTCATAGGAAGACATGACCGGTATATGCTAGCTATCCACTATGATTTTCCCTCTATAGGGGTATCCATGTCTGCCTTTAAGGACATTATGATTGTGTCAGGTAGGGTAACTGACTATTGATGCTTTCCCCTATATAGGAATAGCCGTGCCCACCTTTAAGGATGTTAGAACTGCATAACTCCCAACATCAAGGATCCACCTAAATATCTTGGTCCTTGAAGTATAATTCCACAGGTTAAGAAACAAACAATAAATTTCATATAATGGAACAATAACGTACACCTAGATCAATGTTAGGAGTCACACATAATCACATGTCATAAACAAGAAAGCCCACATCCATTTACACATCCACATTCATCTCATAACAAGCATGGTTTATTCCAATATAAACATCACATCATGATAACATCTTATACACATAGACCATAATAGTAAGGAAAATCCTAACTTAAAGTTGTTGAAACCAACAACAGATCCATCAAAGGTTCCATCACCTGAACCGCGTTCGCACACCAACTAGAAATATGATCACACATTAAGGATTCCTAAAAACAAAATAAACTATTTTATTTCCAAAAGAAATAAAATATTACATGCGATAATACATTCTCTCTCCTAGATAAAATTTGAATTATCATTTTAGGACAACAAATGCATTAGAAATTTTCCACTCAAGAATAATTTCATTTCTATAAATATCATTTGATAATTTATTATAAATTATATTTTCAATTATTTTTTGATATTTTATTTTAAATGATCCATTTAAGATGTAAAAAATTGGATTAAAAATAACTTAATGCCTTCAAAAACAAAAATAAGATTTAGCTTCTACTCATCGAGATGAATCTAATGGCTCTAACGGTGCGTCAATCCGATCAATATCGAAGAAGATATTGAAGAAAGAAGTTTAGAAAAAATAATAAAATAAAATAAAAAAAAGAATAGAAGAGAGAGGGAGGAATGTGACGTTAGGGGGAGTAGAGTGGAATGAGAGGGATTAATTCTATCCCCATACACACCCCAATTCCAATTTATAATACATTTTTTTCATTTTTTATTTAATACCATTTATCATATATTTCTATCACATATTAAACTCATGGATTCATGAGCCCCCTCATGTACACGCCACTTCCATTATTTTTAATTATTATATTTAATAACTTTATTTTCTCTCTCACCTTAAAGCCACGTGTCACCCCATGACTCCCTTCATGCATTTTTTTTTAAATTCACCTTTTCAAAACACATTTAATCTACTCTTATTAAATATGTATATTAAATGTCATATATATACATATATACATACATACATAAATATATATATTTATATATTTATAAGCATTATATATATATATATATGTATACACACACTTGTATATACATATATATACCCGTACACACACACACACACATCTGTATATACATACATTCACCCCCACACATATAACCCATACACACACATATTATAAAAACACACACATACATACATTCATATATACATCCCCACATGTATATATCTACATATATATATTTATCCCCCCTCACAAACACACACACACATTTTTAATTTGACACACATAAATATAATAATAATAATAACAACAACAATATTAATTACTGTTATTAAAATACTAACATCATTTCCACCATTAACATTTTAAATACAAATTTTATTAAAAACTGAATAGTTAATATTTTTTTTATTAACCACACAATTGTATTTATTTATCACAAGTAATAATTTCACCACTATTACATTGATCACCAATAAATATACACATATGAAAAAACTCCACTCATCATTTAAATGAATTCCAGTTTATTTAATTATATATATAATTTCTATTTTAATTTCTTCAACACAAATAATAATAATAATAATATAATTATCATTACCCTTGCATATGATGTATTCAAACACCTGATGCACACAAAGCTTATGCCACGCCTGGGGTAAAAATCGTATTATGGACTAAACAGTGGTATCAGATTCTTCATATGATACACTGTTTAGGATATATTCCATTATTTTTGTAACAAATATAATAAAAAAATTAAATTAATTATCCTCATGTGCGATTTGACCAAACTCCTGATGCACACAAATGTTATGTCACACCTAGGGTAAACCTCACATACCAGACCTAATGGCGGTATCATATTTCTCATATGAGACACCATTCGGGATTTATTTCATTATTTTGGAAAAATAGAATGCACACATAATATAATATATTTAATATTTTTATTAAATAAATATCAAGGCTCTATGAGGCTCATAATTCCATGATAACTCGGTGACTAACTTCAAAAATACTCTATAGAACATTCCAAAGTGTTAACAAAGATTTTACCCTTACATAAAGGTTTTAAATCATTTATCAAGTGATTTTTATTGAAAATTTACATTTTTCACATAAAAATACTTATAAATTATTTATAAAGAGGGTTTTATTATCCTTAAAAATTTAAGGATGTTATAACCCCCCCCAAAGACCATGATTTTTAGTGGGGTATTTATCTCGTAAAATCACAATATTACAATAATAATATCAAAGATGTAAAAGCATGTGAATAATTTCGCCTACCCATCAATTTCAATCAACCATTTTCATTATCTTGATTAGGTAAATGCAAACCACCCCCATAGATAAACAATAGTAAACCTCTACTGCATGATACAAAAAAGTGATAAATGAGGGATTACCTACATCTTGATTAGGTAAATGCAAACCAACCCCATAGATAAACAATAGTAAAACTCTCCTACATGATACAAAAAAGTGATAAATGAGGGATTACCTACATCAAAAGACCTTTCCAATCTTACTGTGCACCACAAGGTAAAGGAAGAAGTGCCCACAAACCACAAACACATGAAAAAAATCACAGATCAACCTACGCAACACCCAAAGATCATCAAAAAACAACCTAAATCACACCCCAAACCAAAAATAAACCACCAAAATGGATCTTAGAATAAGAAAATAAGTAAATCCATGGGTAAGAGAGGAGAAATCACCATAGATCTCCAATGGTCATCCATCGAAACCAACAGATCAAGGCGAGAGAAGTAGGGATGGAAGATCCCTAAAAATCACCTAGGTATCTGTAAAAAATGAGAGCAAGAAAGGTACACATGAATAAAGGATAATCAGTTGAATAAAAGAATTTAAAACCTATAATTCACCATTTTCATGTCGTGAATCCCATTCACTATGAGAATTATATGGGAATTCCCAAAATTCCCACTTTCACCGAATTTCACGTCACCTCGGCTCAAATTAATTACATGTCATGAATCACTTTCATGACATGAATTTGTTTCATGAATTCCCCCTCATCCTGCCTAGAATATATGAAACCAACCTACTACACAAGACGTGAAAAAACAATTCACTATGTGAAACTAGTTCACATCATGAACCACTCACTACAACACTCTTACAACTTTAGCCCCCACTAAACCCTTTGTGGCTTCCTCCAAATCACCTCCAATACTCCCCAACCACCAAAAATAGATAATTAATAGGCCATGAAGGCATGATACATTACATCAAATACCTATCAAATGATTCTCATCCTTAATAATCAAAACCAAATCTGAAGAAAAGAAGGGGTCCAAAGAACCATAATGTGAGATACATCTCAAGGTTCTTTTCACACCGTAAATGATACTGCCAACCGAAACACCCACAAACACCTCACACAACCACACCACCACCTATCACCAAGAAAAACTCCAAACATATGGTACTAGCCACAAACCACCACATCACCACACAACCGCATCACAACTATCTCAACCTCTACACAACCCAAATCTACAAATTCCAAAACCAACAAACTGCACTACTCCAAACACAAAAATCATAGAAGTTTATCCTCCATATCAAGACACTATCTAATTTGTGTGGAACTGATTCATCCACATAGATTTAATTAAATCACATTATAATGCATCTCAATTAGGAATTGGGTCCTCCCATTTATATATATCATAAATTTATCATACATCACACATCAAGGAAAATATATTGTATCATAAAATAGAAGGATCCAAACATCACATCACAATGAAAAATAGAGAAAAGAAAAACTCAAAGAAACTATGGGTATTGGGAATGTATCTCCATATCTCACTCTTAATTATTATCTTTCAGGCCACCATACCTCCACAACACACAAACCAAAGGAATGGTCCATCCACGAAACACCTTATCTCGATGGTTCTAGATCTCTACCGACCACTCTATGAACATAATTTTGTTCTTAATACCGAACTCTACCTAGTCGATAACATGGGAGTCATCATAAAGATACTAATAAATCAAGGACAAATGGAATATGTCATGGATCCTCTCCAACTATGATGGCAATTCAAAACAATACATCACCTCATCAACTTCCCCCAATACCTAAAAGGGACCAACAAACTTTGGAGAAAGATTACCCCTACCAAACCTATACTGCCCATGTCGAGGGGAAACCTTTAGGAACACGTGGTATCCAACCTAAAACTATAAGGGCCTCCTCCTATGATTGATATAAGACTTATATCTGTCCCGTATTTCTTTCATCCTCTCAAGAAAAATATTAACCTTCTTTGTCATGCTCTACACCACATCGAGACCAAGAACAGTTGCCTCCCCAACCTCCACCCAGTACAATGGAGAATGACATAGTTTCCCATTTCATCCCAAGCCACAAAAATTGTCTCCTTGAGCCATAATATATCTTGGATACCCTTGGGTGTGCCACCAAAGGTGAGATATGAAACTCATGGAGAACACCCTCACACAACGCTGTCAGAATAAAAATCCTCACCTAAAATAATATCCAATTCTGACTATCCTTTGACCACCCCTCTAGACAATCACCATGGCCTACTCAATTGAGAATCACCTATGCCTATGAATCTCCCCATTAAGACTCCTCCACCCACTGTATTAGAGAATAATACACAATCATCTAAAATAAAAAAACTCTACCATAAACCACCCTTACATACAAGTGCATGGCTACAAACCCCTCCATCGCTATCCAATCATCTCCAGACTCATGAAAAACATCCTTCTAGGACTTCCTACTCAAATCATATGACACAAAATTCCCCTTTCCTAAGGTATAGGATATCTTAAAATAATAATCCTAAAGAAACTCTATAAAACTTCATTTCTATAGATTTACATCACACTGATAAAATATATACCTCAATCTCTTGTTATATGTGATGACCACAAAGCACTCCCTAATGAGATAAAGTCACAATAACCTTAGCATAAACAAAATTTCTGATAGATCCATATCATGGGTGGAATAGTTAAACTCATGAGGATGTGACTTCCTAGACCCGTAAGAGATCACTATCCTCTACTGCATCTATACACATCCTAAGACTAGATGGTAAGAATCAGAAAACACCTACACATCACCCCCTCCTATGGAAACTAGAGTACTAACCAACTTTTTCTTTAGGTAATCGAATGATGCCTGACATCAATTAGTACACACAAAATCCTAGCTATTCCTAGTCAACACTATCAATGGGGAAGTAACTAAAGAGAAATCAGGAACTAACCTATGATAATATCCTAAAATACCAATTAAACCATGAACCTATGCCATGTTCTTAGGTGTTTCCCAAGAAACAACTACCTTAACCTTTAATGGGTCCACTTCCATACACTGCTGAGACACCACATACCCAAGGAAATTTACCTTTTGTGTCCAAAACATACACTTGAAAAACTTTCCATAGATCTGGTGGCATAGAAGAACATGCAAGATAGTTCTAAGATGATCAACATGCTCCTTCTCTGACTTCAAGCAGATCAATATGTCATCGATGAAAACGACTATGAACTAGTATATGAATTCATGGAATATGAAGTTTCTGATACCCATGAACAAAAATGGTTTGTTCATGACACTGAATAAAATGACTACAAAATCAAAGTGCACATACCATTATCTGAAGGCAGTCTTTAGGATATCTTCCTCCTTCACCCTCAACTAGTGATACCCAGATCACATATTGATCTTGGAGAACTAACTAGCTCCTCTCAACTGGTCAAAAAATAATCTATCCTCAGAAGTGGGTAATGGTTCTTAATCATTAACCGATTCAACCTATGGAATTCTATAAAAAACCTAAGACTACCATCTGATTTCTTAGTGAATAACACTAGAGCACCACATAGTGACACACTGGGCCCGATGAAACCCTTCTACATCAGATCATCTATCTAAACCCTCAACTCCTGAAACTCAGAGGGTTCCATCCGATATGGTGACATTGAAAATGGAGAAGCACTAATATGTAAGTATATCCTAAAATCAACATCATGTTAATGTGGTAGTGTCACAACATCATATGAAAAAACATCTAGAAACCCCCCAATGACCATGGGAACCTCCACCACCCTAGAATCTATTGATTCCATAGACAACTAAACTATCAAAGGAATATGGGGTTCCACATGATGATTTCCCATCCAACAACCCACTTTCCAATGAAAACCACACATTGGCCATCCACTCTCAACAGAATGAATCTACTCTAAAATCAGTCTATAATAGAATGAATAGAATAAAACCATTCGATGCTGAGAATGACATCATATGGATACATCTAAAGAAACACCAGATCAATATAGGACTGATGTGGCCCTATCATCAGTTTACACCTCTGACACACATCAAACAAGTTGGTTTGGCATCCTAATGGCATAGTAAACACCAGGGGTATGGGAAGCCTCTCTATGTTTAGTTCTAGAGCATAGACTAGAGGGGGTGAAACAAAGGAGTAAAAAGATACCGAATCAAACAAAGAATAAACAAGGGTGGAGGATAAGATGAGTGTACCTCAAATTATCTATGGTCCCTTTGACACTGTTAACACTACTACATGAAAAAACCACACATAGATCCTCTACCTCTATTCTGATGGCCACCTCCATGACAACGCTTAGGTTGAGGTCCTTGAATATGAGTAAAATCCTAAGGTTGGACTCTACCTATAACATCCCAGGTAAATAAAGAATATATTTTTATTTTTATTTTTATTAAAATTTGTTAATTAAATATTAATTTTACTTTAAAGGGGATTCTATGTTTGACGGAGTACCTGATACACAACAACAGGTTTCTTTGAAATCTTACGTTGCACAATAATAATATAATATTATCATTTTAAATGGTAGTTAATGCCTAGCCATTGTATTAGTGGGAATGAAAAGAACTAACTAAAATATGATTATAAATTTTTGTTAAATGTTTTTACATTTATCAAATAAAAGTTAGAGGCTTCAAATGTGAATGAATCTAATTTTAAACATAATTTACTTTAAAAGGTTGATTTACCATCTTTTGATGGAAAACCCTCTTTAAATCTAGTTTTGGTCACTTTTATATGTTATATTTGACCAATTAAAATTATTCTTTAGAATAGGGACATCAAAATTCACTTTGGGTAAAATTTTGGTATTTTTATGATAAAATTCATTTTTTTGTGAATAGTGGGAAATACTGTATTTTAATTCAAAACTGACTTTTCATCTAATTTATTTATATGGTTAGATTATCTTTTTAATTAGTTTTAAAGTTTAATTAGATTATATTTTTACCATTTAATCTAATTTTGGTCATTGTAATTAATTTCACTTTGAAATTGGACATAAACAAGTGTCAATATTTTGATAGTTAATATTTCTTAAAAACACGCTTTTTGTTTTGACAACAGGAATTAATTTAAAATTAATTAATCCAACTTCTATGTTTTTAATTTGGTAAAATAGATGTCATTTTTGAATTTGGAATATTAAATATATCTTAGGCTGAATTTTTGGTATTTTTCTGGAAAACTTCAATTTTTGATGAATAGTGAAACCACTAAGTAGTAGTTAAAAACTGACTTTTTCATTTAAATGAAATTTTAACACTTCTGTGAATTTAATTTCAAAAATATGTCATACATGGTTGTTATTATTAAGTAAAATCCAGTTCAATAATATGAAAATAATTTTTTGTGAATAGAAACTTTTGACTTTTATTTAACACAGTTAAAGGTAAATAGGGTAATTCAAGGTAAAAAGAATATCATAATAATAAAAAATTACCTCAAAACTTGTCCTAACCTTATTGTAAGAGTCATGGCCGACGATGGGAATCCTTGGGTCTATTTTGGGACCCCGTGGATCCACTTAAGAGTGATAATGACACTTTATTTTAATTAATTTAATGTAAAGACAAAAATGACATAAACAAATATCTTTTAGTAAATTAATTTTTATATAGGGTTATATAAGTTATCTCTTAGACTATAAATATTAATTGGAAATATAAAAATATTTCATACATCATGTTAGTTTTTTTATAATTTTTAGACATATAATAAATAAAATTATTTATGACACAATAATGATGCAGTGTTTACCTCATTAATAAATGTTTTAAATAAATAATATTATAAAGATTAAAATAATATCCAAAACCTGTCTAATTATTATTGGATGATTTTATTTCGACCATTAGTAATATTATCTTTTACTTTAATTAGTTTTGGACCTTTATAAACTAAAAATAATTATATAATAAAATAATATTTTCACACTTTCTTAAAGAGACCCTCCTCCCCCTTATAAAAAGCCCTCACTTATAATCCATTACTCACACCTCTCAAGCCCCTTGGCTCATCAAAACTATGACAAAATAATCTATCAAGATCCCTCTATTCCTCCTAAAATCATTACCTTAGGAATAAGGCACTTCAAGAAACCCTTTTGGTTCAAACCAAAGGGAGTTACCCGATTTAAATGTAACGTCTTCTCTTAAGTTCTTTTGTTTTATTTTACTTCTCCAACCCCCTAAAATATTTTTATTAATTTCTTTTATAACAACACCAGTATCCTCAATATAATAGGTTTATTTTATGATAAGGATTCAAACTAAACTTACACACACCTCCATCTAATGGGTAAATAACACACTATTTCTGTGGATGACGAACTAACGCCTCACGAAACGATGATTGTTCAATCATCTCCTACCACCTCTTATGGTGACCATTATGATGGAACTGTATTTATATATGATATAGATTATTTTTATGTTTTCTCTATTCTTATGTAATTTTTATTTACAAACATACCATTATTATTTCTAATATGTGTACATACGGTAATTTCATTTTAGGAAGTGCGAACTACCGCCCCCTCAAGGTGATATGATTCGTTCATGACATACATGGAACGTATAAAGGATAGAGTTAATTAAATTATGTAACATATATATCATATGATATTATAATGGAATTATAATATACCTATGTATCATTAATTTTTCATTCCATTAAATATGAAATAGAAATGAAAGTAGCGTTCATGCGTACGTACGACTTACCGTCTCCATGAATGGTGCATTTCATTTCTTATCTCCAAATGTTATATAATATTATAAATACATGCATATAATGGATATATATGATATATATGATATATATGATATATAAATTATGAATAAAATTATGGATATAATGGGATTTTGACCACATGAACAACTTTTAATTATAAGAAGTTCATTTTTGACTCAAGTACCAAATATCGACAAAACGACCATTATTAACTTAAATGATTTAATAATGTTTATAACATGGTAATAAGTGATATAAAAGGAATAATAAACTTAAAAAAGGTTCTTAAGAAAGTACAAATTAACTTTAGCTTATTATTTATGAGATTAAAGAACGAACGGGTCAAGTCAGACACGAGGTAAGGGGTTTCTTATCTCACTTTTAATTCCATGAGATTTCCATTGTTCACCACTTATTTATGGCATGTGGTGTATTGTGTACTACCATTTGATATATATTATAATGATTATATTTATATTCATTGTATTATGTGATCCATTTGGTGGTTATTAACTTTTGTTCATATGACTCGATTGATTACAACGTGCTAAGGGGGTTTCATCTCACTTTTTATTCCCATGAGATTCATGCTATATTTGCCACTATTTACCTTTGTGTGGTGTATGTACTGCCCATTATTGTATTATTTGTGTAATATAATTTAATATATCAGTATTTTCATCTTAATTTTATGATTATTCTTTCATGCGATGTATGTTTCGTAAGTTACCAAATCGGTAAGGGAACTTTTTAACCCAATTTCCATTCTTTGGCTTAATCTTATAATTCTTAATTATGTCATGCTATTATTATGTGTGGAATCACTATTTATTTATTTATGTTGTAATTTATACTCCCCTTTGCGTGGATATACTTTTGATACACACAATCACTCCATTGAAAAATTCTCAAGTCATCGATATGAACATGATAAGAGTAATTTTAACTCAATTTCCATTCATTGAGTTAAACATCCGAGTCATTGGTTTTGTATTAAAAAGAACATGTGTGAATGTCCTCTGATTGATTTAAAATGAATATACAATAATATTGAGTGTATTTATATTTGTCACACATTATTATATAATTTATTTATCCTTAATCTAAGGATATAGTTTTTATAAGGGATTTCGTCTCAATTTACATTCCATTGAGACTTCATTGTTGTTATGCACCAATTCACTCTTATATGGTGTATATATTGTCCTTTGGCATATTATATCATGAATCCATCTATTCTCATGGTATTATAAATTTCTGATTTAATGTTATTTCTCAATTATTTGTATTCAAGAGTCTCTCATTTTGTTAATAACTCTTTAACTAAAATATCATTTTAAATGTTTTAAAGATTTATTCTTTTAAATCTTTATCATTAATGTCCATGTTTTAAAAATGGTTTTAAGGAATTATTTATATTTACATTAATGTTTTAAAATGATAATTTAGTTAAAATTTTCAAAGTGGTATGGGACACTTTGATTCAAAAATCTCTTTATTAATGTTTTATATGGTTTTGAAAATGGTTTAAAAAAGCATTGTTCATTTCAATATCCTGATTTGATATATTGTGATTGGAATGTGGAAATGTTATCTTTACTTTATGCTTGTGTTATGTGTTATGATTATGTTATGGTTATTGGACATTGTTTACGTATACGGGTGGTTCCGTGATAAATCTAGGGCGGGTGAGCCCAAGATAGCTCTCTAATGCATTGGGTAACATGAAGGAGTTAAACATTAATGTTTCTCCTAATAGATTTAGAGAATATACTGTGGTGGGTATTCCAAAGTAACTCCCTATATAGCTGTGATAGCTACAATGTATGTATTATATAGATTCCACAAGTTACCTTTATGATTTATGATTTCTATGTGTTATTCATAAATCTTATGATTTCATGAGGTATGCTATGATTGAAAAGTATAGTTTCATTGATTTGTATTTATTGATGGGTTAATGTTTCCTTTAATTATTTTATAACCCTTACTGAGATTTTTATTCTCACCCCAAGTTTTAAAATGTTTTTCACAATACTTAAAGATGAATAGGGTCAAGGATGGAATTGAGGAAAAGTCATGATGTCTAAAACATGGAACTAGACATGTTTTTTAAAGTTTTTATTTTATGAAAAATAAATGGATACTGAGTATAAGTGTATACTTTGTAATTTTTGAAATGTAATGAATAGATATGGCCTAATTCTCTAAAACTATAAACCTGAAAAGATACTCAATGTGAATTCTTGACTTAACTCAAGATTATGTAATGTTTAAGGTCGGGTTCTTACAGTTGGTATCAGAGGTTGGTTTAGACAAATTTAGGGATTAGGAGTTTTCGTTAAACACATGGTTAGTCCCTATGTCTATTATTTCAGTTTAATCATTGTTTTATAAAATTTTCAGATCAAGGAAAGTCGTTTACAAATGGAAGGAGGAGGATCTCAAATGACATTCCTATCTCTTCCTGATGTCATGCTTGCAATAATTATTTCAAAGTCATGTTCAGATGATTGTGAAACTTTTTTCTAGCATACAACTCACTTGCAAGCAGTTGTTTGAGATATAAAACACCTCCAATATACCTCAATATCATCGTGGATCATGGTTTGTATTTAATAAAATCCTATTTTCTCAATATTCTCATATTTTCAATAAAGGTAAATATTATCAAGGAATTTTCAAATATTTTACCTTATCACAAGATTTTGAAGAATATTATGATTTTGAAAAAGGTGTTGAAGAAGGAGATCCTTGCGCAACCTATTTATATTTTCTTTTACAATATAGTCTCTCAACACATACTTATGGTATTTTAAAAGGACCATTGATTGAAAGTTTCAACTCAAATTCTGTCCAACAGTTTTATAAAAATCATGTTTTATCAGATGTTTTAAAATTATATGTCATACACGATTATTTTCCGAAACCGTTTTTCTGCGAACACCCATATGACCCAAGTTGTACCAGGTGTATTTGGATGAAAGAAGAAAATGATTTTGAAGAATCTCTAAATCACTGTTTCAATGCATGGACCTTCTACCTACGTTAACAAGATGATTATGAAACCATATGGACACCATGATCAAGGTATGGTGTTTTTTCTATTGGGAATAGTTTTATTTTATCATATGGAGGTGCAAAAAATGACAATATATAAGATGTTGAGGTCTTAATGTATTGGGATGAAAATGAAAGGTATAAGAAAACCTTTGTGGTTAAAATATGTTAGGGTTATTTTTGAGTTTTATAAAAAGGACAATTTGTAATATTTGTGACAACCCATCACATCCAGAAAGGCCATAGGAATCAATCCCACAACTGAAGGTTGACAAGGGCGCATCGCCTACCATTGTCCTATGTGAAGTCTTTGGTTAGTATGACTTATTATTTTAAGTTAAATGATTTTATGGATCAAGAATAAGTTGATTTTGGGAACTTATGTTTTATAAAATGGATATACTTAATATAGGAAATGATTTGGTGATTAAGTGATAGAGGTTATTTTAGAAGATGTTTTCTCTTTTGGAAATATTATATACTTAAGGGAAATATAATACTATGGGATCTCATTTGTGGAGTAATGGTTGAAATTTTATTTTGTAAGAATCTATGTTTTTATTGTAGACATATGATGATTTGGTTTATTTATGGAAATGATTAACCTATCATGGAGAATATGTGATTAGGTTAATTACTTTTTAGTATGAAACTTTAAGATTAACTGATGTTATTTGGAGATAAATGTTAATATTTAATTTGGAGGACTATGTGATTAAATACTTATGAAATTTGGGTTTCAATATTAGTTTGGATTACTTTGAAGAATTTTATGGACAGTTTTTTATTGAATGGTCTTTGTTGAACTTTGGGTATTGTTTGAATTTTTTTGGAGATTAAGAGTAGTTTTTCTTTTTGTAAAAGATTATCCTTTTTGGGGATTATCTGATCTTGTACTAACCATTTTGGTTTTGGTTAATGTCTAAAGACATGGAAAAAATATAGTTCATATTTTTTGGATTATGTGATTCTATAGAAGTTGATTATAGTGCTTTCAATGTGAACAAGCCATCTTGAATACTCATCATTTTGAGAAAAGATGAGTTTGTGGTAGAAATATAGTAAAGGATGAAAGTATGCATGAAAAGTAAGTATGTTTCTTTATGTGCTTATTAAATCTCTTAAATAAATTCCTCAACTTTATGAAAAGTAAATTAAAACAAAAACATTGTTGTTAACTTTTCCTACTGGGGAATCAAAGACCGTTTAACCCATTACAAGTTTGTGATTTTCTAGTGGTTAACTTTCTCCTAATCATGCTTTCTACCATTTTACATCAAAGCTTAATGGTTTGTTTCTCTTCTATATCCATGTTTTCCTAAATGGAATCCTAGTATGGGCTATCTCATATGACCTTTGTATTTATATTTCTTTCTTTTAATGTGATATTTTTATTGACTCTTTTTTCGATGGGGAACTTTTAATGAAGTTTCCAAGCCCAATTTTAAAATTGCGAGGACGCAATTCCCAAAAGGGGGGAAGGATGTAACATCCCAGGTAAATAAAGAATATAAATTTTTTATATTTATTAAAATTTGTGAATTAAATATTAATTTTACTTTAAAGTGGATTCTATGTTCTATGGCATACCCGATACACAACAATGAGTTTCTTTGAAATCTTACGTTGCACAATAATAATATAATATTATTATTTTAAATGGAAGTTAACGCCTAGACATTGTATTTGTGGGAATGAATAGAACTAACTAAAATATGATTATACATGTCTATTAATTTTTTTTACATTTATCCAATAAAATTTAGAGGATTCAAATGTTAATGAATCTAATTTTAAACATAATTTACTTTAAAAGGTTGATTTACCACCTTTTGATGGAGAACCCTCTTTAAATCTAGTTTTGGTCACTTTTATATGTTTTATTTGACTAAATAAAATTCTTATTTAGAATCGGGACATCAAAATTCACTTTGCGTAAAATTTTGGTATTTTTCTGATAAAATTCAATTTTTGATGAATAGTGGAAAATACTGTATTTTAATTCAAAACTGCTTTTCATATAATTTATTTTTATGGTTATATTATATTTTTAATTGGTTTTAAAGTGTAATTATATTATATTTTTACAATTTAATCAAATGTTGGTAATTGGAATTAATTTCACTTTGAAATTGGACATAAACAAGTGTCAATCTTTTGATAGTTAATATTTCTTAAAAACACGCTTTTTGTTTTGACAACGAGAATTAATTTTAAATTAATTAATCCAACTTCTATGTTTAGAATTTGGTAAAATAGACATCATTTTTGAATTCGGAATATCAAATATATCTTAGGTTGAATTTTTGGTATTTTTCTGAAAAACTTCAATTTTTGATGAATAGTGAAACCACTAAGTAGTAGTTAAAAACTGAATTTTTCATTTAAATGAAATTTTACCGCTTCTGTGAATTGAATTTAAAAAATACAACATACATGGTTGTTATTAGTAAGTAAAATTTGGTTCAATAAGATGAAAATAATTTTTGGTGAATAATAACTTTTGACTTTTATTTACCGCGGTTAAAGGTAAATAGGGTAATTCATGGTAAAAAGAATATCATAATAATAAAAAATTACCTTAACACTTGTTCTAACCTTATTGGACGAGTCATGGAAGACCATGGGCATCCTTGGGTATATTTTGGGACCCCATGGATCCACTTAAGAGTGATAACGACACTTTATTTTAATTAATTTAAAGTAAAGACAAAAATGACATAAACAAATATCTTTTAGTCAATTAATTTTTACATAGATTTATATAAGTTATCTATTAGAATATAAATATTCATTGAAAATATAAAAAGATTTCATACATCATGGTATTTTTTTTATAATTTTTAGACATAAAATAAATAAAATTATTTATGATACAATAATGATGCAGTGTTTACCTCATTAATAAATGATTTAAATAAATAATATTATAAAGATTAAAATAATATCCAAAACCTGTCCAATTATTATTGGATGATTTTATTTCGACCATAAGTCATCTTATCTTCGACTATAATTAGTTTTGGACCTTTAGAAACCGAAAATCATTATATAATAAAATAATATTTTCACACTTTCCTAAAGATCCCCTCCAACCCCTTATAAAAAACCCTCACATCTAACCCATTAATCACACCTCTCAAGCCCCTTGGCTCATCCAAACTCTGCCCCAATAATCTCTAAAGATCCTTCTCTTCCTTATAGAAGCCTTACCTTAGGAATAAGGCACTTCAAGAAACCCTTTTGGTTCAAACCAAAGGGAGTTACCCGATTTAAAGGTAACGTCTTCTCTTAAGTTCTTTTGTTTTATTTTACTTCTCCAACCCCCTAAAATATTTTTATTCATTTATTTTATAACAAAACCAGCATCATAAATATACTAGGTTGTTGTTATGATAAGTATTAGAACTACACTTACACACACCTCTATCTAATGGGTAAAGAACATACTGTTTCTGTGGATGAAAAACTAACGGCTCACAAAACAATGATTGTTCAATCTTCTCCTACCACCTCTTATTGTGGCCATTATGATGGAACTATATTTATATATTATATATATTATGTTTTGTTTTCTCTATTCTTCTGTAATTTTTATTTACAAACATACCTTTATACTTTCCAATATGTGTACATAAGATAATTTCATTTGAGGAAGTGCGGACTATCGCCCCCTCAAGGTGATATGATTCGTTCATGACATACATGGAATGTATAAATGATGGTTTTAATTAAATTATGTAACATATATATCATATTATATTATACTGGAATTATAATATACCTATTTATCATTAAGTTTTCATTCCATTAAATATGAAATAGAAATGAAAGTAGCATTAATGCGTACGCACGACTTACCGTCTCCATGAATGATGCATTTCATTTCTTATATCCAAATGTTATATAATATTATAAATAAATACAAAACTAGATATATATATTATATATATGATATCTAAATAATGAATAACATTCTGGAGATAATGGAATTTTGACCACATGAACAACTTATAACTATAAGAAGTTCATTTTTGACTCAAGTACCAAATATCGACAAAACGACCATTATTAACTTAAATGATTGCATAATGTTTATAACATGGTAATAAGTGATATAAAATTAATAATAAACTTGAAAAAGTTTCTTAAGCAAGTAGAAATTAACTTTATCTTATTATTCATGAGATTAAAGAAAGAACGGGTCAAGTCGGACACGAGGTAAGGAGTTTCTTATCTCACTTTTAATTCCGTGAGATTTACATTGTTCACCACTTATTTATTTCATGTGGTGTATTGTGTACTGTAATTTGATATATATTATCATGTTTCTATTTATATTCATGGTATTCTGTGATTCATTTGGTGGTTATTAACTTTTGGTCATACGACTCGATTGATTACAACGTGCTATGGGGATTTCATCTCACTTTTTATTCCCATGATATTCATGCTATATTTTACACTATTTACTTTTTTGTGGTGTATGTACTTCCCATGTAACACCCCAAGCTTCCACGATATGTTTCTCTTTGAATAATACAATAGTGTGTGCTGTATGCAACTTCGAGTTCTAACACACCACAACCAATAAAACTAGCCATTATGAATAATAATACCCACTTTTTGAAATTTTATAAATTTTATCTTTCAAAATAGACTTCATTTTTGGATTCAGAATATCAAAATTATCTTAGGGTTAATTTTTGGTATTTTTCTGAAAATTTTCAATTTTTGATGAATAGTGAAAAATACTGAGTTATAGTTTAAAATCGAATTTTTATTTAATTTTTTTTATTTAAATTTATTTTAGATAAAAATAGATACATAATACCTATATAAGTTCAATGTAATTCATTGGAGTCAGTTTATAATGATTTTAGATATATAAATTTTTTTAATGAACTTTTTACCGTCTTTTACCTACCTCCTAGGAGCATTTGCAAATTTTACATAAAACTTAATTTTACCGCTTCTGTGAGTTGAATTTAAAAAATTCGAGAGATAGGGTTGATATCAGTAAGTAAAATGTGGTTCGATAAGATGAAAATAACTTTTTGTGAATAGTAACTTTTTACTTTTATTTACCACGGTTAAAAGTAAATAGGGCAATTAAGGGTAAAAATGATATTATTATTACCCTAACACATGTCCTAATTCTATTGGATAAGTATAATTCGACCAAAAACAACCTTAGGAATAAAATATTAACCTCTTTGGTCTACTTGGATTAGATCAGGACATTTATTATTATTTAATTCAAAGAAGAGTTAAAAGTGTTAAATTCAAAGTTTAGTAACTAAACTATTTTTAATATAGGTTTACACATGAGATAAATTCAACTATAAATATTAATTAGAAATATAAAAATATTTCCTAAATAATGGTATTTTATTTATAATTTTTAAAAATTAAATAATTTAATTTATTTATGACACAATGATGATGCAGTAATTACCTAATTAATGAAATATTAAAATAATTGATATTATAAATATCCAAATAAATGTAATTTGATACTTTTTATGAATTAAACTAATTTTATAGGTTAATATGAAATGTTAGGGTTGGTTAGATTATTTTTTTTGAGTTAATAATTCTATTATGAATTTAGAAAAAAAAACCAAATAGTGTCAAAATTGACATAAAAGAGTTTTTAAAACAAATATTATATTATTAATTGATATTATATTCCTAAAAATCTAAGAATTGGAAAAAGGTATTAAATAATATTATATATGTCATTAATTAACCACTTGAGGTTCTCTTGGATGTTTATAGTAAGTTTATTAACCATATAATATAAAAATTCAAAGAGACATGGTAAATGTCAAACTATTTAACTAAGAGTTAAATCTAAAAGATAAGGTTAATATAGTGACCCAAACCTGTCTAAAACCCATTGGTTGAGTTGTTTTTGACCCATACCCACCTTATACTTTAAATAATTTATTTTGAGCCATTAGAAACCGAAAATTATTTTATTATAAAATAATATTTCTAGCTTTTCCTAAGGTGCCCCTCACCCCTCTTATAAAAGGGCACTCCCCTTACCTAAAATTAACATCATCAAAGCCTTTTGGATCGGCCAAACCCTACCCAAATACCCTCTCAACTATCCTCCCTTCATCCTAGAGGCCTTCCTTTAGTTATAAATCCAACCTAATGAGCCCTTTTGATCAAATCAAAAGGAAGAACCCGAAGAAGAGGTAAATATTTCATCACCTCTTTCAAGTTCTTTTCTTCTTCCAATTCCTCTTTCTTTGTTGTTTCATTTATAAAATAATAAATCCAGTATCTTATATATACTTTGATGTTATTATAAATATGGTACAACCGTATTCATTATTATATCCATCCTTTGAATGACATGTCACCATATGTGCGTACATATGACTTACCGTCTCCACGTCGTGGTGTAGTTGTTATTCAATACATTATTATTTGGATGGGTATAATAATGATGTATAATTGATATAAATAATAAATATAACATGATAATGATTCTGTATATATTATATACCATCCAATTATATATTATTTTTATCAAAATAATGATATTGTTACTCGTGCGTACGTACGAATTACCGTCTCCACGAATGCGATGAGATTCATTCCCCATCATATCTATTCAAGACTAATTTTCATTAGATGATTAAAAATAATGTTTAAAGACTTAATATAATTTTGAATATGAATAATATACATCCTATCCATAACAAACATTACTTACATAACAAATCATATAAAGGAAAACGAATCAGTTAACACCCGAAACGATGATAATACTAAAATATTATTAACAAAGAAATATTAAAAGATTATATATGATATCATATTAATGTATATGATTATTGTATAATTTAATAACAATTATTTCACCATTATATAGGATGTTAACCTACCATCGACCAAGAAAAAGTACAAGGTAAGGGTTAATTTCACAATCTCTTTATTATCCGAGGTTGTTTTTACGTGAGTATCTACTGGGACCTCTTTATCATCCACATCCATGTTTCTTAAAAATGTATTCCAATTTTTTTTACTATTTACTAGACTATGGGTTAAATTCATTTATACCCTTTATTGAATTTTTATAAAATGGTTTTAAAGGAATATTTCCGTCGTTTTCCAAACAAGGTACTTTATGACCTTTTTGACAAAATTAAGGTAAGAATGTTTTTTTAACTTATACGGAGGGTGCGGCTATTTTCCGCCATTATAACATCGTCGAAGATTCCCTTACAAGATTATAATAATATTTTAAAAATAATTTTTTTCTTTATAATTATGTGACTCTTAAATGATTTCAAAATAGAAAGAGATATTTCTCTAAAAAAAGGTTTTGATTTCATCTATGTCAACATACTTTGATAAATTTTAAGCTTATTTGAAGTTGATTTATTATGATACAAAACTTCCATATTGTATTGAAGGTTTTGTGATATGTTTGACTGTGGATGTGTTATTTTCACACCATTCATGGTTTATAGATAAAGTATTGACATTTTGTATGCCAGTTTTAATACAAATGTTTATGTTATGTTTAAACCTTTTCATATGAGGAATTCATTAGACTTAGTAAGTGATGGGTGGAGCTCGATATAGCTCCTCGATGAATTGGTAGGTCTCGTGAGACAAACTAGTGTCTTGGCACAAGGCCTTGACAAAATATTATTTGTTGTCTTGGCACAAGGCCTTGACTATGTGGTTATGAAGTCTGGCATTATGCATTCCATTATTATGAAAGTGGCTATTGATATTGCATGTGATTATTAGATTAGTAGAATATCTATGTGAATAAGTAAATGGAATTATATGATTTTATCTTTGCCATATTATGTTGAAGTTCAAGTTTAAAAGGCTTTTGTTTTAGTCTTATACATTTCCTTAAATGTTTATGCTCATTTATGAAAGTTTCTGCTATATTGTTATCCTTATTGAGCATCTGAGCTCACCCATTTCTATGTTTTATTTTTCCCAGGATGCGAAGAAGTATATTATGAATAACCTGTAGGGATATTCTATGGGATATCAGTATTTTATATGGAATCAATTTTATTGTAGTTTTACATTTTATGATGTAATGTAAACCTTATGAATGTATCTAGTACTTCCAAGGCTATTAAACTAATCAATTTTTTGAGACTTGATCTTTTGTGATCATGCCAATGATACCTAATAATGCACCGAATATGGGTAACTGGGGTTAGGGTGTTATAGCTGGTATTATAGGAAGTTTATTACAAACCTTGGAAACTAGATTTAGATAAACTCTGATTAGAGCACATAGCCCTAAGATAGACTTTGAGGATTAATATATAAGAACTTCCTATAATTTTGGTATTATAGATATTTTGTGAGTTTTACAAGCAATACATCCCTGTATGGATATGAGCGGGTAGAGGCGGCTCTGGAACATATGTACCTAGTGGTAAAACCCAAAAACACCGCATTGAGCTAGACTCGAATGAGAACTGGTGCACGACAAAGGGCCTTGCTGCACTCTTGGTTATGACACTCCCAGGGGATATGCTTAGGATAATTCTCATTTTATTTACAAACCATTATGAAGGGTTTATGAGTATATACTTTCTCAAAGAAAACATTTTTATCATTATGGATTATATCCATAAACTGTTCAATTTATGTTAAGTGTTTTACAAGTTTCGATTTATGTATTACGATTCATAAACTAATCTAGTTTATGCCATTTTTTAAAAATGGTGCAAAGTGGAAGGAATTAAAACCATATCAATGCACACAATCCATGTAGGGATTGTAATCCTACTCAAGATAATTATAGTGGAGCTGGTGATGCAACTGGTGCTGATCAGTTAATCACCATACCGGGACAACTCACTCAGGTTATGAATAATAACCTTACCTGTATGGAGCACCCTGATCCGCAGCGTGGAGGATCAATGTTAGATCACTTCATGAGGAAAAAAACACCAACATTCAATGGGGGTAAAAATTCACTAGTAGCTAAGAAATGGATAAATTTCTTAGGGAAAATATTCTACACCTTGGGGAGTAGCTAAAGGGAAAAAGTTTTCATGGTAATTTACCGCCTCACTGGCGATGCTGATTAATGGTGGTCATTGATTCAAAACACAAAGGAATATGATGAAGTATAAAATATGGAATGGAGGGAGTTTAAAGAAATTTTCTTAGAAAAGTACTTTCCTCCTGACCATCGAGAAGATATGGAAAGTCAATTTTTGAGTCTGAGGCAAAAGGTGGATGAAAATTTCTCAAAGTATGAAGATAACTTTACATGGTTAATGAGGCATGCTATAGATTATATACGTAACCCAAGAAGTAATATTTATAGTTTCTTTGATGGGTTAAAACCATTTATCTGTCGATTATTAGTCTCAAATCCTTCTCATCATACGAAGATATTGTCTCATGTGCTATCAAGATAGAAAAATAATTCTCTAAGTCTTAAGACTTTAGAGTAAAGTAAGAGAAGAAGAGATCTGCTGAACACTCTGGAAATAGAGATAAGGGGAAGAATGGAAAAGTTGAATATCCATCCTGTAGTAAATGTGGGAACAAACACCCTGGTACTTGCCTGAGGGGAATGGGAGTTTGTTACAAGTGTGGTGAAAAAGGCCACTAAGCTCATGATTGCAAGGGGAGGAAAGAGACTATCAATGTTGAATGCTAAAATTGTAGAGAAAGGGGGAATTATGTGAATTAATATCCTAATAGTCAGGGGAACTTACCTCAGAAAAGGGAAAGAGATCAAGGCCAATCTTATGCTATCACTACTGCTAAGGTTGAAGCTCCGAAAGATGTGATGGTAGGTAATTTAATGGTCTCCTCAAGTTTAGAAAATGCTTTATTTGATTCTGGATCATCGCATTGTTTCATATCTTCCCAATTTTCTAAGAAAATTAGATATTTCCAATTTGATTTATTAAGGGATTTTTCAGTCAAAACTCCTAAGGGAAGTATCATTGCAACAAAGTTTTGTGAATCAGTCCTCATTAGGGCATATAAATGTTCTTTATCTGCTGATCTCATCATTATACCTATGATTAAATTTGATATAATCCTCGGCATGGATTGAATTTCAGACCATGATGCAAAAATTTATTGTAAGAAGAAGGAGGTTACAATTTTTGATGATGATAAGGAGTACCTTATCTTTAGATAAGAAACATCACCACCTAATTCTTATCTAGATCCACCCCCAGTAGCTCAAATAAATTCAATTATTGGGGAGGACGAGAATGAAATAACTGTGGGTGAGTAAAGGAATGTTCAAATAGAGGATGTATCTATTGCGTAAGAATATGTTGATGTGTTTCTAGAATATTTACCTAGACATCCTCTAGAATGAGAAATTGAGTTTTCAATTTATTTAATTCTTGGTTCAAGGACCATATCGAAGACCCCTTATAGAATGGACACTATGGAATTAGTGGAACTAAAGAAACAACTAGAGGAATTGAGTAAAAAGGGATTTATTCTCCCTAGTGTTTCTCTATGGGGATCCCCTGTCCTTTTTGTCAAGAAGAAATATAGATCTATGAGGTTGTGCATTGACTACAAGGAGATCAATGCTATAACAATAAATAACAAGTATCCCCTACCTCACACTGATGATTTATTTGACCAACTACATGGAGATCAATAATTTTCAAAGATTGACCTTCGATTTGGATATCATTAGTTGTTTGTGACGAAGGAAGACATTCCAAAAATAGCATTTCAAACCAGTTATGGGAATTACAAGTTTATAGTAATTCCTTTTGGATTGACTAATACACCCTCTGTCTTCATGGATCTAATGAATAGAGTTTTCAAGGAATATCTTGATGAATTTTTAGTGGTATTTATTGATGATATATTGGTATACTACAAAATCTACTAAGATCATGAAAATCACTTGTGTATTATCCTGAAGACTATTAGAAGAAATGAATTATATGGGAAGTTTAACAAGTTTGAATTATGGCTTCAGCAGATTTATTTTCTTGGCCATATTGTCTCTAAGTATGGAATCTCTTTTGATCATTCTAAGACCAAGGAAATCCAAGAATGGCCAACACCAATGAGTATAACCGAGGTATGCAGTTTTATTTGTTTAGCAGGTTATTATCGACATTTCGTCCAGAATTTTGCCTGGTTGGCTAACCCATTAACAAAGCTCACACAAAAAGAGGTTAAATTTGTTTGGAAATAAGAGTGTGAAGAATGTTTTGAAGAACTGAAGAGAAGATTAGTCAATGCTACTATATTGACTCTACCATAAGGGAATGATGATTTTGTTATTTATAGTGATGCTTCAAATAAAGGACTTGGTTGTGTCTTTATGCAGAATGATAGGGTTATTGGCTATGCATCACGACATCTAAAAATTCATGAGCAAAACTATCCTACTCATGATCTTGAGTTAGTAGTTGTAATCTTTGCTTTGAATATATGGAGACATTATCTCTATGTTGAAAAATGTGAGATATATATCGATCATAAGAGTTTGAAGTATATTTTCTCATAGAAATAACTCAACATGAGGCAAAGGAGATGGATTTAACTACTCAAGGATTATGATTGCATGATACACTACCACCCAGGGAAGGAAAATAAGGTGGAAGATACTTTGAGTAGAAAAGATCATGGAGTTTTGAACAAGATGATAGTTGAAAGGGGTCATATTTTTATGGATCTAGTAAAGATGGATATGGGAATAACCATGGAAGGTGAAACATTAATGATTTTTCAAATGGTTTCCAAACCATATTTACTAGAAAGGATAAAAAGTTCTCAGGTTGATGATGAGGAGTTTCAAAAGAAGATTAAAGCTGTGAATGATGGGAGATTGAGTGACTTCATATATGAAGATGAAATTTTGAAATTTGGGAAGAGACTTTGTGTTCCCAATATACCTGATCTAAAAAGAGAATTGTTGGATGATGCTCATAGTTCCAATTTCTCTATACACCCTGGGAGCACCAAAATGTATAGAGATTTGAAGGAACATTTTTGGTGGGACAACATGAAGAGGGAGATTGCTGATTTTGTGTCAAGATTTATGGTTTTTCAACAAGTGAAAGCTGGAAGGAAACAACCTGGAGGAGTCTTGCAACCTCTTCCCATACCTGAGTGGAAATGGGATAATATTACGATGGACTTTGTCATGGGACTACCAAAGACTCCTAGAAAGAACAATGCAATATGGTTCATTGTTGATCGTCTTACCAAGTCTGCACATTTTCTTGCTATAAGAGAAGATTTACCACTTGAATGTCTGGAAAGACTATATATTAATGAATTTGTGAGACTTCATGGAGTAACACTATCAATTGTTTCTGATCATGATCTCCATTTTACATCAAGATTCTAGAAAAGTCTTCAGAAATCCCTGGATACTAAACTTCGTTTGAGCACTGCCTACCACCCCCAAACTGATGGACAATCAGAACAGACTATTCAAACCTTAGAAGACATGTTTATATCATGTTCACTTGACTTTCTCGGTACGTGGGATCAATATTTACCTCTAGTAGAATTTTCCTATAAAAATAGATTCCATTCAAGTATTCAGATGGCACCATATGAAGCGTTATACGGAAAGAGATGTCTCACACCAACCTGTTGGGATGATGTTGGTGAAAGAAAACTCGTAGGCCCATAACTTGTGGAGAAAATGATGGAAAAGGTGAATATAATCCAAACCCACATCAAAGCAGCTCAAAGTAGACAAAAGAGCTATACTGATAACCGAAGGAAGGATTTGGAATTTCAGGTAGGAGATCATGTTTTCTTGAAGGTATATTCATAGAAGGGTGTTATATATTTCAATAAGAAGGGTAAACTGAGTCCCAGGTACATCAGACCTTTTGAAATTCTAGAATGAATTGAGGCTGTATCTTACCATTTGACAATGCCTCCAAGTCTCTCCAAAGTTCACGATGTGTTCCACGTATCACTATTGAGAAAATACATGTCTGACCCAACACATGTACTCACCTATGAGGAATTAGAACTGGAACCCAAAATGTCTTATTACGAAGAGCCCGTTAGGATTCTTGATACTAGAGAACAAGTGTTGAGAAACCAGATGACTCGTCTGGTAAAGGTTCTATGGAGAAACCATAAGATGGAAGAGGCAACATGGGAACCCGAGGAACTTATGATGAAGAACCACCCGAGTCTTTTTATGCAGTAATATTCTAGAAATTTTGAGGACAAAAGCATTTGAAGGATAGGAGAATGTAACACACTAAGCTTCCACGATATTCTTCTCTTTGAATAATACAATAGCGCGTGCCGTACGCAACTTCGAGTTCTAACACACCGCAACCAATCAAACTAGCCGTTATGAATATTAATACCCACTTTTTGAAATTTTATAAATTTTATCTTTCAAAATAGACTTCATTTTCAGATTTGGAATATTGAAATTAGCTTAGGGTGAATTTTTGGTATTTTTCTGAAAACTTTCAATTTTTGATGAATAGTGAAAAACACCGAGTTATAGTTTAAAACTGAATTTTTATTTAAATATTTATTTATTTTATTTAAATTTATTTTAGGTAAAAATAGATACATAATACCTATATAAGTTCAATGTAATTCATTGGAGTCAGTTTATAATAATTTTAGATATATAAATTTTTTTAATGAACTTTTTACCATCTTTTACCCACCTCCTATGAGCATTTGCAAATTTATATAAAACCTAATTTTACTGATTCTGTGAGTTGAATTTAAAAAATACGAGAGATAGGTTGATATCAGTAAGTAAAATGTGGTTCAATAAGATGAAAATAATTTTTGGTGAATAGTAACTTTTTACTTTTATTTACCATGGTTAAAAGTAAATAGGGTAATTAAGGGTAAAAATGATATTATTATTACCCTAAAACATGTACTAATTCTATTGGATAAGTATAATTATACCAAAAAAAACCTTAGTAATAAAATATGAACCTCTTTGGTCCACATGGATTAGATTAGAACATTTATTATTATTTAATTTAAAGAAGAGTTAAAAATGTTAAATTCAAAGTTTAATAACTAAACCATTTTTAATATAGGGTTAAGCATAAGATAAATTTGACTATAAATATTAATTAGAAATATAAAAATATTTCTACATAATGGTATTTTATTTATAAATTTTAGACATTAAATAAATTAATTTATTTATGACACAATGACGATGCAGTAATTACCTAATTAATGAAATATTAAAATAATTAATATTATAAATATCCGAATAAATGCAATTTGAGACTTTTTATGAATTACAATAATTTTATAGGTTAATATGACATGTTAGGGTTGGTTGAATGAATTTTTTTCTAGGTAATAATGCTGTTATGAATTTAGAAAAAACAAAATACCAAATCGTGTCAACATTGATATAAAAGAGTTTTTAAAACAAATATTATATTATTAATTGATATTCTATTCCTAAAAATATAAGGATCATCCAATGGTCTTAAATAATACTATATATGTCATTAATTAACCACTTTAGGTTCACTTGGAGGTTTATAGTAAGTTTATTAACCATATAATATAAAAATACAAAGAGACATGGTAAATGTTAAACAATTTAACTAAGAGTTAAATCTAAAAGATAAGGTTAATATAGTGACCCAAACCTATATAAAACCCATTGGTTGAGTGGTTTTCTACCCATACCCACCTTATCCTTTAAATAATTCATTTTTGATCCATTAGAAACCGAAAATTATTTTATTATAAAATAATATTTCTAGCTTTTCCTAAGGTGCCCCTCACCCCTCTTATAAAAGGGTACCCCCCCTTCCCTCAAATTCACACCTTAAAATCCTTTTGGATCGGCCAAAACCTGACCAAATACCCTATAAACTATCCTACCTTCATTATAGAGGCCTTCCTTTAGTCATAAATCCAACCTAAGGATCCCTTTTGATCAAATCAAAAGGAAGAACCCGAAGAAGAGGTAAATATTTCATCACCTCTTTCAAGTTCCTTTATTCTTCCACTTACTCTTTCTTTGTTGTTTCAATTATAAAATAATAAATACAGTATCTTATATATAATATTATTCTATTATAAATATGGTAAAACCGTATTCATTATTCTATCCATCCTTTGAATGACATGTCACCATACATGTGTATGTACGGTTTACCATCTCCACGTCGTGGTGTAGTTGTTATTCAATACATTATTATTTGGATGGGTATAATAATGATGTATAATTGATGTAAATAATAAATATAACATTATAATGATTCTTTATATATTATATACCATACAATTATATATTATTTTTATCAAAAGAATGATATTTTCGCTCGTACATACGTACGGATTACCGTCTCCACGAACACGATTAGATTCATTCCCTATCGTATCCATTCAAGAATAATTTTCATTAGATGATTAAAAATAATGTTTAAAGACTTAATATGATTCTAAATATGAATAATATATATCCTATCCATAACAAACATTACTTACACAACAAAGCATATAAAGGAAAACAAATCAGTTAACACCCGAAACGACGATAATACTAAAATATTATTAACAAAGAAATATTAAAAGATCATATATGACATCATATTAATGCATATGATTATTTTATAATTTAATAAAAATTATTTCACCATTATATAGGAGGTTAAACTACCCTTGACCAAGGAAAATTGCAAGGTAAGGGTGAATTTCACAATCTCTTTATTATCCGAGGTTGTTTTTACGTGAGTATCTACTGGGACCTCTTTATCATCCACATCCATGTTTCCTAAAAATGTATTCCAAAACATTTTTTTACTATTTACTAGAATATGGGTTAAAGTAATTTATACCCTTGTTTGAATTTTTATAAAATGGTTTTAAAGGAATATTTCCATCGTTTTCCAAACAAGGTACTTTATGACCTTTTTGACAAAATTAAGGTAAGAATGTTTTTTTAACTTATACGGCCAGAGCGGCTATTTTCCACCGTTATAACATCATATAATCTTCCATTAAAAGCTTATAAGAATATTTTCAAAATAAATGTTTTCTTTATAATTATGTGACTCTTAAATGATTTCAAAATAGAAAGAGATATTTCTCTAAAAAAGGTTTTGATTTCATCTATGTCAACATCCTTTGATGAATTTTAAGCTTATTTGAAGTTGATTTATTATGATAAAAAACTTCCATATTTTATTGAAGGTTTTGTGATATGTTTTATTGTGGATGTGTTATTTTCATACCATTCATGGTTTATGGATAAAGTATTGACATTTCATATTCCAGTTTTAATACGAATGTTTATGTTATGTATAAACCTTTTCATATGAGGAATATATTGGACTTAGTAAGTGACAGGTGGATCCCACTATAGCTCCTCGATGCATCAGTAGGTATCATGAGAAAAAATAGTGTCTTGGAACAAGGTCTTGAAAAAATCTTATTTTTAGTCTTGGCACAAGGCCTTGAATTTGTGGTTATGAAGTCTGGCATTATGCATTCCATCATTAGGAAAGTAGCTATTGATATTGCATGTGATTGTTCTATTAATAAAATATCCATGTGAATAAGTAAATGGAATTATTTGATTTTATATTTTCCATATTATGATTAAGTTCAAGTTTAAAAGGATTTTGTTTTAGTCTTATACATTTCCTTAAATGTTTATTCTCATTTATGAAAGTTTCCGCTATATTGTTATCCTTACTGAGCATATAATCTCACCCCTTTCTATGTTTTATTTTTACCAAGATGTGAAGAAGTATATTATGACTAACCTACAAGGATATTCTATGGGATCTCAGTGTTTTATATGGAAACAATGTTGTTGTAGTTTTTCATTTTGTGATGTAATGTAAACCTTATGAATGTATCTAGTACTTCAAAGGATACTAAACTAATCGGTCTTTCGAGACTTGATCTTTTGTGATCATGCCAATGATACGTAATAATGAACTGACTCTGGGTAACTGGGGTCAGGGAGTTATATCCCATGATTGTATTCTTTGTGTAATATACTTTAATATATGGGTATTTACATTTTCATTGTATGATTCTTCTTTCATGTGGTGTATGTTTTGTAAGTTACCAAATCGGCAAGGGAACTTTTTAACCCAATTTCCATTCCTTGGGTTAATCTTCTAATTCTTAATTATGTCATTATATGATTAAGTGTGGAATCACTGTTTATTTATTTATGTTATAATTTCCACTCCCATTTGTGTGGATATACTTTTTATACACATAATCACTCCATTGATAAATTCTCAAGTCATTGATATGAACATGATAAGAGTAATTTTAACTCAATTTCCATTCATTGAGTTAAACATCAAAGTCATTGGTTTTATCTTAAAAAGAACATGTTTTAATGTCCTATGATTGATTTAAACTTAATATCCAATCATATTGATTGTATTTATATTTTTCACACATTATTATGTAATTTATTTATCCTTAATCTAAGGATGGAGTTTTTATAAGGGATTTCATCTCAATTTACATTCCATTGAGACTTCATTGTTTTTATGCACCAATTAACTCTTATATGATGTATATACCATCCTTTGGAATATTATATCATGAATTCCTTTATTCTCATGATATTATAAAGTTCCGATTTAATGTTATTCCTCAGTTATTTGTATTCTAGAGTCTCTCATTTTGTTAAAAATTATTTAACTAAAATATCATTTTAAATGTTTTAAAGATTTATTCTTCTAAATATTTATCATTAATGTCCATGTTTTAAAAATGGTTTTAAGGATTTATTTATATGGGAATTAATGTTTTCAAATGATAATTTATTTAAAAGTTTCAAAGTGGTATGGGACACTTTGATTCAAAAATCTCTTTATTAAATGTTTTAAATGGTTTTGAAAATGGTTTGATAAAACATTGTTTATTTCAATATCCTGATTTGATATATTGTGATTGGAATGTGGAAATTTTATCTTTCCTTTATGCTTGTGTTATGTGTTATGATTATGTTATGGTTATTGGGAATTATTTTCATAAATGGGTGGTTCTGTGATAAACCTAGGGCGGGTGAGCCCAAGATAGCTCTCCAATGCACTGGGTAACGTAACAGAGGTAAACGTTAATGTTTCTCTTAAGAGATTTAGGGAATATACTATAATGGTTATTCCAACCTAACTCCCTATGTATCTATGATAGCTACAATTTAAGTATGATACGGATTCCAAAAGTTATCTTTATGATTTATGATTTCTACATGTTATTCATAAATCTTATGATTTCATGAGTTATGTTATGATTGAAAAGTATAGTTTCATTGATTTGTATCTATTGATGGGTTAATGTTTACTTTACTTATTTTATAACCCTTACTGATATTTTTATGCTCACCCCAAGTTTTGAAATGTTTTTCACAAGAATTAAAGATGAATAGGGTCAAATATGAAATTGAGGAAAAGTCATGCTGTCTAAAACATGGAACTAGACATTTTTTTTAAAGTTTTTATTTTATGAAAAATAAATGGATACTGAGTATATGTGTATAATTTTTAATTTTTGAAATGTAATGTAATAGATATGGACTAATTCTCTAAAACTCTAAACCTTTAAAGATCCTCAATGTGAATTCTTAACTTTACTCAAGATTATGTAATGTTTAAGGATGGGTCCTTACACTACCCACTCCATCTCCCCTTGGTGAAGTATAAAACTGCTAACCCTGATACTGAAATGACCTCATTGAAAACTACTACTGAGGATTATGATGAACTTTCCCACCTCCACTAAAATGATCTTAGATATCCATTGGGAATTGGTTTCAGAAATGACCTTGAACCCCATATAAAAGAAAACTATCCTGAATTCCCTAGGAAAATCATGAAAACCACTGGCTCCAGAAGTATGAAATGGAAACTACTGAGTTTGACTCCACAGTGGTCAAAACCTTGAAGTTCCTGGTGCCTGAGACCTACCACTAATAACTATACTCCTCAAAGAACCTCATCGGGTCCCCTCTCACAACAAACCTCCTTGTTAGTGCATCCGCTTGATCACCTTCAACTTCTTCCAAACCTACAAATATGTTGGAAATGTAAAGGGAGTAATTTTATACTAGCTAAAAGGATGGAGTGACTCCTTAAGACATCTCTCATGAGACTCATCATATAGAAAAAGATTTAGGGTAAAACATAGAAGGTCCTTGAACTTGATTCCCACTCCTGTACCGAAAAACTCCCCTACCAAAGAAAAATAATATATTTCCTCCTTTCTGCCTTCATGGTTGATTAAAGTAACTCTACCCAGAGATCTTTCTGAAATTCGACCCACGAAACATCTATCTCATTCTAATCACCTAGATATAATGTACACCACTAATGTGTATCTCCCCTCATTTGACTAACTCCCAAAGGGACCCAATACTCCACCGAGGCCCAGATCAAGTTGAAGGAGATACCAAGATCATCCAACTAGATCTTTGTCTCCAAATCTAAAAAAATGCCCTCATACTTTCCCAAATCCTACCATTAAAAAGTGCATAACATACTTTTCCACTGATCACCCTCCATAGTCGTATCAACCTTCTGGCGATCAACCGGGTCAGCCTGCTGAACCTCAAATTCCTAAACCCCACATGGAAGATGACATGAAGCCATAACTAAGAGGGGAAATAAGTATTTCCTATTCATGATAGTATGAAATTTTTATTAAGATCCATTCAATTCATTTTAATTTTTTTTGATTTCCCAGAACCAAAAGTCACCCAATTAAAACAAGAACACAAGTCATCATGATGCATGTACATCTCCTAGGTCTCTACCCTATAAACAAGTCCACCTCACTTAGTCATTCAATAATATCAGAGTCTATACACTACATCATGGTCCCCCTAACATCCAGTGTCCTAGACAATCTCCCCAACCATTGTCATGTGCCAAGATAAAATTGCATGGTTTCCATACCAATCCATGAAATCCTCATTGTGACTAACTCCGAACTCCATCCTATCCCTCAACCATTAAATCTGATACCACTCTGTTATGGCCCCATCCCTCCAAAGATACCATAATCATGGGAGAGATATAATAATCCCCAATTCCTGCCCCCAGTAGGCCCCGGGTTAGAGACTAACACCGAGGGTATACAAATCTCACAGTATGGGAGATATCAACCTATATAAGTAAACAATATTGGGTGATAATAGGAATCAAATGTAAATAACTCCATGAACTGATATACAAATTAAACTAAAACCATTCCATAATTCATGTATAAATAAAACCAATACAGATAAAAGTATACAAAGTAAATGCCCAAAAGAAAAGCTAAAGTAGTAACACAACGACAATCCAAGGGTCTGAGCTAGAAATGTCCAACATGGTCCACATAATCTTCCTGAAAACCTGAAAATAAGTTTATATACATAGGGAGAGCATACAAGTATACTCAGTAGGAAAACCAAAGTATCTCATGCATATGTGAAAGAAGCATACTAATGAACCTATGCATAATCAACTGAACCAATTGTACCTAGACATGTCAACTATCTAAAACCATCCTCCCCAAGGAATGCTTACCAAATAACACAAGCCAAGTATTATAACATAATAAGAAGTATATTGATAAAGGGTACCCTTCACCGCTTTCCCATTTATTTTCTACTTTCATACCCCAATGTCATACATACTAGAACTCACATATCTTTCGTATAACATATACCACCGCCCCATAGCATGGTCACATCACATCTTGCCCGAAGACACCTGGTCCACTTTCCCACAACATGATCACATCTCATATTTCCTAAATACACCTGGGATATCACACCATAACCATAACCAGAGTAGTAGGGTATCACGAAGATGAAGGACATCAACCTCCTGCCCACCTCCTACCATGCACAACCCCTACCATATGCTACCCCACAACATGGTCACATCACATATCGACCGAAGACACATGGGCCATCACCCCACAACACGGTCATATCACATATCTCCCAAGGACATATGGGCCATCTCTTAGTGCACTGTCAGAGTTCTGGCCATCATAGCCTATGTATATCTACTCACCTAGAAGAGAGATCAGGAAAGACCAGGCATCTATCCATCCATCCTCATCACCAGGATGTCGAAAAAAACACCCCTGTATAAATGTATAGGTGTCAAAACATAGTGCTCGATGTAGGTGAGGTGTGTAAAGAAAATCACAGGAACCATACAAATATATATATAATCCACACAAAATCCCAACCTAGGGTTCACAAAAAGTACCAACCAACTAACAATGTCCCTAATTTTTTTGTTATCTCTAAATGTAGAAAACCACATAACAAACACAATCCACATGATACTTACATATTTTTAATTAACAACCAAAATCATTTAAATGACATATTTATTTCATTATTTATCAATAACCACATTTCACTACACTTCCAATTTTAATTCGTTCATCAGCCATTTCCAACCCATTAACTAAACCAACCCATGTCATTTCAATTTCAACATTTCATTTAATTCCAACAATACCTAGGAAACTAACACAAAAAAACCATTATTGTATCATCCAATACATAACACAACCAAAAATCACTGCCCCACAACATGACCTCATACCTACCACACATCACCACGTCACAACATGACCTCACAAACCCATCACATTGCCGCCCCATAAAATGGCCTCACAAACCCATCATCCCCGCATGTTATGAACACACATCACCACCACATTAAATTTTATAGATTTAGAAAGGTGATTTTTATCAATTTCACTTCTTTATTTTAGGGGAATTATCACACAAGCCATAATTCTTGGGGCAAAAATTTTATTAACCAAATATAAGTAGTTAAACAATTTTCATTTTAAGGTGATACCAAACAATAACAACAAGGTTCCATAATCACAACAAGCACTGCACAAAAAAAATCCCCCAATGACCATGATTTTTCAATGGGGAGTTTAGCCTATAAAATCACAATATTTCAACAATAATATCAAATCTGTAAAAGAATGCAAAAACATTTCCCTTCCCCATCAATTTCAATTAACCCTTTTAATTATCTTGATTAGGCCAGTGAAAACCACCCCCCATAGATAAAAAAGAGTAAAATCCTCTAGAATGATACAAAAAAGTGATGAATGAGGGATTCCCTACCTCAAAATAGTTTTCCAATATCACTGCATACCATAGAGTGAATTAAGAAGTACCTACAAACCAAAAATGCACGAAAAACCCATGCATTAACCTAGACTACACTCAAGGATCATCAAAACATAGCCCAATAACAACCTAAACCTAAAATATACCACTGAAATAGATCTATAATTAATAATGGAAGTAAAACCATGGGGAAGAGAGGATAAATCACCAAGGATCACCAAAAGGAATCCACTAAAACCAACATATCAAGGAGAGGGAAGGAGGGCCGAAAGATCCCTCAAAATCACCTAGGGCTCAACCAAAAATGAGAGGAAGATAGGTAAAATTGAATGAATAAGAATCATCCAAATAAAAGAATTTAAAACATCAAACCCTCCCTTTTCACATCATGAATCCCATTTACATTGTGAATTCTATGGGAATTCCAAAAAATCTAACTTTTGATGAATTTCACGTCACCTCATCTTGAATTAATTACATGCCATGAATTACTTTCATGACATGAATTTGTTGCATGGATTAATCTTTTTTCTCGCATACTAGATGTGAAACTAACTGTCTACACAATACATGAACCACCAACCCATTATATTAAAGTAGTTCACATCATGAATCATTTGCTGCAACACTCCTACAGATCCAACTGCCACTGAAACCTCTAGGGATTCCTCTAGAGCACCTCGAACACTCTCCAACCACCAAAATCGACAAAGTAACATGATGAGAAGGTATAGGTTTTTGTAGGATGGGTTAAAGATGGGATTAAACATTGGTGTGCTAAAGTTGGGATGCTTTCTTGATATGAATATATTTAATGCTCAATGGATAGTTTGTTCTTGTTATTTTCATTCCTTTCTCCATTGCTCGAGGCAGATGGATGTGCTTGGTTGAATTTATCTTAGTGGTATCTTAGGATTTTTTTCATAGAGTACCTAGATATATGTAATGGTTATTAATGTTTAATAAATTTTTAACCCACAGGGTTAGTTGTTAATGGAATGAAAAAGAAATGATATTGATAAACCATGAACTTGGTTTGGAATATGTCTGGAGGGTATGGACTTTACTCTGATGATTAATGTAATGAAATTCAAAATATTTTTGATGGTTAATTAATGTCTAATGAATTAATTACCGAAAGTATAACTGATGAAAGAAAATAATGATTTTAATTTAGATATTTAAAATGATTGTGTGCTTATAAGATATCTTGTCTTTAGTAGTGGTAACTAGGTGTTTGAGTGATGATATCTACAGTTGAGCTCAGGAATAGGTTATTCCCATAGTTTAGTTGTGAGATATTTATATCTTATATATATTATGATTTCATACACTGACCCACCCATATCGGTAAGGGTGACTGACACCCAGTGGAATTTGGGAGGGTGTTTTCCCCGTCATCCCGATGGGAGGATGGATGGTTAACTAACCCCTGTGTCCTTGATCTCTTATATTGGTATATTCATGTGTTGGTATATACAAAAATTAGTTTCCCTATATATTTATATGTGTGTAGAGGGTTATGATGGATTTTGGTTATTTCACACACATGTATCGACAGATTTAGTATCCAAATAGTTATTATAGGTATTACATGTATAGAATACGATGGCTTGAGGTACCTTACTCGGTGTATGGGCTATGAAGGCTTGAGGCATAATACCCAATGTATAATACACATCATATGAGATGTGGTGGATCCCATAAAATACATGGATACTATATGGAAATGTGGTATGGGATGATGTGATGTTGTGATGCATGAGGTTCATATTTTGATACTTATATGAGGTGATAGTAGGCTAGCTTACTTTTGGAGAGAGATGGATCAGGATGTACTATTCTAGGGAAGAGTAGAAAACAGTGGGGAAATAGTAATGAGGTACCCTTGATGTTTAATTAATATATTATATGCTCTCTTTTATGTGATACATGATAAGAGTTATCCATAGTGAATATGAGAACTTATTATACCTATTTAAAAGATGAGTTAGTTTCATCTGTTGTTCACTGTGATTTAGCATACTTTCTTTATCTTTTGCATGAGAGGCTCTGAGAAGAATCCTACTGAGTATAATGTTATTCTCAACCCATGTATATATAAACTATTTTTAGCTCCATGGGATCAAGTTGGAGATCAAGATGGGTATTACTAGCTCATGGTTTTGTAGGAATTATTTGGGATGTGTGGTCACTACCATCTTTAGTTTTGGTTATTTTAGTTTTCCTTTCACTTTTTTCAGTCCTGTATGACATTTCATGTATGAACTCAGGTTTCCTTTTTATATATTTGAGCAGGTTTTGATTGGTGTATCTATCTTATCTCTCTCTTCCGTATGTTTCTATTAAAGAGTAATGCCTCCCATTGTATGTTTATTATACCCTCAGTGACAGTCACCAACCCGGGGCCTACTAGAGGCGGGACTCAGGTAGTCACCATCTCCCTTCTCTCATTGCTGGCCTAGGAGTGGTACTCTTTGAGTAGAGGGGGTTGTGAAATTTCCACCAAAACCTCATAGTATATTTTTTCTGAGCTCAAGTCATGGTTTGAGAGTGACACTATCAACAGATTCATTCTTCGGGGGAGGGTTTCATGGAGTATTCCACCAAGAAAAGACCTGATTACTTTATTGGTATCGAGATACAACTTTATTTATTTATTTTAGAAAATAACAAATTCAAATTAATTTGTTTGATAATTCTACATTTAAAAAATTTTATCCAACAAATAAATATAATTGATTATAATAAATTTATAAAATACGAACAAAAACTTAATCAAGGAATTAATTTCAATAATGATTCATAAATCTATCTATGAATAAAGATTAAAATGAATTTTTAATAAATATTATTTTAGTTGAATTTTTTTCAAAATGTTCCGATTTTATTCTAGTATAATGTACATGAATCATTCCAAGAAAAACCAACCCATATAATATTATTGTCCCATAATAGTCTTGAAAATGTTTCCCTTTAATGCGATATCATACATATTAAGACAAAAAATTGTAATACATGTTTTTATATAATCATTACATTTAAAAATAAATAGTTTATAGTACTTTAAGAATGAAATTTGAATTATTATTTAATTTTTTTGAATAATCTTAGCTTTAGAACTAATATGTACTAATAAAAATAATATATTAAGAACTAATATTGGTTTAGAACATATACATATTATAGTCAATACATTTTATAAAAGATTCCATTTATATATTTTGACGAATATATTTCAATTTTGAACCATTATTGTTATCCAAAATATATGAGTGGTAATGTTTATACAATTAATATATATATATATATATATCATGATCCATACACATATATATTATAACTAATATTTAATTTTCCACATAACAAATACAATTTAATATTAGTTATAAATCAATATCACTCATTTCATGTATGTGTTTTAGTTCAACACTGATATGTACTATGTAAAATTGATATGTATTGATGTGAACTATATACATTTATATTAATATTATTTCAAAACATATCTTTATTTTGATCAATACATATTATAATTAAGGTCAAATATGTATTTTCATCAACATATATATTAGTTTAGAACTGATATTGTGGTATAACATATAGTAAGACATGATATGTGTCCAAAAAAAGAAAACAAACATACACATATTATTTCAAAACCAATATTAATACTTTAAATTTAGTTAACATTTTTTTTATTTTAATATTTTCTATAACCATGTGGTTATAACTCTTTGTCTCACTTCTGATGTAACGAACCAAACCAGGCCAACTAAACAAGTCACCCAAGGTGGTCTGTCGTATGGTGAAGTACAAAAAAGCAGAAACAAAATGTCTCATAATAAACTTAAACAAGGAAAACCAATTGCGTATAACATGGAATCAAGGGAAAAAATACATGAAACATATAAAGTCAATCCAAATAGTCTAAAATAGAAATATAAAACATTACGAGTCTAAAAAAGTCCCTGTGTTTTCATCCATTGCCACCAAATCATCCCGCTACGAAGAGGATGATAATAAGATAAACCAACATGCTATATAATTCCCTTACCTTTACCCGAGTCCTACAAAACAGTATCTACAACTACCCAAAGGAAAAATTAGGGTGTGAGAACAAATCCCAGAAGGATACCCCCAAATAATCTATACAATTTCTAATATCAATAATGTATTAGTTCTAGATTTAAAACAAATCTAGTTTACAAATCATTTTCATAAAGTAAAACCATTTTATAAAAACATTCCTTTGTTTTTCATAAAGCATACCATATTCACCATATCTATGAATATGTCAAGTACAAAATAAAATAGGTAATCAACTATGGATACACCATAAGATAAGAATGTGAGAAAATAACCATGAAATATACTATCATGTGATAAAAAATCCATAGATGAAAAAGCACACCATTTGGGATCTAACCTATGGGTATGCATGCTAGACATGAAATAATACCCCAATCCAAGCCTAAATTGGATCCAACCAATATAACATCTAGTGTAATTATACACTCTAAAATAACACAAAACCTCTTGTAACAATACACACACAAAGAGTGAAAATTTTATTCTCAATGCAACCAAGGTTACTCAATGTGCTCACTTTTTCAAGAACCATTTAAAAATAATGCTCACATTTAATAAAATTTTTTCACAATTAATCCTTTCCACTTTTAGGATTGAATACCCATTTTAAAACCAAAACCACCATTTAAATCATTTAATCCAACACTTGGTGTGCAAAAATCCATTTTTAAATAAAACCCCTTTAAAAACATGAATCTCATCCAAAAAAACCATTCTAATGTAAAATCGTGAATTTATATTAAATAACTCAAAATAATTGACAAGAAAATATATAAATTAAAGAATTAACTCCTTTTATAGAGACATATGACTGAAGAATGGAGGAAACCTAGTCACTTTTGACAAATAAGATTGGAAACAAGTAGATCGGCCTCTGAAAGACAAGGAATGAGGGAAAACTATAATAGATCGATAGAAAACCCAAACCAATCACAACTAGATCCATAAATTCATCTAAAACCATTGTTGCAGTCAATGGAAACAAATAAGTAGAAATACCTCTTACTAGGGAGAAGTGATGTAACCACCACGGTGATCAAATACCCAACAAAGCAATCCAAAAAAATAAAGATCACCCAAAATCTCCCAATTCACCCTAGGGTTTGAGAGGAATGCCTAAACATTGAATTAAAAAAGATTCAAGTGTGTAGCATGATAAAAACTACTAGTCTCGAACAATTCACATCGTGAACCCATTTCACAACATGAATTCCACCATTTTTCGTATATGTTGAAAACTGTGTTGCCTTGGGTAACAAATATCGACCTTGATAATTTAACATCATGAAAAAGCTTCATGGGTTAATGATATGAAATATTCTCATGGTATATTCTCTTTATAGGATTCACATCATGTAACCAGTTCATGACATGAATGTGTTCAGCAGGTATCCCGCTGCTCAGATCCTACATAAAAAACCCTAAAACCAAATCCAAAGCCCTCAAGAACCTTTGACACATTTATAACTATATTCTATTAATTCAAAAAAAAAAATACATCCCTAAACTTTAGATCAAACAGGGTCAAGAAACACCTAAAAGAGTGGGATGTTACAATTCTCCTCACCATACAATCTTTATATCCCCGTAAAGTACTCAAGATCCTAGAATCAAAAAAAGTGAAGGCCAATGATACCTCATCAACAACTCCCAATACCATATCTCATGGATACCCTGTACGCACTGCCACTATACATAGACTGATGGAATTGTTTACCACACAATACCTTCTCTTGACAATCTATAATCTGAACTATTTTCTTAACCAAAGTGTTGTTGGGATCAAGATCAAAATCCTCCCACTCAATCACATGGGAAGGATGTAGTTGATACCTCATTAGATAGGAAACATAAAACACATCATGGATAGAAGTCAAACCCAACGATAAGTCTAATTGATTCCAAGACACTACACGATCTCAAAGGGACCAACAAACCTCGGTGCCAACTTACCTTATCTACCCAACTGACAGTGTCCCAAGTGAGGTGAAACTCTAAGAAAAACCCAATCACCAACATCAAACTCTAGCGGCCAATGATGAATGTCTTCATATGATTTATGATGACTTTATTCTGAGAACAATCTCTTCCGGATCAACTGCACCTTTTTCATTATTTTTAGAAGAAGATTTAGCCCAACTAAGGACTGTTCTTCTAACTGCACCCAACATAAGTTATATCTACATGGTTTACCATACAAAGCCTCAAAGGGACCATATTAATCGAGTCTTGATAACCATTTTTATAGGAAAAATCAACTAGAGTAAAATTATTTTCCCAAGAATCACCAAAATCAAGAACACATGCCCAAAGCATATGATCAAGAACCTGGATAGACCTCTCCATTTTTCCATAAATTTTTAGATGATAATCCATGATAAATTTTAACTAGGAACCCATAACCTCTTGTAAAACTTTCCAAAATCTATATGTGAACCTTGGGTTTCTATCAGAAACAATCATAGAGGTAACCCCATGAATCTTCATAACCTATTGGATATACAAGTGAAGGTATCAGAGTGTGAATTAGAAGATGATGGGCTAGGGATTTAAAATTTATCATCAATGGAGTGAAGAAACATATCATCTTTAGTGATCCAAGCCTTGGTATGGTCTACAGATCTCATGTGAATTAAACAGAGCACAAAAATAAAATATTGAATGGTTACCTCATTTGAATTGAAGCATGATTGACTGAAGCTCATCACCAACGACCATTGATTAAAGAACCTGAAGACAAAACTATATAGATTATCCACACATTCTCTAATAATCTGAATGCTCTCCATTCATCAAATTATAGATTTTAGCATAGAGTTATGAATAATCCTTCAGTGATATGATGATCACCTTGATCCTATTCCTTTGATCCGCCAAGTGAGTTATTGGATCAGTGATCAGAGAGAGAGAGAGATTCTCTCTCTATAAGGTGGGAGGATAGAGAGGCTATAATTCCATTTTCATGAACAAAAAAATAGAAATGAGCTCTCTCCCTTCTTACCTACTTATATAGTGGATTTAGAAAATACCTAGAAAGGGTTCCCCAACTTCCCAAAAAAACATCCAATAAGTAAGCCATAAAGAAATACTTATGAAGAACTAAACTACATCATAAATATTATTTATGTTTTATCACACACCTATAATATATTACATATATTAGGTGATAAAACCAAGCCATTTAAATTGAATTTCAATTATTGATAATATTTAATGAACCTAGAATATTAAAATAACATTCATTCATATAATATTTTCCTGTATTCAATAAATAACTCATGAATACTTTTAATAAACAAATTCATCCCAATTATTCTTTACCTTAATAATAATAAATTTATTTATTTATTGGTGATCAATAAATCTTGGACAACTCTCAAACCCCGTGATGGGGTCCACTATGTCATATATACCTATTCACTAAAATAGGGAATATTCTTGAATATGTTATCATGTGAGACCCTTTAGGCCCTTATCTCGATAGCAATAAATAGTATTAATAGAACAAGAGAAGAGTATAACAACCTGTCAAGTCCCCTAAATAGATAATTAATAGTCATAGAAATGACAACCAACCAATGAACATGTACTATGTAATATAATCTCTTTATCTTTAGATATCTCATAAAGTAGGAAACACATTTGTGTCATTATCCTTTCTTACTTTATTATTTTTTGATCTAACTAGACGAATTTACCTCCAACTACCTTGGCTAATTATTTATGAAGGTAATACCATCCTGATCAAACAAGTCCTGAGATATATTACTTAACTCGAAATCGAAAAATTATATCTTGATCATTCAATAAATACCACACCACCAATGACGCACCCAATACAATCCACCTCTCTCCATGATTTAATTATCATGATTTTTACTTGAATCAAAGTACACGATCAAATGACATACATTTATAATAATCTCAATTCTGGAGACCAATACACATATTTGTATATAGGCACAACTAATGACACCTGAAACATGTCGATTTTGTATTAGCGAGTCTGTCCCTAGGATCTCACCTACCAGATATCACCAAGTGAGAAATTCATGAGAATAAGTCTCAATGATTATGATACCCCATCACCTGATAGTCATACATTAAATGTGTCTAGTCAGTATGATGTATCTAGACCATAAGACATATATTTAAGATTAATGACATAGTATATCGAGGTTCTCATTATAGCCCGGTATCTTCTATAACCTTTTGATATGAAAATTAATCTATAGAAATTACAATTTAAATAGTGGATATAGAAACATCTACACTATAATAGTAAATATACATCATGCATATCTCACTGTATACATGAAATGGTAATTGAAAAGTACTATTTAGTTGGGTGTAGGGAACCCACTATTACAACACTCCCACTTGCACTAGATGAAACTTGATAACTATCCTTGTTATCTCTCACAAGATTAAAATAATTTTCCTACTGAGTCATGTCTTTAGTATTTATGTATACCACATCTCTTCTTCATGGTTATTCTTCTATGTGCAACCTCACCTCCTTGTGTAAAACTTATCAAGAGATGTTATCCCAATGTATATCCCACTTTTCCATTGTCTATTATTGACATGTTGGCTATAACTATTAATATAATTATCATAGTGATAAAACTTTACTTACTAGGTGCGACTCCAAGAACTGGAACAAATCACTGCATTTAATACACTACTTCTTAGCTACCTCATAATCCACAAGACACTTAGTATTTGTAGATATGGATACCACTATCTTGAATGATATTTTCTCACTCATTAACTTAGCCTAACAAAAATATTATATCACATTGATCCAAGGAAAATTAGTTTATATCCCCTAAAAACTAATATCCCTTTCTCTCTACATACTAGTTAAATATCATATGTACTTTCTCAAGAACAATTAGATAGTTCTAACTACTTCCCTTGCAGTTATCTTGGATATAATTGATGTTTTTCTACCATAAAGTTTATACTAGAAATATCATTTCATATACATATCACAACATATGTGATTGATCCATCTCTAAAGTGTATGGAATTCAACTCACTACATTAATATATTCCTTTTCCCATGCATGTATTCTTAGAGAGATTTATGTCATGTGACACTGGTATAAATTCTTCCTTGAATTGTTCCAAATTTTATTTTATAATATCATGTCAGTATATGTACTATTGTATAGGTCTAAGAAACCATTAGATCTACCAAAATAGATCTTATTCCCTAGAATATTGGTTTCTACCTTAAGTCAATATCTGGAGTGCTTCTTTATTCTGGTCTTAACTAATTGTAAGACCAATAGTTGTTTTCCATATGTTACCAACCATATTTCACTTGGAAAACAATGGTGCTCCCACTAACCTCTTATAGTCACATAGAAAAGATTCATTCCAAATGAATGTTCTAAGATCTTATTTCTTACTTAATCCTAAATGTATTTAAGTAAATTTCACCCATTATTATCATTTTATGATGTCACCATCCCTTTCTAGTTACATTGTATAGACACCTTCCATGATTGATGGTATTTACATTCAATGATCAATAAAATGATCATAGAAATTAGCTATGATAAGTAAAATTATAATGGATTTAGGTAGAAAGGATTGGTATAACCAACTAAGACTTATTGGTATAATGCTTGTATCATCCATTTAGAGTCACACTTGAATACCCACCATAATATTCATAATAATTATCTCCCTGTACTTTGATACATGGAATTAATTATTGAATTTTAATTGGTCTTTTCAATCCTAGTTGATTTCCATATAGCACTTACTTAAAAGACTTATTATTCTCAATAAATAATGTATCACCGGTCACAATGAATATAAAATCATCACTATGCTTTTAACCTTCCTAGGTATGTATTTATAACATTCTCTACCACAACTCTTTTGGAACTCGTTCCTATGAAAACTACTTGTGCAACTCTAACATTAACTAAATCCAAGTCAATATTTCTCCCACTATATCAAGTAGAGATGTGAACCATTTTATAGAAATGTAGTATAAAAATTGACTAAATATTTTCTATCATAGGTATTTCTATAATATCCTAAGAAACTTTTAGGATAATTATTTTAGATGTGCATTGTGTTTTGTTTGACACAAGTTTGTTTATATCCTTAAAAAACATTTTGCATCTAAAAACATATTCTTATAACATAATGGATTTACATAATACTGTAACTCATATGACATCCATTAGCCATGATAGTTGGTATGTGGTTATGGAATAACACAAATATTTACAAAGCATCTCTTGAAATATAATGGAAGTTTATACAATGATTATTAGTCTCAACATTGATGCTCCCTTTACTAACATCATGTCTATGATGTGTATAAGAAAATGCGCATTTAGAATTTTCTCCTTGATACACTTTTTGATCAATGTTAACATGTAAGACTCATCATCGATCATCCTTATTAGTATCATATCTCTGATGTGGATAAGGTAATGTAAATTTATAAATTACTTCATTCAATATTATATTGATCAATGAATGCTTGGTCAAGATATTCTTCAACATAAAAGCCAAAATCAACCCATATATTATGACCATTAATATACCATAATTCACTTTATGATTCCTTAATAAAAATTTAAAGTAATATTATGAAGTATATTTACCACTATATTAACCTTGGAATAGATCTTTCTCTCAAGATAAACTAATTCCGAAAGATTTATGGCTTACCTTTATTTATAAAGGTTTATTTGTCCAAACTAAATAAGTATATATATTAATAGTACATAAGGTGTTTATCTCAATTGAGTCTAAATACCATATTGGGTATATCCTTGATGTCAAATTTTAGTTTTACTTAATAAATAATTATCTTTCCACAACTGGGTATATTAACCTTACATTTTATATTCATCAGGAATTTCCAATGATTCAAGAATTATTGAACTCTTGGTTGAGTATTAAACACCACAAACAAAATTCATTCCTAAAATAGAATAATGTATCATTTTATCCAAATTATACGTGAGATAATTTTTTTGGTAATACCCAATAAAATTTCTATTAGAATCATTCACTTGAAAATATAGAAGTCGTGTACTTCTCACCACTGACTTAGGAACCAACCTTTCTCAGTTGTTTGAAGAAAAAACCTTAATTCTTGTAAAGTTTCATTTATTACTTTATTACTATATTAAAATACACATATGTGATTGACATATTGTATTTAATACCCAAGAATTATAACTAAAACATTACTTTCAAATGATGAATATACCTAAAGTAGTAGCGACTACTTGCTTCTTCAATTCAGTTCATTGAATTTAAACTTCCATAAATATTATTTCACAATATGTAAAGAAAATAACATCCTATTTTATACCAATTTCTATGAAGGATGTTGTGAAGGTTCCCTTGGAATCACTCCTACCACTGGCCTTTTTTCCCTGTCTTTCAATTTTTTCACTGTAAGAATTAAAGATTATACTTTCTTTAAGTTATTATTTACTTGGTGAGCCTTACCCAAAAGGAAACTAAGTATTTTCTCCATACTATTCGTTTTGTAATCTTAAATGAAATTGGAGTACATGGGTAAAAATGATATATGAATGAATCATGATCCATATTTATATTTACACATCTCCTATGTAATAATCAATCATTTATATCTCCCTTCAATTTCTCCTCACAAGCTTCTAGGATATGAGACAACATGTAAAATCATCAATGTCCTGATGTTTTATCTATAACTCACATCATATGTTGATGATAAAATTATAAAACAACCATCATATGCATCATACATGAGTCTATTAGAAATATTTTTACACCCTCACTTCCTGAGGTGGCTTAACAGGTATTATAGACACGAGAACCTTGAATTTTTGATATCATAGTATTGTGAAAAAGTGTGTGTACTACCCTTTTGGAAACTCATGCTATTTTGTAAATTTTCTTTATCCAATATTATCATAGTGTTTTTGTGGTATTACATGTCATTTTCAACAAAACCAAAATTTAGAATATTTTTACTTTTATCCCGATTACCAATTTATACATTATTGATTAATTAATTAAATCATCAAATTTCACCCACTACTTCATCAAACTCTAGAAACACTCTGTACTAGAATCAGAATAATTTTTCGCTTGAGTATTATAGTGGAAAGGATCCTTAAATATAGTCTAAAAGCTATGGATATGCCACTAACCGAAGAGTTTAAGGCAGGTGTTTGAATGACCAACCACATTAACTCTCATCTCCTTGATCTGTTCAGTGAAGTATCATCTTCCTAAATCATAAATATTATTTACTCAATTATTATATTTGAAGTTGCAACAAGATAACTATGACTACTCCATTTGCTGCTAACTTTAGTTAAGTAGACCCATGGTTCTCATAAAAACTCCCCATTAGTAGGAGGTACCCTCAACTATGGATGACTGAGTACCCCAAACACTTGGTTGTGCTCAAATTCAAATGATGGAAGGCATTTAGAACTTACTATATATTTGAGGGTTTTTAATATTTTTCTCAATGAATGTAATCCATTTCTATTAATCTGCTCATACTATGTTGCCGTGCTCACAACTGAACATTAATAGAAAAAATCCATTGCTTCTTTATACATTTTTTATTGTTTATTATTTTATGTGTTTCTTGTTGTCACGAAAACACATAAAATAATAAAAAATGCATAAAGGAAATGAAAACACCTGACTAGTCTTGAGAATCTAATATTGGTTGATCTATTTAAACTAAATAAATCAACCATGACCTGGGGGAATCATACTTGACTCGTGGATTGACTCATGATATAGCTCATCCCTATCCAGTGTGTCCACTTATTGTCTAGATTTCACCTTAACTTGGTATGGTCCATGACTTATAATGTCCTCATCATAGTATAACAATAATTGCACGAAGGCGAGGGGGTATCAGGAGTAAACAATATATAGATAACTTACTTTTATCTAAGCACACATACCCTTATACAAATTAAATGAGAAAAAATCAATGATGCATAGACTGTCTTATTTAATTACAATCATTACACACAATCAAAAAATTAAATAAAATAAATCATACATACACAGGTTGTTCAATACTCATGACTGGTCAGCAAGTAAAAGTAAAAGCATGATAAGATTAAATTGAAATAAATTTAAAGTATGAGGGAAATTTTAAAAAATTAAATGAATTAATAAAATTCAAATAATTTATTTTATTTAATCCAAATATTAATTTAATTTTAATACAAAAAATTATATTAATGAATTAATTCAATTTATTACTTAAATTAAACTAATTTTTGATCCGGGTATTAAAATATTATATTTTAAACTGAAATTTAATATTTTAATTAATTTAATTTAACACTAAAATTAAATCAATTAATAAAATTAATTTTTATTAACCCAAGCCCCGAAACGTCATGTAGTTCCTGTGTGGGTCAGACCGACCCCACACATGTCCATTTTAAGTTGCGAAAAGACCATTTAGGGATATTATAGGAAAGGAAGGTCCGTCCAGACCTATTCCTAGTTGGGAAGACCAGCCTAGGTCCGTTTTGGGGTGGATGAGGTCAAATCAGACCATGGGGTACCTCGCGGGTGTGGTAGGGTGCAGGTTCGTATGGGGTGGTTTGCCAAAAGGTGAAGCGATGGGATCCAGATGGGCGATGTGACTGCAAGTTGAGCCAGGATAGGGAGGAGTAGCCCTGAAGGGTTTCTCAGTGGGCAGTAAATTGGGGAGTAGTGCCACACTGATGAGAGAAGGGGGTCATGAGAGCGGCAGTCGGGCATGCCGGGGAAGGAGGTGGTGGTCCAGCGTTGGACCTCCAGTGTGACAACATGGTCAGCAGGGAGAGGTGGCCATCGTTGAGGGTGGCACTTCCAAGGATGGTTGGCGTGCTAGCTGTAGTCGCTGAAGGGAGGGTGGCATCCAATGCTGCATCGGTGGATTGTAATAGAGGAGGTAACCATGGGCTAGAGAAAGGGGGAGGGGGGGGGGGGCTGTGAAGCTCTGTGGAGAAGTAGATGTTGGTCCCCAAAATATATATTTTTTAAAATAAAAATAGAAATAAAAAAAAAACTTTTTCAGCCAAAAAAAACCCACAATAACTAAAGTGGAGTTTTTTTGTGTGTGTTTTGTTCATCAAACAGATTCCCCCACCCCCAATAATTCTTGTTCGGAAGGGTTTTAAATTTTAAAAAATAATTTTTTTTTATTATAATTTTTCAACACACCAACATAATAGGTTGTTTAAAAATTACTATAATATTATAATTCCATATAATAATGGAAATAAATCTGACTAGAAAATACTGTTCTGATTTCCTAAGTTTCTACCGGATAACATATTTCATCGAAATCCATCACTGATGAAACATCCCGGGTAAAACAAAAACACACATGTAAAAGTGTATAAAAATATTTTATATGTGTTCATCATTTTTATCCGCAACCACAACACATTAAATCCATATTAAAAATTATAATGGCCATTTCTTGGCTATCTAAACTTAGATTTATGTGCAGTCTATTCTGATGAGACAGATTTAAATATCTATACTTAAATTTAAAAATAATTTAATTTTCTTGGCCTGGAAAATTCACACGATCGCTCTAATGCCAATTGAAGGTATCAGGGCATGTAGAGGAAGTCGGTGGGTGAGGTATTTAAAATTTATCACTTCTAGAGAAATGAAACTTATCTTCTCCAGAGATCTGAGCCCAAGTATAGTCTAAGGATCTCACATGAATTAAATAGAGTACAAAAATAAAATACCAAACGATTACCTCATTTGAATTGAAGAGTTCTCGACTGTAGGTCATCGCTGGTGATCATTTCTTAAAGGATACGAATCCAAATTCCTCTAGATCATCCAAATATGCTCCAAGAATTTGTTCTCTTACTATTATTTGAATTTTAAGTGCTAGTGCAGAGCTCTGATGAATCCTTTGGCAGCGTGACAATCATCTTGATCCTGTGCCTTTGATCATTCGAATACGTTCTTAGATTGGTTCTTAGAGAGAGACATTATATCTCTAGAAGGTGGGAGGATAAAGAGTCTCTCATTCCATTGACATGAACAACACAACAAAAATGATCTCCTTCCATGGTTATATAGTGGATTGAGAAAATACTCAAAAAGGGTTCCCTGACCCTCGGTAAAAAAACATCCACTAAGTAAGCCATAAAAAAATAATTATGATGAACTAAACCATGTCATAAATATTATTTATATATTTATCACATAACTATAATATATTAAATATATTACATGCTAAAACCAAGTCATTTAACTCGACTCATAAATCCAACTAATATTAAACGAACATGGAATATTAAAATAATATTCATTCGAATAATATTTTTCCTGTATTCACTAAACACCTCATGAATACTTTTAATAAATAAATTCAAACCAATTATTCTTTACTTGAATAATAATGAATTTATTTATTTATCAATGATCAATTAATCTTGGACCACTCTTGAACCCTGTGGTGGCCCCCACCATGTCTTATATACCTATTCACTAGAATATAACATATTCTTGAATACACTATTGTGTGTGACCCTCTAGGACCTTATCTTGATAGAAGTGAATATTATTCACAAACCAAGAGTAGATTCTAGAAACCCATCAAGGCACCTGAAGAGATAAGGAATAGTCATAGAAATGATAGCCAACCTAAAAACATGTACTGTGCAATATAATATCTTTACCTTTAGATATCTCATAAAACAGTTCACACACTTGTGTCATCATACTTTCTTGATTTATTATTTGTTGATATAACAAAAAATATTTACCTCCAAATACCTTGTCCAAGGATTTATGAAGGTACTACTATCCTGATCACCCTAGGCCTGAGATATATTACTTCATCAACTCAGAAGTAATAAATTCTATCTTGATCATTTAATCAATACCATACCACCAATAACACACCCAATAAAAGAGACCTCACCACAATTTCATTATCATGGTTTTTTCCTTGTATCGAAGTACGTAATAAAATGGAACACATTAATAATGATCTCAATTTTGGAGACCAGTACACATTACCATAGATAGGAACAACCAATGACACCTAAAACATGTAGTGTTCCTATTGGCGGGTCTTTCCTCATGATCTCACCTACCATATATCACTAAGTGAAAACTTCATGAGAATAAGTATCAATGCTTATAAGCCCCCAACACCTAATATTTATACATAAACTATGTCCAGTCCGTATGATGTATCTAGACTATAAGACATATATTTAATATTATTGTCATAGTATCTCAAGGTTCTCATTATAACCTAGGGTCTTCTATAACCTTTTGATACGAAAATTAATCTTTGGACATTACCATTTAAATAGTAGATACAGAAATATCTACACTATAATGGTAAATATACATCATGCACATCTCACTATATACATGAAATGACAATTGAAAAGTACTATTTAGTTGGGCATAGGGAACCCACTATTACAATAATAAGTCCCCAATCTGTTCCACTTTCAATATCTTCTTGATAGGGAGGAAATGTTTTAATTTCACGAGTCAATCAATAATCACCCAAATAACATCTTTCCCACTAGGAGTTCATGGTAAACTAATGATTAATCCCATGAAAATATAATCCCACTTCCATACCATAATGGTTAAGGGATATAGTAAACCAATAGGTCTCTAGTGCTTCGCTTTAATTCTCTAACACTTAAGACATTGTGACACAAAATATTCAATCAAACACCTCATCCCTAACCACTAATACCAATGTATTATGTCATGATACATCTTGGTAGTACTAGGGTGTAATAACCAATAAGAATAATGTCCAATGTCCAAAAAATCCTACCTTAGAGAAAAAGGAACAACCAACCTTCTTTGGAAATACAAAGTGCCATTGGGAGACCAAGACCACTCAACCGAGGTCTCCCCACCATTTAAGATTTCACTAATGCACCAACACTCAATGTTAGGTAATTCCTCGAGCCAAAACTACCCATCAAATGATGATTCATACTTTGATGAAGCCAAGAACACTTTCCCACTAACTGCTTCCACTCCCAAGCTCATCTTAACATACAGACTCATCAAATACCACTCTTCTACTGATTCCTTCAAGGCTTGTGTTGGTAACTTCCTGCTCAACACATTGATCACCACATTACCTTTCCCAAGAGTATAAGAAATATCAAAATCAAAAGTCTAAAGATACTCAACCTAATATCTCTATCTCAATTTTAGATCCCTATGAGTAAAAATATAGTTTAGGATTTTATGATCTGAATATACTATAAACTGCACCCCAAAGAGGTAGTGAATCTATGTTTTGAGTACATACATAACTACATCCAACTCAAAATTGTGGGTAGGGTAGTTTTTATCATGAGGTCATAACTAGCGAGATCCATAGGCCACCACCTATTTACCCTACATCAAGACACTCCCCAAACCCATACTGAAAGCATTATAGAAAAAACCACAACCTAAAATTGGTGCTGGAAGAATCAAAACTAGGGCCGAAGTCAACCTCACCTTCAGTTCCTCAAAAAATCTATAATATTTATCATTCCACTCGAAATTCACACCCTTATGGGTTAAATCTGCCATCAGAGATGCAAACTTAGAGAAGTCCCGAATGAGCCACCTATAATAACCAACCAACCCCAAGAAGCATCAGATCACAGATACATTTTTGGCCTGTTCCCATGAAATAACCACCTGTACCTTTTTAGGATCCACTAAGATGACCCTATCAAATATAAAATTCCCCCAAAACTTTACTTCTTGAATCTAAAACTCACATTTGGAAAGATTACTGTATAATAAATGATCCCTCAAGGTTCTGAGAATAATATCCAATAGTCTATGTGCTTCTCCTCTAACTTAGAGTAAAACAAAATATTACAAAATAACAAAAGAGTCCAAGAACCAATGAAAGATCCAGTTCATAAATTCCATAAATGATGTAGGAGAATTAGTGAGACCTAATGGAATAACTAGAAACTCAAAATTCCCATACCATCTCCTAAATAATGTCATAGGTACATCCTCTTCTCAGAATGTCAATTGGTGGTACCCTGACTGAAGGATAATATTTTAAAACTAACAATCCCCTTTACACTGATCAAAGAGATCATCAATCCCGTGAAAGGGATATTTGTTCTTGATGGTCATATAATTTAACTTTCGATAATCAATATAAAGTCTGAGGCTCCCATATAATTTCTTAGAAAAGAGGGTAGACAAAGCCCATGGTGAAACACTAGGATGAATAAATCTCTTAGACTTAAGGTTTGTAAGTTAGACCTTAAGTTATACCAAATCAGAAGGCACCATACAATAAGATGACATAGAAATGGGAATCGTACTGGGTAGAAGGTCTATGGTAAACCTAACATCTCTCTATGGTGGTAAACCAAAAAAATTCCTAGAAATACCTCAGAGTATGAACACAACACCATAAGAAGTTTACTTAGCAAACAAGGGTCAAAGACATATAGGAACATTTCTGACAACTAACATGAGATCACCCGAGTATAAGGAACAAGAGGCCCTAATCTCCTAGAATTGTAATCCCACTCACCCTGAAAGACATGAGTGATTCCATCCATAGATAAACACTAAACTCAACAATGATAAAAATTGATCTTGGAATTAACACTGATTATGCAATCCATTCCAACAATCAGGTCAGAGATATCAAAATCAAGCACTAATAATTCTCACTCCACCTCAAGTTTAACTATTTTCACTCGACATGTGGAACATTTGAAATATTGTTTAGACCTCTTTCACAAAGGAGTGGAAAGATCCAATAATAAATGAATAAAATACAAATGAAATCCTAATATGTCAACTAACTTTGAAGATATAAAATAATGAGTAGTACCTATATCAAACAAAGATACCACCATAGAAGACAAAATAAACACCATACCTCTAATAGTAGTTAGCCCTGCTTCAGATTCCTATAGTACATACTCCAACACATAAAGACATTCCATCTCAGCTCCTCCATAAGATTTATTAGCCACCTAAACATCCCCCTTATCTTGAGGATAAGACCCACCACCCTTAGAAGCATCAGTATGAACCTAAAAACCCTTATTGATATTAGATCCAACCTTACTAACTTGGTACATCCCTTCACAAAAACACCTTAGATGGCCAGATTGTACACAATGATGACAAGTCTTGGGAGTCTTTGCACACTTAGGATTGGTATGACCAGACCTTCCACACTAACAACAAAAAACCTACTGTTGTCTTGGAAAAGCCCCTAAAATTGGTCCTAAAGAAAACTGGCTACTTTTAAACTTCCTTTTCTCACCAAAAGACACACTCTATCTATAATGGTACCAATTAAATCTCTGCCTGAACCCAAATTTCTAGCCATGTAAACCTCTACCAAAGATTCCTTATCGAATACCACCACAAATGTTGAAAGTAACATGATAATAAGCATCGACCAAATATTATCCCTTGATCCCAACTCAAATATCCGAGTCTTTAGGTAATCATTGGTGACTAGATCTGGTGCTAAATGTACCAACTCATCAAAATAGGTGGAATACTCTAGAATGGAATTCTCCCCTTGATCTAAGGTTAGAAATTCCTAGGTTTTCCCCCTTGCAATGTCTCAGAAAAAAACTATAGGTTGAATATATTCTTGAAAGAATTCCAGGTAAGATCCTCATGTGACTTATCTTGCACAATAGAGTCCCACCACATTCTTCCCGACCCCTCAAGCGCATAAGTGAAAAAACCCACCTTATATTTTTAATATTTTTAAAGAAGTTGAAGACCCACTCAATATGATTATGCCATTCTTCAGATTCATGGGGTCATTTTTCACCACAGAAGATAGGTGGATACTGCTTAGTAAATTCTGAGATGTGATCCAATACTCATATCAAGTTCCTGACACCTACTTGACCCAGAGTATAAATAGTTTAGATTATATATTCTACTAAAGTAGGGTCCATTAGAGGATTTTCCTATGGAATCTTTCTCATAACCTCCTCTCTTGGATTCGGAAGAGATCTTCTCATAGAAATTATCTAATAAATATAAGTCAAAACCCCATTAGTCATGATCATATTCTCAAATCATAGGACCAAATTCATGTATTTATATCAAAACTTTTAAATGAAAATAATTTAAAGCAGTTAAGGATTTTATGAATAAAATACTAAAAAAAAGAAGGAACATTCCCATTTAAATAAACTCCATATCCGGTTCATTAAAATGACCTCAACTACCATTCTCAAGATTGGAAAAAATACCTAACCACCCATGGTAACTTATTTTTAGTAATGTAAGTGAGTTGGGAAGACCCCTTTTCCATAATTACTATCTAAATTTTAATAGTCTTAACTCCGGTCTACCAAGACACTAAACCAAACCTAATAAGTGCCACAACACTTTAGGCTAGGTAATGGATTTGATACCAACTTGTAATGAACCAACCCAGATCTACTAAAAAAGTCACCCAAGATGGTCCACCACATGTTAAAGTATAAAAAAGTAGAAGAAATATGTATCACAATAAACATGAACAAGGAAAACCACTAGGGTATAGTGAAAAAGTAAGAGAAAAAATCTATGAGATATATAAATTCAATCTAAATAGGAAAAACCAAACAGATAAATATGACAAGTCTAAATAATTCCCTGTTTGACCATCCATCACCACCAAACCATCCTACTATGAAGATTATTATAATAAGAAAAACAAGTATGATACAAAATACCCTTACCTTTACCAGATTCCTACAAAACAACATCTACAACCTCCCAAAGATAAAAGTCGGGTGTGAGCAAAAAGCCCAGTAGGACACCACCAAATAATCTATAAAAGTTATAATACCATGAATGAATTAGTTCTATATTTAAAATAAATCTATTTTATAAAGAATTTACATAATGTAAAACCATTTTATAAAAACATTCCTTTAGTTTTCATAAAAGCATACCATATTCACCAAATATAGGAATATGTCAAGTATAAAAGAAAATAGGTAAGAAACTATGGATACACCATAAGATAATCATTTGATAAAATAACCATGAAATATACCATAATATGATAAATAATACACAAATGAAAAATCACACACTATTGGAAAACAAGTATATACCCACATTTCTCCAAAAAAATGTGTGTATAGATTACCTTTATACCCACTATTTTTCTAAACCATGGGAATAGTTTTCATGGGATTTTTTTACGAGAAGGAACTATACCCATGGTTCCCCTAAAACCATGGGTATAAGTCACTCCTATACCCAAGATTTTTGTAAATCATGGGAATAGGCTTCACAGGGGGAAAAAAATTCACGGGAATGACCTATATGCACGGTTCTCGAAAAACTATGGGTATAGGTCACCTCTATACCCAGGGTTTTTGTAAACCATGGAAATAATTTGTGTAGGATTTTTTTGTGGGAAGGCAATGGGAAAATCTATACCCATGGTTTGACCAAACCATGGGTATAGGAAATTTTTCTGGGCATCTATACCCATGATTTGACCAAATTGTGGGTATAGGTTGGCCCATTATTTTTCCATAATAATAATAAAAAATAATTTAATATAAATACACACACACACACACACATATATATATATTTGAATATAATAACAAAAAACATGTTGTAGGACATTGGTAAAGTCATTTTATTATAATTGTAAGGTACTGGGATCAATTCCTAGTGGTTGAATTTTTTTTAATAAGGAACCTATAGCCACATTTTGACTAAACCATGGGTATAGGTTCATCCATTATTTTTTCATAATAATAAAATTAATAATAAATAATTTAATATAAATAATTATATATATATATATATTTTAATATAAGAATAGAATATGTGTCATAGGATAGTGGTAATGTTGTTGGAGTGTAGGAAGAAGGTACCGGGATCAAATCCCAGCGGTGTATTTTTTTAATAAGGACCTATACCCACAGTTTGACCAAACCATGGATATAGGTCTATACATATGGTTTGGTCAAACTGTATGTATAAGTATTTCAATTGAAATTTCCTACACCAACAGTTTTAGAACAATGTGTATAAGTGGCCTATACACATGGTTTTGAATTGTGGGTATAGGTAAATATTCCAGTAGTGAAACCATTTGGCCTCTAACCTATGAGTATGCATGTTAAATACGAAAGAAAATCTCTAATCCAGGACTAATTTGGATCCAACCAATATAACATCTAATGGAATTACACACACTAAAGTGACATAAAACCTCTTGTGGAATTACACACACAAAGAGTGAAAAGTCTATTCTCGATGCACCCAAGGTTACCCAATGTACCTAATTTTCCAAAAACCATTTAAAAACAATAAAAACATTTAATAAAACATTTTCATATTCAATACTTTCCACTTTCAAGATTGAAGACCCATTTCAAAACCAAAACCACTATTTAAAGCATTTAATCCAAAACTTGATGAGTACAAATCCATTTTTAAATAAAACCCATTTAGAAACATGAATCTCATCTAATGAAACCATTCTAATGTCAAATCATGAATTTACATTAAATAAATCAAAATAATTTACAATAACATATAAAAATTCAAGAATTAACCCCTTGTATAGATACACCTACCTCAATAATGGAGGAAACATGGCTGCCTTAGAAAATAGAGATTGGAAATAAGCATATCAGCCTCCAAAAGACAAGGCCTGAGGTAAAACTACAAAGGATCGATTGAAAACTCAAACCATTAAAAAACCAATCCACAAAGCATCTAATGCTGCTTCCACAATCAATGGAAATGAAGAAGTAGAAATACCGCTTACCAAAGAGCAGCGATGCAACCGCCACAAGGATCAAACATCCAATAGAGAAATATAGAAGGAGATAGATCACCCAAAATCACCCAAAATCACCCTAGGGTTTGAGAGGAAGGACTACATGTAAAATGACAAGAGTTATGCATCTATCATGATAAAAAAACCGGGCTTGAACAATTCATATTGTGAACCCCTTTCACAGTGTAAATTCCATTAGTTTTCATATACTACGAAAAAGGTGTCACCTCAGGATAAAAATCCAAATCCTGACAATTTTACATCATGAAAAAATTTCATGGATTGTAATTTTTCATGATCTGAACTAGACTCATGGTATTTTACCTGAAAATAATTCATGTCATGTTACTAGTTCACGACGTGACTGTGTCCAGCAAGCAGTCTGCTACCTAGATCCTATATAAAAAACCCCAAACTAAATCCAAATACCTCTGAAACTTTTGAAACATTTATACTTAGACTCCATTAATTCAAAAAAACATAAATCCCAAAAGTTTATATCAAACAAGGGCCAATAAATACTTGAAATAATGGTATATTACATCTGATATATGATATATAGTTTATATTTTTTTTGGTATCACACGAATATTGTTATTATGTAGAATCCATATATTGAAAGTTTCATCTCATTTATGCTTTGAATTACATTATAATACATATTCCCATTTCATATAATACTAAATTATTTAATGTAGAAAAATTTACCATAAGGTTTTTATGACAAAGAGCCCACTCAAATAGGGTAGTCTGAGTGCACCAATGTGAATGGTATGCGCTGATTACATTGATTTCTAGGTGTGACTTGTATTGGATGAAAATTAATTTTTTATATATTTATCTTTCATGTGGGAAAAAATATTATAATATTGGTCCTTGCAATACTAATTAAATTGGGTGTCATTATGAAGTACCTAAATTGATTATGGAGCTAATGCTGTCTTTATTGTCAATAGAGTTGTACAAAGAGAATTCAATGTGTGGTGAAGTCAGGTGATGGAGTAAGAATCCACTCATTGAAGATAGAGTGATGGTTTCCCATACATTGATGGGTAAATGGAATCGCCTGAGCATTTCATTACTTATCTTGAAAAATATCAAAATAAAAAATTTAAAATCACCCAAATATACTAACTACTAAATTGTAGAATAGTGATCAGACATGGTTGATCCCATAAGGAAAATGGCTACAAATATTCTATATTTTTGACGATGTTTATCATGATTGAACTAAAACTAAAATTAATTAAACTAATTGAGATGATTGGTTTGGACTAACTCAAAAGGAATGAAAATAAGATGAACTGAAGTGATTTGATATCAAATATGGGTTTTCATGAATCATTAACCATGCGATTTCTTGAGTATCTAGTTTTTCTTTTCAGCCTCGAATAGAATTATCTAAATTGGTCTACTTCTCTCTTAAAGTTTCCTATAACCCATTAAGATGAATGGTGATTATCTCTTTATAGAAGGCGAAGTTAAGGTTGGCTCTCACTCTCCTGCTTCCCTCTATAACCTTGAGGGTTTTCCTCTAAATGTCATCTCTTTCACTATGAATTTAGAGGATATGATTTTTTTTGGTTCAAAGTGATATTAATTTAAATTATGTACTCATCCTTTTTAACAAAATCACCTATCCATCGAGTACTTATTTATCGACAATTAATGTCTCAATTAATTTGAATGAATTATATGTTCAAGGGGGATGAATAAAGTTTGTTTTAAAATAAAAGTGATATGAAAAGTGAAAACACATACCTTACTTTTGTACTAAAATATGAATTCAAATTACACAGCATTAGTAAAAATAGAAAAAATTCCTAAATTATGAAGCAAATTTTTGATGATTATCCTTTATCTTCTTCGGGTTTTTATGGACATGAATGGCCATAGGGTAGTGATATCCTCTATGGTGAAGTGACTAAATCCATCAAAATGTTGGTTTTTCTAATTTAGAACCCTCCACGCCGTAGTCCAAAGCCTATAGTGCATCAGATTTGTTTGTGTACTTCTCTATGATTGGCTGCGGTGCAAATATTTCAACTATGGTGAAACATCTTCCTCGGTAATTCTTTTCTCCATGGATATGGTGTAGTATCTTTGGATTACTCCACAAACCTTATTTTTTTCTCAGTCTATAGGGATCCATAGGGCATTGGAATACCCATGGTTCAACACTTCCTCTTCATCTCAGCCTCCTTATTAACTATTCTTTAAGGGAAAATCTTGTGGTGTAGTGGTATTCAAATTTACAGTGGGCATGATCTTCTCCTTCTCCAGCCCCACAAAAATTATTATTTAACAATTTAGGTCTTCACATCAGTTCCCTCAAACTTCATAGGAAATATTTGGTGGTTTAAGGCCTTAAAAGTGGCTATTTTCTCAAGATCAGGGTTCCCTAGTGGCCTGTATGGTGTTTTCTAGTATATCCTATGGTGGTTCGGTGATGTTGAGGGAGGTAAAGTAGGCAAGGGTGTGCCCGAGGCGGGGGATACACAAGCGGTGTGAAGCAAAAATATTTTTATTAATGATGAATATTGACCCAACTAAACACATCCCACATCGGAAATGTGGGCGTATGAGTGCTAATATATAAGAAAATGCCTTCCCTAAGGGTTTCGTAAGTCAGATGGTGGCTAGAAGCCCACCTGCGTCACCGTTGACTTTACCATTACCGATAGAGTTTGGTAACCCTATTAACAGATTGGCTTTCTCGGATGTTGTTATGTAATTTGACATACTCTAGAGGCTTACGCCCATTTTTCTTTGGTAACCCTTCTCCTTTTCTATTTCCTACCCAATATAAACATAAAAATATTCAAAAAATAAAACAAAGTAAAAAAAAAGTATTTTCCATTCTTTTTTACTTATTTTTTCACAATTGTTATTTAAATAAATAAATACCTAAATATTATTTTTCTTAATTAAAATATGTGTACTCTCAATTAGAAACATAAGAAATTGAACAATTTTTTTTAAATTTAAATCAAAACAAGTTCGCATAAGTAAAAGAGATTGAATCTACCATCGAACATGAAAATTAAGATCACTACTTATATTGAAAAATCCATTTGGAAGAGTTAGTTTCTTCTTTGTGAGAAACCCTTGAAATTAGATGATTGTTTGAGCAAGATTATATAGAAAAATAAAAGTGATAATATAACAACTTGTACCTTTATGGATCATTACTTTGCATGTTTTGGGTGTTAGAGATGTCTGGAGGAGGTTTGAGGAAGGGAGGGTGGAATTTAAGTTGAAACTTCAGATGAGGGTTGGTTTTTCAGTTTGGCAGTTATGATTACAGCATGGATGAGTTTTGAAGAGTGTTTATTTTCCTTGAAGGGACTACTTGTAGTGTAGAGGTCTATATTGTACCATGATAGGTCAGTTGGAAGGTCCGACATTGGTGTGGTGTTGATGGTTGCATTGTAAGACCTTGTGAGGTCGATTTTAGGGGATCTATTATTTTATGGGTCCATAATCCATGATCATATGGCTACAATGTAGATCACATGATGACTGGTTTAGTGGTTTTCAATTTAGAGGTGGATACGACATGGTGCTTTGGGTTACACTATAGAGCCTGAGTGGCTGGTTCTATGGTTCTTCCAATTTAGAGACCCTTGCAGTACGGTGCCTTGGAGTGCACTGTGGAGTTTAGTGGGTTAGGTTATTTGTCTATGATTTCTTTAAGGTCATTGTGACATGGTGTTTTGGTTGCACCGTGGTGTCACCCCAGTTTTATAGGATTAGGGGTTTGATCAAGCTTTGGAAATGGGGATTTGCATCATGATTTATATGATAGAGTTGGACTTAGACCCATTACATCATGAAGATCACCATTGAGCCATAATTTTATTGAAAATACCATTTTTTATGGAATGGAATGTACCTTTGAATTGTGGCCTTTTATTTTCCATCCTAGGCATAAAATTAAGAATATAATATGAATCCATATTATTTCCATTTTTTCCCTCAAACCATAGGTGATCCAAGGCCACCCTTTAGTTACTTTTGAGATCCCTTGGATTATCCTTAGACATCAACTTCAAGAGGTCGATTCTTGTGATTGGAGGTGAGTTCATTCCTTCATTATTATTTATTATCTCTATGTTCTTTCATCATTAAGGTATTGTATAGTGAATCAATGCGGTTTAGGTTTATTAAAGATTCCACTTATGTGGTTTGAATATTGTGACAATTATACTATTCTCCACCACGATCTTGTGCAGCAGCTATGAAGCCTCAGTTGAGGTATGGGATTTCTAGACTCATATTTTATCTTCTGGAACAATATGTTTGATTATCTTGTTGTAATACCTTTAAAATGTGTTATCAGATCCTTATTCTATATTATTTTATGTGGATATTCTTGGTCTATGGGGAAAGGGAAGAGCATAAGGGAAACACTCTTTAAATAAGAATAAAATTAAGTGAAGATGGTGAACTGGATAAGAGGAAAATTGGAAGGGGAAAGAGAGTCACATGTGCTTTATGGCTTTCCAGGTCATTTGCTAAGTGTTATTTTTTATTGATTGATGCTTGTTTATTTGGTTTTCATGTCATTGAAACCATTGAAGAATCTTTTCACCTTTATAACTAGTTAATTACTTAATGGTGGAAATGGAAAAGGGGTTTCTAAAATATAAAATATGGAATTATATCATTTTTATGACTATTATATGGTGTTATTTTTGTTATCTAAACTTGTGTTGATTTGATTTAAACTTGTTTAAGCCTTATTTTTGAGGATGAGAATGGGGTTTTTGGTATGTTTTTATTTTTTCTGACACATTGTTAATTATGAAGTGGTTTACAAGGTTAATTGATGATGGGAGTAGGGCTGAAATGTAAGAGTAATAGGTTGAAGTGGAAAGTTGAAAATTAAATTTATTTGTTATTAATAAAGTGATTTATGGCTAGTGAAACATAAAATATTTTAAATAACAGAATATTTATGTGATATGAAAATTGGAGTGATGAATTGAATATGAATGTAATGATAAATATGGTAGGGGGATGTTAATAAATTGTCAATAATTAAAATTCCTGAGCATGGTTGGAATAAATGTGATGAAAGATGAATGGAAAATTTAAAATGGGGGTGTTAATTGATGAATGGATTGAAATGGGTGAATGAAAATAATAATAAATCTAATGAGGTTGGTAAATGGTAATTGGTAGTAATGAGAATAATCCGGCATTATGAAATCATTGCTCATGTGATTTCCTTCTTCATGAGGCCTGGTAGTGATATCGATGATGATGCTTTATTGTTGCTTTAATGTGTGTTTTTTATTATATATTGATAAAGTTGTGGAAATTATTATGGGAAAATGGCATGTAAAAATGGAAACTATGTGGTGTAACTTTTAGGGTTGCAATGGATCAAAGTAGGCATGATCATATATGATGTAATGGCTTGAAGTTATAAGTATACAAAATACCGATTGAATTAGTTATGTGGTGTTGAATGATAAAAAATGGTGGGTGGTTTTTCATAATAGTAGGAGGGAATGAGTTTTATGTCCTATATGTTCATGATACCCTATATGATGAGGATTATATGGATATACAATTACAATATGAGATATACATGGAGGGGGATATGAGGTTGATTCCATTTTTATTTATATAACCTTATCGATGAGTGGTTGAAAACATAGATATGTGATGATGTAGTTCAGGATATGTGGAGAAATGGAATGTAGTATTGTAATAATATTTATATCTGAATTTTATGGTATGTGGATGCAGTTATGGTTACAATTGGATGAATTGATGCCAATATGAGATATTAGACCCTGCGGGAGATTAGGGTGGGTAGGTCTGTGGTCCGACCAGCATCAGGTCTGACTTGTTATGTGTTATGTGGACATATGATGTAGTGTTTAATTGTGTAATGGGGTGATGATTGATGATATGTTTTTTTGTGGCCTCTTTCTTGATTTCCTGATTAGATTTGGAGAGTGACCATATTGCCAGTCCGCTATTGGTTCAAAGTGTAATGACTTTAATGGCATGAGAGAGCGGAGGAAGTATTTAGGACTTGGATACATGGTTATTGAAAACATTTATAAGATTTTTATTATTATCTATTGTTTATTATGGAATAAATTGGGTGCCTATTTTGGAAAGTGGATGAGGTTATTATGGGAAATAGAGGAAATGATGATAATGATGTGGAACATAGAGATTCTATGTTTTCACATTATATATTTGTTCCTACTTATATATGTGTTTATGTTTATTTTTATTGGTTAATATTACTTACTCTTGAATATTTATTTCACACATATGTATTTGGACGATCCTACTAAGTACTTCCAAGTTCTCACCCCGCCATAGTTTATTAAGTGTTTACAAGATAGACTGACGAGGATTGGATATGGAATTTAAGTAGCTTGAATGGAGTTTTATAGCCCTTTTTCATGTATTTTCATGATTTCATTCATTTTACATATAAGTATCATTTATAATGTGGTAGTTTATATCATGTAATGTAAATTATTTGGTTTTGATTGGTGTTTTTTTGTTATTCCTAATATTTTATGAGGGAAATTCCACTAAAATTCATTTTCATACCCTCGGTACTAGTAGCCAAATCAAGGTCTATTGGAGGTGGGATTTGGGGGCTACTATTTCCTTAATTATAGGCCTAGGAGGGGTCCTAATAGGGTTGAATGATGACAAAGTTGCATCAGATCTTTTTTTTGAGAGTTATAGAGGAGTTTGTAGTTAAGCACATGTGAGGGTTGCATGGGATTAGTTGGGAAGTAGTGAAAATAAAGCCTAAAATATAACGTGGGTTAAGGATACCAGCTAGGAAATAGATATTTTGGGTCCCATGTGATCTAATATAAGGATTTTTATAATCTACTGAAATGTTAGGTGTAAGTGTAATTGTTGCAGGGTAGAAATAATAGGAAGTCACATGCATCATCATCATTAACTGCATTGGAAGTTTCATTATAGATTTTTATCTTTGATTATTATTTAGTTTTTTAGTTGTTAATGATTTTTAATTTTCTTATTTAAATGATTACATGATATTAATATAAAGAGTAAAATGGTAATTAACTAGAATATATTGATTAACTAAAACCTAATTAAAACTTGGATGTGCTACCCCATGCTTACTATAACATGTTTCCTTGTGAATTGATTTCTCTTTTGGTTGATGAAATGTGTATCATGTTGATATTCTCCCATAATTTTTAGGATTGTTAATGGATAATGTTTTGAGTGTCATTATCATATATAATTGCTTATTTTTGGAAAATCCTTTATAAAATGAGCTATCTTTCTCAAATTCTACATTTTTAGGTGAAAATAAATTGTTTTGAAACCATGCTTAAGAGTAATTTGATTTTTTTGAAATTTTTTTTCCATGTGTTACCTTCCAATCATGATATATTATATACAAGAGTTAGGAATTTATTTCAAGGATGGTATTTTAGTCATTTATTTCTATATTTCTTAGAAGATGAAAAAAATTCTTAGTGATAATCTATTAATAATTTTAAAACTTTCACATGAATAAAATCATTTATTCTTTCCAAGAATGGATAACATTTTTTGATACTAAATTATTTACATGTTACATTTTGAAACATGATTTTCATGCCATGTGTGGTTGTTGAAATATAGATGAGTATGTGTAAGGACATGGTGTATATTTCTTATTATTGGAATCATGTCTAATGTTGAAAATGATTTTTGTGATTTGTTATGAAAACAGTAGTATGCAATTTCCCAAGAATGATTAGTGAATTGAGCTTGTATAACATGGAAGTATGTTTTATTATTAGTAAAATAGTCAAAGAATTTTTAGTTTGAGATTTCAAAGAATGATGCATCAGAATAAATCATGTTTATATTTTCATTTGAACTTTAAAAGTATGTATAAGTAATGTTATTAAATTATAAGGTATAATTATTTCTCTAAAATGTAAATTAATTGTTGTTTATAATGTTTTTTGATGATTTATTTCCTTCAAGTGCTGATGTTTTTTAATTAAAACTTATTTCCAAATCATAAATTTACATGATAAAGGCTAGCTAATATAAAGTTTTCCCATAATGAAGTTTATACATGAAAGTTTTATGAAATTTGTTCCAAATTAATGTGGGGTCATTTTTTTCAATGATGGTTCCTATTGTTGTGATTATGTGTTATTTTTGTGATGGAGTTTATTTAATCACCTTTTATAAAATCCTAATCATTTAAATTTAGTAATGAAAATGTTTTTTGGAAAAATAAAAATTTAGTGCTGATGTTATTTCTGACTATACTTAATTATTATAAAAGAATAATTAAAAGGTGATTGATTATTGGGTTTTGCTGTTGGGTTTGATGTAGTTTTCTATGTTTCCATTCTTTTTGATTTATGTTGCTTTATTGGTATTTTTTTGGTTAGTTTGGGTGTTGGGATGTGTCGGGTAGTGAGGATGATTTTTGTTGCCTTGGTGGGTATGAGGAGTTTTTATTATTGATTTGGTAGTGATGGTGTGATTTTCTGTGTAGGATGAGGAAGTGTTTTGTGGTTTTAGTGGTGGTGGTGCTTTATGTTCTATGATATGGTTTGGAAAGGGTGGAATGTTTGGTTATGTGGAAGAGATATGGTTTTGTGGATATTATGGGGTGATTCAAGTAGTGATAGTTGTTGGTTGTTACAGTTTGTTTCCTTAGATGGCATGAGGTGATGTGGGTAGTTTGGTAGAGTTTGTGTGATTTTGTTCTTGATGGGGAGTGGTGATGTAGCTATGTAAAATTTTGTGTAGGAGAGCTAGTTGAGAAGAGTGGTTAATGGGTTTTCTATGAAATATTGTTTTCCTCTATGATAAAGTTATTTGTGTAGTTTGTGCTGACTATGTTACTATTTTGTAGAAATATATCCCATTAAAACAACACTAAGATGTTGGGCATGGGAAAATAAAAGGAGGAATCATGGGATGTATCCTTACTACAATTTAAATAGTAGGAAGTATTGAAGTTTTTCAGTGAAGACTCTATCCCTAATAATAAGGATTGGTTATAAGAGGTTGAGATTTCCTTTAGGTTGGTAAATACTCTAGATTGATTATGAGTTGCATTGTCGATTGGATTATTTAAAAAAGTGTCATGAAGATGGAGGGAGATGAGGTATGGAGATCTAGAAGGGATGTCTTGGGAGGAATTTCTTAAGTCGTTCAAGAAGGATATATTTCCTCTAGTGAATATGCATGATCATATAAAGGAGATTTAGGATATTTGTCTTAGATATGAGAGTGTGTGCAACTTGGGGATCCATTTTGTGGATTTGATTAGTTCGTTTTCATATTTTATGCTATGTGAGATAGAATGAGTGAAACATTTTGAGTTTTTCTTGAGGAAGGAGATTTATAGGTCTTCCATGACTCTTTGGTTAGTGTCTTGGGAAGTGGTGATAGATTGACTAGAGATCATGGAGAGAGGTTTATCGATAATAGAGGGTTTTGGTGAAGGACCCTCTTGAGTAGTTGGTAAGGTTTAGATGAATGATTTGATTTTTAGGACTCAGAGCTCATAGAAGAGGAGCATGAGGTGATATTATAGTGAAAGAGAATGACTTAGTGCCCTGGGGTTGAGTAGGTCAAAGTGACATGTTTCTAGAGAGATGATATATTTCAGGTGTAATGTGGTAGGGTACTATTAATATGTCTTCTCCAAGATTCAGAATATTGTTCAATGTTTAGTGGATAGTTATCTATGGGAATGTTTTGGGAAAATATAATCCTTTCATTAAGACCTTGTTGTGGATTTTGAACTTATTTTAATGTGTGTGTTGATTGAAATTTAAAATTTAACATGCTTGTATTTTCTAAAAAATTATTGAAACTATTTTTCCAAATTTTATAGCCATTAGAGGAGTTTTTTTCAAAGAGTAACTATTTTGAAATAAGGTCAAGGTTAATGGAAAAGTTTACAGGGAGTCGATTGTGAGTAGAAGTAGTTAGTGTTGTGCTTAGTTTCTATCAATGGCGAGGTCCCTATTTGAGATATATCTCCCATGGTAGTGAAGTTTTCTAGGTGTTATTATTATTATAGGTAGATTTAGTGCTGATGTTTATCCCTTTCCTTAAGGGTATTGGTAGTGTGATAGTTCTATTTGATAGGTATCTCCTGAGGGAGTGTTGGGTCAACTACTAAAGATTTTCTTTCTAGGTCTTTTTTTATTCTCATGGAAGAGAATAATTTTATAGGTTTATTGTAACACCCCAAGATTCCATGGTACACTTCTCTTTGAATAATACAGTAGCGTGTGTTGTACGCAACTTTGAGTTCTAACACACCACAACCAATCAAACTAGCCATTATGAATAGTAATACCCACTTTTTGAAATTTTATAAAATTTATCTTTCAAAATGGACTTCAATTTTGGATTCGAAGTATCGAAATTAGCTTAGGGTGAATTTATGGTATTTTTCTGAAAACTTTCAATTTTTTGATGAATATTGAAAAACACTGAGTTATAGTTTAAAACCAAATTTTTATTTAAATAATTATTTATTATATTTAAATTTATTTTAGGTCAAAATAGATACATAACACCTATATAAGTTCAATGTAATTCATTGGAGTCAGTTTATAATAATTTTAGATATGTAATTTTTTTTGAACTTTTCACCGTCTTTTACCCACCTCCTAGGAGAATTTGCAAATTCACATAAAACTTAATTTTACCACTTATGTGAGTTGAATTTCAAAAATATGAGAGACAAGGTTAATATCAAGGAGTAAAATGTGGTTCAATAAGATAAAAATAAATTTTTATGAATAGTAACTTTTTACTTTTATTTACCACAGTTAAAAGTAAATAGGGTAATTAAGGGTAAAAATGATATTATTATTACCCTAACACATGTCCTAATTCTATTGGATAAGTATAATTTGACAAAAAATAACCTTATGAATAAAATATAAACCTATTTGGTCCACTTGGTTTAGATTAGGACATTTATTATTATTTTACTTAAAGAAGAGTTAAAAGAGTTAAAATCAAAGTTTAATAACTAAAACATTTTTAATATAGGTCTAAACATAAGATAAATTAAAATATAAATATTAATTATAAATATAAAAATATTTACTACATAATGGTATTTTATTTATATTTTTTAGACTTTAAATAATTTAATTTATTTATGACACAATGATGATGCAGTAATTAACTAATTAATGAAATATTAAAATAATTGATATTATAAATATCCAAATAAATGTAATTTGAGACTTTTTATGAATTACACTAATTTTATAGGTTAATATGACATGTTAGGGTTGGTTAAATGAATTTTTTTGAAGTAATAATTCTGTTATGAATTTAGCAAAAACAAAATACAAAATAGTGTCAAAATTAACATAAAGAGTTTAAAAACAAATATTATATTATTAATTGATATTCTATTCTTAAAAATATAAGGTTCAGTCAAAGTAATTATATAATTATATGTGTATAATTAATTAACCACTTAGGGTTCTCTTGGAAGTATATAGTAATTTTATTAACCATATAATATAAAAATACAAAGAGACATGGTAAATGTCAAACTATTTAACTAAGTGTTAAATCTAAAAGATAAAGTTAATATAGTGACCCAAACCTGTATAAAAACTATTTGTTGAGTGATTTTAGACCCATACCCACCTTATAATTTAAATAATCCATTTTTTATCCATTATAAAATGAAAATTATTTAATTATAAAATAATATTTCTATCTTTTCCTAAGGTGCCCCTCACCCCTCTTATAAAAGGGAACTCCCCCTCCTTTCTAATTCACACATTTAAAGCCATTTTTATTGGCCAAACTCTACCCAAATACCATCTCAACTATCCTCCCTTCATCCTAGAGGCCATCCTTTAGTCAGAAAGCCAACCTAAGGAGCCCTTTTGATCAAATCAAAAGGAAGAACCCGAAGAAGAGGTAAATATATCACCACCTCTTTCAAGTTCCTTTCTTCTTCCACTTCCTTTTTCTTTGTTGTTTCCATTCTGAAATAATAAATACAGTATATTCTATATACTGTGATGTTATTATAAATATGTTACAACCAAATTCATTATTCTATCCATCCTTTGAATAACATGTCACCATACGTGCATACGTACGACTTACCGTCTCCACGTCGTGGTGTAATTGTTATTCAATACATTATTATTTGGATGGGTATAATAATGATGTGTAATTGATGTAAATAATAAATATAACATGATAATTATTATGTATATATGATATACCATCCAATTTTATATTATTTTAATATCAAAAGAATGATATTGTTTCTCGTGCGTACGTACGGATTACCGTCTCCACATAGCGATGAGATTCATTCTCCATCGTATCCATTCAAGACTAATTTTCATTTGATGATTAAAAATAATGTTTAAATACTTTATATAATTCTGGATATGAATAAGATACATACCATCCATAACAAATATGAATCACATAACAAGGAATATAAAGGAAAATGAATCCGTTAACACCCGAAACGACGATAATACTAAGATATTATTAACAAAGCAATGTTAAAAGATCATATATGATATCATATTAATGTATATGATTCTTGTATAATTTAATAACATTTATTTAACCATTATACAGGAGGTTAACCTACCCTCAACCAATGAAAAGTACAAGGTAAGGGTTAATCTCCCTATTTCTTTATTATTCGAGGTTGTTTTTACGTAATTATCTACTTGGACCTCTTTATCATCTACATCTATGTTTCTTAAAAATGTATTTCAAAACAATTTTACTATTTTATAGACTATGGGTTAAATTAATTTATACCCTTGTTTTACTTTTTATAAGATTTTTATAAAGGAATCTTTCCGTTGTTTTCCAAACAAGGTCCTTTATAACCTTTTCGACAAAATTAAGGTAAGAATGTCTTTTTTTAACTTATACGGTGGGTGCGGCTATTTTACACCGTTATAACATAATCAAAGCTTACATTACAAGATTATAAGAATATTTCCAAAATAAATGTTTTCTTTTATAATTATATTAATTTTAAATGATTTCAAAATAGAAAGAGATATTTCTATAAAAAAGGTTTTGATTTCATCTATGTCAACATCCTTTGATGGATTTTAAGTTTATTTGACGTTGATTTATTATGATACAAAACTTCCTTATTGTATTGAAGGTTTTGTGATATGTTTGACTATGGATGCGTTATTTTTATACCATTCATGGTTTATGAATAAAGTATTTACATTTCGTATTCTAGTTTTAATACGAATGTTTATGTTATGTTTAAACCTTTTCATATGAGGAAGGCATTGGAATTAGCATGTGATGGGTGGAGCCCGCTATAGCTCCTCGATGCATCGGTAGGTCTCATGAGACAAACTAGTGTCTTGGAACAAGGCTTTGACAAAATCTTATTTGTAGTCTTGTCACAAGGCCTTGACTATGTGGTTATGAAAGTCTGGCATTATGCATTCCATCATTATAAAAGTGGCTATTGATATTGCATGTGATTATTCAAATAGTAGAATATCCATGTGAGTAAGTAAATGGAATTATTTGATTTTATCTTTTCTATATTATGCTGAAGTTCAAGTTTAAAAGTCTTTTGATTTTGTCTTATACATTGCCTTAAATTTTTATGCTTATTTATGAAAGTTTCCGCTATATTGTTATCCTTACTGAGCATCTGAGCTCACCCCTTTCTATGTTTTATTTTCCCAGTATGCGAAGAAGTATTTTATGACTAACCTGAAGGGATAGTCTGAGGGGATATGAGTGTGGTCTATGGAAACAATGTTGTTGTAGTTTTTCATTTTATGATTTAATGTAAACCTTATGAATGTATCTAGTACTTTCAAGCCTACTAAACTGATAGGTCTTTCGAGACTTGATCTTTTGTGATCATGACAATGTTATGTAATAATGCACCAACTATGGGTAACTGGGGTCGGGGTGTTACAATTGGTATCATAGGAAGTTTAGTACAATCCTTGAAAACTAGATTTAGATAAACTCTGATTAGAGCAAATATCCCTAAGATAAACTTTGAGGATTAGTATAGAAGAACTTCCTAGAATTTTTGTATTGTAGAGATTTTGTGAGTTTTCCAAGAAATACACCCCTGTCTGGATACGAGTAGGTAGAGGAGGCTCTGGCACAGATGTACCTAGGCGTGAAACCTGAAAACACCACTTTGAGCTAGACTCGAATGGGAACTGGTGCACGACAACGGGCCTTGCTTCGCTCTTGGTTATGACACTCCCAGGGGATATGCTTAGGATAATTCTCATTTTATTTACAAACCATTATGAAGGGTTTATGAGTATATTATTCCTCAAAGAAAACATTTTTATGATTATGGATTATATCCATAAACTCTTCAATTTATGTTAAGTGTTTTACAAGTTTCGATTTATGTATTGCGATTCATAAACTAATCTAGTTTACTCCATTTTTTAGAAATGTCTCCTAGTGGAAGGAATGGAAACCGTATCAATTAATGCACTCCATGTAGGGATTTTACTCCTACTCAAGATAATTATAGTGGATCTGGAGATACAACCGGTGTTGATTAGATAATAACCATACTGGGAAAACTCACTCAGGCTATGAATAATAACCTTACCCGTATGGAGCACCCTGATCCGCAGCATGGAGGATCAATGTTAGATCACTTCATGAGGAAACAAACACCAACATTTAATGGGGGTACAAATCCATTAGTGGACGAGCAATGGATAAATTCCATAGAGAAAATATTCCATGCCTTGGGGAGCAGTGAAAGGGAAAAAGTTGTCATGATAGTTTACCGCCTCACTGGAGATGCTGATCATTGGTGGTCATTGATTCAAAATACAAAGGATGATGAAGAAGTATTAAATATGGAATGGAGGGATTTTAAAGTTATTTTCTTAGAAAAATACTTTCTTCGTGACCATCAAGCAGATATGGAAAGACAATTTCTAAGTCTGAGGCAAAAGGAGAATGAGAATTTCACAAAGTATGAAGCTAACTTTACAAGGTTAGCGAGACATGATGAATATTATATATGTAACCTAATAAGTAATATTGATCGTTTCTTTGATGGTTTAAAACCATTTCTCTGTCGAGCATTAGTCTCACAATCCTTCTCGTTGTATGAAGATATTGTCTCATGTGCTATCAAGATAGAAAAAGAATTCTCCAAGTCTTATGAATTTATAGCAAAGAAATAGAAGAAGAGATCTGATGAAAACTCTGGAAATGGAAATAAGGGAAATAAGGGAAAAGTTGAATATCCATCCTATGGTAAATTTGGGAAGAAACACCCTGGTACTTTCCTGAAGGGAATAAGAGTCTGTTACAAGTGTGGTGAAAAAGGCCACTAAGCTCATGATTGCAAGGGGAAGAAATATGTTGTCGATGTTGAATGCTAAAATTGTATAGAAATGGGGGATTATGTGAATGAATTTCCTAAGCATCAGGGGAAATTACCTCAGAAAAGGCCAAGGGATCAAGGCCAAGATTATGCTATCACTACTGCTGAGGTTGAAGCTCCGAAAGACATGGTGGTAGGTAATTTAATGGTTTCCTCTAGTTTAGAAAATGCTTTATTTGATTCTGGATCATCACATTGTTTCATATCTTCCCAGTTTTCTAAGAAAATTAGATATTTCCAATTTTATTTAAAAAGGGATTTGTCAGTCAAAAATCCTAAGGAAAGTATAATTGCAACAAAGTTTTGTGAATCAGTCCCCATTAGGGAATATAAATGTTCTTTATCTGCTGATCTCATCATCAATCCTATGATTAAATTTGATATAACCCTCGATATGGATTGGATTTCAGACCATGATGCAAAAATTCATTGTAACAAGAAGGAGGTTACTATTTTTGATGAAAATGATAAAGAACACCTTATCTTTAGAGCAGAAACGTCACCACCTAATTCTTATCTAGATCCTCCCCCAGTAGCTCAACTAAATTCAATTATTGATGAGGAAGATAATGAAATGACTATGGGTGAAGAAAGGAATGTTCAAATAGAGGATATACCTATTGTGAAAGAATATATTGATGTGTTTCCAGAAGATTTACCTGGACATCCCCCAGAACGATAAATTGAGTTTTCCAATGATTTAATTCCTGGTTCAAGGGCCATATCAAAGACCCCTTATAGAATGGCCACTGTGGAATTAGTGGAACTAAAAAAAACAACTTGAGTAATTGAGTAATAAGGGATTTATTCTCCCTTGTGTTTCTCCATGGGGAGCCCCTGTTCTTTTTGTTAAGAAGAAAGATGGATCTATGAGGTTGTGCATTGACTACATGGAGGTAAATGCTATAACAATAAATAAAAAGTATACCCTACCTCAAATTGGTGATTTATTTGACCAACTTCATGGAGCACAATAATTTTCAAAGATTTACATTCGATATGGATATCATCAGTTGTGTGTGAAGAAGGAAGAAATTCCGAAAACAGCATTTCTAACCAGGTATGGGCATTACGACTTTACAGTAATGCCTTTTGGATTGACTAATGCACCCCCTTTCTTCATGAATATAATGAATATGGTTTTCAAGGAATATCCTGATGAATTTTTAGTGGTATTTATTGATGATATCTTGGTATACTCCAAAAGTTACGAAGATCATGAAAATCACTTCCGCATTATCCTGAAAACTCTAAGAAGACATGAATTATATGGGAAGTTTAACAAGTGTGAATTCTGGCTTCAGAAGATTTCTTTTCTTGGCCATATTGTCTCTAAGGATGGAATCTATGTTGATCCTTCAAAGACCAAGGAAATACAACAATGTCTAGCACCAATGAGTATAACTGAGGTACATAGTTTTATTGGTTTAGTAGGTTATTATCGACGTTTCGTCTAGAATTATTCCCGGTTGGCTAACCCATTAACAAAGCTCACAAGAAAAGGAGTTAATTTTTTTTGGACAAAAGAGTGTGAAGAATGTTTTGAAGAACTAAAGAGAATATTAGTCAATGCTCTTATATTGACTCTACCATCGGGGAATTATGGGTTCATTATTTATAGTGATGCATCGAAGAAAGGACTTGGTTGTGTCCTTATGCAGAATGATAGGGTTATTGATTATGCATCACGATAGCTGAAAATTCATGAGAAAAACTATCCTACTCATGATCTTGAGTTAGAAGCTGTAATATTTGATTTGAATATTTGGAGACACTATCTATATGGTAAAAAATGTGAGATTTATACGGATCACAAGAGTTTTAAGTATATTTTATCACAGAAAGAACTCAACATGAGGAAAAGGAGATGGCTTGAACTACTCAAGGATTATGATTTCATGATAAACTACCACTCGGGGAAGGTAAATAAGGTGGAAGATGCTTTGAGTAGAAAGGATCATGGAGTTTTGAACAAGATGAGAGTTGAAAGGGATCCTATTTTCATGGATCTAGTAAAGATGGATATGGGAATCACCATGGAAGGTGAAACATCAATACTTTTTAAAATTGTTTCCAAACCGTCTTTACTAGAAAGGATAAAAAGTTATCAGGTTGATGATGAGTAGTTTCAAAAGAAGATTAAAGCTATGAATGATGGGAGATTGAGTGACTTCATATATGAAGATGGAATTTTGAAATTTGGGAAGATTCTTTGTGTTCCCAATATACCTGATCTAAAAAGATAATTGTTGGATGATGCTCATAGTTTCAATTTATCTATACACCCTGGGAACACCAAAATGTATAGAGATTTGAAGGAACATTTTTGGTGGGACAACATGAAGAGGGAGATTTATGATTTTGTTTCAAGATGCATGGTTTGTCAACAAGTGAAAGCTGGAAGGCAACAACCTAGAGGAGTCATGCAACCTCTTCCCATACTGGAGTGGAAATGGGATAATATTACGATGGACTTTGTCATGGTACTACCAAAGATTACTAGAAGGAACGATGCAATATGAGTCATTTTTGATCATCTTACCAAGTCAACACATTTTCTTGCTATAAGAAAAGATCTACCACTTGAACATTTAGAAAGACTCTATATTAATGAAGTTGTGAGACTTCATGGAGTACCCCTATCGATTTTTTCTAATTGTGATCCCCATTTTACTTCAATATTCTGGAAAAGTCTTCAGAAAGCCCTAGATACTGAGCTTCGTTTGAGCACTACCTACCACCCCCAAACTGATAGACAATCAGAACGAACTATTCAAACCTTAGAAGACATGTTGAGATCATTCTCACTTGACTTTCAAGGTATGTGGGATCAATATTTACCTTTGGTAGAATTTTCCTATAACAATAGCTTCCATTCAAGTATTCAGATGTCACCATATGAAGCGTTATATGGAAAGAGATGTCGCATACCAACTTGTTGGGATGATGTTGGTGAAAGAAAACTTATAGGCCCAGAACTTGTTGAGGAAACGATGGAAAAGGTGAAGGTAATCCAAACCCACATCAAAGCAGCTCAAAGTAGGCAGAAGAGCTATGCTGATAACTGAAGGAAGGATTTGTAATTTCACGTAGGAGATCATGTTTTCTTGAAGGTATCTCCATGGAAGGGTGTTATACGTTTTGGTAAAAAGGGTAAATTGAGTCCCAGGTATATCAGACCTTTCGAAATTCTAGAATGAATTGGGGCTATAGCTTACCATTTGGAAATGCCGCCAAGTCTCTCCAAAGTTCACGATGTGTTCCACGTATCACTGTTGAGAAAATACATGCCTGACCCAATGCATGTACTCACCTATGAAGAATTAGAACTGGAACCCAATTTTTCTTATTGTGAATAGCCTGTCAAGATTCTTGATACAAGAGAAAAAGTGCTGAGAAACCGGACGACTCGTCTGGTAAAATTTCTATGGAGAAACCATAAGATAGAAGAGGCAACATGGGAGCCCAAGGAACTTATGATGAAGAACCACCCGAGTCTTTTTATGCAGTAATATTCTAGAAATTTCCAGGACAAAATTATTTGAAGGAGGGGATAATTTAATACCCGAAGCTTCCATGGTACACTTCTCTTTGAATAATACAGTAGCGTGTGTTGTACACAACATCGAGTTCTAACACACCACAACCAATCAAACTTGCCGTAATGAATAGTAATACCCACTTTCTGAAATTTTATAAATTTTATCTTTCAAAATGGACTTCAGTTTTGGATTCGGAGTATAGAAATTAGCTTCGGGTGAATTTTTGGTATTTTTCTGAAAACTTTCAATTTTTGATGAATAGTGAAAAACACTGAGTTATAGTTTAAAACCAAATTTTTATTTAAATAATTATTTATTTTATTTAAATTTATTTTAGGTCAAAATAGATACATAATACCTATATAAGTTCAATGTAATTCATTAGAGTCAGTTTATAATAATTTTAGATATATAAATATTTTATTGAACTTTTCAACGTCTTTTACCCACCTCTTAGGAGAATTTGCAAATTCACATAAAACTTAATTTTACCACTTCTGTGAGTTGAATTTAGAAAATCCAAGAGACATGGTTAATATCAAGGAGTAAAATGTGGTTCAATAAGATAAAAATAATTTTTGGTGAATAGTTACTTTTTACTTTTATTTACCATAGTTAAAAGTAAATAGTGTAATTAAGGGTAAAAATGATATTATTATTACCCTAACACATGTCCTAATTCTATTGGATAAGTATAATTCTACCAAAAACAACCTTAGGAATAAAATATGAACCTCTTTGTTCCACTTGGATTAGATTAGGACATTTATTATTATTTTATTTAAAGAAGAGTTAAACGAGTTAAAATCAAAGTTTTATAACTAAAACATTTTTAACATAGGGATAAACATAAGATAAATTAGACTATAAATATTAATTAGAAATATAAAAATATTTCCTACATTATCGTATTTTATTTATATTTTTTAGACATTAAATAATTTAATTTATTTATGACACAATGATGGAGTAATTACCTAATTAATGAAATATTAAAATAATTAATATTATATATATCCAAATAAATGTAATTTGAGACTTTTTATGAATTCCACTAATTTTATAGGTTAATATGACATATTAGGGTTGGTTATATGAATTTTTTCGAATTAATAATTCTGTTATGGATTTAGAAAAAACAAAATACCAAATAGTGTCAAAATTGACATAAAAGAGTTTTTAAAAAAATATTATATTATTAATTGATATTATATTCCTAAAAATCTAAGGTTCGGCCAAATTACTTATATAATGATAGGTGTATAATTAATGAACCAATTGGGGTTCTCTTGGAAGTATATAGTAAGTTTATTAACCATATAATATAAAAATACAAAGAGACATGGTAAATGTCAAACTATTTAACTAAGAGTTAAATCTAAAAGATAAAGTTAATATAGTGACCCAAACCTATATAAAAACTATTGGTTGCATGTTTTTAGACCCATAACCACCTTAGGAATTAAATAATCCATTTTTATCCACTATAAACCAAAAATTATTTTAATATAAATTAACATTTCTAGCTTTTCCTAAGGTGCCCCTCACCCCTCTTATAAAAGGGAACTCCCCCTTCTATCTAATTCACACCTTCAAAGCCATTTGGATCGGCCAAAATCTGACCCAATACCATATCAACTATCCTCCCTTAATCCTAAATTCATTACTTTAGTCGTAAATCCAACCTATGGATCCATTTTGATCAAATCTAAAGGAAGAACCTGAAGAAGAGGTAAATATCTCACCACCTCTTTCAAGTTCCTTTCTTCTTCCACTTACTTTTTATTTGTTTTTTCCATTATAAAATAATAAATTCAGTATATTATATATAATGTGATGTTATTATAAATATTTTACAAACAAATTCATTATTCTATCCATCCTTCTAATAACATGTCACCATACATGAGTACGTATGGCTTACTGTCTCTACGTCGTGGTGTAATTGTTATTCAATACATTATTATTTGGATGGGTATAATAATGATGTGTAATTGATGTAAATAATAAATATAACATGATAATTATTCTTTATATATGATATACCATCCAATTATATATTATTTTAATATCAAAAGAATGATATTTTCGCTCGTGCATACGTACGGATTACTGTCTCCACATAGCGATGAGATTCATTCCCCATCATATCCATTCAAGAATAATTTTCATTTGATGATTAAAAATAATGTTTAAATACTTGATATAATTATGGATATTAATAATATACATCCCATCCATAACAAATATGACTCACATAATGAAGAATATAAAGGAAAACGAATCCGTTAACACCCGAAACGATGATAATACTAAGATATTATTAACAAAGCAATGTTAAAAGAACATATATGATATCATATTAATGTATATGATTATTGTATAATTTAATAAAAATTATTTAACCATTATACAGTAGGTTAACCTACCCTTGACCAAGTAAAAGTACAAGGTAAGGGTTAATCTCACAATCTCTTTATTATCCGAGGTTATTTTTACGTAATTATCTACTGGGACCTCTTTATCATCCACATACATGTTTCTTAAAAATGTATTTCAAAACATTCTTACTATTTTATAGACTATGGGTTAAAGTAATTTATACCATTGGTTGAATTTTTATAAGATGTTTATAAAGGAATCTTTCCGTCATTTTCCAAACAAGTTCCTTTATAACCTTTTCGACAAAATTAAGGTAAGAATGTCTTTTTTTAACTTATACAGTGGGTGCGGCTATTTTACAACATTATAACATCATCAAATATTCCCTTACAATATTATAAGAATATTTCCAAAATAAATTTTTTCTTTTATAATTATATGAATTTTAAATGATTTCAAAATAGAAAGAGATATTTCTATAAAAAAGTTTTTAATTTCATCTATGTCAACATCCTTTGATGGATTTTAAGTTTATTTGAAGTTGATTTATTATGATACAAAACTTCCATATTTTATTGAAGGTTTTGTTATATGTTTTACTGTAGATGTTTTATTTTTATACCATTCATGGTTTATGAATAAAGTATTGAAATTTCATATGCTAGTTTTAATATGAATGTTTATGTTATGTTTAAACCTTTTCATATGAGGAATGCATTGGACTCAGTATGTGATGGGGGGAGCCCGCTATAGCTCCTCGATGCATCATTAGGTCTCATGATACAAACTAGTGTCTTGGTACAAGGCTTTAACAAAATATTATTTGTAGTCTTGGCACAAGGCTTTGACTATATGGTTATGAAAGTCTGGCATTATGTATTCCATCATTATGAAAGTGGCTATTGATATTGCATGTGATTATTCGACTAGTAGAATATCCATGTGAGTAAGTAAATGGAATTATTTGACTTTATCTTTTCCATATTATGTTGAAGTTCAAGTTTAAAAGGATTTTGTTTTAGTCTTATACATTTTTTTAAATGTTTATGCTTATTTATTAATGTTTCTGCTATATTGTTATCCTTGCTGAGCATCTAAGCTCACCCCTTTATATGTTTTATTTTTCCCAGGATGCGAAGAAGTATTTTATTACTGACCTGCAGGGATAGTCTGAGGGGATATGAGTGTGGTCTATGGAAACAATGTTGTTGTAGTTTTTCATTTTATGATGTAATGTAAACCTTATGAATGTATCTAGTAATTTCAAGGACACTAAACTAATCAGTCTTTTGAGACTTGATCTTTTGTGATCATGCCAGTGTTATGTAATAATGCATTGAATCTAGGTAACTGGGGTCGAGGCATTAAATTTATAATTAAATGGACCAAATCTTTTCGACCCATCACTTCGTGTGTTTTTGGTATTGGAAATTTCAAGAGGAGGTTTGAGGATGGGAGAGTGGAGTTTAAGCTAAAATTTTGATTGAGGGTTGGTTTTGTGGTGTTGAGGTTGCAGTTGTGATGTGTTGGTTGTGGTTGAAGAGTTAATTAGGCTTGGAGAGTTTTTATTTTCCATAGAGGCTATTTATAGTGTAGAGGGTTATGCTGCATCCTGAAAGGCTGGTCGGAAGGTATGGTTGTTGCATGTTATTGATGGCCATGTTATAGAACCCCACGAGGTAAATTTTGGAGGATATGTTGATTTAGGGTTACTTGTGTCATGTTCATATGGCTATGAAATATAGCCCCTATATGGTCAGTTTGTTTGCTATTTATTTAGAGGTGGATTTAGTGTGGTGCCTTGTATTACACTGTGGATATTAGGGTCTAGATTCTTTGATTCTAATTTCTTTAATGTCACTATAATATGGTATATTGGATGCAACATGGTGTTACCATGGGTTTATAAGATCAAGGGATTGATCAAGTTTTGGAAAGGGGGATTTACATTATGATTTCTAGGGAAGAGTTGGACTTAGACCCATTGTGGAATTAAGATTACCCTTGTACCATAGTTTTAGTAAAAACACCACCCTTTGTGGCATAACCAGTGACTTTTCACCATGGTCTTTTATTTTATATCATGATTATAAAATTTAGAAGACAATATGAATCCCTCTTATTTCTATATTTTCTCTAAAATCCTAAGCAATCTGAGGTACCCCTTTAAAGACTTTTGAGATCCCTTGAACTATCCTTATCCCTCATCTTTAAGAGGTTGATTCCCATGATCTGAGGTGAGTTCCTTCCTTTATCTTCTTCATTCCCTACCTATTTTTTCATCATGGGGGTCTACATAATGGTTTGAATTTAGTTTATATTTGGGACTTCTATGGTTTAGTCTTATTTGGGGTAGCTATCATGTGGTTCAGATCTTGTGACCATCATCTTCTTCTTAACCTTAATCTTGTACAATAATTGTGAGTGTAATATACCTAGCTTGACTCGCTCGATAATAACTAGATTAGGTGGGCCACATGACCTTAGGAACACCTCCCCATTCACAAGAGGATTTTGACTAGATGCAATAATCTATGGTGGAACGGTGGGGAGACTATACCCTCATATTATAGTGTAATAATAAAAAAAATCATAACAATATCATACCTTAGATAACCCCATAAACAAACAACACATTAAGTTACAATAATAACATAACTCTTATGTTATCAAAATGATGCAATATACATGTTTTTCAAGTTAACATACAATATAAATTCCCTATGGGTAGACCAAATATATCAAAACCCCAAAAGAAAACAAAAACATCCAAACAAGAGGAAATTCCAAAATTGATATCGAGTCAAGATTGGTCTCCCATCCCATGCTCCATCCTTTCCAAAATAGACCATCCATCAATCATATGTCCTTTTCTCTTATCCTTTCATACAACCATGAGATCTTCTTGGGTATCAAATGGTGGTCTGATAAGGGTATGATTACACTCAGTAGGTGACCACCAATCATGTCTATAAACATATCTAGTCTGGGTACAAGCGAATGATGTTGTGCATAATAAAATAAGGGAAACATAAATAAACCACCATTGATCTTTGGGTTCTACGATGAAACTCAATATCGACCATACCTTCTTTGGTATAGAAACCCAACTTTTTCTTACATGACTATTATATAATTTTTAAGATAAATAACATAATATTAATACATTCCAAGATCGACAAGTTTTATATCTTGGGAAAATTAGGTTCATACATCACTTGTACATAAAAAACATAAACATTATTTAATTCCTTCTCCATAGACTTCCTAAAGCTCTCATTTTCTATTTAGTACATATAATCACATGAGGATATACATTAAATAAAAGGGTGATTTAAAATCCTAGTAAGGGGAGAGATAACATATAAGGAATAAGAGACATGAATTAACAGTACATGGGTAAGAATAATAATAATCATCATCATATAATAATCATGAGATCATCATTATAAGTATGGTGGAATCATCTAAAAAAGGAATGGAATGTGACATATACATACAAATGAAACATCATAACATAGTGGTCAAATACCACACATATCTATTGTTTCCTTTGGAGAGAGGTGAATAATTCCCCAAGTTTAGGATACAAGATGCCTAATGCCTATAATGATTTAGTTATTCTATCATTACATGGTTTCACACTAGGTTTACCATTTTATATTTCCTTCAAAAGAGGCATGATCTACGACAATTGATTATGGAGGGTTAAAGTATTTTGAAACAATCATTCACATTGGGTTTACCATTTTCATCTCTCTTAGATACTCCCAATGGTTCCCACATATATAACAAGGTAACAAACTACATTCCAAAGGCAGGTAGTCATTTGGGGTTTTAAACCCAATGATACTTAGGAACTCACATTGGTCAAGATGATAGGAGGTCAGGCTCATTGCACCCTTTTTGTGGGAATTATTTCTCATTTTGGGACTCTATTAAAGAGTTAATATATGTTCGTAAATTTTTTGAAATCCTTATGTGGGACTAGTTGCCCTAATAAAATTACTGGGTGTTGAATCCTTTTGTGTGAAAAGGGGATTATAATGTTAAGACCATCTGTATGTATCCAATATTCTTTATATGTTTCCTGTTATTGCTTAGTAATGGGAAACTGCTTATATTTTGAAGCCATATAACCGGGCACTCTAGAGTTTACCACTGTTTAGGGAGGTGATTAGTGCTTTGAGGATGGGATTGAACCTTTATGAGGCATCTTAAATATCTTGTCTATAATAGGAATCAAAACCCAAATAGTTCATTTAAGTCCAAGCTGTGCAGTTTAGCGTCATGAATAAAGTACATATATGAGGTAACTTGGGCATCGAGTACAATGATTTATCCTTAATAATGTGTCCAATATATCTTTATTTTAGCAAGAATTAGATTCATCATAGTTTAATCTATCCTTAACCATCTTATGGGCGGTGATAGATAATTAATTCCTATAAGGGTTATTTCCTTAGAGTTTACTAATATGGGAATGACTTTAGGACTTACACCAAGGTGGATGTCCTTATATGGGGGAAATCGTATCATGTCACTGAATGGTTCTTATACATCATGGTTTCCATGGATGAGGGAAATTTATGATACTAGTGATATGATCATTGAAAATCCATAAGCCCATGTGATCCATGCTCGGTGTGAGAAACATGAGATAACAAGTTATCAGACTCAACACATATAGATATAGAACTTATGCACTGGGGTATCTCTAATGGGGTGTTTGATACAGAACTCAGGCCTTAGGAAGACATCCTATGTATCCTGTTTATAGTAGGAATTAGAGTCCTGATAGTTCAATTTATTCCTAACCTACTGATGGGTTGGAATGGGTGATTACACTCAAATAAATTATTATTATCCCTAAGGTTTAGGAAATTTAGGGGGAAACATACCAGGATGAATTCCCATTGAAATATATTTGAACCTTTCCCTCTGATGGATAAATAGTAGGAACCATGAGTAGCCAACTGAGTATGTTTGGATAGAATGAGGATCTTATAATACCCATAGTATTGTATAAGCATCCATTCCTAACCCATTATGGAAACTTCCCATATGAAATGGTAATTCCCAGCAAAAAACACATGGTTTGGGGTTTAAATTGTTTGAGGGAACATTCCCAAGTACTCATGATGGTTAGGGATAACATTTTTGGGGGTGTCCGACTAACATGTCCTGATTATCTGCCTAACATGTCTAGGGTGTCATCCTAACATGTCCTAAGTTTTTTCCTTTCATGTCCTGAGTGTCTTACCAATAAGGATGACATGTACCAGGGTGATTCACATGATCGAAGCTGATATGTCAATGAGATGTCGCATGATAATGCTGACATGTCTGAGGTGCTTCGTGTGATCAAATCAGACATGTCCACGGCCTTCCGCATGATCAAGGCCGACATGTCAAAGGATCGATGCATGATCTGGTTGACATGTTTGGAGGACTATCACGTGACTTAGATGACACGTCTAGAGGAATTATCATGACTTGAATGATATTTATAGATGATTGTTTCACGACTTAGATGACATGTTTGAGTGCTGTCGCATGACTTGGTTGACATGTCTGGAGGAATTTGTGTGACTTGGATGATATGTCTGGAGGATTGTTGCATGAATTGGATGACATATTCAAGTGCTATCACATGTATTAGATAACATTTCTGGGTTCTATCTCATGAATAATTAATAGGTCACATGAAGAACATGTTCCTATTGTATGAAAATATGTATATATGTCTTCATGTAAGGATTCCATCTTTTTTAGACTTTATCACATAAATTCATCAATGTTCATCAAACATTGGCATGTTGATTCATCGTGAGAAAAATTCGATACACAAAAGATACTTTTTATAATCCGACTGGAACACTAAAATTCCTTCACATGATCAATAAGGTGATCATGTAAATAATATATACATTCTTCATAATCCCTCAAGTCATTCCCTAGGTTTACCTGGTGAAATACCCTTTTGATTGTGTGAATTTCCACTCTGAGAAGTATGCTCTCACCTCTGCAATCCCATGTCGATGTTTTTTATATAGAGGGGGAGGAATTTATAGGCCTCACCACCTCGTACCTATGTCGCTTCATACAGAACATATATCTTAGATATGGTCTTGATTTGGTGGAGTATAACACATTTCTCATAAACCTACCATGGGTCATCCATGGCATCATCTTTGCATCACATGATAAACAAATACCATAAGATCATTCCATCATCTCTATATTTATTGGACCCATGGATTGTCAAAGGGATTTAACATAATCAAATAGACCTTTCAAAGGGACTTTGCAAGATTAGGCTAACATTTTAGGGAGTCTTCATGACATCAGGACGCCTGTCATCGAGGCTTTCACATGATCAAGTGAGACTTATCTAAGGCCCTTTTTAAGGTCAAGTTGGATCATCAGAGGGACTTATCATGAAAAATATCATAACTCTTCGTTACATTAGGGTACTAAATTTTTGATCTTTTATTTTACAATGCCTATGGTGCTCGCCCATCAATTTTTTATCATGGCATCGTGTAATCAAATGGACATGTCTGAGATCCTTTTCATGATGGAGGTGACACGTCCAATAGCCTTCATGTGATGAGTCTGGCATGTTGGTGGGGCTTTCACACGATCAATGTACTGATCACACGGATCACATACACCCTTTTTATTAAAAACAATGCAACTTACTTTAAAATGATGCTTCCACCTTTTCCATCTTTTTTATCTTCTATTTTCCAAGACCTTTAAATTTTTCCCATTAGTTTTCCATCAGGGAATCTCATGATTAATAATGGATCTCATGAAAATGTGTAAGTATTTTCATCTATGGTCACTCCACTTATCTATGAATATGAATGGAAATTGTATTATTAAATGGATGCATCCGAGGGACTTATCATGATGAATGTGACATACCTAAAGGCTTTCACACAATATGAATGACATGAATCTATGGATCTCATGTGATCATTGAACTAATCTCACGAGTCATATAATACCTTCATGTGAAAGTTAATGTAACTCACATCACATGAATATTCTAACTTTTTAGGTTTTATTTTATTAGGTGATTTTGGTTATTTTCATGCATCCATCAGTTGACATATTACTTGATCATAGGAACCCATCTAGAAGCCTTCATATAATTAGGAAGACTTGTTGGAAGGGATTCATGTAATGAAGTAGGCTATCTGATGGGGCTTTGTATGATTATAAGGACTCATCAAAGGGTCTTCATATGATCATTATCAAATCATAAATAATGCATAATTCGGCCGTGTGACATTCTAGGGGTCATGTGACCATGTGTCTTCTTGAGGGTCATGTTATTTTCCTGATCCAACCACCTTATCTCCATATAGCCATACTAATCCTTCCTTTATTTTATAGATAAAACAATACCTATTCTTAAATTATTTCTTTGATACTAAAATTTTTTATTCTCATTTGGAGAGTGTCAAAAAATTCCCCCCTTCAAGAGTGAGGTCTGCAGGGATAAGGACTCGATTATGAGGAAATTAAATGCCCACTTGAGTCCCTTGGGATTATATTGGTTAGTCTTCCAAGAGGTTTTTTATCTTATGGGATATCTTTGGTATTCCATGGGGAAATTTATAATTAGGGGAGTGAGGGGACACTCATTTTACTGATGAATTAGATGTTCAAATCTCTTGTAATCTCCTCTATCGCATGACTTCTTTGCAAGACCACTTCATATAACCCCTGTTGTGAAAGATGTTTGTGAGATCCAATCGTGTTATCTCTTCATGCGATCAAGTTTGTATCAGTACTTTCTCAAAAAATCTACAAACCAATTCACATTAAATTTTTAAACCTTAACACATGTTCTAGGCTGTATGGCTATCTTGTGGGCTTCACATGATGTCTCGGTTCTGTCACATGATTGCTTGATCATTATGCTGTTCATGTGACCACCTCATGGTTACGTGATCATAAGTCTTACAAGGTCATGAGATTATGAGATTCTTTATGGGTCATTTTATTCATGAGACATATATCAGGTCATGCAATCGTGAACCCTTATTCCGGTGATGTGATTTATGTTATGCTTTCCAAGATTTGCACTTCTTTTTTCAAGGTTCCTTGCCCATATGACATATATCTCTTGATATTGTGTAGATTTATTCAAGAAAGGAGGTCATAATAGTAGTATCTCATTTTAATTCTATGATTGAAAATGTGGATGCTGACCAACATATGGTCATACAGTCACCTCAGTTGCAGCTATCTAAACAGATGGTGAAGAACCTCTTGGATTATCCTTATTCAGACTAGTTACCTATATATGGGTTTGGAATAAAAAAATATGTTCCCATTCTAGAACCCTAGTCAATGATCCTAACTTCTTCCTGGATTTTAAATAATCATACCACCTTTAGAAAAAATATTTATCATGCAGACTAATTTATTTACGAGTAAAAACATTCTAATGGTTACATATTAAAGTTTATTTTAATAGACTTTGAAGAGGTCCGTTGTGAATCTGATCATAAAATTCATATGTACTGATCGATAATGTGGAAAAATTCTATGAATCATAATTTTGGATGGTTTCCAAACTAGGACCTTCAATTGAGAGTGATCTTTAGAATGGATTGGGGCTGGCCTTTCTGGGTGGAGCATACTAGCACGACATTTGCAGCTGAGTTGTGGTGAATTGGAATGTATGAGGACACTTAGATTTCACAAACCATTACATAATATAACAAGGTATTAATGATGGAATTAGCCAGCTAGTGTATTTTAAACACAAATACATTTCATATGACACATGGTGAGGTGGGAATAAGTCTCCAAGACATTGAGAAAATTTATGGTGTACCAATTTTAGGAGATATTTATGACGAGTTTCTCCCTCCATCATCTTCTTGGGATGATATAGAGAAGACCCCTCCTATTTCCAGGGAGCTGACCAAACTGGTTTAGAAGGCCCTTAAGAAGTCCCCAATTCTTGGGGTGGACATCCCATTTAAATAATGGGTGGGATAATTTTTCAAGAAGGCTCATTCAGAACCTATAGATAATAAGAAAAAGGCCTACCCATCAAAAGAGTATCATAAGGATGAATGTACCTATTGACCCATATTTGAAGAAGGTTTGTTAAAAAAATTATTGTGGGAGGTTGTTCCCAGCACTAATCCACCTATTCAACTAGCTGGATTTCTTACTATTTACCTGAGTGGGTACCTACTCTTGACCCAATAAAAGGGTGGAGTTAGGGTTTCTACTTTTATGATGGTTGAAAATATAGAAGAAGGAAAGGTCATTGGTTTGTACATTCCTATTTTGTCCATACTATATCATCTATTATGACATATTTATAGAGTAATATCCCCACATAGAGTCTTTAGACCCTTCTAAGTGTTGTGGGGTTGGATAGGGGCTCACCTGGGCATTTATGAGTATCTGAGTGCCTAGAATATACCCAGTGTTCATTCTAAACCCATTATGAAGTGTATTAATGGGGTGAATCCCACCACTTTAAAGGGATGAGATATCAAGAAACTCTTGAATCACTATGACCACTTCTCTTTCATTCTTTATGAGGAACCCACTGTAAGTATAATAGACAATGGATAATGTATCTATGAAGCCTCAGCTTACATGATTTCAATTCATGAGGGTGACCTCTCTATTCAGATTGATGGAAAACGTTTCTATAAATGGTATGCACCCTGTCAGCTAGGGAACTGATTTTGATGCATTTAGATGAAGTGTACTGCTTCTCTGCATGTCCAATATGAAAATCACCCAATTGTGGCTCACTAGTTTTAGCTGATGTTCACTAGGGAGGAGACTCGAACTCAAGTAGACTTCCCTTTAACTAGTGTTGATGCTGGTTTATCCCACACTACACCGAGACCTAAATCCACTCATATCTGAATGGGAAACTATCTACATAGGTACCTAAAGAAACAAATATACTGCTAATTTTTAAATATAACTCAATAGCTTGTAAGAATCCAAATTTCAGTATGACAGCCACTTTAAAGATTCCTCTTAAAGAAGCAAGGCATTTGGAATGATATTTTCTACCAGAAAGAGCGCCATCTAGTATTACTTCAATAAGAAAAATTCCTATAAGAAAATACTTAGCTAGGATGGAATTTACCACTTCATATCATCAATGGGAAATATAGAGGGAGGATAACTCATCTGTTGAAATTAGAGGTTTTTATGCCAAGTGAAAATAGACTTGATGGGTGTTTCAAAAATCAATTCTCTCATGGACGTCACCTTTAAAGACCAACCTTCTGAGGTCAAGGAATTCCTTTAAGAACTTGATGTGACATTAAAAAGTGTGAAAGGTGAAGTCCACTATTTTCCTTGAGTGAAACATATGATGGTCCCTAGAACAATTATAGTTTCTATATATGGTTGAAACCATATTATCCCTGAAGAAGTGGTAAGAATAACTTCACGACCATCCTTCAATAACTCTATCACTACCAAAACTATGATTTAACATTCCTTGCATCTTCTTGGGTACAATAGGGTGATGAATGATACTTTCCACTCATGACTTCTCCAATATGTTCTCCCGGAGGTATGGATGCTGGAGATGACTGGAAAATGGCCAAGGGACCAATGATAAGGGATCCCAAGGTCAAATGGATCTAATGAGTGAAATTGATTCCATTCCTAGGGAATTATAATCTACACCCCCATAAACACCATACTCAGTTCCTTTTGTGTTATATTCCTCTATGGTCCCTTCCTCATAGAGAAAAATAAAAATAAAGTGCTCCAAATCATCAGAGGTTTCTCACCCAAAATCATCGACTAAGGATCATGCTTTATTTCTACTTATTTTTAAGACATTTAACATCTTATTCTAATATTTAAAAAGGTACAGTCCCTTTATGGGATTGTATAGAGGAACAAACATATGTTCTTAAGAATATTAGTGGGACTTCTATCATTCCAATAAAATCTTCAATATTATAATTAATTCATAAAAGAGTGTAAACAGTTGAGGTGCTAATAAGATCAGACCTAGAACCTCAAAAAGTAGATATGATTGAGGTGTTGACATAATCATACTTTGTACCCACCATTTATACTAAAGTAGTCATTCCATTTGAATTGGAATAGTAAAATGCACTTCTAGAGGAGGTTGATGCTGGTAGCTATTCTACTACTGATTTAACCCTAAATGAAGCATCTCTAGGTGAAGGTGATCACTTATTTAGAGAAAAAAACTATCCATTTTGTATTATTTAACCTAAAATTTCTTCATTCTTATATCACTTAAATGTGGAAAGAAAAATATACTGATGGAGAAAACATCATTGGTGCCACCAATCCACTCATTACAAGAGGGTGTCACCACTTCCCCTGAAGATGGGGTTGGGGAAACATACGTTGCCAGTGATGAAACTAAGAAGGGTATGTTTCTAGAATTGATCATGGTAATTGACTATCTATCAATATCATATTATTCATAGGCTTATTGATAATCCTTTGTGCCTCTTGTTACAGTACCTTCACCTAGGTTCTTAGAAGTTTCAGTCACTTCTTTATAGGGATTTCACCTAACTGAGTTAGCTAATATGAAGGCCAAATTTATAACTAACTTGTCTAGGTCCATGAGTATGAGTCCCTAAATCAATGAATTAGTCCCAAAATATATTCTTATTCTTGGATTGTGAATGAGTCAAGGTTCGAAGTCTACGACACTCCATTAACTAATACATCAGTAAGCGTGGGTGGATATTTGGACCCTAATCTTAGAGGGCCCTTTGGAGGAGATGAAGGACCAACCTTTCCATCTCAATTATATGTTTACCACCCTTATATATGGAGGATATGACTATATGGATCTTTATTCCTGGGTCAAGGAATTGATTTCCCTAAGAGAGAAGAGTAGGGACCTTTAATTGAGGGTAGTAATAACAGAGGATTTATATTTGGTCAAATGCTCGATTGAGGCTTCCCAACGTGCGGTGGAGGAAATCACTCACCAAAACGTGATAAATATTGGGAAGGTTGAGATTGGATAATTCTAGTATAAAATAAATCATCTTCAGGAGGAGCTATCTCAGTTGCAACATGTACTACAAACCTTAGAGAAAAATGTGTTGGAGAAACCAGGGCTATTTCAACCTAATAAGAAGGCCATACTTGATGTTGTTTCTAGGGTGGAATCATTATGGAGGATTTTAGAGGTGAAAAATGAATCCATTGATCAATTGTACCAATTTATATCCTCCCTAGAGCATAAATCTACAGAGGTCAAGTAATCCTTTTAGAAAATGCTGTAATGGGCCTGTAGTTTTATGAACCTAATTTTTTTAATGATTCATGGGAGAGACTCTGGGCTATAGAGATTCCTCCCTATTTTTTTACATTATCAAAGAACAAATTTTTTTGATCATTACATGTTTTTCCCAGTTTTTCTTTCATTCATGATGTTCTTGGAATTTCATTGACTTGATATCATATGGAAAATCAAAGGTAATCGTCCTTTGTATAATACCAAGTAAACCCAAATGTTTGGTTTTGAATACTTAAATAATAACATATTGATCTTTATAATTTCTCATAAATGATTACTAACATGATATTCCTCATTGATTCATCTAATCTAGTTGTTCCATGATCACCTGGATAAAAAGGGTGATGTAGGTAAATATATGTCCAAGAGGGAGAGTACTTAAATTTTTTCCTAATTTAGTGGACTTAGAAATAATATATTGATTTTTTATAAGGAAAAATAATTATACCTACAATATTTTTATCTTTTTTATATTATCCTATATTTTACCTAAGTTTCATATGGGGAAAGCTTAGTGGGTATGGAATTGGATTTTTCTTAGGCCTCCCTTTTACAGGTTTCTGACATGAAAAGTTTTATGCCTTTTCCATTTTATAAGTGATCAATATTTCTTGGATCACACAAAGTGCATGTACAGTGAGTAGAGGATCTAATTTTTCCCAGGATTACCTTTTTAGGTTTTCTACTTGGTGAGCATTTCTCTCTTTCAATTGGTTGCTTAAGGTATTGCAAACTAGATCGCTACTGTAGTTTAGGGTCTTCTAGATTGGACCATATATTATTGTATTTTATGGTATTTTAACTTATACCATCCATTTATATAGTTTATGGTATTTTAGATCAGACCTTCTATTGATTTGTTTAGGGTATTTTATATTGGACCTTTTATTGCTGTATTTTAAGGTCTTCTAGATCATACCTTCTATTACTGTAGCTTAAGGTATTCTAGATCAGACCATTTATCGATGGTAGTGAAGGATGTGCATTCACGAAGGGTTTGATAACTCTACATCCTTGATGGGATTATTAAGCATGAGTGTCCATGAAGGGTTCTCATACCCTATATTCTTAATTGATATTATGAAGAACAAATGTTCATGAAGGGTTCTGGAACCCGATGTTCTTATATAAAACATGAAGGATGAATGTCCATGATGAGTTGTGACACCCTGTATCCTTAACTTAAAGGTTATTGATGGGTGTAAAATATTAGGGAAGCTAAGTCCACTTAGATAGTTGGAATATGGGTTATTTAAATCACATGTCCATGATCCTAAAATGGTGAATATGGAATGGGGAATAAATGTTGGGGATGACTGCAAAACACCCTAAGGTGATGAATTTTCCACCATGTTACCATGGCTCATGAGGATTGGAGGTCCTTTATTATAAGGAGGAGATTCCTCTAGTTGACGGGTTATAGGCCCTTATGCATGAGCCTATAGGGATTACATACATGGTCAAGTAGATGGGTTTCCACTCTTTTCCAAGGGCCATGAAAGATTTTTGAATATTAAAAAATTTTTATGATGAAGTTGGAAGTAGAGAAAAGAGCTATCCAATAAAGGTTATGGAATCCTAGGGTAGTTTAGTTTCTGATTGGGAATCTTGGGCCCTATTACATGTGGTTTTGAGTTATGTGTTGTGGGAAATAAAAAGGTTTTTGAATGGAATATCACATTCATGATTTGAGAAATGGGACAACACATGGTGACATAATTCCAAGGATATAAAATCCATTTGAATAGTCTTGTTATGGGGATTTAAAATCATAGACTAAGAATATTTGAGTTAAATGAAGGTAGAAATTGGTGGGTATAGGTCAACCATTGATAATAAAAGAAGCCCATATTCCATATAGTTAGGAAAATAACTTCTAGGTTTAAGGGGGGGATCTCCTATTAGACCAAACATCCTATAAGCACAAGCTCTTTGGATTTGTGTTATTCACGAGTGAATCCTAGTGGGGTCACTTTGGATTAACCACTCCCTATTACCAGCTTTCTATAGGAAAAAAACTAAGAGAAATAACTTGAGTCTATAGGGTTCTAGGAGAAGGGTATCGGCTTAATGACTTAATGGCGTTAGACCATACTTTGATAACATAAATGTGGTTTATAGAAAGTGTAAAATTCAATATGGGCATGAGAAACCTAAAATTTTTATCTTTGCATACTGAACATATTAACAAGGTGAAGAGATGTGATGGATCATTGCTCTAACTTTTTCCCAGACCAGGGGGTCTAGCGAGCATAGATCAAACTTTTAAGGTAAATAAGGTGGGACACTTGAGATTTATGACTTGTTTATTTATGCTATAACTATTACCTAAACTCTAAATATGAAGATTTTAGAGAGAGGAGACTTGAATTTTGATCAGGATACCCTTTTTGGGTTTTCATCCTATCAAGTTTGATGTCTCTTCCACTAGTAGTTTAGGGTATTTCAATTTGGACCATCAAAGGCTAAAGTTTAAGGCCATGTAACTTTGAAAAATGTGCATTCTGTTTAGGGTCATGATGCATGTGGACTTGATATAATGGGAGTGTTCCACAATAGCCTAATTAGGATTCTTATGGTCAAGAGTACTCCAAAATTATTTTGAGAAGAAGATGAGAGTGTTGTAAATCATGGATCAAGGTTCTCAGGTCATGAGTAATGGTATGGGACAATCATGCCAAAGATGATCGTGAATCAATCTAAGGTGATGAGATCCAATGCGATAATGTCAGGGTTTACAAGGATTGGAATATCCGTTCTATAAGTCTAAGATGCCTTTGGTTGATGGGTCTAAGGCCCTTATAAAGATCTATCTCTTACATGGTCAAACATAGGGATATTTTCTCCTTTATAAGGGCCATAAAAGGTTGGAAGCAACCCCATATGCTCAATAAATGAAGTGTGATCTATGGATTGAGGTACTTAAAAGGCGATGGAAGCACCTCATACTCTGGATGACTAGGCCCAGACTCTTGTGTTCCTTTGATAAGTAGTTATAGTGGATGATGTTCTGTATAATTTAACATTATTCAGTTAGGACACATTTTTCATGCAATTTAACATCATGCAATGAGGATGTCTTCCTTATATTTTAGCATCATGTGGTAAGGACGTAGGAACCGATGTCAAATTGTGAAAAATATCATTAGGGAAAATTTTCAATGGTTGGGGGTAATTTAGAAGTTTGAAACAAATTTTATACATGAAAAATATTATTGATGGGTATCCATATGATGGAGACTTTCTTTCACAAATTTATCTCATGCGCAAGCAATCTGTATGTAGATTTAACTTGTATATAGGAAGATTATAACAAACCTGATCTTTATTTAACATTAATTATTGATTTATTACATAAACTTTAACTTAATACAACCCAAAATCTTAAGAAGTCTAGTGTATTTGGGAATTAAGTACATTATATAACAACTTAAAACATGAAATACATCGTCTTTATTGAAAACCTCCTTAAAATGTTCACAATATTCCTTCTTACTTAAAACTGAATGGGATATCTTGGAGAAAAACATAAGGGGTGAGATATAAATCCCAAAAAGGTAATAAAAAAGGAATAAAATGAATAATATAATACATGTTATTAAATATTCATATCAATATATCATATAAGGAACATGAATAATAAGGCATAATATAGCTTGATAATCATAGCATGGGAAATGTGAAAACAACTTAAAAAACTACATCATAAACACAAGTCAAGGATAAATCATCCAAGAATTCATGGTGTAAAAATTCCCATAAAGTAATTAGGAACACCCCTATCCCAACATGATATATCATGATACTAAACACTACCCAATGGATTGGAGCACTATCTGGGCACACCCATCATAATCATTTCATTCTTATGTTGAAGTGTGCCACATAGATCATACGTCAAGGATTCATTCATAATAACAATTTATTCCATGATTAAGGAATTTGGATTAAATAAATTTAATTACCATTAAATAATTATATGTTTATAAAGGTGAATACCCTTCATAGAAAAATGGGCATGGTATTCACTACACAATTATTTTGGCATAGAAAATCAAGGTGAAATTTTGATAGCATAACGACGTTACAAAGAAATTCATAAAAATGGTTAATGAGATAAAAAGTGGTATCTAATAATTTAAACATAAAATGTACAGTAATATGGACATGGAAATATGTGTCCCAACATTAGGAAATGGAAATATAATTCATAAATTCATAAAGAAACTTGAACAAAGGTGAAAAGGCGAGGATCCCTCATGGAATTTTAGCATAGTAATGACTTAGGTAAGGGTCCAAATGATGAAGAATAAATGATAAATCATTAAAATAACCTCAAACTTATAGTATTTAAATGATTATAAATTAATGAAATTATAACCATTTGAAATTACAAGAATTAATTTCAAATAAGTTTCTTGAATTTGAAAGGAGAGGAAAGTATCTTACTTGAATGTGTGACTCCAAAGGCTTGGTAGGGGATTCTTGAGAGCTTGGGGGTGCCTTGGGATGACTCTAGGGAGTGTAGGTAAGAGTTTAGACATTTTCCAAGGAGTTTTAGTGAAAAGAAATTGGAGGTTGGGTGAGTTTATATAAGAAAATATGGAGATTTATTTATTATTTTGGTTTTGGATTCTACGTAATAAAATATCCAAAACAACAAACCATCCCATGGTTTTTGACCATGATTTATGAAATAATGGATTGGTTTTTAATTATTTTATAAGTACAAGGGTATAAATTATTAAAATATTATCATTGGTGATGTGGAGGTGAGTCACACTCTTAAATACATAATTTTAAAATCTTAAAATATATTATAACCCTTGGAGGATTCATAATGGATTTACAAAATAAATAAAATAAACTTAAAATAACATTATTTTATAGGGAAAACATATATTTGTTCGTGTATCCAATTTATATTACTTATTAAATCACTTTTGGGTCATTTTGATGTCATAAAACAGAAAGTATATTTATATGGTATTTAATTTTTACCCAAAAATTCGATTGTCTCTGAAAATTATGAAAAATTCACCATTGGATAATTTTGACGTCTTGATTCCAAAAATAATATTCATTTTATATAATTTTTTTTTATAAATATGTGAATTTAAATTTTAAAATAAAAAATGACATTTATTGAAAATTATAGGTGTTCGATAATAACATTTTTTTAAACCCATATAAAAATTACTTCATAAAAAATATATGATCATTTAAATTTGATAAAAATTATTTAATAAAAATATTTTATTAAAATATTATTTATTTCAAAAACCCTTTAATTCAGCAAAATAGATATCTTAATTAACCAAAAATACTATTTGTGTTTTATTTAATCAAAATAAAAAACATTTATAAAGTATTAATAATAGGGTAAAAATATATTCATTGCTATATACAAAATAATGTACATATTTTTATTACCAGGGTCTTGATACATATCCATTTAATACACCACCATAATCCCTAAGAGTAAGGTGTGTCACAATGAGGATTTCATGGGGATGTTCGGAGAACATGGTTTGGGCTATGATCTCAATGAGCTTGAAATTCTCCCATAAACAGTTTCGATCATGCTTAAGTTGTTGGATCTCAGCTTGGTATTGGTCTAGGGAAAATCCCAAAAATGCTATCTCCCTCTAGAGCTCTGATAAATGGGCTACATAGGTTATGATCCTATTGGTTGAGGCCATAACTTCCTTTCTATGTTTCAATTGGATTTGTTAAAATTATATATTTATACTAATCATGTGATCACTATTCAATGGATATATTATCAATGATAATGATATATAATGGAATTTTAAATCCAATGGTCATAATAAGATAAAATAATTTCATGTGTTTTCTATAACCATATTATATAATAATAAGTTTAATAAAACTGCAAGGGGAATTTTATTTATAATAGTTTGGGTCATTACAATCACCCACCGTAAGAAAATTTTCCCTCAAAATTTTCATTTCCCACAAAAAAATAGATGAGGGTAACTCTACTTCATCAATTCCTCTAGTTCCCACATCACTTATTCAAACTTGTTGTTTCTCTACAACACTTTGAATTGGGGAATTATCTTGTTTCATATAACTTTTTATCTAGGATCTAAGATCTCCACTAGCTTATACTCATAGGAAAGGTCATTATCCAATGGTACTACCTCTATATTGAGTAAATGTGAGGGGTCTGGTATGTACTTCCTCAATAGAGATATATGTAATACATCATGTACTTGAGATAGATTCGGTGGGAGTGCTAGTCGATAGGGAACCACTCCGATGCGATCAAGGATCTCAAAAGGGTTGATGTACCTTGGACTAAGCTTTCCCTTATTCCCAAATCTTATCACTTTCTTCCATGTAGATATGTAGAGGAATACCATGTCTCCAACACTAAACTCTAGGTATCGTCAATGATTGTTATCATAAATCTTATACCAACTCTGAGAAGCCTTGATGTGATGTTGAATGGTCTTAAACTTCTCTAATATTTCCTAAACCATTTCAAGACCTATAAATTTTCGTCCCCCAACTTCATCCCAATGTGCCAGTGTTCTGCATCTCTTCCCATAAAGGGATTTATAGGGAACCATTTGGATGATCGAGTGGAAAATGTTGTTGTAAGAGAACTCAACCAAATTAAGATATTGGTCCCATATGCCTTTGAAGTCCATGGAACATGCTTGTAACATGTCTTCCAGTGTTTGAATAGTCTGCTCAGATTTTCCATCAGTTTGAGGATGAAAGGCCGTAATGAAATTCAGCTCAGTGTTTAGAGCATGATGGATACTTTTCCAGAACTTGGAGGTGAATCTTGGATCTCGATTGGATACAATCAATAGTGGTACTCCATGAATCATTACCACTTCTATGATGTATATCCTTACTAGTTGATCTAATGAGAAATACCCTCGAATTGTAATGAAGTGTGCAGTCTTTATAAGATGATCTACAACAACCCAAATAACATTGTTTCCTTTGGATGTCTTCAAAATTCTAGTGACAAAGTCCATGGAGATTTTTACCATTTCTATGTTGTTATAGGTAATTATTGCATCATCCCCTTATAATTATTCATTTAAAACTTCACTTGCTGACATAACAAGCACTTTTATGTATAATTAGTTATCTCCTTTTTTATGTAATCCCACCAATAGTTCTCTCAGATATCTCGATACATCTTTCTGTTTCCTGGGTGAATGGAGAAATTCAAACTATGTGCATCATCCACTAGTTCCTTCTTTAAATACGTATTTTATGGAACACATAGTCTTGACCCAAATCTAAGAATTTATTCTTCATTAACAGTGAACTCCGAGGATTTATATTTTCTTATAGTTTCCACTTTCTTCTAAATTCCCACATCATATTTTTGAGCATCCTTTAACCTTTCAAGAAGAGATGGTTAAGAAATAATTTGTGAAAGGATTTATGATGTTACTTTCTTTATGATTCCCATGTATATATTCTTAAAATCCAAGAATATTGGATCCTTCTCAATTCTCATTAATGATATAATTGCTGGGTCCTTTCTACTTAGAGAATCCTCCAACTTATTTACTTTACCAGGATGGTAGTGTATTGAGAAGTTATAGTCCTTGATAAACTCTAACTGTCTTTTTTGGTGCATATTAAGATCTTTCCATGTGAATATATATTTTAGGCTCTTATTATCAATATATCTCTTTCTCCCCATAGAGACAATTCTGCCATATTTTCAACACAAATTTCATAGCTGCAAACTCCAGTTCTTGCATGGGATAATTTTTCTCATGAATTTTAAATTGCCTTAAGGCATAGGCAATGAATTTGTCATTTTTCATCAAAACACAACCCAATCCCTTCTTTTAAGCATCACTAAAAATTATGAAAAGTTCCCCACTTGTGGGTAGTGTGAGAACACGGGTAGTGATAAGTCTCATTTTCAACTCCATGAAGCTTTCTTCACATGAATAATTCCAAGAAAACTTCATTTCCTTCCAAGTTATCTTCATAAGAGGGTTTGAAAATAATGAGAAATTTATCACAAATCGGTGATAATATCTAGCTTACCCAAGGAAGCTATGAATATCTATCATGAATTTTGGCCTCATCCATCCTTCAATTGATTTTTTCTTTGAAGGATCCACATATATCCCATTGCTTGTGATGATATGACCCAATAATGATACTTCCTTTAACTAGAACACACACTTTCTATACTTGACATAAATCTTCTCCTTTAGTAAGGTCTTTAGAACAGTGTTCAAATCCTCTTCATGATCCTCCTTACTTTTGGAGTATATTAGAATTTAGTCTATAAATAATACCAAATTTTTTTCAAGGTAATCTCTAAAGACTCTATTCATCAAGTACATGAAGATTTTTGGAGCATTAGTGAGCCCTAAAGGCATCACTATGAACTCATGGTGCCCGTACCTTTTATGAAAAGCGGTCTTGGGGATATATTCCTTCTTCTCCCTTACTTGATAATATCCCGACTAAAGATACACCTTGGAAAAATATTGTAGCTGATCAAAAAAGTCATCAATACATGGAAAATGATACTTTTTCTTTATCATGATCTTGTTTATCTCACAATAATCAATACAGAGGCGCATTGACCTATCCTTCTTCTTAACAAATAGGACTGGTTCACCCCACGGTGAAGCACTTGGTCATATGAACCCTTTATATAGATTCTCCTGTAGTTGGTTATTTAGTTCCTAAAGCTCCACAACAACCATCCTATATGGATTCTTGGATATTGGAAACACCCCAAGTATAAGATCAATTAAAAATTAAACCTCTCGGCTAGGAGGAAGACCAAAAAATTCTGTAGGAAACACATCAGTGTATTCCCTCATAATATGCATGTATTCAAGGATGATTCTTTCCTTAGAATCAATCATTTGAGCTTGATACACTTTATCATAGGGAAATAATATCCATTCTTGATATTATGGAGCTAAAGAAGATTCATCCTCCACATTGAACTTGTATATAATCGGGAATCGATTCTCCATATAGAGTGATTTCCTTCTCACGAAAATTTATGTTGGCTCTATATAGGGAAAACCAATCCATGCCTAAAATTGCATCAAATTCCACAAAATGTAGTATAACAAGGTTATCAGGGAATTTAATCTCACAAATGTTGATAGAGGAGGAGTTATATACTTGGGATGCAATAATTTTCCTATTTTTCATTTTCACTAACATTTCTACTTTCATACTTTGTGGTGCTGTTTGGATAGTTCTACTAAAATTTCATGATATGAAGGAATGCTTAGAACTATGGATGATAACCCTAACTTTCACTTTTTTATTCTGGTACTACTTTATCTAATATAGACTTAGGGATGAGTATTTTTTAAAACTATTAAACACACAAGGGGAATCCAATTACATTAAAGGGATAAATTATAAATTAAATTTATTTACCTAACTTATGAATTTATAGGCTTCAATCCATGTTATCCATGATCTATTTACTAACATATATTATTATGTGATTTCCCACCTTAATAATGGTTCATAATGAGATTATTAATTTACCAAAGAATATCCCCCAAGATTTTCAAACTAGGTGTAGTGTAAGGCCCATTTTTGTGTACCAGGTTACCCCGAGTCAAGCTCAAAACACCTTGTCAGAGTTGTTACTCCTAGGCAAATCTGTAACAAAACCATGTCTACTTTTAGTATCTAGGCATAGATGTATTTTATTTATAAACCACTTACTCTATAATTACCAAAATTCAGGGATCTTTTCTTATAATTATTATTATTCCTAAGGTTTTCTCTAGAGTTCTATAATCCTAATCCCAAAAATAACTAAACCTTTCCTCTGATACCAACTATAACAACCGTACTCTTTATTTTACATTAATTCTTGATTTATGGCATAAAAGTTTACTTAATAAAACCCAAAATATCAATAAGTATAGTGTATTTGAAAATTAGGTACATTACATAACTTAAAACATGAAATACATTGTCTTTATTGAAAAAGTCTTTAAAATGTTCATAATATTCATTCATACTTAAAAATGCATGGGATATCCTGGGGAAAAACATAAGAAAGGGGTGAGATATAAAGATCATTAAGGGAATAAAAAATGAATAACATGAAGAATATAATACATGTTATACAATAGTTACATCAATAGAGCACAAACGGGACATGAATAACAAGGCATGATATAACATGATGATCATAACATGGGAAACGTGGAAACAACTTAAAACACTGCATCATAAAAACAAGTCAAGGATAAATCTTCCAAGACTTAATGGTGAAAAAAGTACCATAAAGGAATCAGGTACACCCCTATCCCAAAATGATGTATCATGATACTAAACATTACCCAATACATTGGAACACTATCTAGGTGCACCCATCATAATAATTTCATTCTCATGCTTAAGTGTGCGACATAGATCATACAACATGGATTCATTAATCATCATAATTTATTAAATGATTAAGGAATGCAGATTGAATACATTTTATTCCCAATAAATAAGTATATGTACATAAAGTTTAATACCATTGATAGAAAAATGGGTATGGTATTCCCTACACTATTTTTGGCATGTAAAATCATGGTGAAATTTCGGCAACATAACAGTGTTACAATGAAATTCATAAAAATGGTTGATGAGAGAGAAATGGGTCTATCATAATTTAAATATAAAATTTAAAGTAATAGGGACATGTAAATACATTTCCCAAAATTAGGAAATGGAAATAGAATATATAAATTTATAAATAAACTTGAACAAAAGAGAGAAGATAAGGACCCCTCACATAATTTCAGCATAGTAACGACTTAGGTAAGGGTTCAAATGGGGGAGGATAAATGAAAAATCATTAAAATTAAATTAAATGGATAATAAGTTAATAATTATAAATTAATTAAATTATAAACATTTGAAATTACAAGAACTAATTTCAAATAAGTTGTTTAAATTTGAAAGGATGATAAGAAAGTCCCTTACTTGAATGTGCGACTCAAAAAGATTTGGAGGGGATTATTGAGAGATTGGGGGAACCTTGTAAGTACTGTAGGGAGTGTAGGTAATAGTGTGGATATGATCCAAGGAGTTTTATTAAAGAGAAATTGGATATTGGGTGAGTTTATATAGGAAAAGTGAGAGATTTCTTTATTATTTTGGTTTTAGATTCTACATAATAAAATATCCAAAAACACAAACCATACCATGGGTTTTTTACCATTGTTTCTATAAAAAATGAGTGGTTTAAATTATTTTATAAGTATAAGATCCTAAAGGTTTAAAATATTACCATTGGTGATGTGGAGGTGAGTCACACTCTTAAAGAAATGATTTTAAAATCTTAAAATATATTATAAGTCTTGGAGGATTCATAATGAATTTAAAAAGTAAATAAAATAAACTTAAAATAACATTATTTTAAAGGTAAAACATATATTTGTTCATGTATTTCATTTATATAACTTATTACATCACTTTTGGGTCATTATGATGTCATAAAACACAAAATATATTTATATGGTATTTAATTTTTACCCGAAAATTCGAATGTCTCAGAAAATTATGAAAAATTAACCATTGGATAATTTAGACATTAGGATTCCAAAAATAATATTCATTTTATCTAAATAATTTTATAAATATTTGAATTTTCACTTTTAAAATAAAGACCAACATTTATTGAGGACGACAAGTTTCTTGACAATAACATTTTTTTAAACCCTTATGAAAATTAATTCATAAAAAATATATGATCATTTATATTTGATAAAAATTATTTAATAATAATATTTTATTAAAATGTTATTTATTTTAAAAATCCATTAATTCATCAAAATAGATATCTTAATTAATCAAAAATACTATTTTTGTTTTATTGAATTAAAATAAAAAACATTTATAAAGTAACAATAATAGGATAAAAATATATTCATTATTATATAAAAAATAATTTAAATATTCATATTTATAGGGTCTTTATGCATATCCTTTTAATACACCCGCATACACCCTTGGAGTAAAGTGCATGATGGTGGGGATTTCATGGGTCTATTCGATGAACATGGTTTGGGCCATGATCTCAATGGGCTTGAACTTCTCCCATAAATGGCTTCAATCATGATTAAGTTATTAGATCTTATATTGGGATTGGTATAGGGAAAATACCAGAAATAATATATCCCTTGGAAGCTCCAATAAATGGGATTCATAGGGTATGATCCTACTGGTCGAGGCCATCACTTCCTTTTTCTGTATCCATTGGATTTGTTAAAATCCTATATTTATACTAATAATGTGATCACTGTTCAATGGATATATTATCAATAGTAATGATACATAATGGTATTTTAAATCTAATGGTCATAATAAGACAAAATAAGTGCATGTGTTTTCTATAACCATATTATATAATAATACATTTAATAAAAATGCAAGGGGAATTTTATTTATAATAGTTCGGGTCATTACAAAAGTAAGTCTATATGACTTTTTCCTCTTTAAAATTGGGGTATATTATATTTTTATGGCTGAGATTACCTAGGTTTCCCTATGCATATTTTAAGGGTAGGAATTATTTCATAATAATCTACTTTAATAAGATCCCTCTGTATAGATATGACTCATATGCAGGGGAGAGGGGTATTTTGTTTTTTCCCTTAGTGAGTATCGATATCAAATTAAACTAAGGGGTCCTCTAAATAGACCAATATCATATATATGGATAGGGAATTTCCATATTTTATTATGGTATGGAGTTCAAAATATTCACCCTAATCATATATTCATGGATTGGATGGTCTGCTCTCAGAAATTTTGGGTCTTATAGGATGGACCATATGTCATGTAGTTTAATGTCATGTGACTAGGACATTGTCATGAAATTTAATGTCACATGACTAGTAAATATCACTGAGAGGAATAACCAACTCATGGAAACTAGATCTTCAATAATATTCATACCCGAAATGGAAGGGTATAAGAATATTATTTCATAATCTTTCTTTGACAATGGGTATGATGCATAAATGTGTAACATCAAGTGTATCCAAATCTTCTTGAATAGCTGGGTTATAGAAGGTGTAAATCATAACCCTAGAATATTTGAGTTAACTTGTGGTGGAAATTGGTGGGTACAAGTCAACCATTGATAATAGTGGATGCCCATATTCCATGTAATTAGGAAAATAACTCCTGGGTTTAATGGGGCCTATCCTCTAGGACCAAACATCCTCTAGGCATAATCTCTTTGGAATTGTGTCAATTATCCAACAAATCTATGAGAGGTTATTTTGTATTATCTAGTTCCTATTACTATATTGATAAAGGGAAGAACCATGAGTGAGGGAGCCCAAGGTCCATGTGGTTCCAAGATAATAATATCAATTCAATTAATTGGTTGGTATCAACGTAGATATCAAAGATATGAAGTTGGTTTATGGAGAACATAAGATTAAAGAAGGGTTAGAGTACCCTAAAGGATATTCTAGCATGTATTGAACACATCTCATTGTGAAGGGATAAAAAACGAGATTCTTTAGTAAAAAATAATCATAGAGGATGATCTTTTCAACATGAAGACTTATTATTGTGATATTTAATGTCATGAGACTAGGAAATTATCATGTAATTTAACATCATGTAACCAGAATGTGGTCATGGAGTTTAATGTAAATTCACAAGGATGTGGTTCCTTTTCCAAGACACGTCTTGGTTGTAATGACCAGAGTATATTTCTAGGTTCCCTAAGCACACATGGTCCATTCTTAGCATGAGAAACAACAGATAAATAGGTAGTCAATTAAGACACATGAGAGTACGTGATGGGGAATATGTGAGGGTGTTCAAAATTTATTGTGGACTATGACCTCTACACACATACAACTCTCATTGAGGGACATGATTAAGAGTGATGATAACTCATTGATGGGCCTATAATAGAGGATCTAGGTGTCACTACATATCCTGTGATGACAGGAATCAAGCCATACATATTTCTCATATGGTTCCCTACATAGGTCTAACCCATATATAGGGAGGGTAAATTTTTATACATATTATGGTTACACGTAAGATTTTAGATATGGGTGTCACTATATATCCTATGATAGTAGGAATCAACCCAAACATAGTTCTTGAATGGAAAACTCTCCACGTATATCTGACATATATGAAAAGTGGGGTGGGGGGTTATTTTTTTCGTTTATATTGCGACTGGACCTAAGATTTTGGATCTAGGTGTCACTACATATCCTGTGATAGTAGAAATAAATCCATACATAGTTTTTTAATGGAAAAATATCTGTGTAGGTCTGACCCATATGTAAAGGGGGGGGGGGGGTGTTTTTTTTCATTTATTTTTTGGATGGAACTAGGATTTTGGATCTGTGTGTCACTACATATCACGTGATAGCAAGAATCAATGCACATGTAGTTCTAAAATAGAAAAATCCCCACACAGGTCTGACCCATATATAGAGGGGAGATTTTTTTTCTATTAATGTCATAGCTAGACCTAGGATTTGGGATCTATGTGTCACTATGTATCCTATAATAGTAGGAATCAAGACACACATAGTTCTTGAATGGAAAAATCTCAATGCAGGTATGACCCATACACAAAGGTGGGAATTTTTCCTTTAATATTGTGGCTAGAACCTATATTTGAGATATTAGTGTCACTATGTATCCTATGATAGTAGGAATAAAGTCATACATATTTATTGAATGGGGAGACTCCCTATGTGGATCTAAATCACACACATGGATGGAAATACTTCATTTTTCTTTCACACAAATCTTGCGCATGTGCAGTGAACTGTCTGTGAAGTAATGTTCTACACGCAATTTAACGTCATGAGATAAGGAAATATTACATATAGTTTAATTTCATATGATGCGGAAAAAGGATTCTATGTAGTTTAAGGACCTTCTTCCAAGACTTAGGATGATTTATAGCAGCTATGCAATGTACTTTTTGAGAAACCATGCATTGGTGGGGGGCGTAACACATTTCCCATCCATTGTGGTCAATGCATAATCTCCATTATAATAGAACTTATGTATGGTATATGTACCTTCCCACTTGGGTTCCAACTTTGGAGGTTTATTTCCTAGTATCATTAGGTTTTTGAGATTCAATACCAATTCTCCTTTAATGAACTAGTGAGGGGAAACATTTTTATTGAAGGATCACGTGATATGATTCTAATGAACTTTGAGGTTGTGAAGTGTCCAAAAACTATTCTTATTGATCCATTACAACTCATCCATACACTTTTTTGATTGATTTTAATCTTAGAGTTTTCTACAAATAACTATTTGGATCAAGGGAAACTAGACTTCAATGGGAACAAATGCTTCTATCCCATAAACTAATTAATATAACGTTTCTTATGTGGCAGTGCACATGGTGGTACGGTAGGCCCATAAAGCATGAAGAAGATTGTATGTATAGGAATTATTAACCTTGTCCACCATATTTTGGTGTATATTTGATAGAGTCTTATTTAAGGACTATATTTTTCCATTTCCCCTATATGATATCCGGATTAATGGTTGGATTTAATGTTGTACACCCGGTATAATTTCTTCAATTTAGTAGAACAAAATTTGGTGTCATTATCCTTAAATATCATGTAAGGGAAATTAAATATGGTGATTATATTGGAATTTAAGAAGTTTATGATATTATTTGACCTAAATTATTTTATGAGTATTTCCTCATCCCATTTGGAAAATAAATCGGTAGTAGTAAGGATGTACTTAAACTAATTAGATGTGCTTGGGAGATATGACCCCAAAACATCCATTCCCCATATGAAAAAAACATGGAATATTTATGAAACACACCAAGATTTTTTGAAATATATATATTTAAAGTAAATTTAATCTTTAAATTTTTTTTCATTATACGCAACACTAATTTTAGCTTGCACAACATGAAACTCTGAGTTTAAACGAAACGTGACATACTATTAAAATATTATTATTTAAAATGATAGTTATCACCTAACTGTTGTAATGAAAGATATAAATATGATTAAATAAATTATTAAAATATATTATTTAAACATTAATAAATAATTAATTATATTGTTACCATTTAATTAAAAATGAATATAAAAAACTACTTAAAAATAAAGGAAATCTTTTTCTGAAATCTATTTTTTTATGAAAACATACATTTTAATCAAAAAAACCACTATTCATGAATGATTTTAATGAAATTTATATATTATATATTCAATAAACTATTTAAAATTCATCTTATTTGTTTTATAGACAAGATATAAGAATAAATCCAATTTTACATTTAAAAACTGTATTTTTCTAAAAAGTAGTTTCGTCGCCTTTTTTACGCACTTATTTTAAAACTAATTTTTAAAAATTTTAGGAAATTTATTTGAAAAGATAAGTTTATTTTTTTTTAAATCAATATGTCAAAATTATCTTAGGGTGGTTTTTTGACAAATTTCTGAAAAGATTAAATTTTCAATGAATAGTGAAAATATCGAATTTTAATTGAAAAGTTCTTTTTCATTTAAATTATCTATAAAATTAAATTATATTTTAAAATTATTTTAAATTAAAACTAGTAAAAATATTTATCAATTAATCAAATTTATTTCATTTTAATAATTTTTATATTTAATATTGATATAAAAAATTTGTAAACTTTTGAACATTTTCTATTTAAAAAACCCGCTTTCTTATCGTATATGTTGGATTAATTTTAAATTAAATTTTGAAAATTTGGGGAATTAAATTTATAAAAATGGATTAAATATTTTGAATAAAAAAAAAATTATATTTTATAATAATTTCAACTTAAGTTTCGACCAAAATGAATTGTGGAAATAATAAAAATTAATTACAGCGGTTAAGGTAAAAATGAGTTTATCGGGGGGTTAAACTAAAAAGATAAGGGTTAAAATGACCTAAAAACTTGTATAAAATATATTATATGGACATAGATCAGCCCTATAATATATAATTATCTATAATAATCTATTTTGGAGCCTTTTATGATGATAATAACATGGTTACACCTTTTTTTTCCAAAACATTACAAGTGTTCCATTCACCCCACTTATAAAAGGACACCCCTCTCCTCTCTTATTAACACCTAAAAAACATTTTTTTAGGAAAATAAATACCAAAATAACTTCTTAAATTCTATCATATCATCCTAGAATCATTATTTTGTTTGTAAATCTAATATTGAATGGCTTTTGGTGCAAACCTAAGTAGATTACCTGAAGAAAAGGTAACGTTCTTCAACAATAATTTTTATTTTATTTCTTCCTCCACCTCTTTAAATTATTATTAAAACATGATGATATACTAGCATAATTATATTACATATGTTTTTATGTTAAGTTCATGACCTACATCCATCCTAAATTCCATCAAATGGGCTACAAAATCATCATTCATGTGTATAGTAGATTACCACCTTGTAAACTAATGTCATTACTTTTTACATTACCACCTCCCATGGTTGGGTATGATGATGGATATAAAGTACATATATGATATTTATTATATAATTATACCTATATATTAATTATATCATATATAAATTTTTTTACTTTACATTCCAAATGGGATGTGATAATGTCGCTCGTGTGTATTGCGGATTATTGCCTCATGAAGCGATATGATTCGTTTTTCACTAACGATTTACATAGAAGATAATAAGGATATATTTAATAAATATATGTGATATTAATTACATAATTATGATATTAATGGCATATTTATCATTATTAAAAGATAATATATCATTTTATTTCTTACCTTTTTACTCACTAAAAGATGATAACATCATTCTTGTATATGTGGAATACCACCTTCACGAAGTGACATGACTCTCTCTTTTCATCACCACACCACATGGATTATATGTATAAGTATATTTAAAGAAAAATATATTATTTATTATATTATTATAATTATGGAAACATAAAATATTACTTACCTCCTTTCCATAATGATCATTGAAAAATGTAAACGTTATTCATGCGTACATACGACTTACCATCTCGAAGATCAAAACGTACTTCATTTCTCGAAACCATATTTAATGATTGGTATTAAAATTATAATTGATGTATAAATATTATAATTATTTAATGATTATTATTTTTGAGATTATGGAATCATTATAAAATTAAGAGGACCAAAAATAACAAAACAAAATATATATGAAAAACAAAGCGGTTATTACCCAAAATGTGATTTTAATAAAGAATTGTTAATAACCAAGTAATAAATGGTCATAAGTAAATAATATATGATATTATATGATATATATATAAGTATGGTTCTATAATATATTTATAATAAACTTATATTTATTATATAGGAGGTTCAAACATGTACAAAGGAAGTCGATACTTACAGTAAATAATTTCTTATCTCTCTTTTATTTTTGGGATACATATGAAAATTCACCACCCCTTTATTTTTTGTAGTGTATATATTTCCCATTTTACATGTTTTATAATTAATCTAATACTTTTAATTATATTTAAAGTTTCATTTTATGTTATTATTTATTGGGGAATATGATTCAAAAGATTAATAAAGTGGCAAGGGATTTTCGCCTCACTTTTATTTTCCATGAGACAAATTCCATATTCAGCACATGTTTCTTTTACATGGTGTATATACTCACTATGAATAAATTTTATGACTATTATCCTCAAAATTATTGGTATTTACATATATATTTTATGATCAATATTTCATGGGGTTTATGGTTTTAAAGTTACCAATATGGTAAGGGATTTCTAGTCTCTCTTTTATTCTTGGAGATGTATGAAAATTCACCACTCATTTCTTCTGTATAGAGTATATACTGAAAATTTGTGATGTTATATCATTAATATAAATATTTTCATGGTATTTAAATTTTCATTTGATGTTATTCTTTATTTGGGATTATGATTCAAAATTTCTAAAGTAGTAAGAGATTTTTTGTCTCAATTTTCCTTCTTTGAGACATATATTATATTCTGCACCTATCTTCTTTTATGAGGTGTATATACAACCCATTTGACATGTAATATCATGAATTTATTTATATAATGATATTTTAAGTTTCATTTAATTGTATTATTTTATGGGGATTATAATTCAATGTTACTAAAGTGGTAAGAGTTTTATGATACAATCTCATCATTTATCAGGATTGTTTATGTTTATGCTTATGATAATGAAATATTATGATCTATCTATCAAGGAACTCATGAATTTTTATATCCTCTTTTTATTTCACGAGAATACATATTTTCCATCTATTTCCCTCACTTTATGTACTCAATAGTCTGAAATAATGTTTTTGAGAAAAATTGTCTTTATTTCTCTCTTCAGCTGAAAAACCTTTTTTCTTCCATATCCATATTTTCTAATTTTTTTTTCAAAAATGTTTTAACATTATAAAAATTATTTATTAAACTAATTTTTTACCAATTTTTTACTTTTAATTTTTTTTAAAAATAAATATTCATGTCATTTTCAAAAAATAATTCCCATTTGGATTTTATCAAAAATTTGAAAATAATCTTTTTTTAATATGCACGGCATGAAAAATATTTTTAATATCATGACTGCTCATTGATTATAATATTCCCTTATAAATTTTCAAGGTTATTTTCTAATAAAATTATTTCAAAATCTTTTATGTATTAGAATTTTTTTAAACCAAAAAGGATGTTTTCCTCAAGAAATGTTTTAAATGAATTTTAAATATTTATTTGTAAGTTTTCGAGGTTATTTTCAAAGAAAATGATTTCAAAGATTTTTTTTTTAATTTTAAAAATTTATTTTCAAAGAAAATCTATTTTAATCAGGAAATGTTCCAAGTGTCTTTTTAAAATCATTTTCCATCTAAGATGTCATCCGTTGTTGTTAACTATGCCTTACCCAGGATATGATCCAAGGATACCATTATTATTATTTATTTGAATGGTTTATGTTTATAATAGAATAATATTTATGAAACATGTTTCTCTTCCATAGATTATACCATGATAAAATACTTATGAAACCCTCTTCTTTTCATGGGTCATGCTATGATGAAATAATGAAATTATTTTAAAACCTCTCTCTTTTCCATTAGTTATGATATGATGAAATGTTTATGAAACCTATTTCATTTCATGGGTTATGATATGATTATTGTTTTATGATCTTATAAAAACCATACAGATTATTTTAATTATGTGATGGGTGCGACCTATATCTACCTTTAATGCATTGGGTAAAGATTTATATCTCATGAGATAGACATGACTCAAATAGAGAGTGAACTTTATTTTGTAAGGGAATTCATCTACTATGATGGTCTTAAGAGTGAACCTTGACTACTATGATGGTTTGGGGAGTGAACTCATTCCACTATAATATCCTTGGTATTGAGCCTTAATATTATGGAAATGATTTTCTATGGTTATTTTTATGCCACAATTCCATCTCTTATGCCAATATTATGCTCTCATGGATCATGTTCTTTGATTTAATTATGATTCATGCCTTATAAACTAACAATATTTATGCCAAGATTGAATATTATGATATTTGATTTGTAGGGTATGGTTTTTATATGTCATGATCATGTTCTCATACCCTTATGTTCATGTTATTCTTACATATCTCACTTGTTTACCATTACTGAGCATCTGAACTCATGCTTTATTATTTTTCCTTTCCCCAAGATATGAATAAAGGTTTTAAGTTGGGTATGTTTGTGATTATTACTAAAGGAGAATATCTTAATGGTAAATGTTTAAGATATTTCACCAAATTAGAAGATTGTGTACCTAGTCTCCAAATACACTAAACTATCATGGTCCTCAGGTCTGTGTTTGTGTAATGTATTAAATATCCAAATAAAAAGATGTAATATCAATGTATGAAAATCTTAGGTTACTATAGTTAGTACCGAAGGAAATTTTTAGTTAACATTTGGAAACTAGGATGAGAAAACTTTAGTGATACCCCTAAGAAAATGTCTAAGGATTAGTCTAATGATGAGTCAAAGTAAAGGAAATTGTCCTGGAATTTTGGTAAAGGATAGAGTGAGTGGTTTCTAAGAAATTACATCCCTGTATGGATACTAAAAGTTGATGTGGATCTGGAATAGAGGCACCTAGGGGTAATAACATTGACAAGGGATCATTGATATGGAATTGATTATCACCTGGTGCACGAAAATGGGTCTTGCTGTACACCTGTCTTGACACTCACGGGGGACATGTTTTGGAAATTCACAAACTCTTTATGAACCATCATGATAAATCTAAATAGACAATGATTAGGAATGACCTAGGATAAACCTAAGGTTTCATAGATTAAAAATAAGGTGTTATGATTTAGACATCCAATAAGTAATTTTTCATGATTATGTGGTTTTCCACTATGATTAGTGTTGATCACACTATGCTTTTTGGTTTTAGTCAATAGCTAGAACCAAAAGGAATAATGTTAACATTGAATCTGATGGATAATTCTGTAACTATAATAACCAATTTGGATGATTACTAAAGAGAAATATATTATGATTATTCCTAATCTACTATCATGATATATGATTAACAGTGTTAACTTCAATGAGATTTATAAAGCATCAAATAAAAGGAATATTAACTTTTATAAAAGTTCACGTGATAATGAATAAAAATGAAAGAAGATTCAGCTTCCTACATGTTAATAAGGGGGAAATAATCCCTTATAATAATATCTAAAATGGAGGGGAAGGTGTTATCTTTGTGGAAAATAAGTTCATAGAGTGACAAATTTTTGAGGAGTTCAATGTCTTATGTGTGGGGAACATGGGAATTATCCAACTCAATACCCTGACCCGATAATTAAACTTGAGGCCATATATGTATCTATTCCATGTTAATCATTGAAGTATAAGTATTAAAGTATTTATGTATTGGGATTCGGGGATTATGTTGTAGAAATATTTTTTCTAATGGTATTTAGGTTGTAAGAATCATGAAACATCTAAGGATTATGTTATTTTTGGAAGCATATACGTCTCCTTATAAGATTAAATTAAGAGTTATGGATTCCATCATGGGTTTATAAGTTTAAGGTTAATTATAAGTTCAATGTCTTAGAAAACCCTCTTTAAGTTTTATGTGATGAGAGTTTATCAATATTAAGGATATTTTGGGAGACATTTACGGAAATAAAACCCTTTGATTTTGTATATATTTTAGTGAAAATGTTATTTGAGGAGGAATGCCTTTACAATTTGTATACATATGATTAAAGGTATTGGTACCATTTAGGGTTTATCTTATCTTTGATGTTGAGATAATTATGGGTTGTATTGGATCACCTTATGAAGTCATCACACTTCATTGCTATCAAAGAAGATTTATCTTTGGATCTTCTCACCAGAATATACATTAAGTAAGAGGTAATATTTCATGGAGTACTAAATTCAATTGTATCTAATTGGGATCCGAAGTTTACCTTGAAGTGTTGGAAAAGTCTTCAGTAAGATCTTGATATGGAGTTGAGTTTCATCACTAGGTATCATCCTTAAATAGATGGTCAGTCTAGGAGAACAATTTAAACCCTAGAGGACATGCTAAGATCTTGTTATATGGATTTTGAAGGTGGTTGGGATCAACACATTACTCTAGTTGATTTTTATTAAAAAAATATATTTAACTCAACCATTAATATGGATCCTTATGAATCCCTTTATAGAAGTAAGTGTAGAATGCCAACATACTATAATGAAGTTGCAGAAAGAAAGTTATTGGGACCTTATCTTGCTGATGAAATGGTAGAGAAGGTCATAGAAATTCAACAACACATATAGGAAGCAAAAATTTGTAAGAAATTTCATTCTTATAATCATTGATGTGATCTAGAATTTAAATTTTGTGATAATTTGTTTCTATAAATCTCTATGTGGAATAAAGAAGGGAAAATTATGCCTTAGGTAGATCAGTCCCTTTGAAATACTTGATCATATTAGGATAGTAGCTTTTTGTTTGATGCTTACACCAAACCTATCTCAGGTTCATGATGTGTTATATGTATCTCTCCTGAGAATGTATATACCTGATCCATCAAATCTACTAAACTCAGTGTTCATACTGCTATAACATAATATTTATTATAAGGAATAATTGGTGGAGATTTTGGATAATATATAGAAATTTCTATGAAACAAGACCACTCACTTGGTCAATGTTTTATGGTGAAAACACCATCTTGAGAAAGTTATATGAGAACTTGAGGATGTAATGAGGCAAAATTATCCTCATTTGTTGGTAATAAAGCAATATATTTCAAGGGAAAAATTAATTTTAAAGGGGTATAATGTAACAGAGAGATTTTTTGAAATCTATATATTTCAAATAAATTTAATATTTTATATATTTTACGTTACACACAACACTAAGTTTAGATTGAGTTACATGAAACACTGAGTTTATCTTTCATTACACACAAAAATGAGTTTAATTAAAGCGTTACATCATATAAAAATACCATTATTTAAAATGATAGTTATTTCTTAGCCACCAGAATAGAGGGTATGAATAGGATTAACCAAACTATAAAAATATATGGGTTACATATGTATATAAAATGAATTCTTTTCTAACCATTTAATTAAAAGTGAAAATAAAAAAAACCATTTAAAAATAAAGAAAATATTTTTTTGAAAAACAATTTTTATGAAAAAAATCATTTTAATAGATAAAAATAAATCTAATTTTATGCTTAAAACTGTATTTTTCTAAAAAAAAGTTTTGTCACCGTTTTTGCGTACTTATTTTAAAATTGATTTTTAACAATTTTAGAAAATTTATTTGAAAAAATAAAGTTCATTTTTGAAATAAACATGTCAAAATTATCTTAGGGTGAATTTTTTATAATTTTCTAAAAAGATTAATTTTTTGATGAATAGTGAAAAATACTAAATTTTAATTGAAATATGCGTTTTAGTTAAAATTATCTATAAATTTAAATTTTATTTTAAATTGGCTTTAAATTAAAATTAGTTAAATTATATATATATTAATCAAAATTATGCAATTTTAATCATTTTCATTATAAAATTTAATATAAAAACTTTGCAAACTATTAGATATTTTCTCTTTGAGAAACCTACTTTCACATCGTGTCCACAGGATTAATTTTAAATTAAATTTTGAAAAATTTGTTAATTTAATTTGAAAAATGGATTAGGTATTTTTAATCTTAATAATTTATATTATATAATAAGGTCAAATTAATTTTTGAACAAAATGAACTGTGAAAAAAATAAACACTAATTAACACAGTTAAGGTAAAAATGGGTTTATCAGGGGGTTAAACTAAAAATATAAGGGTTAAAATGATGTAAATAATTGTCTAAAATCTAATTTCAAGACATATTTAGAACCTATAATATATAATAATTGATAATACTTTATTTTGGAGCCTTGTGGCATGAGAAAAATGTGGGTACACCTTTTCCTTTTCAAAAAATTACAAGTGTGCCACTCACCACACTTATAAAACAACACCTCTATCCTCTATTATTTAGACCATAAACTATTTTGGTTTGGATTAGTCCAACCCATATAACTTAAAAAATTCCCTACTCTCATAATAGAATCATTATTTTTTTCTAAAAATCCAATATTAGGCCCTGATGCAACCCAAACATTACATACATAATTCACTACTGGAAATTTGACATATCCCAATGGTATGAAACCATTGGGATAAGGCCTAAAACTATTGGGATAGGATATCACAACGGTTTCAAGAACCATTGGTATGTTAGGTGTTTCAATAGCCCTATTCCAACGGTTTATTAGAAACCATTGGTATAGGCTATCCTAATGCATAGATTACCAACGATTTAAGGGAAACCGTTGGTATATATGTGCACCAACAGTTCAAGATCCATTAGTACACATACTGTCCAACATATAAAAAGTTCCAACGGTTTCAAAAAAACTGTTAGAATATATGTATACCAACAATTTTTGAACCGTTGGTATACATGAAACATTTGTTTTTTCCCAACAGTTTAAATAAAACTGTTGGGATATATAGTGCAGCATACAATATACCAACAGTTTACATAACCATTGGTATATCCAATACTCCCCCCACTGTAAACCTAAACCTCCTACAACATAAGATGGACAAAAACTGCACCACCCCACTGTAATTCCAACAGCCTCCCCTCTGCAGTACTGCAATTCCAGAAAGCATACAACGACCTCCCCTCCTATGAAATTCCAGCAGCCTCTCTTCAAGCATACAACAACCTCCCCTAGAGCATACAATAGCCTCCCCTCAGTAATTACAGCCACCTCCCCTCTGTAATTATATCAGCCTCCCCTATGAAATTCCAGAAGCCTCCCCTCCTATGAAATTCTAGTAAAAAGCATAAAACAGCCTCCCCTAAAGCATACAATAGCCTCCCCTAGAGCATATAGTAGCCTCCCCTCAGAAATTCCAACCGCCTCTCCTCTGCAATTCCATCGACCTCCCCTCTTCAATTCCAGAAGCCTCCCCTCCTATGCAATTCTAGAAAGAAGCATATAATAACCTCCCATCCTATGTATTCCATTCTCCTTTAGGTGTGAGTGAATCTTTTTATGGCGGAGTTTGGTGCACTAATTAATGGAGGGTAGTTCACTTCATAGTAATGAAGGTTACTAATAAGGAATTTCAGTAATATATAATGTTCTCAAGGTATTATGGGAAAATGGATAAAGAGGAGGCCACCCAATATTGGTATGAAATTAAATGTGGATAGAACATGAATGTCTTGGGAAATAGAGGCCGGGAGACTATTTATAGACAACAGGGGATTAATGATTCTATGTTTTAGTTCCTTCTATAGTCCAGATAATTATCTTGGGGTAGAATCACAGACCATGGTTACCGATATTATGTTTTGTAGGATTTATAATATTCCACTATTTTACATAAATTAGTAGAGTTTTAGAAAGTTTCACAAGAAGGGGATGTTAAAATATGGTGTAGTTAACTGGGTGTTCATGAAATGTCATCAAAGATAATCTGTAATGGTTATGAAGTTTATGCGTCACTCTAGTTTAGGTGGTTGAGTAAACCTAAAATGTCATTAATTTTGAGAATTTTTTGGATCTTAGAAAAGTGAATTATGAATACCTTTTTCCTGAATACATATATGTTCCTTAACTAGGCCTGAGCTAAGGTTCAGAGTACTCTCAATTTCAATAAAAAAATTAAGTGAAAAGTGTGGGGAGAGATATAAAGAATGATATTAGAGGGTCCCTTTAAAAAGCTCATGGACCATTTGGCCAACTTCTGGTACATTTTTAGAACCCTCAACTCTAGTGGGTTTGGATATCAAGTACTTCATTCTAGGGTGAAGGAGGTGGTCACCATTTGGGAGGATAAGAGGGAACATGAAGACATGTTAGGAGGTAGAATATTGATTTACATATTTATTCTCATTTAGATCACTCTTGTAATTGGAGTTTGGGAACACATTTCTACTTCATCCCTTTTTCAGTAATATAATAATATTAGAATATAGATAGCAGTATCACAATAGTTGAATTTCAAGGATTCACCAAATGATAAAAATGGTTTATGAACCATGTAAAAACTCTTATTCCATGGTAATTATGACACATGTAATCAATTTGGCTTCATTCATGACCCTATTTAGGCATATTACCAATATGTATCTTCAATCAATTAATTTTACCCTTAATCCTTAGATTACTGAGAATGGGAAAGAGGATGATTGATGGACCTTAGCGACTGGTGGTTTCTCAGGAGGATAGGGATTCTGATTCAGATTCCCCTATCGAGCCCAGGGAAGTAGAACTTGCAGAGGATTATATTAGAGTCTCTTCAAAGAAAGGAAAAAACACTATCACTGACTCAGAGGGGTTCATCAAGCACTCTCAGAAGAAAAAAATACTACTATTTACCTAGCCCTCCTATCACTAGATTCTCAAGCAAAGGAAAGATCCCTTAGAATATTCCCAAGAAGGTGGTGACAAATTATACAAAGGAGCTTGATCCACTAGCAGGAAAATTATTTGTCACCGTCCTGGCGAATGCTGGAAAGGAGATGATTGTATCAGATATCCACCAGAGTGGGAAATAATTGATGGAATGTGATGAGTGGGAAACCATCCTCGAGTGCAATGAAAAATTCTCAGACAAGGGCTTATAGGTCATCAATACGCAAAGGCATTTTGACAGGATGGTAGGGAGGCATTTCTAGGACAACCATACTAAGGAGTAGGGGGCCTGGGACCAAAAAAAACTTGGCATTCTGGCATGTGGATTCAATGGGTAGAATATTACGGTGGAAGAGATCATACAAACTTAGTACAAGATAGTTTAAAATTTTGACAACCTCCTCAATGATGATTTGGATGATAATGCTACCATTCTCCAATAGAGTCTCCTTAGAGGTAAGGTCTCTAAAAGGCTCAAATTACAACTCGTTGATTCAGCTATTTTATATCATGTTGACTGACTGTCTATCTGTGTACTCTATTGGTTTCTCACTTTTCCTTAAAAGTGTTTTATTAATTAAAACATATAATTGTGCCATGTTTCCCATTTAATAAAGGAAACCTCAAACTGTAGGAATTAAAGGTGTGTTTGGTTAGTTACATGTTATGACTTGGATCACAAGGAACAATGCATATCATAATGTATTTGGTCATACACACAATGCACTGAGTTTCTAGAAATAATCACTTTAAAAATATCATGAATGATAAAAAAACTAGTCACATGAAAAAAATAGAAAGTATCCTCCTATCTGGGGAAGGGAGAACACTCCTAATGGTGGAATGACATATGATGTGTGAAATAGGTATAATAAATTATCAAGGACTAGAAATGGTGTGAAAAATATGTTTTTCCTTCAACAAGTGGTCTTTAGAGATCTTCTAATACTAATAGAACATGGTACCTGAGTTAGTGTGGTGGTGAGGACTTGTAAGCATAGGCAGACTAGGATTCAAGGAAAGTTCAAAGAATATCATATAGCATTTGAGGTCATCATGAGGTAATTATTTTTTTTTTGGGTATGATACTGATTTGAGTCTCAAGGACTCTAGTGGATTCCATAGTGTAAGATATATGAGTACCAAGAGGACTGTCATTTTGCACTTGGATGGTGAGACATTTTTGAGATGGGGGTATAGGTCCCTAGTGACTAGAACCTTGTACCTATCTGGTGAGCTATGATATGGACCAAATTCCCTTGTTGTTATTTCATACACATGTTGGGTGACAAATTCTAACAAGTATAGTGATATATCTTAAGGAATGACAACACTTTGAGTGATAAGGTGTTGAAAGGACCCTTACTTGAGTGATAATGAAGTCATCATATTATAACATGATATCTAACCCTACCACGATTGATAAGGTAGTGGTCAAGATAATGGCCTCACCTTGAGGGATAAGGTTCTAGATGAACCCAACCATGACTGATAATGGAGCGTTTGGAATCTGATATTAGACCTACCATGGTTAATATGGTATTATTTTTAAAAAAGGGATTCAACCTATAGAAAACACCGAAACACGTAGGAAACCTACAACCTGAAATCATATAGAAACACACTAGGATTCAAAAAACATGTAGGCAACCTGAAATCACATAGAAAACACATAGAAAAATCACTACAAACACAAAAAAAACTCACAAAAACTCACTGCAAACACATAGAAAACACACAAAAACTACAACCTAAAATCACACAAAAACTGCAACCTACAATCACACAAAAACTGCAACCTGTAATCACACAGAAAACACACAGCAAATAGAAAACACTTAGGCAAATTGCAACCTGCTACCTGAAATCACACAAAAACACACTGAAAACATAGAAAACACACACCAAACCTACAATCACAAAGAAAACACACAAAAACTCACTTCAAACACACAAAAAACTCACTAAAACACAAAAAACTCACAAAAACTCACTGCAATCACCTTAAGTCACATAGAAAACACACAAAAACTCACTAAAATCAAACACATAAACTCTTAGGATGTATGGATTCATCCTTGATCCCAATGAGTGTGTAATTCTTAGGATGTATAGATTCAACCTTGATCCTGATGAGTGTGGAATTCTTAGGATACTGGAATTCAACCTTCATGCCCATGGAATTCCTTATGTAATCCTCCTGGATTTGATGATGTGACTACATATGTGGGAATTCCAAAGATGTCTTGGAATCGACTCTATGTACATTGAAACTCTATTTCCCTAGGATCATGGGAATTAGCTGACACTAGATGACGTTTCACTTCCCAGGACGTTTAGGAATATACCATTGCGCCTGATAATATTTTATTTCTTAGGGGAAATTGGTTATGGGATTGCTATAATTAGATTTCCTAGGTCTATTAACCTAGTAAAGAGTGCTTTAACATACTACTTTTATATTGAATTTCCCCAATAGGATGGGAATTGGTTTTAAATGATATACTAGTTGGAACAGTTTCACGACAAGCTTAGAGACACTTCAGCACAAGATGAGGTAGGTGTGGTCAATCAAAAGTGTCACATTAGAGCTTGATGATCAATAATGATTTATTTATTTATATTAAATAGTTTATAAATTTATTTATCATTTTTTCTCTAATGTTTATTTCATAGATGTTGATTGGTTTATTTTCATCTATTGATGTGCACTCTGATATGGGGTATAGTCTTCCAATGGTACGACCCTAGAACCTCATTGTTAATTGATATCCTCTAGTGTATGGGAAGGCGTGACTAAGGTCTAGTGGTTAATCCTTGATTCAAGCACCACCTAGTGGATATGGACCAGGGGAAGGATGTTACAAGGGAGAAGATGCTTAATAATTATTTAAGGTCATGGTGTTTGGACCAGTGTATTTCTATAAAGATCATGATCATGTACATAATGATGGGAAATGATACAGTGGGAAATAATTACTTATGTGAATTTAGTATGTCCTTATCACCCAAGAAAAACCAGGTGAACCTCTCACACAGATATAGCTCATACTCGGAGGAAGGGGCATCAGCTAAGAATTAGGCTGGTTAGGGGCTCGACTTGAGTCTGTCATAATCCCTAAGATCTAGGATGGAATGAAAATTGTATTTGTATCTGGGTCCTGGACATGATTTCTAGACATAGCTATGTATCATGTATAGTGGGAATCAATCCATACATTTTCCTAGAGGGCAGTGTGAGGTAGTCAGCTAAGAAACCTCACCCAAAGTCATCAAGTAAGTAGTGCATTTTCTGAATTTAATCATTAAATTCTTAAGTATCTCTTCTTGACCTACTTAACTATGTCATTTCTATTTAAGTTCCTTAATAGGAAAAAAACTTATATATCCAAGAAAGATACACCTTCCATCCCTTCAGCATGCCCCCAGGATTAGATAGGGTCCAAGGAGAGTATAAAACGACCGAGGTCCAAGAAGGGTTGGACCTGATGTCTGATGTGGGTGAAATATTCCTCATACCTTTTGATCTAACATGGCTGTGAAGACTCTTAGAATCTCCTGATATGGGTAACTATTCTCTAACAAACCTAGCTAGGATGGAGGCATCACTAGAAGATGATAAGAATTTATCCTGAAATTGAATATACCATTATGTAGGTATCTCCCCTAAACATGATACAAATAACCATCACTATTATTTGGTTTAGAAGACAGCGCACCAATATTGGAGGGGTTTTATTATAAAATCATGGCATTGATTTATCACAAAATTCATTTAATTATATTTAACATTTATTCTAAAACTCATTCAACACAAATCAAATGCAATAAGTTAAGCAACTAGATCAAAATAACTATCACTGTGAGTTTTCACAGACAACGCACCTCTGTTGGAGGGGTTTTATTATAAAACATGACTTTATTTATCAAATGAAACAATTATATTAAAGAACAGTTATTCAAGATATTCAATTCAATATAATTAAGTATAATTAAGAAAGAATCTAAATTTAATTTAAAGCATTCTTGAATTAAAGAGGCTAGGAGAGAGACTCTACCTCAAGGTGGAACCAAGCCATCCACTTAGGCTCTTGGAGCTTTCTAAATAAAAGCTATTGCTCCCACACTAGGTATACACACCTTCACACACATGCAAGGATACCTATCCCCTATGCACACACCCGCATGGCCATGAGCATATGCAAGGGGATGCTTGCACATATGATTATATGCATATACAAGTCTCCACTCACCTGTGTATCCATTTATATATATATACATGGGCACACCTAGCTCCATACGTGCATAATAATTGCCATTGGTGACAATACATGTAATGGGGGGAACCCACATACATATACTTACTTACCTATGCACAAGTAGGCGAGTCACCCTTGACTTGGCGACTCCAAACCAACGAGCAGAGATCAAAACACAAAAAAAGCTATTAGGAACCTTAAAACACATAAAGGACGCTGCATAACCAGTGAGAAACCAACCAAAGACATTAAAGCCTTACCTAGATTGGTAGCGGAAAATCAAATCCACCCTAACCAATATGAAACGATCCAACGCCCTACCGAATACATAATATGAAGTCAAAAACACTGAAATCCCCAAATATATGAGGTGTGAGACAATTAATAACCATATAATCTTACCTCGGATCAAAGTCAGTGGACTGAATCAATATGAAACCCTTCTGGCCCCCTTCACAGATTATAACTGCCCTCTGTCCATAGAAAGTAGTAAAAGACCTAAGTGGCCAATGCGATAAATAAAATAAAATAAAAACTAAACTAAAACATACCTCTCTTCTGTGACTATACACGTCACCACCCAACATATAATAACCACAACGCCCCATGGGTCAAATCATGTTCATGCAAGCAAGGGAGAAACATATCGATGTTTTAAAATGATACTATCAAATAGTATATTTCTATTAATTAAAAATTACTCTTCCTATTAGATTTAGTTTGTCTTGTTTTTTATATTATCTTGGAAAATTTCATTCATTTGGGTTCTAGTAGATCATGGAATTAGTAATAATCAGTCAATCCATATTAATAATTATATCCAATGGTTCCATATCTTGAGTAAAAACTACATTGAAATGAATGATATCATATAAGGAAAATCATAAGATGGGAAGGATGTAAATAAATCTTATTCATGAAATTAATACCTAATATATATTTGTCATGGTCACATAAATCACCAAAAGCCCCAAATTAAATTGGTCCAAACAAAGAGGGCAGAATAAACCAACCTCAAATGGTGGCAAATGGTGGCAGATGAACCAAGATGATCCAAACTACTTTGACTTCGGTAGAAGATGCCAAATCATGTTTGAGGTGGACCCGAAAGAACCATGATACACCCTAGAAATGAGGATCAAAGTTAGATAAGTGGAAATTATAGAAGCTTAGAATAGTAGTATAAATTCATTGTGACGATCAAAAATTTTCGACTACATGTGAAAACTAAAAGGGTGAAATATCTTTATAGTTTACTACAAGAGATTAACAAGATTCATAAAGAAAAAAAATCATAATATTAATAGAGATTAAAATTATTTGAGGTTGATAAATATTCCCACATTATGAAGTGCTTAGATCTTGGGCCAAAACTCTAAGAATCTAGAATTGACCCAAGATGAACCTCCCCAAAGAACTGAGAAGAAAATTGTTGTCACTCAAATCACATTGAATATTTTATACTAAAAATAGATTCATACTAGTAAAAAATAAATCTTTAAAACATTTGGAGAGTCCTCCACTTCATCCTCATGGAATAATGTATCCCACTGCCCTAATAAATTTATAATTGCTAAGTCCTTTTTATTTGTAAGTGTTGTACAAAGATCAAAGTCTATGCAAAACCTAGTGATACAAAAAATAACAAAACTCACCAATACATTAAGGGTGGATGTGAGATTATGTATGAAGAGTATTTCCCCAAACCAATCCCAAAATTATGGTGAATCTATCCAAATACATCAATGAAATAAATATATAAAAACAACCTCAATAGAGAAAGAAACAATGTTTTTGTAAAATATTGGTGTTGCTGGAAGTTTGGGCACATGAAAATTGATTTTTGGTATAATATATATACTGATACAAGTGGTATAAGAGAATGAGAAAATGAAATAACAGTTAAAACTAATAACAAAACTATTGTTCAAAATTAGTTTTCACATATGAAGATAAATTTATCTCTTAGAAACATATTTGAAAGCCTTGATACATTTTTGTGAATATTGAAATGTATATAGAAATTATTATGAGGAATTTTGGTATGTAGAAACTCAAAATTAGGAATATGTTAATGACAAGAGGATTCCATGAATGAATAAGTGGGAATAAAGGGAAAAAAGTCTACATTGAGGTGTAAACTGAAGAAAAAAGTAGAAAGACACTTCTAAGTGGTCATTGAAGAGAGATGATCATCATGAGGTTTTAGTACAAAGAACATGCTTATATTCTGGTAGGAAAGGATAAATCATATACTATTTAAAAAATTGTGATGGTGTGACTTGATGCTAAAATATATTTTTGTTGGTTTCCACTTACCCTTAAAGTGGATTTTCAATAAAACAAAAAATGGATTGTGGATAGACTATTTAAAAATAGAAATAAAGATATACAAAGTTTATGATAGAAATTTTGAAGTGAAAATGGAAAACATCCAATAAATATATAGTAAAATTGGATTAGTAGTTGACATTTCTGAAGAAGATCCTAAGAGATTTCTTAAGGAAAATCAAAAGTAGTTGAAGAAGTTTTTTGAAGGTGTAATTATGTTGGTCATGGAGCTATCATATGTATGAGTTTTATTCCTAGTAAAAATCATTTGATTAGTGGTAAGGGAAAAGATCCAATGTTATCATGTTATAAATTAGTTGCTACAAATAGACCCACACATATGAAAAAGGTTTAACATGATAAGAAATAATGTTTGATTGTATAGTCTAATGTGTTATAAAAATATAAACCAAAAAAATAGAAAACATTGAGAGTTATCTAATTGCTCAAGTGAATATGAAATTTTAAAACAATAATAAACATTTGAAAGAAGAAAAACCATGTTTCCAAAATATAAAAATGTTTAGATTATGAGAAATAAGAAAGTTCAACGAAAATCAAACACTTTTGAGCTACAAAGAAAAGTACTCCAACAGAAAAAAGCCTTAGTTAGTGTTATAACTTAGAAGTTGATAAACCCACCTTATTAACATACTTGTTGATATAAAACAACACTCGAATGGAAATTACACATAACACACACTTCAAACACATATTTTTTTTGAAGGAAAATAATTTTTCAAAATGAATCTTTCGTATAGTGTTGTTATTACATTGAAAAAATCAACATGGAGAAAATAGAAAAATATATTCTTATTAATCACATCTCTAAAAAAGTTTCAACACATTTCCCATGAGTTAATTCCATATTTATAGGGAATTTTACATCTATATAACACTTTATAATTTAATAAAATATGGTTACCCATTCAACTATATGTGAATCTAAAAAGAAAAACACATTTATTGATAAAACAAATTCCCTTCACATGCATCATGTAATATTAAAACAGCATGCATTAGATAACATTTTCACTTACAAATTATAATACTCCATTCACATGAAAAATACATCCACAAAGCATCAATGGTATGAATAATTCTACAAATAAAATATTCTTAACATTTTTATGAGTTCCAAATGATTTCACATAGAATATGAGATTCTTTATAAAACTGGAAACACATCATATACTGTTCACCTAAAGCGCAAAAAAATAATTTTATCGTGGTATCTTCTATGTGAACTTCCAATGATTTATATCTACAAACACTACAATGATAACTATTTTTATGTTTAGATAAAGCCAAAATCAATCATATATCATAGATAAATGAAACAATATTAAATGATAAAAATTGAATCAATAAAACTCAAACTAAAAAAAGAATCAATTAAACATACTAGAAGAAGATTTGGGACTCACTGCCAAAGAATACATAAATCATAAAAACATAGAAGGGATGCTCGACCAGAGGGGATCCTTGACCTAGGTGGGATGCCCAACCAGAGGGGATGCTCAACCTTATCGACCTAGGGGGTATTCACATCGGGTGAGGGAAAGCTCAACCTAGCGTAGGATGTGTGACCTCGAAGGGGATGCTCGACTAGAGGAGGATGGGGATGTGGATGCGTGAGCGACGACAAACGGAAAGCGGCAAGCGGTGAGGGGGAGTTTGAATGGGAGGAGGGGAGTGAGAGGGGGATGAGAGAGGGAGTGAGGGGGAGTCAGGATGGGAGCGGCGGTGAGGGGGAGACAGGATGGAGAGGAATGGTGCTGTAGTGATGGAGAAGTGGGGCGTGATGTGGGAGGAAGTTGGGATGGGTGGAGGGTTGTGATTTTAGGTAGTTCTATCCCCACGGTTCTTATGAAGCATTGGGTATTGAGATGGTTTTTTCCAAAAATTCACTAAAACCATTGGTAAAACCAAGTTATATTAATCTATACCAACGGTTTTACAGAACCATTGGTATAGGTTATTTATTCCAATGGTTTTTCCAAACTGTTGGAAAAGAACTGTTGGTATAGGTGGGATTTCCACCAGTGTGAATATTACATCTTATTATATGAATATTCATTACATATTAGTATAATCCACACCAAAACCATAAATTTTCTATGTCTTTAGAAACTTTTATCCATGAATAAATGGTATATAAAATATTTAAATCATCCCCACTAAGTTATTCACAACTAGAACCCTTTTTAGATATATCAATCTTAAAAACATTCTTTATATCCTAGGGAAAAATGAAACATAATAAAGGGTGATATCAGATGCTCAGTAAGTGTAAACAAGGAAGATATATATCAATAATATTTTTTAATAATAACATGAGAATACAAGTATGATAACATGAGATTAACAAGTTAAAATCATAATCAAAAATTTATATATTATAATCATGAGTCATGGTATAATGCATGACCACCTGTTTCTTAAAAACTTTCTTTAACCACCCGTGTACGTATTTTGGGCTTGAGATAATCTCCTGTGTACCCTATTTTTGGGATTGGGATAACCTTTCATGTACCCTGATTTTGGGATTGAGATAACCTACCATGTAACTTTTGATCTCATAAAACATTAATCTTTACTAAATTCATTATATGGAAATAATGTAACCACCCATTATGTAATTATAACCCATTTATATATATGTCATAATATCATGAAAACATTTATCATTTAATCATAGCTTAACCCATGGAAAAGAAGATGGGTTTTATCAATATTTCATTATCATAATCATAAAAAATATAGATAAATAATAAGTATGTTATCATGGAATCATATCCCCAGTGAATTATAAGTAACATAAAAGGATGATATCATAGATGAAAAATGATTTTAAAATATCATTGGAATATTTCTTGAGGAAAATACCCTTTTCATTTTGAAATCAATTATTTAAAATCTATTTTTTTTCAAAATATTATGAAAAATATTTTATTTTAAAATAAACATGTAAAATTTTAAATTAATTTTCAAATAAAATAGTATTCATGATGTTATAAAAAATCATTCATGCGGTATACGTTAAAACAAAGATTCTATTCACACCTTTGGTAAAAAGTACCTCATTTAGAAAATGATAATAAAAATTAATTTTAAAATATTTTATAGAAATTAAAACATGGGTAAAAATTTATTTAATAAATTATTTGATAATAGTAAAAATATTCTTGAATTTTTTTTTAAAGAAAATACAGATATGGAAGAAAAAGATCCCCGATCGAAGTGAAAATCAAGGTCGGTTTTCTTAAAAAAAATTATTATATAATTTTGAGGACTTAGGGAGATGTAAATGAAATAAAAACATTAAATATATATAAATAAATATATTATAATAAAATAAATAATATTTTTTATAGATATATCATATAATTTTATCATCATAAAATTTATCATATATAATCTCAGTAAAAATGAGATTATAACATAAAAACCTTATCTAAAATATGAATTTATTTTTAAGTGATCTAATCTCCCATATACTAAATTAAATTTTATTATAATTATATACTAGAACCATTTACACACTTATAATATCATATATAATCCACTTATAACATTTCAATATTTATTTATTCACAATTCTTTATTAAAATCCTCATTTCTTAGTGATAACTATTTTGTTTTTCAAGTATGTTTTAGTTTGTAAGTTATGATCCTTGAAATTTGATCATGGTTCCATAATCTGAAAATTTTTAATCACATTATAAATATAATATTTAATTAGTATATACACTTTTATAACCACTCATATAAAGCGGTGATGAAAAATTAATTACATCATTCCATGGAGGTGGTAGTCCGTACGTATGCATGAGTGATGTTTCCAATTTTCAATGAATGGAATAAAAGAAAGATACATAATAATTAAAATTTATAGAATCCTAATTATATCATAAATATCATATATATTCATTAAATCTATCCTTATTACTAACCATGTAAAATAGAAATGAAAAACAAATCACATAGATTCGTGGAGGTGGTTGTCCACACGTACGAATGAGCAACGCTATCATTTTTCAATAGATGATATGGTAAGAATGTAGATAAGATATTATAAATAAATAATTATAATTATTCCATAAATATAATATATAAACATTAAATCCATCATAATAACAAACCATTAAATATGTTTATGGAAATTGAATCATATCGCTCTATAGTGGTGATAATCCACACGTATGCATGAACAATACAGTCATTTTCCATTTGATGTAAATGAGGTGTAAAATGGTTATTTAATCATCATAATAACATATTAGTATATTTATGATACTACATTCATCATATTATTATGGATACAATAGGTTTAGAGAATGTTAAAGAAGAAATAAAATTAAAAGAGCTCGATTTAGACTTATACCTCTTCTTTTAGAGAACTACTTTGGAATAGCATTGAAATATTGGTATTAGGATAATAATCAGTAATAAAGTATGAAGGGAAGGAATATAATAAGGTTTTTGGCCAAGGATTTTCCAATATAGGAGGCTCAAAATTCATGAATAAGTAAAGAGAGGGGGTACCCATTTATAAGTGAGGGAGAGGACACACATGGAATAAATTAAAAGATTTAAATAATGTCATTTTCTTGTGAAAGTATTTCTAAATGGACAAAAATTAAAAGTTTGTATAATATAGGGTTAAAATATATTTAACCAATAATAATTAGACAAGTTTATGTGTAAATATTACCCTTATCTATTAGTTTAACCTCATAGTAGACCCATTTTAACCTTAAGCATGAAAAATTATTTTTTACTATTTTTATTATTCATTATGAAAAAATGAAATTCATAAAATACTAAAAATTTAGTTTAAAATAATGATAATCTTGATATCTTTCTTAACATTCAACGCCAAGCTTTAAGAAAATTGAGATATATTATTAAAATATTATTATTTAAATGTGACCGATATAACCTATCTATTGAATTGGTGGATATGAATATGAATAAACACATTATAAAATAAATTAATAAGGTTCCTACTCAAAAAAATATTTATTAGTTTTTAGTAAATAAACACTCATTTTTTAGTGAAGTCATTTTATACTTTAAAAATGAATTTTCTTTAAAAATTATTTTTATTGCATTTTGTGCATGAAAATTATAATTAATTTATGACATTTTATAAATTGTATTTTATAAAATAAGCATAATTTTTTAGATCAGAATTTAAAAATTAACTTAGGGTGAAATTTTGTGATTTTTCTAAAATGATTGATTTTTTAGCGAATAGTGAAAAATACCGATTTCTCAAATAGTCTCATTTATTTTCATTAAATAAAGTAATTTAAAAGTGACATTATATTTTAGATTTGGTATTAATGTAAAATATGATCCATTTTATTTAATATAATTAATTCCATTTGAATTATAAATATTCTAGGTTTTGATATAAGTTAATTTTTATACTTAAAAACAAAATTTTTTAAAACTATTTTTCATTACGTTTTACGCATTTATATTTTTCATTGCATTTTACGCATTTATATTAAGTTATCAGGGTTAAAATAAAAACGGGTTTAAAGTGGTTTCCCAAAGAGATAAGGATTAAATTATATCCAAAACTTATCCAAATTTGTTTTTTTAGTTTATTTAAACCCTATAACATATTATCTTATAATTTGGGTTTCCTTGCTTCCACTTGACATGATTATGACATATATATTATTTAATCTTTTAAGTAATTCCAAGTGTGTCCTTTTCCTCCCTTATAAAAGGATATCACCTCTCCTATTTTATCCACACTTAATGGGCCTTATATCTCATATAATCAGTTCCATAATACCTTCATATATCCCCCCATTTCCTAGAGATTATAGTATTTCCAAAATACCTTCCTTTTAAGTCTTAAGGTATAAACTAAAAGCGGTTTCTCTGCAAAGAAGTATACTCTTAATCGAGTACTCTCAATTTTATTTATTATTATACATACTGTAAATAAATGGTATAAATTATAAAATAATAAATTAATTATCCTAAATTTATTAAAATTTTATTATGATTATGAAATGACCATTATCCACCCTTTTTTACATCAAATGTTAAATGAAAGTATCATTCGTGCTTATATGTGGACTACCGCCTCTACGTAGCGATATAATTCATTTTATATGACCATAATTCATGCTTGATTACTATGTTTTATTTAATGTTTATATATTATATTTACGATATTATTATTGTTTTATAATGATAAAATATTATTTATATTTATTTTCTTATTTTCATTAGAAAATGAAAACAACGTTCATGCTTACGTACGACCCACTGTCTCTATGAACAATGTAAATCATTTTTCCACCTCTAACTTTTATGGATGATTATAAATATATATATAATGAACATATATGAAATTTATATCATGATTAATATTATTTGTAACAATTGGGTCCCAACGACATCACAAACACCGCTTAATATGGACGTCAGGTCCTGGCCCGCCTGGTACCACTAGTTGCCCTGCAGACACGTGGTCCCCACCCTAGAGCCCACCTACATGCCTGAACGAATAATCTAACTAATGACAATCCCCATAGGTCAACACATGTCCTTTCTAGTCTACTTTTTCCTCACTCACACACACCAGGAGAAACTTCCCAGAAGGTCACCCATCCTAATCACCACTCCAAGCCAAACACGATTAATTGTGGAGTTCTAATCAGGTAGGCTCACGAAAAGGAAGGTTCACCTTGTTGAAAAAAGTCATATAATTTATTTATTTAACCCTTTATCATTCTGGGGTGTTACATTCACCCCCCCTTAGAGCACAACATCCTTGTTGTGGACCCTACAACCCAACCTAGGTAGTCCACTGCACTTAATCAGGTAGGATCCCGAAAAGTAAGGTGCACCTTATTGACACAAGTCATATCATTTAGTCATTTAACTTTTTATCATTCTGGGGTGTTATATTCACCCCCCTTTAGAGAACAATGTCCTCATTGTGGACCCTACAACTCAACCCAGGTAATCCACCAAACTTAAGGTTAGGTTCCTCATTTGATACCAAATGTGACAACTGGGTCCCGGTGATAGCACAATCACCACGCCTTAACATGGATGTTGGGTCCTGGCCCACCAGGTACCACCAGTTACCCCACATACATATGGTCCCCACCCCAGGGCCCACCCACATGCCTGAATGGGTCATTTGACTAATGAAAGTCCCCACAGGCCAACATATGCCCTTTTGAGTGTGCTTTATCCTCACTCACACACACCATAGGAAAATTTCTATAAGGTTACCCATAATGATCACTACTCCAAGCCAAGTACGCTTAACTGTGGAGTTCTAATCAGGTAGGCTACCGAAAAGGAAGGTGTACCTTGTTGACATGATTCATATCATTTATTCAATTAAAACTTTATCATTTTGTGGTGTTACATTATTTATATTATGTAACCATGATCAAATTTCAAGGACCATAACCATTGAACCAAGACTTCTATGAAAAAAGAAACATTTAATACCAAAAAATGAAAAGTTTAATAAGAAATTATTAATAAATTGGCATTGAAAAGTTATAAGTGGATCATATATGATATTAAAATTATTAAAATTATTATTTTATAGAATTATAATAAATTTAAATTTATTATACATGAAGTTAGAGTGCTTTTTAAGCAAGTCAAACTTGAGGTAAGGGACTTTTGTCTCACTTTAATTTCTATGAGACACTTCCCATATTCACTGGTTTTTTATTTTATGTGGTGTATATACTAACCATGAATTTATTTTATGATCCTTATCATGAAAATTTTAGTGATTTATATATCCCTCCAATTTTATCTCTTTTATTAGGCTTTGATTCAAAAGTTACCGAAGTGGTAAGAGTTTTATGTTACAATATCATTGTTTATCAGGATTGTTTATGATTAATTTTCTGATGATGAAATTTCATGACATGCCACTCAATAATCTCATGAATTTTCTTTTACTATGGTTATTCATATAATTTTCAAGTAATAATACTATTTTCATCTCTTTGGTAATTAATGTTTTTGGTAGATAATCTTTTTATTCCATGACCATATTTACTTTAAAATATTTTTAAGAATATTTTTAATATTATACTTTGAATGTTTAAAGTATTTTTTAACCATTTTTTAATTTTTACAAATTTTTTAAAAGGAATATTCTTGTCATTTTTCGAATGAAGTTATTTTTATTTTTTTATCAAAAATGTGAAAGAAATATTTTTTAACATACACATCATGAAAACAATTTCCCACCATCATGACCACTCAAATATTTTAATCTTAATTTATAAGTTTATATAGTCCTTTTAAAATAATTTTTTTCTATAATATTTGGAAATTTTTAGATTTCAAATAATTTATTCCAAAATGAAAAAGGGTATTTTTCTCAAGAAATATTCCAAGTGACCTTTTAAAGTAATTTTAATTTACGATAACATCCTTTGATGTTACTTATGATCTACTATGGATATAATCCAAGGATACAATACTTATTATATTTTTTTATGTTTTATAATTATGATGATGAGGTATTTATGAAACTTGTTTATTTTACATGGGTTATTCTATGATGATTTTTTTAAATATTTATAAAACCCATTTATTTTATATGGTCTATTATATATGATGAATGATTTATGATCTTATGGAACACATATGAAAGTATTGTGATTATGTGATTGGTATCCCTAGAATTATATATCCCTCTAATTCATTGGGTAAAGATGGATATTTCATGAGATAATAAGGACTTGAATGGGAAGTGGAGACAGTTCAGTAAGAGGAACTATCCACTTTGATAGTCTTGGGAGTGAACCTTGACTAAGGATATTATAGAATGAGGAGTGAACCCAATCCACTATGATAGTCTTAGTAGTGAGTTTTGACTAAGGAAATTATTTTCTATGATTATGTGTATTCTACAAACTTATGTCTTATGTTAATATTCTGCTATCATGGCTCATGTTATTTGATTCCTTTATAATTATTGTCTTATGTACTACCAAGATTTATGCCATGACTCATGATTATGATCTTTGATATACTGAGTATGGTTTTAAAATTTTAAGATCATCTTCTTATACCCTTATTCTCAGGTTGTTCTTAATTGATCATTGATATCTCCCTTATTTACCCTTTTTGAGCATCTGAAATCACCCTTTCTTATATTTCCTTTCCCCAAATTATGAAGAAAGGTTTTATGTAGGGTATGTATAAGAAGATTACTATGTGGGAAGATATTTGTGGGAGATTTTGAATATATTTCATGAAATAATAGGATTGTGTATCTAGTATCCAAAGACACTAAACATCTACGGTCCCCAGGTGAGTATTTGTAAAATATATCAAATATTCATTAGTTAAGATATAATATCTATGTATGAAAAGTATAGGTTACTATAATTAGTATCAGAGGAAAATTTAGTCAATATTTAGAGATTAGGTTTAGAGAAATTTGGTGAAAACCTTGGGGATAATTCTAACTACAGGATAAAATCCTAAAGTTATGGTAAGGTAGATATTATGTGGTTTTCATAATAATAAATCCATATTTGGATACTAAATGTGGACATGGTTTTGGAACATATGAATCTATAGGTAATAAACCCAAAAAGAGTTGGTTGAGTATATCTCAATGATCATTCTAGTTAATAGTGAGTGTTCCCTTATGGAACACCTATTTTGACACTCCTAGTGGATATAATTGGGTTAAATCATATTTTATTTATGAACCATCATGAATTATTTGAATATATTATGAAAATAAATGACCTATGATAAAACTAAGGTATCTTATATAGAAAATAATCCATTATGATTTAGATATCCTATAAATTATTTTCATGATCATGTGGTTTCCAAATATTATTATTTTTGATCACACGATATGTTTTGGTTTTATTCAATGGATAGAACTAGTATGAATTATGTTAATGTTGAATTTAAAGGAAAATATAATAATTTTCCCCATGAACAACCAAGAGAAACATGAGATGAAATTCAAAACCTTTTTATTATTATTGATATTAAATATCATTATATGATTAAAAATCTCAACTTGGGTGAGTTTTTCCCAACACACCTAATAAAAGAAAAATGTAGTTTTATGAATACCATGGATAGAATAAGATTCATATTTCAATATATTGAGAATATAGGAAGAAACACTTGGAAAAATGTCTCAAAAAAACATGAAGATTTTTTGGGTGTGGAAAAGAAGGACATAGAGAAAGTAATTTACATGGAAAAATGAAGAGTTTGATGGAAGGTACCATATATAGTTCAATTTTCTGTGTACGTAAATGAAGGGAATAAATCAATAAATTTCCAAGGAATTCGATGTCTTATGTGTGTTGAATTTGGACATTATTAGAGTCAATAACTTAATCCATGGGTGATCTCCTAGAATAAGGAATGTACTATGATATTCCAATCATTTAATGGAATTATTTAAGTGTTTATATATTGGGATTATAGAATTATTTTGTATAGGTGTTTTATTAATGATATACTGGTTATAAAAATCATGAAATGTATATGGATTGTTCTGAAAAAGTTTTTCATTGATGACTTAAAAGTATATATTGAATGGTATTGATAACTTAGAAAATTGATTTAGTGGTAAGGTGTTATTTTATGGAAAATAATTGATTGAGGTAAAGATAACCCTTAATATGTGATTGATGTTGATACAATAATGTATAATTTATATAAATAGATTATAGACATTGATAAAGTAAATGTGATAGTATTAGTGACCTTGAAATTGGTTTGTGATTTGATAAAAAAGTTATTTAGGTAATATTTGATGAAGTTTATTGTATTTTTGGATTTATGGACTATTTTGGATAGTTTGTGTAGAGTTATTTTTTGGAAGCGTTTATTTTTTCATTGATGTTTTATAGTGATTCAAGTTATTTTGGGGAATTATTTTCATGTTTTAAGACAATATATGATCAAGGTATTCACATGTTTGGTATACGACATTATAATATACTTTATATTATTTGAGGATTAATGTTAATGTTGATCTTGAAAAAAATACGTGATCAAATATTTTAGATTTTTGGGTTTTGAATTTGTTCAGACATATTTTGGACAAGTCTTAAGCTCAACTATTTATGGAATGGATTAAGTTGAACTTTAATTGTTATATATCCATATTAGATAACTTATGGAAACCATTTTGGTTTTGGTAAATATTTAGAGATATAAGGAATGATTTATGGATCTCATGATCTATTAAAAGTTAATTTTAGTTCTTTAGGTATAAAAATTTCATATTGAATATTCATTTCTTGGAGTAAGAGATGAAGTATAAATTGATCGAATCATAACTAAAGGATGAAATTATGATTATGAAATTTAAATAAATAAATAAATACATTTTATTACATTCTATTTATTTATAGTAAAATAATCCAAAAAATTTATAAAAAGTATCTTAAACTAAATTTTTAATCCTTTAACCTTCGTTTCTAATGAATTGATAATCTTTTCAACCATATCTGATTTATGGTTTCCTGGCCATTAAATTTCTCATGATCACATTCTATTTCACTATCTATTAGTCCTCAGATGGTAGTTTTATCCTCCATGTATATATTTTAACATTCCACCAATGTTATACTTACCTGGTAACCTAATTATGTTTTATTTTAGGTAACCTTTATGTTTCCCACTTACCCTTTTCAAAGGAAGTTTTATTATCCCTCTAAACGATGTGAGTTTTTTAATAAGTGTATTTTTAAATATTGAAACTTTGATGAAAGAGATAAAATTTTTAGGGAACAATTTATTTTTGGGTGGGTGGGGGGGTACTTTATCAGCCTACAAATTAATTTTAATATAATAATAAGCTTGATAGCTTTCTTAACACGCATCACCAAGCTTTAAAAAAATTGAGATATATTAAAAAAGTATTATTATTTAAATGTGAATATTATAAAATAGATATCGAATTTGGGGGAATGAATATGATTAAACACATTATTACATAAATTTTTAATGGTCCCACTCATTAAAAAAATAGTCATTAATTCTTAATAAATAAACACTCATTTTTTAGTGAAGTCATTTCATGCTTCAAAAATGCATTTTCTTCAAAATTATTTTTATTGAATTTTGTGTATGGAAACTATAATTAATTTATAAAACTTTTGGAAATTTTATTTTATAAAATGAAAATAATTTTGGAGATCAACATATAAAAAATTAACTTAGGGTGAAATTTTGGGAGTTTTTTGAAATGATTGATTTTTCAGTGAATAGTGAAAAATAAAGAATTTTAAAATACTATCATTTTTGTTAAATAAAGTAATTTAAAAGTTAAATAATATTTTTAATTTTTTATTAATGTAAAATATTAATAATATAATTAATTCTATTTTAATCAATTATATTCATGATTTTGATATAACTTATTTTTTATGCTTAAAAATGAATTTTTCTAATTTTTTTTCTCATTGCATTTTATGTATTTATATTAAAATTGATTTATGAAGATTCTTGAAATTTAATCTAATAAAATGTATTCAAAATTTAAAATCATAATTTATAATTTTTTTTATAAGGACCCTTTTATTTTTTGATCATATAATTAAGTTATCATGGTAAAAAATTAAGTTATCACGGTTATGGTTAAAATGGTTGTAAAGTAGTTTAACTAGGAGATAAGGAATAACTTGTATCCAAAACATGACCAAATGTGATTTTATGATTTTATTTAGACACTATAACATATTATATTTAAATTTTTGGTTCCTTGGTTCCACTTAACATTATTATGACATATATATTATTTAATCATTTAAGTAATTCCAAGTGTAGCCTTTCCATCCCTTGTAAAAGGATATCACATCTCCTATATTATCCACACTACATGAGACTTATATATATTAGTAAATTACTAACATAATACATTAATATATTTCTTCCCAACATCTCAGAGCTTATGGTCTTTCCAAAATACCATCCTTTCAAGGCTTAAGTTGTAAGAAAAAAGATGTTTCTCAACAAAGAGGTATACATCTTAACTGAGTACTCTCAATTTTATTTCTTATTATAACTCATATAAATATATGGTATCCATTATAAAATAATAAATGATGTATAATAAATATATTTAAATTTTATTATGATTATTTAACCCCCATTATCCACCCTCTTTTCTATCAAATGAGAAATGAAAATATGGCTCATGCATATGTGTGGACCACCTCCTCCATATAGCAATATAATTCATTTTACATCACCATCCATCATGGTTTATTATTATGATGTATTTAATGTTTATATATGATATTTATGATATTATTATGGTTATATAATCATAAAATATTATTTATCTTTCTTTTATTCTTTTCATTATAAAATGAAAACAACGTTCATGCGTATGTACAACCTATCATCTCCATAAATGATGTAAATAATTTTTATACCACTATATTTTACAAATGATTATAAATATTTATATAATTAATATATATTATATTTATATCATTATTAAAATTCTTTATATTATGTGACACTGATTAAAGTTCAAGTATTGAAACTTCTGAACCGAAACTTCCATGAAAAACAAAACAGCTAACACTTAAAACTAACAATTTTAATAAGGAATTATTAATAAATGGAAATTGAAATGTTATAAGTGGATAATATATGATATTATAGGTATTTAAATGATTATTTTATAAAAATATAGTAAATTTAAATTTATTACACAGAAGTTTAGAGTGATTTTTAAGCAAGTCAAACTTGAGGTAAAATATTTTCATTTCACTTTTATTTCTGTAAGTCCCATGCCATATTCACCATTTATTTCTTTTATATGATGTATATAATTAACATAAATGTATTTTATGAAAATTATACTTAAAATTATTAGGATTTAAATATCCATTTAAGCTTATCCCTTTTATGAAGTTTTTATTCTAAATTTACCAAAGTGGTAAGGGTTTTCTGTTACAATATCATTGTTCACTGGGATTGTTTTTGATTAAGTTTCAAATTATGAAATTTAATGATCTACCTATAAATAATCTCATAATTTTTTTATTATGTATATTTATTAAATTTTCAAGTAATTATACCTTTTCACTCCCTTTGGTACTTAAATTTTTTGAGAAATTTTTTTTAAGAAAAATGGAATTTATTTTATCTTTGGCTGAGTGTAACATCCTAGCCCGACTAACTATGAAACTAGTAGTTGGACCAGTCACCACATGACCTCAAGTGAACCTGCCTACATTCCAGAGGCTACTTACTAGCAGCGAGTGTCTAATAATGGTACGATGGAGAGACTATACCCTCATTGTCAAAGTAGCAAAATGATATATCATAAGAAGAAAACAACATAAGAAATATAAATAAATTAAATAAAATGGAAACAAGGTAAGTAAGAGACAAATAAAGAGAAGAGGAATAATAATAATAACTGAATGAATGAGAAAGTATCAACACCAAATATTCAACAATATATTCTTGTCCATATGAGCCTACAAAGTACAAGCAAGAAAAATACAGTAGGTAATACAACAAAATGAATAAAATCCCAAAGGCTAACTCCACAAGTATCCTGAAGACTACATCTATCCTATGATCCCAACTCCCATGTACAGTGCACAACAAAAGAAGTAATCCATGGACCTATGAACATGAGATCTGCTCGGGTACCCCAGTGCAATGGTGACCCAAGTAGGATGTGAGATATACTCAGTAGGACACCACCAATGGTGTATAAAGCATAATCCAGTATATGAATATAAAATAAAACACTGTGAAGTTATGAAAGTTAATGAAATAAATTAACAAAAGTAAACAAGTTGGCTCAGGTTCCTGAGGGACACCTGGCTTACCATACCTACTTCGACCCAATCCAAATTTTCTCTGAACCAGGGTTAACCTATAAAGATGTGATATGGGTTTAATGATAATAAGTCATCATAAAAACATATATCATGAGGTGGACCGAACCCAAGAAATCTATTTGGCTTAAAGGATTCATCCCTGGATAATAGCTATGCATTCATAGTTTTTGATATAAAATTCATCATGATAATTTAATAAGGGGCACACTGAGCCCATCCAAGGTGATCCAAAAAGGAATCCCAAGTATTACTCTAGGGGCACTATAAATACCCAACACTATAAGATCCCATCCAAGGTGATCCATAAATAGAATCCCAAGTATCACTCTAGGTGTGTTGTGGAGAGAAGAACCTCCAAGTCCATCCCTAGTATCTCACATAGGGAACTGAGTATTTCTCGTGGCATGGTATAACCATATTTCCACCAAGACTATCCAGAAAGACTCCCTTAGGGAACCATTATCACTCATAAGGAGGTAGAAAATCTGCACAGTGAGCCCATATATGGAATACCAAGTATCACTCCCAACATATCACAACTCAAGTAACCTATGAGCCCATCCTTGGCATTCCATAAAAAGGATACCCAAGTGTCGCCCAAGTTATATAAAATATATAATAGTATATGAACCCATAAAAGTCATTCCATAAAAATGAATATGAGTATCCATTAAGGAATATCAAAATTAATTTAATCATTTAAATTAATAAGGGAGAAGGCCATGTTCATAAACATGCCACATCACTATTCATGTACTTTAAGAGGGTTAAAACCATTTACCATTTAAAGTAAATAATAATAAAGGACATGAACTTAAGAATTCCATTATCTATTAAAAGAAAACTAATAGGGACATTCCCATAAACATTTAATTTAATTAATTAAGTAGTTCTTTATGATATTAAGGAATTACAAGAATTTAATAAATGTATTAAGGCCAGGTGTACTGCCCATGAAAGATAACACTAGACAACCAATTTTTTAAGTTAGGCCATGCTAACATGAATGACATATATAATCATCAAATTTTTACCATGAGTAATTGAAAAAAACCACTTAAGGGATGGCTTGTTCACTAAGGGACAACTTATTAGAGTATCATATCCTTCCAAATTCAAATTAATCAGCCCATTTAATTTTTCTAAGATAGTTAACCTCAATGAGGGGTTTTATTAGAAAATATAATTGATTAATTAAATTAATTCAAGGATCACACCCTTAATGGTGGTTAAAACATGTGACTCATGACATTTAACAATGATAAAATGATGTGGAAAGGCTACCAAAATTAGGGCATCGGGTTCTACATAATTAATTTAAAAATTTAAGGGAAACACATGACATATTTATCATGTGACATAATAGTGTATTTAAGAAACAAGCTATACGTTAATGTAAAATCTATAAAACACCTACCTTGTGATTAGGATAGTCCACCCATCCAATATCATGGCCCGAATCGATCCAGTTTGAGATAAAATGAAGAAATGAACGAACTCCTTGAAAATAGGGTGAATTAGCTCACACCAAAATAGCGTGAGAGATGAGAATAAAATTAATAAAGTATAAAGTAGGAGTTAAATAATTACTAATACACTTACAATGTGACTAGTGGTGCTCAAAACAGAGTTTGGATGGAGGAGTTCTCTTGATGGAAGGAGGAGAAGAGAAGGGATAGACAAGTGTTGTTACACATGGATGGGAGGAGGATAAATGAGGGAGAAAGAATTAAAAGGATGGAAGGGGAAAATGGTAATTTAATCCCATTTAACGAGGAGCATAGTTTGTATTTATGGTTGAAAAAACTATGCACCAATTGTGCTTCCGCCACTACCCAAGAAGGGAAATCTCATGGTTCATGTTCATAGTTTGAGAAAATGTACATAAACCATGTGTTTATCCTATATCAAGAACCTACAATTAGGTGAATTTCCATGCAGATCCTTTTTCATGGTTTCACCAAACTATGTGATACCTAATACTCTACTGGATCAATCACATGGTTTCTTCTAGTGGGATACATGGTTTCAGAAAAACCGTGCACCCCTAATAGATTCTCATGATTTGAGGTTTTGGGGCTCGAATCTCCCAAAACTTGATAGAATACCCAAGAAACCTATCAGGCATTAAACCAAGTCTAAAAAAACATATTTAAGTATTCTAACTCCCACAATTTCATTTCTAATCTTAGTTTACAATTCAACCCATTCACCAAACTGAAATTTTAGTTCCTTTGTAAAATTTCATTTGGAACAAAAACACAGGACACTACAACCTCACCACTTTATAACTTCTCATCCTTGAGAAGTATTTGGAAAAAATAAGGAAAAAACACCTGAACTACTCATGTCATGAGTTCTCATTCAAATGTCACATTTCATGTCCAAATGCCCAATGCACATCCAAACACCACTTAAATCACCCAGTACGTAATCCTTCAAAACTCAATCCAATTATTTTACCTCAAGAGAAAACATTAAGAAGGAGTTTACATGATCCCATTTAACCTAATACATTATCACGTCGTCAACTATTTAACCACCCATCTTATGGCACTCCCCACCATAAGTTATATAATTTTAAAGGCCAATTCCAAGTCATAGTATCTCTACTATCAAAATTTTATATCAAATCATGTTCTAATCATTCTAACGATGATCCTAGAATGTTTTCCTAAAATTGATAACCCAACTACATATGAAGATATAGAACCGTTATCATTTGTTTTTAATATTCAAATTACGATTGACCAATCTGAAACTAGTCATGTAATATTTCCTTGAAAACATCACTGAAATTTACCTCACAACTATCTTAACCAGACAATTTCCCTGGAACATTTCCTCACCAACCGTATTCATCCGAATAGTAAGAGACAGGTCGAGCCACTTATGGATGACTATTCTCAAATCACTCAGCTTAGAATGCTAACAAAACACAACCCAAAATATTACACCTTCTCCCAATCCACCTCATGTTTACATTGAGCATGTCCACTGAATCCTGTAACTGAATTATGGTGACATCTCTAGTATGAAAAGATCATTTAATTTGTCATGCCTCAGCAAAAACGTGGGAACATACTTGATCCAAAACATTATGATAATCACCCTTAAAACATCCCATTCAACCCTGACTAATGTCTGGGGGAACCTTAGAGTCAACAACTAGATTCTAAGGAGCTTATATAAGGAAATTTATACTATGGAATTTTTAAGTGATACATCGGTACATTTTTGAATGTCCACACATCAAAAACAACGACTCATCCCAATGATAGTCAAGTCAAAGAACCAAAAAGTATCCATGAGTTAGTCTAAGGTGTTACTACTCGGGAACCAAAGTATCACTCAGGATGACCAAACCACTTAACTTACCAGACCATAGAATTGTAACTCCCATATAGTCTATTTATCAAAACCTAAGGTCATTTTGTTTTATCTTGGCATATAACTGATGCTCTCTTAGTTTACTCAGGATGATGTCAATATAGGGGAAATGATCTTTATTAATCCAATATTACACCAAGAGGGTTCAAAAGATTTTTAAAAAGGACCTTAGATACTACCGAAACATTAATGATGAGTACATGGTATAGTTTCGAACCAACCCTCTCCAACTACACAAGGAAAGGACATTCAAACCACCTCATAATAACTCTTTTAAAGAAGCTCGGCTACACCTGTTGATAAGTTGTCATTACCCAACCATGATGACCGTACCACTCAAGGTACCACATGACTAGTCAATCAAAACCACTATAGTCTATCCATGACCAATAATGTTTACACAGGTTACTCAGGAATCCAACTATATCATCATCATGATGACTCGTAAGCACTGACATATTTCAAACTTACCATCTCCAAGGGAATTTTAAGCAACACTGACCATTTCAAAAATGATCCTTCCATGGTTTTTTCCTTATAATTGGAAGGGAACACTTTTTCTGTATTCAACGTGATGCTCCCCACTTTTGGAGTGTCCTTATCATCAGAGTTACTGAAAAATGAAACTCATCCCATGGAACATGCTCTATCGATCACTGACTGTGGTCCTGGACATGGCCAAGGTGATTTTACCAAGTGAAAAAATTAAAAGAAAAGGAAACTTTCCACTAAAAATAATGCTATATTTGATTTAATCTAGATGTACATAGGGAACTTCTACCAAGTTACATCCACGCATTCCATAACACTAGGCGTAGAATCAAAAACTAACTGACCTATGTGTCAAAACACAGGATCCATTTTTTGATATCATCCTGTGAATTAGAATGATTCCAATTACCTCTAACAACTAGGTCACTCTACTCTAGAAATGGACCATGAATGTAGTGTAACATATCAAGGATTTAACAATTATTGATGAACTCATACAGTTCATTGCACTATTTACCTACTCTATGGGTACTTCATGTATCAATGCATACTACCCCAAGATTTCATATGCACTATGGAATAGTCTTGTTACTATATATAGTCTTATCATCCCAATGAATACAGTATTTTATGGATCTTAAAAATGTTTATACCAGAGTCATATTATTACATATGACTATAATCCGATAGACGATGTACTATGTCATCATTACTGAAGAAGAGGAGGGGTCACACGACCTACTCAGAAACTAATCATTCCTTAGTCATGTCTAACCTTTTGAAACTAAGAATTACATGATTATCATGCCTATAACTAGGGTAAACTTTTTGAATGTCCATCCATCAAAAAAAAGGTGTAATTTTAGAACCAAGAGTCCTAATTAGGACAAAAGGCACCCGAATAACACCAGGCATCTGAAATAGTTTAGAGGAATTTAGCAAGGATTTAATGTTCTAAGGGTGATACCTAACTTGGGATATCCCATTATTGAGACATAAAGCATCGATCTTACAAGGGGGTCATTCTTGAAAGGTCACTAGGATTAAGTTCCTATCATTTAAGTTTGAGCTATAGAAGAATGGAACTACAAGTAATACTCATGTTCCCATTTTAAGGAAACATTTAAACTACCCTTACATGAGAGTTGAGCTAGGAACACCTTTAAGGTTTCATTCGAGTTTATTTCTTTATTTACATTTGATCTTTAAACATTTTTAAAGGATCAATTTAAGATTATAGAGCACCAATTATGAAAACTTCTACATGTGTTACTTTATTTATCTAAATCCACAAGACACACTAAAAAGTTTTATTAACTTCTTTTTAAACATTTATATTTAACTGAAATCCTATCATAATTAGGAATTTTAGAAAGTAATTTCCTTTTATCCATTATATTTATCCAAAAGGGCCTCACAACTGGGCTTAGTTAAATAAAATGTCAATTCCAACCTATAATGGAAAACACCCTTTAGGTTGTAATTGGAATTTTAATTAACTAATGCCTCATATTATATAACTCAAAAGTATATAAAGGAATTTTATTAATTATGGGGGGAATGTTCAAGTAATATTCCACCATATGATTATATGTAAAACCATATAAATGGTTATAGACACTTTAAATAACCATCTGTATATAGTATAAACATACCCATGAGGGGTTAAATACTAAGGTAGAAAAGATAAGGTGACCTACGATGGCCCCATTAACCATTATGGGTTCATCTAAATGAAACCTCATTTTATTTAAAACATCATTTTTTTAAAATACCCTTAATATGATTATCTCATAAGCATAAGGTACCATGACCAAACTACTTGGGTCGAGTCAAATATATCTCATAAGCAACATGCCCCAACTGACCTACTTGGTTGCGGTTGTGAATTTAGGAATTTGGTCATATAGGCCATCATTCCCAAGTGATAGAGTTCCAAGAATTTTTAAATGCAACCAATTCATTTAAGGTAAAAAAAATTTAACAACAATTATATTTACATCAGTCTTAAAGTATATCATGATTTTATATAATGGTTCGATTATATAGGTTTCCATTTCCAAATTTATAAAGCACCCATACACTATATATATATATATATTAAAAAATAGATCCAATTTAATCAAAACCATAAATGTTTCAACCCATGTAACTAATGTTACATGGATCAAACATGTTAGGATTGGTTAGTTAAGGTGTCATCATCAGTCTATGTTGAAAAACACCGTTTATATTGATGATGGAACCTTAATAACCAATTTAAAATCAAATTTATAAATAGGAATTTTATCACAAGTAGTAATACAAAGAAACATGGTAAATAAGAATATAATCATGAAAAATAAACATGGAATCCTTCTACATAACCAGGAAAACACCTAATCATGGTGTGTAGTTAACATGCTAATCATAACTCTAAAATCACAGAAGCATTTTGTACAGATAACTATATAAATAAATCACACATCATGTTATAAAAACAAAAATTATAATGATATACCTAAGCATGTATTAATACTATTAATGTTACTAAAATACCTAACATGTTATATAACAAGCATGCTAACAAATACAAAAGGCACATAAACAAATCTAAAATATCCTAAAAATATAATATATATGGAATGGAATATGCATGGAATGTGAATCTCTATGTGCCTAGAATGATTAATGTAATTATAATTCCTTACCATAATGGGATAAGAGTAAAATTCAATAAATCCAATAAATCAGTAAGTAGTAGAAATTAATCCAATCACTCAAGGTGAAATCAAAATCAATTGCAACAATATACAACATGAACAAAAATCCCATCCCTATCCACTTGTAATTTTTCTCCATGCATGGGTTGATCGCTCTCAAACATGATTATTTACCAAGCACCAAAACATTCCTAGTCTCCTATATGAAAATACACAAAAACAAGAAAAAAGAAAAGAACACCTATGATACCACTTTGTAACGTCCTGACCTGAATGACTATGAAACTAGTAGCCGAACTGGTCACCACATGGCTTCAAGTGTGCCTCCCCATATACTAGAGGATGTCAATTAGTAGTAAGGGTCTAATGATGGTATAGTAGGGTACAATACCCTCATGTACTGAGTAGAACAATGGTATATCATATGAAGAAAAAAATGGAAGCAATATAAATAAATAAAATATTGGGGAAACAAGATAAGTAAAAGACAAAGAAAGGGAAATGGAATAATAATAATAAATGAATGAATGAGAGAGGGACAACAACAAATATAAAACAATGCATGAATTTATAGATGAGGCTATAAAGTAAAAGAATAAAAAATATAGCAGACAATAAAAAAAATGAATAAAATCCCAAAGGATAACTCTATGATAATCATGAGTACCAACTCATTCATGTGCTTCTAAATCACATGTATAATGAACATCACAAGAATTAATCCATGGACTTGTGAACATGAGGTCTACTCGGGTACCCTAGTGTAATGGAGGTCTGAGAAGGGTGTGAGATATACATAATATTCCACCACCAATAGTGTTTAAGGAATAATCCAGTCTATGAATATAAAATAAAATAGTGTATAGGCATGATAGGTAAAGCAATAAATAAACAAAAGTAAACAAGTTGGATTAGGTTCCTAAGGGACACCTGGCCAACCATACCTGCTTTAGCCCAAACTAGATTTTATATGAACTAGGGTCAACCTATATAGATGTGATATGGGTGTAATGATAATAATCCATCATAAAAACATGTATAATGAGGTGGATCAAACCTAATAATGTGATTTTTCTTGGAGGATGCATCCTTAAATAATAACTTTTCATTCATATAATTTAATATAAAATTCATCATGAGAATTTAATAAGAGGCACGCTGAGTTCATCTAAGGTGATCTGAAAAGGAATACCATGTATCAATCTAAGGGAACTATAAATACCTAACATAATAAGATCTCATCCAAGGTAATCTATAAATGTAATCCTAAGTATCACTTTCAGCATGGTGTGGAGACAAGAACCTCTAATACCATCCTTGGTATCTCACATAGGGGATCGAGTATCACTCATGGCATGTTATAACCATATTTCCACCAATCCCATCGATGGTGAATCCCTTAGGGATCTGGTATCACTCATAAAGAGGTAGAGAATCCGCATGGTGATCCCATCCATGGCATACCAAGTATCGCTCTTGGCATATCACGATTCAAGTAACCTATAAGTTTGTCCTTGGAATTTCATAAAAAGGAGACCCAAGTGTTTCCCAAGGTATATAAAATATCTAAATTCCAATGATACCATCCAAGTAATTCTATAAAAATTAACACAAGTATCGATCAAGGCATATTAAAATTCATTTAATCATTTAATTTAATAAGGGAGAAGTCCATGTTCATAAACACGCCACATCACTATTCATGTACTTTAAGAGTGTAACGAACCATACATTTATCAAAGGAATTTTTACCTAATTATAGTAATTTCATATAGTATAAATCACATAAAATCACTTATATACAATAATAAAAACTTTATAAATGAATAATTAATGAAATAAGAAGTATTTCTAGAAGTTAAGAAACCAATACCGATAAAATAGTAACTTGACCTTAGGAATAGTAATATGAACCTTATGAAGAGTAAACCGACCAAATGAATAGTAGCCTCACCCATGAATCTATAAATAAAATTTAAGAATCCTATAAATGAAATTATGGTATAATTATATCATATTCCAAGTAAATAAATGTTTTAAAAATTATTAATTATATGTTGGAATTTTTGTAAGTCATAAATATTTAATTACAATTTTATGATTAATTTAATAATTTAAGAGAAAATTTATTTTCCTAAAATGTATTTAAAAATTAATATTTTTATGTATTATTATTTTATCATAATTTTATGAGACCTTAAGTAATTTATTATAGTGTTATAAAATCAATTATAATTTTAAAATCTGTATTTTCTAAGTAAATAATGATTTTAATTAAAAATTAAATTACTCATATTTATTAAATTATTTTCATAAAATGGAGTTCATTTTTTAACTATACACATAAAAAATGTTTAGGGTTATTTTTTTTGGGATTTTTTTAAAATACTTGAATTTTTGATGAATAGTAAAATATGATAATTTATAATAAAAGCTAAATACATGAATTATGGAGTCAAATATGATGTAAGGATGATGTTAGCCCAAAATATCAAACTATACTTTAATAGTTTAATATATTTAGAGATAATTTTCAATCTATTCATATTATTTAGCCAAAATAATAAACTAATGAATATAATAATGAGAAAACACCCCTCTCCTCCACTATAAATACCACCTTTCACCCCTATTCTCCTCACACATATCAAGCTTTGATACTTACAAAAATTGTGATAAAACCTATCCAAAATCCCAAATCCCACTTCCAAATTCTCGTTGTCTCATTAAAATACCAAAACCTTTTCCCTAAGGAGGTTCTCAAGGAGGATAAATCCAAGAGGTAAAAATCCTCTTCCTTTTTCTTTTAATTTCTTTTCAATTTCATTTATTTTATTCTATTATCCTCACCTTCTATTATCAAAATGTAATTATAACTATAGTATTTTTGATATAATGGTATTATATTATGTTAATGTAAGATATACCATTAAAATCCTCCCTCCCTCCCACCCCCCTCTCTCTTTTATTTTAAAAATGAAATCATCGCCCGTGATATCTTAATTTACCGACATCGTGAAAGATGCACTTTAATTTTCATTTAATGCCTTAAAGGATGTTAATAAAACCATTTTAATTATTTAAAAATATTTTAAAATGTATGTTAAAACCCTATTTATTTTTCTGTAACTAACATATATACAAAATACGAAGTGATAAAACAAAACAAGTTTGTTGTGATTGAAAAACCACTAAAATTAACTTAAAACGATCATAATTAACTTCTATCTAATAATTCAACATCATACCATATAAAAAAATTTAGTTATAAGATAATTTAAACTTATTTAATATCATTAATAACATATGATAACAATTATGGATATTTATCCACAGTTTACATGAACTTCCGTTCATGTACACAAGCAAACCAATCATGAAAAGCATGAAAACGAATGCTCCTGAACGATAAAGTTAAACTATATAACTCATAGAAAATACCGTAAATGAAATTAATAAAACCATAATGATTTAAATTAATTTATTAAATGTTATTTATTTTTAATTAATGAATCTATTGTGATTATACATGATATTAACATGAAGGAAGCTTCCAGACACAAGGTAAGGGGAATTCTCAAACCCAACTATCTTTCTTTGGGGTTTCCCTCTTTCACCCAATTTTCAATATGTATATTAATTAAATATAATTTCTTCATCATTATATTACATTTTATTAGATATACATGTTTTATAATTTAGTTTATGACAAACATAGTTTTTTTTCCAAAATAACTCTTCTTTCAAAAAAACACACCTTTTACTTCTCGAGATTGTTTCTTCTTCACTCAAGGTTGATGATTCTTATATCAAGTATGTTACTCCATATTTAATTTGGGAACCCAAGTTATGAGTGTATTATTTATTAAATTAAACCTATACCATCCCATTGGTTATTTTATGTCCAATATTGATATACGTTCTATGTGGCATGCATGATAATGTAAATGTTATGATGTGACAGGTGTGCCAGGAATTATATAGCATAATGTAAATGTTATGATGTGATGGGTGTGTCTGGAATTATATAGAGCTCAAATTTATTGGTCAATTTGATGTATCTCATGATAAAATTGAAACATGCATGAACATGATACTAGATTAGTTCACAACTATGTGTGGTAGTTGACCACTAAGACATGATGTTTCATTTTTATGCATTGCAACATTCCATGACTTTATCCAATTCTTCCTCTCATGATTATGATGATGATGTTATGAATATGCTCACCCCATGTTATATTATTTAATTTTATTATCTATCCTCTTACTGGTATTTTAGATCACCCCTTTATTTGATGTATACCCTCAGGTGACTACTTGTATTAAGGAGAATTTAAGGGATAATAAGAAGCTAGAGAAGAAGGAATTAAATAAATGTTTATGTTTTATTTTTTAAATGTTATGTATGTTCCTAATTTTCCCAAGACACTAAACCTTTGGATCCTGTTCATGTAATTCTTTTATGTTTTTTATCATTAAAATGATGTAATCGTAATGTAAGAAAAAGCAGGGTCGCAATAAAGAGGGCCGCATCCATTTACCATTTCAATAAAAGAATAAGAAAGGACATGCACTTAATCATGACATAATAAATTACAAGAAAAATAATAGGTTTATATCCATAAAAATTTAATTTAATTCATTTAGTCGTCCTTTCCATTATTAGGTAATTCCAAGCATTGAATAAATGTATTAACGCTAGGTGGGTTTCTCGTGGAAGATAACACCATACTAGAAATTATATAAGTTAGGCCATGATAACATGCATTACATACATAATCATCAAGTTTTACCCCATGATGAATTGTACAAAACCAATTTGGATATGGCTTGTTCACTAAAGGATAACTTAGTGGAGTATCACATCCTTCCACATTCCAATTAATTATCCCATTTAATTTTTATAAGACAACACACCTCAATGAGGGGATTTATTAGAAAAAATAATTGATTAATTAAATGAATTCAAGGATCACACCCTTATGTTTTCTTAAAACTTGTGGTCTATAACCTTCAAAAATTCCAAAATAATGTGTAAGGGATACCAAAATTAAAGAATTAGGTTATATATAAATAATTTAACAATTTTAGAGCAATGCATGGTGTATCAGATATAAATCACAATGGTGAATTTAATAAATAAGATATAATTTAAGGGAAAATATATAGACCACCTACCTCATGCTTAGGATTCTCCACTCTTCCAATATCTAGGACTAAATTGAGAAAGTTTGAGAAAAATAAAGAAATGGATGAACACCTTAGAAATAGTGTGAATTAGCTCGAACAAAAATAACACACGAGATGAGAAGATAATTAAAGAAAGGAAAATGGAGGAGTTGAATACCCACCAATATGATTCCAATAGGAAGAGTGGAACTTAAAATGAAGTTCAGATGGAGTAATTCTCTCCATGGAATGAGGAGAGGAGAAGGGATCCATGAGGGTTGCTGCACACAGATGGGTGGAGGATAAATGATAGAGAAATAATTAAAAGGATAGAAGGGAAAAATTGTAATTTCACCCCATTTAACGAGGTGAATGATTTGGACACACGATTGGATAAACTGTGCACCAATCATGCTTCATCCACTACCCAAGAAGGATAATTTCATGGTTTATGCACACTATTTGAGTAACCGTGCCCAAAATGTGTGTTTCTCCTCTATCAAGAACCTAAAATTAGGCGCATAGTCAAGCATATCCACTTGCAGAGTTTGAAAAAACCATGTGATACCTCAAGATCCACTGGATTATTCGTAAAATTTCTTCTGGTGTGTTGCAAAGTTTTAGACAAACCATGCTCCCATGTCAGCTTCTCTCGATTTGTGGTTTTAGGGTCCAATGCTCCCAAAACTCGACAGAACACCATAGGAACCTAATAGTCCTTCAAACAAGTCCAATAATAATACATTTAAGTGTTGAAACTCCCTTTTGAATAATATTTTACAATTCTTCCCATCCACTAAACTGAAATTCAAGTTCATTCATAAAATTTCATTCGGTCCAAAAATACTGGCCGCTACATCGAGAATATTTTTCTTCCAAATCCATGTTTTATTTAAAATATTTTCAATAATGTTTTTAATATTCTAGCATGATTGTTTAAATTCATTTTTAACCATGTTTAAATTTTTAAAAAATATTTTAAAAGGAATATTCCTATTGTTTTCCTAACAAGGTACTTTTGTCTTTTTACCAAAATTGTGAAAGGAATCTTTGTTTTAATGCACATGACATGAAAATATTTCCTATCATAACGATCACTCAAAAATTTGAAGCTTACTTTATAAATTTCCATAGTTATTGTCTCCTCTAGTTTTAATGCTCACAAATCACACATACTTATGTTACGTAATGTTTCATCAGGTTTAATTATGTTTAGTCATGTTTACTTATCATATTAATCTATTATGTTAGTATTTTACATCATAAGACATATTGAAAGAGTATGACTAAGTATAAGTCACTGTTAAGGTTGACTGACTGTTGAGGTGAACTCACTATTGGACATCATACTGATGATAGAAAAATAACTAAGTATGAGCTACTATTTGTATGGACCTACTGATAAGTTCTCTCACCATCAACTGTCTCACTGTCACTCAAGCTATTGATACACCGAGTTACCATTGTTCAACCTATCGATAGCTCAACTTAGAATTTTTGCAAAGGATGAGACACCATCACATTGATCTACCGATAGCTAAGTCACCATTGCATCAACCTAATAATATAATGAATTACCTATGTCATCATAATTTTCGCTAAGTATGATCTACTAGTATGAGCTATCGATAGCACTAGTCACCATTATAATGACCTACGGTCTGAACAACCTACCATAAAAATGATCCACCGATCCTAAGTTGCGGATACTTGACTCACCATTCTTGATTACAGAATATTCTAAGTCTGAGATACCGATTCTAATACATCGCTACCTAACCTACTGTTCCTGAGACACCATCAACTCTTAATTTGTCATTTAAATACAAATTTATTCTAACGGTCATATTTGTGAAACTTAGTGTTATTATTTAGTTTAATAACTTTCTCTGTCTTTTGTAGTAAACATTAATATCGATGTCAGAGACCAGTACATGGTATGAGGTACCAGAGAACATGATCCTTGTCTGCTGTAATGTATAAATGGAATATAGGATAAAAAATAAATGTAGTGTCGAACTGCTCTTGTGATTGAGAGAAACATGAGAACTAAAAACTGTAGAATCAAGAAGATACTGCTGATATCTTAAACCAAATAACATCTTGAAGAAACAACTAAATAAAGGATAAGTACTACTCGATTAAACTACTACCTAACTGGAAATAGTAGAAAAAATCTCTCACGATGCTATTTTTTTCTGTCTATTTTTTGGAAATTGACTCAAGCTATATTTAAACACAACTTTGAGGAGTCTCAAGCTGCATTGAAAATCACACAGAGCCTTATAACTCTTTTATCATTATTATTTATCTCTTTGTGAACTATTTTTATATTAAGGGTAGTGTGTGTGTCTCTATTTTCTAAACACACTGACTCCTGTAAAAATATATAAGATACATATATATCTTCACAAACCATCTGTTTTACTTCTTACACTCCCACCAATAACAGTGGAAGAGGTCCCTGCATGGCCTATTTGTTTTTTCACTCCCATGAAAAATGTGGAAGAGGTATTTTTGACCTAGACAGTGTGTATAATGTTGTTTACCCTGATTTAAGGTGTGTATCATAGATAATTTATATAAACTTCTTGGTGGAAGGTGATCACCCAGTGGAGAGGATTAAGTCTGCTTGAGATTTAAACTCTTGTTATTAATTCCTCAATTCCTTTAAAAGTTCCATTTTCACTATTTTATTTATTCACAAAAGAAAAAATTTATTTCACTCTAATAGTTAATATTATATAGTGTTTGTATTGGAATTTTATTTAGTAGATTGATTTCAAAAGTTGTAATAATAATCTATATTACTTTAACTGAGAAAAAATCACTCTTTGATAAGTCTTTCAAAAGATAAAAACTTTTAAAAATATATTACTTTGGGTAACTGGTCTATTTTTTATTTCAAAATTGGGGAACTTTTTAATAAGTGTATTAGACATAAATTTTTATAGGAACTCAATTCACCCCCCTATTGAGTGTCCTACTCTAACCAACATTTAGTATTAGAGGTTTTCTTACTTTCTAAGTTTCAAAGTTTTCAAAGTTTTTAAATATTTTCAACTATTATTTTAGTTTTTTTTAAGATATCAAAATTTTTGTCAGTTCAAAATTTATAGTTTTTTAAAACTTGTTTTTATTCTTTAACATGAACAATAGATAAGAAGGTGCTACTGCAAATAGACCTCCCTACTTTAATGGAACAAATTATGCTTAGGGGAAACTCAATATGAAAATGAATTTAGAAAGCATGGGTTTTGAAATATGGTCTTCAATTTTAGATCAATATAATATTCCTATTAATGCAAAAAATACTTGGGATGAACCAACTAAGTAATCCTAAACTAATAATTGAAAAGCTTTGAATGCCTTATTTTTTTCTCTAGGTGATGAAGAATTCAATAGGATTTCTTCATGAAAAATATCCTTTTAAATTTGGGATACTTTAGCTGTTTCACATGAAGTAACCACTAATGTTAAGGAAATGAGGCTTAACACATATAATATTAAATATAATAATTTAAAAATGAAACCTGATGAGCCTATCTCCTTTATGCATCTCAGGTTTAATGAGATTGTAAATGCAATGATCTCACTGGGAAAGACGATCACTACAAAGGAATAGATCATGAGGATCTTGAGATGTCTTCCAGAAAGGTGGATTGGGTCCTAAGTATCAATTAGAGAATCTTGTGAATTCGATGTACTACTTGTAAAGAAGACGAATGGAAAACTGATGATTTATGAGGAAGAGATGAAGGTCAACAAAGAAGAAGATAAATATCCTAAAATAAATTCAGTGGCTTTCAGAACCACTACATCCAAACAAAAGGAAAAAATTGAAGTTCCTGATGAAAGTTCCAGAAATAAAGATACATCAAGTGACGGTGATGAAGAAATGGCTCAAATATCCAGGAGATTTAAGAAGTTTTTTAGAAAGAATAATTTCTTTAGAAAGCCTAACTACATAGGTAAGTATTAAAACAAAGGTAACTGGAAAAAGGATTGGAAAATAAATGATAATACCAATGAGATAGTTTTCTATGAATGAAAAAGAAGAGGACATGTGAAGGATGAATGTCCAAATATGAAGTATAAAAAGAAATATGAGGATAAAGATAGAAAGAACAAGAAGTAAATGAAGGATACGTGGAGTGCATATGGGGATAACTCCAGTGAAATAAAATCATCTCATAATGATAAAGGTGACAAATCCAACATGCATTTTATGACAAACACATCTGAGGTAATATTAACATCTCCTTCATAGAACTCTTATTATTCTGGAGATGAATCAGAATCTAACAATTATGAAAATATGAATAATTAAGAAATGTTTTAACACTACAAAATTCTTGAGGATACTTGCAATGAATTTAAAGATAAATATAAATTTCTCAAGAAACAACATGCTCTTTCTGCTACTGTTAAATCTGAAATCATTATTGAAAAATAAAATAATTCTTAACTTATCAACGAAAACACTAAAATTAAACTTTCCAAAGATAAATTAAAGAAGGATCTTTAGAAATTTATAAATGGTAAAGACACCTTAACTCAATTTCTTGAAAAATAGGTTTCTCCTAAGTATACTACTAGCATTGGTTATCAACCTGGGAAAATAAATTTTGTTAAAACCAATTTTGTATATAAATCTGGAAAATCTTCTTTAATGCCCAAATCTGTGAATTTTTATGCAAGTTCCATCACTATAAATTATTTTACTACTTTTAGTTCTTCTGTACCTAATAGATTTTATTTTTCTAAAACTTTACAAGATTCTTATAGGAAACCCATAATGAAAATGTGGGAACCTAAAGATTTAGTTTCTAATATTACTAGACCCAAGAAAATCTAGGTACCAAAGTCTTTTCTTGATTAAACTATTTTTGTAGGAAATATATTTGAAGAGTTCATTTAAGAAATTATGGTACTTGGATAGTGGATGTTCAAGGCACATGATAGGGTACTACTCTAGCTTCAAGGATCTCATAAATATTGATGGTGGACATGTCACATTTGGTGACAATGAAAAAGGGAAAATTATTGGCCTTATCCAAATCAGTAACACTAACTCAGTTTTAATTTCTAAAGTTCTTTATATTGATGGTCTTAAGTACAATCTACTTAGAATTTCACAATTATGTGATGATGAATTTCATATTAAATTTAAAAATGATTCATGTAATTTTTCCAATTATAAGAATGATTTAGTCTTTACTACCTTTAGAAATGAAAATGCTTATGTTGTAAATCTGGATTCTTTTGTCTCATATAATGTTTTTTTGCTTAAGTTACTTTCATAAATAGTCTTGGATCTAGTATAGAATAATAGGACAATGTAGCATTCACTCTCTTATAATTATTACTAGAAAAGGATTAGTCAAGGATAAACCTAAACTAGAGTTTCCAAATGATAAAGTCTGTAATCTTTGTCAAAAAAGAAAACATCACAAAATATATTTCAAACCAAATAAAGAAGTTTCAACTTCTCAAACTCTTGATTTGGTTCACCTGTATTTTTTTGGACCTTCTAGAGTTTCAAGTTTAAATGAGAATCACTATATCTATGTTCCATTAGATCACTTTTCTAGGTATACTTGGACTTTCTTTTTAGCTTACAAAAGTGAGGATTTCTCTTATTTCACCAAGTATGCTAGGCCAGTAGAAAAATTAAGTGGAATTAGGATAAAAAACTTAATAAGTGACCATAGTAATGAGTTTTAAAATCTCTAATTTTAATCTTTTTTCTCACAAAATTAAAAAAGTCATAACTTCTCTATTCCCAGGACACCCCAGCAGAGTTGAGTTATAGAAAGAAGAAATAGAACCTTATAAGAAATAACCCAGACTATTCTTAATGAATATGATCTACCTGTTTACTTTTGGGAATAAGCTTTAAATATATATTTCTATATAATAAATAGATTTTTAATTAGACCCATCCTAAATAAAACTTCTTATGATATGTGGAATAATAGGAAACCTAAGGTTAATTATTTCAAAGTTTTTGGTTTCAAAATCTTCATCCTAAATAAAAAAGATAATCTTGACAAATTTTCCTCCAAGAGTGATGAATGGATTTTACTAGGTTATTCAATATCTAGTAAAGACTATAGAGTATTCAATAAAAGAATGAAGTGTGCGGAAGAACATATAAATTCCATGTTTTATGAAACATATCCACATGAGTCCAAAAATTCCCTAGAAAATCTTGAGGATAATCTCTCCAGTCTTGACATAAATCCCAAATCTTCTAATTTTGTTGTTAAACAAGCAGAAAAACCCAATTCTGGAGACTCTCTAAATTCTAACCAAAATGAACCCGAGCCTTTAGATGCACCCAAAGTGACCATTACTTCATTTTCTAGGTCTATTAGAACCCTGAAATATATCCTTTAGATACTGTAGTTGGAGACTTAGAAAAAGGAACACATACTAGAGATTCTCTAAGAAACCAAGTTGAATATCAAGTCTTATTTTCGTAGCTTGAACCTAAAAACATCAACGATGCAATCAATGATGAATTCTGGAAGATTTCCATGAAAGAAGAATTAAACCATTTTGAAATAAATAAAGTACGAAAAATTGTTGATAGAAACATATACACCTTGACCATAGGCACTAAAGTTGGTGTTTATAAATAAAGTGGATGAAGCTGGTACAATAGTAAGAAATAAATCCAGACTAGTTTCACAAGTTTATAATCAAGAGGAAGTAATAGACTATGAAGAAACCTTTTCACTTGTTTCCTAACTTGAATCCATTAGAATACTACTAGCTTATGCAGCACATCTTAATTTCAAACTTTATAAAATGTATGTCAAAAGCATATTCCTAAATAGTCATATAGTTGAGGATGTTTTTGTTGAACAACCCACTATTTTTACACATCCTCATTTTCTAAATCATTTTTTTAAATTAACAAAATCTTTGTATGGTTTAAAACATGATCCAAGAGTTTGGTATGATAAGATCAACACTTTTCTTATTTCTAAATGTTTTTATAAAGGTATAGCTGATCCCAATATTTTCATAAAAATAATTTATAAAGATGTTTTAGTTGTTTAAATATATGTTTATGATATTATTTTTGGATTTTAAAAAAATTATTTATGTGTTGATTTTTCAAAAATGATGCCAAATTATCTTGAAATGAGTTTAATGAGTGAACTAAAATTCTTTCTTGGATTTCAAAATTTTCAAATCAAGGAAGGTATTATTTTAAATCAAATTAAATATACTAAATATCTTTTAAAATATTTTGGACTGGATAACACTAAAAGTAGTGATACTCATATGAGTACCACTTATAAATTAGATCTTGACAAAGATAGAAAATCGATGGATCAAACTAATTACAAAGGTATTATTGAATGTCTTATTTAGTTAACTTATAGTCAACCTAATATTTTATTTAGTGTGTGTATGTGTTCTTGTTTTTAAGAAAATACTATTCACATTTACTTACTATTAAAAGAATTTTCAAATACCTCAAATATAATACCAACTTAGGACTATTATACCCTATAGGTCAACCCTTTGACTTAGTTATTATGATGATGATTTTGGTGGTTTCAAGATAGATATAAAAATAACCTCTGGAACATGTCACTTTTTGGGAAAGTCTCTAGTTTCATGGTGTAGTAAGAAACAAAATTCTGTTGCAATATCCACTACTAAAGCTGAATACATAGCTGCTGGTAATTGCTGTGCTCAAATTTTGTGGATGAAACACACTTTACTAGACTATAAATATCAATTTAGGAATGTCCCTATAAACTGTGACAACACATGTGCTATTAAAATCTCTAAGAATCCAATTCATCATTCATGAACAAAGCATATTGATGCAATACATCACTTTTTGAGAGATGATTACCAAAAAAGTGATGCAACTCTTGAGTTTATAGGCACTGAACATCAGCTTGCTGATATTTTTACTAATCCATTAAATTATGAGATAATTAATTACATCATACATGAGTTAGGGGTGATCAATTTTGAGTGACTGACTATTGGGTGACACACCATTGACGACTCATCGTTGACGACTCACCGTTGATTACTCACTGTTGATGACACAACATTGATGAATCACCATTTATGACTTACCGATGACAAGTCACTGTTATGACTCACTGTTGCGACCTACCGATTTTTACTTAGTAATTTTTCTAGATCAAACATTAAAGTCACTGTTTTAATTATTTTAGTTTATTTTATTCTACATTTGAAAATTATGATTTTGAAATCCCTAAATGATAAATATCAAACCGATCCAAAATCATTACTTACTCACTCAATCTCCCAAAACCAAACCTTTCTCTCTCAATCCTCTACTGCCTTCCTCCTCAAACTGAACCTTTCAAATCCTTCGCAATGGCTTGAGTGAAGCGACCATATGAGAAGTATCTTTATGAGCCCCATCCTTTGAAGAAGAAAAAGGGTGAATCAAGTGATCCTAAACCCAAAACTATTAACCCTGATCTTTCCAACAAAATAGTCTTACCTGATAAGCAAGTACATGCATAATGGTTATTTTCAAGTAATTATCTTATTTTGAGAGTGTTATAAGAATAAGGTTGGTTGGAGTGGTTCTCAAACAAAACTCTATCTATATATTTAAAACTGGTGCATGAGTTATATATATATGTTGAGTTTAGTCTTGAGGGAATAAAATTATTATCTATTAAGTTTAGAATAAATGGAAAAAAGATTTTCTTTTCTTCTAAATAGTGGGATGAATGCTTGAAGGCACCTCATGAAGGTATTTTTTATGATAACCAAGGTAGTTCGCCTTTTCCAAGTGATATTTTCAATTATGAAATATCCCTAACCAAGTTGACCAGTGATGAAATCCCAATAAGACCTATAGATTCTGATCTAGATGGTGAATGAAGGTTGTTATTTATGTTTATCTAGCATCAGCTGTGTCCCAGGAAAGGGGACTTTTCTTCCTTAAAATATTAATATGTTTATTTGTTGTATCTAATGAAAGAGGGTCACAAGATCAATTTGTGAATATTCCTCATGGTCTGCATGAGTGATATGATTAAAACTCAATCCAAGTAAACTTAACTATTTTATTCTATGTTGATTTCTACAATGATAAAATCTAAAGGAGTTATAAATTAAAGAGAAGAAAGTGTGATTGACTGTGATGGTTTTTTCATTACTAAATCCATATGAAAAAAATGAAGATTAATTTGAATCCCTAGAAGAGGTAGTGGGTTGTGAATAATGATAAAATTTATGAAAAATTTGATCCTTCTCAACATCCTTCTAGGCCAAAAGATATGGTTGATCCTGGTCTAGGACCATATGAAGTGGCATAATACTCAAACGAGGAAGAACAAGTAGATGAGACAGAGAAAGAAATACAATCTCTTATTGATGACAGAAGTTATCTTGATATTATTGAAATCCCTAAAGGAATTTCCTTTGGATCTCTTAGCCCTCCAAAAAGGCTTCCTACCAAATCAACTCTTATAGATAATGATTTTGACAAGGAGGCAGATGAATATGAGGATGTTGAGTATGCTATTAGAAGTGAAAGCGAAGATGATGATGAGTCTAGTGATGAAGAGGAAGAAAATTAGGATAAGGAAAATTATGAAGGGGAAGAAAATGATAATGAATAAGGTGAATAGGAAGAAGAATAAAGTGGCAGTGAAAGTGATATAAACAAAGAATAGGAAAAAGATGAAAGAGGTAAAGTTGGTGATGAAACTAGTGGTGAAGATGACCCTCATGTTAAGGATCAAGGTCCTGTTGCAAATCCTACTAATCATACTTTTTTGATCTAAATCTCATTGAACCTGAAAATATAGCTGAAACTGATTTAGTAGAAAAGGAACCAGTGGAGGAATCTCAAAAGTCTCATGATTTAGTTCTTGTTGAAGAATAAGCTACAAATTTTCAAGTACAAGAACTTGTTTATGCAAGAAAGAAAGCACTTGTTGAGAGGGAAGCACCTGTTGAGGGGGAGAAATAGTATCAAAGTGTTAAAGTTTCTACACTTATTCCTTTTTATGTAATAGTAGCTAAATGGGAGAAGTACCCTAGATATGTCACTTTAGTATTAGATTATCCAGATTCATAAGATGAGACATTTAATCCTAAGGGATCCTTGGCTGAAAGAGTGGTTAATTCTTAGAGAGTCCCTGTTGGAACTGCTCCTGCTCCAACTCCTTTTATTGCAACCGTTCCTGCAGACTATGTGACCCAATATGATTTCAATGTTTTTAAAGAGTAATTGTGTTCATTAGTTAAAGAAATTATCCAACATCAACCTGCACCTATGGGAAGTCTTAGTTAAAGTGATGATTCTATGATTGCTGATATATTTGTATCTCAGATTCAACCTCAGATAGTTTCTAAACTTTAAGAAGTAAGGATGGAAAATAAAAAACTAAGTGATGAGTTGGATGTACTCATTCTTGTTATGAAATAGATGTCATTTGAGTATGAAACTCCTTGAAAAAAGTTTCAAATAGTCTTGAAGATACATATTCTAAGGATGATACTCCTCCTCCTCCTCCAAATATTGATTTGGGTATTTTGAGATCAGTAATCAAAGATTCAGTAAATGAATCCTCAACCTCTATTTCTCTTATTTATCAGTCTTCTGATAGTGGTGTGATAAAATCAGTGAATAGAAAAGAGCTTTGGTATTTGTTTGGTAGTTAAAACTAGGATACCCTATAAAAAATAAATCAAATATTGGCCATATACATGATATGTTACAGGTTTACATAAAAGGGGCTACTTCTACTCAAGAAGTTATTACAAAGAAGGTAGATTTCTATTTTAAAAGGATTTATACCAAACATCATCCAGATAGTCACTTTAACTAATTGGTTGAAAATATGAAGATACCTCCTATTACACAAGTGTTTAAGGAATAGGTGAAATAGATCAAGGAGCTTACACTAGATCTTCAGATGTTTATGGATAATAATGATGATTTCACAAAGTCTATGGAAAAAGGTGGGAAGATAATCATGGATTTTATAAACCTTTTGAAGCCTTAACTCTATCATTAGAGTACTACAATTATATCACCAGAAGCATTCCCTATTCAACCATTAACTAAGAACTTACCTTCAAGTTCCATTTACCGATATGTGGATTCTTAGTTCAGAGCTTCTATTACTCTAAAACCTTTTTCTCCTCTGACTACAACCCTTAAACCATTTCCGATGTCTGCAACACATGATATTAGTCTTCTACAACATGTGATCTATAGTTAAATTACAGACCCTATCTCTTTTACTCAAGGTCTTACACACACAGTACCCCTTGGGGTTCCCATTCATTATCTCTATAAATAATCCCCTTTGGTACCTTATGTTCCCCCACCTATTGTTGCTGATAAGGTAAAAGTATTCATGGATCCTTCTTTGGAGAAGAGTTGATTCTGGGTTGATCTTTGATAGGTATGTAATTTTGGGCTTTTTCACAACCAATTTACTCTTTTTTTATCATGAAATATATTATCTCTTTTCCTCTCTTATCTGTTCTTTTATTTTTCCTATTTGTGCTCTTTTTGATAATCCCAAAAGGGAGAGAAATATGATATGACATTAAATTTTATTTTATTTTAATTATATTTTACTTTTTTATCCTATAATTTACCTTTATCATGATCTGGGTTCCATGTTAAGAAGAACAATTCTTTTGTACTTCGATAATTATGAATGGATTATTAATGACATGATTTTTGATCATCAAAAAGGGGGATATTTTTTGGAATCCTCTAGTTTTAATGATCACATATCATGAATAATTAAGTTACATCATGTTTCATCATGTTTAATTATGTTTACTCATGTTTAATTTTCATCTTAATCTATTTTGTTAGTATTTCACATCATAAGACAGATTAATAGAGTATGAATAAGTATAAGTCACCTTTAATGTTGAGTCATCATTGAGGTGAAATCACTATTGTACATCCTACTAATGATAGAAAAATAGCTAAGTATGAACTACCATTAGTATGGAACTACTGATAATCTATCTCACCATCACTCAAGCTACCGACACACTGAGTTACTGTTGTTAAACCTACCGATAGATCAATTTATAATTTTCACAAAGGACAAGTCACCATCACATTGAGCTACTGATAGCTAAGTCACTATTTCATCAACCTACCAACCGAATGACTTACCGTTGACATCAAAATTTTCACTAAGTATGAGCTACCAATAGAATGAGTCACCATTAGAATGACTTACTGTTAGAACGACCTACCGTCAGAATGACCTACTGATCCTGAGTCACCGATACTTGACTCACCATTCCTGATTATAGAATAATCTAAGTCTCAGACACCAGTTCTAAGACACCACTAACTAACCTACCATTCCTGAGACACTGTTAACTCTTAATTTTTCATTTAAATTTAAATTTATTATAACGGTCACATTTGTGAAACTTAGTGCCACTATTTAGTTTAATAAATTTGTTTGTCTTTTATAGACAACAATAATATAAATGTTAGAGACCAGTACGAGTTAAGAGGTACCATAGAACATGATCCTTGTATACTAAAATGTATAAATGGAATATCTGTTCAAAAATAAATTTAGTGTTTAGCTGCTCGTGCTCTTGAGAAAAACTTGAGAACTATAAAGTATAGAATCACAAAGATACTATTGAGAGACTAAATCGAAGATCATCTTGCATTAACAAACTAAATAAAGGAGAAGCACTACTTGATCAAACTAATACCTCACTAGAAATAGTAGAAAAAAGATCTCACGGTGATCTATTTTGGTGTCTGTTTCTAGAAATCAACTCAAACTGCATTTCAACACAAATTTGAGGAGTCGCAAGCTGCATTGACAATCACACAAAAACTTCTAACTCTTTTATCATTATTTTTGATCTATTTTTGAACTATTTTATATTACGAGCAGTGTGTGTGTGTCACTGTTTTATAAACACACACTGAATCCTATGAAAAACTGTAAGATACATAGATATCTTCACAAACCATCTGTTTTACTATTACACTCCCACCGATAATAGTGGAATAGGTCCATGCATGACATGTATATTTTTTCACTCCCATGAAATCTGTGGAAGAGTTTTTATTGACCTGGATATTGTGCATACTATTGTTTACCCTGATCTAGAGTGTGCATCAGAGTTTATTTATATAAACTGCTTGGTGGAAAGTGATCACTAAGTGGAGGGGATTAAGTCTCTACTTTAGACTGAACCTATAATTGTTAATTCAACTGTTTCTTTCAAAGTTTTATTTTCACTGTTTTATTTATTCATAAAAGAAAACATTTATTTCATTCTAATAGTTAATCCTAGATAATTTTTTTATTATAATTTGGTTTAGTAGATTGATTTCAAAAATTGAAATAATAATCCATATTACTTTAAGTAATAACTAATCACTCTTTAAGAAGTCTTTCAAAAGATCACAACTTTTATAAATTTTCTACTTTGGTTAACTGGGATCTTTTTTATTTCAAAATTGGGGACCTTTTTAATAAGTGTTTTAGATAAAATTTTTTATAGGAACTCAATTAACCCCCTCTTGAGTGTTCTACTCCGACTAACAGTTATTTTCAAAGATTTTTTTATAATAATTTGTAAATTTTTAGATTTAAAAGAAGTGATTCCAAAATGAAAACTATATTTTCCTCAAGAAATGTTCCAAGATATCTTTTAAATGAATTTTCATTCACAATAACATCCTTTGATGTTACTTATGATTTAACGGTGATATGATCCATGGATACCATCCTTATTCTTTATCTGGATGGTTTATTATTATTATGATGAGATTTTTATGAAACCCATTTATTTTCCATGGGTTATGATATGATGAGTTGTTGAAATTTTAATAAAACCCATTTCTTTTCCATGAGTTATGATATATGATGAATGTTTTGTAATATTGTAGAATACATATTAATGGATTATAATTATGTGATTAGTGGGACTAGAATTATGTAGTCCTCCAATTCATTGGGTAAATATAGAAATCTCATTAGATAATAAGGACTAGAATGGGGAGTGAACCTAGTTTAGTATGGGACTCTGTCCACTATGATATTCTCAAGGGTGAAAATTGACCAAGGATATGATGGAATAGGGAGTGAACTAAATCCACCATGATAGTCTTAAAAGTTATCCTTAACCAAGGAAATTATTTTTTAGGATTATGTATATTACATAAACTTATGTCTTATGCCAATGTTCACTACTACAAAATAGGCCTTTAATAGTGATAAAAATGGAATTTATCAGTGCTATAAATGTTCTAACTACCTGAGAGAGATTAAAATCCCTGGTCTTTTATCAGTGCTAAAAAAGAACTAATAAAGGGGTCACTTATCAGTACTAAAAAAATCAATGATAAAAGAACCATTTATAAGTGCTTTTTTAGCACCGCTAAAGGCCCTATTTATTAGTGATTATAAAATCAATGATAAAGGGTTTTATAATCACGTATAAAAGCACTCATAAATATTTTTATCAGTGCTTTTAAAAGCATTGATAAAGTGTTCCTTTATAATCACTTTTAAAAGCGATAATTTTTTTCCTTTATCAATGCTTTTAAAAGCACTAATAAAGGGAAATACTTCATTGTGATGTAACAATACACCACAACACCAGAAATACACCAGATATAAACAAAAATAGTCCCAATACACAATTTAGATGAATTGAAATTTATAACACAAATAAAAGAAAAGAACACTATATTTTAGACATTTCAAACATTGGTTTATACAATTACATAAATAAAAATTATTACAAACCTTAAAAAGCATCAATTTTCCTTTGTATTTTAATCCTGACCCTGACTCATGCTATTTCTGAACAAACCACCCCTTCTCAAGAAAAATAACACACCTATATAAGAAAAAAATTCTTATGTTAGTAATAATATAAAAAGATAAATTAATATAAAGTGTTACTTTTACTAAAATTGATGTCAATTTTAAATAAAAAGACACAATTAGAGTTATACCAGTCACACCATGTGTCGAATTAAGGCGAATCTGATTCCAACACATCTCAAATGTCTTGTGGATCATTTTCTTAAAGTATCAAAACAATATGAATGATTTTAATTGTTTTTGAGTATGAAAATTATCTTTTTTTTACTAAAATGTCATTTTAAATTGGAAACACGCAATTTTGACTCATTTCGATCACATCATGTATTAGTTTGATATGGCTTAAAGCAGCTTTTTGAAAATGAAAAAAATGGATTGGTAGATGGCTATATTAGTTTAATATGGAACTGATTCCTATATGCTGAAAATGACTTATGAATCATTTTAATAAATTATAAAATAAATACAAACGTGTTTGATCAGTTTTCAGTAAGTGGAACTTTTTGAACTAAAATATAGATTTTAAATTGATAACGGACACTTTAAGTCATACTTGGAACATCATGTATTAGATTGAGGTTCAGATTATTCCTACACATCAAAAATGACTTATGGATAGTTTTAATAAAGTATCAAAACAATCTGAATGCATTTTCATGGTTTTGAGTCAGTCAGTTGTCCATTTTCTTAAAATTGACGTCAATTTTAAATAAAAATATGCACTTTGAGTCATATTGGTCATGAAGTGGGTCATATTGAGGTGAGGTTGAATTATAATCATCTCAAATGACTTATGAATCATTTTCCTAAATTATCAAAACAATATGAATTCATTTTCTCAGTTTTGACTACGTCAGTTTTCTTTTTTACTAAAATGTTATTTTAAACTGGGAACACACACTTTTGACTCATTCTGATCACATTGTGTATCAGTTTGATGTGACACCAATTCCTACACATCAAAAATTACTAATGAACAATTTTCCTAAGTTATAATGAAAATCCAATCATTTTTTATTAGTTTTCAGTGAGTGACACTTTTTGAACTGAATGTTGATTTTAAATTGATAACGGACACTTTCAGTCATACCAAGAAAATAATGTATCATATTGAGGTGAATATAATCCATAATTTTCAAAAATAACTTATGTATAATTATCATAAAGTATCAAAACAATCTGAATGTTTTTTCTTGGTTTCTGAGTAGTTTAGTTGTCCATTTTACTAAAATTGATGCCATGTTTAAATAAAAGTACGCACTTTGAGTCATACCAGTCACAACGTGGGTTGGATTAAGGTACGGTTGATTCCTAAATGTCTCCAACGACTTATGGATTGTTTTATTAAATTATCAAAATAGTACAAATGTGTTTTTTTTGTTTTGAGTATGTTTATTTTCTTTTTTACTAAAATTTCATTTTAAATTGGAAACAAACACTTTGACTCATTTTGATCACATCAGGTATCAGTCTGATGTGAAACTGATTCCTACATGTCAAAAATTAATTATGAATCATTCTAATAAAATATAAAGTAAATATGATCATGTTTGATCATTTTTCAATGAGGGACACTTTTTGAACTAAAATATTGATTTTAAACTGATAATAGACACATCGAGTCATACTAGGTAGATCATGTATCATATTGAGATACAACTGATTCCTACATGTCACAAATAAATTATGGATCGTTTTATTAATGTATAAAAAAATATGAATATTTTTTTCTTGGTTTTGAGTATGTTAGTTGTATATTTTACTAAAATTAGTGTCATTTTTAAATAGAAAGAGTACTTGGAGTCATAACAGTCATACCGTGTGTTGTGTTGAGGTGAAAATGATTCTTAAACATCCCAAAGTCTCAAAAAAATCCTAAATATAAATGTTTCCATGATATCCATTGACTTTATTTGTCAAACTGTCAACACTGCATGATCATCATTGAACAAACCAACCCTTCTTGAAAAAAATAATTCACTTGTATAAGAAAACAATTATTATATGCGTAATAATAAAAAGAAATAAATTAAACATAAAAAAAATGAAATAATACATTAATTTTATGGAAAATGATTTTACTATGGAAACAAAAATATTACCTTTTTGATTGATCATTGGAGGGAACTTGAAGGAAAGTGATAAATGTCAACATTACATGGGTGAAATGTTTTGAAGGAGAATAAGTCTGTAAAAGTTTTTGTGAAAAAAGGCATGAAAGATGGACATACAACCCCACCTCGAACAAAATAATCCACCTATATAAGAAAACAATTCTTATGTGAGTAATACTAAAATGAAATAAATTAAACATAAATATGAAACAATACATTAATTCTACGAATAATGATTTTTATATGAAAACATCAATATTACCTCTATGATTGAGAAGATGAAGCATCATTTCTCTTCCTACAAATCTTGTGGAGGGAACTTGAAGGAAAGTGATAAATTAAACACTATAGGGGTGAAATGGTTTTGAGGGAGAATAAGTTTGTGTAAGTTTTGGTATAGAAAGGCATGAAAAATGGACAGACCACCCCAACTCAAACAAAAGAATCCACCTGTATAAGAAAAAAAATTATTATGTGAGTAATAGTGAAAATAAATAAATTAAACATAAATATGAAATAATATATTAATATTATAGATTGCGATTTTACTATTCAAACATCAAGATTATCTATTTGATTGAGTAGAGGAAACATTATTGCTCTTCCTACAAAGGTAGTGGAGGGAACTTGAATGAAAGTGATAAATGAAACACTATAGGGGTGAAAAAGTTTTGAGGGAGAAGAATTCTGTATAAGTTTTGGTATAGAAAGGCATGAAAGATGGAAAACCACCCCAACTCAAAAAAAATAATCCACCAATATAAGAAAACAATTATTATGTTATTAATACTAAAAATAAATAAATTAAACATAAATATGAAACAATACATTAATTTTATGGACAATGATTTTACTGTGAAAATATCAAGATTACCTTTGTGATTGATCAGGGACAATATCATTGCTCTTCCTCAAAAGGTATGACATATGGGAATGAATCTTCTAAAATAAATGAACTCTATAAGGAATAATGAAAATTAAATCAAAGTTCTATTATATAAATTTTCAGTAAAATAGAGAAAATATATCGTAACATTACCTTTATGTCTTTACAAAGGGTTTCCTTCATTATAGTTTGTTCTTATGAGGGATTGGTAACATCATCATATTCAGAAGAAATTGTCTGCATGAGTAGTAAAACATTTAATTTAGATTATCTTAATGCAGTAGAGAACAAATAATATTATGAGAAAAAATATAGTATATTAAAAAAAAATTTACCTTCTCATTGAACTGTATTTATTTTTTTAAAGGTTTCAGGGATTTAGTTCCTCTATCGAGAATCAAAATCCCCTATTTGTGGTCCCATATAACATAAAAGAAATTTTCTACATAAGGACCAAAATGAAGTGATTTTGATCTCCAAATAAATGGGTTATCCTTGATTGATTTTTCATTTTACCTGATATTTGTTTTAGTCACCAGCAGAACAATTGACCAATTCTTATTTGTTGTATTAGAGACATAAAATACTTGCACCGCTTATGATTCCATTATGAATGACTCATCTTTTACCCTTATACATTGAAATTCACCTTCATGAATCCCATTTCATTAACTTTCACTGTAATGATATTGTCAACCCATTTGTAATGGAAAATCAGAAATTGAAATGTTGTATAATCCAACTCATATATCTGTTCAATAATTCCAAAATATAACATATTTTCATATATTGGATTTATATCCTTGGAACCAGATATGTGCATCACTTTATCCATAAGTGTAACACCACTATTTTGCACCATACTATAGTCATTTTTTATTTTGTATAGAACATATAACTATTGATTAAAAAACCATTGTAAGATATAACATTTTCATTTGGTCCTCTGGATAGCCATTGAAGTCGTTCGGTAATTGAATTTGGATTTTCAGATAACTCCTTAAAAATTTGATCTCAGAACCATCCTATAAAATATTGATTATGTGTATTTGATACCCATCCTTTATCCCCTGATGGATTCAAATATCTAATAATTTCTTTGTGGGATTCAATGTATGGGTCAACATCTTTAATATTATGTAAAATTTAAAGGTGTGCTTGCTCTCTATTTTTCAAGGTAATTTTAACAACATCTCTTATAAAAATCCCTTCACCCATAAGGCGTTCACTATGAGGAGGCTTTGGGAGACTGATGCTATCAACATCTCATTGGTAATAGGTATATAATTCAATATATTTTTCAATAATATATCATTATGAAATACAACCTTCTGGTCAAATTTGATTCTCGACATACCCTTTCAAAAATATTCATATAGCATTTAATGGGGTATATCCATCTGTAATGGATATGACCAAATAGCTAAACCTCTCTAACCAAGATAACCATAAGGTGGCCATTATATCAAAGAATGATGGTGGGAATAACATATCTAATTCACATAATATGATGGAAACATCCTTATTCATGATGTAAAACTTCACTGGGTCTATAACTTTACTACACATGGCTTTAAAAAAGAAGCAGAGTCTGGTTAATGCATGTCATACAATTTAAGACAGAATGTAATAGAAAGCAATACACATTAAATCTTGCATCAAAACATGACAGTCATGTTATTTTAGTCCTTGTAAATTCAAATTAGTCATTGACACGACATTCTTGATATTTGATGAATAACCCTGTGAAACTTTTACATTATTAAGGAAAAGAAAAATTGCAAATTTTCTTGTCAGGATAGAGTGTAAACTGTTGGAGTAAGAAAAGTTTGCCTTTTACCCTTCACCAGTGCAAACTCTTCCCCTATTCCCATTTCAATCAAGTCCAACATAGCCTTGATTCCACATTTCATTTTTCTAGGAAAATTTAGTAATGTGCCAACAACACTATCAAATATTTTTTTTCTACATGCATGACATCAAGAAAATCTATGACATAAAAACAATTCCACTATGGTAACTCAAACAAAATTGATCACTTCTTCCAACCTGATTTTTTATGGTTTTTCAAAAAAGGTTTAACAAAAATAGTTCGAATATCTTTTACTTTATTGTACAATTTAACACCCATTACTGGATATAGTGTTATACCTTGTTCAATATTCCCATCGAATGATATTATCTAGGATCTTTATTTATGTCATCGAGGTAATTTTTTTTGATGTTATATACACAAAGTCTTCAAGGAATGTTTTAACCGAACTGATTATGTGTGTTTTTCACAAATGGGACACCCCAAAATTCCTTTAATGCTATAGCCTATGTAAAGTCTGTTGTACCTCTTGTATCCCCTCGTGGTTTAATTTTCATGATCACAATCACTTTCATGTTTGTCTAATATTGTTTGAAGTGTTTTTGTATGATAGGCACAAGGTTGCCAAGAAAATGGCCCAAGAAAGAATCATCAAGTGGACTGAAATTCAGTCCACCGGCCAACCGGTGTGATAGCACCGGCCAGCCGGTGGACCTGGCAGAGGCATTGCCCACTGCCAGGTTCCACCGGTCAGCCGGTGGCTTGACCACCGGCCAGCCGGTGGCATCCAGTCAACAGTGCCAGCTACTGTCTCCCCACCGGCCAGCCGGTGGCTCCTCCACCGGTCAGCCGGTGGAGCCTGGACCAATTTCTTCTCCTCTGCCAAGGCACCGGCCAGCCGGTGGAGCTGTACCGGCCAACCGGTAGCCCAGTCAAACTAGCCGTTGGCTTTGACCAGTCAACCCTCTTTTGGCCTCCAACGGCTCCGAGGCCTTTTCCAACGGCTCCGAAGACTCCCCAAGGGTTCCATGCCTATAAATAAAGGCCAAGGAAGCCCCGGACACCAACCAGATCATATACAAATCCACCGTACACATTTTCCATCTTTGGCGTACCTCCGGCGGACTTCCTCAAAGGAACCCACCTTGCTCCAACAACTTCCACATCCAAGGAGCTCCTTCAAAGAAGCTTGGAAGCGGCCTTCAACAACTCCAATCAATCAAAGGTTCCCAAGGCTTCTCCCATTACGGTTTTTCTTGTTTATTTATTTTGAGCTTAAAATTGGGTTTGTGCCTACAAACCCCAAACTTTTCTCATCCCCTCTTTCTTTTGGGTTTCACATCACCATTAAGGTGTGAAAAGGTTGTCAGGATTTCCTTTAAATAGCTTGAGACATAGGTGAGCTATCCTTCACCTGTAAGAAGGATAGTGGGTTCTTGCTAAACCATTAAAAGCAAGTGGGTTCTTGCTTAACCACCAAAAGAAAGCTGTAATAGGTCCTAGTGCTCCCTCAAAGCCTAGTGTGTTTCTTGCTAAAACCATTGAAAAACAAGCAGTAGGAATCTCTCAACGGTTGAGTTGGGAGCGGAGATGTAGGCCGGGTTTTGGCCGAACTCCGTTAACAATTTCTTGTGTGATTGCCTCTTTATTTCCGCTGCACTTTCAACTTTGATTTTAATTTGTTAATCTTTTTTTAAAAGGCAATTCACCCCCCCTCTTTCCATCCTTCCCGTTTTTCTCCGACCCAACAATTGGTATCAGAGGGAAAATTTGAATAATTCCCTAACCGGTTTCAAATTAAAGATTTTTTTTGATGGCATCTACCTCTTTCGCCCCCGAGGGCTACTCATTGGGTCGGGCTCCATTTTTTGATGGGACCGACTATAATTATTGGAAAACCCGCATGACTACCTTTCTTAGAAGCATAGGATATCCTATTTACAAAATTGTCATGCAAGGTTATTCTTTGTCTTCCCCCGACGAATCCAAATGGACCCCCGCTGATATTAAGGATTTTGAGCTTGATGGCAAAGCCATGAATGCTCTTCATTGCGGGTTAGATAGGAATGAATTTAATCATGTATCCACTTGAACCACTTCACATGAAATTTGGAAGCTTTTAGAAGTGACCCATGAAGGCACTAATAAAGTCAAAGATACTAGATTAGATATGTATAGACAAGACTTTGAATCTTTTTCAATGCATCCAAATGAGTCTATTTCTGAAATGTTTACACGCTTCACTGACGTTTGAAATGGTAGAAAATCTCTTGGCGATGATGTTTCAGCTGAAGCAATGGTCAAGAAGATTCTATGGGTCCTTCCGAGCTCATGGGCACCTAAAGTGACGGCAATCCAAGAAGCTAAGGATGTCAAAAACATGCCGGTCGAGGAGCTCATTGGATCCCTAATGACCTACGAGATCACAATGAGGAGGCAAGCTCAAAAGGAGGGCACACCAATCAAGACACCAAAGAACATCGCCCTCAAAGTACAAAAAGAAGTAAGCTCCTCCTCATCATCATCATCTTCATCTTCTTCATCATCAAGCGGCGACTCAGAAATGGAGAATCTCGCCCGCCAAATGCACAAGTTTATGAAGAAGCACAAGAAGAAGAAATCCCGCAAGCACCGAAAGCAAGAACCCACCGAAAAATCCGAGCCCAAGGTGAAATGCTACGGGTGCGGCAAAAAGGGCCATTACAAACCCGATTTCCCACTCAACAAGAAACGGGCCACACAAAAGGAAAAAGGAAAGAAAAAGGTCCTCAAGGCGACATGGAGTGACACCTCCTCCTCATCCTCCTCCTCCTCCTCCTCAAGAGACCAAGGTACAAAATGCCTAATGGAAAAACATGAGGTATCATCATCCTCTTCCTCTTCTTCATCCTCTAGTTATTCAAATTCTTTCAATAATTTGTCTTATGAAGATCTCTCACATGCTAGAGACCAATTAGAAAATGGTTTTCATGAACTTTCTTCTAAATTTGTTTCTTTGAAAAAGAACTTCAAAAAACTTTCCTCCGAAAAAGAACAACTTCTCAAAGAGAAGGAGGAACTCTCCCTTAAAATCCAAAATTTTCCCAATGTTGATTCTTTGGAATCAACCATCAAGGACCTTAGAGAATCCTTAGCCAAGTTCACCCAAGGTGAACAAAATTTGACCAAACTCTTAGGTTCTCAACGAGTATCTAGAACCACCAATGGACTTGGCTACACCAATATAGCTTCCTCCTCCCATGCACCCACTGTTTTTGTAAGGGGGAGCTCTAGTTTTAAATTTTGCAACTATTGTAAAAAACCCGGGCACCTCATTTATGAGTGTGATTGCAAAAATGCCCGGTATGGCCAACCCAAGTCTATTTTCTATTCCGATGAGTTCTATAGGAGAAGACCCGCTATGAGACAAGTTTGGATTGAAAAATCCCTTCTTGCGAGTCTCTCCGGGCCAAAATTTATTTCCTATCCCCAGTGACTTATTGTTTTCATTTAGGGGGAGAATTTTCAAAACCTTGTCTTAGATTCAAACTTTCGATTTCAACACTTGGTATCAAATTTTTTCAATTCAAAATTTTCTATTAAATTCTCATTTCAAATTTTTCAACTCTTGGTATCGAATTTTTATTTCCAAAATTTCAATTGATTTTCAAATCTCAAATCTTGTTTTTCAAATCTCTTTTCCCTCAATCAAGTTTTATGCCCCACGCTATTTTGATAATCACAAAGGGGGAGAAATTTCTTGATTGATTGGGGGAGAATCTTTTCTATCATGCTTTGATTTATTTTCAAACTATCCTTTAAGAATTTCTTTAATTTCAGTATTTTACTTTGATTGTTTTGGTGATTGTGATCATCAAAATAGGGGGAGATTGTTGTACCTCTCGTATCCCCTCGTGGTTTAATTTTCATGATCACAATCACTTTCATGTTTGTCTAATATTGTTTGAAGTGTTTTTGTATGATAGGCACAAGGTTGCCAAGAAAATGGCCCAAGAAAGAATCATCAAGTGGACTGAAATTCAGTCCACCGGCCAACCGGTGTGATAGCACCGGCCAGCCGGTGGACCTGGCAGAGGCATTGCCCACTGCCAGGTTCCACCGGTCAGCCGGTGGCTTGACCACCGGCCAGCCGGTGGCATCCAGTCAACAGTGCCAGCTACTGTCTCCCCACCGGCCAGCCGGTGGCTCCTCCACCGGTCAGCCGGTGGAGCCTGGACCAATTTCTTCTCCTCTGCCAAGGCACCGGCCAGCCGGTGGAGCTGTACCGGCCAGCCGGTAGCCCAGTCAAACTAGCCGTTGGCTTTGACCAGTCAACCCTCTTTTGGCATCCAACGGCTCCGAGGCCTTTTCCAACGGCTCCGAAGACTCCCCAAGGGTTCCATGCCTATAAATAAAGGCCAAGGAAGCCCCGGAAACCAACCGGATCATATACAAAGCCACCGTACACATTTTCCATCTTTGGCGTACCTCCGGCGGACTTCCTCAAAGGAACCCACCTTGCTCCAACAACTTCCACATCCAAGGAGCTCCTTCAAAGAAGCTTGGAAGCGGCCTTCAACATCTCCAATCAATCAAAGGCGCCCAAGGCTTCTCCCATTACGGTTTTTCTTGTTTATTTATTTTGAGCTTAAAATTGGGTTTGTGCCTAAAAACCCCAAACTTTTCTCATCCCCTCTTTCTTTTGGGTTTCACATCACCATTAAGGTGTGAAAAGGTTGTCAAGCTTTCCTTTAAATAGCTTGAGACATAGGTGAGCTATCCTTCACCTGTAAGAAGGATAGTGGGTTCTTGCTAAACCATTAAAAGCAAGTGTGTTCTTGCTTAACCACCAAAAGCAAGCTGTAATAGGTCCTAGTGCTACCTCAAAGCCTAGTGGGTTTCTTGCTAAAACCATTGAAAAGCAAGCGGTAGGAATCTCTCGACGGTTGAGTTGGGAGCGGAGACGTAGGCCGGGTTTTGGCCGAACTCCGTTAACAATTTCTTGTGTGATTGCCTCTTTATTTCCGCTGCACTTTCAACTTTGATTTTAATTTGTTAATCTTTTTTTAAAAGGCAATTCACCCCCCCTCTTTCCATCCTTCCCGTTTTTCTCTGACCCAACAAAGTCCCGGTTCCAGGTGCCACTCAGCAGGTGCCCCGAACCCGGTTGGTCACATGACCTCAAGTGCATTTCCCCAAACAACAGAGGATGCCGACTAGCAGCGAGGACCCAGGTCTGATAGTGGAGAAACTATGCCCTCATTTGTCAAAGTGTAGCGCAGTAGAATAAAATAAAAAGTATACAACAACAGCAGAAGAAATAAACCATGCACATTTAAAATAAACAACTGTAGTAAGAGATAACCAACAGTTATATAGATACAGATTCAACATGTCTCAAGTTCTAAGAAAACAGCCAGAACATGTTACACATCAATACTGTACAGTACAATACAGAGTACAGAAAAACAAAACAAACAGCTGGTAGCATCACGATCCTTAGGCCGGTCACATGCTTCCCTACACCTCAACAACTATCAAGTACCTGTATAGGGACCCTTGCACTTATCCACACCTGTATAAATGTAATATGTTTGGGCTGAAGACATGACCCAAACAGGGTGTGAGAAATAAATCCCAGTAGGCACCCATCAAAGGCCCGTGCCCAACTGTGTGTAAATATGCAACAATAGTGTGCAGTAGTAAAATCCAATAAACTAAGCAGTACTCAAAAGTAACCAACTTTACCAGTTATTGCCATTTTATTATACATTTAATCATTCATTATAAGGAAACCACCACAGTGAATTTATATGTAATCAGTCAGTCAGTGTCCTCAGACATGCAAACCCTTACCCTCAGGTAATCAGAAACGTAACCCGCAAGTAATTGCCCATAGGCATAACAGATATTTCCCTCAGGCGTACAAAGTGTCTCCCTCAGGCACATAGTCTATTACCCACTGGCATGAAAAAAGTTACCCTCAGGATAAAAGATGCACTGCCCTCAGGCTAAGTAAAACACTGCCCTCGGGCTAAACAAGTAACCGGGCCATGCCCAACATGTAAAAAAGAAATACACATGAAATTCATCTCAAGGAAATTCTATAATCATATTTATAAAGGTATACCCTTGGGTATCCTAGCCAAATGGCTAAACAGACGAACGCACCCCCTGGGGTGGTCTTGGATCAAAGCAACGATCCCAAACAACAGTTTATTATTATATTTCATTACCTTTACAGTTCTATTAATTTAAAATAGCCAAGGCCTCAGCCACACGACACCCCAACATGGGTTCATAGCACAAAAAAAATAATACACAAAACACACCACAGTTGGAAATTAAACACCAAGCCACCTACCTTAAACACCCCTGATCAGTATAGTCGAACAAAGATCCTCAAATCATCCAAGAACGACGTAGATCTGACGTGAAAGAAAAGCTAATTCAAACTCAAATAAATTCCCTTAGAGGAAGAATTGGCAAGGACGACCTAAGGAGAGTGGAGGGATTACCCGTGAGGTTCCAATAAGATCGACGGAGGCAGAAATGGATTCCCGACGTGCGATCTGGAGCTCCATGAAGGTTCGGCCGTCTCTCCCAAGCCTTTTGCTGATTCTAAGCCTTCCATGTGAATAGTGGAGGCTACTTACCATTTAAGTGAAAAAAACTACACGGCGTGTACTATTGACAACACGGTGTGTACTTTTCTCATTTAACTATTCCTCTGGCGGCACCGCCAAACTGTTCATCTGCCGACATGAGTACACGATGTGTATTCTCGACTACATGGCCTGTACTATCACTTAGCTGGAGGCTGCTTCCACCACCTTACTTTTTTCCTGCTGACTGACTATACGGTGTGTAAATATACACTACACGACGTGTAGTTGGTTTTTACACCCTTCATCGCTGACATGGCTACGCAACCTGTTTACTCATCCCACATGGACAAAATACATGGCGTGTGGAAAAGTACACAACGTGTAGTCCCAAAATTTAGGATTTTCCCCAATTTTTTTTATTTTCTCAAAAAAAAATTAAGGAAAAGAGAAAAGAAGAAACCCATACCTCAAAATAAGAACCGGGTTCTTACAAACTTCCCCCCTTAAAGCAATTTGTCCCTGAATTTTCCTTCCAAGGGTAGCGAAGATAAATCTTAGGACATATCTGGCCACTAAGCACGTACATCGGTCTCCCACTCCTAGGTTTTGTCCTGCACTCGGCCATACTTCCATAACACCCATACGAGAGGAACTGACCAGCCTCGGAGAACCTTCATGCTCCTATAAACGATACGAATCGAATGCTCCTTAAAGGACGCATCGATCTGAAGCTTAACCTACTCTGGATGAAAGACGTGAGATGGGTCTGAATGATAGCGGCGCAACTGAGATACATGGAAGACGTCATGCATGGCCTAGTACCTCTGTGGTAACTACAACCGATAGGCAACCAGTCCGACTCTCTCCAAAATCTCAAATGGACCCACATACCTCGGTGAAAGTTTACCCTGTCTCCTGATTCGCCTGTGTCCCAACCTCGGTGAAACATGAAAGAAAACCTGATCCTCGACTATGAACTCTAAAGGTCGTCTGGGGTGATCAACATAAGATTTCTGAAGAGACTGTGCGGTAGACATCCTCTTATGAATCAACTGGACCTGCTCAGAAGTCTCCTGCATAAGACGTGGTCCCAGTAAAGCTGCCTCACCTACCTCTAACCAGCACAAGGGTGATCGGCATGGCCTACCATATAAAGCCTCATAAGTTGCCATCACAATAGTTTCTTGAAAACTATTATTATAGGAAAACTCGACCAGGGGTATATGCTTCTCCCAAGATCCCCAAAAGTCTAGGATGCATGCACACAGCATGTCCTCAAGCACCTGTATCGTACGCTCTGACTGGACATCGGTCTGAGGGTGGTAAGTTGTGCTCAGAAGCACCTGTGTACCTAGTGCCCTCTGAAAGCTCTGCTAGAAACAAGATATAAAATGGGCATCCCTATCTAAAACGATAGAACGAGGGACCCCATGATGACGTACGATCTCTAGGATATACAACCTTCCGAGATTGTCAACACCGAAGGTCTCCTTGATCGGCAAAAAGTGAGATACCTTTGTGAGTCTTTCCACAACAACCCACATGGCATCATTGCCTCGAGGTGACCTCAGCAAACCAGTCATGAAGTCCATAGTGACATCATCCCATTTCCACTCCAGGATGGGTAACTGCTGTAACAGTCTGGCTGGCCTCTAATGCTCCGCCTTCACCTACTGATAGGTGGAACATCTCATAACAAAACTAGCTATCTCCCTCTTCATACCTGGCCAACAGTACTAACGTCTCAAGTCACAGTACATCTTGGTTACCCCGGGATGAACTGCCCAAGCCGAAGCATGAAACTCCCGCATCAACTCCTCGCGTATATCCCCTGGAACCCACACTCGTCCATGGAAATGCATAATTTCATCAATGCCTATCCTCCAACCAGGAGAAGGGTCCTCACTAGCCACCGAATCCTGTAGAACTAGGACTTATGGATCAAATACCTGTCTCATCCTCACTCTTTCCTAAAGGGTTGAAGTCACAGCTAAAGAAGAAAGATAGGTCTTCCCCTGACTATCTTGCACCTCCAAATACATCTCAGAGAACAAAGCCATGAGCTGCCACTCACCACTGGCCTCCTGCACTGCCTGTATCTGAGTCCTCCTTCTCAATGCATCAGCTACTACATTACCTTTACCAGGTGTATAGGAAAGCTCAAAATCGAAGGACTAAAGGTATTCTACCCACCTTCTTTGTCTCAGATTCAAGTCACGCTAAGTAAAGATATACTTGAGACTTTTTTGGTCGGTGAAAACCACAAAATGATCTCCCAAGAGATAGTGTCTCCAACAACGCAACACATGAACAACCACAGCCAACTTGAGATCATGTGTCGGGGAATTCCTCTCATGTGGTCTCAACTGCTGAGACCCGTATGCAACAACTCGATCACCTTGCATCAACACTACTCCCAACCCAATACCTGATGCATTACAGTAAACTATATAGCTCTTTCCCTGCTCTGGGAGTATCAGGACTAGTGATAATGTCAACCTTCCTTTCAGGTCCTAAAAGGCTGTTTCTCAAGATTCCGATAAACAAACTTCACACCCTTCTTAGTAAAACCCATCAACGGTGCTGCTAATCGAGAGAAGTCATGTATGAAGCGTCTGTAGTAACCAGCCAGCCCTAAGAAACTCCGTATCTCAAACATGTTCTTACGATGTTCCTAGAAAACTACTGCTCTCACCTTCTATGGGTCTACTGAAACTCCTGCCTCTGAGATGATATGACCCAGGAAGTGAATCTGGTCCATCCAAAAGTGGAACTTTGAGAGCTTAACATATAGCTTATGCTCTCTCAGTGTACTTAATACGATCTCAAGATGGGTGGCATGGTCGTGTCGAGTGTGAGAGTACACCAAAATATTATCCACGAATACTACCACAAAAGAATACAAATAAGGATGGAACACACAATTCATCAGATCCATGAAAACTGCTAGCGCGTTCGTGAGTCCGAATGACATAACCAAGTACTCGTACAGACCATATCTGCTTCTAAAAGCTGTAAGCGGTATATCCGATGGTCTCACACGCAGCTGATGATATCTAGATCTCAAGTCAATCTTCGAGAACACTCATTCTCCACGAAGTTGATCAAAAATATCATCAATCCTCGGCAAGGGATATCGGTTCTTGACCGTCAACTGGTTGAACTTCCGATAATACACACAGAGTCTGAGGGTACTGTCCGCCTTCTTAGAAAACATGACAGATGAAACCCAAGGAGAAGTACTGGGTCTGATAAAACCCTTTGACTGTAACTACTCTAAATTCCTCTTGAGCTTCTATAACTCAGGTGTGTCCATCCTATAAGGAGGAATGGACACCAGTGCTGCCCCTGGAAAAAGCTCAATAGCGAAATCCACCTCACGCTCCGGAGGTAGACCTGAAATGTCATCCAGGAGGACATCCATGAAACGATCAACCACTGGAGGGAAATCCTACTGAAAAGTCCCCTGATCATCCATATATAAACTCACAATCTGGGCTGTGACACCACCTCGCCCACAATGCTCTGGTCCATCTCGACTCGCCTGAACATCCCATTCACCTTTTTATAGAAACTCTCCACCCTCTAGTGACGTGAAACTCACCCTGCGACGATAGCAGTCCACAAAGGCTCGAAAGGGAACCAACCAGTCCATCCTGATAATGAAATCATAAGTAGTTATCTCTAAGACATATAGGTCCCATAGGAAGTGACACCCACCAATCTAAAGGGGGAACTCCATGTACTGACACACACCAACCGCTCTAGTTTCCAACGGAGTGTATAGCGTCATAATAGCAGAAGAAGAAGAAGAACAGAGCCCTAGGATCTCCACAACAAGCATAGATATAAATCTATGTGTAAAACCCATATAAAAAAGTACTGAAGATAAGATAGAAGCTACTAGAATAGTACCTCTGATAGTAGAAGGTTCGGGATCCTGCTCCTGCCGGGTCTGTTGCACTGCATATGCCTGCCCAGTGCCGCGGCCCTACGACACAGCCTGGCTACCCTGAGCTATCCCACCCTGCTGCCTCTGAGATCCTAGTATCTGGATACCATGGCCACGACCACCATCTCTTACTGCATGCCCTGACGCATTCCAGTTTCCCGACTGGTAAGAAGCTACTGGTCCTTCTCCCGCACGCGGAGTCTGCGCAAAACCCCTCTCACTAGCCACTGGTGAAAACGCCCTGAAAAAGAATTGTAGATGACTCATCTTGCCACAAGCTCAACACTCCACTGAATCACGTGGACACTGCGGTCTCTTGTGCCCCACTTTAACACACTGGTAGCTCCTGACTTGGCCACCTGAAGCATCCTTCTGGCTGGTACTGGCACTCTGAGAGAAGTCCATCTGTCTCTTCCTATTTCTTGTAAAAATAGTACCAAAAACTGGTACTGAACCGCCCTGGCCCACACCATTAGATTCCTGTAGGTTCCTCTCTATAATCAGTGCCTGGTTCACAATAGCATGTACTAAAGGAAACTTGAAAACATTCACCAGTGCTCGGATGTCATATCGAAGACCATCCTCAAAGAATCTGGCTCTCAACATCTCATCACCCACCAGAAGGGGTGCAAAATGCTGAAGCTCGGTGAAACGAGCAGAATAATCCATCACCTATATAGTGCCCTGCTTTAGGTTCATGAACTCTCGATGTCTATCTTCTCTCAGCGTCTTTGGGAAGAAGAAGTCATAGAAGACTTCCTGAAAATCTTCCCACGCCATGTCTCTATGATGTTCTGACTGAGTGGTAAAATCCCACCACCTCTTGGCAGAATCACACAGCATATACATCGCGAGCTTGACCCTTCTCCCTAGAGGCATCTCAAGATGCTCGAAAATAGTCTGCATAGACCCCAACCAAGACTCCATAGCCTGTGGTCTTCCATCCCCTGAAAACGTAAGCAGATGCTGCTGCTGGAATATACAAGTCAGCTCAGCCATAAATGTGGTAGCCGGCGGTGCTCCCTGAAAGGTCTGCATGAATCACATAAAGACTTCACGGAACTGCGCCTCCCCGCCTGTGTCTGGTATAACGGCTGACACCACATCTAGATCTGCTGGTGGATCCACTAGTAACCCATGACCCACCATCTATGGAGTATAATCGTTGTCGCTCTCTTGGCGAACAACACGTGGTTGTCTCGGTGGCATGAATCTACATGGTCAAGCGCACACCTTAGATCAAGATTACCATAGACTGAAAAATGAAGGGACCAAAAAGGGAACAGGAGGAAGAAGGAATTTCAAGATTTTCAAAACAAGACTACACGACGTGTATACTGACTACACGGTGTGTACCTGACTTTTCTTCCCCTGCCCGAGTCCTTCTACACGGCTAAGCCACATGACTCCCATTGAAAAAAACTACACGGTGTGTATATAATCTACACGGCGTGTATGGTGAAATTTTCCAATTGCCCGTGTTGTTTGTGACACGACCGACTACTCAGCTTGATACTACATGGCGTGTTACAACCACACACGGCGTGTACACCACCCCGTCTTTCCAGTCACACGGTCAGGTCCACACGGTCTATCACCGGTCAAGAATACATGGCGTGTCCCTCAGGCACACGACATGTACTAGACAAGCTCCGTCGACCCGTGTTGTTAGTTACACGGCCCGATACACGGCTCACTCTATACGTCGTGTTCTATAGTGGACACAGCATGTATGTATTAAAGTTTCCTCCATCCGTGTTGTTAGTTACACGGCCGGACTCTGGGTCTACACTACACGGTGTGTACATCCAATAAAAGGAGTGTTTTTCCCAAGCTTTTCCCTACCCCGTGTCCCCCCCCCACATGGTCTATGACATAGGAAGAGACTACACGGCGTGTACTTAGGGTACACGGCGTGTATTCAAAAAGTTTTCTTTTCTTCCCGAACAGAAGAACACACAACGTGTGTCCGAGGAACTACACGGCGTGTATCCTGGGTTTTCCAGACAGTAAGGCTCAGATACTATTCTAGAACCCAGAAAATACTGAAAACAACACCTAAGTGCCAAATTCCAATCCGTGAGGGCCCATACTCCCCGCGAATCAAAGTTTGACATCTTATATGTGTTATAACAAGATAAACAGACAATGATCCACCAAATTCTGATCAATGAGGGCCCATACTACCCAAAAACCAAATTTTGTCCTCCTTTCTATCAACAGGATCACACAAAAATACCCTATCACATAGCAGGTATTTATCAAAGCAGCTATCACAACAGCATGCTTTTCTAGCACAACAACTATCACAACAACATGCAATTTCTAATGCACCTACATGGTATGGAACTATGCATGACATGTGATTTCTAGCATATGCATAAATGATGCATGAGATGGAATATCCTCATTTCATTGGGTTGAAACTAAATAGAATCCATGGATAAATTATAAACAACACAATCACAAGTACGTCACCCAACAGTGAAAATCAAATCAACTGTAAAATTTTAAAAATCATAAAAAATTGAAAACATATGAGGTAGACTGGCTTTTACCTATACACAAGTTAGCTACGCTTGGGCACAACTTATTACCAACTAATGTTCTCATCCTATCCCCGACTAAGGCACCAAATAGTAAGTCAAAGAAAAGAACCCCTATGATACCACTTTGTAACATCCCGGTTCTAGGTGCCACTCAGTAGGTGCCCCGAACCCGGTTGGTCACATGACCTCAAGCGTATTTTCCTAAATGTCAGAGGCTTCCGACTAGCAGCGAGGGCCCATGTTTGATAGTGGGAAAACTATGCCCTCATTTTTCAAAGTGTAGCACAGCGGAATAAAATAAAAATCATACAACAACAACGGAAGAAATAAACCATGCACATTTAAAATAAAAAACTGCAGTAAGATATAACCAACAGTTATATAGATACAAATGCAACATGTCTCAAGTTATAAGAAAACAATTAGAACATGTTACACAACAATACAGTATAATACAATACAGAGTACAACAAAACCAAACAAACAGCCGATAACATCACAAGCCTATGCGAGGTCCCATGATTCCCTACTCCTCATAAGAAATCAAGTAACTCTATAGGGACCCTTTACCTTATCCACACCTGCAGAAATGTAATCTGTTTGGGCTGAAGACAGGACCCAAATAGGGTGTGAGAAATAAATCCCAGTAGGCACCCACCAAAGGCCCGTGCCCAACTGTGTGTAAATATGCAACAACAGTTTGCAGTAGTAAAATGTAATAAACTAAGTATTACTCAAAAGTAACTAACTTTACCAGTTATTTCCATTTTATTATTCAATTAATCATTCATTATAAGGAAACCACCACAATGAATTTCTGTGTAATCAGTCAGTTAGTGTCCTCTGACACGCAAACCCTTACCCTCAGGTAATCAGAAACATAACCCGCAGGTAATTGCCCACATGCATAACAGATATTTACCTCAAGCGTACAAAGTGTCGCCCTCAGGAACATAGTCTATTTCCCATAGGCACGGAAGAAGTTTCCCTCAGGATAAAAGATGCACTACCCTCAGGCTAAGTAAAACACTGCCCTCAGGCTAAACAAGTAACCGGTCTATGCCCAACATGTAAAAAAGAAATACACATGAAATTACTCTCAAGGAAATTCTATAATAATATTTATAAAGTTATACCCTTGGGTATCCTGGCCAAATGGCTAAACAGAGGAATGCACCCCCCGGGGTAGTCCTGGATCCAAGCAGTGAACCCAAACAACAATTTATTATTACATTTAATTATATTTACAGTCCTAGGTATTTAAAATAGCCAAGGACTCAGCCACACGACACCCCAACAGGGGTTTTTAGCATAAAAAAAATACACAAAACGCACCAAAATTGGAAATTAAACACCAAGACACCTACCTTAAAGGCCCCTGATCAGTATACTCGAACAATGATCCTCGAATCGTCCAAGAACGACGTAGATCTGACGTGAAAGAAAACCTCGTTCAAACTCAAATAACTTCCCTTAAAGGAAGAATTGTAAAGAACATCCTAAGGAGAGTGGAGGGATTAACCGTGCGGTTCCAACAAGATCGACGGAGGCGGAAACAGATTCCCGACGTGCGATCTGGAGCTCCAAGAAGGTTCGACCGTCTCTCCCAAGCCTTCCTCCAGTTCTAAGCCTTCCCTGTGAATAGGGGAGGATACTTCTCATTTAATAGAAAAAAAACAAACTACACAAAATGTACTATTGACTATAGGACATGTAATTTTCTCATTTAATTGTTCCTCTGGAGGTACCGCCAAACTGTTCATCCGTCGACATGAGTACACAACATGTATTCTCGACTACATGACATGTACTATCGCTCAGCTGGCAGCTGCTTCCACCACCTTACTTTTTTCGTGCTGACTGACTACACGACATGTAAATATACACTACACGGCATGTTGTCAGTTTTTACACCCTTCGTCACTAACATGGCTACACACCATGTGTACTCATCCCACATGGCCAAAATACACAACGTGTGGAAAAGTACACGGCATGTAGTCTCAAAATTTAATATTTTCCCCAATTTTCCTTATTTTCTCAAAAACACTTAAGGAAAAGAGAAAAGAATAAACCCGTACCTCAAAATAAGAACCGGGTTCTTATAGATTAATAAATTTACATAATAAAGGAAGTCATTTTTCATTCCATACAACATGAACCTCAATGTGAATTCTTCAATTCTATAAGAATCATAAATTGTAACACCTGTATCCCACATCAATTTCAGATCTTCGATCAATAGAGCCAAATAGACATCAATATCATTACCAGGTTTCTTTGGTCCATATATAAGAAGAGACAATATAATGTATTTTCACTTCATGCATAACCATAATGGAAATTTATAATTTACCAACATGATAGGCCATGCACTATGAGTACTACTTTGTACACCAAAAGGATTGATTCCATCTATAGATAATGCAAGATTAAATTTTCTTGACTCATTTCTAAATTCCGGATACTTGTAATCAATTTTCATCCACTGAGGAAAATATACTGTATGAAATATGTTCCCATATTTAATTATTTTATTTGTATTCCATCTTAATTGTCTCATAGTTTCCTGACATACATATAGTCTTCTAAACTATAGAATGATAGGAAAGTACCATAAAAATTTCGAAGGACTTGATTCATTTTTCTTGTATCGATTTGCACAAAGCTTAGGGAAATTTATGAGTGATTCATGTTCCTTGAGAAACAATATGCAATCATTTGGAAAAGCATGATTTTTTAGAGATCATTCCCATTGACCATAAAATTTGTTTAGCATCATATGTTTGGCATGATAGTTCATTTTCTTCTAGTATCATATAATTTAGGAGACCAAGTAGTTCTGCAATGCTAGTGTCACTCCATCCGCTACCAGATTTCAAATTATATAACTTCAATACAGCTGGAAATGTTTTGTATTTAGTAAAATCGGTATACAATGGTTTCTTGTCACAAATATTTAACTTCTAAAACAAATTTTTAAAATCACAAAGGTCATATTCAATTTCCATTTTCATTTCTTCCATGCAATCTCCATCGTCCTTTACACTAGTATTCATATCAAATGATCCATAAAATGCAATATCATCCCAATCGATGTCCACATTTAGTTTTTCCTTGTGTTTAGTCCAACATTTATAGATCTGATATATTTTGTGACAAATAAAATGTTCTTCCAACTCTTCTAGACTAATTTTTCTTGAATAAAAATAACGTAAACACAAACATAGGATTTTAGAAGGGTCATATGCATGCTCTCTTTCAAACTTGATGAACTATTTAACTCTATCATCATAATATTTTGTCAAATGATTAGCATGAATCCATTTTCGATTCATATACATTCTATTGGATTCATAAAAAGATTAATTTTGTATAATAAATAAATAAATAAATAAACACAAGACATTCATTATCAAAGGTAAAAGTTATAGACCGTTCTAATAAGGGAAACTCAATATTTGATTGTTTCAAAGATTTTCAGTATGTTGAAGAAAATGGGTAATTGAATTTAAGAAAATAATTAATCCACTTTGAAAGGTTTTATCCTATAAATTCATTCAAATGTGAAATTTATAGATAACTCATCCTCATCAACTCATCTCCCATAAATTTATCACTGTATTTTTTTACACATCCTTAATATCTTGTGAACATACACCTATGTTGTTTGAAATAATTTAAGTAGTAGTCATCCATGGGATGACTAATGATCCGAGTAGTACAAGTAACATAAAAGATATGGGGGATGAGTTTGAAACAAAAAAGTTTAATAATCGATGTTTGGGAGATGAAGTCGATGAGGATGACAATTTTCTATAAAATAGATGGGGAATGAGTCTCAAGAAACAAATTTCAATAATAACTGTTGTTTGACACACACCAAGTCTTTCTTAAGTCCCCTGAAAAAATTAAAATATAATATAGGCAATTAAGGAGTAATAATAAACCCAAATATTATAACAAGAATAATAAACTCCCATTCAATCAACTAGAAGATATAAAAATGAATTGATAAAATATTTTAATAAATAAAGAGTTATTTCATATACATGGATAATAACCAGATATTCATAGGGGTGGAACCAATACATGTAGAACTAAAATGATAAATACCTAAAAATAATTTCTAATATATAGAATTTGATAAATTTCATTCTATTTTTTTTCATAAGTGATGTATACACCTAAGGAATTATTACATTTAAAATCAATGGTATATCAAATATTTGAAAACATATCAAGACTCTTGGGATGTTATACCACCACACCGACCCATCCCAAGGATTTTAGGGAGGCCATCAAATCAGATCTACACATCTAAAGGATTCTTGGGAGGCCATATAATACACCTTGACCCATCCTTGAGATTCTAGGGAGGCCCATAAAGAAGTTGTCATAAAGCAATAATACACATCAATAAGATATATCACAAACAAGGGAGAAAACCACGCCAACCCTTGCAACATATATCCCATACACATTTAAACACACACACACGCACACACACACACACATATATATATATATATATATAAAATAGAATTTATAATACACATAGTTACAAAAAAATGCACATTTAAACATAAATTTTAATGAAAATAAATATAATCCCTTCTTAATTTGGAAATCTAGAACCACAATTTGTGAATAAATAATTATAAAATCACCCTTATATTATAAGTTCTAAAAACTCATATAAATAGATAGAAATATATATATTTACACACACATATATATATATATCTACATATGTATATATATCTTTATAAAATAAACTTAAATTTATAAAAATATATATAACCCTTATAGTAGAATATAAAAACATAATAAAATAAATACAACCCCATACTAATTTTAAAAATATAGAACCATTGAAAATAAATAAATATTGTATCACCCTTAATAAGATTTCTCTTAAAATAAAATAACACTATTCTAAGCAAATAAAATTTTAAGGAAAAAACCTCAACCAAAATATTAAAATATAATTTAAATAAATAAATTCCCTTATATGAGTTGCATAAAAGAAGCTTTTGTTGATGCTTCACACCATCACCAGACTAAGTACTTGATTTCTAAATCAATTTTATGATTCATTTAAGGTTTTTATATCAAAAAAATCCACTGTTTATATAGTGGAATAAATATTTATTTAATTGGTTTATCTGTGGACCAGAGGTGACTCTCTAAGTTTTCAAAACAACAACAAAATTAAGCTTGCGAAGAAAGATGGGGTATAAATGTACACACCTAATCAAATTGGTTCAAAACAAAAATTTAAAAAGGCTAAAATAGGATATCCAAATTAGTATTAAAGAAAACAACAGATCATAAACACAAGAAAAATAGTATACAATGACCGAAGCACAAATAACTGATGACATCTTCAAAGAAGAAATCAAAAATGAAATGATAAATACAGAAATAAAATCGAAACCTATAATGGAAAACACTTGCCTACCTCGCTAGGTTGAAGAAAATCTGAGACCCTCAAATCTAAATCTCAATGTTTTCTTTGGAAACCCTAATTTCAAGAGAGCACCAGATTCCAGACGATGTTCAAACAATTGGAGGTAGTTGGTTTATGTGATTTGAGATTTGATTCACTGACGAGTGCCGAAAGTGGGTGGCTATAACACCCCATAATGATAAAGGGTTAAATTACTAAATGATATGACTCATGTAAACAAGGTGAACCTTCCTTTTCTAGAGTCTACCTGGTTAGAAATCCATAGTTAAGCGTGCTTGTCCTGGAGTAGTGATCAGGATGGGTTACCTTTTGGAAAGTTTCCCAGGGTGTGTGTGAGTGAGAACAAAGCACATTGGAAAGGACATGTGTTGGATTGTGGGGACAATCATTAGTCAAATAACCCGTTCAGGCATGTGGGTGGGACCTAAGGTGGGGACCACATGTCTGTAGAGAAATTGGTGGCACCTGGTGGGATAGGACCCGACGACCATGTTAAGGCGGGGTGTCCGTGCTATCACCGGGACCCAGTTGTTACACTTGGTATCAGAGGTGGTACCCAACCTTAAGTGCAATACACTTCCTTGGTTAATATGTAGGGACCACACTACAAATCTGAAAATATCTTACCACACTGTGAACTAGAAGATCAAAATACAAAGGAAGTTGAATAATTTTGAGTTTTTATAGAGTACAAGTGTACATGTTAAGACAATACACATTTCACTATGAAGAATTCACAATAGATTTGATATTTTTATAGTCAGAGTAATCACAACATGGAGAGATAGGATACACTAAAACTTATCTTGAAGTTTAAAGAAGTTATAGAAAAACTGACCTATTTCACTATGAAGAAACATGTCGTACCATGAGAATGGGTTTATAAATAATTCAAAAAACATTGATGATGTGGCTATATCATACATGATTAATGGTTAGTTAGACATCTTAAACTACCAAATTTTAATTTATTTAAGAAGATATGATTAAATAATATCCAAATGATTTTTTTAAATAAGAATAAGTTTTAATTTATCATATTTTGAATTTAAAATTTAAAATTCAAATTATTTTTTGGATATAGGAGAATATATTATTCAAGTAAAGGTGGGGCAGGATCACATAGAATAGAGAAGGGAGTGGAATTGAAGATAAAAGATTAGAGGATCTGCTATGATGAAAATATTTATTATCTAATAGTGACTTGTGAAATTTAATCATAACAAATTTCATTAAAGATCATTATTGAAAGAAATATTTCATTGTGTATACCATTGAGGATCTGACATAGAATAGAAGATAAACATGGAGAACACCCTTGCTATTTGGTTATGTTTTTCTTTGTGTCAAACTTTGTAAGATCAACTTGTGTGTTGATTCTATCATTATCCCTCTTGAAAGAAGTGAGTGGAATATAGTAAGAGTCCATGGAACTTGGTAGATCAATGATATATTCTTAAAGTTGTAGTCACATACTAGTGAAGTAGTGGTTAATCGATATATCAATACATCATTGATACATGCTCCTTGGAGTATCCTTTTATAGGTGAACCATGTAAAATTAGTCTAATTTACCTTTTTGTATTTGATTGAGATTAAAAATTAGATTCAATTTATATTTTCCAACACAAAGAAAATATCCAATTTTTTCTAAATAGAAGAAGTTTCATCACCCTAATTCACCCCCTCTTAGGGTGTATAGTGGGTCCACGGTGCAACCAGTGGTATCAGAGCCACTGGTTATTTGTTGAAACTATTGAGAGTTTTATACAGTCATGGAGAACATTGAGAATGAAAGGGGGTATACTTATTCAATGGATAAAATTATTAGATATGGAATAACATGATGATATCTCATCTAGGATCTCTTATAATCAATGTATATTCTAAAATAGTACATAAGATATAAATAAGTGATCCCAAAAAAGGTAAATTACAGAAGCTAACAAAAGGTTATTGAATAACAATGCTAAGGCTCATTATGCTTTATCAGAGGAACTTTCTAATAAGATATATTTTAAGGTTATTTGATTCTCAATTAATAAATATATTTGGGTTAAACTTGATAATATATTTTAAGAAGACACCATGTCATACTCTAGGTCATATTCATGCTTTAATTTGCATTTGGTTTATATATTTTGTGGTTCTAGAGGTTTTTGGGAGTTGGGGGTTGAAAATTTTTATTATTAGGAAATAAAGTCCAGAAACATAGTTTTGGTTCACAAATTTGTTATAAACATATGGTAACTGCGCGATATTCCACTGTGTGTCCTAATGGCATTTTTCATGGTTTGAGAAAAGTTTTTCAAATCGTGTGATCCCTTAGAAAAACCATGTAGGTATTTGGGATTTGGTAAATGGGTTGTCACATGGCTTGATCACAGTTTGTAAAACTACATGGAACTCCCTAGAAAACTAGGTTCCTCAATTTTCAAAGGACAAAGGCCACTATATAGTTGGGGCATGGTTTGTTAAACTGGGCGGCCTAACCATACGCCCAGATCTAAACCTCTTAAAATTAGAATTTACCTCGATTCCCTTGGTACTTTTTAAGTCCCATACTCTTGTAATTGATAATTATCCAAAAGAAACATCTCCTTGATGTTATATGAGGTTATACCCTTGGTCTCATAGTGAATCCCCATCTCTCTAGGTGAATCTCTTTGAGGTATGTGTGTTTTCTAGAAGTTATTTTCTCCTCTTTCTAGATCTACCACCGATATCTAAACTTCTACATGCTGTGAAAACCTATATGTGATATTATGAATAGATCAATGGTTTAAATGGATAATTGATGGTGTTAATCTTAGATCTAGGCTTATGAGGACCCGATCTATTTGTTTCCCATTATTAGTTTCAAAGGAGAAATTATTCTATTCATTTTCTAGGTAGGTGCCTCTATACAATAGTTCTAACCCATGAATTACTTATTACTCTTGTAAATTCCTATGGTTTAGTTTGTGAAATTTATTTATTCGATATAAAAGATGATTTTGTTTCCTGAAATTCATATTGGGTAGCATGAAAAAAGTTTTTTTTAATAAAAAACAATTTATTCCCTTTATGAGTTTGATAAAATGCCTCAAAAGATGACTTTGACTTGAAAAATGGATTTTCAATGATGGGAGTAAAAATTATATAATACTAAAATGTTTGTAAAATTTTGAGCATGGTATTTGAAATGTTTTTACTAAACATAGCATATTGGGAGCCTTTAGTGCTTCAGGTTTTAGACCTATAAAACCTTAGTGAGTGTGGAACCACTATGTGCTTTTCTTGTGATATTGATAGACTATGGAAGGACTCAATATTGGTAGGATTCATGGTATCCCAAGATTAGAATTCATTTTAATGTCCTATTATGTATTCCCATAGTCTAGACCCCACTTGTTCTTAGTTTTATTCATGATGGTATTGTTTCAAGTTGGATATCTCACATGTTTATCGCATGGGTTTTCCATTTAAAATTCTATGTATAAATTTACACTATCTTTCACTGACTTTTCATATTTCTAATTTATATGAATATGAAATGATTTAAAGGAAACTAAATTATGTTGTACAAAATGGTTTTTCATTTGAAATTTATTTATAAACTTATTTTTTTAAAATATAGAACTAATAATTTCATTGTGATGGACATTGTCTTGATTCTTTGATGGTATCCTACTAATATTTAGCACTCACACCTTAATTTTTTTCCTTTGGGAATTTGTAGTCATGGTTTTTCAGGATAAAAATAAAGGGAATGGTGTGATGTTGAATGGAAGATCCTCTTGGTTGATATTTCCTTTATATCAGTCTCAGATGTTGGTGATGAATAGTTATATGGAGAATTGGGTTTGTAATTGGTTGGTTTTTATTCTAGTTTTAACCTTTTGGATAAGTTTTTTTATGTCCTATGGTTGTATACCCTTTTCTTAAATTTTTTACTCTAATTGTTTTCCTTACTATTTTTAGATATAAGACATATTCTATTGTGTTTTTAGGGTAAAATTAATCCCTTGGTTTGTATATTGATACCCAAGTTCTTATTACCCGCCCATGGTGACTATGATGTTCTTCAAGCCTTGTACCGAGCCAGCTCGGGTGACACGTTAGGTTAACCGAGATTATTTTTCTACAAAATGGTATCAGATCTTACTGAGCCAAAAGTTTAGTGGCACTTCTTAGGTTCAGTCTAGGGTCTAGTATATTAGATCTAGGAATTTCCTGGGCTCAAGGAGTACACTTAAAGTAGGTTCTTGATCCCCAACTTTTTCAATTCCACTTGATTTTACCTAGGAATTCAAGATTTAATTTTTTTTGATTCTTTCTATGAGTTATGGTTTGATATGATTACCTATGATCCTCATTGGAATATTTTTATCTCCTAAGGGGTTTTCCTAAATTTGGGGTGTAAAAATGAAGAGTAATCAAGTTGTAAGATTGACTTAAATGGACTGAAAAAATATATAGTGATCAAACACTTGATTTTGGAAATGTTAAGATGGTTGTGATATGCTTGGCACATAAACATCAACCTTGTGACTTGGTCAAGCATGACTACACTTCCCTTTTTTTTGTTTAGAACCCATGATTGTTGGATTATTTGAGTAAATCTCATTGACGAGAAAAAATCAAGGTGGTTTATGGGATATGTTTATATCACGAATTAGTTTGATTTATAGTTATTTCATTATTTTGTTTATATATGTGAAGTACAACCAGTTTATGTGTGAAAAATTAACGTCACAAAAAATGTTTTTTGTATGAAAAGTGAAGCTTTAACACTTTCTTGTAAAATGATTCTTTGTTTCTAACTCATGTATTTAAAAATTGGTTTTTAACAAAATATTGTAAAGGGTAGGTTTTTGGTTTTAAGAAAAAACTCATGATTTATTTCAACATGTAATTTAGAAGAGAAAATGATATTTGAAAGAGGAATAATAAATCAAAATAAGATTATGATTTTTAAGAAAAACTAGTTTTATAACTTGAATGGATTAAGAAAAATATTGGGTGTTTAATTGGTGGGTTCTTTTAAAAAGCACTTCAAACATGAAAAATGAAATTCAAGATAAAAGTGAATCATATTTAATGATTTGGATTGAAATTTAAGAGGTTTCATCTTGTGATTGAGGAGTTGTGAAATTTTTCCTTTTATTTTATTTTATCTAAAGTAATAGAAGATGCTTACTTATGAAATGGTTTCTTTGTATAAATCCATTTCAAATGGTGTTTGGATATCTTAAAAATGAATATTTTCTATAAATGTTTCTTCTCTTTAAGTGGGATTATTTTAAAACTTATATGAATGTGTTTTATTTCTATTTTATTTATTTATAAGTTTTTTTTGACCCTTTATTGTGTGTAGGGGTTATCTAAAAAGCCTTTATTGAGGTTAACTTCAACTATAGTGTTTATTAATTATAAGCCTAGTTGAGTCTTGATGATGTTCCTATGAAATCTCAGGCATGGAGTTGGGATATGTCTTGATGTTGGGATAAATGAGTGATGTCTTAAGGATTTCACCAATTAAACACTCATGGAAATAATCTATCTCACTTTGACCTTGATTTGGTAACATATGTACATGATCTTAGAACTTGGTGACACTATATCCTCATATAACAATTTTTGATATATTCATATCATATAATCTTAAAATATACTTTGCACAATAGGAATCTAATCTTAAAATAGAAATATTGGCATAATTAATTTCAAATATTTGATCTTGATATTGTGTAAACTCTCAGAAAAGGAGGTGTGGTCACATATACTATTAGTTGGATATTACCCATATAAGATGTGAAGAAATAAAAGAGGAGGGATCCTTGGTGAACATATTTGAAAAAATTATATTGGTTGCGAATTAGGATTTACTATGCTTCTATACTCAACTTGTGAACAAGATTTTTATTCTTTATTCAATTAGATTTAGCTCATACAAGTAGTGAATTTAGATTGAAATAATTTTAATAAAACTATTTATGGTGAGGATACCTCAGGTTTCTAGTTTTAGTATCCTAATGGTTCATTATGTCTTCAGAGGCATTTAGTAGTTTCATTTAATCTGAGTCAGTGGTTGGTCGATTTTAAAAATAGGTCTAGTTTTTTTGTGCACTATAGGGTTACCAAGAGGTGTCATGACATGAGATCTCAATGTTAGTGACCCAAAATGTGTCAGAAAATTGCAGATTTTATGTAACGATGCCTTGTGTGCTAGAAAAGTAAAGTGAAAAACTACATACCCACTAGTTTTATATGGACTTATACATTCCATTATGGAAGATGGATGAAGGAACCATGGACTTTGTAACTAAAATACCATATAATAATAGTGAAAAATATATGATTTGGGTACTCATTAACTGATTCATGAAATCAAATCACGTATTTCCTACCAAGGAGATGATTATGGTAGAAGATCTTGAATGTTTTTATAATAAAGGGGTGGAAGCTCCTTGGTGTACCTAAAATTTTTGTCTATATAAGATACCAATGCATTACCTTAAAATTTTGGAATGGATTTACTAATGTGATGGGTTTTTAGATGAAGTAAATCATGACATTCAATCTTCACATGGATGGTCAGATAAGAAAAATCATCCAATTCTGGAGGTTATGTTTCTAGTGTGCATTCCTATTTTTTTTTGTGGATTTTGGGTTTAGAATCTACCATGGTTTTTCAATTAATTGGATTCACATTTAAGTGTATTATGATAGACCTTATGGATCTACTTGATATAGGGAAAGTTTAGGTGAATGATCTCTGGTAGGATTGAGTGTTGTTCAGGGGAGATGAGAATGGCGTAGTTATCTAAAAATGGTTGGAAATAGTTTTTTCTCACCAAAAATGTTATCCAGATTGCCATCTTTGTCTGTTGGAGGTTATGGAAGGTGATCAGGTCTTTCTTAGAGTTCCACCTCATTTGAGACATCATCAATTTAGGAATCATGGTAAGTAGGCACTAAGGTTTGTTAAACCTTTTGAGATAACCAAATAACTTGTAAAGGTGGTATATTAGTTGGAATTTCCATATCACTTGATATTTATTCCCAATGTGCTTCATGTATACCAATGGAGGAGGCAACAAACAGATATTTCCCATGTGATTGAATAAGAGGATTTTGGTCTTAATCCCAATACCTCTGTGGTTGAGAATTTGACTCAGATTATGGATCACCAAGATAAGTTATTGCATGGTAAAACAATTCCTTTGGTATATGTAATTATATAAGTATAGACAAGATAGCCATGAGAAATGGGAGAGTGAATCATTTATGAGGTATTCATGACCTTATCTTTTTGTGAGTCTAGAATATTAAGAGATTTCTGGGGGAAAAAATATTTTATAGTGGGGAGAATTGTGACAATCTATGGATCACATGTATGCTTTAATTTGATCTTAGATTATCTCTTTTGGGGTTGTAGAGGTTTTTGAGAGTCTGGGGTCGAAAATTTAGAGTTTTGGGAAAGATAGGCCATGAAAATGGTTTAGGCACATAGTTAGTGATAACCTTGTAGAAGCCGTGTAGTATCGAACAATGAGCCCTAGTGAAAATTTTCATGGTTTGAGCTTGGTTTTTCAAATCATGTGAGTCCTCAAAAATACCATACAGGTTCGATGAGTTATCTTATGGGTTTTATTATGAATTGATCATGGGTTTTTAAACCATGAAACTCTTTATAATAAACCTCATGTCTCTATTTTCAAAGCATAGAGGCCACCACATGGTTGGTGAAAGATTATTTATACCAGGTGGCCAAAATGTGTGCCCAGATCCGAACCTCTTAAACTTTGAATTTACCCCAATGAACTTGGTCTATTTTAAGTTTAATCCTATCATAATTCCTCATTATCATGAACCATCCTCTTATTAAAACTCTACGAGGTTCTCCCATTGGTCTCATGGTGAATCACCATTGATCTAGATGCATCTCATCGATATATGTGTGTTTTTCATTGTTATTTTCTTCTCTTTATAGATTTACCATCATTCTATCAACTTCTCCATTCCATGTAAACCTATATGGGGTATAATGAACCAATATATGGTTTAGATATAGAATTAATGGTGTTTCTCTTGGATCAAGCCCTGTGAGGACCTGATCTATTCATTTCCAATCACTATTTTCAAAGGAGACGTCATTATCTTCATTTTTGAGGTAGGTGTCTCTATACAATGGAAATAACACATGAATTACCTTATGTTCTTGTAAATTCATTTGGTTTGGTTTTTAAAATTGATTTATTTTATATAAAATATGAATTTTTTCATGAAATGAATCTTGGGTGGCATTAAAAAGGGTTGTTTTAAATATTTTTTCTTTAAAACCATTTTATGCACTTTATGTGTTCAATGAAATACCTAAAAGATTATTTTGACTAAAAAAATGGAATTTCAAGCATGGAAGTGGGGATTATTTGCTATGAAAATATTTTTAAAATTGTAAGAACGGGTTTTTAAATGTTTTCAGAAAACATAGCACATTATGGACCTTGGGTGCATCAGTTTTTGGACCTAGTAAAACTTAATGAGTGTGGCACCACTAGGAGTTATTCTTGTAATATTAATATATCATGGAAAGACTCGATATTGGTAGGATTTAAAGTATTCCTCTCTTAGTTTTCCTTTTTATGTATGAGTATGTATTACCATTGGCTAGAGCCTACTTGTTATTGGTTTTATACATGATGGTATTGTTTCATATTGGATTCCTCACATGTTTACTGTATGGTTATTCCCTAAAAAATTATATTTATACATTTACACTACCTTTAATGTACTTGTTATATTCTTAGTTTATGTGAATATAAAATAATTTATAGGAAACCAAAGTATGTTTTATAAAATGGTTTTTCATTTTAAATTGTTTTATAATTTTTTTTATTTTAAAGATAGAAATAATGGTTTCATGGTGATAGACATTTTATAGATTCTTTGGTGGAATCCTACCAAGATGTAGTGCCCACAACCCACTTTTTCCTTTGAAAATTTATAGTCATGTTTTTTCATGATACAAGTAAAGGGATGGGTTTTATATGGAATGATAATGCCTCTAAGTTGATATCACCTTCATAGTGGTCTGGGATTATGGTAAAAAATAGTCACATGGAGACTTAGTTGGTTTTGATTTCAGGTTTAACCTTTTGGCTTGGTTTCATATGTCCTATGGTTGTGTACCCTTTTCTTCTATGTTATACTCTAATTATTTTCCTTACTATTTTTATACATGCGACATATTATTTGTATTTTTAGGGTAAAAGCATTCCCTTAGTTTTTATACTGATACCCAGGTTCTTATCACCACCCTATGGTGACCAGGAACACGCTTCATGCCTTGTGCTGAGCTATCATGGGTGAAATGTTAGGTTAACCTAGGTTGGTTAGTTACTAAAGTTACCAAGGATCATTGAACCACTAAGAATGGAGATTAAATAACTAGTGAGCTTTTACAAATTTCAATATTTATGAAACTAGACCCCTATAATATTTTAGTTTTATTTCCTTGTCAAATTTTATAACAAACTCGAAATCATGTAAAGATAAGAAAGTAAACAAGGAACACAATATTTACAAGGTATAAAATCAGTGTTAGAACCTACATCCTTTCCATAGTTTCTCCCATGGGTTCATAGAAATTTAATATTAGAAATAAGTGAGTAAAAAATTTGAGACAACTCCCGTTAGAATCCTTTTATCTCTTGATAAGTATTATTACACTAATTCCCATATATTTACAATTTTTTTCTTACAAAAATAATCCAAAATAAATATGTGAAACTTTGTAACATCATCTCCCAAAATTTTTCTCTCAGATTTCTCTATTTTTTTTCTATGTCCAGAAATATATATCTGGTGTTCCCTTTTATACTTGTAGAAAAGTTAATCCATTGTGCTTCATTGAAACTATGTTAGCTTTTTTGAACTGATTTATATTCATTTAACAATATCACTACCGATCTCTTATTCATGGGAACTATATCTGATGAACTCTATCCATTTCTATATGTCTGGAAATTTTTTATTGAAAGCTCTATCCAATTATCCTATAGAAAATTCTATCTATAACACTTATTTAACATGAAAAAAACTTTGGTTGGAAACTCACTTCTGAATTTTTTTTTACAGCACTCCAGTTTTTCCATATATGTGAATTGTAAAAAGTACATTGCATCTTTAAACCCTTTTTATAGAATATATATAAGTAGAAAATGTAAGAAATAATTTTCACTTTCCTTCTTAAACCTATTCTAAAATTAATCATTCCTTCTTAAATGAAAATAGTTGGACGCTTCTCAACTTTTCTAGAATCCTCTTAAAGCTTCTTGAATTATCCAATAATTTTAACATTTATCAAACATACTTAACATAATATGTTAATGAACTTAGCCAATTTATCTTACCTTATTATGAAATCAAAACCAATTTAAAGAAAGAAAAAACAATATAATAAATTTTAGGACTTTACAAATTTTCCTAGAGAAACTTTGCCCGATGAAATGTTTATATAATGGCTTCATCACAAATGATTGTCCAATGGAATGTTTATCTGATGAATCATCAAGAAAAAATACCCCATCTAGTGATTTTTTTGTCCAATATTATTCCTTAGATCAAACTTTATAAGAAATGAACTTCTTTTAAATGGTCATCCGATGAAATTAATAATATTAATTTGACGACCATATGTCCAATAGATCCTTCTCTATCTGATTACAAAACATCACAACTTGAATTTTCTTCATATGGATGAATTTTTTTATATGAATTTAAAATAGATTCTTTATTTGAATATGATTTTTTTGATCACCCCATTTTAACTTATTTTCAATAGATTATATTTATAAACATCCTTTATTTGATGGATGTCTTTCCAATGAATGTTTGTCTGTTTGGACTTTCTTTCAGCAGAACACTTCATAACTTCACAACTTGAATATTCAATTAGCATATAATGAAACTATTATCTTCAAAAATCATACAAAATATCTATTTTATAGTCTATATACCTCTTTATATTTCTATTGTCCCACTGAATATGGCTGATCACTTTGTGGAAACTTCTAAAGACTTTTGTCACATATAACTTTCTTCATCCGGTGCACTGTCTGGATTTCAATTTTTTTATTTCTCCCTTTGAACTTATACAGATTTTGAAATATAAATTATTATTCCACTTTTTTATTTATTTATTATTTTATGAAACTCCACAAACTCAGCAAAAAACATTTCTCCTTCCATAAAATTAGTTTTTTCCGATGATCTATATTTGGTTTGTTTGGTGACTTCATGCAAAATTCCCTTGGTAAAAACTCAACAATTTGAAATGTAATATTTTCTTATATAAACTTCATCCATAGTGTTTTTTTGGATAAGATCTATCTGGTAAAAAATTTCAAAAACTCACCCATTAGATAATTCTTTATTTTATCACCTTCTATCCACTTTACAATTCTCTATTTGGAAAGGTTCATCCAGAGAACACTATTTGAAACTCTAAATCTTAAAATGATCATATGAAACTTTGTGTTTGAAAAAAATTCAACTCTACCTTTGGAAAAAATATTTTATCATGAAGTTTTACCTGATTTTATTAACTTTTGGACCAGAATATGATCATTTAAATTTTAAGGAAAGTTTCTCAACAAAGTTAATGAAAATTTATTACTTCCTCTCTTCCTCCAAAATCCTTGTAACAAAAATTTCTTTCCAATTTTTTTTCAAAAAAATTATTTTAAAAATTCCAGAAACTTTATAGCCTATTAAAAAAACTATTCTTAACAAATGAAAGTTAAAAAAATAAAATTTCTTCTAGAAAAACATCAAAAGGATCATCAGTTACTGACACAAAAGTGAAGGAGGCAAGTTTTAGGTCTTATAGTGCTTGTTTGATGATCTAAAAACGTGTTTTAATAAAAACATAGATGGTTTTTAACTATAATATTGAATTTATTTATTCTATTTGAGGTATTGGTTATGAAATCAAAGATTATAACATAGTAAATAATATTACCAAAATATTACCTATTATGTACAATACATAAGTTTCATCACTAGAGAAGATGATTCTTGGTGAGTTGCCTCTTAATGAATTAAACAAAAAGTTTATTTCATAAGATATATAGTTGAAAACAAAGATCTATTTATAAAATTAATTTAAAGAGATAACATTCAAGGTTTTTGAGAGACATAAATTTTAGGAAGCTAAACATGCGGGTGATATAAGTGATTATTTTTTATCACCTATTTCAAGGAAGTTTAAAAGAGGTAAATGATGATTTTTAGAAAATATATATCTAGACTTTTTTTCTTTTTAAAGTTTTGGAACATAATTTTTAGATTTACAAATATATTTTTATGAATAAGGTATTGAGTATGATTACTCACCAAAATATAAGAAGATGTTTACATCTAGAAGGAACCTCAATTTTGGAAACTAAAGTGGTTAAAAGTTTCAAAGGTTGGGCTTATTAGTAATAAAGAATAGGAATATGAATAATATATATTGTAATACATTTTAATTTAATTTATCTTAGATGTAAAGTATGAAATGATTAATTTAGTAGGGAAATATAAAACTAAATAAGAATATGATGATCAACCAAAAGGAGTTGTAGATATTCAAGTGGAGTTTAAAGGATCCCTTGAAGATATTGATTTACAAAGAAAGGAGATCAAAAAAAATAATGGTTTTTTGAAATAGTTTTCAATCTATGTTAATAAACTTGAAGTTGAAGTTGATCATCTTGAGAAAGTTATGGAATATTGTTAAAAGAATAATGTGAAATATAAATAAGCTGTGAGTTATATATTAAGGATTGAAGAATAAACTAAAATTATTTATGATCATAATTTATCTATCAAAGATAAAGTCAATAGGTTTACAAATATCGAAGAATAAGTAGTTTCTTTGAGAAATGTGGTTGAAACTAAAATAAAAATAAATAGTTCAAAGATTAATCTTATGTTTGGGAAGTTTTTAGATGAAGTTCTAAAATAGAGGACTAAATTAATCACATTATAATTTGAATAAATAATGAGTTATCAAAGGATAAATAGTATGATAAAAACAGGTACTATATTTGGTGGTGAATAATCAAAGACAAGTTTTTTAAAAATTAAGAGTACATGCAATCTTTTGAAGAGAAATATTTCTCAACTAATGATAAATTATCAAAAATCAAGAAATTATTTAAAAGATGGAGATGAGTGGAGATAAGATAGACATAGAATTTTTCCATTGATGAAATGTGAGTTATGTGGTTTTCTTGGCCACAATTTATATTATTTTGGAAAAGTTGAAAGCTATATATTAGGAGAAGATAGTTTAAGCCAATAAATGAGAGTTAAAACATACACTTAATATCAGATAAGAAATTATTTCTATGGTTACTATTTTAATTATTCAAACTTTAGAAATAATGTAGTATATTTTAGGTAGATAAGAGGAAGACATTCATATAAAATATAATAAAAATTGGATGAAAGGTAGTCTAATTTAGTTCCTTTGAATAACATGTTTTATCATATTTAATAATAAGAATTAATTATGTTATCATGTATTGAAAATAATGTGAAATGACCAACCAAATTCTTAACTCATTCAAGAATAACTTGGAATAAAATAAGGAATATTGAGAAGGAAAACATAGTTAGAATTTATTTAAAAACAATAAATAATAATAACACATGAATTTTGGATAGTGGGTTTTTATCTCATATGATAATTAATATGAACTTCTTAAAGAATATAAAATAATATTTAATATAACTATATACTTAAATTTTTTTGAGTCATTGAATATAAAAAGAATTGGAAAGACTCAATGTATAGATATGAGTTTAGAAACACTGATGTAATTTTTGTCGATGGTTTAGGATATAATTTATTAAGAGTTATTTTACTTTGTTATTCAGGTTTGAAGGTTACATTTGGTTGGAAGGATTAATACATTGAAAGAAAATATGGAAATTCTTTGATGAAATGTTTGATAAATAATGTAAAGTTATATCAGGTTGATAATAAGAAAAACACTTGTCTATTAATAGTGAAAGAAGAAAATAGATTTTGGAGTTGGAGGCTTGGAGACATCAATCAACAAAGTATGGGGAACTTTTCAAGATTTAGAGAAAAGTGGATATTCCTATCCTAAAGAAATATGTAGAAAATATATTTGAATATTTTATATAAGGAAATATGGTTTAAAATATATATCCTTTAAATAAGAAGATATAATACGGTTTTTTGAATGTGATTCACACTAATGTGCATGGTTTGATTGGTCAAGTAAGAACCTATGGTGAGAAATATTTCATTTTATTTTTAGATAATTATAATAGTATGTGGGTGTGATATGTTCATACATTCAAAACTAGAAGTTATATATTTCATAAAAAGGTTTTAAAAAAGAGCATAAAATGAATATAGAAAAACTATGAGAATTTTGAGATCATATAATAAAATAGAGTAGAAAACTTGTGAATTTGAAAATTATATTGAAAGTCATGGAATTAAGAAATAAGTGTCTTTAGTGAAAACCCATCAACAAAATGGGGTTATAGAAATAATAAATCATATGACCAAAAATTTGAAAATACATTGTTTATAGATAGTAGGATTTCACTTAACTACATGAAAGAAGAGGTTTAACTGGATAAATACTCAAAATTGAGTATTACTCAGTCCAATAGTAGAGAGGATGCCACAAAAATATATCATGGAAGGAAACTATCTTTGAAGTATCTTAGTGTATTCAAAAGATAATAGTTCCTTCATAATAAATAAAATAATCAAGGAAAATATGGTAATGCATTATATTTATGAATTTTAATAATCTTCTCAATAAAGAGTAATACCTAAAAATGTTTAAATAGGAGTCTAAATAATATTTTTGAAAGTTTTGATGTAAAAATTATTGATAATGAAGGAAAAGAAAATATTGGAAATTCAGTTTATGAATAAATGTTTAAAGAAAGTGAATAAAAAAATACATATTTGGGAGAAACTCAAGATGATATATCTAATGAAGATTCAGAGGTTGAATCTATAGAATAACATAGTGATGAGGTGAGTCAACCTATTAATTATTTAATAAGGAAAAGGGATCATGTTGATCTATGTAATATCATTGGAAAATAATATTCTCTAAATCAAACTTAGAGTATGAAAAGAGTAGATAATACTACTCTATTATTTGAGATTAAACTCACTTCATTTGAAGAAGTGGAAAATAAATAATTTTGGGTGAGATCCATGAATGATTAATTAGATAAAAATAATAGAAAGAAGACTTGGAATCTTTTATACATAGCTAAAAATCATGAAGTAATTTGTATAATTCAGGCCTTTAAGAAAAATCTAGATAAAAATGGAAATGTAATTCAGAATAAATAAATATCAGTTTATAAGGGACATTATCAAGTTAAAGTCATTGATGTTGAAGATAATTTCACATTTTTGGTAAGAATGTAGCCTATTAGATTATTTCTAGTAGTGGTGGTCTAACAAAAATTCAAAATATTTCAGATAGATGTCAAGACAGTGTTTCTGAATGTAATTACAAATGAGGAGGTATATATAAAAAATCTAGTTTTATTTATACTTGGAAATTATGATTATAAAGTTTTTAGGTTGAGAAAAGTTTTGTATAGCCCAAATAAAGTACCTCATTCTTGGAATGAAAGGATGGATAATTTTTTTGAGGTGGATGGAGTTCAAAAGAGGAGGGGTTAATCAAAACCTCTATGTGAAAATTTTAGAAGTGGATAATGTCATGGTGTTAGTATATGTTGATGATATCCAGTGAAAAAAGTATAATTATATTTAAATTATTTAAAAATTGATGATTTTGAAGTTCAAAATATAAATGATTAGAGAGTTGACATATTTTCTATCGCTGTAAGTTCAAAAAAATAAAGTGAGAACATTCATTTTAGAGATGAATTATGCGAAGGACGTCATGAAGAAATTCAATATGTATGAGTGTAATACTATTTCAACTCTAATAATGATTGTAAAAAAAATTTTAAGCATGATGACAGTTAGAGGTTATATTCAACTTTATATAGAATAATCATTGATAGTTTACTCTACTTTACTATGACCAAGATGGATATTTTCAATACTAAATTTTTGGAAAAAAGGTTTCAAAGTTGTGATAAGAATTAAAATCTCATTCCGGTAATAATAATAAACAGTTATATTCAAGGAATGTTGAATTAGGGTCTTTTATTTAAATATAGAAAGAAAAATGTATTTTTTGTATCATTTTGATTCTAATTGAAAGAGTGATCTTATGGATAAAAAATCAATAAGTGGAGGGGATTTTTACATTGGGAATAACTGTGTGGGTTAGATAAATAAGAAATAGTATTGTGTTTCTTTAAGAATGGGGGGGGGGGTGGGTGGGTGGGGTGGGTCATAATATGTTTCAATCACTAAATATTATACAAAACTTTTCTATATGAATAGAAAATTTAAAGACATTGATAAATCTATAAAACAACTAATGATGATTTAATGTGATAAAAAAGTGATATTAAGTCAACTAAAAATCCATTTCATCACTCTCAAATGAAGCACATTGAGATTGGGTAACATTTTGTAATAAATAAAGTGGTGAATAACATAATGAGGATAAAATTAATTGAAACTCAAGATAAAGTAGTTGATATTTTCACAATGCCATTAGTAGCTAATATATTTGAAAGGCATAGGTTGGAACTTGGAGTTCAACCAATATCTTCAAACTAAAGAGGTTTGGAATAAACCTTTCCCCATTTTAAAGTAATGGTTATATCTAGATTTTTGTTTTGTTTTTAGGTTTATGATATTTTCAAAAACTATAAAGACAAGGGACATACTATCCATGGGGTCTAGGCCTAAGAAGCAAAAAAATTTGGATTTATGTATGACATTATAGTATTTGATTCTTTTTATTATTTTCTTCACAAATATTTAGTTCAAACATGCTTATATATTGATTAAAATCACCTTACTAATATTTGGAATATTATTGGTTTTGTTTTTGGAATAAACTACCATGAATTGAAATCATCAAAACCCTTGAATTGTATTATAAAATGGGGAGTAATATGAAGAACAATAAATGTAGAAGAATTTTTGAGAACCGTAAAGGAGGAGTAAAATTGTTGGGGGTTCCTAGAAAAAAAATATAGGGGGAGCCTACATATCAACCTTAAAATAGTAGTAACATTTCATGGGGAGATTTCATATCAAAGTTAGGGGGATTATATTATTGATTGTATTTTTTGAAAATAAAATACAAAGAGGGATATTATTGTATCCAATGGTTGTTTTTGGTTGGATTTGTTTTCAATATTATCACCAAAATAGAGTATTATCGAACTTGGAGTTTCTTAAATAATCTCAAGGAAAATAGGATATCTATAGAGGAAGGTTTTGAAAATTATAGAAATTACACAAGTCATTCCATGAACATAAGTATCACACCATAATTCATAATCATAAGGGTAACTTGTACTCTGCCTAAGGTTTACTATCTTTGTAAAAGATGATGCGTAAAGTTTACTCAACCTACTTCATTTTGTGACACTATAAGTCACTCTAAAAAGGGTGGTTGAGTATATTTCATCATCTCTATCACTAATGGTTTTTACGTTGTGATATATCAGATCATGCCATAAAGAAATTTGGGTTTTTTAACAAATTCATAAAGTATCTTACTACAATATGAAATAAAAAACCATGTTGTGAAGGAATATGAACAATTTTGAGTGTTTTTGGAGAACTAGTGTCCCAAACATGATACACTAAGTCACTCCATGAAGAAATCTAGGACGATTCAATATTTATGAATTCAAAGTATTAACACTACAAAGAGATCAGTTGTGTAGTGGCCTATCTAGTAGTTTAGAGAAGTTATGGAAAAACTGACATTTGATTTTTTGAAGAATCATGCCACTCTATGAGAATGGGTATATGAATAATTCTAAAAACATTAATGATGTGTCTATATCATTCAGGTTTAGTGTTTATTTTAACATATTAAACTACCAAAATCAAATTGAATAAATGATATTTGATTGAGGAAGATCCAAAGTATATTTTTAAAGTAGCATAAGTTTAAATTTATCATAGTTTGAATTTTAAAATTTAAATATATATTACTTTTTATACAATATAATATTTTGTGCAAGTAAAATTAGGGGAGGGGATAGTGGAGAGTCAAAAAAAATTAATAAGAGAGAATAATTAAAGATAAAAAATCCGAGGATCTTCTATGATAAAAATATTAATTATTTAGTATTGATTTGTTAAGTGTGATAAGACTGAATTTTATTGAATATTGGGGTATTTAGAAATATTTTTCTATGCATACCATTAGATATTTGGTTTAAAAGGGAAGAGAAACATGAGGAACACACTTTATGTTTGGTGCTATTTATATTTTTTAAACCTTTTGAGGTAAAACTACATAAAGATTCTAACTTTATACCTATTGAAAATAATGAATAGAATAGGTGAATAAGTCATGGAATTTTTAAATAGTAGTGAACTCTTCTTAAATTTATAAGCACACACTTGTGAAGTATTGGTTAATAATCATATCAACACAACATTTATATGTGCTCCTTGAAGTATACTTTTACAGGTGAACTAAATAAAATAAATGTGATCACCATATTTACTTTTATTTATTTAATTGTGATTAAATATTAGACTCAAGTTGTCTTTTCAAATGTGAAGATAAGATCCAATTTGATATAAATATAGGAAGAAGTTTTATCACCATAATTCACCCCTCTTATGGTGTATAGTGGGACTATGGTACAAAAATATGTTACTAAAAAAGTTATTGATGGCTGGTGAAACCTAAAAGAGGTGAAATAAGGGATGGTTGATGTGAGATAAACATGGGAGTGATGAATTGAATATAAATGGAATTATTAATATTTTAAATGGGGAGTGGGCTATTAATAAACTATTGACAATTGAAATGTATGAACATGGATGAAATTAATTTGTTGAAAGATAAATGATCAACTAAAAATGAGGTGTGGATTTATGAATATATTGAAATGGGTAAATTAATTGCCTTAAAAATCTGATGATTCTAGTAAAAAGTAATTAGTAGGAACAATAATAATGTAGAAATGTGAAGTTATTTGTCATTAAGTTTCCTTCTTCACGAGGCTTGGTTATGCTATTGATGATGATTATTTGTTGTGAAATTTTTTTCTTTAATGTGTGTTTTCCATGATATTTTGATAAATTTTTGGAATTATATATGAGAACGTGATTTTGAAAAAGGGAAATGATGTGGTATAACTTTAAGGGTAGTGATAGATCAATGTATTTATGAACGTACGACCTATAATGGATTTGAGTTATAAGAAATAAAAATGTTGATTGACTCAATTTCAAAGCGATGAATGATGATACATGGTTAGGATCATTTATGGTGGTAGGAGAGAATAAGGTTGATGTACTACATGTTCATGACAAACTAATATGATTAGGATTATGTAGATATGAATTTATAGTGGGGGACATACATGGACGGGGGTGGAATGATGCTAATTCCCTTCATATTTATTCTACCTTACCAATAAGTGGTTGGAAAATTTTATATGTGGTTACGTGGTTGTGGATATGTAATGAGGTGACATGTGGTAGTGTAATGGTGGTTATGGATGAATTTTGGGTTATGTGGATGTAGTTATGGTTACGGTTGGATGGATTGATTATAACATGGGATGTTGGACCCTATGGGAGGTTAGGGTAGGTAGATCTATGATCTAACACACATCATGTGTGACTTAATAGGTGTTATTTGGATATGTGTTGCATCGGTTAGTTTAGTAATGAGTATATGATTGATGATATTTTATTTTTATGTCTTTCTCACATTCCTGATCATATTTAGAGAGTGGATTCCCTTCCATCCCACTACCAATTTGAGGTGTAATGACTCTGACGAAAGGTGATAGTGATGGAAGCATCTGGGCCCTGGATACGTGGTGATTTCTGATAATTATGGTATTTTTATTATTCTCAATTGTTAATGATGTAATTTATTGGGAGAATATGTTAGAAAGTGAATGATATTTTTTGGGAAATTGTAGAAATGGGGATAGTGATATGCAACATATAGATTTTATGTTTACACTTCACATGTTTATTTTAGCCTATATCTATGGTTATGTTAACTTTTATTGGATCATATTAGTCTTTGTTAATATTATATATTTATTGAAAATTTATTTTGATTTGTTTATTTATATGATTCTATTGATTAATCCCATGTGATTACCTTAACACAATTTTTATAAGTGTTTACATTATAGATTTATACAGATTGGAGTTTCTATTTGGGTACCTTAGATGGAGTTTTAGAGCCATTTTTTCATGTATTTTTATAATGTTATGTATTTGAAACAAAAGTATCATTTGATTTTTGAGAATTTATATTATGTAAGGGAAATTATTTGGTGGTTGTTTTATTATTCCTATGATTTTTGTGGGTGATGCATCCCATATTTGTATTTATACCCTCAATGCCAGTCTTGAACCAGACGTTTATTAGAGTTGGGCTTCGGGGGTAACTCTCACCTTCATCGTAGGACTAGAAGGCATTCTAGTGGGACTGGTTTGAAATATCTAAAGATATATAAGTGATAATAACAACAATTAAAAGTTAATTTAGATAAATGACGGTTGTTTAACTTCATTATCTAAATAACTTGTAGGAATTTCATTAAAAAGTTTAAAACTGGTTCAAAATTTAAAGAATATCTTTCTTAAGTTGTATAAAATCCATTATAGTGTTATCTATCATGAAGGATGCTAAATTTAGTGATATAAACATACTTGAATAAAGGTTTTATAAGTTATAATTGAAGCTATAATCAAAAGGTTGTGAAGGTTACTTGAAATAACCTAATTGAGTATTTAATTGCTTCTAAGTTCCTTGGAAACATACTGGAAGAGTTTAGAATTATTTTGATAATTTCTTGAAATATTCGAAGTTGTTCTGATAAAATTTAGAGTTCTTGATAATGCCTTGATATGGTTTGAAGTGGAGATAAATTGCATGGAAGAATTATGAATTTTTTATGCCAAGGTGAGAAAAATAAAAAAGTCATGAACCCTATGCACTCTATATAGTTAATATATCTTCATATATTTCAACTAAATTTATTTCACTATTTTCATAGTGTTCAACACAGACTATATGGAGTTTAAGTTTTTCATAGAGTTACATTCTGAATTTATAAGGTACATTGTAGAGATGATGCAAATCCAAGTTCAGTGATGTCTATAAAGGAATGACCCTATAATAGGAATTTTTAGAGTTGAGTCATGAAATTCATTGAATTAATGTGAAGTAGAATTTGGAAAAGGAATGAACCCTACATTGGGAATTCAAAGAGTTTAACTACATGAAAATGTAAGTTTTTTGGATTTTTTAAATTTTAGAACTTTGTAGATTTGAAATCTTCATAGAGTTCAACTATATAGAGTGAAACTAAGAAGTATATGATCATAGTAGGATGAATTGTTTAAAACATCAAAAAATGTTATGATTCAAGCCAGTTTACTAAGAAGTAGATGATCATAGTAGGATGAATTTATGTGAAAATAATTAAGCTTGAAATAAAAAAATTCCAGATTATATAAATCTAGAAATTAAATGTGAATGGAATAAAACATGTAATTTTGATTTAATATGACTTAGGATACGATCAAGTAGTGAAGTTATTTAATAATAAAATATGAGTAGAAACTCATAAAATAACTTCAAATACTTTTAGCCTTGATGATATAAAGATCCATTCTCCAACTTTACTTTCCATATGTTTATTTTTTCTATAGATTTGGAGATTTTTAATAGATATTTGTGGATTATTTTTGAAAATAAATATTTCAAGTCCATTATAATGACAAAAAGGTTTTTTTATATATCCAATAAAGAAATGATATTAAATAGAATAATGATATTATTATAATTCTATTGGAGATAGGAAATTTTAAAAAGTGGATATTCCTTAATCATGGGTACAAACCCCTAGGAAGCTATTGAAAAAAGGGAGGATCATCATACTAATTTGAAATATATTTTTTAGAAAAAATTTAGAAAATATATGTTTTGATCCTATGAATTAAAAATTATAAATATAAGAGGGAGGGTGTTTCCTCAAAGACCATTGTGTAAACCACTATTTAACAGAAAAAAAGGAACCTCTATGGATGTGTGACATATGGAGAGCTCTCAATAATATAATAAAACTATAAGGAGATGATACTGAAGTGAAGAATAAAAAATTTTGGGTAATAATAAAGAATAATAAAAAATAAGAAGAAGGACAAGCAACTGTTTTGTATACCAGTTCTTGTGATACTTACTATCACATAAGTGATAAAGAGAAGACAGAGAAGAAGATCCATGAAATACCAACATAAATGAAATATATATGATATTTTATTGGATTTCAAAGAACATACAAACTAATTTGAGAAGGCCGGTTGTTATATTTTGAGTAAAATATAGGCATTGGGTTGTCTAATTGAAATTTAGTTGCAAGAAATTTGAAAGAATATAAAAAGGCATTCGAAGAATCTAATTGAGAGGAAATAGATATTATGTTGATGATGTTGTGATATCCAATTCTAAGTGAAGAGATACTTCAAAGGGAGATGGGAGTTGTGAACTAGAAGGAGACTGTATAAAGAACCCATGGGTGTGGAAACTATTCATCTATGTAATATGATAAACAACCACCTATGAAATATGGTGAACATGGTTTCAGGATGACACATGGCCAACCCTCTATATTTGATAATAAAAATACATTGGAAAATTTATGACATGGTGAAACCCAATAAAAACAAGGAGTATATTTTCTATATTGGGATTGACATAGCCAATATTTTCATATATTTAACTTTTAATTTTAATGTTTTTAATCCCACCAAATTGTTAATTTAAGGGTAATTATCACATACTTGGATTAAAGAAGTAACTTGTATTGAATAGTAAAAATGGAATAATAACTTATTTTAAAATATTTTTATCTATCATTGATATTAATTGATAAAGTAATATTTTTATGTGATTATTTAATAGTAATTTTTAATTTGAGAATGAATTTGGAAACTCTAATGAAATTATAGTTTTCTCCTAATAACTGCACTTTAGTATTTTATTATCTAAAATTTTATTTATATTTAATTTTTTGAATTTTTTTGATAGGATTTAAAACATGTTAGGATAAATATTTCATTTTAATACTTTAATATGGATCACAATTTTTCTTGGAGATCATGGGGAATAAATTCAATCATAGATTGGATTCGTTAATCCAAACATCACTTCAAAATTTATACAATAACTATTTCATATAGGATCATATTGGGATGAAATATTGACACAAATTAAATAACTAAAAACTAAATATTTAATTCAACTGGAGAAACATTTATTTTGATCATTATTTTGGCCATCATCATATAAAAAAATAGAGATTTATTTTGACTCGATTTTTACTTTCCTTTTTATAAAATTTGAAACTCTTGTCTCTCTAAACTCTATAAATTTTAAAGATTCAACTTTGGAGGTAGATATTTGTGAATTAGGACACTAGAGGTTTGGATGGGAAAATTATATTTGGTTATGCTGTACTATTTTCTCTTTCTATTTTACTGCAATCGCTTGCTTTATATTTAAAATAAATTGTTTGTGTTCCCTATCTTTATCACTTATCTATCTATTTTCTCTTTTTATTTTACTCCCTTTCATTATCTTCACTATGATATTTTACACTCATGATGGTGATTTACTGACTCAAGGATTTTCGTTGGGGTAGGTTTTCTTAGTATTCTTTAATTCTCTCTCTTTATAACTTTATGTTTATTTTCTATTTGTAATAGGGTGGTGAGTGTATTAAGGGGTGAAGAAGTGATTTTTCAACATTATAAAATATTATTCACTACTTTATTCTATTTTATATCAAAAACATTACCACCTTATCTTATTAATACTCTTAATATAATAGAGTTAAGTGTGTTTAAGGTATGGAATGAAATATGATGGAGTCAGATATTGGAAAGAGTCACACTCTTGATCAAGGTGTTTTCATATTTCTTTAATATTAGAGGAGGTAATATTTGGTGTTCCAAAAATATTTCCTAGGCATTATAAGTTTCATACTCAAAGTGGGGGATAATAGTTCATGTATAATGAGATAGAATATCAAATTGAATTTGGAAAATAATAATGGATAATGGAGGAACCTGAGAAGCCAACCCTATGAGTATGTTCTTTCTTGATAACTCATTCATTATATTTTAATTTTACATATGCATGATTATTTTATTATTTTTAATTTTTAATTCCAAACTATTATACTTTCATTTCTTTTCATAAAATAAAAACATAAAAAATAAAATAAAGTTTTTAGGAGTAATGAGTGATTGGTGACAAAATATACATATGAGAGGAGACCCAAGTAAACCATTGTACAACATTAGAAATAATAAATAATATTTTGTATAACCCATGATAGTTTTGTTAAAATTTAGAAACCTTTTTAGGGAGATAATAATAATTTCATTTATTATATATTTTCACATTTTGTGAAGAATTTTATTTGATTTTAAAAAAATATTTTTAAAAATAATTATTTGACTCACCCTTACAGACAGGATATATTTTCTCTTAGTAATACAGGTGAGGTGAGTTTAGAGATATAAATTTTGAGAGTGGAAATTCCAATATTTAATCAATGAATTTAATGAGTATCTTGTAATATATTATCTCTTTATTATCTATTCATGTAAGGGAATTTATTTTTAAAAATCCCCTTTTCAAGTTACAACTCTATTTACTAAAGAAAAGTTTTTTAACTTATACGTCATAAGAGGATTATCCAGCTTTCATGAAAACTTATTGATTTGATGTTTAATTTACCAGATTAGATATTTATTTTTAAATAAAATGTTTTCATGTATAAGTGCACAACTTCTTATAAATTAAAAGTGCTTTAAAAACGGAAAATTTATTTTTATCAAGAATGTTTCTTTTATGCAATATTTACATGTTTTGATCATGTTATGGTTCTTAGACATTTTTTGATGATGGGTGGTTCCATTATAAACCAAGGGTGGGTGATTATGTTATAGATCTATAATTAATTGGGTAAAGGGATGGATTTAACCGATTAGGTTTCTCCTAAGAGGTTATGGGAATATACTATGATGGTTATTCCAAGAATAACCATGATGGTTAATCCATATATAGCTAGGAGAGCTACATTATATGTAAGAGTGATATAAAAATGATGCAAAAAGTTACATTTTATGATATATATATTCTTTATATGGTTTTACAGGAAACTTACGATTTCATAAGGCAAGATAAAGTGCTTATGTTTTATGTGTAAAAGTTATAACTTTTTAAAAATGTTTTCATTCATGGAATAAAGGTTTATTTCTTCCTTTTATGTCCCTTATTAATATTTGTGTGTTCATACCAAGTTTTAAAATGTTTTTCATTGGGTTTATAGATGGGTAAAGGAAGAGATTAATTTAAATTTAAATTTTTGAAGTTTTATTATGGAAAGAAACCATGTCTGGTTTTATAAGTTTCATATTGTGAAAAAATGGATATCGAGCATAAGTGTCTACTTTGTAATATATGAGTTTCTATGTATGAGTTTGTGACCTAATTCTATAAATCTATAAACCTAAAAGTTGTTTGGCAATGTATTAAATTGAATTCTAGTTTAATTAACTAGATTATGTAACATTTAATGTTGGGTCCTTACAATACCTCTCATGAGGATTTTGATTCAAACATTGAAAATATTATAAGGAGTTTTTGTGACTCAATTATTTTCATTTGTTTATATCCTTTCATAAAAGAATATAATTTTCAATATTTATATGATCATACCCTTTACCCTATTTTATGTGGTATTTCCTTTTATTCTATGGGGAAATTACTTATCTTTATCAATATACAATTATTTGATAAAATTTTTTCCAAAAAAAAGTGTACCATTGGTAATAATAAATCCCATTATTACTAATGGATCTTTTCTTCCATGTCCATATTTTACTTTACTGAAATATGATCCTCTCTTTTTAGAAATAAAATATGGATTATTTTATATTATTTTCATAATTATTTACCCTTTTTAAAAAAAAAAATTCAACACTATTTTAACTATGTGTATTTTTGTAATGAATCTCTAATTCACATTGGCTTGAGAGTACAACGAGTCATTACTGGGCCTTTAGAGAAGTTCCCAAGGCGCCAAAGGCTGGAAATAAATGCCTAAAGGTTTCAAATTAAGTGGGGGATGATTTACCATTTAACTTCTAAAAACAACAACCCGACAAACCATCCAGAAACAACTCACTATAGGATGTATGAAATAAACTAAGACATTTCAAATCATCCTCTTTAAAACAACCATCCAAGGTATGCTATAGTGAAAGACAAACCAACATCAAAGTAAACAACGGAAAGACAATGGATAAAATCCAAGATGACAATAAGACTCCATGCTCCACAAACTCCATGCTCCAACATCACCAAGTAGTCAAACTTATCACAATATGGTGCTAAAGAAGTGTGATACTTTACCTTTTTCCAAGTACAAGAAGGTAGCATTTGCAAAAACACCAACGTTCCAAAGTAGGGGTGAGTATATAAATCAGTTGGATTTCCAAATGACTTCACTACTCACACCACTATGATATAATGGTTAACACATTATATAAAATAGTTTTTATAAAACAATTTACCAAACAATTTATATCCAAATATAAACAAGTTTGAAAACCAATCACAACCAAGTGTAAAATAAAGTAAATGATACCAATTTTCAAAAACTTATTTCCCAAAAAATAACTAATAAAGTATTATAAACGAATTCTGATTACTATTTTGGAATACCTATTCCATTGTTCACATTACACCCACACATGCATGATTTGTTCGATAGTTCCATACTCATGAGTGGTCTCTTATCCAATTACCTTATGTCCCAATGACACACACCCCTTATCCAAGGTCATGCAACTTGTACCCCAATGGAAGAATTCCCTTATTCCGGGGAATGTTGAACATGAACTCACAAAAACCTATGTATGTCAAACCATTTCAAATCACCAAAACAAACTGTTTCAATAAAAATATTTTTTTATTGAAAACCAAAGAACAAACCAATTTCAGATCTGCCATTTCATTTCAATAAAACATGCCCTTTTATTTAAAGCATCTAATCCATACCATGGTCCAAAATTCCATAAAATCCCCATTTTAAAATCTCTATTTTAAAATTAAAAACACAATCAATTTATTCAAATACCCAATTTTCCAGATTTCCCCAATTTTCTACACCATCACAAAGAAGGGTTTCCAAAAATTGATAAATAGACAAATAAAAACCAATTAAACAAAATATATTCAATTTGAAATCATGACCATCAGTTTTACTAAGTGAAGTAGAGAGATAAGCCACATACTTCAAAGTTTTTTAGGAAACTTGACAATGGACGAAGAACTCTTAAGAAAACCGGGTTGATTTTTCATAGAACCTTCTTAGATCTATTCTACTAGAAAGATCAAGACAAAATCTCAACTTATTTGGTATCCAAACTCACATATCTACCCATAATGGGTGTAGATTTGAGAAACCAAGAAGACAGGAGAAGTAGATCTAAGTAGATCTAAGGAACCGACCAGGAAGGATGAAGAACGATCACATACCTCAAAAATATATGTTTGAAATGCCAAGGGAACTCTTAGGATTGACTCAAAATCACTTGGGAGAGTTTATTATACCTTAAAAGAAGAGAAATCCCATGTTATGGATGCTTAGGAGGAAAAACAAGCCACTTAGAGTCAAAAATTCATGAGATCCACTTTTTTAGGATCTCATTTAAACCATACGCATGGTTAGTTCGCACGGTTAGAAAAACCATGAACTAAATGTGCATTAGCTACTGCCTAGGAATAACCTCAAATAACCTCCTCACATAGTCTCCATAACCATGTGCACACCGTGCTAAATCTCACTTCCCCAAATATTCTCTTGCGAACGGTTTCTACTAGGATTTCGGCACGATTTCGATGAATAGTGCATAACCTGTGCCCCTCTCCTTTCTATCCCCAAAACATAGTGAAATATTACCAAACTCTCCAAACAGTCCCCTTATACATTATAACCTTAAAGAAACAAATAAATAGTTACATACTAGAAACCTAGGTTACTACATTCTCCCCACTATCTGCCTTTCCATCCCCAAAAAGTAGAAAACCATTTCTTCTCTAAAAGAGTTCCGACTATTCCTCTTTCATTTCCTTATCAAGTTCGTAAGTCTCTTCCTGCATATTAACATTATTCCATAGAAATCACACCAAACTGATGCTTTTTCCATGAAAAATTTTCTCTTGACTATCCACAATCCATACAGGGATATGTATCAACAAATCATTTGGATCTAGGTCAACGTGATCCCATCTGATCACATGTTCAGGATTAGGATGATACTTTTTCAACTGAGATACATGGAAGAAATTATGAATCAAACTGAACTATGGTGGTAATTCTAACCGATATTCCACATCTCCGAACCATTATAGTATCTCTAAAGGGCTAATGTATCTAGGAGATAAATTTCCCTACTTCCCAAAAAGATAATGTCTAAGTCATGGAGAGATCCTCAAGAACACATGATCACCCACGATGAATGACAATGGTCTTCGACGATGATCTGCATAATATTTATGATGACTATGAGCCATCTCCATCCTCTTTATAATCAACTAAATCTTATCCATTGTTTCATAGAAAAGGATCATCCCAACTAGTGAAGTTTCACCTATTTCCACCCAATATAGTGGAGAATGATAAGGAAGCCCATACAAAGCATCAAACATAGCCATATGTATCGAGTCTTGATAGCTGTTATTATATGAGAACTCCATTAAGGGTAAGTTCTCCTCACATGAGCCACCAAAATCTATTACAAAAGCCCGCAACATGTCTTCTAATGTCTGTATCATTCGTTCGGATTGCCCATCCATCTGAGGATGATACACCGTGCTCATATTCAACTTAGTGCCAAGGGATTTCTATAAGGATTTCTAGAAACGAGACGTGAACCTCATATCTCTGTCTAATATTATTGAAAATAGTATGCTATATCTCTTTACCACTTCTTGGATATATATTTTGGACAGATTTTCCACTGTATGAGTTTCAAGAATTGGAATGAAATAGTCCAACTTGGTAAGATGATCCACTATCACCCATATGGAATTGTGTTTACAGACCGTTCTTGGAAGACTTGCAAAGCAATCCATTTCTAACTACTCCGATTTCCACACTGGGATAGGTATATACTACAACATACCCACTGGTCTCTGATGCTATGCTTTAACATGATGAAAAGTTAATCACTACGAGACAAACTCGGCCACCTTCCTTTCCATTCCGATCCACCGAAACTATGCCTTCAATGCCTCATACATCTTATGTGTTCTTGTATGTACATCCCATATATAATGGTGGTAAACATGAAGGAGTTGTTCTTAACAATCCATAGATACAACCATCCGATCTCTAAAACACAAAACTGAACTCCCATCAAGTTTCCATCCCTCAATGGTCTCCCCACCATTGAGTTTTGAACTCATAACCAGAAATTATGTACCATATGTTTGTGTCTCTTTGACCATATTTACCAAATTAGGAACAAGCATAGCAAAAAATAAAACCACAACATCACCCTGGTCTTCACATTACACATGCATGTCGGCTAGGACCAACATCAACTACTATTATTCTGAAGCTTCTTTCGCCAACTGAGTATATGAATTTCTAATAAATGCATCCTTAAAATGAATTACCTTCTCATAGTGTATACATCAAGTCAAAGTCAAATATCTAGAGATACTCCATCCATATCCTTTTCCTCACATTCATTTCTCACTGTGATAAAATGTGTTTCAAGATTTTGTGGTCTATGAACACAGTAAATTTCTCACCAAAGAGATATTGACACCATGTCTTCAAGGCATGGACAACTACAGCTAACTCCAAACCTTGTGTTGGGTAATTCTTCTCATGCACCATTAAAAACCTTGAATCATAATCCATGGCATGGTGTCCTTGCATGAGAACACAACATAACCCTAGTCCCGAAGCATCACAGTAGACCACATACCCCTATCCTGATTCTAGAAAAATAAATAAATGTGCCGATATAAGAAAAAAATTTAGTTCTTGGAAAGACTTCTGACATTCCTCTGTCCATTGGAATAGAGCGTTCTTCTTTTTCAGAGCTATCATTGGAGAAGCTAGTCATGAGAAATCATGCATAAAGCGTCGATATTAGCAAGATAAACCAATAAAACATCATATATCTAAGAAATTATTTGGTGGTTTCCACAAGATAACAACTTATATCTTTTCAGGATCAATAGAAATGCCTTTCTCAGAAATGACATGGCCAAGAAAATGTACTTCCTGTATCCAAAAATCACACTTTTATAATTTGGCATAAAAACGATGATCTCTCAAGATTTGTAACACTATTTATAGGTGTTCCTCATGGTCATCCCTTATCTTTTAATACTCCAATATTTCTTTCACAAACACCAAAATAAAAGAGTCCAGATATCGTTGAAATATCCAATTCATCAAATCCATGAAGACCGCTGGTACATTCATCAGACCGAAAGGCACGACTACATATTCATAGTGGAAATATATACTTCTAAAAGATGTATTTGAAATATCTTCATTTCAAACTCATAATTGGTGATATCCTGATCACAAGTAAATTTTAGAGAACCACTGAGCTCCCCTTAATCAATCGAATAGATCATTGATTGGTGGAAGTGGGTACATATCCTTTATTGTAACTTGGTTCATCTTAGGATAATCAATACACAGCCGAAGAGTTCCATATTCTTTCTTCATGAATAAGTCCAGTGGTGCCCCCAGAGATATACTTGGTTAAATAAAACCCTTTATTTCTAGCTTCTCTAACTGAACTTTCAATTCCCGTAACTCTGTTGGTTCCATCCTATAAGATGGAATGGAAATATGATTGGTCCCTAGAAGAAGATCAATCATAACCTCCACTTCCCTTATAGGTGGTAACCCTGCAATGTTCTTAGAAAATACATATGTAAATTGATCCAAAACTACTAGAAAACTATTTTTAGAAATATCTTCCATTGATGCCAAATTCAATGCTTCCAACTAATAAGAGATCATTCCCACCGTTAGTGCCAACAAGCTCTCTTCACCTTTCTTTACCATCCTCTCTCATCTGAAGAGATGCTCGACGTTATCCTCAGTTGTGAAACTGACCGTTATAATATAATAGTCAATGTGAGCCTTGAATTTTGTCAACCAATACATATCTATGATTACATCATAGACATACATGTCCAAGACTGAGAATTCCCATTTTAGCTGAGCTCCATTAATAATTATAGAACATTCTCTACACACAAAGGCTTGACATTCTCTTTCCCCAAGAGGAGTTTGTTGTTTTAAAATAGAAGGAATCATTTTCAAATTTAAACATAGAAAATAAATAGCAGAAGAATCAATGAAATAATGAAAAGAACCCGTATCGAAGAGCACTTTCACAATGGTAGAATTCAAAATAATCATACCTCTTACTGTAGATGGTCCAACCTGATCATCAATAATTATCTGCTCAACTCCATACAATTTCTTTATCGCTACATTGTTATCCTTATTTCCTTGTTGAGATTTCCCTGGTTGAGGAGTCATGGTATTTATAGAATCACCCTGGTTATCTCTACTCTGCGGACGAGACTGATTATGTTGTCCTTACCCTCTCGAAGCATATGATGCTTGTGATGCCTGAGAAGTGTCTCAAGCACCTGAACTTGGAGAACTACGACAATAGTGATGAAGATTCCCCATCTGCTTGATGTTATGGAATGCCCTAGGTTGTGTTGTACACTCTCGCTTTATGTGGTCAAATGAACCACATTAAAAACAAGCTAATTTTCTCTTGGGTCATGGAGTAAGGTTCACTAATCGAGCCGTCTGATTCTGATTTCCACTTCTACCTAGGAAATAAGTGTCCCTTTTCCGTTTTCTAACAACATTTTCATTCCCACCATCACCTGTAGGTATCATCATACCTCCTCCCATAGATCCCGAGATATCACGTTCTTCCATAGTCTCTAAATTAACCATCTCTGTATAATCAATAATATAGATCATCACAATCTTTGATCGAATCTCCTACCTTATCCCGATTTGAAGATGCATGCCTTTAAAGATACAATTGCCGCAACTTCTAGTACAAAATGTACTAAATTCATGAATTTAGCCGAATATTCTATGATAGAGATATTATCTTACTTTAGTCTAAATAAGTCTATCATTTCCTTTATTTTGAACGTATGAGGATATAATTTTTTATTAAACAATTCCTTAAAATCCTAAAAAGTACAACCTTCATCCCCTTTAGCATGCAGTACCAGTTACCACCACTGACATGAAAGATCATTGAGCATGTATGCCTCCATATTTATTTTGATCTCTTTTGGTGTGTCGATGAATTCTAAGATATGATTCATCCTACTCAGCCACACATATTCTTTTTTCGGTTCAAAATCACCCTAGAAGTTGGGTGGACTCTTCTTCAAGAACTGGATGGTATGATTCACATTCCATGGATCATTCCTCCGGTTCCCCGTATCCACATCTTAAAAATCCTAGAAAATACTTTGAACAAGCTCTTGGTTCACCCTTGGTTCAGTTGCAACCACATTCTCCACAGCTTCTTCGGGTTGGTTTCAACAACGCCTACCAGTTGCCATTTTCTAAACCAACAACAAACTCCATCAATCTCACTCTCTATCAACTGATGTATTATCATTTCAAATTCTCTCACATAAACTATCACAAAATTGTTTTCCAAAAACAAACTTTTCCATTTACACCATTTTTGGAAAAAAAAATTATTCCTATTTTTGAAAATCATACTATTTTCAAAATATATCAACAATTCTTTTTCAAAGTCTTTCGTTTGAAAATGGTTTCATACTTTTTAAAAAATCAACACTTTATTCACAACATGAATCATTACTCAAAATTATGTATGCACTCCTAATGGTAAGTCATTCCTCTACAATTCATGTCATGATCATATCATTGGCTAAACCCATGACAATGAGATTTCCAACATTCTATTAGTATCTCCCAAACACTTATGTACCCAACACCCCGGTAACTTGAAGTTCAGAAAAAACGGGTTAGCTACATCCTTCTATGATATAAATTTCAAGTTATGAAAATCCTATTACTTTCTAATATTCCATCCCAAGGAATATAAAATAAGTAATTTCAACTCCAAGACCAAGAACACTGATGACTTATTTTTAGACAAGGACCAAACAAGCAGACACCATTTCTAATGACCACTAATTCTCATTGTCTTAAGAGTGAAATGAGTCATTACCGGGACTTAAGTGATGTCCCCAAGGCACCAAAGGCTGAAAATAAATGCCTAAGGGTTTCAAAGTAAGTGGGGGATGATTTACCATTCAACATCTAAAAACAACAACCCGACAGACCATCCAAAAACAACTCACTATATGATGCATGAAATAAACTAAGACATTTCAAATCATTCTCTTTAAAACAACCAACCAAGGTATGATATAGTGGAAAACAAACCAACATCAAAGTAAATAGTGGAAAGACAAAAAATAAACTCCAAGATGATAACAAGACTCCATGCTTCAAAAGCTCTATGCTCCAACATCACCAAGTAGTTCAAAGTATCACGACATGGTACTAAAGAAGTGTGATACTTTACCTTTTCCCAAGTCCCAGAAGGTAGCATTTAAAAAATCACTTAAGTACCAAAGTAGGGGTGAGTATATAACTCATTAGGTTTTTCCAATGTCTTACCTACTCACACCACTAGGATATAATAGTTAACACATTATATAAAAATGTTTGTATAAAAGAATTTAACAAACAGTTTATAACCAAATATAAAAAAGTTCGGAAACCAATCATAACCAAGTGTAAACTAAAGTAAATGAAACCAATTTTCATAAAGTTATTTTCCAAAAACTAACTAATAAAGGATTATAAACAAATTCTAATTGTTATTTTGGCATACCCATTCCATCGTTCACATCACAACCACACATGCATGCTTTGTTCGATAGTTCCGTACTCATGTGCAGTCTCTTGTACAATTACCTTGTGTACTAATGAAACATGCCCCTGATCTGGGGTCATAAACCTTTCACCCCAATGGTACATGTCCCTTATTTTGGGTCACGTCAAACATGAACTCAAACAACCCCATGTATGCCAAACCATTTCAAATCACCAAAATAAACCATTTCAATAAAACTACATTTTTATTGAAAACCAAAGAACAAACCAATTTCAAAGGTTCCATTTAATTTCAATAAAACATTCTCTTTTATTGAAAACATATAATACAAACCATGTGCCAAAATTCCAGAAAATTCCCATTTTAAAATCTCTATTTTAAAATTAAGAACACAAGCACTTTATTCAAATACCAAATTTTCCAGATTTCCCCAATTTGCCAAACCATCACAAAGAAGGTTTTCCAATGATTGATAAACAACAAAATCACAAAAAACTCAACAAAAGATATTAAATTTAAAATAATTCCCATCAGTTCTACTAAGTGGGGTCGAGAGAGAAGCCACATACTTCAAATTTTTGACAAAACTTGACAACAGATGAAGAACACTTAAGAAATCTGGGTCGATTCTTCATGGAACCTCCTTAGATCTCTTCTCCTAGAAAGATAATGACCAAATATCAAATTATTTGGAATCAAAACTCATATATATACCCATAGTAGGTGTAGATATGAGAAACCAAGAAGAGAGGGGAATTAGATCTAATTAGATCTAAGAAAATGATTAAGAACGATGAAGAACGATCACATACCTCATGAATATGGGTTCGAAACGCGAAGGTAAGCCTTCATATTGACTCCAAATAACTTGGGAGAGGTTATTATACCTTCAAGTAAGATAAATCCCAAGTTATGGCTTCTTAGGAGAAAAAACAATCCACTTAGATGAAAAACTGCCAGAGATCCACTTTTTTGGGATCTCATTTAAACCATGCACATGGTTAGTTCGCACGGTTAGACAAACCATGTGATAACTGTGCATTAGATATTACCTAGTTATACCCTCACACGACCTCCTCTCATGGTCTCCCTAACAAAGAGCATACCATACTAAAGCTCATCACCTCAAATCTTCTCTTGCTGACAGCTTGTACTAGGATTTATGCACGGTTTTTATGAACCGTGTGCAGCCCATGCGCCTCTCCTTTTTGTCCCCAAAACTTAGTGAAAGATTACAAAACTCTCACAGATTTCCCCCTTATACTTTATATCCTTAAAAACACAAAGAATAGGTTATGTACCAGAAACCGAGGGTTCTAAAATTTTCAACAAGGTTATTTAAAAATATTCAAAAGGTTTTCTGATCCTCTCAAAATAAGAAGTTTTATCATCCAATATATATTTTCTTTTTATAAATTTTATATCATATTTAGGTTTAAAATTTAAATGTTATTTTTCAAAATTAAAATTTTTCAAAGTATTTTCTCTACTTTTATTAAAAACTTTATATTTTTTTTCAAGTTTATGTTATTTAAATTTCTTTTTAAAAGAAAAGATTTTCAAATTATTTTCACTTCATTTTATTGAAAAATTCATTTCCTTTTTAAGTATCTAATATTAAGTGTTATTTTAAAATAAAATGGTTATCAACGTATTTTAGATTCTCATTTTTTGAAATATTTATGTATTTTAAGGTATATTTTATTTAGAAAAATTTAAATTAATATTTTAAAAATAATTTTATTTCCCTTCACAATTTTTTAAAGTAATTTGAACTTTATTGTTTTAAAAGGAATTTTTGAAAACTTTTGTATTTTCACTTCTATTTACACTCTACAATTTATCTTTTATGAATTGATGTTTTTATCACCCTATATATGTTATTATGATATAATTTATTTTTGAAAATGAGAGTTTTTATATCATATGATTACTTTAATTCATTTTATGTGATTATTTTGGGTTATTAAGTTTTTAGTTTCAAATAATTTAAATCATGATGTTATTTTATAACATTTTAATGTTTTATGGAACCCATTTTACTTTCATAGGTTATTTATTAATAGTGAATAATTCCCATTTTCATGTTTAAGAACCCATTATTTTCCATAGCTTAATTAATATATGATTATGATTGAATTTTTATGGAACATGTATGTATGGATGATAATGGGTGTGGTCCTATATCACCCTCCAATGAATTGGTTTATGTTTTTGTCTCATGAGATAAAAAGGGTACATGAGAGGATTTATAAAAATCCAAAAGGTACACATGAGGGTTTATCCCAATATAAAGGGAACACATGAATATTTATCCCAAGACAAAGGGTAGATATGAGGATTTATCCCCAATAAAATGGGTATACATGAGGTTTTATCCCAAGACCAAGGGTATACTGGAGGATTATCCCAAGGCCAATAAGGTATATGAATTTTGTTTATTATAATTTTTATATGCTTATGGTTGTGCCACATTTCATAGTTGTTCATAAAATTATGTTAAATTCTCAAGATGCATTTCATTTCAATGAAATTCCTTGTTTCCATTATGATGCCTTATTTTTAAAGTATTCTTTACTTTTATGTCATGATCATATGTTATATGATTATTGAGATTTTTTTGAGATATTTCATATCTTTTATTCTTCCTTAATGATGTTTTTATGATATTATGTTACTATTATATGTTTTATGATTATCATATTAGTTTTGTTTTGTTTGTATCATTTTCTAATTGTTATTAAAATTTAAATGTAATAGTTGTATTTTTAATCTTTTACCTATGTTTTTTATTTTATTTGAATCATTTCATTTCTCCTAAATATTTTCATCTTTTTTTTAATAATTTTAGTTAATTTATTTAACTATTTTGAATTAAAACATGTTTAGTTTAGTTTAATTTTTTGGATCATTTTTCAATTTATTTTTAATTTTATATGTTACAGTTATATTTTTATAAATTTTACTAATTATTTTTCAATTTGATTTATTAGATAATGTTAGATCAAACAGATAATTAACCATGATCTTTTCAGGAGGACCTCATGCACACTTCTAAGGAGCCTCCTCATTCTGCTACATCGGAGCCTTCATCTTCTATAGGGACATATAAGGAATCTAGGGTTGGTAATCATGTTAAATGTTTTTTACCTAGATTATCACTTTATCATTGCTTGTAAAAAAGGGTATCTATTGAGATTGAAGATAATGATAATCATAGGGGTCTAAATTCAAAAAAATTAGGAGTTTTTTTGGTAATACAATCTAGGAAAAAATATGATATTTTAATTTCTAATCAAATAACTATTAAAAAGATGACACAAGTTCAACTATAAGAGATGATTTTGGTAAGATTGTTAATTATTATTTTACTTACCATGACATGTTTTTACTAATATATATTATTTTTTTATCTTCTCATCAGATGATATTTGATATAACTAACACGAAATAAGTCAATAAGAAATGATTAGGTTTTTTCTCTAGGAAATGGAGGAATTTTAAATCAACCTTAACTTTAGATTTCATTTTTGGTGTAACTAAAAATAAAAATACATGTGATATATATCCTTTACAAGAAGAAGATACATGGAATAATTTTTTTTTAAATTAGATAAAAATAATTATTTTTTTGTATATGAAATTTCATCTTTTTAATGTTTTTTTATAATAACTAAAAAATAGTCTTAATGATTTTTTTCTCCTTAATTAACAATAACTGAGGAGATATCATTAGAAGATCAAATCAAAAAATATATACCATCATACTTTATCTTGAGGAGGGAATTTGTTATTGGAATAGAATATTATGTCTAAAAAAATTCAAAAATTGAGAGCCAAGTCTTCAGGATCAATAGAGTTTAAAACCCCTCCCCCACCTAGAAATGAAAAGGAAGAGGCCCCAGGTTACCAAAAAGGGAACATATCTTATTGAAGAATCAAGTGATATAGTTGAGAAGATTTTAAGAAGTTATTAATTTATTTAAGTTATTTCAAAACACATTATATTTTTTAATTCAATAATAAAATTTTCAAATATTCTATATAATAATCCCATGAGGAGTAGAGCACACAGGGGCCTTCATAACTAAGGGTAAAAAGGTTATTTTAGATACTATATTTGGAAATTATGAACACACAACTCATATATAAGGCTACGAGGCAAGTGTATCAATTAAAAAATTGTTTGTTTATTCTGGAACTTCCTTAAGGTAGAATGTATATAAAGGAATAATAGATTCTTTAAAATAAATTTTTTAGGAGATGGGTGATAAAGTAGAGGATAATATAAGTGATTCAATTGAATCAATGTTTGTTGACATATAGAGATAGTTTCAGGGTGTATATCCCACTCCTCCACCTTCGGTTACATATACGACTCCTCCACCTCTACCTGCATATCCCAATATTACACCTCTACCTGCATATCCCAATCCTACACCTCTTCATATAAAGATTACCATCAACTATATGTTGATTATACACAATATCATATTGTCACACATAGTTCCATATATTATATTGGGGATACCCTTGACCATTAGTATATGGAGATAAAACATCACAGGGTAACAATATAGGATATTATAGATTCCTAAACTAGAGTACCATTCACTATAGATGATATTTCTATAGTTGGAAAAAGTGTCAAACATTTTTTTAATTTTTATATCTAGACTTGTATAACAACTTCCCAGTGATTTATGCATAAATTACAACCTTTATATACATTTATTTTTCATATCAGTATTAAATTTGTATTAATATTTTAATATATATATATATATGTGAGTATATTAAGGGTAAAAAAACGTTATATGGAAATAAAAAACATGTTGAGGCCCCTTAGACTTTAGATACTAATTTTTCTAAAGATAATTATAAATTATCAACAGATGAATTTATGTTTTTGGGTGTTTATGTGCTTTAAATGGATGCTTAAATTTTTGGGCACAATATTATTGTGATGATTTATTAGAGAGATACCATAGAGCTTGTAAATTCAGAAATTTTGGGCCTTAGAGTGATAAAAGTATTTTCCAATTAAGTCTATTATCATATTTTGTTTTCAATTATATCAATTTTATTTATCTAAATTAATACTTATATTTTTTATTAGGTATCTTTATACACTTTTTATTCAGTATGATACGACATTAGTTTATGAATTAATAAATATAAAATTTATTTCTCTATTAATTAAGGTAATGAATGATGAAGGATGAACAATATATATTTTTGATATATTTATGAATGATGAAGTTAAATTTGATAGGTTTCCTTATCTTGATAGGTATAAAAAATATATTTAATAATGTGTTGGTTATATTAATTAAATAACCATTGATATTATTTTTTTATATATTAGTGACCATTGGATGTTGTGTATTTTTTATCCAAAAGAAAAGACAACTTACTGGATATTATCCATACATAGTGGCATGTGAGAAATATTTTAATAAGTATTGGAGATATAAGTTTGGTTATTTAAATAACTATTTATTATAATAACTTCAAATTTTTATTTCATACATATAAATTTAAAATAGGTCATGATATTTATATAGATATAAAATGAAAAAATAGGAAATCAAAAATCAAATTTGGGTGTATAAAGGTAACTTCACTTATAATTACGATAATTTAACAGATAGTTAAAAAGTTATTTTTAACTGAAAACTTCTTTTCAAACATAATATTCATAATAAATATGTAATACCAGAATGTGGATATTATTTTATGAGATCTATGTTTGAAATAATTTCAACTTGGATGGTTACAAAATTCCATAAGGTGTTATTTTATTATAATTATTATTATTTATTTAACTTATCATTATTTTAAAAATGCATTCTCAATAATTTCCTTTTAACTTGTATCTTTTTGATGAAAATCAACCTTATACTATAAAATATTTATATAATATACAAGGAACATGATCATATTATTTTACAATTCTAATTAAAATTTCGTTTATCTCTATTTGTAATATAGATTTTGAAGTTCAAATTTCAAATTCTAATGTTTTGTAACATAAAAAAATTTTATTTTGTAAATATTTTTTATGGAATTTTATTTTTTATATAGTATATATTTCTATTTTTCTTGGGTTTTGATTAATTATAGGCTGGGGTAAACTATATTTTCAAAAATATTATTAAAAAAATATATATTTACATTGGTTATTTTATAATTGATATGAGAACTTATTTTTCACTATTTTTTCACATCAGTTATAAAATAACCTATGTAAAATACTGTATTTTCAAGTCATTTAAAATAAATGATATAGAAAGTATGAATATACATTGGTTTTTTATAACCAATATAAAAAGATGGTTGATTTTACATTTTATTTATGTTTTTTATGATGATTTTTATAATAACTTATCTAAAAAATAGTTTTTTACATCGATTAAAAAAACATAATAAAACAAATTTAAACATTTATTATAATGATGTTTCTAATTAATAGATATAAAAAAATGCATAAAACCCTTTTTTTCACTAGTGTCAGTTTGTTATCCACATGTTTTTATTTAGATCACATATTATTTTTTATTTTGTATAGAATAAGTGATAATGACCTTAGAGTATTTCTCGAATCAGTTGGTTGTAAAAGTAATTTGTTATAATGTGAACCTAGATATGCTATGTCAATTATCTTGAAATTATTTATTATGGTAGAAACATATTATTTTGATAATACCTAATTGATTTATGAGTATTAGGCACTGGAGGGTTATAACCATTGTGACTTATTCTCATGAATCCCATAGTTAGTGATCCATTATAGAGGAGATTAGGAGGAAATACCCACCAAAAGGAACTCTTTTTTGTTTTAGGTTTTATTAGAAATTCCATTAAACAATCACATTTAACGGTCCTTGGACTTGAGATAATTATTAATATATATCTTGATTTACACACTTGTATGCATGGTGAAAATCACGACACATATGCTTATTGAAAATAGCATGTGTTAGGTGTTTCAGGAGTGATATGATATCAATTGAAGGATCAATATGGAATTTTTACCTTCCAATATATGACATAATATATATCTATCCCATTTATTTGGATGGAAGTGAAAAAAATCCATGCTCAAAGTGAATATAGAAAAGTTAATTATAGTATGTCAAAAGATAATGACTTAGCACCTCAATATTTTATGGTATATTTATTTTTAAATAAATTTAATTTATTTTACACCTTGAGGTTCACATAACCAAAAGATTTTAAATAAACTCTATGTTCAATAGCATACACAACATGCAACACCGAGCTTAAACGAACCACAATACACTATTAAAATATTATTATGTTAACACGAACATTATAACCTATCCATTAAATTAGTGAATCTAAATAGTATTAACCATGTTATGAAATATATATAAAGTTATTAATCACATCAAATTTATTGATTAATTATTAATAAATAACACTCAATTTTTGTAAATCCATTTTATTCTTCAAAGATATGTTTTCTTCAAAAATGACTTTTATCGATTTTTGTGAGAAATAAAATATAATTAATTTTTGAGTTTTTTTTAAAAATTATTTGATAAAATTAATATAATTTTTTAAATCAAAATTTCCAAAATTAACTTAGGGTTAATTTTTGGATTTTTTTTTCTAAAAGATTGATTTTTAAGTGAATAGTGAAAAATACTCCTTTTTATTAAAACTATATTTTTATTTCAAGAATTTACAAAGTTATTTTTTTTAAAATGGTTTAAAATTAAAATTAGTTTTATTATATTATTAATAATCCAATTTATTTCATTGGAACTAATTTTATGGTTGAATTTGGTATAAAATAATTTTATACTTGAAAATACATTCTTCTAAAAAACTGATTTTTATTGCATTTTGAGTTTTAATCTAAAATTTTATTCTAACACTTATTTAAATTTAATATTGAAAAATGTATTATATTTTTTTAATTATTAGTTATAAATTTATTAAATAATCTATTTTTATTTTTTGATATTATGAATAGTAAATTTAGTGATTTTTGTTACCATAATAAAGGGTAAATCAGGTAATTAAGGTTAACAATAAAATTAAAAGGACTAAAAAATGACCCTAACACTTGCATTAATTTAATTTAATTAGTTAATTTCTTCCATTATAATCCAATATTTGGTTATATGACATTTTTTTAATTTTTATGAGATTATGAACTTTATAATATTTTATGTAAAGAAAAGTAAAAAATGTCACACTATTGTTTTTAATGAATATAATATTTTTAACATAGGTATGACCAAAGGATATGTTTGATTATAAATAATTATTTTAAATATAAATGATTCATTTTTATCATGGTAATTTATTTTTAATTTTTGGTGAAGAAATAATTACCTTAAATGCTTACACAACACTGATGCAATAATTATTTAATTAATTAGAAAATAAAATAAATGATATTAAAATCATTAAAATTAGTATAATTTAAAATACTTAATATTAAAAAAGAATTATATGGATAAAAATTATATATTATATAAGATTGGATGTATTTTATTCTAATTAATTTTTTTCTTGATTTTATTAAAGTCAAATGAAATGAATAGTTCTAAAATTGACATATTGATATTTTATGAAAATAATATATTATTAAATTACTTAAAACTCATAAAAATATTATATTAATAAACATGAATGGGATATGGTTTATTACATCTAAAATGGTTCATTTAGGGGTCTTTTTTAATTTTATATTAACATTATTGACCATTTGAGGGTAGACAATTTTAATAGTATGATAATTTTAAAGATGGTTAACAGGGAGTTAAAACAAAAAGATAAGGGAGAAAACATATCAAAAACTTATCCAAATATTATTGTATGAAATTATTTAAACTTATCATCACCTTACTTTTTAATTATATCAATTTTTATCCATTATTATGTGATAAATAATTTATATTAATTTATATTTTATTAAATTCTAAAAGTGCCTCTCACTTCAATTATAAAAGGAAACCTCCTTGATTACTTCTTTACAGCAGTTTGAGCCATCTATAATGATAAAAAATGAACATAACTATTTTAAAAATCATTATACAAGTTATTTAGTTTTTATACATTCCGAAATTGCAACCCTAGGTCCCTTAAGAAGAGATCTAAAGAGAGTCCATCGAAGAAGAGGTAATCGTATTTACCAAATATTTCAAGTGCATCTCTTTATATACTTCATATTAATGTGTTTTATCCATCCTAAAATAATAAATATATTATCATAAATATTATTATATTTTATTATTATTAATTTAAAACCATATTACATCTATTTTAGATCCTATGAAAAAAGAAAACATCGATTGTGCGTACGTACAACTTACCGTCTCCACATAGAAGTTCAATTCATTTTTCATCACCATTTTACATGGATTTTTATAAATATGAAACTAATGAGTATATATGATATTTATAACATAACTATAATTCTTAAAATATTAATCATTATTCATATTTCTTTCTTTTCATATGTTGAAAAGTGAAAATAATGTTCATGCGTACGTACAACCTACCGTCTCCATGAACAATGTAATTTATTTTTCTATCTATATATTTATGGATGAATATAAATGTATATATTCAATATTTATGATATTTATACCATTAATAATATTCTGTAATGATGTAACCATAATAAAAGTATAAGGACCAGAACTACCAAATCAAAATATACATGAAAAATGTAATAATTATCACCTAGAACAATTATTTTAATAAAAAATTGTTTATAAATGGGTGATAAAATATAATAATTAAATCATAAATGGTATGAAATATATATGATTATGTTTCTATAATTTATTTTTAACAAATATATATTTATTATATAGAAGGTTCAAACATGTACGAAGAAATTCAGACCTGAGGTAAAAGTTTAATTCATAATCTCATCATTATTCAAGGTTTTTTATATTTCCATAGGGGGAATATTTTTTCCATTTACATATATTTCTCAAAATTTTTTAAATAATATTTTTAAAATCCACCAATTATGTATTAAATACATTCATACAAATATTTTACCTTTATAAAAAATGGTTTTAACATAATCTTCTTATCATTTTCTAAAAAATGTATTTTTTGACTTTTAACGAAAGTGTAAAAGAAGTATTTTTTAACTTATACGACATGAAAATAATTTATTTTTATAATGAATACTTAATTTTTTTAATATTAATTTATAATTTTACAAGGTTCTTTATAAATAAAATTATTTCTTTATTATGTAGATAGTTTTTCAATTATAAAAAAATGATTTTCAAAGTGGAAAGGGTATTTTTCTAAAGAAAATTCCCCATAATATTTTTAAAGTATTTTCATCATATAAAAATCCTTTATTGAATCTTAAGTTAAGGGTATAATATAATGATACCATACACTGTATTTATTTGGATGGTTTATGATCATTTTGTCTAGGGAATGTATTGATATTCCATATGATAGTTCTTCCAATATAGATATTTATTGATTATTAAGGAATATTGATTCATTTGTATTATTTATTCATATAAGGAATTTATTAGACTTAGTGAGTGACAGGTGAGACTTGATATAGTACCTTGATTCATTGTTAGGCCTCATGAGATAATATATATTGAGTTTTTGCTGAGGCCTTACCCATTTATTTTCATATATCTTGGTTAAGGCCTCAACGATAAGTTTTATATGTCCAGAAATATGAATTACATCCTTATGAATTTAGTTATTGATGACTATGTAATTATTTGATTTATTTTCCATGGATGTGTTTCTAATTCATGATATTATTTATATGATAATACATGTAAATCATTTATTCTTTCCATATTATTAATTAATTGTTAGCTTCTTCTATATGAATACCCTTACTAACCAATTGAGCTCACCCCTTTCTTATGTTTAATTTTCTTAGGATGCTAGGAAGTGTTTTATGATTGATATGTAGGGATATTATAAATATAATAGTGTATTTCTTCAAGAAAATATTATTTTGTATTTTAAGTTTTTAAATGTAATTTGTAATTACAGTATTTATATATTTTTTCAATACTATTAAACTATTCATTCCTTTAGGATGTGATTGCTTTTATCTTATGATAAGATAATAAAGTAACCACTGAATTTGGGATACTCATTTTGGGTTCTTTATAGTTGGTATCAGATCAATTTTATTAGAATCCTTGGGGAACTATATTTATGAAACATATATTAGGGAAACATAACCCTTTAATTTACTTTTTGAACATTCTTAAAGAAACCAAGATTATTCTTTTGAGATTAGTTATACATAAATTTTCAATTTATGTTAAGTTTTTTACTGGTTTTGAAATTATACATTATAATGTTATGATCTAATTTATTATATTCCATAGTTTTGAAATGGATCCTAATATATGTAATGAAAACTGTATCAATTAACATAATCCATCTAGGGGTTTCCCTCCTAGGAATGATAATGAAGCTAGAGTTGGAGCTACAGCTGGAGCCGAATAAATTATATCTATATTGGGGAAGCTTACTCATATTATATCTAATAAACTTTCCCAAATTGAGAAAGCTATTAACCCAAAATGTAGTGTAATGATTTTATCCTACTTCATGCATCAACAACATCTATCATTAAATGGGACTATAAATCTATTTTTAGCCAAGAAATGGATAAGTTCCTTAGATAATATATTTCTCACTTTGGGAAGTAATGAAAGGGAGAAGGTTATCATGGAATTTTATCATATCTTAGAGGATGTAGATCAATGGTGTCCATTAATTTAAAACACCTAAGATGAGGAGGAAATAACAAGCATGGAATGGAATGATTTTAAGGAACTCTTATTATAAAAATATTTTCCTCATGAACAATGAAAAAATATAGAGAAACAATTCTTGATTTTGGCACAAAAGGAAGAGGAAAATATTTCTAATTATGAAGAAAACATTTTAAGTTTAGTAATATATTCTATGGACTATATATGTAATCCAAAGAGTAATATTGACCATTTGTTTGATGGGACAAATATATACCTTCAAAAGGAACTAGTCTCCCAAACCTTCTCATCGTATGATGACATACTCTCATGTGTAATCCATATAGAGAAATAATTCTCTAAGTCTTATGAATATAACGGTAATCAAGAGAATAAAAGGATAGAAAAGAAAAAAATGGATAAGGTGAAGAATAGAGGGATATTTTTCAACATGAGATACTTGTGGAAGGAAACACCCTAGTACCCGCTTAAAAGTAAAATAAGTTTTTTCCAAGTGTGGAGAGAAGGGCCACTAGGCTTGTGGTTATAAGGGAAAGAAAGAAGCTACCAATGTTCAATGATTCAACTATAAGGATATGGGTTGCTATAAAACTTATTTTCCTAGACCTCAAGGGATTTTTTCCCAGAAAATTCTAAGGGATAAATCCGAAGCTCTTACAATCAGAATAGATGAGGTTTAGGTTCCTAATGATGTGGCTGTAGTTACTTTAATCATACCCTTAAACATAGATATTGATTTATTTGATTCTATATCTTCACACTCCATTATATCTTCCAAGTTTTCTAAGAAATTTAGATATTTCCCTAGCACTTTAAGAAATTATTTATTAGTAAATACTTCTAATGGAAGTATCATCATGATAAGGATTTGTTAGTCAGTTCCCATTATGACACAAAAAATCACCTATTTTACAAATTTATTATCATAAAAATGGTTATTTTTTATATAATACTTGGTATGGAATGAATTAAAAAATATCATGAAAAAATATATTACAAGGATAAAGAAATTATTATTTGTGATGAACATATGGAATTACTTATTTTTAAAGGGGAAAATTCATCATCTAATTCATGTCTAGATCTAACCCATCAGCTTTTCTAAATAAAATTCATGGGTGATATGAGTAGACACAACCTGAATATGGAAAAGGTAATCTTAAAATTGAGGATGTAACCATTGTGTAGGAATACATAGATGTATTTCCTAAGTAATTACTTGCACATCCAAAAAAGAATGATGTTGAGTTTTCCATTAATTTAATCCCCAATGCAAGGCCTATATCAAAGACTCACTATATAATGACCACTATGGAATTAGTGTAATTGAAGAAACAAATAGAGTATTTGGGTAATATGAGATTTATATGCCCTAGTGTTTCACCATAGGGATCCCCTATTCTTTTCATTAAGAATAAATATGGATCTATGAGTCTATGCATTGATTATAGATAAATCAATGCCATTACAATAATGAACAAGTATCCTATGACTCACAATGATAACTTATTCAATCAAATTCACAAATATCATTATTTTCCAAATATTTATCTTCAAACTGGGTATCATCAATTTCAAGTCAATGAGGATATTTCTAAGAAAGTACTTAGAACAAGGTATATAAATTATGAGTTAACAATAATGCGTTTTGGATTGACTAATGAACCCTCTATTTTTATAGACCTAATAAAAAAATTATTTAAGGAGTATCTTGATAATTTTATTATGTTATTTATTGATGATATATTGGTATAATCTAAGAGTTATGAGGACCATATGAATCTATTGTGAATCATTATTGAGCCTCTTAGAAGACAAAAGTTATATGGGAAATTTATAAAGTGTGAATTATGGATTTAGAAAGTTCTTTTCTTGGACATATTTTATCCAAGGAAAGAATCTCAGTGGATCATGAAAATAAAAAGATAGTCCAAGAATGCCCTACACAAAAAAAACATAATCAAGGTATGTGGTTTAATTGGTTTGGAAGGTTATTATTAGTTATTTGTTCAATTGTTTCCTAATCTTCTAACCTGTTAACCAATCTTATTCGTAAAGGGGTTTAGTTCATTTGGAAAAAATTAATGTGAAGAATATTTTGAATAATTAAAGAGGATATTGGTGAATGTTCCAATATTGAATCTACCATTGGAAAATGGTGGATTTTTGATATATAGTGATGTATCAAGGAAGGGACTTGGTTGTGTATTTATGAAGAATGATAGAGTTATTGCATATGCATCAAGGTAGTTAAAAACTCATGAACAGAACAATCCAACTCAGGATCTTTCATTAGCAGCCTTAATATTTTATTTTAAAATATAGAGTCACTATATATAGGGATAAATATAAGAGATATAAACATATAATAAGATTTTAAAATATATGTTCTCATATAAAGAGTTCAATATGAGAAAAAGGTGGTGGTTTGAGCTACTCAAGAATTATGATTTCTCAATAAACTACCACTTTGGAAAGGAAAATAAGGTAGAAGATGCATTGACACTACTACAAATACGACTTTTATCAGTGCTAAAAATAGACTTTATTAGCACTAGAAAAGCGCTGATAAAGCCGGCGAAGAAAAAGAGGGTGTCCCCTTTATCATCGCTCCGAAAAGCACTGATAAAGACCCCTTTTATCAGCGCTAAAAAAAAGCGCTGATAAAAGGGGTCTTTTATCAGCCCTAAAACAAAGCACTGATAAAAGAGTCCTTTATCAGTGCTTTGTTTTAGCGCTGATAAAAGACCCCTATATGAGCACTTCCTTTATCAGCGCATTCGTTTTAGCGCTGATAAATGACCCCTTTTATCAGCGCTTTTTTAAAAGCACTGATAAAAGGTAGAAAAAATTAAAAAAATTAAAAAAAATTAAAAAAAATTAAAAAAAATTAAAAAAAATTTAAAAAAATTTAAAAAATACGGCCAACCAGGGGGCTTTTATAGCGCTTGAGCCCCCCCTTTTAAAGCGCTTTTATGCCCCTGTACAGCACCCCACGCACCCCCCTTCACCCTTTAACAGCGCTTTCTCCCATATTCCCCCATGCGTGCGCGCCCCTACCTCCATCAGGATTTGAACTCGAGACCTCTCCCCTGTGCGCCTAAGCCTTTACCACTACTCTATTTTGATTTGTCTTCCAATTCATGATATCTCTCTATATATATATTTATATATTTAGTTATATTTATATTAATATATATATATAGTTATATTATAATATATATATAGTTATATTAATATATATATATATATAGTTATATTAATATATATATATAGTTATATTAATATATATATATAGTTATATTTATTCGTATAGTAATATATATTTATATTAATATATATATAGTTATATTAACATATATATAGTTATATTAATATATATATATATATAGTTATATTAATATATATATTTATAGTAATACTAATATATATGTATATATATGTAGTTATATTAGTATATATATAGTTATTAGATTAATATATATATAGCTAGATTAATATATATATATATATAGTTAGATTAATATATAGGTATATAAATATTCATATATTTTTATTTTAAATAAAATGGATGTTAGTTATTATTTAGATAAAGCTAATATATTTTATATGTAAATATATTTTATTATTTATATTTATAATTAAATTTTTAGGTGTGAATATATAAAAAATATGTATATATTATTATATATTTGATTATAAATAGTAGTGAATTATAAAAAAGGATGAAATTTCAAATACATAATATCAATATAAATGCAATTACTTAGAATAAATTCAGTCCCCACCAAAAACAAAGCCAATAATACCCCTTAAACAAGGCTGAAAATCCACAAAATGTTAAAAAATCGGGGTACCCCGACAAAAAACTCCGTTTTGGAGGCCTTCTAGGCCTATTTTGACCTTGAAAATCCCTTGACCGGGGTTTCCCGAGGTCATAATGATGTAGAGCTCGTCGCATGCTTTGATTTGATATGTGGTAGAGCTCAAACGGACACCCAGATCAAAGGTTATGGCCGTTTGAAGTTTGAGTTGCGTTTTCAACATATTTTGGATCTTTTTTTTAATTTTTTTACTTTTTTAGTCTTAAAATTGTTATTAAATGACTATTACACCATAATAATTATCAAATTATTAATTAAAAATATTTTTATAATTATTTTATAAGCCATTTTCTCTAAATATCTTATATATTAAGTATATTATAATTGTAAATGTACATTTATACTTATCTAAAATATATTTAAAAATTATATATTATATTTATATCAATATAACTATATTTATATATTAATATTTTAATATATTTTTTTAATTTTTTTTTGTATTCAACCCTTTATCAGTGCTTTTAAAAAAAGTGCTGATAAATGCCCCCCCTTTATCAGCGCTACTAAACAAGTGCTGATAAAGGGGGTCCCTCTTTCAGCAATAAAAAAGCACTGATAAAGGGGTGCTTTTATCAGCGTTTTTAGAACTGATAAAGGCACCCTTTATCAGCGCTTTTTTGAGAACTGATAAAGGCAACCCCCTTTATCAGGGCTTTTCCGCTAGCGCAGATAAATGGGGGGTGCTGCGAAAAACTGTTTTTGTGGTAGTGTGAGCAAGAAAGATCATGGATTTCTAGCCAAAATAAATATTGAGAGGGATCCTATATTCATTTATTTAGTAAATATAGATATGGGAATTATTATGGAAGGGGAAACATCACTACTTTTTTAAATGATTTCCAAACTATATTTTTTGGAAGAGATAAAATTTTCTTAGCTCTATGATGAGAATCTTTAAAATAAAATTAAATCCATTAATGATGGTAAATTGGACAACTTCATATATGAATATGGTGTTATGATGTTTGGAAGGAAGATTTGCGTTCCATATATACCTGATCTAAAATTAAATTATCATATTCTTATTATAGCTTAAATTTATCTATACAAAATGACAAACCCAAGATGTATTGATATTCAAAAGAATAATTTTTATAAGATAATATAAATTAGGAAATTACTGATTATGGGTCAATATGTTTGGTTTGTCAATTGGTGATGGATAAGAGACAACATCCTAGAGGTTTCATCCAACATTTTCTTATTCCTACATGAAAGTGGATAAAATTACTATGGTATTTGTCACTAAATTACTATATACTACTAGATTGAATGACTCAATATGATTTATTGTTGATCGCCAAACCAAATCAACACATTTAATTTTAATAAGAGAAGATTTACCTCTGTATCACCTTGAAAGACTCTATATTAATAAATTAGTAAGAATTCATGGTACACCACTTTCAATTTTAGCTGATCATGATCCATTATTTACATCAAAATTCAGGAAAATTATTCAGAAGTATCATGATACTAAGATTTATCTGAGCACCACTTATCATCCTCGAACTGTTGGGTAGTCTGAAAAGACTATCTAGACATTTGAATACACGATGAGGTTATTTTCACTTGAGTTTCAAGGTATGTGGGATCAATATTTACCTTTATTAAAAATTTCCTATAATAATATATCCCATTCAAGTATTTGAATGGTGTCATATAAAGCATTATATGAAAATAGATATCGTACTCTAACTTTTTGGGAAGAAATTGGTGAATAAAAGCTTATAGGCCTAAAACTTGTGGATAAGAAAATAGAAAGTGTCAATATTATTAAAAACCATATTAAATCATCTCAAAATAGGAAAAATATATATGTTGAAAATTGAATGAAATATTTTTAATTTATAGTGGTAGAACATATTTTCTTGAAAGTATATCCATGGAAGGGTGTTATAAGATTTGATAAGAAAGGAAAACTGAACCTCAGGTATATCTGACGTTTTAAAAATCTAGAAATAATTGGATCTATGGAATTCTATTTGGAAAATCCACCTATCTACTATAAAGTACATGATGTGTTTAATATATCGTTGTCAAAGAAGTGTATTCTAGACCCAACACATGTGATCACCTTTGAAGAAATATAATTTGAACCTGATATATCCTACTATAAAGAACCTATCCAGATTATTGACACTATATAACAAGTGTAGAGGAATTGAATGAGTCATCTAGTAAAGGTACTTTAGAGAAATAATATGATAAAAGAGGAAATATTGGAACCTAAAGAAATTATTATTAACAACTATCAAAATATATTAATGAGGTGACATTCTAGAAACTTCGAGGATGAAATTTTCTTGAAGGAGGGAAGAATGTAACACCCAAATATTTTCCAACAGGGTTATTTTTTTAAAAATTTAATATATTCAATAGATTTTGGCGCATGAAAACCTGATATTTTAAAGGAATTTTATGTTCGATAGCGTATACAACATGAAACACCAAGCTTAAAAGAATGTTGATACTCTATTAAAATATTATTATTTTAATATGACCATTATAACCTAGCTTTTAAATTGGTGGGTGTGAATATGATTAACCATATTATTAAATATATAAAAATATCTTAATAAATATAAATTTATTTATTAATTCTTAGTAAATAAACAATAAATTTTATTAAATCAATTTTATTCCTAAAAAATATTTTTTCATTAAAAATGATTAATATTATTTTTTAAGAAAAAAATATCATTTTTTAATAATTTTTTTAAAAATTATTTGATAAAATTAATATTATTTTTGAAATTATCATGTTCAAAATTATCATAGGGATAATTTTTGGAATTTTTTCTAAAAGATCAATTTTGTAGTGAATAGTTAAAAATACTGCTTTTTATTGAAAATTGTATTATTATTTCAAGAATTTACTAAGTTCCATATTTTTTAAAATGATTTAATTGTAAAATTATTTCTATTATATTATGAAAAATCTAATTTAGTTCACTGGAATAAATTTTATTTTTGAAATTTTTATGAAAACATTTTATACTTAAAAGGATTTTTTTGAAAAAATTGTTTTCTTTGCATTTTGTGTTTTAATCATTAATTAAATTCTGAAACGTATTAAAATTAAATATTAAAAAATGGATTCCATATTTAAAATTACGAGGTAAAAATTTAGTAAATAGGTTCATTTTATTTTCGGATATTATTAATATTAACTTTAGTAATTTTTATTACCACGGTAAAGGGTAAATTGGGCAATTAATGTTAAAAATAAAATGATAAGGACTAAAAAATAACACAAAAACTTGACTTGAATTTATTTTATGTGTTAATTTTGTCTATAATAATCCATTATTCTGTTATATGTCTTTTTTTCTATTTTTACGAGACTATGATAATTATAATTTTTTGTGTAAAGAAAAGAAAAAAAATGTCACACCCTTGTCTTTAATAACTATAATATTTTTAAAATAGGGATAAAAAAAAGATATTTTCGTTTATAAATTCTATTTTTTAAAAATAAATGATTTATCTTCATCATGGTAATTTATTTTAAATTTTTTCTTAAGAAATAATTATCTTAAATACTTACACAATACTGACACAAATATTATTTAATTAATGGAAAAAAATAAATGATATTAAAATCATTGAAAGTTATTTAATTTGAAAAAATTAATGTGAAACACAAATTTTTTAGATAAAATGAAATATTACAGAGGGTTTTATGCATTTAATTTGAATTACTTTGTATTTTTGAGGTTATTAAAGCCAAACTAAATGAATAGTTCTAAAATTGACATTATTAATATTTTATGAAAATAATTTTTTATTGAATGATTTAAAATTAAAAAAATATTACATTCATCCAAATTAATGGTATATGGTTATTTACGGCTACCATGGTCCATTTATGGTTCTTTTTTTATTTTATAGTAAAATTATTGACCTTTAGAGTGTAGTAAATTTTAATAGTATGGTAATTGTCAAAATGGTTAATGGGGGGTTAAAACTAAAATATAAGGGTGAAAACATATACAAATATTGTAAAAAATTTATTGGATTAAATTATTTAGACTTATATTCATCTTTTATTCCAATTATATCAATTTTGATCCATTTTTACATGATAAATAATTTATATTAATTTAATATTTTATGAAAATCCAAAAGTGTGCCTCACCTCAGTTATAAAAGAGAACCTTCTCCCTTGTTTCTTTACACCGATTTGAGCCATATATATTGACCAAAACGAGAACATACATATTGTAAAATTCTTTATTCAAGTTATTGAGGTTGTGTACCTTCCAAAATAGAAACCCTAGGTCCCTTAAGAAGAGATCTAAAGGGAGTCCGCTGGAAAAGAGGTAATTTTCTTTACCGAATCTTTCAAGTTTTTTTTCTTACACTTCTTATTCATGTGTTGTTCCCATCATAAAATAATAAATACAATAACATAAATATAATTATATGTTATTATGAGTCTATTAAAACTATATTACATCTCTTTTCCATCCAACGAAAAGTGAAAAAACCACTTGTTCATATATACAACTTATCGTCCCCATGAAGAAATGCAATTCGTTTTTCATCACCACTTTACTTGGATGGTAATAAAGATTGTACTAATGAGTATATATGATATTTATTACATAACTATTATTCTTAAAATATTAATTATTATTCAACTTTCTTTCTTTACATCCTTCAAAAAGTGGAAACAACATTCATGCATATGTACAGCCCACCATCTCCATGAATAGTGTAATTCATTTATCTTTGTCTATCATAATGGATGTCTCTAACTATAAATAAATAAATAAATAAATAAATAAATATATATATATATATATTAAATATGTATGATATTTATACCATGAATACTATTCTAGATATGATCTAACTATAATAAAAGTTTAAGGACTAGAACTACCGAATAAAATGAACCAGTTGTCACTCACACCAATGATTTAATAAATAATTATTAATAAGTGGGTGATAAAATATTATATGTAAATAATAAATTTTATGATATATATATGAGTTTTTTTATATAATATATTTATAATAAAACAATATTTATTATATAGGAGGTTCAAACATGTATGAATGATATTGGACTTGAGGTAAGGGTTTAATTCCCAATCTCATCATTATTTGAGGTTGTTTTTATTTATATTGAAGAAATGTTTTCTTCCATATCCATAATTTTCAAAAAAAATTAATTAATATTTTTAATATCCTCCAATGATTTATTAAATAAAATTTTACCCATGTTTTACCTTTTTAAACAATGGTTTTAATGAAATCTTCTTCTCATTTTCTTAACGAGGAACTTTTTAAATTTTAATAAAAGAGTAAAAGGAATGTTTTTATTAACTTTTCAACATGAATAGAATTTAAAAAATTCATGAAAAATAAATGATTTTAAGCTTCATTTATATTTTTATTAGGTTCTTTTCAAATAAAATTATTTATTTATTACACATGAAGATTTTAAATTTTGAAAAGTGATTTTAAAAGAAGAAAGAGTATTTTACTCGAGAAAATTTCCCATGATCTTTTAAAATTATTTTCATCAATGTCATCATAATTTTTAGAATATTATTTTGAGGATATAATCTAATGATACCATACACTATATTTATTTGGATGGTTTATGATCATTTTGACCAGGGAAAGTAATGACATTCAGTGTGATAGTTATTCCAATATGGACTATTATTTATTATTAAGTCATGTTGACTTAGTTGTATTATTTATTCAGATGAAGAATTAATTAGACTTATCAAGTGATGGGAGGGGCCCCATATATCCCCTAGATGCATCATTAGGTCTCAGGAGACAAACTAGTTTTGGTTTTGGATGAGGCCTTATCCATTTATTTTTAGATGTCTTGGCCAAGGACTCAATGATAAGTTTCAGATGTCTGAAATTATTAATTTCATCATTATGGATCTAAATATTTATTCCCATGTGATTATTTAATTTTCTATTTGTATATTAGTTTATAGATCATGTTATTATTTATATAGAATTACTTAATCATCATTTATTCTTTCCATATTATTCATTCCTTATTAGCTTCTATTGTACGCATACCCTTAATGAGTATTTGAGCTCACCCCTTTCTTATGATTCCTTTCCCTAGGATACCAAAAGTGTTTTATGATTGATATTCAGGGATATTATAAAGTTAATAATGGTGTTATTTAATAAAATACTATGTTTTATTTTATGTTTTCAAATTTAATTTGTATTTTCAGTATGTATCTAGTTTTCTAATAATAATAAACTATTCAATCCTTTGAGATGTGATTTCTTGTATGTTATGAAAATATAATAAAGTAACTACTGATTTAAAGATACTAGAGTCAAGTTATTTATAATAATATCATGCATTATGGGTGGTGAAACATCTATTCATTAGGAGTTATGATATTTTGTGTAAAAAGTGATAATATTACACACTTTAATTTTTAGTAAGGCTGATATTGCTATATTATTTTTCAATGGGGGCTATGATGTGTTGCTATATATCACTCATAGTTTATGGGATGGATCTAATATCACTAAGATTAGGTAACTATAGGATCACAGAATAAGTGTTTCTAGAATATTATTAGATTCGATTGAATTTAAGCATTAGAATATAATTAGTCACATTTTTTTGGATTGATTCATATTTGAGTTATATAAGTCATAATCCAATTATAAGTTATTCAAAATCAAAATAATTGAGTTTTATTTATATTTCATGGTTTATTAATTCATTTTAATTTATATATTTTGTTGAAATTTTAATATAATTATTCCCCATAAGCTAAATAATTTTTGTGTGATTACTTATATTTTGGAATTATTGAATATATATTTTTAATTTTTAAAGTATTGTATAAATAAATATTAAATTATTGAATTAATAGAATTTTTCATGTTGTGAAATAAAAGAATTTTTAATCTTTTATAACTGCCTTATTTGTATTTTAATATGTAATAAAATTCCTTTGAGGCTGAGGAGTTAATGGATTCAATGAGGTTTATGAAGGATGAAGTAAATAAACGCATGTCAACCTTTACATCATCTTTGTGTTATCCTTAATGATTAGATGAAAATGAGGATCACATGTGTAAAGGAAGATAATATCAGTACTGACAAATGAATTAATATCTCCATGTAATAATGAATAAAAATTCCCAAGGGACATATAAGTTTGAATAGATATTTCATATATACGGAAATAAGATGATGAAAATGGTATGAAGTATTTTTATATCTTTGAAATTAATGGGAGGATGTCACTGACTGTGAATTGTGAAGTGGGAAACCACTTATTATGATAATACCATATCATCATTAGAAAATAGTTGTGTATGAGAATTCCATGTAGGTCATATGATACAGTATTTGGATATTGTTATCTTGACTATACTGTATGCTTTAGGGAGCCTCGTATCACACAGTAATATGGAGTTGTCACTTTCCTATTTAGAATCCTCAACAATGACATGCTGATGTCACCATGTATGAATGAGTTGATATTTAAGATAAATTGAGATTAGTTATAGTATCAATGGAAATTTTAAGGATTGAAGGGTGTCATCAAAACCTGATAGGGTGATATTGTAGCTATGAAGGTTTCAAACCATATAATAATTGCACATCATGTCAGATCTAGGGGTGTGACAATGAACAATGATTTATCACACTTTATGATACTGTTATATCATTATAAATGATAGATGATAACACAGTATGATAATAAATTATGAGGATAAATTGGTGTAAGTGATTTATGGGAAAGAAATATCATAGCTATTGGTAACCAATCGAAGGAATGACATGAAATTTCTATAAAAGATGGGTGGGGAAAATTGTCACACCTGAGTTTTTTGTTTTTTCCTTTGTTCCGGCTCGGTTCGGGGTTCGGGTGAGACCCTATTTATATTTATTTGAGCATTGACTTAAAAATTCATGTGTTGGGGCTGGGTGACATCAGGCCCGTGAGTAGAGTATGATCCGAAGATCATGCGTTTATGAACATACACTCGCACGATCACTATTGGATTGGACAAAACTCACCGCACAGTTCACACACGGGCACGTGAGTCGCACACGGACTGTGTGGTTGCCCAAAATTCAAATAAACGAATTGAATAAAATAAAAGAGAGTTTAGAACTCATAATTTTAGAAATTAAACAAAAGAAACTGAAGCGTCGTAATTTTTAATAGTAATATTACTAGGGTTACGGGTCTTGTTATCATCATTATTAAAATTTTATTACTATTATAAATGTTACTATAGATAATATAATTAAAATGAATATTAATTAGTGTAGCAATTAAGAATTTTTATTATTATTATTATTAATTCTATTATAATTTTTTTAAGTTATTTATGTTGTGGCCATAAAATTTTTAGCATCATTAATACTATTATTATTTCTATTATTATTTGTCATTTAAGTTTATTTTTGGTCAGTTTAAGTTTTATTAAGTTTTATTTTTTTTATTACATCTCTTTTTTCTCCTTCTTTTTCTCTCCCGCCACCCTATTCCTCTCCTCCTCCCTCTCCCTGTTGCGAACCCCCCTGTAACCCTATTTTTCTGTCACCACATTTCCTCCCTTCTCCGTCCCTCTTGCGCAAAAAATATCACCCTCCTCCTGTTGCAGCATCCGCCTTCACATTACCCCCAGAAGCCGCCTCTCTACAACCCTCTATGCTCTCCCAAGCTTGCCTCCTCACTCTCACCGGCACGACACCCTATCTCTTTTGGCCATCAACAACAGCCCCATATTCCCTTCCATCATGCTGGAGCCACCATCCGCACCTCCTACCCACACTCTCAGGCCGCCGCGCAGCCGCCTTGCACTGGACCCCAACCTCGATGAAACACCATGCCTGCTTTGGTGAAACATGCTTTTCCTGGAGGACCCTCCTACCGACTCACACACCCGAACGCGCCCCGACCGCCACTGGTTCCCTCTTCCCTTCGTCACGCACCCCTGCTCACCCTGTCCCTACTTTTTCTGGACAGCGTCAGCGAATAACTCTCCCTTGCGATCTGGTCTAGGCAAGCCCTGCCCATCAAGCTTCCCTCGCTTTCCACCTACCTTCGATGCCCCTGCCCTACATCACCCCTTTTTGACGGTCGTGCAACCCCGCTGGTTGAGCATGTATCCGAGCTGAGGTGAGGTTTGTGCTGTTCTTACTTGAATGTTAAATAATTATTGTAGCGTGTATTATGTTTAATTAAATTTGTGCGAACTTAGTTTTTAAAATAATTGAGTTTGTTTAATTTTTTGTGTGCAAAGTTATTTTTTTTATGAACTAAGTTTTGGTTTTATATTTTTTAACCGCCCAGGTGAATTAGGGTGCATTTTGATGAAAGCATGTTGCATGCTGTTTAATAATTTTTATTAAACTCTACAATTTGTTATTTTTATTGTACAATTAGTGCATGTTTTTTTATAAAAGGGGTCTTGATTAGGTTTTGGGTGTGTAAAGTCGTGGGTCTCTCTTTGGAGTTGTTTAATAAATTTTAAAGCGGTTTTTAAAATAGTGTTGATGGTGTGATTTGTGTGTTGAAAAAGCATCGAGGTGGTGTTTGCGTTGTTTGTTTGTTTTAATTGGGTTAAGTCCGTGTTTAAGTACCTTTTTTGTTGTGAATTTATTGCAGCGTGTTGGTGGGTAACCCAGCGTTACCACAATCATCGGTTTGCACAAGCTTGTGCACCCGTGCGAGGCATGTCGCGCCATTGTGTTTGGACTGTGAGCTGAGTTTGGTCCCCCACTGCACTCACCTTTAAATTTAGAATTTATTAATTACTTTATGTTTTATTAATTTTATTAAATAGGAAATAATAAAAGATAATTAATTTTTATATGATTATTTGGTGTAAAAAGAGCCATTTATTTCATACACGACACTTGGAATATTTTCTTGACGAATGGACACCCAATAGTGAAAGAATTATAGCTTGGCCATTAAACATAATTAAAGGAATTTCAAAAATAATTATGGTTTTAAAGATAAATGATTTCTTCTGAACAAGTGTTTTGGGTTTTCTTGAGAAATGAGGTTTTCTTTAAAGTTGGTGAAGGCCCGTCTGGAACTTTAATAAAATAAATTATTTTGGAAAAACTCACATTGGGGTTACTCAGGGGTGATCATTGGTGTGCATTGATTTCATGAGTTTTGTGTGATATTTGTGCCTCGTTACTGATTGATTTACATTGTGGACACACCCCTTTTTATTTCATGTATTGACATGAGAACCTGACATTGTGAGTGAATCTTCTGAGAACAATTACTGCAATAGTTTAGATTACACATTGTCTAGTGGCCCCATAGCAGGGGAATACCGAGTTATTGGTGCTATGGGGATTGGGCCCCTCGGTTAGGCCATGAAGGGCTATACCGGGCGTTAGGGAGTTATGACGTCATCGAGTTAGAGCATGCTTTCAATATGAGTCACATGTAGAGTAAGTTCTGGATTGTTCATGATCTCCTAGGTGCGAACCATGTTTTCTTTAGTGTTTGTTTGTATGTGGTGGATGATCGAGAGGTCTAGTTTAGTTGCTGGCCCCTGTGTTCCACTTTCTCTGTTGCCCTTAGTGTGTGTTGTGTGTTGTGTGTGGTTTTCCTTTTGACTAAAAACTAAAATATGGATTTCTAAATTGTTTGAAAAAATGTTTTAAGATGCAATTCACCAATTCCTTTCAAACATTAAACTTTTTTTGAACTAAAAAGGGAAATAGACTGTTACATGTTTTAGAAATGAAAGTGTGTGTGGAAACTAATATTTTATATCATTTAGTTCAAACCTGGAATTAATGAATTCTTTATTTAATGGTATGTGCATTGGGAATAGAATTAGTCGGGCCTACCTACTGAGTTTTTAATACTCACGCCTATAGTGTTTTCCTATTTTTAGTTTTGTTACAGGTTTGACTTGAGCTTTGTGGGAGAGACTTGGTTGGGGTTTGGAGAGTGACTCTCAAGGTTATGAGGAGTTTTGTTCATGGTCATGTTAGTTGGTTGTTTTTGGTCTCTCTTTCTTTTTAATGTTGTTTAGATACTTTTCATTGTTCTATTTTCTTTCCACTACTTTATTTATTTTATCGGGAGAAATTGTTCCCTCTTTCTCTCTTTTGATTCCTTGGTGCTTGTCGCCAGCCCGGGAGGATCGGGAACGCTTCTCAGGCCATGTCACGGACCGGCTCAGGTGACTCATTCAGGGTCGACCCATGTTGGTTCGTGAAAAAAATGGCATGTCATCTTCAATTAATCACAGGTATCATAAGTTTGATAGGATTAAATAATTATTATAGAGGTATATTTGCATTAAATTTTACAACAAAGTATAAATCATTGTTTATGAAAATTATATGCCTTCATCTATGACATGATAAAAACTTTAATCAACCTCTACGATACCTACATTTTATAATGTTGTGCATGGAATCTAAATCATATTATAGCTTCATTAAATAACTCAAACTATGGTTCTAAGTGAACCAATAACACTCTCAGAGGTTTGAGATAAACAATCTAAAATAATGAAAGAATGTTTATGTTATGAGTACTATATATAAACCATAGGGGACACGTGGAAGGCATGCACACTGTGTATGTGTGTGTGTGTGGGGGGGGGGGGTATTTTATACAGATTGTATAACCATATCACGTAATCCCATAAAAATTATATTTCTATAACCAGATCCAAGGATAAAGGATATGTCTTGAGATCATGTAACATGTTTTTTATAGAAACAAAAGTAATGATAGAATCTAAAAGATACAGATGAACACATGGGAATAATTTATGAACACTCGACATACATGGGGCACATCACTAAAAAAAGAAGGATTTGAATTATTTTTTAGAAGAATATAAAAAGATAAGGAAGGAACCACATAGAGGATAATCTATTTAGATTCTAGAATATGAGAGCTACATTTTGGAGGAGGAGTCTACTAAGAGTTTTGTTCCACACCAAATAAGCTAGATAAGATTTATTTTATTTTATATTTTATATTTAATATGAGATGCTAAGTTCTCTAGTGGGGATGCAAGGGACATAATTAAATCTATTACTATATTTAATTGAATCCATGTTTTATGTTATTTATTATCTCATTATTAATGATTTAACTATTTGATAATGAGTTAAATTTTTCTAAGTGAAAGGGTAATAAAGATATAATGGAATCCCAAGCCATGAATTAGAGAAATGAACATTGAATTCTTGGGGAAGAAAAAAATAGGGATATTCAACAGAAAATTAATCATATATAATGAATTAATCAGTGCTATTGGGATTCACCCAAAACCTCATGGGTACTTTTGTTCTCAAGAGAAAGTAATTGGTTAAATCAAGTGAGCAATTTAGTGATTTAAGTGATATTGTTAAATATAACTTTTTAGTAATTTAATTAATATTATGTTACATGACTCGACCCATCAGGTCCTTGCCTGGGCTAGTGGTAATCCAACCATGCCACCCTAAGATATCCACCAATAGGCTAAGGGATGATGATTATAACCAAGAAGACATAACATATATATGGGTAGACACAACATATACAACCTTCAATAGATATACATCATCATTCAACAACAAAAACACCCAGCCCAATAAATGATATACATAACATACTGAAAGGGAAAAAAATATACATGCATACACCTAATAAAATTATAAAGGAATAAAATAAAAATTCAAACACAATAAGGAAAGATACATGGCCCAATATACTAAAATAAATAATCAATATCAAGTGACTAGGAATGGTAAACACCATGATAAACTAACTCTAATAATAAGAATTTATAGACACAAATCCCACTACAATCCACCAAGCTCTAGCTATACTAACTCTAGACCACCACCACTAAAAAATCCACCAACCTATATACCATCTACACAGAAAAAAACATGTACAGAAGAAAGTCTCTTGTATGAGTATAAAAATACCTAGTAGGATTCCCATAAAATTTAAAGTGAAACTAGACTGCTAGTCATCACACAACCAAGGGCTACACCATACAAAATTTTAACTCAATCAAAAAGGGAAAACACCATCCAAGGAAGAAGATACAACTACATTTCCTAATATGAATCATACCTATATCATAGTAAAATACAAGAGATTGCCCTAAATTTATACTTGTTCAATAGAATGTGGAATAAATCAATAAATCTGACACATCATGAGAAAAACACCTCCATAATCATTTGTATTAGGGGAAAGAACCTCCCTGATCATACTCTTTAGGGGTGATCAAACCACATAGGTTTTCATAATGGAAATATAACCCAAATCACTATTTCATATCATAGGGATCTATTAGGGAAGATTCCAAATCAACAAGGCTGATAGAACACGATCCACTCCACATGCACCAACTTCACCACTTTCCCATCATCCAAGATGATCATTAGAACTTACTAGTGGATAATTCTTCCAAGAACAATGCCAAATGTTATAAAGGTCCATTTAAATACCCCACATTCAAATTAAAGAACCAATATTCTAATCAAATTAGGGAACCCAAACTTTGGTAAAAAACAATGCCCCGGGGGATATCGATCCCACAGATGGGTGACCTACACCCCATCTAATGGTATTTCCCAACCTATCTTATAAGAGGGAATAAAAACCTCCTCAATAACGGTAGTAACGTATCAAGTACTGTAACTTAAGAATTTTAAAATATGGGGATCTACCAACTAAAAGGTGGAACCTCTCCCCCTCTTCTTAGCTTAACTTGATCAATAAACCAAAGGGGAACTTAAAGAATCTTGAGAACTATAACTCCCTAAAAACCTAAACCTATCCATATATCCCAAATTACACAATCATCACACCACTGATTTGATGCTATTACTTGGGGAGCCATGTAATGGACTATCCTAGGTTTACTTGACATTTCACCCCTGACTGGACTTACCATAAGGTCTGATGCATGTTACTGATCACGACGAGATGAAGATGAGCACCGAGGAATACAATGTTAACCTTTGTGAATAATTTCATCATTGGGATCCAAATAACCATTACATGGATTCATTCAAGAATTATAGCATGAACCATCTATAAGTTGGATGATCATGAAATCAAATAAATTATTTATTAATACAAATACATCCAAATATAGTATAATACAATAATAAAAATCAAGAAACTCATAAATTTAATTTTATAAACTGCAGATAAAATAATAAATGAAATATACATACATAACAATATAAAACATAATAAAGGCCAGAGAGGATGATACATAATATCCCAAAATGTTAGTGATGATCACCAAAATTACTCCACATAATCCAAAATACGTGTGAAAATTAGTCACCACCAATTTTAAACCATTAAGGATGATGATATATAAAGAGGCACCATTTTGGGATGTGGCTACTTTCTATTTCCTTGTATATGACAAAACCAAATATACATATGCCCAAAAGAATATACAGGATGTTAGAAAAAACAAAGTAGGATAACACCATGAATCTATATAATATACTTCTTATTACAAACCATTATTTATATTTTAAAAACATCAATTTCCAAAATACTTTATTTTATAAAAAATAAATTGCAAAACATTTTAAAAATCTTTTGGTTTTTATAAAATTGGGCCATGAACCAAAAGTATAATGAATAAGGAAAATATAAAACATAACTAAGGGTAGTAGGTATAATCAAAATTATAACATAAAAATAAAATTAGTTGGAAATAAACAATTATACAAATCAACCAAGTATAATACACACAACATGAGGTTCTAACATAGGGGTCAAAGGTAACTTGAACTTTCTTAAGGAGTACTTATTGGAATAGAATTCTAGGCATCATGAATGCTTTTATTAGGCATTAAAAACTCGTATTTTTGTTATAATTAATGAATAACCAAATATATACATTAAGTAGAACTTCATAACCAAAAAAAATAAAATTATATATTAATTGAATTATGAACACAAAAACCAAGAAGGTAGGATCATTACATTTAATTTATAATTAATTTATAGATAGATTTAGAATTAATTTGTCTTTTAATTTTTTCTCAATTTATGATGTGGTTGAATAATATTATAATACCATAATTGCATCATAGGATCTATAGGCTGAATCCCTCTAATGGTGATCCACATGTTCTCTAAAATCTATAAAGTTTCTTTAGAATTTATGAGTGTTAGTACATTCGATCTTGACTGCTTTCATCATCCATCATTGATCACAACAAGAATCTATTCATGGAGGATATATTATTTAGGTTCCCTTGAAAGATTGATAGAGTGTAGGGGAATTATCACTCTTGTTCTTGAGCATGTTCTTGAGAGTTTTGTCTCTTTGGTTTGAGAAAATTCTCTCTATGTTTGTTTTACATTACAAGTGGATAACCGTGGAAAGAGATATAACTGTGTATCTATAGATCAAGGTTAGAGTTGGTAATTATGCATAGGACCTTAAAAAATTCCTCATTCCTTAGAAAAAACCATATATAAAAATGATAAAAATGATAATATTATTTTCTTTACATTCCCAATACCTACAGATAAATAAATTTCATTTGTTAAATAAATTTATTAATAATTTTTAAATTGTATTTTATATATAATTTCCATCCGAACCATTAAAACTGGTCCATTTTTACTCATTAGTACTTACCAAATTTTGAATAATTATTATTTATTTAATAAATAAATATTACTGCATTATTTTTGATAAATATAATAAATGTTATATTCACTAAATCATGTGAAAAAATATTTATTACTATTTAACTCACACATTAATTCTTTTGAATAACTTGGGATCAAATCTTGGTGATCAACCAACCCCGAATAATTATTAAGCCATAAAGTTGTAGGTTCTGGGCACAGTAGAAGTGACTGTTGAGTCAAAATATGTTTCAACTTTCTCATTGATCTTTTATTTTGGAAATCACAAATTACTTCTTGTTTATCATATATGTTGTTTTACAACGTAACTAGATATGTTGCATTCTAATCGTAATCACATATTTTTGTTTTCATATATTTTCTATTCTAATCGTAATCACATATATCATAATCACATATGTTTCTTTCTTATCATAATCATATAATGTTTTTTTAAAATCATAACCACATGCATCATAACCAGGTTATACATCATAATCAGGTTATGTAACATAACCATGATATACATTGTAACCATGTTTTACATCATACTCATATTATGCATCGTAATCAAGCATCATAACTAGATTAAGTATTGCATTGTAACCGCATGCATCGTAACCTGGTTAAGTATTGTATCATAACCATGTGTATCATAACCATTTTAAGTATTGCATCATTACTATGTGTATCGTAACTAGGTTAAGTATTATATCATAATCATGCATTGTAACCAGATTATATATCATGCATCATAACCATGATAGGAATCATAACCATACTAAGAATCATAACCATGATATGAATTGTAACCATGATATTATTCTTATCCATGTTAAGCATCATAACCATGTTATGTATCTTAACCATGATATGCATCGTAATCACGATATATATCATAACCAAGTTATGTATCGTATTGTACTCATGTATTACTTAAATACCATATACCTATTTCTTATACTCATTATTTCAAACCATTTCACTTACTATTTTATAACTAAAATGATGTTTTTGAGTTGGTTATATACCAATCAAAACGATGTTGTGTGTTCTATTTGTTTTGATCATTTAAATGCCAAGTGTCCAAGTCTCTCCAATTTTTTTTGGATAAATATGACCGTTGGAACCTTAGGCCTGTAAATAGGAGGTCATTTGAACCAAAATACACAACTTTTGGATCTTACAAGTTCTAGAGAGATACGCTGTGACTTATCTCTTTCTTCATGTGAAAGCCTTGAAGATACATGACGCGAATGGCTTGTTCCAAGCTCTTTTATTTCTATAAGTACTTGTTTTTCTTTGTGCGACCAATCATTGTGATAATGATTGAGGGATTACGAGGATAGGAAGACGTGCTTCCAATCATCGTATCATGGGATTTCAAGTGTTTGAAAGACATAGGTACCAATTAACTTTTTAATCTAGGGATTCTAGGGATATGAAGACAATAATGACAATCATTGTATTGAGGGATTACCTGGGTGGTGGTAAGACATACCTTTTATCCTAGGTAAAAGGATACCCTACTCTTTGGGATAAAAGAATTGTAATATCTTTACATTTCTTTTGTTACTTGTAATATAAAGGTAATCATTTTGTTTTTTCTTTATATTCATATTCTTTTACTATTTTAATTGTTTTAATTATGATTCATTCATTATATATTGTATTAAGAGATTCTATATGTTGTATGGTAGAATCATTTACATTTGTATTACTTTGATCACTATATTGAATTCAAATACATTTTTTTTCATTAATTATGGTATTAAAACATATCAAATCCATCAGATACAAGACCCTTATGGTCATTTGTATCGGCTTTGAATTGTTTTAGTTTAATACCTCTTAAACTAATTACTTTCTTAAGATTTTAAATACAAAGTTTTTAAACCTAAAATTTAACCCCTCATGTATTGTGCCATATCATATACATATACATCTATATTATGATTCAACAATTAGTATTAGAGTGGGTTTCCACTAATTTTAATTACTTGTTTTATTTCTTTCTGTAAGACAATTTTATTTCTTTTACAAATATTTTTTTATAATTAATTACTACACTAACGTGTGGAGTGGAAAAGTATTTTTTTATAGAATGATATGAATGAATATTGGATCAATTGATAATCTAAACCCAACCAGACCACCTATTTTGGATGGGAATGATTATGAGTATAGGAGAGATCAAATGAAGAATTTTGTTATCAATATTGGAGTAGATAATTTTGTGATTCTCACTGGAGATTACAAAATCCCAGACAAGGAAGTTAGATACTTCACCGACCAAGATAAACTAGAATATCAACAGAATTACAAGGTATGAAATAATTTGTTGTGTTCTATGACTTGGAATATATATATATTCAGATATCTTCATGTGAAGTATCCAAGTGTATCTGGAAGAAATTTTAAGCCAAACATTTTGGTACATCTAAAGTTATAGAAACAAGAAGATCCATGCTACGAGCTGAATATCATGGGTTTGTTTTTATTTATGGAGAACCAGTACACAAGGTGCAATAAAGATTTATGACAATCATCAACAGTCTAAAATCCATGGGTGAAAAGGGTCATGATGATGAAGTGCTTTTGGACAAGATAATTGATATAATTTCAAATGAGTGGGAATAAAAAAGGAGAGCTATTGATGAGAACATGAAAGTTACTCAAATTGCTCTTAATGAATTATTTGTTACTCTCTTACAACATGAGACAAGAATGAAAAGAGATGAAAATTTTAATAAGAAGAAGAATGGTAATTGAAGTATAGATTTTACTACTACATCTAAAACCAAGACACCAGAAAGGGTAGAAAGATCAAAAGCTAAGATAGTTGTTGTTATATCAGAATCCAGTGAAAGTGATCATTTATAGAATGAACTAGCCAATCTTTCTTGAAGAATGAACAAGATTGTTGGAAGGAAATATTTTTAGTACAGATTCAAAAATAAAGAATGAAAGGACAAGAAATACTCAGAAGTAACTTGTTATGAATGTAAAAGAGTTGGTCATATAAGACCAGATTGTCCTTTTCTTAAAAGAAAAGATAGGAAGGAGAAACATTCTGAAAGAAACAAGAAAAAGTATTACAAGTCTAAGACAAAGAAAGTATTGAAATAAAATGATACTTGTAGTGAAAGTGGTGGTGATTCATCAGATGAATCTTTAGAATATGAATCTTTTTGTCATAAGAATATAGGACTTATAGCAATAATACCTATTAAAAATCAATGTCTTATGGAAAATAAAAAAAAGTGTACCAAAAACAAGAATACTTGGTACATGGATAGTGGTTGTTCTCGACATACGACTAGAAAAAAATATTTCTTTGACAAGATTATTGAAATGAAAGTTGGAAGAGTGACCTTTAGAGATAATTCTCAAGGAAAGATCATTGGTATAGGTAATATTGTTTTTTAGGAAAAGTTTTAATTTCAAATGTTTTGTTTGTTAAAGATATTAAGCACAACCTTATAAGAATAAGTCAATTATGTGATGAAGGTTACCTTGTGAATTTTAGGAATGATAAATGTTTAGTTCACAATTCCAAGTATGAATTCATTATTTATTCCTATAGTCATGAGAAAGTACACACAATCAACTTGGAAGACCCTTGGAGACAAGACTTACCTTGCGTAAGTGAAATAGAAGACTGATCTTGGTTATGGCATAGAAGGTTAGGACACAGTAATCTTAGGAACCATTGTAAACTCTCAAAGAAAAAACTTGTTAAAGATATAAAAGATATAATTTATGATTATTCAAAAGTCCGTGACCCCTGTCAATATGGAAAGAAACATATAACTATCTTTAAATCAATTAATTAAGTTTTAACTTCTAATGCATTAAAGTTAGTGCACATAGATCTTCTTGGTCCTACAAAAGTTGAAAGTATTGGAGGCAAGTACTATGTATTTGTTTTAGTTTATGACTACCCCGGATTTACATGGTTCTATTTTCTAGCAAAGAAATCTAAAGCCTTTTTATATTTCAAAACATTTAGAGCCAAAGTCAAAAATGATAAAAACCTACCATTGATAACTATTCAAAGTGATCATGGTAATGAATTTCAGAATTCAGATTTTGAAATTTTTTGTAGTAAGAAAGGTATTAATCACAACTTTTTAGCTCCAAGAACACCTCAGAAAAATGGTGTTTTTGAAAAAGAAATCATATTCTTTATGAAATAAAAAGAACTATGTTGAGTGAATACTCAATTGTTAAGAATTTCTGGGCTGAATATATTAGTACTACATGTTATACTATAAATCTAGTTTTAACTAGACATTTTCTTAATAAAAAACCTTATGAATTGTGGAATGGTTGAAAACTTAATGTTTCTCACTTTAAAGTATTTTGATTCAAAGTATTCATATTGAATACTAAAGAAAATTTATATAAATTTGAACCCAAATCCGATGAGGGAATATTTATAGGTTATTCTACATCTTCTAAGGCCTATAAAGTCTTTAAAAAAAATTTATACTATTGAGGAAATAGTGCATATTAAATTTGATGAAACTGACCCCTTTTTTTTAAACAACCCCTATCTACATCAATAGATGTATTTTCACAAACTGATTATCAACCCTTAATTGAAAACTCTTCTGAAAAGGGAAATACTTAAGAAAATGTTTCTGAAATATTTACCCTAGAATATTTTCTATCATATGTTGATAAAAAAGTTTGATAAAACCAAAATCAATTGATTATTAGGAATCATCCCAGTGATAATATCATTAGTGATGTGAATCAACTCCTAAGAACTATAAATTTCTTGAGAAATGAAATAGAACATCTTGATTTTCTATCTAAATTTGAACCTAAAACTTTGAATGATTCCCTAGGTGATGAGAATTAGATTAAAGCAATTCAAGATGAAATAAATGAATTTGAAATGAATCAAGTCAAGATCTTAGTTAAAAGACCTAAAAAACAACTTTAATTGGAGTAAAATGGGTTTTCAGAAACAAATGTGATGAAAATGGAGTCATTATAAGAAGTAAATCAAGACTTATTGCTAAATTCTATATTCAACAAGAGGGAATAGACTACGAAGAAACCTATCCTCCAGTAGCTAGAATTGAATCTATTCAAATTATATTATCCTTTGTAGCATTCTTTAAGTTCAAACTTTTTCAAATGGATATAAAATGTTCTTTCCTTAATTGTTTTTTACAAGAATAAGTTTTTAAAGAATAAACTCCTCGTTTTGTAGATTAAAAATATCATAATCATGTTTTAAATCTTACCAAAGCTTTATATGGACTTAAACATTCCCCTAGAGTTTAGTATGATAGAATCACATGTTTTATTTTACAAAAACAATTATGCAAAAGGTACTACAGATCCAACTATTTTTATAAAAATGGAAAATAAAAACATTTTGATTGTTCAAATCTATGTTGATGACATTATATTTGGATTAACTCAACAATATCTAACTAATTATTTTTAGATTCTAATGAAATATGAGTTTGAAATGAGTATGATGGGTGATTTAACATTCTTTTTAGGTTTTCAAATCTCTCAAAAACTAGAAGTAACCTATATAACTCAACATAAGTATATCAAATATTTACTTAAAAATTATGGATATGAAAACACTAAAAGTATAAGAACTCCATTAGGTACCTCAAATACACTTGATCTTAATGAAGCTGAGAAACTAGTAGATAAAACATCTTTCAGAGGTATGATAAGAAGTTTTTTATACTTAACATCTAGTCAAACAGACTTAATGTTTTCATTATACTTATGTTAAAGATATCAATCTATTCCAAAAGAATCCCATTTAAAAGTAGTGAAAATATTTTTTCACTACTTAAAGGGAACTGTGGATTTAGCATTATTTTATTCTTCTGGAAATTATTTTATTTTAAAAAGTTTTTTAGATTATGAATTTGGTGGTTATTGAATGGATAGAAAAATTACATCCAAAACATGTCATTTATTAAGAGATTCATTAGTTTCTTGGTCATGAAATAAGTAACACTCAGTAGCACTTTCCACTACTAAAGCTAAATATTTAGTAGCTGGAAGTTGTTGTGCTCAAGTGTTGTGGATGCAACACACACTTACTGACTATGGAATGAATTTTTCCAAAACTCAAATACAATGTGATAATACTAGTTCCATTGATCTTAGTAAAAACCCTACACATCTCTCTTGGAAAAAACACATAGATATTAGGTATCACTTTCTTAGAGATTACACCAAAAAAGGAGATAATTTTTTTACAATTTATCAGAATGTAATAACAACTTGCTGATATTTTTTCAAAACCAATATCTTCCAATAGATTTTAACACATTAAAAAAAACTAAGAATGATCACTGTAAAGTTATCATTCATATATATTTATTGTTTAAACCATATACTTACATTAAATTACTTCTTTTCAAATGGGGATTATACATAATTTTATCGGTTTCACTTATTAGTTTTAAATTTATCGGTTTTACCCTTATTGGTTTTACTTTTTTATCGTTATCAGTTTTAAATTTTTACCTTTATCAGTTTTTCATTTATTGGTTTTTCATTTATTTCATTTTCATTTATCGGTTTTTCATTTATCAATTTTACATTTATTAGTTTTTCATTTATCCTTTTTTCATTTATCAATTTTTATTTTATCAGTTTTACATGTCTATCAGTTTAACTTTAATCAGTATTGGTTTCAATTTTATCAGTTTTACATTTTAATTGATTACACATTATTGGTTTTAGATTTTTAAATGGTTTCACTTTTATCGGTTTAATATTTTTATCGGTATTGGTTTATATTATAGGTACTAGATTATTAGTATTGGATTACTATTGGTACTCGATTATCAGTACCAGATTGATTTTATTCTATCAGTTTTAGAACTCTAATATGTCTCATTTTTTTCAGGATTGTTTGTATTATTATCATAAGAACAATATACTAAAAAAATATATATATTATGATACTTCAAAAGTTACAATTTCTAAAAACATATTTTCGTTGTTCAAATAGTTTTTTCAACTCTTTATTTTAACTTATAATTGGTTTTAGTTTGAATATGATTTTATTCTAAGGAAAAACTCAAGGGTTCGAAATCATTCTCGACCATTGTAACTTTTCGATCTAATTCTGACCATCAATTCTTTTTAAAAAAAACCCTCCAAACCTACCCCAAATCAAAATCCTCTAATTTTATCCTAAGTCCTGATGATTTATAAATATATCAAGGTTCATAATCAGTTTTTACCTCAGTTTTCATAATCAGATATCTACTCAGATTTTGTAACAAGGAGGATCTTTAAGGGTTGAGACTGTCTTTCATGTCTGAGTCAACTGCTTCATCTCCAAAGCAAATTTCTCCAAAAATAATTATATTCTATGACCTTTTGAGGTTGAAGTTTAGTCTCTTGAGAATTTTATGATACTTTTGATTCATCTTTGAAAAGGATAATAAGTTTCCAAGGTTGTGAATATATTTGTGTTTAAAGACTGAATTCAGATTAGGACTTTGTGTATCATGATGAAGCATTACAATTTTATGAAACTATGGAGACAGAAAATAGTCTCAAGATTTTCTTTATAATGTATGATAAGAAGTATAAAACCTATATAAAATAGGTATCTAAATTTCTAATAGTACCATATGAGGGTGATTCCTTTTGTCTTTCCCATAAATTACTAGAATCTGATGAGGCTTTTAATAAGAGAAAAGATGAAGAATCTTTTTAGATATTCATGAGGACAAGAGAAAGGTAAGTCATTTATTAGGAGATAATCGACTCATAGCCCTCTGGATGAAAGGGTTTTTAGTACCAAGAAAGGGTGAAAAGTAGACTTTGAAAGTTTTAGATGTTTATGTGCTTAATTATTTGTTGAACATGAGGAAGTTTAATCTAATGATATTTATTTTCTTGATAATTAAAAAACTGAAATACGGTGCCATAAAATCTCAATTGATCATGTTTCTCACTATTCTCAATGAGTTTTTGAAAGAGTGTTTGATCCTATGAAATGTTTCAATTATGTCAGATCTGAATTCCTTCAAAGAGACCTTAATCAGTAAGGATATGATAAGGAGGCTCAAGTTACAATTCAATCTTGAATTGAAAATGTTTGATAATGATCCAGATGATGAGAAAGGAAAGGAAGTTTCTAAAGGTAGTGATAAAAATTCTAAGACATATAAGACAGCTTCAAGAAAAATAATGGTAGTTAAGACTACAAATCCCAAGGCATCAAATAAATAAAATGCTATATTTGATGAGGTTGCTACTGAGTGGAGGAAGAAGAAGGAACAAAGGAAAGAAGGGGATCCACAATTTGGTTTTGATCTAGCTGAATCCCTAGATCTGAAAATATGATCAGAAGAAACATTAAAAGAAGAATAAAGGAAGAAGTTAATAAATAAGATAAAGGCCCAAGATATTTACATTGATATTCTTCTCAAAATAGCTAAGAAAGAGAAAATGGGTATTGTAATAAGGGAACCACCTATTCAGACTCAATCTGATCCAGTAGAAAAAGGAAAAGAGAAACATTCATTTGAAAAATAGACTACATAGATTCTCATTCAAGAATATGAAGAAAAAGAAGAAGAAGAATAAGGGGAAGTAGAATAAGGGGAATAAGAACAAGGTAAAGAAGAAGAAGAAGAAGTGGAAGAGAAAGAAGATGCAAACAAGGAAAATCTTTCAGAAGATTTTTCGGAAGTTCCATCCTTTAAATTTACATCTTCAGATACTTATCCATTCAAGGAAGTGTCTCAAGGGGTTTACTCTAAAAAATTTATTTATATTTCAGATAAAGAAGAAGAAAAAGAATCCGATTGGAATCAGAATCAGCCAGCTCAATTTATCGGTACTGACACTCATTTCAGTGATCTCCTAGAATATACTGAAGATACAAATTCTGAGAGGACATTCATATTGAGGGTAATTTAGTACATTAAACAATATTTAAACAAATTGGAAAATATGTTATAGTTCATTACAAAAATTTAAGCTAGGCTAGAAATCCTTTCAAATATCCATAATAAAAGAACATACTCGGTTAAGATTCTAATGGAAATGTTTCTGAATCTTAAAGATAATTTCAAGATATTCAAGGAACATTTTACTGAGCATAGAAAATCTTGTAATATGGTTGTTAAGTGGTCGTACAACGTTGATGATAGTCTCAATAATCATCTGAACAAGCAGGATGAAAAGGTAAACAGGGTAAATGATCTCAATTCTCTCTATCAAAAGTTGATTGTTGATTTGAATGAAAAACTTGAAGTCTTTCAAATACCAGGTACCTTAAAAGGAATATCCTCTGAAGATCTTGAAAATATAAAGACAAAATTGGATAATGAATGTAATGAGGTTGTTTTTCTCTCAAATAGACTTGTAATACTAGAGAAGATCTACAGACTCAGACTAGATTGTTTCAATAATCAGAAAGCAAGGATTAAAGCTTAGAAATAAATTAATCAGCTTCATGAAGATAGGATCTGGAATCAGGAAAGGATTATTTCTGAATAGGATGTGAAGCTGAAGGCTCAACAAGAAGCTCTTGAAAACTGATGGAGGATAGAAAATATTTCAAGATGATAAATCTTTCAATGTTCAATATTTTTGAAAAAAAATGGGAAAGAATGATTTTTGAACTCTTTTTATAATATAAACTTATTTCATTTAAAGCAATGACTAATGTTTCGTACTCTATTTCTCCAACTCTTTGTAGGAAATGAATGTTTTCCATTATTCATTTTGAAAATTACAAAGGTGGAGAATAGTTTGGAAAAGAAGAAATTGATGAATACCTTATTAAGGGAGATAACTCATAGGTAAAAGTAAAGAGAATATGATCCCTAGTGATTTGTTTAAATATTGGGTGGAATTAGTCATATTCCTTATTACTTTTAGAAGAGTTACTTAACTCAGGTGTAGATAAGTCTTTATTGTTTATTTTGTTTTGTGGTTTCCAAAAAGGGGGAGATTGTTGAGTCAAAATATGTTTTGACTTTATCATAGATATTTTCTTTTGGAAATAACAAATTACTTCTTGTTTATCATGTATGTTATTTTATAACATAACCACATATTTTGTATTCTAGTCATAATCACATATTTTGTTTTCATATATGTTTTATTCTAATAATAATCACATATATTGTAATCACATATGTTGTTTCTTATTGTAATACTATACTATTATTTTACATTCATAACCACATGCCTCATAACCAGGTTATACATCATAATTAGGCTATTTATCGTAACCATGATATACATCGTAACCAGGTTATACATTGTATTTATATTATGCATTGTAATCAGGCATCATAACCAGGTTAAGTATTGCATCGTAACCACATGCATCGTAACCCAGTTATGTATTGTATCATAACCATGTATATCGTAACCAGGTTAATTATTTTATCGTAATCATGCATCATAACCAAATTATATATCATGCATCGTAAACATGTTAATAATCGTAACCATGCTAAGAATCATAACCATGATATGAATCGTCGCAATGATATGATTCTTATCCATGTTAAGCATCATAACCACGATTTTCATTGTAACCATGATATGCATCGTAACCATGATATACATCATAACCACGATATGTATCGTAACCACGATATGCATCACAACCACGATATGCATCGTAATCCCGATATAATTCATAACCAAGTTATGTATCATATTGTACTCATGTATTACTTCAATATCATATACATGTTTCTCATACTCATTTTTTATACCTTTTAGACTACTATTTTCTAACTAAAATGGTGTTGTTGAGTTGGTTATATACCAATCAAAACAATGTCATGTATTCAGTTTGTTTTCAGCATTGTAATGCCAGGTGTCCAAGTCTCTACGATTTTTTCAGAGAAATATGACCATCGAAACCTGAGGCCTATAAATAGGAGGCAATTCCAACCAGAATATAAATTTTTTGGATCTTATAAGTTCTAGTGAGAGACACTGTGACTTCTTTGTTGCTTCATATGAAAGCCTTGAAGATACAATTTGTGAACGACTTGTTTATAAGCGATTTTTTTCTTTGCGTGACCGATCATTGTGATAACGATCGAGGGATTCCGGGGATAGGAAGACGTGCTACTGATCATCCTATTGAGGGATTTAAAGTGTTTGAAATAAAAAGGTTCCGATTACCTTCTAAATCGAGGGCTTCCAGGGATATGAAGATAGTCGTGTTGATCATTGTATCAAGGGCCTAACCGGGTGGTGGTAAGATAGACCTTTTATCCTAGGTGAAAGGGTACCCTACTCTTTGGGATACAAGAATTGTAATACCTTTACATTTCCAATGCTACTTGTAAAAGAAAGGGAATCATTTTGTTTCTTATTTATATTCATATTCTTTTACTATTGTAATTTTTCAATTATGATTCTTTCATTACATATTGTTTTAAGAGATTATATATGCTCTATGGTAGAATCATTTACATTTTTATTACTCTGATTATTGTATTAAATTAAAATACAATTGTTTTTCATTACTTTTGGTATTACAACATATCATATCTATCAGATCCATGACCTGTATGGTCATTTGTATTGGTTGTGAATTGTTTTAGTTTTAGACCACTTAAACTAAGTTCTTTCTTAAGAGTTTAAATACAAAGTTATTAAACCTACAATTCACCCCCACTTGTATTGTTCCATATCATATACATATACATCTATATTACGATCAAAAAGTGATTATTAGGGTTATTAATAACTCATTAATTATTGGATTCAACAAATATTCCATGATTTAAATTATTTGGGATCCATGTCCAATGATTTTTTATAGTGAAACTTGACATACATTCTAGAGTGAATAAGATATTTTATGCTAAATTTATAATTAATTTAAATGGATGGGAATAAATAATATAAGGCCCCAGCCTTAAACCTTACTTAATATTGAATTAAATGAATAATTCCCATTGAGGATCTTTTCAGGTTTAGAGTTTTATAGAATTAGGACATAACTATTACATCTCAAAAGATTACAAAGTAGAAACTTTTTCTAAGTTTCCATAAAATAAAAACTCTTAAAAAGAAACATGTCCAGTTCTAGGTTTTAGGTTTCATGACGTTCCCTTGATCCCATCCTTGACCCTATTCCACGTTAAGTCCTGTGAAAAACATTTCAAAAACTTGGGATGAGCATAAAAAGCTCAGTAAGGGATACACAAAGAATGAAAACTGTTATTTTTTCAAAACAACAAGTAAACCATGTATACTTTATAAAATTAATACCTTTCACCTTTTCGAAGTAGTAAAAACTCTTCACTGAATAAAAGTTCATTACTTACCCTTATATAACCAAAAGATTACCATAAAACCCATATAAAGATACCATAACATATAAAGGTAACTTGGGACATAAATATACTTAAGTGGAATAACCATAAGGTCGACTTCCACACATATCACTTAATGGAATAGCCATTCAGCCAACTTCCATACATACTTAATGGAATAGCCATACGACCGACTTACATACCCAATGCATTGGAGGTTATAACGTAACCACCCGTCCTAGTATTCACGGCACCACCCGTCATATGGTTTATCACGTAACCACCCGTAATATGTCCAAGTACCATTATAAAATTATAACACATAAAACCAATATAAAGGAATGATAACATTTCCACATTTCAATCACAATATATAATTTAAATATATTGACATAATAGAATCATTTATCAAAACCATTTTCAATACCAAAATACATAAAAGAGTATATGGTATTTATTTTATTTTAAAAACATTACGGCTTGTTGAGGAAGCCAAAGATCAAATAATACTCGCGGCGGTGGAAAAGGTCATTGTCACCGCGTCCGTTAAAAGAAACATTCCTTTTTGTCATTTAGTAAAACGCTTTGTAGAAAAATATTCCTTTTGTATAAAAGTAAAATTCAAAGGGGTTTATACACCGTATAAAAGAAAGTTGTGTATAAAACGAAATATGCCTCAATGAAAGGAGATTGAGACGAAGTCCCTTACAAAGACGGTATCCTTGGTTTAAGGATAAATCAATTACATAATTATGTGTGACAAATGAATACACCAAATATAAGTGCATATTAAGTGTAAAACAATCAGAGGTTATTCACACATATTCATAGAACTTCATATTCAAGGAGTACAAGTTTATCTCAAAGAATCAAATTTGGGTTAAGAAGTTCCCTTGCAAAAATTTGACAGCCTAACAGCATCACTACAAAATTTAGAAAATGAGTTGATGAGAGATAAAAAGGGTATCTCATCACATGGACATAAAATTTAAATCAATAAGGATAAGGAAGAACATATCCCAACATAATATTATGTGAATTAAAATACATAACAAAAGAAGTCTTTTAAAAAGAGGAAGGTGAAAGGTTCCCTTACCGACATGAGTATCTTTCGAAACATACACCTCGTGAAAGAAGGATAGTACAACATTGATGTAAATATTCATAAATGAAATTATATTACACAATGAGTAACATAATGGGCAGTACATACACCACTCAGAGGAAATTGAGGCAAATGTAGCATAAATCTCACAGGAATAAAAGTGAGATGAAAAATCCCTTACGAAAACTCGGCAGCCTAACGACGCCACATAAAACTTACAAAAATGGATTGATGAGATCAAATAGGGTATCTCATCATATTAAAATAAAGTTTATAGAAAGAGGAATATAAAATAACATCCCCCAACATAACAAAGAGGATCTTAAAAGAAGTGACATAAAGGAGAGTACTTAAAAATAAAGAGAGAGGTTAGATCTCTTACGAAAATTCGGCAGCCTAACGGCGCCACTCAAAACTTCCAAAATGGATTGATGAGAGAGAATAGGGTCTCTCATCATGTGGAAATAAGAATTACAGTAAGAGTAATATAAAATAACATCCCAATAACAAGAAATATTAGCTTTAAAAGGAATGACATAAAAGAGTGTACTTAAAAAGAAAGAGAGGAGTAGGATCCCTCACCTCAGGTCCGACTTGACTCGATCGTTCTTTAACGTCCTGAATAATAAACTTGAGTTAATTTATACTTGATTAAGAACCTTTTTCAAGTTCATTATTCCTTTTATATCAATTATTGACATGTTATAAACATTATGTAATCATTTAAGTTAATAATGTTTGTTTTGTCGATATTTGGTTCTTAAGTCAAAAGTGTACTTCTTACAATTACACGTTGTTCGTGTGGTCAAAGGTTCTTTATATCCAGAATGACATTCCTGATTTGGATATCATATATATCATATATATCCATAATATACATGTATTTATAATATTACATAATCATTTAGAGGTAAGAAATTAAATGCACCGTTCATGGAGACGGTAAGCCGTACGTACGCATGAACGCTACTTTCATTTCTATGTCATATTAATGGAATTAAAACTAAATGAGAGATGTGTATATTTTTAATTCCAGAATTTTATTCATCCTTTAGATGTATCATACATAATATATATCCATTACATGTACTTATAATAGTACATTATATTTGAGGATAAGAAATGAAATGCACCGTTCATGGAGACGGTAAGCCGTACGTACGCATGAAAGCTACTTTCATTTCTATCTCATACTTTAATGGAAAGAAAACAATAATTATATAAAGGTATATTATAATTACAGTATAAAAACATATATAATAACTTTAAATCCATCCTTTATACATCCCACATATGGAATTAACGAATCAATTCACTTTGAGGGGGCGGAGTCCGCACTTCCTAAAATGAAGATATCGCGTATACCCATAATGGAAGCCATAAAGTTATGCCACAAATGAAAAATAAAGAAGCTTAAGTAAAACATAAAAATATTATATATCATATATAAACATAGTGACATCTTAATTGCCACCTTTGAAGGTGTTATATGAGTGTTGAACAATCATCGTTTCGTGAGGCAGAAATTCGCCATCCACAGAAACAGTATGTTCTTTAACCATTAGATGAAGGTGTGTGTAAGTGTAGCTCTAATAAATATTATAAAAACATCCTAGTATATTTAAGATACTGGAGTTGTTACAAAAGAAATGAATAAAAAGAGTTTAGGGGGTTGGATAAGCAAAATAAAACAAAAGAGCACAAGTGAAGACGTTACCTTAAAATTGGGTAACTCCCTTTGGTTTGAAACAAAAGGGTTTCTTGAAGAGCTTCCTGCCTAAGTTAAGGCTTCTAAGATTAGGAGAGGGATTTTGAGAGACAAAATGATCAGATATTGGCATAAACAAAGGTTTGAGAGGCGTGGGTAAGGTGGTAGAGGTGGGGGCCTTTTATAAGAGGAGAGCAGGGGCACTCTTGGAAAAGTATAAAATGTTACTTTATTTTCAAATGGTTTTCGGATTTTAATGGTCATAAATTGATTTGGTTCAAGTATAAGGTGATAAGGGTTCGAAATCCACCTATCCAATAGGTTTTTGACATGTTTAGGTCCTAGATTTTTCATTTTCTTTCCATTTTATTTAAATCATTAAATAATGAGGTCATCGCTGCATCATCATGATGTCATAAAGAATTTAATTTATTTAATGTCTAAAAATTATAAAAAAATACTATGATGTAGTAAATCTTTATATATTTCCAATGAATATTTATAGTCAAAATTATGACTTGTATAACCACATGTAAAAATTGTTTTAGTAAAACAAATCATGTTTGTGACATTTTTATTTTAACTTTAAATAAAAGGCATAAATGTCATTATCAAACCCAACTGGCTCCATGGGGTACCAAAAATAGACCCATGGGTTGTCTTGGTCGGCCATAACTCATAAAATATGGTTAGGACAAGTGTAAAGATATTTTCATTTTATTATAATATCATTTTTACCATAAATAACACTAATTACCTTTAATCGCGATTAATAAAACTTAAAAGTTACTTTTCATCAAAAATTATTTTCATCCCATTGAACCACATTTTACTTAAATTAAAATCATTTAAATTGGATTTTTGAAATTCAAATCACATAAGTGGTAAAGTCCCATTTAAACGAAAAATCAAAGTTTGTAACCACCACTTTGTGGTTTCACTATTCATAAAAAATTGATGTTTTTCAGAAAAATACCAAAAATTCACCCTAAGCTATATTTGATATTCCGAATTCAAAAATGATTTCTATTTTACAAAATTCATAACATAGAAGTTTCATTAATTAATTTTATAATAAAATCCCGCTATAAAAACAAATAGCGTGTTTTTATTAAACAATATCTTTCAAATGATTGACACTCGTTTATGTCCAATCTTAAAGTGATATTAATTAAAATGAACACCATTGGATTAAATGGTAAAAATATATTCTATTTACACTTTAAAACCAATTAAAAAGATAATCTAATCATATAAATAAATTAGATTAAAAAGAGGTTTTGAATTAAAATACAACATTTTTCACTATTCATTAAAAAATATGAACTTTATCAGAAAAATACCAAAAATTTACACAAAGTAAATTTTGATGTGCCGATTCTAAAGAAGAATTTTATTTTGTCAAATATAACACATAAAATTTTCAAAAAGTGGATTTAAAAGAGGGTCTCCATCAAAAGGCGGTTAATCGACCTTTTAAAGAATATTAGACTGTCTACGCTTAAAATTGGATTCATTCGCATTTTTAATCCTCTAACATTTATTGTAAAGAGTAAAAATATTTGACAAACATATATAATAATTTTGTAGTTAGTTCTATTCATTACCGCCATTACAATGGCTAGGCATTAACTACCATTTAAAATATTATTATTTTATTATTATAGTACAACGTAAGATTCCCAAGAAACTCGTTGTTGCGTATTGGGTACGCCATCGAGCATAGCATCCCCTTTAAAGTAATATTAATATATTATTCACAAATATGGATAAATATAAAAATGTCATATTCTTTATTTTATCCGGGGTGTTACATCCTTCCCCCCATTTGGAAATTACATCCTCGCAATTTTAAAATTTATCTTGGAAACATCCTTGAAAGTCCCACATCGGAACAAGAGTCGGTAAAACAATCAGTTTAAAATAAAGAAAGATAAGTACAGAGGTCACCCGAGTTAACCCATATTAGGATTCCAAGTATGAAAATATGGACATGGAGGAAAAAACAAAGGGTCATGTTCTGATGGAGAGTGATAGAAAACATGTTTAGGAGAAAGTTAACCACAAGAAAATCACAAACTTGTGATGGGTTAAACGGTATTCGATTTCCCAGTAGGAAAAGTTAACATACAACATTTTTGTTTTAAGTTACTTTTCATGGAGGAATTTATTTTTCATCTTAAATAAATCATAATGAAACAAACTTACTTGTCATGTAGACTTTCATATTTTACTAGATTCCTTAATCAAACTCATATTTTCTCCAAAATATGGGTATTTAGGAAGACTTTTTCGCATTAAGAGTACTATAATCAATTTCTAGAGAATCACCTAATCCACAAAAGAGAACTATACACTTCCCATGTCCTTAGACTCTAACCAAAACCAAAACCAAAAAGGTTAGTACAAGATCAGATAATCTAGAAAAGGATAACCCTTTATAGAAAGAAAATCTATTCTTAATCTCCAAAATTTGCCCAACAAAACCCAAAGTTCAACAAGGACCATTCGATAAAAAATTTGTCCATAAAATTCTTCAAAGTAAACCAAACTAAGATTGAATCCCAAATATTTGAAGGATTTAGACACATAGTCTTCCAAGTTAAGTCGTAACATTTATCTCCAAAAAAAACATCAGTTGCTCCTAAAGTCTCGCATTGAAAATTAATTAACCTAATCACATATCCTCCATGATAAGTTAATCATTTTCATAAAAACCCAAAATCAACTTACTATTAATTCATAAAGTCACCTAACTAAAAAGAATAAGTCATACTAACCAGGGACTTCACATAGTCCAGTGGTAGGTTATAAATACCCATTGCACTTTGGTTGTGGGTTCGATTCCCGCAGCTTTGTCCGACGCGACGGGTTGTAACACGGTCTGCGTGTTGTCCTTTTTCCAAAACTATATAATTCTTAAAAAATTCCCCAAAACGAGATAAAATCTTCAAAAATAATCATAATATATTTTAACCTCAAGTTTATCTCATGCCTTTCATTTTCCATCATAACATATAATAACCCATAATTACCTCAAAAGTAAGGATCATATAAACTCTAATGGTTACCTTTATAATTATTACCTAAACTTCCACATTGATTGGTCATCTCGTACATGATGCATTATAGAACATACCAAGGTTCAAGTTGTTGATCATGACTCCTTGATAGTTGGTTTAGAATAACCACGAGTTTCCTCATTGAATCCCCCATTTTATCAAGTATCTGAATCAGAGAACCACCACAGTTTCCTTCAAACTTGTTGTCTCTTTGGTTCCTGCTAGATCCATCCATTCACTAAAACCAAAAAGGTCAGTGTGAGTATATCAAAAAAACCATCATGTACTAAAGAGGAAGATAAACACTAAGGTATACTTACTCATTCACTTTATCTAAAAGTAGGACTGTTTATGAAATCCTAACCATTATGGTCATGTCACTTATGCTTAAAGAATACCCTAACCTCTAAAGTTATCTAAACCAACCTTTGATACCAACTATAAGGCCCCGGCCTTAAACCTTACTTAATATTGAATTAAATGAATAATTCACATTGAGAATCTTTTCATGTTTATAGTTTTAGAGAATTAGGACATAACTATTACTTCTCAAAAGATTACAAAGTAGAAACTTTTACTAAGTTTCCATAAAATAAAAACTCTTAAAAAGAAACATGTCCAGTTCCATGTTTTAGGTTGCATGACTTTCCCTTGATCCAATCCTTGACCCTATTCCACGTTAAGTCCTGTGAAAAACATTTCAAAAACTTGGGATGAGCATAAAAAGCTCAGTAAGGGATACACAAAGAATGAAAACTGTTAGTTTTCCAAAACAACAAGTAAACCATGTATACATTATCAAAGTAATACTTTTCACCTTTTTGAAGTAGTAAAAACTCTTCACTGAATAAAAGTTCATTAATTACCCTTCTGTAACCAAAAGATTACCATAAAAACCATATAAATATCGCATAACATATAAAGGTAACTTGGGACATAAACATACTTAAGTGGAATAACCATAAGGTCGACTTCCACACATATCACTTAATGGAATAGCCATTTGGCCAACTTCCATACATACTTAATGGAATAACCATACGACTGACTTCCATACCCAATGCATTGGATGTTATAACGTAACCACCCATCCTGGTATTCACGGCACCACCCGTCATATGGTTTATCACGTAACCACCCGTAATATGTCCAAGTACCATTAGAAAATTATAACACATAAAACCAATATAAAGGAATGATTACATTTTCACATTTCAATCACAATATATCATTTAAATATATTGACGTAATAGAATCATTTATCAAAACCATTTTAAATACCAAAATACATAAAAGAGTATATGGTATTTATTTTATTTTAAAAACATTACGGCTTGTTGAGGAAGCCAAAGATCAAATAATACTCGCGGCCGCGGAAAAGGTCATTGTCACCGCGTACGTTAAAAGAAACATTCCTTTTTGTCGTTTAGTAAAACGCTTTGTAGAAAAAGATTCCTTTTTTATAAAAGTAAAAGTCAAAGGGGTTTATACACCGTATAAAAGAAAGTTGTGTATAAAACGAAATATGCCTCAATGAAAGGAGATTGAGACGAAGTCCCTTACAAAGACGATATCATTGGTTTAAGGATAAATCAATTACATAATTATGTGTGACAAACGAATAAACCAAATATAAGTGGATATTAAGTGTAAAACAATCAGAGGTTTTTCACACATATTCATAGAACGTCATATTCAAGGAGTACAAGTTTATCTCAAATAATCAAATTTGGGTTAAGAAGTTCCCTTGCAAAAATTTGACAGCCTAACGACGTCACTACAAAATTCATAAAATGAGTTGATGAGAGATAAAAAGTGTATCTCATCACATGGACATAAAATTTAAATCAATAAGGATATATAAGAAAATATCCCAACAAAATAGTATGTGAATTAAAAGACATAACAAAAAAATTCTTTTAAAAAGAGGAGGGTGAAAGGTTCCCTTACCGACATGGGTATCTTTCGAAACATACACCCCGTGAAAGAAGGATAATACAACATTGATGTAAATACTCATAAATGAATGTATATTAAACAATGAGTAAAATAATGGGCAGTACATACACCACTCAAAGGAAATTGAGGAAAATGTAGCATAAATCTCACGGGAATAAAAGTGAGATGAAAAATCCCTTACGAAAACTCGACAGCCTAACGGCGCCACATAAAACATACAAAAATGGATTGATGAGATAAAATAGGGTATCTCATCATATTAAAATAAAGTTTATAGAAAGATGAATATAAAAGAACACCCCCCAACATAACAAATAGGAGCTTAAAAGAAGTGACATAAAGGAGAGTACTTAAAAAGAAAGAGAGAGGTTAGATCTCTTACGAAAATTCGGCAGCCTAACGACGCCACTCAAAACTTCCAAAATGGTTTGATGAGAGAGAATATGGTCTCTCATCATGTGAAAATAAGAATTATAGTAAGATTAATATAAAATAACATCCCAATAACAAGAAAGATGTGCTTTAAAAGGAATTACATAAAAGAGTGTACTTAAAAAGAAAGAGAGGAGTAGGATCCCTTACCTCAGGTCCGACTTGATTCGATCGTTCTTTAAGGTCATGAATAATAAACTTAAATTAATTTCTACTTTCTTAAGAACCTTTTTCAAGTTAATTATTCCTTTTATATCAATTATTGACATGTTATAAACATTATGTAATCATTTAAGTTATTAATGTTTGTTTTGTCGATATTTGGTTCTTAAGTCAAAAGTGGACTTCTTACAATTACACATTGTTCGTGTGGTCAAAGGTTCTTTATATCCAGAATGACATTCCGGATTTGGATATCATATATATCTTATATATCCCGCATATACATGTATTTATAATATTACATAATCATTTAGATGTAAGAAATGAAATGCACCGTTCATGGAGACAGTAAGCCGTACGTACGCATGAACGCTACTTTCATTTCTATGTCATATTAATGGAATTAAAACTAAATGAGAGATGTGTATATTTTTAATTACAGAATTATATTCATCCTTTAGATGTATCATACATAATATATATCCATTATATGTACTTATAATAGTACATTATATTTGAGGATAAGAAATGAAATGCACCTTTCATGGAGACGGTAAGCCGTACGTACGCATGAACGCTACTTTCATTTCTATCTCATACTTTAATGGAAAGAAATCAATAATGATATAAAGGTATATTATAATTCCAGTATAAAATAATATATAATAACTTTAAATCCATCCTTTATACATCCCACATATGGAATTAACGAATCAAATCACTTTGAGGGGGCGGTAGTCCGCACTTCCTAAAATGAAGATATTGCGTATACCCATAATGGAAGCCATAAAGGTATGCCACAAATGAAAAATACAGAAGATTAAGTAAAACATAAAAATATTATATATCATATATAAACATAGTGACATCTTAATGGCCACCTTTGAAGGTGTTATATGAGTGTTGACCAATCATCGTTTTGTGAGGCAGAAATTCGCCATCCACAGAAACAGTATGTTCTTTAACCATTAGATGAAGGTGTGTGTAAGTGTAGCTCGAATACATATTATAACAACATACTAGTATATTTAAGATACTGGAGTTGTTACAAAATAAATGAATAAAAAGAGTTTATGGGGTTGGAGAAGCAAAATAAAACAAAAGAGCACAAGTGAAGACGTTACCTTAAAATTGGGTAACTCTCTTTGGTTTGAACCAAAAGGGTTTATTGAAGAGCTTCCTGCCTAAGTTAAAGCTTCTAGGATGAGGATAGGGATGTGGAGAGACAAAAGGATCAGAGATTTTCCGAACCAAAGGTTTGAGAGGTGTGGGTATGGTGGTAGAGGTGGGGGCCTTTTATAAGAGGAGAGGAGGGGCACTCTTGGAAAAGTATAAAATGTTACTTTATTTTCAAATGGTTTTCGGATTTTAATGGTCCCAAATTGATTTTTTTCGAGGATAAGGTGATACAAGTTATAAATACACCCATCCAATAGGTTTTTGACATGTGTAGGTCCTAGATTTTTCATTATCCTTCCATTTTATTTAAATCGTTAAAAAATGAGGTCATCGCTGCATCATCATGATGTCATAAAGAATTTAATTTATTTAATGTCTAAAAATTATAAAAAAATAATATTATGTAGGAAATATTTTTATCTTTCCAATGACTATTTATAGTCAAAATTATGACTTGTATAACCACATGTAAAAATTGTTTTAGTAAAACAAATCATGTTTGTGACATTTTTATTTTAACTTTAAATAAAAGGCATAAATGTCATTATCAAACCCAAGTGGCTCCATGGGGTACCCAAAATCTACCCATGGGTTGTATTGGTCGGCCATAACTCATCCAATATGTTTAGGACAAGTTTAACGATATTTTCATTTTATTATAATATCATTTTTACCTTAAATAACACTAATTACCTTTAATCGCGATTAATAAAACTTAAAAGTTACTTTTCATCAAAAATTATTTTCATCCCATTGAACAAAATTTTACTTAACAATTAAAATAATTTAAATTGGATTTTTGAAATTCAAATCACAGAAGTGGTAAAGTACCATTTAAACGAAAAATCAAATTTTGTAACCACCACTTTGTGGTTTCACTATTCATCAAAAATTAATGTTTTTCAGAAAAATAGCAAAAATTCACCCTAATATATATTTGATATTCCAAATTAAAAAATGATGTCTATTTTACCAAATTCATAACATAGAAGTTTCATTAATTAATTTTACAATAAAATCCCGCTGTTAAAACAAATAGTGTGTTTTTATGAAATAATATCTTTCAAAAGATTGACACTCGTTTATGTCCAATCTTAAAGTGATATTAATTACAATGACCACCATTGGATTAAATGGTAAAAATATATTTTATTTACACTTTAAAACCAATTAAAAAGATAATCTAATCATATAAATAAATTAGATTAAAAAGAGGTTTTGAATTAAAATACAACATTTTTCACTATTCATTAAAAAATATGAACTTTATCAGAAAAATACCAAAAATTTACACAAAGTAAATTTTGATGTTCCGATTCTAAAGAAGAATTTTATTTTGTCAAATATAACACATAAAATTTTCAAAAAGTGGATTTAAAAGAGGTTCGCCATCAAAAGGCGGTTAATCGACCTTTTAAAGAATATTAGACTGTCTACGCTTAAAATTGAATTCATTCGCATTTTTAGTCCTCTAACATTTATTGTAAAGAGTAAAAATATTTGAAAAACATATATAATAATTTTGTAGTGAGTTCTGTTCATTCCCGCCATTACAACGGCCATGCATTAACTACCATTTAAAATAATATTATTTTATTATTAGAGTACAACGTAAGATTCCCAAGAAACTCGTTGTTGCGTATTGGGTACGCCATCGAGCATAGCATCCCCTTTAAAGTAATATTAATATTTTATTCACAAATATGGATAAATATAAAAATTTCATATTCTTTATTTACCTGGGGTGTTACATCCTTCCCCCCTTTTGGGAATTGCGTCCTCAAAATTTTAAAATTGAGCTTGGAAACATCCTTGAAAGTCCCACATCGGAACAAGAGTCGGTAAAACAATCAGTTTAAAATAAAGAAAGATAAGTATAGAGGTCACCCGAGTTAACCCATACTAGGATTCCAAGTATGAAAATATGGACATGGAGGAAAAAACAAAGGGTCATGTTCTAATGGAGAGTGATAGAAAACATGTTTAGGAGAAAGTTAAACACAAGAAAATCACAAACTTGTGATGGGTTAAACGGTATTCGATTTCCCAGTAGGAAAAAGTTAATAGACAACATTTTTGTTTTAAGTTACTTTTCATGGAGGAATTTATTTTTGAGCTTAACTAAATCATAATGAAAGATATTTAATTGTCATGTAGACTTTCATCTTTTACTAGATTCCTTAATCAAACTCATATTTTCTCCAAAAGATGGGTATTTAGGAAGACTTGTTCGCATTAAGAGTACTATAATCAATTTCTAGAGAATCACCTAATCCTCAAAAGATAACTATACACTTCCCATGTCTTTAGACTCTAACCAAAACCAAAACCAAAAAGGTTAGTACAAGATCAGATAATCCAGAAAAGGATAACCCTTTATAAAAAGAAAATCTATTCTTAATCTCCAAAATTTTCCCAACAAAACCCAAAGTTCAACAAGGACCATTTGATAAACAATTTGTCCATAAAATTCTTCAAAGTAAACCAAACTAAGATTGAATCCCAAATATTTGAAGGATTTAGTCACATAGTCTTCCAAGTTAAGTCGTAACATTTATCTCCAAAAAAAACATCAGTTGCTCCTAAAGTCTCGCATTGAAAAGTAATTAACCTAATCACATATCCTCCATGATAAGTTAATAATTTTCATAAAAACCCAAAATCAACTTACTCTTAATTCATAAAGTAACCTAACTAATAAGAATAAGTTATACTAACCAGGGAATTCACGTAGTCCAGTGGTAGGCGATAAATACCCATTGCACTTTGGTTGTGGGTTCGATTCCCGTAGCTTTATCTGACGCGACGGGTTGTCACACGGTCTGCGTGTTGTCCTTTTTTGCAAAACTATATAATTCTTAAAAAATTCCCCAAAACGAGATAAAATCTTCAAAAATAATCATAATATATTTTAACCTCAAGTTTATCTCATGCCTTTCATTTTCCATCATAACATATACTAACCCATAATTACCTCAAAAGTAAGGATCATATAAACTCTAATGGTTACCTTTATAATTATTACCCGAACTTCCACATTGATTGGTCATCTCGTACATGATGCATTACAGAACATACCAAGGTTCAAGTGGTTGATCATGACTCCTTAATAGTTGGTTTAGAACAACCACGAGTTTCCTCATTGAATCCCCCATTTTATCAAGTATCTTAATCAGAGAACCACCACAGTTTCCTTCAAACCTGTTGTCTCTTTGGTGCCTTCTAGATCCATCCATTCACTAAAACCAAAAAGGTCAGTGTGAGTATATCAAAAAAACCATTAGGTACTAAAGAGGAAGATAAACACTAAGATATACTTACTCATTCAATTTATCTAAAACTAGGTCTGTTTATGAAATCCTAACCATTATAGTCATGTCACTTATGCTTAAAGAATACCCTAACCTCTAAAGTTATCTAAACCGACCTTTGATACCAACTATAAGGCCCCGGCCTTAAAAGTTACTTAATATTGAATTAAATGAATAATTCACATTGAGGATCTTTTCAGGTTTAGAGTTTTAGAGAATTAGGACATAACTATTACAGCTCAAAAGATTACAAAGTAGAAACTTTTACTAAGTTTCCATAAAATAAAAACTCTTAAAAAGAAACATGTCCAGTTCCATGTTTTAGGTTGCATGACATTCCCTTGATCCCATCCTTGAACCTATTCCACGTTAAGTCCTATGAAAAACACTTCAAAAACTTGGGATGAGCATAAAAAGCTCAGTAAGGGATACACAAAGAATGAAATTTGTTAGTGTTTCAAAACAACAAGTAAACCATGTATACTTTATCAAAGTAATAATTTTCATCTTTTCGAAGTAGTAAAAACTCTTCACTAAATAAAAGTTCATTACTTACCCTTCTGTAACCAAAAGATTACCATAAAACCCATATAAATATCACATAACATATAAAGGTAACTTGGGACATAAACATACTTAAGTGGAATAACCATAAGGTCGACTTCCACACATATCACTTAATGGAATACCCATTTGGCCAACTTCCATACATACTTAATGGAATAGCCATATGGCCGACTTCCATACCCAATGCATTGGAGGTTATAACGTAACCACTCATCCTGGTATTCACGACACCACCCGTCATATGGTTTATCACGTAACCACCCGTAATATGTCCAAGTACCATTATAAAATTATAACACATAAAACCAATATAAAGGAATGATAACATTTCCACATTTCAATCACAATATATCATTTAAATATATTGACATAATAGAATCATTTATCAAAACCATTTTCAATACCAAAATACATAAAAGAGTATATGGTATTTATTTTATTTTAAAAACATTACTACTTGTTGAGGAAGCCAAAGATCAAATAATACTCGCGGCGGTGGAAAAGGTCGTTTTCACCACGTACGTTAAAAGAAACATTCCTTTTTTTCGTTTAGTAAAACGCTTTGTAGAAAAAGATTACTTTTGTATAAAAGTAAAAGTCAAAAGGGTTTATACACCGTATAAAAGAAAGTTGTGTATAAAACGAAATATGCCTCAATGAAAGGAGATTGAGACGAAGTCCCTTACAAAGACGATATCCTTGGTTTAAGGATAAATCAATTACATAATTATGTGTGACAAACGAATACACCAAATATAAGTGTATATTAAGTGTAAAACAATCAGAGGTTATTCACACATATTCATAGAAAGTCATATTCAATGAGTACAAGTTTATCTCAAAGAATCAAATTTGGGTTAAGAAGTTCCCTTGCAAAAATTTGACAGCCTAATGGCGTCACTACAAAATTTAGAAAATGAGTTGATGAGAGATAAAAAGGGTATCTCATCACATGAACATAAAATTTAGATCAATAAGGATATAGAAGAACATATCCCAACATAATAGTATGTGAATTATAAGACATAACAAAATAAGTCTTTTAAAAAGAGGAGGGTGAAAGGTTCCCTTACCGACATGGGTATCTTTCGAAACATACACCCCGTGAAAGAAGGATAATACAACATTGATGTAAATATTCATAAATGAAATTATATTACACAATTAGTAACATAATGGGTAGTACATACAACACTCAAAGGAAATTGAGGCATATGTAGCATAAATCTCACGGGAATAAAAGTGAGATGAAAAATCCCTTACGAAAACTCGGCAGCCTAACGACGCCACATAAAACTTACAAAAATGGATTGATGAGATCAAATAGGGTATCTAATCATATTAAAATAAAGTTTATATCAAGCGGAATATAAAATATCATCCCCCAACATAACAAATAGGAGCTTAAAATAAGTGACATAAAGGAGAGTACTTAAAAAGAAAGAGAGAGGTTAGATCTCTTACGAAAATTCGGCAGCCTAACGACGCCACTCAAAGCTTCCAAAATGGATTGATGAGAGAGAATAGGGTCTCTCATCATATGAACATAAGAATTACAGTAAAATTAATATAAAATAACATCCCAATAACAAGAAATATGAGCTTTAAAAGGAATGACATAAAAGAGTGTACTTGAAAAGAAAGAGAGGAGTAGGATCCCTTACCTCGGGTCCGACTTGACTCGATCGTTCTTTAACGTCCTGAATAATAAACTTGAGTTAATTTCTACTTTATTAAGAACCTATTTCAAGTTAATTATTCATTTTATATCAATTATTTACATTTTATAAACATTATGTAATCATTTAAGTTAATAATGTTTGTTTTGTCGATATTTGGTTCTTAAGTCAAAAGTGGACTTCTTACAATTACACGTTGTTCGTGTGGTCAAAGGTTCTTTATATCCAGATTGAAATTCCTGATTTGGATATCATATATATCATATATATCCAGAATATACATGTATTTATAATATTACATAATCATTTAGAGGTAAGAAATGAAATGCACCGTTCATGGAGACGATAAGCCGTACGTACGCATGAACGCTACTTTCATTTTTATGTCATATTAATGGAATTAAAACTAAATGAGAGATGTGTATATTTTTAATTCCAGAATTATATTCATCCTTTAGATGTATCATACATCATATATATCCATTATATGTACTTATAATAGTACATTATATTTGAGGATAAGAAATGAAATGCACCGTTCATGGAGATGATAAGCCGTACGTACGCATGAACACTACTTTCATTTCTATTTCATACTTTAATGGAAAGAAAACAATAATGATATAAAGGTATATTATAATTCTAGTATAACATCACATATAATAACTTTAAATCCATCCTTTATGAATCCCACATATGGAATTAATGAATCAAATCACTTTGAGGGGGCGGTAGTCCGCACTTCCTAAAATGAAGATATCGCGTATACCCATAATGGAAGCAATAAAGGTATGCCACAAATGAAAAATAAAGAAGATTAAGTAAAACATAAAAATATTATATATCATATATAAACATAGTGACATCTTAATGTCCACCTTTGAAGGTGTTATATGAGTGTTGAACAATCATCGTTTCGTGAGGCAGAAATTCGCCATCCACAGAAACAGTATGTTCTTTAACCATTAGATGAAGTTGTGTGTAAGTGTAGCTAGAATAAATATTATAACAACATCCTAGTATATTTAATATACTGTATTTTTTACAAAAGAAATGAATAAAAAGAGTTTAGGGGGTTGGAGAAGCAAAATAAAACAAAAGAGCACAGGTGAAGACATTACCTTAAAATTGGGTAACTCCCTTTGCTTTGAACCAAAAGGGTTTCTTGAAGAGCTTCCTGCCTAATTTAAGGCTTCTAGGATGAGTAGAGATATGTTTAGAGACAAAATGATCAGATATTTGCCGATCCAAAGGTTTGAGAGGTGTGGGTAAGGTGGTAGAGGTGGGGGCCTTTTATAAGAGGAGAGGAGGGGCACTCTTGGAAAAATATAAAATGTTACTTTAGTTTCAAATGGTTTTCGGATTTTAATGGCCCCAAATTGATTTTTTTCGAGGATAAGGTGATAAGGGTTCAAAATCCACCCATCCAATAGGTTTTTTACATATTTAGGTCCTAGATTTTGCATTATCTTTTCATTTTATGTAAATCGTTAAATAATGAGGTCATCGCTGCATCATCATGATGTCATAAATAATTTAATTAATTTAATGTCTAAAAATTATAAAAAAAATACTATGATGTAGGAAATCTTTTTATCTTTCCAATTAATATTTATAGTCAAAATTCTGACTTGTATAACCACATGTAAAAATTGTTTTAGTAAACAAAATCATGTTTGTGACATTTTTATTTTAACTTTAAATAAAAGGCATAAATTTCATTATCAAACCCAAGTGGCTCCATGGGGTACTAGAAATAGACCCATGGGTTTTCTTGGTTGGCCATAACTCATCCAATAGGGTTAGGACAAGTTTCAAGATATTTTCATTTTATTATAATATCATTTTTACCTTAAATAACACTAATTACCTTTAATCGCGATTAATAATACTTAAAAGTTACTTTTCATCAAAAATTATTTTCATCCCATTGAACCACATTTTACTTAACAATTAAAATCATTTAAATTGGATTTTTGAAATTCAAATCACAGAAGTGGTAAATTCCCATTTAAACGAAAAATCAAATTTTGTAACCACCACTTTGTGGTTTCACTATTCATCAAAAATTGATGTTTTTCAGAAAAATACCAAAAATTCATCCTAAGATATATTTGATATTCCGAATTCAAAAATTATGTCTATTTTACCAAATTCATAACATAGAAGTTGCATTACTTAATTTTATAATTAAATCCCGCTGTTAAAACAAATAGTGTGTTTTTATGAAACAATATCTTTCAAAAGATTGACACTCGTTTATGTCCAATCTTAAAGTGATATTAATTACAATGACCACCATTGGATTAAATGGTAAAAATATATTCGATTTAAACTTTAAAATTAATTAAAAAAAACAATCTAATCATATAAATAAATTATATTAAAAAAATGTTTTGAATTAAAATACAACATTTTTCACTATTCATTAAAAAATATGAACTTTATCAGAAAAATACCAAAAATTTACACAAAGTAAATTTTGATGTGCCGATTCTAAAGAAGAATTTTATTTTGTCAAATATAACACATAAAATTTTCAAAAAGTGGATTTAAAAGAGGTTCGCAATCAAAAGGTGGTTAATCGACCTTTTAAAGAATATTAGACTGTCTATGCTTAAAATTGGATTCATTCGCATTTTTAATCCTCTAACATTTATTGTAATGAGTAAAAATATTTGACGAACATATATAATAATTTTGTAGTTAGTTCTGTTCATTCTCTCCATTACAACGTCTAGGCATTAACTACCATTTAAAATAATATAATTTTATTATTAGAGTACAACGTAAGATTCCCAAGAAACTCGTTGTTGCGTATTGGGTACGCCATCGAGCATAGAATCCCCTTTAAAGTAATATTAATATTTTATTCACAAACATGGATAAATATAAAAATGTCATATTCTTTATTTACCAGGGGTGTTACATCCTTCCCCCCTTTTGGGAATTGCGTCCTCGCAATTTTAAAATTGAGCTTGGAAACATCCTTGAAAGTCCCACATTGGAACAAGAGTCGGTAAAACAATCAGTTTAAAATAAAGAAAGATAAGTACAGAGGTCACCCGAGTGAACCCATACTAGGATTCCAAGTATGAAAATATAGACATGGAGGAAAAAACAAAGTGTCATGTTCTGATGGAGAGTGATAGAAAACATGTTTAGGAGAAAGTTAACCACATGAAAATCACAAACTTGTGATGGGTTAAACAGTATTCGATTTCCTAGTAGGAAAAGTTAATAGACAACATTTTTGTTTTAAGTTACTTTTCATGGAGGAATTTATTTTTGAGCTTAACTAAATCATAATGAAACATACTAACTTTTCATGTAGACTTTCATCTTTTACTAGATTCCTTAATCAAACTCATATTTTCTCCAAAAGATGGTTATTTAGGAAGACTTGTTCGCATTAAGAGTACTATAATCAATTTATAGAGAATCACAAAATCCACAAAAGATAACTATACACTTCCCATGTCTTTAGACTCTAACCAAAACCAAAACCAAAAAGGTTAGTACAAGATCATATAATCCAGAAAAAGATAACCCTTTATAAAAAGAAAATCTATTCTTAATCTCCAAAATTTGCCCAACAAAACCCAAAGTTCAACAAGGACCATTCGATAAACAATTTGTCCATAAAATTCTTCAAAGTAAACCAAACTAAGATTGAATCCCAAATATTTGAAGGATTTAGACACATAGTCTTCCAAGTTAAGTCGTAGCATTTATCTCCAAAAAAAACATCAGTTGCTCCTAAAGTCTCGCATTGAAAAGTAATTAACCTAATCACATATCCTCCATGATAAGTTAATCATTTTCATAAAAACCCAAAATCAACATACTCTTAATTCATAAAGTCACCTAACTAAAAATAATAAGTCATACTAACCAAGGACTTCACGTAGTCCAGTGGTAGGCGATAAATACCCATTGCACTTTGGTTATGGGTACGATTCCCGCAGCTGTGTCCGACGCGACGGGTTGTCACACGGTCTGCGTGTTGTCCTTTTTCTAAAACTATACAATTCTTAAAAAATTTCCTAAAACGAGATAAAATCTTCAAAAATAAACATAATATATTTTGACCTCAAGTTTATCTCGTGCCTTTCATTTTCCATCATAACATATAATAACCCATAATTACCTCAAAAGTAAGGATCCTATAAACTCTAATGGTTACCTTTATAATTATTACCTGAACTTCCACATTGATTAGTCATCTCGTACATGATGCATTACAGAAAATACCAAGGTTCAAGTGGTTGATCATGACTCCTTGATAGTTGGTTTAGAACAACCACGAGTTTCCTCATTGAATCCCCCATTTTATCAAGTATCTTAATCAGAGAACCACCACAGTTTCCTTCAAACCTGTTGTCTCTTTGGTTCTTGCTAGATCCATCCATTCACTAAAACCAAAAAGGTCAGTGTGAGTATATCAAAAAAACCATCACGTACTAAAGAGGAAGATAAACACTAAGATATACTTACTCATTCACTTTATCTAAAACTAGTACTGTTTATGAAATCCTAACCATTATGGTCATGTCACTTATGCTTAAAGAATACCCTAAACTCTAAAGTTATCTAAACCGACCTTTGATACCAACTATAAGGCCCCGACCTTAAACCTTACTTAATATTGAATTAAATGAATAATTCACATTGAGGATCTTTTCAGGTTTAGAGTTTTAGAGAATTAGGAAATAACTAATACATCTCAAAAGATTACAAAGTAGAAACTTTTACTAAGTTTCCATAAAATAAAAACTCTTAAAAAGAAACATGTCCAGTTCCATGTTTTAGGTTGCATGACTTTCCCTTGATCCCATCCTTGACCCTATTCCACGTTAAGTCCTGTAAAAAACATTTCAAAAACTTGGGATGAGCATAAAAAGCTCAGTAAGGGATACACAAAGAATGAAAACTATTAGTTTTTCAAAACAACAAGTAAACCATGTGTACTTTATCAAAGTAATACTTTTCACCTTTTCGAAGTAGTAAAAACTCTTCACTGAATAAAAGTTCATTACTTACCCTTCTATAACCAAAATATTACCATAAAACCCATATAAAGATCACATAACATATAAAGGTAACTTGGGACATAAACATACTTAAGTGGAATAACCATAAGGCCGACTTCCACACATATCACTTAATGGAATAGCCATTCGGCCAACTTCCATACATACTTAATGGAATAGCCATACGGCCGACTTCCATACTCAATGCATTCAAGGTTATAACGTAACCACCCGTCCTGGTATTCACGACACCACCCATCATATGGTTTATCAAGTAACCACCCATAATATTTCTAAGTACCATTATAAAATTATAACACATAAAACCAATATAAAGGAATGATAACATTTCCACATTTCAATCACAATAAATCATTTAAATATATTGACATAATAGAATAATTTATCAAAACCATTTTCAATACCAAAATACATAAAAGAGTATATGGTATTTATTTTATTTTAAAAACATTACAGCTTGTTGCGGAAGCCAAAGATCAAATAATACTCGTGGCGGCGGAAAATGTCGTTGTCACCACGTACGTTAAAAGAAACATTCCTTTTTGTCGTTTAGTAAAACGATTTGTAGAAAAAGATTCCTTTTGTATAAAAGTAAAAGTCAAAGGGGTTTATACACCATATAAAATAAATTTGTGTATAAAACGAAATATGCCTCAATGAAAGGAGATTGAGACGAAGTCCCTTACAAAGACGGTATCCTTGGTTTAAGGATAAATCAATTACATAATTATGTGCGACAAAATAATACACCAAATATAAGTGGATATTAAGTGTAAAACAATCAGAGGTTATTCACACATATTCATAGAAAGTCATATTCAAGGAGTACAAGATTATCTCAAAGAATCAAATTAGGGTTAAGAAGTTCCCTTGCAAAAATTTGACAGCCTAACGACGTCCCTACAAAATTTAGAAAATGAGTTGATGAGAGATAAAAAGGGTATCTCATCACATGGATATAAAATTTAAATAAATAAGGATCTATAAGAACATATCCCAACATAATAGTATGTGAATTAAATGACATAACAAAATAAGTCTTTTAAAAAGAGGAGGGTGAAAGGTTCCCTTACCGACATGGGTATCTTTCGAAACATACTCCCCGTGAAAGAAGGATAATACAACAATGATGTAAATACTCATAAATGAAAGTATATTACACAATGAGTAAAATAATGGTCAGTACATACACCACTAAAAGGAAATTGATGCAAATGTAGCATAAATCTCACGGGAATAAAATTGAGATGAAAAATCCCTTACGAAAACTCGGCAGCTTAACGGCACCACATAAAACTTACAAAAATGGATTGATGAGATCAAATAGGGTATCTCATCATATTAAAATAAATTTTATAGAAATAGGAATATAAAAGAACATCCCCCAACATAACAAAGAGGATCTTAAAAGAAGTGACATAAAGGAGAGTACTTAAAAAGAAAGAGAGAGGTTAGATCTCTTACGAAAATTCAGCAGCCTAACGACGCCACTCAAAACTTACAAAATGGATTTATGAGAGAGAATAGGGTCTCTCATCATATTAAAATAAGAATTATAGTAAGATTAATATAAAATAACATCCCAATAACAAGAAATATGAACTTTAAAAGGAATGACATAAAAGAGTGTACTTAAAAAGAAAGAGAGGAGTAGGATCCCTTACCTCGGGTCCGACTTGACTCGATCGTTCTTTAACGTCCTGAATAATAAACTTGAGTTAATTTCTACTTGATTAAGAACCTTTTTAAAGTTAATTATTCAATTTATATCAATTATTGACATGTTATAAACATTATGTAATCATTTAAGTTAATAATGTTTGTTTTGTCGATATTTGGTTCTTAAGTCAAAAGTGGACATCTTACAATTACACGTTGTTCATGTGGTCAAAGGTTCTTTATATCCAAGATGACATTCCTGATTTGGATATAATATATATCATATATTTCCAGCATATACATTTATTTATAATATTACATAATCATTTAGAGGTAAGAAATGAAATTCACCGTTCATGGAGACGGTAAGCCGTACGTACGCATGAACGCTACTTTCATTTCTATGTCATATTAATGGAATTAAAACTAAATGAGAGATGTGTATATTTTTAATTCCAGAATTATATTCATCCTTTAGATGTATCATACATCATATATATCCATTATATGTACTTATAATAGTACATTATATTTGAGGATAAGAAATGAAATGCACCGTTCATGGAGACGGTAATCCGTACGTACGCATGAACGCTACTTTCATTTCTATCTCATACTTTAATGGAAAGAAAACAATAATTATATAAAGGTATATTATAATTCCAGTATAACATCATATATAATAACTTTAAATCCATCCTTTATACATCCCACATATGGAATTAACAAATCAAATCACTTTGAGGGGGCGGTAGTCCAGACTTCCTAAAATGAAGATACCGCGTATACCCATAATGGAAGCCATAAAGGTATCCCACAAATGAAAAATACAGAAGCTTAAGTAAAACATAAAAATATTATATATCATATATAAACATAGTGACATCTTAATGGCCACCTTTGAAGGTGTTATATGAGTGTTGAACAATCATCGTTTCGTGAGGCAGAAATTCGCCATCCACAGAAATAGTATGTTCTTTAACCATTAGATGAAGGTGTGTGTAAGTGTAGCTCGAATACATATTATAACAACATACTAGTATATTTAAGATACTGTATTTGTTACAAAAGAAATGAATAAAAAGAGTTTAGGGGGTTGGAGAAGAAAACTAATACAAAAGAGCACAAGTGAAGACGTTACCTTAAAATTGGGTAACTCCCTTTGGTTTGAACCAAAAGGGTTTCTTGAAGAGATTCCTGCCTATGTTAAGGATTCTAGGATGATTATAGGGATTTTTAGAGACAAAATGATCAGAGATTGGCCGAACCAAAGGTTTTAGAGGTGTGGGTAAGGTGGTAGAGGTGGGGGCCTTTTATAAGAGGAGAGGAGGGGCACTCTTGGAAAAGTATAAAATTTTACTTTATTTTCAAATGGTTTTCGGATTTTAATGGTCCCACATTGATGTGTTTCAAGGATAAGGTGATAAGGGTTCTAAATACACCCATACAATAGGTTTTTGACATGTTTAGGTCCTAGATTTTGCATTATCTTTCCATTTTATTTAAATCGTTAAATAATGAGGTCATCGCTGTATCATCATGATGTCATAAAGAATTTAATTTATTTCATGTATAAAAATTATAAAAAAAATACTATGATGTAGGAAATCTTTTTATCATTCCAATTACTATTTATAGTCAAAATTCTTACTTGTATAACCACATGTAAAAATTGTTTTAGTAAAACAAATCATGTTTGTGACATTTTTATTTTAACTTTAAATAAAAGGCATAAATGTCATTATCAAACCTAGGTGGCTCCATGGGGTACCAAAAATCGACCCATGGGTTTTCTTTGTCTGCCATAACTCATCCAATAGGGTTAGGACAAGTGTCAAGATATTTTCATTTTATTATAATATCATTTTTACCTTAAATAACACTAATTACCTTTAATCGCGATTAATAAAACTTAAAAGTTACTTTTCATCAAAAATTATTTTCATCCCATTGAAACAAATTTTACTTAACAATTAAAATAATTTAAATTTATTTTTGAAATTCAAATCACAGAAGTGGTTAAGTCCCATTTAAACGAAAAATCAAATTTTGTAACCACCACTTTGTGGTTTCACTATTCATCAAAAATTGATGTTTTTCAGAAAAATACCAAAAATTCACCCTAAGATATATTTGATATTCCAAATTCAAAAATGATGTCTATTTTACCAAATTCATAACATAGAAGTTGCATTAATTAATTTTATAATAAAATTCCGCTGTTAAAACAAATAGCGTGTTTTTATGAAACAATATCTTTCAAAAGATTGACACTCGTTTATGTCCAATATTAAAGTGATATTAATTACAATGACCACCATTGGATTAAATGGTAAAAATATATTCTATTTACACTTTAAAACCAATTAAAAATATAATCTAATCATATAAAAAAATTATATTAAAAAGAGGTTTTGAATTAAAATACAACATTTTTCACTATTCATTAAAAAATATGAACTTTATTAGAAAAATACCAAAAATTTACACAAAGTAAATTTTGATGTTCCGATTCTAAAGAAGAATTTTATTTTGTCAAATATAACACATAAAATTGTCAAAAAGTGGATTTAAAAGAGGTTCACCATCAAAAGGCATTTAATCGACCTTTTAAAGAATATTAGACTCTCTACGCTTAAAATTGGATTCATTCGCATTTTTAATCCTCTAACATTTATTGTAATGAGTAAAATTATTTGACAAACATATATAATAATTTTGTAGTTAGTTCTGTTCATTCCCTCCATTACAACGTCTAGGCATTAACTACTATTTAAAATAATATTATTTTATTATTAGAGTACAACGTAAGATTCCCAAGAAACTCGTTGTTGCGTATTGGGTACGCCATCGAGCATAGCATACACTTTAAAGTAATATTAATATTTTATTCACAAATATGGATAAATATAAAAATGTCATATTCTTTATTTACTTGGGGTGTTACATCCTTCCCCCCTTTTGGGAATTGCGTCCTCGCAATTTTAAAATTAAGCTTGGAAACATCCTTGAAAGTCCCACATCGGAACAAGAGTCGGTAAAACAATCAGTTTAAAATAAAGAGAGATAAGTACAGAGGTCACCCGAGTTAACCCATATTAGGATTCCAAGTATGAAAATATAGACATGGAGGAAAAAACAAAGGGTCATGTTCTGATGGAGAGTGATAGAAAACATGTTTAGGAGAAAGTTAACCACAAGAAAATCACAAACTTGTGATGGGTTAAACGGTATTCGATTTCCCAGTAGGAAAAGTTAATAGACAACATTTTTGTTTTAAGTTACTTTTCATGGAGGAATTTATTTTTGAGCTTAACTAAATCATAATGAAACATACTTACTTGTCATGTAGACTTTCATCTTTTACTAGATTCCTTAATCAAACTCATATTTTCTCCAAAATATGGGTATTTAGGAAGACTTGTTCGCATTAAGAGTACTATAATCAATTTCTAGAGAATCACCTAATACAAAAAAGAGAACTATACACTTCCCATGTCTTTAGACTCTAACCAAAACCAAAACAAAAAAGGTTAGTACAAGATCAGATAATCCAGAAAAGGATAACCCTTTATAAAAAGAAAATCTATTCTTAATCTCCAAAATTTGCCCAACAAAACCCAAAGTTCAACAAGGACCATTCGATAAAAAATTTTTCCATAAAATTCTTCAAAGTAAACCAAACTAATATTGAATCCCAAATATTTGAAGGATTTAGTCACATAGTCTTCCAAGTTAAGTCGTAACATTTATCTCCCAAAAAAAACATCAGTTGCTCCTAAAGTCTCGCATTGAAAATTAATTAACCTAATCACATATCCTCCATGATAAGTTAATCATTTTCATAAAAACCCAAAATCAACTTACTCGTAATTCATAAAGTCACCTAACTAAAAAGAATAAGTCATACTAACCATGGACTTCACATAGTCCAGTGGTAGGTGATAAATACCCATTGCACTTTGGTTGTGGGTTCGATTCCCACAGCTTTGTCCAACGCGACAGGTTGTCACACGGTCTGCGTGTTGTCCTTTTTCCAAAACTATATAATTCTTAAAAAATTCCCCAAAACGAGATAAAATCTTCAAAAATAATCATAATATATTTTAACCTCAAGTTTATCTCATGCCTTTCATTTTCCATCATAACATATAATAACCCATAATTACCTCAAAAGTAAGGATCATATAAACTCTAATGGTTACCTTTATAACTATTACCTAAACTTCCACATTGATTGGTCATCTCGTACATGATGCATTATAGAACATACCATGGTTCAAGTGGTTGATCATGACTCCTTGATAGTTGGTTTAGAATAACCACGAGATTCCTCATTGAATCCCCCATTTTATCAAGTATCTTAATCAGAGAACCACCACAGTTTCCTTCAAACCTGTTGTCTCTTTGGTGCCTGCTAGATCCATCCATTCACTAAAACCAAAAAGGTCAGTGTGAGTATATCAAAAAAACCATCATGTACTAAAGAGGAAGATAAACACTAAGATATACTTACTCATTCACTTTATCTAAAACTAGGACTGTTTATGAAATCCTAACCATTATGGTCATGTCACTTATGCTTAAAGAATACCCTAACCTCTAAAGTTATCTAAACCGACCTTTGATACCAACTATAAGGCCCCGACCTTAAACCTTACTTAATATTGAATAAAATGAATAATTCACATTGAATATCTTTTCAGGTTTAGAGTTTTAGAGAATTAGGACATAACTAATACATCTAAAAATATTACAAAGTAGAAACTTTTACTAAGTTTCCATAAAATAAGAACTCTTAAAAAGAAACATGTCTAGTTCCATGTTTTAGGTTGCATGACTTTCCCTGGATCCCATCCATGACCCTATTCCACGTTAAGTCCTGTGAAAAACATTTCAAAAACTTGGGATGAGCATAAAAAGCTCAGTAAGGGATACACAAAGAATGAAAACTATTAGTTTTTCAAAACAACAAGTAAACCATGTATACTTTATTAAAGTAATACTTTTCACCTTTTCGAAGTAGTAAAAACTATTCACTTAATAAATGTTCATTACTTACCCTTCTGTAACCAAAAGATCACCATAAAACCCATATAAAGATCACATAACATATAAAGGTAACTTGGGACATAAACATACTTAAGTGGAATAACCATAAGGTCGACTTCCACACATATCACTTAATGGAATAGCCATTCGTCCAACTTCCATACGTACTTAATGGAATAGCCATACGGCTGACTTCCATACCCAATGCATTCAAGGTTATAACGTAACCACCCGTCCTGGTATTCACGGCACCACCCATCATATGTTTTATCACGTAACCACCCGTAATATGTCTAAGTACCATTATAAAATTATAACACATAAAACCAATATAAAGGAATGATAACATTTACAAATTTCAATCACAATATATCATTTAAATATATTGACATAATATAATCATTTATCAAAACCATTTTCAATACCAAAATACATAAAAGAGTATATGGTATTTATTTTATTTTAAAAACATTACGGCTTGTTGAGGAAGCCAAAGATCAAATAATACTCGTGGCGGCGGAAAAGGTCGTTGTCACCGCGTATGTTAAAAGCAACATTCCTTTTTGTCGTTTAGTAAAAGGCTTTGTAGAAAAAGATTCCTTTTGTATAAAAGTAAAAGTAAAAGGGTTTTATACACTGTATAAAAGAAAGTTGTGTATAAAAGAAAATATGCTTCAATGAAAGGAGATTGAGACGAAGTCCCTTACAAAGACGGTATCCTTGGTTTAATGATAAATCAATTACATAATTATGTGTGAAAAACGAATACACCAAATATAAGTGGATATTAAGTGTAAAACAATCAGAGGTTATTCAAACATATTCATATAACTTCATATTCAAGGAGTACAAGTTTATCTCAAAGAATCAAATTTGGGTTAAGAAGTTCCTTTGCAAAAATTTGACAGCTTAACGGCGTCACTACAAAATTCAGAAAATGAGTTGATGAGAGATAAAAAGGGTATCTCATCACATGGAAATAAAATTTAAATCAATAAGGATATATAATAACATATCCCAACATAATATTATGTGAATTAAAAGACATAACAAAAGAAGTCTTTTAAAAAGAGGAGGGTGAAAGGTTCCCTTACCGACATGGGTATCTTTCGAAACATACACCCCGTGAAAGAAGGATAATACAACATTGATGTAAATACTCATAAATGAAAGTATATTACACAATGAGTAAAATAATGGTCAGTACATACACCACTCAAAGGAAATTGAGGCAAATGTAGCATAAATCTCACGGGAATAAAAGTGAGATGAAAAACCCCTTACGAAAACTCGGCAGCCTAACGGCGCCACATAAAACTTAAAAAAATGGATTGATGAGATCAAATAGGGTATCTCATCATATTAAAATAAAGTTTATAGAAATAGGAATATAAAATAACATCCCCTAAATTAACAAATAGGATCTTAAAATAAGTTACATAAAGGAGAGTACTTAAAAAGAAAGAGAGAGGTTATATCTCTTACGAAAATTCGGCACCCTAACGGCGCCAGTCAAAACTTCCAAAATGGATTGATGAGAGAGAATAGGGTCTCTCATCATATGAACATAAGAATTATAGTAATATTAATATGAAATAACATCCCAATAACAATAATTATGAGCTTTAAAAGGAATGACATAAAAGAGTGTACTTAAAAAGAAAGAGAGGAGTAGGATCCCTTACCTCGAGTTCGACTTGACTCGATCGTTCTTTAACGTCCTGAATAATAAACTTGAGTTAATTTATACTTACTTAAGAACCTTTTTAAAGTTAATTATTCCTTTTATATCAATTATTGACATGTTATAAACATTATGTAATCATTTAAGTTAATAATGTTTGTTTTGTCGATATTTGGTTCTTAAGTCAAAAGTGGACTTCTTACAATTACACTTTGTTCGTGTGGTCAAAGGTTATTTATATCCAGAATGACATTACTGATTTGGATATCATATATATCATATATATCCAGCATATACATGTATTTATAACATTACATAATCATTTAGAGGTAAGAAATGAAATGCACCGTTCATGGAGACGGTAAGCCGTACGTACGCATGAACGCTACTTTCATTTCTATGTCATATTAATGGAATTAAAACTAAATGAGGGATGTGTATATTATTAATTCCATAATTATATTCATACTTTAGATGTATCATGCATCATATATATACATTATATGTTCTTATAATAGTACATTATATTTGAGGATAAGAAATGAAATGCACCGTTCATGGAGACGGTAAGCCGTACGTACGCATGAACACTACTTTCATTTCTATCTCATAAATTAATGGAAAGAAAACAATAATGATATAAAGGTATATTATAATTCCAGTATAACATTATATATAATAACTTTAAATCCATCCTTTATACATCCCACATATGGAATTAACGAATCAAATCACTTTGAGGGGGCGGTAGTCCGCACTTCCTAAAATGAAGATATCGCGTATACCCATAATGGAAGCCATAAAGGTATGCCACAAATGAAAAATACAGAAGCTTAAGTAAAACATAAAAATATTATATATCATATATAAACATAGTGACATCTTAATGTCCACCTTTGAAGGTGTTATATGAGTGTTGAACAATCATCGTTTCGTGAGGCAGAAATTCGTCATCCATAGAAACAATATGTTCTTTAACCATTAGATGAAGGTGTGTGTAAGTGTAGCTCAAATAAATATTATAACAACATCCTAGTATATTGAAGATACTTGAGTTATTACAAAATAAATGAATAAAAAGAGTTTAGGGGTTGGAGAAGCAAAATAAAACAAAAGAGCACAAGTTTTGACGTTACCTTAAAATTGGGTAACTCCCTTTGGTTTGAACCAAAAGGGTTTCTTGAAGATCTTCCTACCTAAGTTAAGGCTTCTAGGATGAGGAGAGGTATGTGGAGAGACAAAATGATCAGATCTTGTCCGAACTAGAAATTCTGAATAAAAGTATTCCTAAAACTTGATAATAATATTTATTTAAATAATTAAATTTAAAAATAATTTAATTATGATCAATGGAAACACTAAGTGTGTGAACCTCTAGGATTCTTATTATTTATAATTAAGAAGGATTTCCTAAATTAAAGAAGTACTATCTAGTAATAGGTCAAGGAAAAAAATAATATGCAGTTAATATTGCAAAATCAACTACTACATATGAGTGTGGAGTATTTAATATAACCCCTTTTTCTTGATATCTCATAAATAAGGTTTCATACATGTTTCATCAACCTGAATGCTTGATATATCTTTCTTTAATCATCCAGAATGAACATGTCTACATCATCATGAATATATAATTTATTTTTATGGTTTAATTCAAATCAAAGGGATGATATATTAACTTCCATAAATAGAAGGGACAAATCCTTCCTCAAATAATTCATTAATAACATACCAATTGAGACGTACCTAATGTGTCCTACTTAGTGTGAAAATATTGCATCACAGGTTTCATAAAAAATATATAATTACATGATTCATGATATGTAAGAATAATAATATTGAATTCTAAGAAACATTACACATGCTCACAGACAGGAATATCCAATGACAAGCAGACATGTGGAATTCATGTCCTTATAATCTCCCATATTGGAGACCACAAAGTGAGAAATTCATTAGAAGAATATTCATCATCTTATGTGTACTCATACCTAATAGTAAAAAAATTATATTCCCTATGTTAGTTCTTCACACTTACCTTAGGAAAAATATTTAAGAGATATCATCATATAATCTCAAGGTTCTCGTCATAATAGGGAACTGCTATAACCTATTTTGATGAGAAATATACCCTAGGATATTATCACATTAAATTAGTGGATAATAATGATCAATATGTGGTATTATATATATTTAATAACCACTTATTTGAATATAATCAGTAATATAAATTACAAACCAGTTGGTTCTAGGACACTAATTCCAACAAACTCCTACTTTGACTAGAGCCAAATGTCAATGACTTTTATTCCAATATCTCTCACATGAAGACAATGTTTTTACTGAGATATGAATTTTTTAAAGGTTCCTCCACATTATCTCATTTGGGAATAATAACCAATAAAACATCGTCTTCTAGAGAAAAATACCTCAAGATATGATACTTTCAGAGTACGTTCTTCATCCACTGATGTGACCTTGGTTCCTTGGAAAAATCCACCGCTACAGTATTATTATAGTGAGTTCTGATAGGGTATTTAATAATAGGTACCACATCCAGATTTTGGATGAAATTTTGTATTCATACTTCTTCTTTAAATTCATCCAAATCTATAATATACTCTAACTCTACAATAGAATCAGTATCCAATTATTACTTTGAGATCTTCCATCTCACAAATCCTCCATTGGTGGTGAAGGCATATCCAGACCACAACTTTAGATGATCATGATATATTTGAAAACTAGAATATAAATATCCCAAGATAACTAGTTCCTCATCTCATCCATATACCAATAATATATCCTATGGTCACCCCAGATACTTAAATATAGTTTTGACAGCCATACAATAGCGGTCCCTTATATTTACTAAATATCTTCCCACTATACTCTAAGGCATAATCCACATCTATCCTAATATAAAAAAGTACATATATGATTGACCAAATTTTTGACACATATGGAATCATTTCAGTTCTACTTCCCTTCTTACGTGTATATGTATAGGTTTTCTGGGAAAGATGAATACCATGTGACATATAAAACAATCCAATCTTGGATTATTTCATAATGAATATCCTAATTATCTTTCCAATATATGTACCCTGACTTAAACCTAGTAATAATTTGGGTCAATTGATATGGATATTGATCCAAATAACATATATTTCTTCACCTAAGTCTCACATGGATAATCATGCATTTAACCACATCTTAATGATTTGTAAGACTAATATCTAATTTATAATTAGAAAATTTTCATCAAAATATACTATTCAAAAAATAAATGCACTCCTAATGAACTATTTATAAACACAAGGATCACATTCATTTCTTGTAAAATCAAATTCTGTTATGGTTTCATCAAAATGAATATTACATGACCCAAATTCTTTATTTAATCCATATATGGATATCTACAAATTACATACATTATTATCATTACATGGAATCAGAAACCCTTTTAGTTGTATCATATAGAAATATTCCTGAATGTTCCCATTAAGGAAAGATATTTTTACATACATATACCAAATCTCATAGTCATGGTATACTACTATGGAAAGTAAAATTATAACGGATTTAAGCATGATTAATGGTGAAAATGTTTCATCATTTTCAATGCCTCAGCAATGTTTGTACCCTTTTTCAACCAGTCATGATTTATAGGCACTGAATTAACTATACATGTATATCTTTTTCTTGAATTACCATTTGGAATCAATGGAATTTACATAAAGTAAACAATCCACCAAAATCTAGAACTAGTATTGGTATATGGAATCTATTTAAAAATTCATTTCTCCTTGAAATTTGGCATCATCTATATCACTTATTTCTTCCTTGTAGGTTATATGATAATTATTATCGACTAAGAATGAGTCACTATCCTCAGTTACTATAAAACCATATATTTTAGGTTTTATAACCTCTCTTATACTCATATGAAGTACTTGTGTCTCTAGAATAGTTTCTTATATGGGGATTTTTGGATCTTATTCCTATACTAACTCCTATGTTTCATGATCCTGGACTCCATCAAATTCAATATCACTCCCACTATATATTTTAGAGATGAACTCTCTCTCAAGGAACATGGAATTTATTGAAATTATAACCTTTTTATTTGAGGGTTATTAAAGGAAATATCACCTTGTTTCCTTAGGGTATCCTATAAAGATACACTTTGTGCCTCAGGGTGAATGTTTATTGTCTAAAGAGGCCTTAAAAATACTTCACATCCCCAAACATGTATGCGTGACAACACAAGTTTCTTTCCACTCCATAATTAGTATGGTATACCATTTTCCACTTTAATTGGTACTTAGTATATTATGTGTGCTACTGTCTATAATAAATATCCCCAAAATGATAGTGGGAGATTTACATGACTCATCAATGACCTCACCATGTCCAAAAATGTGTCTTCCTCCTTTCACTTACACCATCCTCAATGAATAGAAATACACATCTATTTGGTTCTCTAACATCTCTTGTGATCCTATTCATTTCTTTTTTTTCTAGAATAATATCTTCCATAGGGACCTATGGAATCTTTTCTTATACCAACTCTTGTGTATCTTGAGAACCAAATTCATCAAAGTCAATATTTCTCCCACTATCCTTATTGAGGATTGTCTAACACTCAAGAAACATGAATTGTCTTGCGATGGATACCTTATTATTTGAGGGGTTTTATAGATAGTATCAACTTGTTTATTTGGGATACAATATAAAGATACACTTTGTACCCCAAGGTTATAGTTTTTTTACATAATATATACTTAACAAATTCCTCATATCCCTATAAAAAAGTATGTGAAAACCATGTTTCTTTCCACTCAAAAATATATGGGAATGCAATTTTCCACTTTAGTTGGTACACAATTTAATGTGTATGATACAACGTGTAATGTATATCCCCATAAGGATAATGGAAGATCTTAATGACTCATCATCGACCTCACCATGTCATGTAAGGTGAAATTCCTTATTTTACTAACTCTATTCCATTATGGTGTATAAGGAGGATTGATTTGAGATAGAATCTCTAAATACCATATAAATGTGATAAACTATTTGTCAAGATATTAGACACATAAATTAGATCAAATATATTTTAAATTCTTCCCAAGTTGATTCTCTGTTTCATTGTTGAATTATTTGAATTTCTTAGAGGACTAAGACTTACACCTCATCAAGTAAATATAAAATTATCTACTAAAGTCATGAGTAAAATTTAAGAAGTAAGAATACCAACCTATAAATTAAATTGGAAAAATTTCAAACACATCAATGTGTACCAATTCAAGAAGCCACATGGACCGTTTACCATATCCACTAAATGGTGGTTTGCTCATTTTTCTTGTAAAAAAGTATGTAATCATTCAAGTGGATTTAGATAAAAAGATCCTAAATAACCATCTTCATAGTGATTTTTTATATGCTTCTCGTTTATGTGACCAATATAGCGATGCCAAAAATCAGTATTAAATGATCCATGAAAACTCAATTCATTATAAATTTTAAATACTTGTTTCTCATTATTTAATATATAAATATACTTATTTAAATGCACTATACCATAACATATGCTGAATTTGTAAAATAAATATCTCTTATTTAAAAAATTGAAAATAAATCCATATGTATCTAAACAAGATACATGTTCTTGGAAATATTTGGTATATAATAAAAATATTTTAAAACAAAATTCCACCCTATTGGAAATGTAAAGTGGTAGTTATACATAGAAAAACTAGAAAGTCATTCTCTATTAACCTCTAGAAGATCTACCTATCATCTGAAAATATTATATAATCTACTTGGTTCCTATATTTTTATAAATTTATGAACACAAAAAGTTATATCTAATACCCAATGTGTAGATATAGAAACATTACACTTGATAATGAATGCACTTGAATATTCCTACTACTTCTTCACTGGGTGAAATTCTTCTTCTAGTGGCCTAGAATGCACATGGAAAACATATGTAATCTTGTTCCTTCACATTATACTGGTTCTTATTCATATTTTAAGGATGGTTATTTTGAGACTTATAATTGGGAATGATTATTAAGAACCTTTTTCTAGTTATTTATTCTTTTATTCACCATAAGGACCATAAATTTTCATGCCTTACATCCTTGTCAACTTGGAGAATTAAAGTAAGAAGTTTAAAAATATTATTACCACTATTTCTCATATTATAATTCAAAATGAAACTAGATAAACTATTAAGTAGTGAGAATAGAATTAGATTATGAATAGATCATTAGGGATTTTAAAGACCAATATGCCTAAGAACTCTATGTAGATAATCATCTTGAATACATGAGGACCAACCTATTTTAACTCTCTAGGATTTTACTTGAATAGTTCATTGGAGATCTCATATCTCTCTTGTAACACCTTATCTTGATAAAATAATGAAAGTGAGACATTATTATATAAACATCCATATATTCATGTTTATTTTGAAGCTCATTGGACATGGATGATATCATTAAACATTGGAAATATATGTAATTTTCGACATGTTTCAAGTTGATAGGTACTTCTTCCTCATTAGCCTCTTTAGAAAGTGACTCCGAAATTTGGGTTTCTAGTACATATAATTTGTTTTCATGGTTTAGTATAACATTATAGTGCCTATGCCATTCCTATAAATTTGAGTCAGTGTGAAAGTTATCCTTTTCTAGTATAGATCAAAATGATATAGTCAATGTCATGCAGATTTCTATTTCTTCAATTTAAGTAAGATCAAAGTATTAGTTCCTTCTCTAAATTAAAAAATCAGATAATAAATTTTAAATTTATTAATCTCTCACTATTTTTTTAAAACCTAATAGCCCTAACCATTGGGTTTGGAATATATTTTTGAATGGATATTCTAGGAGAAAGAATCCATGTTCGCCTTCTCAATAACCATATATGGGCTTCAAAAGTCATTTTAATGATTTTAGGTTGGAATAACTTTCCAAATACATCAAATCAAAAATCCTTGGTATTTTTAGTGTAATCCCCAATCCTAAAATCTTGGATAAGGATTTCATAAACCCTTATCTCCCAGTTACACTAAGTCTATCTTGGGCAGTGAACCCTTGATGTGAACTAAGTTTAAGTCAACACAAAAAACAAATATAAAATTACCTGATAATTAAAAGTAAAATTACTTGTTCCTGTCAATAACTTTGAACTATGGTTTGTTTTTTAATTTAATAGTGGAAGGGTATTCTGAATTAATATATATTTATTTGAGGGATTTTTATCTTTTATGCATAAATTACTTATTTTATCTTATTACATCCTTATTAATATTAAGCGGATATTACTTAAGTGATTAACTATGTCTTAGATAAACTTTATGCATCATCTAATTTATTTTAATTCCATATTACATGATTGTTAATCCATTAATTTATGTGATCACAATAAAATATCCATAAATAAATTAATGATGCAACTTAAAAGAAATAAAATAATAAAATTAGTGCAGTCATGATCTTTTTTAATGGTTAGTTTATATAGTAGATTATAATCTAACCCTTGACCCTAGTAGAAAATCACTTATAACCATAACTTGGTTTGTGATATATAATTTTATCTACCCCTATGAATCACAAGGATTGGTTTTTCCTTATATCCAAACTTGAACCACCTCATATCTCTAGGGATCTCCATTCATTACATAATATTTAATCACAAACAGGTGAGAGGAACTATAAGATCAGTTTAGGGGGTTTAGATAAAAGAAAACAAAAACACAAAAACCTTTATGTAATGAGAGAAGGGTATGATATTCCTGACATAAATTTAATATAATAATAAAAATAAATCATTAAGAAACCAATCACATACATAAGTCTATTCTAAGATCATGATCACCCACACATATGTAATGAATATACATTTTTAATATAGATAACATTCACTTAAATTCATTATTTAATTAAGATAAGATTCCATGAATTAATATAATGATTAATTTTTTTCAATTTATCTTTATTTAATCTAAACCATCCTAAAATTTCCATTATTCATAATTTTAATCAAATTAAACATTTTTTTAAAAAATTAATAAAGTATAGATGTGTACTTAGAGGCAACGACATATACCCATCCAAAGTACTCAAAATGATACTTGTATTGTGTATTCACATGGTATCCAACATATATTTCATGGAATGTAATTAAAAATCATTAATTTTCCATAAATAATGCATGTATATATGTAAATTATGCATAATGAGATTCTATTAACACATTCATAGTAAACAAAAAGTAAGGACCATAAACAACTTGCAGTTCAAAATTTAACATTAAAATTGATTTAATATATAATTAATTGTCTAATCACATGTCATGTACTATCAATAAATGAAACACACAACACATGTAAATTGGTTTAATTATTTAATTATTTTTTTCTATTTTCATTAAATTAATTACATGAGGTACAATGGGTTACATAGTGTGTACTTGGGCTACAAACCTTGTAATGTCTTTTTCCCATGTTCATGGAAGACACCTAGGGTTAATGCGCGTTTGTTTTTTATGGTCATGTATGAGGTATAATAAATTTTTTCAAACTATACGCCATGTGTCTTTGAAGATACATAGTTTATCAGTCCCTGTGTCATGTAGTAAATACATTAAACAACTTAGACCCTTATGTTTTCCTCCATGAAAACACATGTACTACACAGTGTGTAAGAGAGTTAAATGATGTGAAGTATAATAAATAGTATTTTACCTTTTCCAGGTTAGTACACAATGTAAATTAAATACATTCCATGTGTATTTGATTCATGAAGACCCATGTTTAATGTGAGTTTTCCTGGTTCATTGAACACGAGTACACAACATGTACCTTCCAGCTACACACTGTGAACTCCTGTTCAATCTTTCCAGAACCCTTAGAATATTTTAATGGAGTCTTTGGATGCTATTCATGTAAATTTAACATTTTCTTGGTTTTATGAGTAATAATGAATAAGGGAATATAATAATTTTATGTTTTTATTTAAATAAGGAATAAAAAAATAAGTAAAACTAATAAAAAAATCATATTACTAATCAACGATTAATAAATAATTATAAATTAATTATGTGACCACTCTGATACCACATGAAGGTTCTGAGCACTGTGGAATCACCTATTAGGTATAACCAACTCATATTTTTGTATCGTAATTGATGAATAATCTACGATGTACATGATGAAGAATGTTATAAACAATGGAATAAAATTAAAAATCAATAAACTTATAAACATTGGAACCAAGAAGATAAGATCATCATATATAATTTATAATTAATTTATTTATAGATTTAAAATCACATTGTCTTTTAATTCTTTATTCCTTGATGATGTAGTTGACTACTCTAATCTACCATCATTTCATCATAGGATACAATTGTAGAATTACTTTAGAGGTTATCCACACATGCTCAAAAATCTCAAAAAATCATCATGGAATCACTGGGTTCTAGCATGGATGATCTTGATTTCTTGTTTTGTCCTTCATTAATTGAAGTAAGAATCTCTTCATTGATGTAATATTCTTTAGGTTCTCTTGTAGAATTGAGATAAGGGAGGAGGATTGGTTCTATTATTCTTGATAATTTTCTTAAGAGGTTTCTATCTCGGGCTTAAGATAATCCTCTCTATATTTTTTTCGCAATAAGAGGATATCCATGGAAAGAAATATAAATGGGTATTTATTAAGCCAAGTTAGGGTTGGTAATTATACGTAGGACCTTAGGGAATTCCATATTTCTTAGTAAACCCCATGTATAGTAATCATATAAATAATATCATTATTTTTTTGACATGTGTAATACCTGAAGATAAATAAATATTATTTTTTAATTAAATAAAGTAATTTTTATTTAAATGATATTTAGTATATCATTTCAAGCTAAAAAATTCAACTCAGTCCATTTATGCTCCTTGTTATTTACATAATCTTTAATAATGACTATTTATTTACTAAATAAATATAAATATATTCTTAACTAAAAAGTAAAATAAATATTACATTCACTAAATCTTGCAAATGAATATTTATTATTATTTAAATCTCATATTTATTATTTCAAATAACTTGCGATTAAATATTTCCAATAAACTAACCCTGAATAATTATTAAACAGCAAAGTGGGAATAATATTTATTCTAACTCATTATATTGAAAATAGAATTTAACTAAGATTCCATATACACTTAGTGTGTAACCCGCAAGACTACTTTAGTAGTGGAATTATGAAGAACTGCCTAAAGACTAGGTTTAACATCTAGAAACATGCCAAGGAACCCATAAAGAAAGTATTTAATGTACCAATGAAATAAATCCTCATACAAACACTCACTATGTAATATAATACCTTTATAATGATATATCTAACCAATCATGATGCAATCTAATGTCATCAATATATACACTCGATGTGTCTTTCATTGAATTTCTTGAAATTAACCTACCCATGAAACACTATAGATATATATTTAATTAAGCTGCAAATTCCCACAAAAGGGCCTTATATTTTAAATTATATTAAAAAAATTTGGGAAGAAATAATTTGTTTCATTATTTATTAAGGAAATATCACTCATGATACACACAATGTATCCTAATTCCTCTTGAACATATGTTATCAAACTTATCATCAATACTTCAAAGTAAACGACCATGATTTGATTTAATAATAGTCTTAAAGTCTAAGGACCAATAAATAAATCTATATATAGGAACATAAAATGAAACATATAAATGTGGATTTCCTAATAACGATTCATGTTCTCATAATCTCCTACTCGAATAATTACCAATGGAATACACCATGATATAGTGTCTCAAAGTCCTATGAGTCTCCATTCTTGGTAGCCTGCATCATTTGTTTCTTATTTAATGATATCTTCTGGATATAGAATATAAATTCAAGAATATTTTTATGAAACTTCATGGTTACAATCATAGTGGGAAATTACTATGATATTTCAATGTGGAAATTATTCTTAGGACATTATAATATACTATTCCACACATAAGAATAATAATGATGTGATAAGAACTTTATTAATATTCAAAATAATAAATACAAGTAATCATAAAGTATATAGATGTTAGTTATAGGGAACTAAATCCAACATACGCAAACCTAACAGTTCCAGGAGTTGTTACGGTCTTACCATGGTCAAAATACATCATGTTAGTTCACTTAGTCTAGCTAGGCCACAATCCCTAGACAACACACAATCTATACTTAGGAAGCACTAGTTTGGATAAAAACACACACCTAAGGTCTCCCATGTACAACCAACAACTATTTATATACATCATACTCAATATCCATAATAAATTAATAATATTTCACATAAACTCATGCATATAATCAAGGAAATATCAATCACAAAACATATCCATTTTTATATAATCCTTTGAAACAACTTTTGAATCAAAACCTTTTTTAAACATTCTTTCAAACACTATTTAGGCATAAAAGTAATTTTTAATTCAATCCATTTTCAGACACCATTTAATCTAACACATTCAAAAAATCACATATCATAAGAATAGGGGAACCCTTATATAACTCAAGTCAGGCATAATCAGTCAATTTAAACCAAAATAATAAAATAACACTAGGTATTCCAATGGAATATGTGTTATATAGAGACACTTACCTTGAATCCATAATAAACTCACTTCTTTGACTTAAAACTTAAATAAATGGGAAGGAGGGATCCTCATAATATTAAATAGCTAATGAATTTCATGAATAACCCATCTTTAACCCTAGGTTTGGCCCCCCATGCCTAATTAGGTTACTACTACTCAAATAAAAATGAAAGATCATGGAAATAAAGGATTATTGAAGATGAAAACCAAAACAAATCACGTCTAACCCCAAAAAAATCCACAAAAAAAATATTAATCACCAAGGGAGTGAATAGGAAGAAAGATTGGGGTTGGGGGATTCCTAGGTTAAATGGTGGGGAGAAAATTATGGAGGTGGGAGATAAAACTTCATAGAGATATATGGGAAATTTAATATTTTTAATAAAATTGGTTTGAATACACCATTTATATTCATGGTTAATGAAACCATGCACCAACTATGTGGGTCACCCCATACAAAAAACCAGGATGCACGATTACTTGGTGATCTCATACAGCTTCAAAAACCATGAGTTAAACCATGGAAAACTATATTAGAATCCCCTTCCTCATTTTTCAAGGTCAGGGTCATGATTAGTAATAAATATGCTCTAATTGTTCTCCCAAGGATATTTCCTATAAAATTTATAATTTGAATCCCGAACTACCAAAAAATCAATGAATAAATAAAATATAAATAAAACAAAAATTAATTCATACTAGCAAACCAACATGCATTAGAATTCTCCCCACCATTCCACTCTCTTCCCCCAGAAAATTATTAAGACTCATCATTCAAGAAAAATGTAAGGATAATGATCTCTCTTAAAGGCCTCATACTCTCAATACTCAGGGTTACTTGACCACACTACCATTACACATGGACTCAAAGAAATGACTCACCATGAAACACCTGGTTTTGATAGAACATGAAACAAATTAGTTGACCATTAATTGTGTTTTTGGTTTATAACTCCAAATAATTCTACTGAACCATGTGGGATGGGAATGGATTTTAGTTCTTTAGTTGAGAAATCTGAAATATTTATTAAATAGATGTCATCTAAGATGTTAATTCTAATCAGTATGCTAATTTTCCAAGAGGTAGTACAATCTCAAGTGACCTTTCATAACATGAAATCAACTAACCCTACTTACTTGATTGATGATTTCTTATTAAAGGATATATTATGTGAAACACTCAATCACTAACCTCAAAATACAATTAAAATGATGTCAATCAGTGTAATATTTTTACTAACTCTAATCTGATGAAAATTTCCTTTGAATCAACTGAGCATCCCTATTCATATCTTAGATAAAGCTTAGTCCTGATATGGAGTTATCATCCAATTTGGATCAATAAAAGGGAGACTGAAAGAACCATCCATGTAGCATTTAAAAAAGAACCATTTTAACAAAATCTTGATATATTTTAGTAAATTAGAATTCAACCAATGATATATTCCTATGACATGAACCATGGAGAACAAGAACATAGTCTCATAACACATCTTCAAGAATTGGGATGACCTACTTAGTATTACCATCCATATGAGGATGATCATAACTGTATTGGTTCCCACTTCCCAATAACTCCTTCCTTTAAGCCAAGGGGAAACTAATCCTCTTTTAAAAGGAGAGGGAACCATCCAGACACTAAGAAAATTCACCTAAGGTCTCAACAACATTTATAATCCTACAAAAAAGGTGAAACAAAGGAGTGATAAACCTATATGTAGTGAATCACTAAAAATAAATAAATCTCCTCAAAATACTCATTATAAGAATTGTATTTCTCTACTAACCACCAACTACTAGTCAAAAAATTGATTAATAACTTACCAAAAGAAAAAAACCAATGAAAATTTCTAGTGCTTCCCTCATATGTTTCATCAACACCTTCCATCCTAAATAAAAAACGAAATAAAAACCATAAGTATGACCTAGTACTACTATAATCACACATAGAATCCTTAAGGAGCATAATTAATCAGTGAATCATGGGCATGAACAACTAAAATCACTCTTCATAAAGAAAAACTAAAATAAAAAAAAGAAATAGAAAAACAGATAGCTACCTCAAAGTTTAAATCTCTTTGAACTCATCAAGAATAAACCCCAAAATAAATGAAAATATGTATCATAAAAAACGTCTTCTTATAAGATGAAATAATACCCAATGAAAACTGACTCATCAACCTAACTTCCAACACATGTTTTACTAATTTTTGATCATAATCCACAAATATAGAATTTCTAGAAACTTCCCTTATGATTGGAAGATTGGGTTCAAACATCACTAATTCAAGGTCTAGATAAGAAACTCCATTAAAGAATCAAACCCTTCATATTCCATCAATTTCTAGCTTGAGCATAAAGGAAACAAAATCTAAGAAAAAATTATCATACTCCCTCATTATATTCTCACCCTAATAAGGTCTTAAAATACTAATGGATTTTTATACCTCTTTATTCTTAGGATAATAACATTTAATAACCATCATCTTAAATGATTCTTGGTACATACTATCATATGGCTAAGTTAGGGCAATGGTTTCCCGACCCACCTAGCTCAATTTATCAGGAAAACCCCTATTGAACTTTATCCTAGAAGATTAAAGGGTTACTAGGGAATTGAGTATTACCTAAACTCTCAAAATAAACCATCATGTAAATCTAACCTAATAACCACATTAGGAAATGAATTATGATACTGGGAATCTATGATATAGTCTAAGAGAAAGAGGATTCTGGCTCTACCACCCCATTTTGAGTCTCGGTAGAGTTAATAAATGGAGGGACCACTCCTATAAAATGAGATGAATAACCCTAAGGATAATTAATTTGAAAATACCTTATACCATTAAATAAGTGATTTATAATAGGATTACTTTAAATAACACCTAAAATGAACACAAAAAATTCAAAAACCCAAATCAAATAGTCCCACTAGAATCTAAGGGAAAATTTAAAATCACAAAACATTGAACCAAACCAAATTTCAAAAACTCGAATTTTTAAATAATAACAATTTTAATAAAATCCATAAATTCCTTTTGTAAAAACATATATGATTTAAAAACAAATCAACTTATATAAGCATTAAATTTCATCACTATTCTATAAATTGAAATCTCAATTCCCTTATCCAATAATTAAAAACACATACACTGGATATGAAAACCATCGAATTATAGAAAAAAAAAGATCACTTGAAATTCATAAATCCATCCTTAAACTAAAAAAAACTTTAAAAATTTCATTATGAAACTAAAAACTTTTAAAAAACCTATTCAAGTTTCAAAATACATTTTTAATTATAAACCTCAAAAGTTGGGTTAAGGGTAAAATAATTTCATGAAATCCTCTTGTAGTTTAAAATACTTCATGGACCTTATAATATTATTACATTTAATAAATTAAATTTATTTATAAAAATCAAAACCTTACATGACTTTTTTTTCAAATAAACCAGAATTTAAAATATTCAACCATTAGAAATATTTCAAACCATTTAGAACACTAAAGAAAATATAACTATTGATATTAACATAGGTTGAAAACATTACCCCCCAAATATAAATTTAAAAAATTTTCTTTGAATTTGAAAACCATTAACCCCTTTTGAAAACCTAAGATGGACCTAAACATCATGAAATCCTTCTTGATTATAATTTGTTTTTCCATATATCGGTATAGAGTCAAACAATTATGAGATACATTCATGAAGATAAAAACATTCTTATAATAAACCATAAATTCTATATTTTTAAATAAAACACCACATGAAATATTTATTTAATATCAACACATTTCATGGCAATAATTTTTTTTAAAATAATATATGAAGCCTCATTTTAAATTTTAACATCCCATGAAATATTCTTTCACACAAAATAAATATTCACAACCCATAAATAACAAAAATTCCACACAAATCATGTATCTTATTCAATCCCAAAATTTTCAATATATCATAAAACTCACTCAAATTCACCCCAAAAAAGATAAGGACCATTATAATCTATTTGAGAGAAAAATGTTTTCAAACAAGAAAGAGGGATATGATTTAAAAAACATGAAATATAAAATTTAATCATTACATAATCCCACTTCAAATAACACCAATTAATAAAAAAACAAACTCAATTACTTTGAGAAAATAATTAAATCAATCCCAAAAATTCCAAATACCAAACTGGTCAAAAAATTGAAAATTGTAAACATTTCCTCACTGTGATTGATTTGGATAGTCTAGAAATCTATACAATAACTATGAAAGTTCTATTAGAAGGTTTCCAATCCTAGCGGCATGGTTGCCACATGACTTTCTAAACTTTTCTAAAACTATTGACCTTTTTTTCCTTCACTATTTCACACCAAAACTAGAAATTCACTAAAACAACACACATGTTATTCCAAAAAATAATAATGTTTAGTAAACAACATCAAATATTATCTAAATTATTTGAAAATAGATCCCAAATCGAAGTCATTATTCTAAAACACCCATGGTTACATGATTTTCAATAGTAATAAGATATATCCAATCACTCCCACACTTACCTTTCAAGATCTAGCTATGTTATCTCTATTCAACCTTTACTCCCTAAATAACAAGAGGGTGCACTGATATTATTTTTTAATGAAATGTCCTGAGCCGACCAGACACATCACACAATATGTCTTCTCATAAGGCTCGAAGTACATTTTTGATCACCATGGGCTAGATAAAAGAACTAGGGTATCAAATTTTATCATTTAGGTATGATTTCATCCTAAAAATCAAAATACCCATCACACAAATTCTTCTTGAAATCTTGGTATGACCCATATATAATTTGAACAGCCATGCAAACAAATAGAAGGGTTTTGAATATAAAGACAACCAAAAAGGGTATAATTCTGTAATAACAATCAAGAAACTCATAAACATAACTTTATAAACTAAATATAATATAATAAATGAAATATACATACATAATATCCAAAATATAATCAATGTCAGAGAGGTTGATACATAACATCCCAAAATTTCACCGAGGATCCAAAAAAATACCTCGCATGAGACAACCTCCACGTGACCCATAGTCACCACCAATCCCAAAACATGAAGGATGATGACACATCAAGATGCACCATTTTGATATATGATTCCTTTCATTTTCTATGTATCAAAAAAAATTAAATCTTCATCCAATCAAAGGTATAAGTAGGGTGTGAGGTATAAACCAGTAGAATACCAACATGAATTTATCTAAAAATTTTGTGAGTGAAAAACATTAGTATTAGTTAAAAAAGCATTATTTTCTAAAATATTCACTTTGTTTTATAAAATTGAAAATTGGATATTTTCTAAAAATTCATTGGTGTTTATAAAAATGGGTCAAGTTCCAAAATAGACATGAATATGGAAGAAGAATAAAATAAATGAGAGAAATAGACATAATCGACATCGTAACATCTAAATAAAATAAGAAAGAAATAAAAAATATTATACCTTAACTAAAAAAACATACGCAATATGGGGATCAAACTTGGGGGGGGGGGTATAAGGTAAATCGAACTTGTTGAAGGAACACTAGCCAACATGTGTGAACTAAACAATCCTCGGAGCACTCGAGGTCTCACCAGGTTCAAAATCCATCATGTTAGCTTACTTAGTCTAATTGGGCCACAATAACTATCTAATGCGCAATATATATTTGGGAAACAACCATTGGATTAAAAATGCACACCCAACGTATCCTATGTTAATCCAGAATCAATTTATATACACCACACTCAACATCTATAATAAATTAACATGTTTTCAAATAAATTCATACCTGTAATCAAGGAAACATAAACTCTTTCTCTTCTCCTAAAACCATAATAAATGGTGTGGAGTGATCCTCACAAGACTAAAAAATCATGTAATTTCCTCAATAACCCATCTCCAGCACTAGTTTTATCCCCCATAGCCAACTAAGGTTTCACTACTCAAAGAAAAATGGAAGATCATTGTAATAATGGATAAGGTAAGAGGAAAGATAATATAAGTTGCAACTAACCTAGATGAAATACACTAAAACTAAATAGAAATAACTAAGGAAGTGAGGAGGAGGAATGTTCACAGTTGGGGGACACCTAGGCTGAATGGAGGGTAGAAAATGAGGGAGGTGGGAGTTAAAAATCAACAAGGGTATATGAGTAATTTCATATTTTTATAAAAACTAGGTAGACCACATGCTTTGGAGACATGATTAGTCAAACCATGAACTAAATATGTATTTTACCCCCACATATAAAACTAGGATGCAAAATTACCTAGAGATATTGTATGATTTATAAAATCATATTCTAATTATGAAAAATTACATTAGATTCCCCTGAAACCCTTCATATGGTTGGGTGTTTGGTTAGTACTAATAATGATCCCTAGTCCATTTCGCCAAAAAATTATAATTTTTACCACAAAAAACTAAAAACTCTATGAATAAATAAAGTGAAACAAAAATCCCAAAATAAATACATACTAGTGAACTAGAAGGTCTTATAACGCATGCCACACCATAGTATGTAGATCAGTTAAGGGATTTAAGAACTTAGTTTTTCATATCAGGTATGGATCCTTTTAACTTTCTGTTAAACCCTTTTTGCGACCCTCACTACAAAAAAATTGTAACTTAACGATGTTTTTTAGTGACACTTTTTAAAAATGTGGGTAATTTTAAAATTTAGAAATATTTTCTGAAAACACCACTAATTTAATGACATTTTCTAAAATGCTTCGTAAATTTAGCGATGTTTTCTCAAAATTATTTCTAACTTATCAATGTTTCATAAAAATGTCGATAATTTAAAGACATTTCCTCAGAAGCGATGGTAAATTAGAGGAATTTCCTCATAAGCACCACTAAATTAGCGATGTTTCCTAAAAAAAATCACTAAACTAGCAATGTTTTCAGGAAACATCCCTAATTTATCCAAGTTTTTAAAGAAACATTGCTAAATTAGTGGATTTTTTTAGAAAACATCACCATATATATATATATAGCACATTTCCCCTCATCGATGTAAATATATATTTAGATAGATATATATATATATATTAATATATATAAACATAGACACATATATATAAACACACACACATATATATAATATTTATATATCTAAACACACAGAAAAATATATAAATAAATATATATACATATATTTACATATAAAAAAACACATATATTAAAATGTTAGACACGTTTCTAAGAAAACGTGTCACTTTTAGTGAATGTTTTACCACTATTTTAAAACATGATAATTATATATATATATGTATACATACACATATATATTTACACACACACACACACATATATAAATATATATATATAAACATAAACATATAATATATAATATATATATATATATATAAAATATAAACATATATATATATATATCATATATTATAAATAAATAAATAAATAAATAAATATATATATAATAAACATAAAATATAAACACAGATATATATAATATAAAACATAAACAGACACACACACATATATAAACACATATGTATATATATAATATAAACAAATATATATATATATATATATATGTGATATAAAATATAAACATATATGTAAAATATAAACACACACAGACACACACACACATATTTTAATATATAGATATATAAATATAAATATAAATATAAATATATATAATATTGATTATTTAATACTAATATATATATATATATAAATATTACATAATGCAATTAAATATTTTAAATTTAGTTATGTTTTTAAGAAAACATAAATATTTTAGTGGCATTTTTCTAGTGTTTTAAAACGTGGGTAATTATATATATATATATATATATATATATGCGTAACTTTATAATTATAATTATATATATGTACACATATATATTTACACACACATGCACACACATATATATAATATAAAACATAAACACACACACACACATATATATAATATAAAAATAATTATACATATATAAATATATATATATAATATAAAGATATAATATATAATATAAACACACACACACACACACACATATATATTTAGACATAAATTTAAAATATAAAATATAAACATATATATATATATATATTAATTTTTTAAATATGAATATCTATATATATATAACATAGTATAATGAAAAAGGAAAAAGAACATTAGCTTAGTTGGTCAGCGGTTCGGCTTGGGATGCTGGATAATCGTGATTCGATTCTCAGGGGGATAATTTTTATAAGCGCTTTGACATGAACAGTAACGGTATGCGAGTGGAGGGAATGAAAGGGTGGGAGTGTGGGAGAGAGGGACTAGGGAACATGAGTGGAAGGGAAGGGAGTACGGGATGGGAAGGGAGAGAGTGTGGGAGAGAGGGAGCTGAGAACGAGAGTGGCAGGGAAGGGAGCAGGGAATGGGAGGGGGAAATGATCAGGGGTGTTGTGGGAATGAGAGGGGGCCAGGGAGTAGGGTACAAGAGGGGTATCAAGATTGGGAGGGGGCATGGAGCAGCGTACGAGTGAGGTTTCTGGATTGGGAGGGGGCATGGAGGTTGAGGTATTACAAAAACCCAAAAATGCATCATTTCAAAAAAAAACCAAAAAATTATGATTTTTTTTAAAAATATAATAACAATGAGGTGTGATTTAACGATGCTTATTTACCAAAATTTATAAAAAAATGTTAGTAAATTAGGTATAATTTATTGACATTTTTTTAAAAACATCAGTAAATGAGATGTTGCTAAATAGCGATATTTATTTACTGATGTTTCTTAAAAACCTCCGTAAATGAGGTGTCACTAAATAGCGACATTTATAAATATCACCAATTTAGATTCATTTATAAACATCTCTAATTGGTGATGTTCATAAAAATCTCTAAATTGGTAAAATTTATAAATGTCTTTAAATTAGTGACACCTCATTTAATGACGTTTTTAAGAAACATCAGTAAATGAATTATCGATGTTTTAAAACATCGCTAATTAGATTTTTTGTCATGCCTTTTTTTGGATTAGATTAGAAATCTGAGCCCCTAGGCTGGTTTTTATGTTGTGGGAAGAAAGAAGAAGGGGGTTGAAGGCTGGATGCAGGAAAAATATATGATGCGTATCTAGAATACACGACTTGTATTCAATACATGACATGTAATGGCATGGGAAGGAAAATTTTTGATGTGTAATGAACATTCTACAGATGGAATATCCCAAGCATTACACAACATGTAAATAATTTATATGTCATGTAAATTCCGTGGATCTATTTTAATGGTGAAGAACCCTTTTTCATTTCCTCAATTTCCTCATTTTCTCTCCCACACATAGGACGTCCACTGTTGGAACTTTCCCTTGAAGCCTAAGCTAGGATTTGTGATTCCTTCTCCATCCGACCTCCATTTTCGATGCCATCTATCATGTTGGATCTCCACTGGTAGGTTATTTATTCCATTTCATTATTTAATTGGTTTATCTTTTTTATCTTTAACATTATTTTGGTGTAAGAGAATATGCCCTATTTTTAGGAAATTTCACTATTTTATCATTTTCTTCAGACCTGGACTGAATCAAAGGCTGATATTGGATGAGTGTTCTACCATATGCATAAGGTATATGGTATATACATTTTACCAAAAAATTTGGGTTTTTAAACCTTATTATCATTATGCCTTATGTCGTACTTTCCATCATTGCTTCATAAATTAATAAACCCTTGAGTTAAATGTTAAATTCATATTTAAGACATGATGTGACACTTTTATATATGGTTGGAGGTTATTGAAATGAACCCAAACCACCCACGGGGTGATATTTTCCCTTATCTATGGAGATCTCACTCTTGGGGTGAGTTGAGCTTATTATTATTATTGATAATTGAATGTGGCTAAATAGTGAATTGTTAAAGGTTCTTAGCACCATAAAACACCTTTTCATTTGTATATGAATGGTATAAATTGGATAATACCTTGGATTGTATATGATTATGAAGGGATTACTGAAAAGATTAATGAAATGATGAATGATTTGGATGTTTTGATAATGGAGGGTTCACAGTATAGAACCGATAACCCATTTTGGATTCCTTGGACATTTCTACTCATTGGATACATTTTATTTGAACAACTAGGATGTCTTGTAAATTTAAAATCGTTATATATGATGCACTAAGATTCTAGGGAAATTTATACTCCTCAGATATGACCCTCTAGGATGCCTTGGACATTTCTACTCCTTAGATCTATCTTACTTAGCTTATTTGGATTCCTTAGACATTTCTACTCCTTGGATCCAATATACTTAGCTTATTTATATGGATTAGACATTTATACTCCTTGGATCCAGTTTACATAGTATATTTGGATTCCTTGGTAATTTCTACTCCTCACATCCTAGCCCATGTTAGTTTGATACATGATTACATGGAATATTCTATTGATGATGCTTTACCATGATTTACAGTTATCCCTTTTAAATAGTTTCTTGATCATAGTATCTTTGATAGACTAGCAAATATCACTTCTACTTTTATTATTATTCATATATTATATATGCACACTACTTTCAATTATATGCATAGATGTACATATTATAGAAATCATTGTTGGTGGCCTACTGAGTGTTATCTCACACCCTGTTTGGGGTACCATTGGGTAACTAGATAGTATTTATGGATATAGTTAGGGATAGGGAAAATCACTTATTTGGTGATAAATGATTGATTATGGGATGTGAGTAGGGGAGCACAGGATCGGGCTATGTCTTGTGATACTATCTGGAGAAAATTTCTTTTTAGTATTTTTGTACTATTGATACATGTATTGTACTAGATGTTTATTTCCATGCATTTACTATCTTTTGTATAGCTCTATGAAATTCTCATCATTTTATATATGACACCTCCCTTTGATTTATTATTATTATTTCCTTCTAGATGAGTTATCTTCTATTGTTGGTTTATATTATGATTTATATTTGTATTTATTTATGATAACATTATGTTAACATAATCATGAGGGTATAATAGCCTCACAATACTTTTATAGACCCTCACTACCAGTTAGTAGCCTCTAGCGTACAAGGAGGAACACTTGAGTCCATGTGACCCACTGACTGAGGGTACTATTTAGTGGATCTTGGGTTAGGATGTTACAAAGTGGTATCAGATCCATTTGTATTTTATTTTGTCTTACTATTTGGACTGGTAGATAGGATACTAGGAAAGAGTTGGAATTTGGAAATGAGATGTACTTGGGAGTATCTAACCCACATACAGGAAAAAACCAAATTACATATAAATGGGATATGATATTCTAGTATATACCTGTTATAGTTGATTTGATTCCACTATTGGGTGACACACATGATATTTAAAGTTATTATTATTACGATGTTGGATAATAGTTTTTGTCCTTGCCTAGTATGACAAATAAGTATTGATTATGCATCATTCTATGAACATATGGAATTAATATTTCATTCATTACACCAACCACTATCAGTAGATAATATTAGAGAATCAATATCATCCATAAGATCAAAATAAAAAGTCACATATCATCCATAATCCTATTGATCACTAAACTATATTGAGGTGCCCACACATCTCAGAGTGTCTATAAACTAGACAAGGGAGTAACTAGCCTCACCAGTGGTGAATTCATACTATATCAACCAATACAGATGGTGGAACCATGACCTTTATTAAGGGGTTCTAACTCATCTATAGTATGGGGGATATATTCCTAGTTTGGATAAGGGAGTATTAACCCCATACCTGAACATAACTTATGTTAGCTGTGGGAGCACCTATCTCTCCCATAGAGTACCTATTCCATGAGAAGCACACAACTGATGGGGGGGGGGGTGGGGTTACCAACTCACATGGATATATGAACCACATCCCCTCTCATTAAGAACACTTACTGCTATAGATGAAGGACCCACACCATATGTCATAGGGTAGTACCATCCCCACTATAATATGAGGTACCCACACCTCATTGAGATTGAGGGAGTAATGATCCCCATGATTGAATATTGGAACCATACATCACAAATGATAGTCTTTACCCCTGTATCTATGAGGGAGTAATGAACTCCACAATCTAATATATGGAACCCAAAACCTAGTATATACACAAACCTTTAGGGAGTTAATGGTCCCATATGAACCAAACATCCAAGTACACTAGGATCTCTTCCCTAGTGATATGATCATTCCAAGAAAACAATCTAGGATATAGCTACTAGGTTATCGAGAGAACATCAATTGGGAAGATCATACATTTTTGAGTAATCATGTTTCTATCATCATCCAAATAAGGTCCATTTCATACCTCTAGATAGAAGTGATTATCATGATGGAAATCAACATCCTCATTTCACGATGACATCCCAGAAAGTAAGATGTAACACCATGAAACCAATGATGCACTGAATTCTATATGATGCACAAGCCCACTCAATATTACCTTAAAAATAATATTATAAGCAATCAAATTAGTAAATAGATTACTAAAGTCCCATTATATGAATGTGTTAACTACTACACCCTAATTATATTCTATAGTATGTTAATGAAACCAAAGAACCTTCGATCATTTTTTTACCACATGCCCTGAAGTAAAACCAAAAAGACACCTATCTCTAAAATCTATCGCCAGAACCACTGGCTCTAATATAAATCTAACATGACCTAGTACACCATTTCCTTTCCAGGACCAACGTAAGATGATCATACTACACCAATATCACCTCCACAAGGCTAGGAACTCGTGATTAATACAATGAACACATAACACATATATGGGAGGCTTTATCCTATAAAACTTTTAGTAGATATATACCAACATCAAATAAAAAAATGTTCACACCCACATCAAATATAAATAAAAAAATGGAAAGGAAAAAAATATGAATGCATACACCTACTAATATAAAAAATGAATACAATAAAAATTCCAGTATAAGAGGGAAAAAATACAATACCCAGAATACAAAAATAAATGACAAACCCTGAGTGACTGGGAAGGGGAAACACCACAACATGAAAACTTAAATTCTGATAACTACTAGCCATGAATCCCGCCAAGATCCACTAAGATATGAATTCAAGAATATTATATCACCTCCTATATAATCACCACCAACCTATGCTCCATATGTACAGAAACAACATGTTTGGGAACAAATCTCATGCAAGGGTGAGTATAAAAATACCCAGTGGGACCCCCTAAAAATGTAAATGTAATTAGGGATGTGGGTTATCATGAAACTAAGGATCAGACTATATGACTTTCCAACTTTATTAAGGGAAAAACTATCCAAAGAAGAAGTTAAAACTTAATTTCTTAAAATGATCTTGTACTTATCTCATAGGGAAAATATAATGGATAAGCCTAAATATTTACTCATTCGATGGAAGGATAACTCCATGAAAAAATCCCATGCCTAAGGGGGAAACACCGCCTTGCTCATCAACCTTTGGGTAAAGAATATATCTACTAATATGAATTAGGGGTGATCAAACCATACCTATCCACATAAGGGGACTTCAACCCAAATCACCATGTCATATCTAGAGGATATAAATGGAAAGATCATAAACCAATGAGACTCATAGACCATGAGCCTCTCTACATGCACCAACATTACCCCTAAGACATTACATAGGGTGAAAAACCAAACTTATATACATATCATTGTTCCTAGAACAATGCCTTATGGCACAAATTCCCATCTAAACACCTTAAACCAAGATCCCAAAATAGATAGTCTAATTGAAGTAGGTAACCCACACATTTAGAATGAAACTACATTCGATGGGATATTGAACCCATATATGTGTGACATATACCTAATAACATGGGGTTTTTTGTCCCATCCTATAATAGGTAATACAAAAATTCTTAACCATTCACAGAACATAGGATATCCTGCAACACAAGAATGATTAAAGGGGAGATCATCCAACCAAAAGGTGGATCCTTTCCCACTCTGCCTAGCTCCACTAGATAAGAATACCGAAGGGGAACTTGGATAATCCCAAGTATTATAGGTCCCTAAACACATAAATATATCCATGTAGTGATAATTACACCACCACCACACCACTGATTTGATGCCCCAACTGAGGGACCCATGCCTTGATTGAGTACATAGTCTGGTTGATGGAGTTACAAACCCTGAGCTTAGGAACCATCTCCATAACTTGAACTTCATTACCATCATGTTACCACTCAAAAATATGTTAGGGGACCCACACCAAACTAGATTTTATAACCTTCTGAGGAAGTATCAATCAAATAAAATACTTTGTGCCTCACTAAAGGCCAAGATCAACTAATTAGAATACCATATCCATACACATATTAATTAGACTATGGATTAAAGAGGAGGGATTAAAGATAACATCACCTAGAATGGAGGATATTCACCCCAAATATCTAGTGTAATACACACTTTATAAACTTAAGGGATCAACCACACCTAATCATACGTGAAAGCCTAAGGGATCACCAAAATCCCATCTCTATCCCATCCATGACCCAATCATTGGAACCTACAGTCTGATGAAACGTGCTTCAAAGAATAGTTTTATAATCACCCACTCTATATCCCAATGAAACTCATGGGATTCTCCCAATGCGAGAGAGAACATCTACCGTTTATGGTGAAAACTAACCAAAAAGACCATAACAAAATAAGAGTGTAATAATAAATCCCCATCCTATTATATGGACCATACAAACTAACTATGACTTTAGTGTGTGTGAAAATGATGAAATATACTTTTGTTCCTTTTCTATTTATAAATCCCATCGAACCACCATACCACATTGGGGGCACTACTAAAGAAAATACAAACCTCTTAGATTCATAACTCCTTTATCCTATGAGGATCCATATCTTCCAACAAATCCGGGAGATTATCAACCTATGAATACCAATGAGGGTTTAAAACCCTAATATCTAAATGCATCATATGTTATCATTTTCATCATACATTCCTTAGATCATACCCTAGATCATGTTATTATTTACATACAGAAAAGATTCATAAACAACCAAAGATCCCATCATTAATTGCCTATGATAATATAGAGGAATCTAGTATCACATTTTATATGGAAAGATACATATAACGGACTAATCACTTGTCCAAATCTAGATCCATGGTGAGAAAAAATGAAAGACCCATGACAGGGAAGGTACATGGTGTATACTATGGGGTACATGAAATGTACAACAAGCACCCCACTTTGGTTATGTTCCAACACCACCACAACATGTATTTTCTATGTATATGACATGCTCAGAAGAAAACACAACATGTAAACTTTAGTCCACCACCTATGCATGTACCTTTACCCATCTCATGTAATTCTCAAATACAAAGTATACCTCAAGGGTATAAATGATGTGTAATCAACAAAGTATCTTGATCTATTTACTCTGGATAAATCTGTGTCATGTATCCCAATATGGATTGTACTTATAAATTCCATTTACTTCACATGAGGTGTTTAGACAGGTACTTGTACACACCCACAATCATAAATCCAAAGATTATACATGATATGTACATATGTAAAACCTGAAATGTAGACACATTTATTAACCTTCATCATATTAATGAACTACTTGAGATGTGTTACTGAACTACACACACCATGTGATCAGTATTTCCAGATGAAAAAATCTTACAAACATCCCAAATCCCCCCGTTCACAATACAATCCTCCACCAATAATTAATCATCCAACTAGAATAAAAAACCTAAAATTGGAATAAAAATTGGCCCAAAATAAATTTGGGGAAGAATTAAAATAACAGTCCCTAACTCATAAAAAATTTTCAAATCTTTGTGGTCTGGTTCCGTGCTCTATGGATAATACATCACATCCGATTAGATCAGCCTCTTTGGATAAAGATCCTCCACCGACTCCCTAATTCTCCTCTCTATTCCATTGAATTTAATAATGATATATAATCCCCCAATTGTGTGAGAATGAAGTCAAGAATAAGTTTTTGTAAGAATATATATAAAATAATAAATCAAAAGGATCCATTGAAAGGTCTGACCTTGAGTTTGAAACTTTAACAAAGTTTATACCATGCTTGGGTAAAACCACCCTATCTATACTCAACAAAAAAATAAAAAATTTAATACATGGATCAATTTATGATATATAAATGTTCACACATGAGGGAGTAAATGATATCTATTTAACCAAAAATAAATATCCTAAGAAATACATCCAACTTGGAACTCACCAAATTTTATCCCAAGGGTAGACAACCAATTATTTGATAAAAAAAACCATCAGGAAATTTTTACAAGTTCATTTTACTGGGTAAAATACAATTTACCTCTAATAAGGTTCTAATGCTTTAAATATCCAAAATGAGTATGTGTTTCACACAAAAAAAACTGGGGTTGTGATATTCCCTTTGAACTTCATCTTAATATCTGGAATTATCTACTCATCCATAATATATTTGCACTCTAAAACTTGTTTCACTCCTTAAAAACTCACATAAAAACTTCAAAATACTTTTCATAAGAAAACAAAAATTTCTAAATTCAATTAATGAACCAGACACATACAAACTCTATCTCAATTTGATTCTTTTTTATTTTTTTAATAAATGAATTAGAAAATTAACTCAATCCTATCCTAATGTATATAAATAGGTTCCTCACAATTAATTGTTTTTAAATATCCTACGTACTTTTAGGGAGGCATAGGTTACTCTTCACCATAACATATCATGAATATTTGATACTATTATAAGGGATAGGATTGGTCAAACCATTGATCTGGATTAATTAAACCTTTAAAAATAAAAATATAAAAATATAATATTATACTTTAATTATAGGATTATATATATTCATATACCAAGATTTTTAATTATTTGAATCTATATTTTATGTAAAATATATGTTCACTAGGAGATCCCGGAGTATAATCATACTTCTATTGATACTAGAGATAAATAGTTTCTTTAACTAGAGTCTATTAAGAACTTTAGAGGACATGGAATAACACAATCCCATAAGGATGTAACAAGAAGTCATAATTTCAAAATTATAAGAAGAAACTAAATATAATATTTTTGTGTAATCTAGATTGATATATTTTCAAGTTCTAAAAGTTTTTAAGAGTCCTTTATATATCACATGAACACTTAAATCAAGGAATTATGGATTAAAGTATAATAATCTTTATTACCTACCAATATTCAATGGAATGACTTTAGGGGGTGCATTGAAATTCATTAATGATTTATTAATAACTATAAAATATATCCTATTGCATGGGGTTTCTAAGGATAATATAACATTGAGACTCTTTCCATATTATATGAAAGGAAAATATAGGATTTGGTTGTTGCATTAAGAGGATAATCCATTTGGTTCTTAGGAGTACTTTTATAATAAATTTATAAAAATATTATATCCTTTCCAAAGAAAAATAGATTTGGAAAAAAGTATATCTACTTTTTTAAAAGGAGAATGATATTGAGGCTGAATCCTTTTACACATATTATTAAATTATTTTTATCATAAATATACTTTATATACAACCAAAGGATTTAAAATCCTAGTGTATTTGGAATACTAGGTTAATAATACATCAAAGGAAACTAAAATGTGAAATATTTATTTTTCCCCATAATGAGATCCTATATCCCATTGAGCTCTTAAAATTACATATGATAACTTGGGGGAATACATAAAGAAATGGACGAGCTACCAATCCCTGTAGAAAAATAAACATGATAACGAAAAATAACATTATAGTCAAATGGAATAAAATTATATCATAAAAGTTAAGGCTCGTGAATAATCGGATAGTAGCATAAAATAAAGAATATGGTATTATAATATCATGGAAACATGGTAATGTGGAAGTAACATATGACATGCCATAAACATAAGTCAAGGATAACTGCCAAGACAACCTCACATGGTGGATAGAGTCCCATAATATATTTTGTTTACTCATGAACCTCATACATGAAATCTCATGAGAAAAAAATTACCTAATTCATTGGATTTCTATCTAGGTTCACCCATCATAACATGTATAAGCTTATGTGTTCCATAAAATTAAATTAATCTTAAGGAATAAATATAAAATTTACCCATGGAAGAAAATCATTTTCATTTGAGAAAAGAACTTATTTCATGTATTACCCCATAAAAGGAAGGGATAATAAGATAGGTATATATTTAATATACACATATATATAATTTATAATAATTTCATAATATATAGGAGAGAGAAAAGTGAGTAAGAGGGATAAATTTCATAACTCAAAGAAAAAAGTGTGGTTCAAATAGATCCCTTACCTTATGTTTTTGAATTGTTTCATGCTTGCACTTAACATCCTTGATAATAAATTTAAATTAATTAACTACTTAATTAAAAACATTTTACACCTATATTTTATTTATTATAATTTTATTATGTTCATTTATAACCATTTCATTGAGATATAATGTTTAATTTTGTTGTTCCAGGAACGTTCATTTCATGGTTCCAAGGTCAGATCACCTGTGAATAATTATTGAAGTTATTTTCAAATAGAAATAGAAATATAGAAGTTACATTAAATGAAATTAATGAAATTAAAAAATTCAGGTTCTCCCATGTATCCATATGTGTTTCCACATATGGATAAATCATTAATTAAAAATGTTAACGTTACATGGTTAGTTTATTTAGGCGGTTTTACCGACTATCATAGACTTGATTTGTTTTAATTAATATTATGAATATATCTTCATTTAAAAAATTAAATAAGTTATTAAATAATTTTTATAATATTATTTAATAATAACAATAATTTTATATAAAACCTTGAAGGTGGTGGAGGAAGATGAAGTGTTTTGTTTATGGAGGCGGTGAACCAACCATATTTTAAATAATGATTTTATTTTAGAAACGAATGAATGGGAAAAGGAGATGATTATTAAAACCTAATAATAACATATAATTATATTTAGGATAATTTTTTACATTTTTAGGTGTATTTGAATTATATGGTGTTGTATAAGAATAATTAAATTAAAGAGGGTTGTCGATATTTTTACTTCATTCTTTGGTCACCTCGTCTTAGGCTGTCCCTTAAAGCTCATTGAAGTGGGCTATGGATGATACTATAAGAACTAGTAAATGGGTTAGAGTATTAGTAATTTATTTTTATATAATATTGGCAAGATACAAGGCTTATAATGTGTGAGTAGAAGGGGTTGCGAGGGGTGGTATTTATAAAGGGAAGAGATGGGTGTTTTTGAATATTATATTCATTAGTTTATTTTTTTGGAATTATGACTACCAATAGTATTGATTACTGTGAATATATATAGTATATGGTTCTTTTGATTTAAAAAATAATTGGTTATTACCTGAACCATGACTCATACATTCATGTATTTAACTTATAATATTAAATACCATATTTTACCATATTTCACTATTCACCAAAAAATTCAACTATTTTATAGAATTACCAAAAATTCAACCTAACCATTTTTTTAAGTTTATAATACAAAAATGAAATCATTTTTCTGAAAATAATTATGTAAATATGATAAATTTAAAATTTAAATAAAATCCTTATTTATTCGAAAAATACCAATTTAAATAATATGATCAATTTTTTGACCCTTTGAAAAATTACTTATGGTATCATAAAAGTATATTATCATTATAATAAAACGTAATATTAATTTATAAATACTTTTTATGAAAATAAAGTTTTTTTAAATATTTATATTTATTATAAAAGTGCAATTAAAACATTTATTTTTTACCAAAATAAAAACACATAATTTATCATTTTTAAAACATTTATTTACTTTTACCAATGTACAAATATATCATATATTCATTTTGAAATATACCTAAATATTATTTTACACCTAAATATGTGATTTTACTATTCTAATGGTTTTTTTATTATTCTTAATGGTCAGATTACTATTCCAATGATCAGATTACTATTCCAACAACAAGATTTGTAATAGCCTTATGGGTTCCCTCTTCCTATAAATACTTATTATTTCATTACTTGTTAATTAAATTCTATTTTATTTTCATGTTAAAATATATTTTAATTTTCAAATTCATATCATAATGCTAATATTTTCATTTATTTTTAAAGTGTTGTTTGTGAGTGCCATTGTTCTGGTGGATTGAGCAGACCTAAATTTTTATATTTTAGTCATCTTATTTTTTTAATTGTAATAATATCAATTATTATGACCATTTTATTCTCTATATTAAATGTTAAAATTATTATAATAAATTATAGTTGGTATTATCAAATGGTTCATGTGCATTATATTACTAAATATGACACAATTATATATTCTGAAAGGAAATTTCATTGATAAAATTTTATGTCGTTACATTCTTCCACTCTTATGAAATTTCACCCTCAAAATTTCATTTTATATACTAATTTGAAAAAATTCGTGGGTACGTTTTCTTCATGGATTCCTTTATTTCCCCCATCATCTCCTCATACTTTTCCATAGTACTTCGACTAAGTGAATTATCTTTTTGCGTAGAAATTAATCTCTATGGTCTAAGATCTTTATCGATTTATACTCACATGAGAGATCATTTTACAGCTATAACACCTATTAATTTAGTAAATGTGATGGATCTAGTATGTAATTTATCAAGAGGGATACTTAGAATACATTTTTTACTTGATATAGGATTGGTGGGAGTACTGGTCGATAAGCCATGACTCCAATGCGACCAAGAATCCCAAATGGCCCTGATATACCTGGGACTTGGTTTTCTCTTCTTCTCAAATCTCATGATTCTATTACATAGAGATATGTGAATGAATACCTTATCTACAACCTCAAACTCTAGGTCTCATCGATGATTTTATGTAGATCTCTTTTATTGAATTTGAGAAGCCTTGATGTGCTGCTGAATGGTCTTAACATTTTATACCATTTACTTAAAAAATTTAGGTCCCCTAAGATTTAATTTTCAAACATTTTCCTAAAACATATTTATTCTATATATATTTCCATAAATGGTGTTTATATGGGGATATTTTGATTCTTGAATGTAAACTATTATTGTATGAGAACTCGATTAGAGTAATATGCTGATCCTATCCTTCTTCTAAGTCCCTCAATCATGCTCTCAATATGTCATCAAGTGTATGAATATTTTGCTTATATTGGCCATCATATTGGGGGTGATAATCCATAATGGAGTTCAACTCATTATTTAGACCATGTTTGAAAATTTTCGAAAACTTGGAGGCAAATATCAGATCTTGATTGGATACAATTTATAGTGTTGTCCCATGAAACCTCACCACTTATTTTATATATATACTCACAAGTTGATGATGTGATAATTCCTCTCGAATTGCAATGAAGTGATCAGTCTTTGTAAGAAAATCCACCAGAACCCATCTAACATTATTTCCTTTTTATTTATTTAGAATACCATTGAAAAAGTCCATGATAATATTTTACCATTTCCATGTAGGTATGTGTAATGGTTTCATCACCCCCTTGTACATTTTCCTTTTAGCTTTATCCTGATAACATGATAGATTTTTTTGTATATTCTATGACATCATTCTTCTTATTGTACCACAATTCAAGGATCCTGATAGATTTTTATGCTCTCTGTGTTGATGGAGAAGGCCGAGATATGTTCATAATTCAAAAAATCATTCTTTATCTCTAGATTTTATAGTGCACATAGCCTTTAACTAAATCTCATGACTCCTTATTCATCAATTTGGATATCCGAGGATCTCACCTTTCTTATATAATCCACATTCTTTTGAATTTTCGCATTATTTATTTGGGAATCCTTTATCTTCTCTAGAAGTGATGGTTGAGTAATTATTTTTTAACGAAGTGATCATATTACATACTTTATGATTCTCATGTATGTAATTTTTATTTCTAAGAAGATTGGATCCTTCTCAATTCTCATCATTAAAAAAGTTGACTGATCATTTCTACTTAGAGTATCTGCCACTTTATTTTATTTCCTAGTATGGTAGTGGATTGAGATGAAATAGTCCTTAATCAACTATAACCATATTAATTTGATAATATTAATCTATTTCGATGTGAATATATATTTTAGGCTCTTATAATCCATATATATTTCAAAATTATCCCCATAGAGATAATTCTATCATATTTTCAACTCAAAGATAAGAATAACCAAAACAAAATCATACATTGGACAGTTCTTCTCATGAGATTTCAATTTTGTTGAGGCATATGCTATCATCTTTTCATTTTTGATTAGTAAACAACCTAAGAATTTTTTTTAATCATCGTTTTATACTATAAAAAGTTTCCCACTTGAGTGAAGTGTGAGGACTAGTGTAGTGATAAGAATATTTTCTAATTCCTTGAATCTATCTTTATAGTCGTCAGCCTAGAATTTTTTTTCTCCCTTATAATTTATCTCGGTTAGAAGGTTTCAAAATCATGAGAAGTTTCTCACTAATCATTAGTAATACTAAACTAATCCTAGGAAACTACATATCTAAATTAAAGATGCTATTCTAGTCCACACATCAATTTCCTTTGTCTTATAAGTGTTTATAGATACCCATTTTCTAGTGAGAACATTCCCCAATAATAATATTTCTCTCATCTAGAACTCAAATTTACTGTACTTTTCATATATAATTTCTTTTGTCAATGAATTTAGTACAATATTGAAATGATCCTCATGATCCTCCTTACTTTTGGAGTATATCACAATATATTCAATAAAGAATACCAAAAATTAGTTGAGTAAATCTATAAATACTATATTCATTAAGTCTATACATATTTTTGGTGAATTATTTATTCTTTGTGGAATCACTATGAAATCATAGTGTTATTACCTTTTTCAAAATTCAATCTTAGTTATATCTTCCTTATTCACCTTTAATCGGTGATATCCTGACCGAAGGTTCATCTTAGAGATATAATAGGCCCCACATAGTTGATCAAATAAGTCATCTATCTATAGTATGAAACAATTTATTTTGATTTTGATTTTTTTGTGCTCATGATAATCAATATATACTTTTATTGACCCATACTTATTCTTGATTAAGAGAAACATCACATGCCACTGTAAAGCACTCATGCATATAAATCCCTTATACAAATTCTCTTGCAATTTCTTCTGAAGTTCTTGAAAGTCAGTAGTTTCCATTCTATAGGGAGTCTTTTATATAGGCATAGATCCAGGTATACATTCAATTGAGAACTCAACCTCTCTATTTAGGGAAGAATAGGAAACTCATCAGGGAATATGCTAATATAATCCCTCATAATGGGTATGTATTCAAGCATGAATCTATCTCTTATCTCAATCATTTAGCTAAATATGATTTATCATAATAAAATAATATCCACACTTGAGAAGAATATTCCAAAGTATATTCATCCTCCCTATATACTTGTAAAAAATCATAGGATGACTCGATATGTGAAGAGTGATCTCCCTCTCTCGACAGTTGATGTGATATTTATATAAGGATAAACAATCCATTCCCAAAATAGCATAAAAATATATTAAAGAAAGTAAAAAAAGATTTTTTGGAAGGTTCAGTCTACAAACATTGACTGGGTGGAATTATATACCCGGGATACAATAATTTATCCATTTTATATTCTCAAAGATTTCTCAATCCCTTTATTTTGAGGTGGTGTTTAAATAGTTCTACTAAAATTGTAAGATATAAATGAATGTGTAGAGCCATAATAAAAAATTATTCTTTCTATTCTTGAATGAATAAAAAATGAACCTATCATCATATAATTTTTAAGATACACCTCATTAGTAGTGATAAAATATTCCATTTCTTATTCTATTGGACTTGGGGGTTATTTTCACTGATTTTCTCCATCAACCCTTAGACTAAGGAATTAGATTTCATAATGTCTATGTTTCTTCCAGTTAAATCACTATACTATAGATTAAGTGTTGATTTGAAACTTGTTTTCTTCCTCATAATTAGTGGTATTATTCATTTACTTTAATATCTGATTATCCCAATGCTCCTTTTCAACATTTGAAACATCTCCCAATTTCATTTAGATAGTTCTCAAGATCTTCTCCCAACAATTTTGACATGCGGGATGTTGGTTTTTATTTCCTCTATCTGATTTACCTATTTATCCTTCTAAAGTAATATCCATTTTATGTTTTTTATCTCCATACCCATGATACTACTGAGTGTCACCAATCTCAATATCAACCATAAGATCAAATCAAACAATCTTGTTATAGTTTTCAAAGTCTCGAATTTATAAGTATTTTTTAGATTCATCTTTAATACAATAAAGAAGTAGTTCACATTGCATTCAGTATTCATGAAAAATCTATAGTCATATCCTTAAATCCTTATAAATGTAAACTCACATGCCTAGATATAATTGTCTTATTTTTTATTCAGTTTAGGGAACTCCCTCTCTATTTTAAGATGGATATTTTGGGAAAAATATTTATTGAAAAATATTTTCATGAATAATTGTCATTCCCTGAAATTAATATCTTATTTGGGCTTCATATTCTTAATTACTGTACACCATTGACCGAATTCCCCTTAAAGATAATAGATAACTAGTATGAATTTCTCTTATTTTGAGAATTGGATTATTGAGAATATCTTCTCAATGAATTTAATCCCTTATTCCAAAATGATAGGATCAAATAATCCACTAAAGGTAGGAGCCATTTTCCACATAAAGGACTCAACCAAAAATTTCTCTATCTTATAAGAAGCATGGTGTTCCACATGATTCTATTTATTATTTATAGAATTAATCATCTAATATAGTAATTCCATAAAGTTTCTAACTCCCAATACCATAAGGTTAGGTATATCATTAAGGAAATCATCACACTGCATATAATAATGGTTATTGGAACGTTTCCTTCTATTTCCCATAATTAAATTAAATAACAAAATGGATAATAATAATTTACAAATAAGTAGTATAAAGTGAGAATGATAACATAGAATGAAAAGCTAATTAATGACACATAAACCTAACTTATGAGTCTCTAGGATTTAATATAAGTTATCCATGGAGATTTTAATCTATTCAAGTCCTTTATAATGTTTTGTAAATATTTTGTGAATTTTCTAAAGCATATCACACAAGAGTGTCAAACTAGGTGTACAACAAGGTCCTTTTATCATTTAATTGGTGATGACCGATTCAATTTCCAATTCACCCATTTATGGGTTATTACCCCTAGGTATAACTATTCCAAATCCACACCAACTTGTTGTATAAAAAAATAGATTTATTTCTTGGAAACTACTCACTCTATACTTCACTGAAATTCTAGGATTTTTTATTATACGTATATTTATCCATAGGGTTATCAAAAAACTATTCCATTATTAATCCATAAAAATAACTTGACCATCCTATGATACTAACTATAGTGTCCCAATCATTTTATACTTATTATTACATGATTTTTAACATAAATATGATTTTAAATATAACCAAAGGATATAAATTCATAGAATCTTTATAATAATTGGTTTATAATATATAAAAGGAAAGTAAAAACTTAAGTCTTTATTTTATTCAACATAATGAGGTCAAATATCCCATTGATCTCCTAAAACTATATAAAATTACTTTGGAAATACATAAAAGGGGTGAGATATAAATTTTAGCAACAGAATAAACATGATAATGAAGAATAAAATGAGATTCAAATGATATAACATGATATCATAAAAGGGAAGACTCATGAAAAATCACTTCGAAACATAACATAAATAAAATTATAGCAACCCAAGACTTTTACACATACTATTACATGATTTTTAGCATAAGCATCCATTAATTATAACCCAGAGATCATAAGGCCTAGTGTATTTGGAAGATTAGGTTCATAATACATCAAAGTGAGCCTAAAATAGAACTTCTTTATTTTATTCTACATAATGAGCTTCTAAATCATTTCAATATACTAAAATTGGATAGCATAACCAAGGTAATACATAGAAAAAATGGGTGATCTAAAAATCCCAGTATGGAAATAAACATGATAAGGAAGTATAATATAGAAGTCAAGGGTATAACATTATATCATTTATGATAAGGCACATGAGTAATCACATGGAATAATAATGTAAAGAACATGTTATCATAAGATCAAGAAATAATAGAAAATATGGAATAATATAAAACATTACACAAACATAATTCAATGACTTCTTCCAAGACAACATCATAGGATGGAAAAATTCCTATAATTGATTATGTTCACTCCATAATCCCATACATAACATCTCATGAGAATAAAACATTACCAAATGCATTAGAGGGATATATAATTCAAGGCCGACCCATCAAATTCATATCATGTACATTCATATGTGTTACACATATTGAAATCAATAATAATTCATAATCATAAGAAATAATGATGGAAATAAAATGGGTTATATAATATTTTCTCATATAATAATTAAAGAAAATTTCATAATGAAGGTATTTGAGAAATGAGAAAGGTATATATTCCAGATACTTATATAAATATTTTATAATCATTCTAATATATTAAAATTTTATTATGTATTGAGATACTTATATAATCAAGATAATTATATAAATATTAAAATTTCTTATTGTTTATGAATATAAATAATTTTAAAAAAATTTAAAAGATTATTGAGTAAAATAACCTTTCTATATCAAAAATCAGTTTTGAAAGTCAAAAATTCAACAAATATTATTGGAATGATTTAATTTGAAATTATAATCGGAAAATTATAAATGAGGATTCAAATAAAAATAAGGAGGGTAATTTTGAACATGTCTTATATGTTTTAAAAACATTACTTTCACATTTTGAAAGAAAAGTCAAAAAATGCCTCGTTTGGAAAATGATAGGAAGATCCATTTTAAACCATTGGATTAAAATTAAAATATGGGTTAAAAAATCTTTAATAAATAATTATATAATATTAAAAAAATTCTTTAGAACATTTTTAGAGAAAATATATTTGGAAGAAAATGTTTTTTGAGTGAAGAGAGATATAAAATCAGATTTTATTAAAAAATATTTATCAATCATTTTAGGTACCTAAGTATGGAAAATGGTACTATTAATTTAAAATTTAATAAATAACCATAGGATAATAAAATAAAATGGGTTTTATTATAAAATTATTAAATAATTTCTTTCTAAGAAAAATTCAAGCATAAACAATCCAGATTAAAATGAGATTGAAGCATAATCCCTTACTGTTTGAAAACTTTTGAGTCATAACCTCAATAACTAAATTAAGTGAATTCTAACTTAAAATAACATGAAATATAACTTATTCATGATATAATATGTAATTGGGAACTATATAAACCATATAAAACAAATAAGTTTGATAAAATAACATCTTTCTTAAAGAAGGAAGTTTTGAGATGAAACCCTTAACTCGATTCCAGACTTTGTCGTGTATGTATTTTATATCATATATAATAAAATCATATCATTTAATGCATTACTAATAAAATTTTAAATGTTTAATCTCTTATACTTAATCCATTGACTTCATTTATTTTAATGATATATTTAATTACTTATCCAGTTATGTCCATGTCGGGTTCTTTAAGGGCAGCTGGTTCATAATTTCAAAACGACATCAGTGTATTGACCGTGTTAAAAGGGAACATTGTTACATAATATAAAAAATAATAATCATGAAATAATTATAATTTTTTACATCAATTTTAATTTTAAACCCAACCTTTAAATATGATTATGAAAAATAAACTACGTTAAAATCTTAGAGACGGTATAACGTACATACTCATAAGAAATGTTTCCATTTTTCAACGATCATTATGGAAAGAAGGGAAGTGTAATTTTATATCTAAATAATGATAATTATATTAAAAAAATAATATCATTTCATTAAATAAACCTACATATACCATACATGTGAAGTGATACAAAAATGAATCACATCTCTTTGTAAGGTGGTAGTCCGCCGTCACACAAATGGTGTTATCATTTCTCAGTGCATGGTAAGATAAGGAAGTATATGATATATTAAATTTAAAGAATGATTAATATGTAATGAATATAATATATAAACATTAAATTAATTATTATTTACATCTATGAGATGCAATGATAGAAAATTAATTACATCAGTTCATGAGGTGGTTGTCCACTGTACACACGAATGATGGTTTCATTTCGCATTTGATGGAAGAGGAGATGAATAAGGATTATTCCATAAACAATATAACATATAAGTATATATGAGATACTGGTTTTATTATATTTTATTTTTTAATACATAATTTAAGGTGGAAAAAGAAGTATAAAAAAGAAGGATCTTGGTGTAGACGGTTACCTTCACTTTAAAGAAATTTGTTTGAATATCTTATTAAAGACTCTAAAGTTGATATTTTGGGAGAAAAATAATCACTAAAATATGGATAAATATTTTAGATAGATATTTTGGAATGTTCTGGTCAATATAAATGGCTGATAGGTGTGAATAGGTGAGGGGAGTGGGTGCCCTTTTTTAATTGAGGAGGAGTGATATTCTTGTAAATAGCAAAAACTATTCAATAATGGGACGCCAGTCTCATGAAAATCACCTCCAAAATTTAAAAATAAATGAATGGAGAAGATATAAGGCCGATAAACAAATCTAACACTAAAAATAAACATGTTTTAGGCATGTTATTCACTTTACCTTTACTATTATTCACTTTCACCATTTTAATTTTTTTACGATAGTAACTATTTTTTGATTGTTTTTACTATTGATTATGAAAAAAACTAAGTTTACCTTTTTATATAATATAAATTTTATGATTCTAAATATGGAATCAATTTTATCAAATTAATTTCACATAAGTGGAAGAATTTAATTTAAAATAATACCTGCAAGCATGATGAAAAGCAATTTTTTGAAAAATGCATTTTTCAAGGAAAATATGATATAATATTTACTGTATGAATAAACATCATAATTATAAAAATTTAAATTAAAAAAATATAAATATTTAATCAATAAATTTAATTTAAATCATTCCAAATTAGGGGTTACTTTTATTTATTAAAATGGAGTAACATTATGCACATTAAAACAGTTTTCAGATAAATTCATTTTTTAACCTAAAAATAAACTTATACTAAAATCCAATATAAAAGTGACTTAAATGTAATTATTTGGATTTTATATTTTTAAATAATACTTATATTAATTTTAAATTAAATTTAAATAATAATCGTACTTTTAAATTACTTCATTTATTAAAAGAAATTATATTTTTACAAAAAAATGCTATTTTTTATATTCATCGAAAAATAAATATTGTTTGAAAAATCCCAAAATATAACCCTAAGTTAATATTAATATGATGATTTGAATTTTTTTTTTATAAAATAAAATTTATAATAGAACAAAAAATTAATTATAATATTTTATCACATAAATAAATAAAAACCATTTTTGAAGAAAACATATTTTTTTAAGAATAAATGTGTATTAAAAATTGAGTGCTTATTTAATAAGAATTTATAAATGAATTTTTATTTATTTGAAAAAGTATATATATTTCATAAAATATATAATCTTATTTATACCTACCAATTTAACAGCTCGGTTATAGCAATAATATTTAAATAGTAATATTTCAATAATATGTATCAGTTCTCTTTAGCTTAGTGTTGTGTGTTGTATACACTATAAAAAATATTATTCTTCTAAAATCTCAGGGTATTACATTCTCTCCCCTAAAATAAATTGTATCCTCACAATTTGAACTTGTTCTCACTAGTAAAGGGATTTATATTTAAAAATTCCTATGTGAAAAACCCACATCGAAAAAAGGGCCAGTAAAACTTCCTCTTAAAAAAGGGAAATAGAAATAAAAAGGTCATTTGGAATAACACATGGAAAGGTTTCCAATTTGGAGAAAATTAGTGAGCATTTAAAATTTGGAAATGGAATAAAAGTGTAAATAATTATAGAGAGTGATAAATATCATTGATCACAAGAAAGTGAATGATAAATAGAATGTTAACAACCATAAAACCATGAATATATTATGATTTAAAAGACCATTGGTTCATCAACTATGAAGGTATTAGAATAACATTTTTATTTCAAGATAATTATTATAGAGTTAAGGGACTCTTTTTTATTAGGATATAGAACACCATAAAATATAATTAATTTAATTATTTTTTATTCATAAACATAATTTCATGCTTTCATTATGTTTCAATAAACTTACAATTAACCTATTACACTAAGGAATGAATATTAAATATGAAATTTTTATGCCTAAAGAACTAAAATTAACTCTTAACAGATTATAAGATCCATAGAAGAGAAACATGATACTCTTATTTTATTTAGTAAATCCAAAATTGCTAGTATACAGTAAGAGAATACCCACAATGAATATAATATATAATAATCATAAAAATTCAATACTAAATAAAAGGTTTAATGTTGATAATTCCTTAAATAAATAACCCTATATTCCAAATAAAAGGAATAACCTCAACAAGAAACAAGGTTTTAAACTCAATGGTTATCTCATACCCTTAAAATTATATCTCAAAAAACAAAATAGAATTCTTACAAAATAATACTTTATGTTAATCTTTAAAGTTATATATATATATATATAAACCTAATAAAATATTTCCTAAAATATCATTAATCACCTCAAAATCCTTAAAATCCTAAAAAAATTGATCCTATAATATGTGTTTCCCAAAATCAGCATAATATTTATTTTTTTAATCATTTAAGTAAAAACAATTTCATACTAACTAGCACATCACATAGGCTAGTGGTATGTTCTGTACCCTTATCATCCTTCTATTATGGGTTTAAGCCCGTTATCATTTCTAAATATGATGAGTTTTCACCCAGCATGTGGGTTATACTTTTAATAAAAATATGTTAATAAAAATCATATAATGTTCCCAAAAATTTGATGAACATCCCAAAAACAATATTAATTATCAAATCATTTTTTAACCAATAAGGTTTTTAATAAAGCTTATTTTCCATACAAAATCAAAGATTATTAATTGAATATTATTACCTTATCATCAATGATAGGATAAACCCTAAAGGTTACCAATACATTTAAAATTATTTTAAAAATATATAAAGGAATTATTCCTCAAATAACATTTTTTACTAAAATAAATACTAAACACAAGGGTTATATTACCATAAATGCCTCCTGAAATTCTCTTAATCATATTAGACTTCCATAACTTAAAACCTCATAAAGGGTGTTTATTAATTTAAAATTATGAACAACCTAAGACTTATTAACCCAATACACTTTAGGTTTAACCTAGATCACACATTATTATAATTAATTCATGTCCTTCATGATGGATCATAAAGAGTCTATGAATTTCCAAAACATATCCATGGGGAGGGTCAAACCTAGTGTGAAATAAGGTTCGTTTTCATGTAACAAATAACATTTGAGTCAAGCCCTATGCAATTTTTCAAAGTTATTACCCATAGGTAAATCTTTTATAGAACCATATCCACTTGTAGTATCCTGAAAGGGATGTAATTACAAAAAAACCACTATATCTATACTTAGGATATTTTTTATACTTAGTCTTATCCTTTGACTTATCCCTTGGGTTCTCACCAAAAGTTTCTAAACCTAGTTTCTAAAGGTTAACTAAACCTTTGCTATGATACCAACTATAGTGACCCAATACTTTTACATAGAATATTAAATTATTTTGAATATAAAGATATAGTAATTACAGCCCAAAGATTATGAGAACTAGTGTCATTAGAATAATAGGTTTATAATATATGAATGTGAGTTTAAAATAAATTTTTTTTATTTTAGAATCCATAATGATCTCTTAAATCCTTTTGAGCTCCTAAAAATACATGGGATAACCTAGGGAAGACATAGACAAAAGGGGTGATCTAAAAACCCTCATAAGGAAATAAACATGATAAATAATCATAACATGTGAGTGATAGGTATAACATGATACCATATAAGAAAGGGAACATGAGTAATCAAAGGGAAGCATAATATAAATAACATGGTATCATAATATCACATAATTATAGGAAATTTTGAATTAATATAAAAAATGACATAAAAATTAGTAAATTCAAACCACTGATCCAATATCACATGGTGGATATAGTCCCATAATAGATTAGGTTCACTTCCCAAATCCATACATGACGTCTCAAGAGACTAAAATGTTACCCAATAAATTGGAGGGATATATAATTCTAGTACTACGAGTTATATTTATTTATTAAACATGAATTTGTGTTTCATATAAGGAAATAAATAATAAGGCATAAACCTAATAATTACACATGGAAAGTAAATGGTTTACATGATCATTTCTTATATAATAATCAAAGGGAATTTCATAATGAAGAAATTTGAGAAATGAGAATAAGGAATGTGTTAACCTCTCAATGAAAGGGGGAGTGAGAAATATATTTATTTAAGAGTTATATATATATATATTTGATTCATTCCATAATATTAATGGTTTTTGTCATTTATCAAAAGAAAAAATTTAAAAAAAATTAAAAATATTCATGAGTATAATAACCTTTCCACATTGAAAATCCATTTTGAAAAAATAAAATTAAAAAATTATGGTGGGAATAATTTTATTTGAAAATATCTTTTTAAAATTATAAGGTAATATTCCAATAAAATTAAGGTGGGTAATTATATACATGGTTTATAAGTTAAAAAACATTCCATTCTCATTTGTAAGAAAAGTAAAAAAGTGAATCCTTTAGAAAATGATGGAAATATTCATTCTAAAAAAATTATTAAAAATTAAATTATGGGTAAAAATTTAATTAATAAATCATTAGATAATATTTAAAACATTCTATAAAACATTTTTAGAAAAATGGATTTAGAAGAAAAAGGTTTTTCGACCAAAAAGAGAAATGAATTCAAGTTTTCTTAAAAAAAATTCTCAATCCTTTTAAGGACCTAAAAGAAGAAATTTGTAATATTAATTGAAAAAATAATAAATTAATATATGATAAATAAATTAAACTGTTTTATTATACAATTATCTAATAATTTCCTTTAATCTAAATTCAAGAATAAACAATCCCGATTAAAATTAGATTGAAGCATAAGCCCTTACCGCTTTGGTAACATTTGAATCAAAACTCCCATAAGCAAAGTAAGTGAATTGTAACTTAAAATACGATGAATTATCAATTATTAATTATATAATATTTAAATATGTGGTATATTCACTATAGAAAATAAATTAGTTGTATAAATGAATATGTGTCTCAAAGATGGATGGTTTGAGACGAAACCTTTACCTCGAGTCAAGACTTTGTTGTGTGGGTATTTTATCTCCTACATAGTAAACTTATATCAATTAAAATATTAATAATAACATTTTATATGTTTAATAACTTATACTTAAAACATTTAATTCATTTATTTTAATGATATATTTAATTACTTATTCAGTTATGTCCACTTTACGTATTTTTAGGATGCTTGGCTTATAATTTCAAAACAACACCAGTGTGTTGACTGTAGTAAAAGGGTTCATTGTTCCATAATATATAGAATAATAATAATTAAATAATAATAATTTTTATACATCAATTATACTTTAAACATATCCCTAAAACATGGTTATGAAAATTTAACTATGTTACATTCATGGAGACGGTAGTTCGTAGATACGCATGAGTAACATTTCCATTTTTTAATGATCGTGATGGAAGAGATTAATTGTTATTTTATATTTATAGAATTATAATTATAATAAAAATATAATATTATTTATTAAAATATTCTTACATATACCAAATATGTGATGTGGTAAAAAATTGAATCACATCGCTTCGCAAGGAGGTAGTTCGCCGTACACACGAATAGTGTTATCATTTTTCAATTGGTGGTAAGGTTAGAAAGAATATGATATATTAATCTTAAATAATAGTTAATAATTTAGGAATATCATATATAAAAATTAAATCCATCATTAATCTCATATGTGAGAGGAAATGAGGGAAAATTAATTACATATGTTCATGAGGTGGTAGTCTTCCGTGTACCAAAATAATGGTTTCATTTCCCATTTGATGGATTTGGAGATGAATAAATATTATGAAATAAAAATAATGAAATATTAGTATATAATATTTATTTGTGTTCTTATATTGTGATTTTTATACATAATTTAAGGTGAATAAATAATTAGTAAAAATAGGGATTTCGGTGATGATGATTACCTTGTCTTGAAAGAACTTCCTTTAGATTATTTATTAAGGACCCAATGGTTGATCTTTTGAGAGGAAAAAAGATATATAATTTCTATAAGGATGTTGGGGATATATTTTTTTATTGTTTTTTGATACAAATTTCTTCAAATTTATTAATAAGGGTAGGAATGGGGTTCCCTTTTATCATTGAGGATGTGTGACATTCTTGTAAATACCCAAAACTATTCAATAATGAGAGGTCACTCTCATGAAAACTGCCTCCAAAATTAAAAAATATATTATTTTAAGAGACTTAATTATAATATAAAACTCTACCATAATAAATAAAAATATTTTAAAAAATTTTAGTCTCTTTACCTAACTTTTACAATTTTTTACCATAGTAACTAATTTTGGAACTATTTTTACTATTCATTTTGACAAAAAATTACGCTAAAATTATTTTATAATATAAATTTTAGAAATTAATTTTTTTAAAACATTTTATAAAATTAAATTCATATAAATTTCATATTTAAATTTAAAATAAAACCTTTAAGAGGGTTGAAAAGTGGTTTTATGAAAAAGGCATTTTTTAAGGAAAATATGATCTTATACTAAATGTATGAATAGAAATAATAATTATATGAATTTAATTTTAAAAAAATACATATATAAACAATAAATTTTATTTAAATCATTCCTAATTAGGGTTTATTTTAATTAATTAAAATAGAGGAACATTATACACTTTATAATAGTTTTTAAGAAAATGTGTTTTTATGACTAAAAATAAACTTATAAAAATATATTGTATAAAGGTGTTTTAAATGTAATTAACTGGACTATATATACATAAATAATACTTATTTTACTTTTAAATAGAATTAAATTAATAATATCACTCTCAAATTACTTAATTTATTAAAAGAAAAGATAGTTTTTTTAAAAAATTGGTATTTTTCACTATTCAATGAAAAATAAATATTTTCTGAAAAACACCAAAATTTCACCCTAAGTTAATATAGATATTATGATTTTAAAAATTATTTTTATTTTATAAAATAAAATTTCTAAAATATAAAAAAATAATTATAATATTGTCTCATAAAAAGACGTAAAACCCATTTTAAAGGAAACACATTTTCATTAAGAATAAATGTCTTTATTATAAATTGAGTGATTATTTAATAATAATTTATAAATGAATTTATATTGGCTAGAACCTTTATATATATTTAATAAATTATTTAATCCTATTCATACCCTCTAATTTAATAGCTTGGTTATAATAGTCATATTTAAATAATATTATTTTAATAATATGCCACAGTTCGTTTAAACTCAATGTTGTGTGTTGTATTTGATATTGATCATACTGTTGTTTTAAAATTTAAGTGTGTTAAAAATTGGAATCATATGTTCATGGAAACATGGGAATTTGGCAACAACATATAACATTACATGAACATAAGTTAAGGTTAATTTATAAGACAACATCAAATGGTAGATAGAGGCCCATAATAGATTATGTTTACTCCATAATCCAATACAAGAAACATAATTAGGAAACAAATTCAACAATTAATTGGATAAATATATGGGTGAACCTATCATAACATTTAAATGTTTATTTGTTCCACAAAATAAAATAAATATTAAGGAATAAACATAAAAATTACCCATGGAAGGAAATGTGTTGCATTTGAGAAAAAACCTCATGACATGTATTAACCTATCGAAGGAAGTTATAATAATTTAAGTATATATTTAATTTACATATATAATTTTTTTTAATCATTTAATAACATCAAGGAGATATAGAAAGGGAGAGATAAAGTTCATAACTCAAAGAAAAAGGGTATTTTGAAGAGATCCCATCGATTATGTTCAAAAATCTCACTCCACTTGCACTTAACATCACAGAAAATAAAAATAGATCAATTAATTATATAATTATTATCATTTAACATATAAATTTTATTCATTATAATTTATAAATAATTCAATGAGATATAACTACTATTTTTTTCCTTGTTTCAGGATCTTTCATTTCATGTTTCTAAGGCCATATCACTTGTTGATAACTATTGAAGTACTTGTAAAATGGGAATACAACTATATAAGAGATATGAAATAGTATTAATGACCTGAAATAAATTTAATTTATCCCAATTATCCATATGTTCTCCGATACAGGGAGAAATCATTAAGTAGAAATATTAATGTTACGTGGTCAGTTAATTTAGGAGGGATTATCGTCCGTCGTGAACTAGATTCATTTAAAATTAATATTATGGGAATATATTAATTATAAAACATAAAATAAGTTATAATATAAATTTTATAAACTTATTTAACCATACTAATAATTTTATAACTATCCTTAAAGGCGGTGGAGGAATAAGAAGTGTGTTGTTCATGGAGGCGGTGAACCAACCATATTATAAACAACACTTTCATTTTAGAAATGAAATAAGGTGGGTTAAATAAGAATATTACACCATAATAATAACACATTAGTATATTTTGGACACTTATTTTACTATTTCTAGGTGTATGGTGGATTATATGGGGTGGTAGAAGAAGAAGAAGATTGAAATAGGTTAGTCAAGATTTTTACCACTTTCTTTGGTCGCCTCCATTTAAGCTATTTGTCAAAGCTCATTGAAATTGTCTTTGGATGATAAAATAGGAAATATGACATGGGGTATAGTATAGAGAATGTAATTGGGTAGAATTTTTTCAATATACAAGTCTTATTAGGCACGGGGAGAAGGGGTTGTGAGAGGTGGTATTTATTAGTGGAGGAGAGGGGCATTTTTAAATATTATATTCATTAGTTTATTATTTTTTCTCAAGACTACTTATAGTATTGAATATTTGACTATATAAATTAAATATTTAATTTAATTTCAAAATAATGGGTTCTTACCTTATCCATGACTCAAAGATTCATGTATTTAGCTTATAATGTTAAATACAATATTTTACCATATTTCACTATTTACAAAAATTCAACTATTTCAGAAAATTACTTACAATTAACCCTAAACTTTTTCAATGTGTATAATTTAAAAAATAAATCCATTTTATGAAAATAATTTTCTAAATATGAGAAATATAATTTTTAAATAAAATCATCATTTATTAAAAAAATACGAATTTTAATATTCGGATCAATTTTTATAACACTTTGAATAACTACTTATGGTATCATAAAATTATATTATTATTATAATAAAAATTAACATTAATTTATAGACCCATTTTATAAAAATTTTCTCTTTTTTAAAACTTTATATTTATTATCAATGTGCAATTAAAACATTTATGTTTTATAAAAATACAAACACATAAGTTAACATTTTAAATAATTTATTTACTTGTACCATGGAATAAATTTATAATATTTTCATTTTATAAGATACCTAAATATTATTTTATACTTTCATAGATGAGTTTAATATTATAATTGCCATGTTATTATTCTTAATTGTCAGATTACTATTCGAATGGTCAGATTACTATTCCAATAGTCAGATTTGTAACAACCATATGGGTTTCCTACTTCCTATAAATACCTATTATATATTTCCTTATTTATTCAATCCTATTTTATACTAAAGGTTAAATATATTTTCATTTTCAAAATTCATGTTTGATTGTTAAAATTCTACTTCATTTCAATAGTGTTGTTCATGAATGTGGTTTTTCTGGTGGATTGTGCATATCCAATTTTATATATTTTAGTTATCTTGTTGTCACATTGTAATACTTTTAGTTATTATGGTTATTTTTATTCTCTTAATTTAATATTCATATTGTTATAATAAAATTTAGTTGTTGTTACTTTTTTCTTTGAGTTCATTATATTAATAAATATTACTTAATTATATATTTATAAGGGAAAATTCATTGATAAAATTCTAATTCATTGAAATACTTTCAAGGAGTATGATTCATTTAAAGAGTCTTGGTAAATATTCATATATTATTACCAATAGTACCAGTTTCCAAAATCTCTATAGGTATATTTTTTTAATGAATGGTTCAATTTTGTGGGTAGAAAAATGGTTAATTCAAAATTTGGAGGGTATATAAACAATCCAAGGAATTGAAACATATATTAAATTTTATAGTTATGAACTAACAAGAAAAATAAGTTATAGGAAGAAGATATATTTTTAATGAATTCATGACCACTGATGACGTGAACTCATAAATTGATGATCTATAATTTTTTTTCCAAATTTTGTTCCCATAAAATAAGTAAATAAGAAAAAATATTATTCTCATGAAATTGTTGGGCACAATGTAATTTATTTCATGAAATTTTACGTGATAAAAACCAATTTACCATCTTAAGTGTAGTAAGATAACTGTATTGGGAATTATGGAAGAAATTAACCAATAGAAAGAATACATTTTCCAAAATATACAATTAATATTGAAATAATCTTCTAAATATGAGTATAGTAACTCTAAACATGTTAGGAATTATAAATTTCAAATAAAAATACATATATGTATCAAGGAATGAATTAAAAAGTGAATTTTGGGAAAAAATATTTAAGTTCAACACAACTTGATGAAGTAATTGAAGGGATATTGGAGAAGTTATAGAAGATATACTAGATTGAGAAAAATCCAATGAAGATGGAGGATTTTTTTTCAAAAGTTATCAATCAAATTTTTTGTAATATATGGAAGAATTTATAGAAGAAAAAATTAATTTTCTCAAAGAAACTAATATAGTATCTATAGTTTTGAATTTTAATTAGTATAACAAGAAAAAAGCTCAAGGAACAAGGGAAAAGATCTCAACACCACTAAAGTTAATCCTAAGGAATGAACTATATAAATCACTATAAGAAGTTACAATTTGGTTGAATGAAATAACTTAATAATTATTTGGGAGGAACCATAGACTGATAGAGATTATTATGTTCAATTTTAAGATTAAAAACTCATTACAAAGGTAAGATAAGAAGAAGCTAGTTGAAATTCACTAATATAGAGTTGAAAAAATGAAATCCACTTATCCATTTCCACTAAGAGACCCAATAATAGATAAAAATAAGTATAATAATTTCAAGATATTTTTTCAAATTTTTTAGAAAATACAGATCACCATCTCATTTGAGAAATGTCTATACAAATGTTGGGCAAAAATCCCTTAATTTAACTTTGCAGTGTGTTTGGGTTGATTATGCTTGTTTAAAAAGCATGTGCATAAGGTCATTTGTGGAGTTCTATCATTGTTATTTACTAGGTGTGTTGAAAAATATCCAAGACAAAGGAATGGATACTCTCGAGGTAGTATAGAATGTTTCATTTTCAAGGTGGTGCCATTTCCCAGTGTTTGCCAAATTTTTGGGGTCTAAAAATTAGAGGACGACTCAATCATCTTGAAAATTGGATATACATGAATGATTTACAAAAATATTTAAAATTCATGAACTTTGAAAAGTTTGGGTGTTTCATGAAGGTATGGTTATTTGTGAAAGTTTTTTTCTTTGTAAAGGTGTGTTGATTCATAAAAGAAAGATGAGTGTGAAGGGTTGATGGTAAATATTTGCAACTATGATAATATTTGTGAGTGGAAAATTTAATTTAATCTTTTGAAATATGAGGATGTTCACAAATAAGAATTGGGAGCTACGTGAAAAGATTTAGGAGATCATGAAGATTCATTAAAGGGATGCAACACATATAAATATCCCTACACCCTCCTCATTTGAGAAGATTAAGATTTACTAAAAATCCAAAGGTTCTGAATTTGATAAGGTGATTCGTGAAGGTTTTTCATATGGAAAATTTCATAAATAAAGGAAGTTTACTAATTCTATGTAAGCTAACCTAAAGTTATAGGCATCTCAATAGTATTGAGATTTGCGAACTCTAAGTGATATTTGAGAATGTGTTGCACTTCATGAAGGCTAAGTGAGGTTCATGAAATGTGGCTTCTTTGTGATGACTGTTTAAGCTTTAAAAAAGTGGTGATCTTAGAAAAAGTTGTGTGTTTCACAAAACTAATATATTTTTATGAAGAATTGGGAAGTTTCACAAAGGTTGTGTGAGATTTTCAAAAGCAGTAAGCATAGCGAAAGGGTTGAAAAGGTATTTTATAATAAATCTATAGTAAGGTGGTATTCATCAAGTGGATGAAAGTGGAACTGAACGATGCACCAAATGAGGTTTAAGAAATATTTATTCAAGTGATCAATCATAGAATCATATAAAGTATCTGTGATGACAATTTAGTTTAGAGAGAAGTGAGCTCTCAAATTATGATTGGTTGTAAACCAAGAGGCACAGTGATCTTTAGTGGGTTTGGTACATAGGCACATTAAATTTTTGTAATCCATGGATGTATCTTAGTGAGGGTGAACCAAGTCAAATTTATATTTCCAGTACATGTTTTAATTCTCATATTGTTCTCTACTATGGGAAGGAGAGAGAATATTGTTTTTTAATTGAGAAAGAAAATCTGAAGGGATAGTTTTTTTAATCTGTCATACCCTAATTCACCCCCTCTCAAGGTATTTAACCTAGTTGAACTATAAAAAAACACCTTCCTATACTCACCATTTTAAAGACATAATACCAAATAGAAACAGGCTATAAAAACATTTCACTGCACACATCATTGATAAATTTTTGTGAAATTATTCAGAGGAATATTATTTAAACATTAAAAGACCTATTATTTTTTAAGATGGAATTTTAATTTTAAGGGTATAAAGTATACACTTTACTTATTAATTTATAAGAAATTATAAATCCCATTACAGTCATAGATTTTAATGACTTGGATATTAGAGAGATAAAGAATACCACCATGACACTTAAATTAGAAGTTAAATTAGTCACATACATTATTAGAGTGATTAAATATGTTTTTTTTTCAAAATTATAAAGTTAATATTACCTATAATTTTTTTGCTGTTGAATATATAAAACCTTAAATATTTTCTTATCATTCAAGACCAGCCATCCTTGGATATAAAAGGAGCGCTGATTGACGTACCAAAGTAACAACTCATATTCAAAGTAATATATTCCATAAACCAAGTAACCAAGATTCTTATGATATTATTTTATGGTTAAAATTATTCGCGAAGTCATTAGTTAAGTTAAGATATTTGATTTAAATATAAACCCTCTTTTATAATTATTAATTCAATATTATAAAGTTATATATAATGAAATTTAGGATCGCAATTTCAAGGTTGAGGAATGATCACAAGTGATATCTTTTAATAAATTCATGGAAAACATAGGGCCACCAAGGGTGCATTTAAAGACATTAATTAAAGAACCACCTCTTTCATATTTAAAAATGATATAACCTATATAGAGATTTACATTTCTTATTAAAAAAACACCCCAATAGCTATCATTTAATCTATCATTGATGAGAAGTATGAGTAGAGTTTTTTGGAGGTACTGCTGATAGAGAAAATAGTTTTGGATTAGTCTATTGTATAAATTAAATGAATAATTACAATAGTTTACCTATATTAAATTATTATGGAGACTAATGATAAGACAAGAGTTAAATTACAAGGGGTACTAAAACATAATATTAAATAAGTGGTGAAGGATAAGGTTATTAAATTACTTAATATTTCAATAATATTACCCATACTCTTGGGTGATCCCAATAATGTTTCATTGAAGAAGTGAGGAACCAAAGTAGTGGCTGGTGATAAGAATTATCTTATTTCAACAAGGAATTTGTTAAGTTTAAGGGAATTTATTAATTATAGGATGTCAAATTCAGTGACTAGGAAAGATAATTTCCTCTTTAATTTTTTATGATTAAAAAAATGAATTATTATATTTTTTTTGAAATTTATTTAGTGTATATCCAAGTTGAAATTTTTCCAGATAACTAGGATAATACTATATTCACATGTTAATAGTGAATATTTTTTAATAGAAGGATTCATTTTGGAATATGTAGATCTCTAAATTTTGTTTTGTAAGTATACAATGAACAAATTATTCGACATAGTGGAGAAGAAAATTAAAATATTTATGGATTTTTTTTTATTTTTGGAGTGAAATTCTTGTAGTTTCTAAAAAACCATTCCTTGGTAATTAAGTGTATTAGATAAGAAAATTCAGTATTAAACTGGAAGAAATTCTATTTTATGGTGAGTGAAGTAATTTTTTAGGAAAAAATATCTATAAGGTATAAATAAAAGTTGACAAATCTAATTTAGAAATAATTAAAAACTTGACACCCCACATTAGTACCGACTATTATGAGTTTATTGAGTTATGTTGGATTCTAAAATATATTTAGTCAAAATATCTATAAGATTTATAGGATCATATTTTCTTTGTTATAAAAGGATTATCAGTTCCATTTTGACTAATCATGCACTGTGGCATTCAAATTACTCACATAGAAGTTAATTTTCACCCCCATCATCACTTCACTTGATTGGAGTATACCATTTGAAGTTATTTTTGATTCAAGTGATTTATTCATTGGTTTTCTGCATATAAAATGTAAGGAAAAAAAGAAACATGTTATTTATTACTATTGTAAGCCAATAAATTACGACCAATTTAATTGATAAACTATAGAAAAAGAAATGTTATTGAATGTGTGTGCCATGAAGAAGTTTAGGTTATATATTATTAGGCTAAGAGTTTTTTTATTTACTAATCACATAATAATGAACAATTCGATGAAAAATAAATATATCAAAATAAGACTCATTTATTGGGTATTGATTCTTTATGAATTTTATTTAGAAATCAAGGATAATAAAGGGGATGAGAATTTGGGGAAGAAAAAATATGGATTCTAATTCCATTAGTGCAACAATTCTAGTTGAAGTACTTTTTTTTGTGATGTCACATAATATACCACAATACTATGACTTAGTGAATTATATAGTTGTGAAGATAATTTCTAGAAATTTATCCTATAATTTGTGGAATAAAATATTGGTATAAAGAAATAATTATTACAAGGATTATCCTTTTTCTTTCCCAAAGATGTGGGGTTGGGATTATTAAAAGATACATTCCAAAATTAGAGGTAACTTCAATTATAACCCATTATCATACACTACCTATTTAAGGGAACTATTGAAGTGATAAAACAACAACTAAGGTGATACAATATTGGTTATGTTGGATAATTATTTTCAAGTATTCAATTTAATTTATGAAATTATGTGACAATTTTTAATGAACTATGAAAATTGGTAAAAAGGAAGAGATTCTATAGACTAGAATATTATGAGTTTAAGTGTTTAATGTTTTGGGTATTGATTTAATGGGACCGATACTTATTTCATAAGGGAGTGGGTATATATTAGTGGTAGTGAAATGTTCATCAAAGTTTATTGAATCAATAGGCCTACCCAACAACAAGGGAGATAATGTTGTAAAATTTGTGAGATTTTTTTCAAGTGATTTTGATTTCAAAAATATACGATTAATGATGTTGAAGTGCAGTTTTAAACCATTTATTCAAGATTAATGGAGAATAAAAAAATACAAGATAAAATATAATTCACTTATCATACACATACTAGTGTTCAATATGAGTTTGAAAACATATACTTAAAATAATTTAAAGTAAATTTTCAATTGTTTAATGATGGATTGACTACTTATGTTAAACGATGCCCTATGGTCTTACAAAACAACTTAAAAACTTTCGTATGTATATCATCATATAGATTAGTGTTTGTTAAGTCTTTTAACTTTCCTATAGAAATTTAAAATAATGAATATTGGGTTATTAAGTCATTACATATGAATTTGAGTAGTGTTGGGTAAAAGAGACTTTTTAAGTTTAGTGAGATTCAAAAACTATGAATGAAATCATATGGGAATGCTATGATATTAAAGGAAAGAACTATAAAATTCATGGTGCTAACATAAAATATAGGATGTTTAAGGAAGGAATGGGTGCATTTATTTAACTCAAGATATAAGTTATTTTTTAGGAAGCATAGATACTAATTTCTAGAACCATTTAAAATTGTAGAAGTCCATGCTTATTAAGCTATATAAGTTTTGTAATGCTAGGTAGATACATTTTTTATCAATGGAAATAGGTTGAATCTATATATAGAAGGTTAATCTATGGATAAACCAATAACTTAAACTTTAGAAGAACAATATGAGAAGGAATTATATATGAATAATATAAATCAATAACTTTTGGTTGGTAACCTTAATTTAGGATTTTTTAATTTTTTTTACGTTGGGTTTTCATTCTTAAATTCCAAAGTAATTGGGTTATTTTTTGATTTTTTATGAAGTATATGAATAACATGGACATTTTTGGATGTATTTACTCATTATAATTACTAAAAATCAACAAAAGGTTGTATGAATTCTTTATTTGTATTGATTACTATCTCATTTTCTATATGCATAATATTTCCATGAAAATTTATAAGCCTTAATGAGGGTAGTAATATCCAAGTTTAGGGATGGTGAAAAACTATATTTTAGGATGATATTAATTCAATAATCTTGATGGTTTGATTAATAATATCATCAGTGAGGGATTGATTTAATTTGACTAAAAAAACATATATGAATTATAATGTAACGAACCCAATTTTTCCATGTATTATTTCAGAATATTATATAGATTTTTTTTGGATCTAGGCATGAAGACAGTGTCAGATTCCGAGGCCCAGTGTGCCAAGAATTATTATTTTTTGAAATATATTAAATATATAAAATGCACGCACACATAGGTTTCATAAAAATTTAGAATAAATTCTAAACAAAGGCTTGGATCAGAAATATAAGGCCTCAGTCGAGTTTAAAGAATAGGTTTTACCCTAGGTTTGATATAACCTTAGAGCGAGTAAGATGTTCGGGTTGGGAATGATCATGAGAGAACAATTAAATTACTTAAATGATTTAAATTATTTAATTTAATTAATTTTTATGGAATTAGGTTGTATATAAATATTTCATTATATAGAGATATCAAGTTTGGAAGCTAAACCTTGGAGATTTAGATAATATTTGGAGAGAGTGTTGGAGGATATTTCTCACACAAACAACCACCAGATTATGGATCATCGATTAGAGTATAACAATACTTTTGGATCTCACCAACGACAACAATGTGTGATTTTTATTTTCCAAAAATGGATTCAAATAGAGGTAGTATGTTGTTTTATTTGTTTTTATTCCCATTTTTACCTCAATTAACAAAAATCAATAAAAAATAGACTAACTCAAGAATTTTTCACATTATGGGGAAGGGTTAGATTTATCTAGGAAATAAGAATTTCTATATTATTATTTTATTATCTCTTCATTCATTGTTATAATTACAACTAATAGAGGAAAAATGAACATTATAAGAGTATAATTCCTTGCGTTTATGGTTTTTCATTTCATCCCCCATTTATCTATTCATGATGGTCAAATCTCTTAGACCGTGGTTTGACAATACTGGATAAAGTAATCATTACGCACCCATTTCCTGGAGAAATATATTTTTATCACAGATTTAGGTTCAGATCGATTATGGGATTGATCTATGATGATCGTAAAGATGTTCCATAAGCAGTTTTCTGATTCTCATTCATTTCAAATGGATGATGCGGCTACAGATGACATGACTGTGTGATTCTCGAGCAGTTTCTAAGGTTGGATTTTGGCAAGTGATGATGGTAAGGGCCAACCAGAGTTGATCCACATTTTCTTTTGTGATTCACACCTCGATAAAATGAAAGAGGAGTTGGAGATGATGTATGAAATATCTACATGGGTTCTAGAAACTTCCACATAACATGGAATGTAATTTGGGATTACAGGGCATGTGGGACCCCTGGTGTGGCACTGGGTTTTTTGAAAGGATGTTAAGTATCACATGGAATGTGACCCATATCACATTACATGTGAACCTTTCTTGGTATCTTCAAATGTACTTGGTGAGGTACACAAGAATGGGCACAAACATAGATATCCATACATAGACACACCTATCTAGACACAGACATGTCTAGGAGTATAATGGCTCGAACATGTTGTGTACTGAAGAAAATACAAAGACACATGCACATTCCAAGATACATGGGAAATACTCAATGGCTAAGCTATATGTTGTGTAATCCTAGTACACACAGTTTACTTATTCAAATAAGGTTTATATCCCTTATTCCCTTCATCTTGGAAAGTTTTTTTAGGCAACATTCTCTTGATCCTTTCCCTAAGGGTTAGTATGGAATCAAATCGTACACATAGGATAGTGATCCCTTCAGAGTGACTTCTTGGATACAATTTTTGGAATCCTTCCATGAGGACCAAAGTGAGTTCCTCTATCATTATATTTTCCTATGTGGAGTTCTTGGTATCATTATGACCAACCCTACATTGGTGTCAGTCCTATACTTTGCAGGTAATTCTAGATTGAGTTGTTGGTATACCCCATGTCCTAAGGTGTGATCCTCATATATCTATCATTATATTTATACTTATATCATGTAATCCATATGTAAATACTCAATGATAGGTACATATTGGATGGAATCTATTACTGTTATTTGAATCATGGAGCTTGTTCTCTTGGATGAGTGCCATATGGAACCTTTGAGAAGGATTCCTAGACTATCATTGTGATTGTGACCTTACCTTGAGACTCTTTTTCTTTGTTGAGTATATCTAGATATCCCTTTTATATGTGTTTTAGACATATACCTATGTTGAGTTGACTTTTATTCTATTTTTTATATTCTTAGTGATTTCAAGGTTCCCTACTAGGTATTTTTATAATCACCCATTATTGGGATTTTATCAAAAGTTTCATGTCTTATGAAGATGATCATTCTTTTGAAAGAGTCCTAGAGGGACTAAGAACAAATAGAGATTAGTGATCTAGACTGACTAAGGTGTATTCTGGTGGGTTTTTTTTAAAATAATCCCCTTATATAATTTCCATTTGGACTTATTTTCAGACTCTTTGCGGTGGGATTATATTTGGACCTTTTTGATTTTAGTACTTGTTGTCATTATCTAATAGTGGTATTTAGATGTATGTATTAATGTTTTATTAGTTGTTTTACATTTCTCCATTTTATGGTCTTATATATGTGTGCATATGTTCAAGTACTTATATCTAATTCCTCCCATGTGAGTGATATACCTACTCAGTGCTGGTCACTAGCCCCTAGCCTATTGGAGATGGAATTGGGGTAGTCGTGACATGGGACCTGTTGGGATGGGTCATGACATAGTGGTATTAGAGCATTCAATTATACCTTAGGATCATAGTCTGTGAGACTAGTTTGGGGAAATAATGTTAAGTGTTTTGTGTTCATATTTCAGTCTAGGGACTCTAGTGTTTGTGTGGTGGCTGACATATCTATACACCCAGACTCTAATCAACTACCTTTTGACTCAGTACATGTAGAAACTAGTTGCAGGGTAAACATTGATACATGCATCATATAGAAATGGGTTTTTGTTTCCATGTACGTTTTGTGTCATATATATAGATATACTCATTGAATGTGGTACATTTTGTCTATTTTAGGATGCCTCCACGACATATGCCAAATAGGATTCAACATCATGATCACAAGGATAATCCCCTCAGTGTTGAGGCATCGATACATCGATCTGTTTCAGTGGTGTTACCTCTAGGTCATGCACTAGTTATAATACCACCTATTGAGAACAATATGGTATCCATAGTACCGACATATGAGATGTGTAGGTAGAGAATCATATAGTAGTTTCAATGATAGAGACCCATAGGTTCGGAGGTGAGCCTGAACCATAAGCATTTAAGGACAGGATTTAGGTGGTGATGTGAGTTTTCTATCTTTTCAAGATACTAACATATTAGATGGTGGTTCTGGTAGCAAGACTTATCCTTGCCTCTATAGGAAAATAGGGGGGGGGGGGGGGGGGTTAGTAACCCATTATTATGATGAGGTGACATTATAATGGTCAAATTTTGAGTGTCTTTCCTGAGAGGAGTTATCTCCATCTACATTGAGGGCTATGCGCATCCAGGAGCTTCTACAGCTTCAACATGGAAATACGCTAGTGGTTAGGTATTCTTTAAGGTTCACCAATCTCTCTATGAACTTGATGGATATGGTTCATGATTAGTTCTCTAAGGAATTAACCTTAAATTGAGGACTATGTGGAGATATCTGAGCCAACATTATACCTCTATGAATTCCTACCTGTGTTAGGGTGTTAGAGTTTTCTTTGGTGGTCAAGAAATTCTGGGATAAGCACACACATACAATGGTTTCTGGAAGTGGGAACACATGAGCATATACTTTGGAAATAAGGAGTCCATGATCATTATCAGGGACTTATACATGTGAGGCATTTCTAGAGGTGAACACATGATAGTGGTTATGAAGTTCAAGGCTCACAGGATGGGTCAAGTTATCCCAAGGAGAGGTGGTGATATTTTTGTGATAGTAGGGTACATCTTGTGAAAGATTACCTAAACCGTCATATTGTTGATAAAGAGACAGTGGATGGGACACATTGTCAGAGTTAGCAGTCGGAGAAGATAGTTCTATAGGGTGGAAGACATGTAAGAGGATCTAAGAGGGCATCTGGAGGTGGTAGAAATTTCAACTTCTTACCACCACCACCCCTAGCTAGTCCATGCCAGTCTTAGGGAGATGGAGGATATGGGAAAGGGCAGCTGAAGGCAGTCAAGTCATATAATCTAGAGGCTCTAGGGGATGATAAAAGGTATGATTTGTGTCTTTTCTACCTCATCTGTAGTATTTATATACATAGGTTTTAGCCATTCCATTATTTCCACACATTTGGTTCGAGACTTATAGAATTCGGTTGAGCCTTTGGCTTGACCATTACACTTGGAGACTCTTATAGGAAGTAACTTAGCAATCAAATACATCTGCTAATAGCGTGAGATGACTCTTGTTTGTGAGAGTTTCTGTTGGGATCTCTTGGTTGTAGCGATGAGGCCGTATGATTTCATCTTAGGTATGGAATGGTTATCTATAGTTCATGCCCATATATACTATTTCATGTGGAGGATGTGGTGTGTCTATAACGATGGGACTAGTTTTCATTTTTGGGCGAAAAGGAAACCCAGACAGAGCATGATAGAATCTTGCATAGAATGGGTGCATCCAATTTCTCAATAGTTAGCTAGTATGACCCATGGTGTAGTGGATTCTATGAGTTTCCAGTTCCCTATAGTGGTGGCAGAGTATGTGGACGTCTTTCTTGAGGAAATTCTAGGATTACCTCCCCATCATGAGATGGAGTGATGTATTGATGTACACTCCAATATGACCCCTATATCTACACTAGAATATCATATGACTACCATAGAGATCCATGAGTGGAGGGTACAATTAGAGGAATTGCATAAGAATGGATTTTTTGACCTAGTGTGTCACCCTGAATAGACCCATTATTGTTCTACAAGAAGTTGAATGGGAGCATGAAGTTATGTGTGGAATAACATTTCCTAAACTAGGTGACCATAGAGAACAAGTATCCACTACCTAAGATAAATTACTTATTTGATCTGTTGAGAGGGGCATGATGGTTCTCGAAGATTGAATACAGATCAGGCTATCACTTGTTGTGATTATGAGATAAGGATATACCAAAGATGACATTTAAAAGTTTCTATGGTCACTATGAGTATATGTTGATTCTATTTCATGATAAGAACACCCCAAAAATGTTTATAAGACTTAAGAACTAGAAATTTAATCCTTTATTAGACCAGTTTATCGAAGTCTTCATTGATGATATCCTAGTGTACTCAACATCTGAGGAGATGTACACAAGACTATTGAGGATGGTTTTGGATTTACCCTAAGATCACAAGTGTTATGGGAATCTCTTTAAGTACTAATTCTAGATTTAAGAGGTCAAATTTCTAGGACATGTTATCTCAACAGATGGTGTGATAGTGGGCCCAGTGAAGTTCAAGGCAGTTTTAGCTTGGGAGCCACCCAAGATCATGATGGAGATGTAGAGTTTCCTTGGGGTGGAAGAATATTATCAGAGATTCATATATGATTTCTCTAGGATATTAGATTTTTTGAGAGATTTTACCTGAAAGGAGAATCCCTTTTCATGGATATAGAGGTTCCAAAAGGATTTCTAGGAGTTTAGGAAAATATTGACAAATGTTCCCATCTTGAGATTGCTAAAGGAGGGTTTCGAGTAAATAATGTTTTTAAATGCATCAAAAAATGGGTTTGGTTATGTTCTGATATATAGGAAGGTACTGATTTCCTCTATTTCATGTCTATTGAGACCACAGGAGCATAACTACTTGACCCATGATCTTGATTTAACAGTGGTAGTATTTTCACTGAATATATGGAAAAGCTACCTTATGAGTGAGCATTTTATCATCTATTCTGACCAAAAGAGTCTCAAGTATATCTCATCTTATAAGGATATTAACATAAGACAGAGTATATTAATTGAGTTCCTCCAATATTAGGACTTTGATATTTTCTATACACTTGGGAAGAGGAACATGGTAGAAGATTCTCTTAGCCAGAGATCTTGTTCATTGTTGGCTTCATTATAGATATCATTTATGGATGAGGATGGAGCATCTTACCTCTATTAGATGGTTGTTACCCATACCCTTTTGTAGTGAGTTAGGGTGGAACATCTTGGGTATACTAACTATGAGACCCAACATACTCATATATCCATTAGACATGCTCTTGATCGATTTTATGAAGGTGGGGTGTATTCCATTCTTTTTAGAGGACACACGACAGTACCAGTGAAATTATTGGAGGAGGCTCTGATATATTTTAATACATTTACTTTGGTGGTATATAAAATTGTGGAAAAGATGTACTAGGAACTAAAAAATATGTTTTTTTTCAGGGGCATGGAAGGGAGTTTCAGAGTTTGTCTCTTGATGCCTAACATTTTAGAAAGTGAAGGCTGAGCACGAGGTTCCAGCGGGTTTAACTATACACCTTCAGGGTTATAGAGTGTATGTGGGATGAGATATCTATGTATTTCATGACATGGTTACAATCTATGTTTAGGGGTCATGATTACATCTAGTTGATCTTAGACCACCTCAACAAGTCAGACTAATTCCTAGCTATCCGAGAGTAGAGTTCAGTAGAGAGATTGGGATGCCTCTACATAAAGGTGATAGTTTAACTCCACATAGTTCTATCAATGATCATTTCTAAATATGGTGATCACTTATCATATCAGTTATTGATGTGATTATAGGATTATTTTGGGTCTTATCTATGTTTGAGCATGACATTTCACCCCCAGAATGATATCTAGACTGAGCATTCCATTCAAGTCCTCTAGGACATGCTGTGAGCTTGCATGTTAGACTTTGGCCATAATTGAGAAGATCACCTACCTTTGGTGAAGCTTTCATAAAATAATAACTAGCATTCCAACATTGGCATAAAACCATATGAGACATTGTATGGGTGACCCTTCAGGTCACTACTATGCTAGACCAACCTAGGAGAGTTATTACTTATTATCCTAGAGTTGGTGTGATCAACTACTGAGAAGGTGAGGATCATCTAAGAGTGGATGAGGAATGCACTAAGATACCAGAAGTCCTATTTTGAGCGAAGAAAGAGGCCTTTGGTGTTGGATAAGAGTGACCATGTATTCTTATGGGTTTCACCTTGACATGGATTATGGTGATTTTGTTGGGGAATAAATCTATATATGTGATTCATTATCCCTTTCTAGATACCATGTAGTTTTGGTGAGGTGGTGTACCAATTAGATCTACCTCCACAATTACATTGGGTACATGACTTCTTCTATGTGTCACAAATGAGGAGGTACATGCATGATCTGTCACATGCTATCGACTAGGGTGAGATGGACACCGAGGATAGGGAAACCTTTGCTAGGTAACCAATATAAATTGAGGATCAGTAGGAGAGGTTCCTTCATGGGTGAGATATTCCTTTAGAATATGTCTGGTGGTAGCATAAGAATCTCTAAGATAGCACCTAGGAGTGGCAGACCTATATGCATGATCAATACCCACATCTCTTTGTGTAGACTATTGTTTTGGCTTTCTGGGACCTAAATCCCCAATGTGGTGATAATGTAATGTATATGATTTTTCTATGTATAGTTTGGGAATATTATATAGATTATTTTTAGAGTTAAGAACATAGAAAACAAAATATTTCAAGGCCTGGTATTACCAGAATCAATTTTTGAAATATATTAAATATATTAAATGCATAAACAGACAATGTTTCTAAAAAATTGGAATAAATTCAAAATGTAGCCTCATATTTAAAATCTATGGCTTCCATTGAGTTTAGAGCATGATTTTTACCCTAATCCTGATATAAACTTAGAGTGAATCAGATGTCTGAGTTGGGCGCACTCATGGGAGAACAACTAAATAAGTCAATTGATTTAAATTAATTAAATTAATTAATTTATTATGACCTGAGGTTGTTTATTAATACACTATTATAAGAAGATCTCATGTTTGGATTCTAAACCCTAGAGATCTAGAGAAACATTAGAGAGAGTAGTGGAGGATCTTTCTCATATGAACAATAATCAGATCATGGATTGTCCATCAGTGTATAGCAGGATGTGTGGATCCCACCAATAACAATGACATGCATTCATTATTTACCATCAATTGATCTAATTCAAGGAAAGAAATTTTTTTATTTGAATTTATTCCCATTTTATTTTTCCCATGATTAATGTAAATCAATCAACCAATGTATTGATTTGTGAATCATACGTATTGTGGGGATGAGTTAGAGTTATCCAAGAAATGATAATTTCTTTGTGATTATTTTATTATCTCTTTATTCTTTGTTTTAATGGAAAAAATCAAGGACAACTTGTAAATTTGTCGGAATCTATTCCTCATGTTTATGGGTGTGAATTTCTTCCCCCATTTCTTCATTCATTGTTGGAAAATATCTTGTCTTATTCTTTGACCAATACAGGATAAAAAGACCACTACACACCGGTTTTTGGCACAAATTTTTTTTATCATAGATCCAGGTTTAGATCGATGACATGATTGATCTATGATGATGGTGAAGATGGATCAAGATCAGTTTGATGATTCATGTTCATTAAAATTTGATGGCGTGGCTACGATCAACATAAATGGGAAATTAATGAGCAGTTTCAATGGATAGATTCCGATGAGAGATGACTGAAAGTCTCATCCAGAGAAGAACGACGTTCTACATAATGATTCACGGACTGATTGTAGACTAGATGAACATGATATAATGCATTAAATGGCTCTTCAAGTTCTATAAAATCCCATAGAAAACGGTGTGTAATATGGGATTACACGGTGTGAAATACCATTGATGTAGGGCTAGGGTTTTCACAAGGAACTTAAGTATCACACAACCTATGACCGCTATCATATGGCATGAGAACTTTTCTTGGTATCTCAGTGTGTACCTGGTTAGGTACACAAGCACATTAAAAGACATGACTAGCTGTACATAGACACGACCAATCAGACACAAGCTTGACTAGAAGTACACATGCTCAGACATGCTGTGTACATAGGCACAAACACAGAAATAGTAATAGATTGTGATACACGGGTAGGACTCAGTGCCAAAGGTACATGATGTGTACTCCCAATACATGTTGTGTACTCCTTCAAAGAAGGCTTAGAGACCTTGTTCCATTTATCTTGAATATGTTTCATTGGAGAGAATTCCATTTATCCGTTACCTAAGGGATAGTATAGAATCATATCCTACACATAGGATAGTGGTCCATTTGGTTGGAATTATTGGATAGTGTTGTTAGAATCCTTCCATGAGGCCCAGAGTCAGGTCCTCTATCACTATCTTTCCCAAGGTGGAGTTATTTGTATCCTCACGATCAACACTACATGGGTGCATCCTATACTTAGTGTGTTATTATAGTTTGAGTTATTGGTATACCTCATGGACTTGGGTGTGAACCTCAACTCTACATCATTATCTTCATACTTTTATCATTTACTTACAATGGTGAGACCCGATGAGCAGTACATTTCGAATGGATGTCGTCAGCGATATCTAACTCACGAAGCATGTTCTTCTTGATGAGTTCTCTATGGAACCGTTGACCAAGATTCATGGAATATCATTATGGTTGTGACATTACCTTGAGGCTATGTGTTGTTTTTGAGTATATATGGATATTCTTGTTATATTTGTTATAGAAATATACCTATATTGATATGAATTTTATTCTTATTGTTATATGATTAGTGATTTTGGGGTTTCCTAGTCGGTATTGTTATAATCACCCCTTCAGGGTCTTTTGCCTCACGTTTCATGTCTTATGTAGATGATTGAACTTTTAATGGAGTCCTAGAGGGACCAGGACCTAGAGGATCTTAGTGAGCTGGACTGGCCGAGGTGTATTCCCTTCATTACCTTCACAGAAATCCCCTTATATACTTTCAAGTTGGACTTGTTTTCAAACTCTTTGTGGTGGGATTGTATTTGGACCTTTTTTCTTTCAGTACTTGTTTTTGTACTCTAATAGTAAGACTTAGATGTATGCACGATTTTTTATCAATTTTTGTACATTTTATAATTGTATGGGATTTGAGATATGTGTGTGTGTATAGGTACCGTAGGCTAAGGGCTCCCATGTGAGTGATATGCCTACTCGGTGCTAGTCGCTAGCCCTTAGCCTATTGGAGGAAGGCTTGCGGTAGTCATAGAAAGAGTCCCCCTGGGACGGATCATGACCCTTAAAATGTTATTCATAATGGTTTTTAGATTATCATATTCTCATAAAAAGTGTTTGCAACCCATTAATTAGGATTTAGTATCATATTATCAACATGTAAATGAAAAACATAAATAAAATATACATACCTCATATCCACAGAAATCCATCTCAATGGAGTATATTTGAAGAATATCACTAAGAAACTACACATGATCTCGAGACTCTAAAATTAGTATAATATCCACTAGAATTTATGTTCTCTATATGAGGACCCTTTTCATTTAACAACTGACTTTATGTTACTCGTAACATTCTATTTTGGGGTTTGTGGATATTAAATATATCATTTATTATAATTATAATTATGAAACCATAAATAACCCATCTTAGAGAATTATAACTGAATATAAAATGTATATAAAACATTGAATCACTCATGCACCCAATATCACATATTTTTGGCTATATCAAATATACTTAAATATGTTGTAGGAATATTGTGATTTAATTGATTCAAACCATTGCTGCCTCTGATATTCATCATATTCATATCACAAGTTACTACATCAAGGTGAATCATACAATAAGATTCACCTATTTTAGTTTATATTCATAAATCTCCCACTTTCACTAAAATCCCAGAAGGATTTTATGAAAAATTTCATAAATATTTATGAATCCATCCAACCTTTTTTAAATATGGTCTATTAAACTATCATTATTTTTGGAATTAACACTTTTTCCAAGATTTAATACTTATGTCAAGGCCCGAATATATGAAACTATGGAATTTTATAAAATTCACAAAAAATATGGATTCTTTAATCTATAATTGTAATCAAATAATATACTTTAACAAAACATCTTTTATATTTAATCTATAATGAGTTCTAACATGATCTCAATGAGACACACTCATATATCTATATGAACTTTTACAGCATACGATATATCATATACATCAAATATATACTCATATATTTCCTTTTTATATGACATTTAGTGACTAATCAACATATATGATGTTAATCTAGTATATCCCAACTCATACATTTTTGATTCTCTGAGTAGATTGGCCATAAATAATAACTAATTTATATGTAAATATTTCTAACAGACAAGAAGATCATATGACACTTAGCTAAGTATGGACATGTATCTCATCAATCACTCAATCAGAGAACAAAATTCCTTTTCTTATCATATAAGTGGAAAATTCCCATCATGGTTTAACTCAACTGATGATATAACCAGTTACATTCCCAACCACCACCTAATTCATTCAGCCACTAAGTTAGAATAAGAAAGGTATCAAAGTATAAAGTCTCACATAGTAAGTATATTATAAACCATATGTAATAAGGATTTAATAATAAGAATACACCTCTAAGTATATCCATGACCATATGATATTCCATGTGATATACTTTTATAGACTAGTCTGGATAATAAGTTTCAACTTATTATCAGATTACTCTATTTTATATTTTCTATGAGACTTCTACTCACAATAATGTTTATATATCATCACAACCCATAATAATTTATGATGATAATTTATTTGGATAATTTAAAGTCATACATTGAGGGGTTTTATCAGTCAACTATTCTTGTTAATAAATATTTCAAGTATGAACGAATGATAAAATGAGAGTTCCTTTTACTATTAAATCATGATATATTTTACAATGATTTTATAATTGTATAATTTATTTAATACCCATATACTAAACATGACCATCAAATTTTTCTATGGAAATAGTTGTTTCAATGGATCCCCTACATTATCTTTTGTTTCCACCTAATATATCTTATCACTCATCTCAATGATCACTTAAATGAGATAAAAATTTTAAAAGGACGTGTTTGGTACTTTGGTGAGATGAGGCCTCTTTAGAATGATAAATATATCCAATGTTATCACAATGAATCTCAATTAATCACTAAATAATAGGAACTACCAAAAGTTCAATGATGAGCTTCTTGATCTAAAAAACTTTCTTTATAGAATCTTATGCTGTAACTCACATTACCTCTATTATTGAGTCTTCTATAGTGGATTTTTTATAACTCTTGCAACTGATATCTCTAGCATTAAGAAAAAACATGAAACCAGATTGAGATCTCGTATCATATTTATCATTTTGGAAACTAACATCTTTTAAATACATTATAATTATCTCCTCATCACCTTCAAAGAGCAAGAAGATATTCTTAATTCTTATCAAGTACTTAAGGATGTTTCTCAGAGTAACCCACATACATTCACTAGTATTGGATTAGTATCTACTTATTATGATCAAATCCTATGTGACATTAGTATAAGTATAAAACATTGAATACATGAAAGATCCTATGAAATATACATAAATAATCCCACATATACTTTCTATCTCTTTATAAATATCTTGAATCTTCTTAAGATTCATACCATGCAATACAGGTGAAGACCCCTTCTTATAGTTTTCCATGATAAACCTCTTTTGTAACTTTATAATATATATGTTTTTAATCGTTCTAAGAAACCTCTTTTATTTGTCTCAATATATCTTTATACATAGTGTTTAGGATGGTTCTCCCATTTACTTTATCATTAATCATTTCCCCCACTACATATTTAAAAAATATAAAGTTAGAACCTAATTTCCAATAATATTTTTTACATCTAAATAAAATACCATAAATACCAAAAAAATCTTAATAATATAGTTATATATACAATAATCATTCATCTTATTAGTGAAACAAAATTCTTTAACTGCTTTACCAAACTAGATCTTTTAACTTTGAGAATCTTGATTTAGTCTATAAATGGACTGTTGTAACTTACAAACCTTAGTAGTCTCATTTTTTTACTTTATAACATTTAGGTAATGTCATATAAAAATACTTGACTAAATTTACATAAAGGAAATTGTTTATTTTTTCATTTATTTGATATATCTCATAATCATAATGAGTTACTATGGAAATCAATATCCAAATGGAATTTATCATCACTAATGGAGAAAAGGTTTATTTATAGTAAATACCATGAATTTTTTCATAACCTTATGTTATCAAACAAGATTTATTGGTAGATGACACAAGCCTATCGTGGGGTGTAGAAAAAAAATTATTTACTAAGTTAAAATATAGTATAGTTGTTAACCAAGGTTTTCTCCAGAGAGGAGTGCTCAATAATAAAATTTGTCACCTTAAAATTAGATTATGAAGTGGTGGTTGTTTTTGAAATGATTGATTTTGAAAAGAAACTAAATGAAACAATTATGTAAAATAATGAAATAAAATTGATAAATCATTTTATTGAAAATATTTATATGAAATGGGTGATCAGGTAGTGGTTGGTTTTCCAATTAAAATGTTATCATAGTTCCGATTAATTCAATCCTCTTCTGCTAAGATGATTAAAGTGAGATTCCACAATCACTTCCTCTCACTTATTTGGTCAATGGTATTGGCGAACGTAAAACTTAAAAATATATTATTTTTGTCTAATATCCTTTATTTTTTGAAATAATTTCAGTGAATACCCTTAATTTATTTAGGCAATTTCTGATCGGGTCTTATTTATCCCAAAAAATCTCGAATTCACACTACAACTCTCACATGTACTAACGATGACCAAGTACTTCACCACTAAGCTCTGATTTATTCTATAGTATATAGACCATAAAATAGAAAGGGAGATAATTTTCATTAAAAAAATCAATAATAATAACAGAATATAAAATCAAATACAATCCCATAACATGATATTGACTGTTATTACAAATTAAAACCAACTTCGTAGGATTGAGAAAATATTTTATAACATTAAGTGAATGATCTCAAACATTACACAATGGAAAACCTAACCTACCCCAATCACTCATAATATTTAACCCACCATGTTAATGTTATTTGAGAATAATGGGTAAGAATAATACATTACAAAAATAAAATAAAGAGAGGTAAAAAGAAGAACAGAAAAAATATTCTCCAGAATCTGTCTGCCAGAAGTTTAGCTTCGGTTTTCCCAAATTATCAATGAAACATACCGAGGTAAATTATTATAGTATGTGAGAAATGGATTTGGATAGATATCCTTAAAAGTTCAGATAAATTGGAATAGTGTGAAAGAAGTTATGGCCAAATTACTAGACCTGACTTTTTGTGGCCGACAAACACTATTCCACCAACCCCACTTCGACCAGTTCCATAGCAGCCTTAATGAAATAATATCTCCATTAAATTTAATTTGAAACTTCCTCATCGAGTTGGATTTAAAACCATGATGGAATAATCCCTTTTAAAAGTTGGTATATCAATATATGCCTCATTGAATGAGGTATGGTCCATTCTACCAACCTGATTATGTGTTCACATTGACCAATTTTTTGAGCTTATAGGGGTTCGAATTGACTCTTAGTGAAGAAAAAGATTTTTTAGACCAAGAAACATGTCATCCTAAAAGAAGTAATCACTCAAATTGGATCCATATTATAAATGTTATGAATAAAATATAGTGGTGAAAGAAAACTGTTAAATGTCCATAATTAACCAAATTTTACACTTAAGCTCAAAACTCACAAAAATCATAAAATGATGAAAATAAGATCAAATTGAGAAATTATAACAGAATAAATTATTTAAAAAAATATGTAGAAATATAAAAATATGAACTCTATAAATTTCCCCACACTTAGCACTTAGAATCCCGGACAAGTAAACATCAAAATCAAATCAAAGAGAATTTAATACACACATCTATGAGATCCAACAATATATCACAAAGAAACAAAAGATATCATGCCTAATATATTTTTTTTTCATGTTATTCATTCTTATAATTAAATATATTTACACTTCACTTATCCTTCCATTCACAAAAAAACACTTACCTTACTTACATTTTCTCTTATCACACAAATGTCAATTTTTAGCAATGTATTTCTCATCCAAACTCATACAATGGTCACCATAGGATTGAAAAATTCCTACATCTCCACTAGATATAAGTAAAATACATGATTTATCATGAGGAAATATAAAGGTTTTTCTGTGGAATTAGGTTGGTAGGATTTAGATGTGAAAAATTATGAGTCAGGATAAAGAGGGTTTGGATATTTTTGAAGAAAAATTACATTATTATAATTTTCACTCAAGTATGGTATCCTCCTCACTCCCCTTAGTATCAATTCAGCTCCAAAATCATGAAAATAAAGGAATGTTCACACCATTAATTATTTTGGTAGAAAATATGTCAATTTTTCCAAACATGATTTTCTTGAAAGCCCTAGATAGGCACAACATAACTTATCATTAAAGCTACAGAAAAGGAAAAACTTTCAACATAATTATTTTTTTAGTATAAAAAACATCTATTAAAAGTTCAATTTTCCACCCAAAGAATCACAAAATGTGGTATCACAAAACAAGACAACTTCCTCCATACTTACATTCAACTAGATTATGAAATTTCACTTCAAGAGTAGGTTGGGTAAGGAAAATTGGATTGTAATGTGGCTAACCGAACATGTTGTTCATTGATTATAAGGGATACAATGATTAAATGTTCAAGTTAGGCTATAATGAAAATGATTATTTAAAAAAGTGGCTATAAAACCAAATAAATTCCTCAATAATTTAAAGCACATGTACCTCAAACCCTCAAGTTTTGATAGGAATAAATAAAATTATGGTTAATTCAATCATGGTTTGGCTCTATCAAGAAGTGATGGGAATGAAAGGAATATGAAAATTAGGTTTATAATCCTTACAAGAAAGTTATTTCAAATATAAATATAGTGAGATGTGTCATGGGATTTAAAAATCAGAGTACTTTTCATGAAATTCCAAAATATTTGAACTTGAAACAAAGTCATTTTCAGCATTCATTTAAGCTCAGTTTCTTGGGATATATTGTTTCACTCGTGGACATGGGTTTCAAAAATGGAAATGACAATAATTTTAGAAATTTGTTTTATAATCACACAAAAATTAAAACACACACACATTTTTTTTTGAAAAACATAAAAAAGTGAAATTTGAAATTCCTAAACAATAAAGGTTCCCTCCCCCACACTCAAATGATGTAGTGTTCGAAATGAATTAAAATGGATGTAACTCAAAATTATTTTTTGAATTTAATAACAACAGGAATGAGAGTTTTATGGAGAGGTACAACCTGACTTAGTGGCAGTGTAACATTGAGTTAAGCTCCTAAGTGCTGCACACATGAAAAACTACAACCAAAATTAGAGAAAATAACATAAAAATATTATTACAATAAAAATAAAATATAAATAGAGTGAGAAAAGAAGGATAGATCTTGGTTTAATCTCCCATGTGGGCCCTGGGTTTTGACTACCTCTAGATGGTCCGTTTCAGTTGGTTATCCCCAATATGATGGTGGGTGTAGTTTCTTTAATATGAACCACAATAAGTTCTTCCTTCCACCATGAAAATATTCTTTTTTGTTAAATACTTGATGGAAATAGTACACCAAATACACCCCCATGAAAATGAGATAAAACATTCATGGTGGGGGTAGGAAAAATATTGAGTCCTCCACTTTTTTAGTTTTCACATTCAAAACTTCTTCTTAATTCTACAGCGTTTACTCAAGGTATTATACATCAAAAGAATAGTCAAAGGGAAAGTAAGAGTGGAATTATATTAGAATAAAATTAAATCATGGAGAATAAATATCATATTCTTCCATTTAAATGTAATAATCTTGAGTCTCTTTTTCCTTTTTCAATTCCACTTTTGTATCTGCTTAAAATCCCTCTAATAAGTGTTCATCAAGTTCAGGGAGCTCCATATGTTTTTCATCAGGTGCATATTCTATTTCTTCCCCATCCACCACGGAAATTGATGTGTTGAATGAATATGAAAATTTAACACAAGTGTAGGTGACACTCAATAAAGATTAAATAGAATCATAAGATAACGAGTTTATGAAAATATCTTCTCCATGAGTTTTTTAGCTTCAATTTCTTCTTCAATGGAAAGAACCTCTTGGAGTTTAGTAATAGCATATTGAGGTAGGTTGTTAGGCTCCTCCAATTCTTGGATCTCATCCTAATTATAAAATTATGAAAAGTAATTGGAGAACTCAGCTAGCTCTCGGGCCATTGCTTCAAAAATTTTCTAGTTGATGTCCTCCCTCAGGCTAGCTATGAATTCTTTGAATTCCTGCTCCCCATTATTTGATTTTGAAAATAACCTCACTTGTCCAATAATTACTAAAACACCATACTACATGGACAAGGGTTATATATTAATTGGTTCTTTTACTTTTAGGTAATTATTACATGAATTAAATTAATTCTAATTTGAAAACATCATGGGAAAATATTTTTTTAACTTTTTTTTTGAAAAGTGTCATGTATTAATAATTATATGGCAACACTGCCTCCCTAGCAATGATTCCATGTTTTGATAAAACCATATTGTAGGGTGTGAAAAAAATCTATTTGCTAAGTTAAAATATAGTATATTGGTTAACCTAGGTTGTCTCCATAAATGAGTTCTCAAAAATCAAGTTTTTTACTTTAAAATTAGATAATGAAGTGGTGGTTGTTTCTGAAATGATTGATTTTGAAAAGAAAAGAATGGAAGAAATTATGTAAAATATTGAAATCAAATTGAAAAATCATGTGTCTGAAAATAGTTATCTTAATTGGTGACTAAAAAGTTCACTAAGATTAATTGTTTTCTTTTATAAAACCCTATAGACCCTATGGGTCTCACCCATTATGGTGAACTAACCAAGTTCAGAACATAGATAGTGCACATGACGTCCATTTTATATTTCATGGATTATAACCATTTCATAGAATATAAACTTTTAATGTATTATTTGTAGATATTAGGTTCATTATCTATGAACATTAATTTATAATAATTTACATAATAAATCTATATCTCTTAGGTTCCTAATCAATTTTATTAGACCTTTGATGTTCATGTGTAGATTGATTAAGTTCATTTTCCACAACTCTATATAGAACCAATTCTACTTCTATCCTAGGAACAATTTTTTATTTCACTTGTACTTCTCCTAGTTAAAATTTACTCCCACTTAATTCTCAATTTATATATTCCTTCTCAAGGAATGTAAGGAATTTGGACACAAAAACATGTTTTTTAGTATGGTTATAAAAATAACATCCCTTAGTTTCTTCAAGATTACCAAAAAATTAGTGTTTTCTCTAATTTAGGGTCATGTTTATCTAAATACTAACATCATATGAATACCTCCCAAACACAAATCCTTATAAAATTCAAATTGGTATATTTTCTAATAAAGAACTAATATGGTTTATTTATGGATACATTAGATGTATTGAGGTTAATTAAGAATACAGTAGTTTTCATAAAATATCCCTTTAATGATATAAGAAGTTCAAAACAACTCATCATTGACTGAGTCATGTCTAACAAGGTACAATTACTCCTCTAAGACAAACCATTCCACTATGGTTTTCTAAGAGGAGTGAGTTGTAAAATAATTCCGTAATCAGTTAAATGATTAGTAAATTACCATCGAAAATACTCACCACCTTGATCTAATTAAATAATATGAATACTTTTATCTAATTAATTTTGTAATTAAATTTTAAACACATTAAAAATATTAATGGTTTCAATATTGTGTCTCATAGGAAACACATAACTATATCGACTAAAATAATAAGTAAAGGTTATAACATAACTATACCCACCACTCGCTTAGGTACTCATAGGCCACATACATCACAATACATTAGATCCAATAGTCCACTTTACCTTTCTCATTTTCTATAAAAAGGTGACTGGGTCATTTTTCTAAACACACAAGTTTTTTAATTTTGAAAAGATTCATAACTGAATGATTATAATAATTCATATTTATGGAGTCGTTGGATGTGTTTCTCATTTATATACCTATAGTGTCAATTAAAAATATAAATGGGCTAAAATACAACCCTAGACTTATTATCATGAATTTTATAGTCCATATTATCTATATCTCAAATATATAAAACATTTATTATATTCTTAATGTCATAAAAAATTCTATTTAGATATATAAAATCACTATTGTCCTTAATGATGACTGAAAATATTTTCTAATAAAAAAATAAAAAAATATAATTTCAATTTATGGTGGATATATAATAATATTTTTCTACTCCAAGAATTAATCTACTAAGTATAATTAGATCATAAGTTCAAAATTATAATGAAACAACTATATAATTATTACTAACACATAAATATACTTAACCATTAAATATTTTTCTCTTATATTCAAGACTATTTTTATAAACCAAAATTTGTGATGTAAAATTGGTATCTACTACTCACAATTTATAATTAGAGTAATTGTTTTTTAAAAAATTCACATCTATATTATCAAAATAATTATCTTTGGTAACACTTTTCAACCTGAGATTTAAATTTAGAATTTTATTATGGGTTATCCCTAAAAGATAACTCAAAATAATAATCATGTTACATTCCATAATATAAAAAACAAATATATATGGGTGAGTTTTAAAATTTATATCTTTTTATCATGGACTTTTAATGAAAATGTTCCCACTCAAATGATAACCCCTTACATCATCCTATTTAATGGTAAAAGATCTGTATTTCACAATATAATGAGTTTTCTTTGGAATTCCACTTATCACCTAGTTATTTAGGTAGACCGTGATTCCAATTATATCATATATGATTATTATATAATTGAGTGGATTTTATAACCTAAAATTTTATATAAGGAATTATCCTTCTGATTAAACACCTTCCATATTTAACAATGTAGTATATTATAAAACACATGCACCATGTAATAAAAACCCAAACAACCTAAGTATACTAATTTAATATAAGAAATTTAAAACATAATAAAATTATATAAAATCATTAAAAATAATAAAATAATTGGTTGACACATAGAAATCATACTTCTATTTTTTGGTAAAAAATATATTTTTATAATAATTTTAAAATAAAAAATTACTTTTATTTTCATTAATTGGCTTTATAAGACAATAATTACTTATATATAATGATAATATGATTTTATGAAATCATAATTAAATTTTTAATGGTTATAATTTGATCATGTCACAAAAAATTTGATATTTTTCAATAAATAAGGGTTTTTATTTAAAAATAAAAAATTTTAATATATAAATATTTATTTTGATAAAATTAATGTTATTTTTGGAATATTAACATCTAAATTATCTTATCATGAGTTTTTATAATTTCTCTAAAAAAATTAATTTTTTTTGGTAAATAGTAAAAATATAGTTTTTTATAAATATTGTAAGTTTTATGATATCATCATGAAATAAGAATTAATTAAAAATTTATGGAACCTTTTTTTTGAGAAAATTTGTTTTAATGAGTAAAATAATTTATTTAAAATCCTAATGTTGAATTTAGAAACCTACATTTTATTTTTTGGAACCTAAGTTATATTTTATTCTAATAAAAAAATATTTTTGACTATTTACCTTTAATTATGTATTCACATGATTCCATTATGTTTTTTTATAGTTTTATGGTCAAATAACCATCCATTTATTAATCATAAATAAGTAAATGTCATGGTAATTAATACTATTAATCAGTCTGTATCCATAATGATAAAATAATCAATATTAGAACCCAAAAATACTCTGTTCCACAAGTATAAATACCCTTATCACTTACCTTGTAAAAAACAGATGCTATATACTTCTAGAATACAAAGATCTAAACATTTATACTATCCTAATAGTCTTAGTAACCTTATGAATTTTATGGAGCTACACTTCAAGGAATTATAAAAGGTGGAAATATATAATAAAGAAGTAACCCTGATTCTCTTTTCATTCTCTTCTTCTTTCTACTCTCATAACCAAATTGAATTTTACACCTTTATAAAAATATTTCATATATAATTATATAAAATATTAATTTTATCTTGATCTTGTTATATATTTTTAATCTATTTATAGTTTACTTTATCTTCCCTCATTTGTTATGTCCCATTGATGGCTGGTTCTATCCACCTATAACGAAATTATAAATGATTTATTTATCATTTCATACATTGATAGTAAGATAATATTATGTAATAAAAATGAATTTTAATTCATAATCATCTTTCTTAAATTATTTTAAAAAATGATAAATTGAAATCGATTCAAATCATGAAATTAAAACAGAATGAGATAATTGAAAAGAAAACTTGTCTTCATGACACTCTCTCCAAACAGAATAGTAATAAATAAACTCCATTGATTATAACTGATCAAGAATGAAAAAAAATATAATTCACTTCTATATTCTTGTTTTAATAAATATATATTTATTATATGGGTTTGACAAACAAGATAAAATACAATATGACCTAAGGTAAGAAAAACTATTAATCCAAATTCTTTCTTTCAGATTATCCCATTTCCCTTATATTTTATAACGATTCACATAAAATATCATTTTTATATGATTTTAATATTTTTTTATTTTTTATTTCCTAGATATATAAAATCTTCCACTTCATTGAGATGATTTATAATCCACCTATAATTATTTTCAAAAATAATTTAGTTTAATTATTATTTTTGGATTATCCTAAGTCTTTATATTTTATTTTTTTCTAAAATTCCTCATTGTTTCCTCTTGAACTATTTACTCTTCTCATCATGAACCATGATATTTTTATGAATTTTTTTTTGGAATGTGTGAAGTGTAATTTATTTTTTAAGTCATTCAAATGGAAGGAGTGGTTCTAGAATATATTCAGTTTATTGAAGTAGTGACAACAACATTAATTTTCTTTAGCACTCCAAAAGGAGGTCCAAAATGAGGATGGTTTAGAAGCGGATTCTTCTAATGTTCTTTAATTTAGTATGGCATTATTATAGATTTTTTTATTTTAATTCTTAATAATGGTGGATGTTTAATTTTATATGATGTGGTTGTGGATTTATTGAAGGTGGTGGTCACACTGATAATTTCGTCAAGATATCGACAGTGGGAATAATGGAACCGATGGAATCCCGCATTTATTGAAGTTCATTGAAACTAGATGATTTGATAATAATATATTTAATTTAGAGGGTGGGGCCACCTTTTTTTTACAAACACTAAGTGTTCAATTGCAATTACTTTTCTTAGTAATCCTTGTGTCATATTAAGTCTCTAAGTTGTCAAATTTTCTTTTGGTGGAGTGAAATGCTATAATGTTTCTCCCATGGATGTAGGAATTTTATTCTGAACCATGCAAAAGAATGATTTTATTCATTTCTTACATTCACTTTCATTACATGAAAATTTTAATTTATTTGAGTGAACATGGTTGATGTAGTTTAGAATTGGTGCAGTGATTTAGGTGAACATTATTTCTTTTAGGTTTTGGAAAACTAGGCTTCAGAGAGTTCTTTACAGAATATGTTTCCACCAAAGTGATTCTAGATCAACTACATCCAATTATTTTTTATAAGGATCAATTATAGGGGTTATCAATAAGTGGAATTATAGGGTTGGTTCATGCAAGACTCAACAATTCAGTTAATAGTTCTTGAGACATTGTCTTGCTAAGATATTTTATGAATTTTAGTGGGAGTCATTGTTTTTCAGAAAGATGTCACTGAGTGATAAAATGTATCGATTGATATATTCAATGGCAGAGATTTCAATTCATAGAAAATACTTATGGAAAATGAGATTATTCAAAAATATCTAGAGCATCTATTAAAGGGTGTCAAACTAGAATCAACGGATAAATGTGAATGGGAAAATCTATATTTTAAGGAACTTAGTGTGATATGAATGTTATTAGTGCATAATTTGTATCTAAAAATTGAGGATAGGAATACAATAATGGATTTTATGGATTCCATTGAATATATGTACAAGAAACCTATATAATTGAAAGAAGTGTGCTTGATGTGGTGGTTATTCAATATAAGGTTATCAAAAGGAATATCTGTATTAGATCTGTTGAATGATTTTAACCCAATATGAATCCATCTTGAGCCTTTGATTACATTCATAGATGATTTTTTTGGAAATTATATTCCAATCAACTTTACCAAAATATTTGTAGGCCATGGTGACAACTATGATTATTTTAAATGAAAATAATTATTTAGTGTTCATTGATGTTGGTAACTTTATTCTTAATGAGGATCTCTAACAAAAAGAGAGTTTAGCCTCTTCTGGTGATGTATAGAATATATAAGGAAGGGGATGCTCACCTAAAAAAAAATAATTGAAATAAATTAGAGATGAATTAATGGGTGATGAGAAAAGGGAAGTTTAATGAATGTAGGCCTATTTTATGCCATTTTGGAAATAGTGGTCACCTCAAGATGTATTTTTAGGATAAGAAGACAACCTCTATAATGAGAAAATTTTGAGTACTGAGTATTGAAATAGAGATAAATTTAAACCCATGTTTGAGTATTTATAGTCAAATGGAATTTAACACCCCAAGATTTCATAGTAAGTTATTTTCTTTAAAGTAATTCAATAACATATGCTACACACAACACCGAGTTCAAGCACACCACGACCTATCAAACTAACCATTTAGAATGAGATTATGAATATTAATAACCACATTTTGAATTTTATACATCCCATATAATTTTAACATTCATATTTTGTGTTTCTTAGACATAATATAAAGAAAAATTCATTTTTTTAGATAAAAGAAGTATTTTTTAAAAATTAAAGTATTTCCACCTTTTAATGGAGAACCCTTTTTAAATCCAATATTTGACACTTTTACATATTAAATTTGAAAAAATAAAATTCTTCTTTATAATTAGGACACAAAAATTTACTTTGGATGAAATTTTTTTATTTTTCTAATAATATTCATTTTTTATGAATAGTGAGAAATACTGTATTTTAATTAAAAAATACCTTTTAATATAATTTATTTATATGGTTAAATTATCTTTTTAATTATTTTTGAACTTTAATTATATTATATTTTAACCATTTAATCCAATTTTGGTTGTTGGAAGTAATTTTACTTTAAAATTGAACATAAACAAGTGTCAATCTTTTGATAGTTAATATTTCTTAAAAACACGTTTTTTGTTTTGACAACGAGAATTAATTAATCCAAATTCAATGATTTTAATTTGGTAAAATAGACATAATTTTTGAATTCGAAATATCAAATATATATTAGCCTTATTTTTTTTATTTTTCTCAAAAACTTCAATTTTTAATGAATAGTGAAACCACTAAGCAGTAGTTAAAAAACGTACTTTTCATTTAAATGAAATTTTACCGCTTCTGTGAATTGAATTTCAAAAATCTAACATTCATGGTTGTTATTATTAAGTAAAATGTGGTTCAATAAGATGAAAATAATTTTTGGTGAATAGTAAATTTTGACTTTCATTTACTGCGGTTAAAGGTAAATAGGGTAATTCAAGGTAAAAAGAATATTCTAATAATACAAAATTACCTTTACACTTGTCCTATCATTATTGGATGAGTCGTGGCTGACCATGGGCATCCTTGGGTTGATTTTGGGACCCCATGAAGCCATTTATGAATGATAATGACACTTTATTTTAATTAACTTAAAGTAAAGACAAAAATGACATAAACAAATATTTCTTAGTAAATAAATTTTTACATGGGGTTATATAAGTAATTTTTTCTACTATAAATATTAATTGGAAAGATAAAATTATTTTCCACATTATGGTATTATTTTATAATTTTTAAGCATCAAAAAAATTAAATTATTTATGAAACAATAATGATGCAGTATTTACCTCAATAATAAATGATTTAAATAAATAAGATTATTAATATTAACAAAATATCCAAAACCTTTCCAATTATTATTGGACGATTTTATTTCTACCATGAGTCATATTATCTTCTAATTTAATTAGTTTTTGACTTTTAGAGACCGAATATCACTATATAATAAAATAATATTTTCACACTTTCCTAAAGATCCCCTCCTCCCCCTTATAAAAGGACACCACTTCTAACCCATTCCACACACCTATGAAGCCCCTTGAATCTTAAAAAACCTTACCAAATAATATCTCAAAATCCCTATCTTACACCTAGATTAATTACCTTAGGCAAAAGTCACTTCAAGAAGTCCTTTTGGTTCAAACCAAAGGATGTAACCCAAATTAAAGGTAACCTTTTCTCTTAAATTCTTTTGATTTATTTTGTTTTATTTTACTTCTACAACCCCCCTAAAATCCTTTTATTACTTTATTTTATATAAAAACCATTATCCTCAATATACTAGGATTTTTTTATGATAATTATTCTAACTACACTTATACACACCTCCATCTAATGGGTGAAGAACATAATTTTTCTGTGGTTGGAAAACTAATGCCTCACGAAACCATGATTGTTAGATTATCTCCTACAGCCTCTCATGGTGGCCATTAAGATGTAAATGTAGTTATATATGATATATATTATGTCCATTTTTTCTTTTTTTCATCTGTATTTTCCATTTATATCATACCTTTATGGTTTCCATTATGGGTAAAACGCGATAATTTCATTTGAGGTAGTGCAGACTACCGCCCCCTCAAAGTGATATGACTCGTTAATGACTTGTGTGGGACATATAAAGTATGGAGTTAATAATATTATATATGATATTATACTGGAATTATAATATATCTATGTATCATTATGTTTTAATTCCATTAAAATATAAAATAGAAATGAAAGTAGCGTTCATGTGTACGTACGGCTTACCGACTCCATGAACGATGCATTTCATTTTTTATATCCAAATGTTATGTACTGTTATAAATACATATATATAATGGATATATAATATATATATTATATCTAAATCATGTATATCATTCTAGAGAAAATGGGATTTTGACCACATGGAAAAATTGTAATTATAACAAGTTCATTTTTGACTCAAGTTCCAAACATCGATAAAATATCCAATATGAACTCAGATAATTAACTAACTCTTATAGCAAGGTAATAAGTGATATAAATGGAATAATAAACTTTAAAAATGTTCTTTATAAAGTATAAACTAACTGAAGTTTATTATTCCAGAATAACAAGGAACATACAAGACAAGTCGGACTTGAGGTAAGGGGTTTCTTATCTCACTTTTAATTCTGTGAGATTTCTATTGTTCGCCACTTATTTATTTCATGTGGTGTATTTTGTACCACCATTTGATATATATTATCATGATTATATTTATATTCATGGTATTATGTGATTAATTTGGTTTTTATTAGATTTTGGTCATACGACTCGATTGATTACAACGAAGTAAGGGGTTTTTATCTCACTTTTTATTCATTGAGATTCATGCTATATTGGCCACTATTTTTTTTGGTGTGGAATATGTACTATCCATTATTGTATTCGTTGTGTAATATACTTTAATTTATCGGTATTGACATCATCATTGTATGATCCTTCCTTCATGGGTTGTATGTTTCGTAAGTTACCAAATCGGTAAGGGAATTTCAAATGTCAATTTCCACTCATTCGAATTTACGCATACTTGATTGATTATTTTAATCCAAGATTATGTAGGGAATCACTATTTATTATTTATGTATTAATTTACACTCCTCATTGTGTGGATATAATCTTGATACAAATAATCGCTCCATTGATAATTTCATAATTCATTGATATGAACTCGATAAGAGTAATCTTAACTCAATTTCCATTCATTGAGTTAAACATCCAAGTCATTGGTGTTGTTTTTACAAGAATATGTGTGAATTTCCTATGATTTATTTACACTTAATATCCAATCATATTGAGTGTATTTATATTTTTCACACATAATTATGTCATTTATTTATCCTTAACCAAAGGATACCGTTTTTATAAGGGACTTTATCTCAATTTACATTGTATTGAGACTTCTTTGTTGTTATGCACCAATTCAATTTTATATGGTATATATAATGTCCTTTGACATAGTATATCATGAAATCCTTTATTCTCATTATATTATAAAGGTTTTATTATCTCAATTATTTGTATTCAAGCACCTCTCATTTGGTTTGGAACTTTATCTAAAATATCGTTTTAAATGTTTTAAAGATTTATTCTTCTAAATCTTTCTCATTAATGTCCATGTTTTAAAAATGGTTTTAAGGATTTGTTTACATGGAAATTAATGTTTTCAAATTAAAATTCATTTTTTAAGTTTCAAAGTGGTATGTGACACTTTTATTCAAAAATCTTTTTTTAATGGCTTCTTGATAAATAGTGAGACTTTTAAATGTTTTCATGAAAAAGGAGGATATTTCTCTCAAATATTTTTTATGATTATTTTCATCTCTATAAATATCATTCAATATTATTGATTGAGGTTAATATATTATAATAAAATCTTCTATATTGTATTGAATGAGTTATATTTGAATGTGGATGTGTTATTTTTATACCATTCATGGTTTGTGGTTAAAATGTTGACATTTCGTATAATAGTTTTAATAAAAATGTCCAGATTATGCTTCAACCTTTTCATATGAGGAATTCATTAGACTTAGTAAGTGACGGGGGGAGCCTTCTATAGCTCCTAGATGCATTGGTAGGTCTCATGAGACAACTAGATGTGGAATTGGATGAGGCCTTTCCCAATTTTTGATATATGGTTTTAGCTGAGGCCTTAATCATTTTTAGATGTCTTGGCCAAGGCCTTGAAAAAATGTTTAAGAATGTCCGACATTATGCATTACATAATTATGAGATTAGCTATTGATATTTCACATGGTTATTCGACTAGTAGAATACCCATGACTATGTTTTATTATGTCATTATTTACTCATCTCATATTCCTACCATAAAGTGTTCATGATTATTATTTGTAAAAGCATGTGTTTTAAATTATTCACCATGCCTAATGTTTATGTTATCATCCGCTGTATTTATTACTCTTATTGAGCATCTGAGCTCACCCCTTTATCATGTTTTATTTTCCCAGGATTCCAAGAAGTGTATTATGATAGATATGTAGGGTTATGCTAGGGGATTAATGGAGTTATCAAAGGATAATTTATGTCGTGTTTTATTTTCTAATGTGTAATGTAACGTTCATATATGTAATCTATTTTCCAAGAATTCCAAACTGATCGGTCTTTCGAGGCTTGATTCCCTGTAATCATGCCAATTTATTAAAATAATGCACCGACTCCGGGATTCTAGGTTCGGAGTGTTACAATTGGTATTAGAGGAAGTTTAGTGAAAACCTTGGAAACTAGATTTAGATAAACTCTGATTAGGGAACATTACCCTAAGATAGACTTTGAGGATTAGTATAGAAGAACTTCCTAGAATTTTGGTAATGTATAGATTTTGTATATTTTCCAAGCAATACATCCCTGTCTGGAGACGAGCAGGTAGAGGCGGCTCTGGAATAGATGTACCTAGGAGTGAAAATTCCGATAAGGAGTTTTGGGCTTGACCCGGGGTATCTTGGTACACGACAACGGGCCTTGCTGCACTCTTGGTTACAACACTCCTGGGGGATATGCTTAGGATAATTCACATTATCTTTACAACCCTATTTGAAGGATTTTAATATAATATGAGAATAAATAACCTTGGTTAATCCTAAGGTGTCTTAGATTAAAAATACAATGTTATTATATTATCTAAATGATTTTATGACTCACACTATGCTTTCTTGAGTTAGTCAATGGATGGATTCCAAGGAAGTCATAGTAACACTGAACATGATGTAAAATGTAGGAACAATGGTGGAAATTAGAAATGAAATGGAATGTTGATAGGCTTAAAAGATATTTTCTTTATGCCGAATATGTTTTCCAAAAATATGATCAACAATATATATATTAACCAATTCTTAGACTCAACAAAGAAGAGAAAGTCAGTGAATGATAAGATCTCCAGCAGTGGAGACCATGTAGAGAAGAAATCTCAATTTCCATAATGCTAGAAATGTTGAAGGTGAAACCCTAAAAAGTGTCTCAATGTAACAAAGAAATACTTTATGTGTGGGAAATAAGGGCATAAAGTAAAGAATTTTTGAGGAAAAATGAAGAGTATTATGGAAGAAAATAAAAATGATCGTAAGAATCCAATTACATTCATTTGTTGTAAATGTAAGGGACCTTGGAATCACCCAAGAAAATGCCATATTCTATAGGATATCCTCTTGGTCAAGGAACAACCTATGTGGAAATAAATGGATGAAAAAATGTTTAAAGGTATTAGTGCTCTTTGTTGATGAGATTACTTTGGAAGAATTTTCTCTTGTATATGTAACCCTATAATTTGTTATGTGAAAATTCTATTCTAGGAAAAAGTATCTTTTATTTTTGTGGATATAGATATAAATAACCATTTGTGTTTATATGATTCTTGAATTTGAGGCAATTACATGTTATTAGTTTTTGGGATGAAAATGCGAGGTATGAGATAACATTGGTGGTTAAATTATGTTATGATTATTTTGAGGAATCAATCTCATTTAGGGAATTTTATAAAATATAGTTTTTGAAAAAGGATAACACATAGAACAAGTGATAACCCATCATGTCAGACAAAGCTGTGGGAATCGAACCCACAACCAAAGTGCGACTGGGATTTATCGCCTACCACTGGACTACGTGAAGTCCCTGGTTAGTATGAATAATTCTTTTTAGTTAAATGATTTTATTGATCAAGAATATGTTGACTTTGGGAACATATGATTTATCCTTATTATAGGAAAATGAATTGGTGATTAAGTGAAAAATGTTATTTTAGAAGATATTCTTTCTTTTGGTAACACTATATACCTAAGGAAAATAGAATACTATGAGATTTCATTTGAGGAGTAATCATGGGGTTTTATCTATATTCTTATTGTGGATTTATAGCGATTTGGGTTATTTATGGCAATGATTAACTTATAATAGAGAATATGTGATTAGGTTAATTAATTTTTAGTATGTGACTTTATGATTAGTAGATGTTATTTGGAGATACAATTTAACGTGGAAGACTACATAAGAAAATTCTTCTGAGTTTTGGGTTTCAATATTAGTTTGGATTATATTGAAATATTTTATGGACAATTGTTTATTGAATGGTATTGTTGGTCGGAGTGGACACTCAGGAGGGGGGTGAATTGAGTTCCAATTAAAATTTCTGGTAAAAATATTTATCTTTAAATCCCCATATTTAAAAACAAAGTTAAACTGTAGTGAATTTATACAGAGTGTAAATGTTCAAATAGTTTCTCAAAGATTGATTAGGTCTTAGATAATTTAATCTGAAGATTAAATTGACTTTTGAAACTAACTTACTGGTTTACAATAAGTATAAACACTTGCTAATTTAACTATCAAAGTAACTTTAAAACAAATTATATTTCAATGTAGTTAGCAACAAAATGTGATATATATATATATATTATACTTATGTCTTAAATTAAAATGCACAGCAGATGTAACCAAGAGGTTCAGTTTCAAGATGAGACTTAGTCCTCTCAACAATTTATATAAATTTATCCACACCCTGGATCGGGGTAAACAACAGTGAAAAAACTGTCCAGGTACAGAGACTTATACCATAGTTATACATGGGAAAACAAACAACAGCTCACATCTTTCCAGGTCTTACTCGACCTCTACCACTATCCACAGTGGGATACAAAGGAGTTATGGACTTTGAATGAGGATTTAAGAATCTTCTAGATTAGCTCATGAGAAAGTGTGCATGTAAAATAAATAGGGTACACACACTTCTCGAAATGTAGATGAAAGAATCAATAAAGTAAGTGTGAATGAGTTTAGAAAAGCTTTAGTGATTGGCAGTGCAGCTCTGGACTTGTTTGATTTGTCAGAAAAGCTTCTGAGTCCTTCTCTGGTTCTTGTTCTGAAAAACAGAGTATCATTTTCTTCCTTGGTTCTAGGTTCAGCTAATCACCCTGAGTGCATGAATTTTTTGTTTTAGTTCTTCACTCAAGATGCAGCTTGTGTTCTCTTTTAGAAAATAATTTCTTCGTGCATGTCCAGCGTTCTTAGAGTATGGATGTAGCCTTGCGCTAATGCACCATGTATGAATGATTTGGAGCCCTTGTCTTTTCACCCTTCGTGTGCCTTCTTAGTTCCTTGATTCTCTCTCTTTCATTCCATGTTCACTTCTTATCCACCTAGGTATTTATCTTCCCTTTTATAGCTTTCAGCTTCGACAAATGGGAATGAGTACCTTTTTCATGGGTATTAGGTACGGTTCCCGGACATGGAAACAAAATTCATTTAATAACATTAACTGCATTAAAAACATCAAATATAACCGTTAGATTAATAAATAAATAGTATTGAGAGTATAGAGTTTGAATGGTTGGTCAATCATTATTAGCCTTCTATTGGTCGATGTGTACGGTGGAATTTGTGTAACACTGACCTTCTATTGGTATCTCTTTAAACATTTATCGGTAGCTCTTTGCATCGGTAGCTCTTGGTATCGGTAACTCACTCTATATTGGTAACTTTTGATATCAGTAGCTCTATATATTGGTGACTTCATTCTATCAGTAGCTTCATTCTGTATCGGTAACTCTGTATATCGGTCACTCTTAGTCTATCGGTAGCTCTGGTCTATCAGTAGCTTTGGTCTGTCGGTAGCTCTGGTTTGTCGGTAGCTCTATGTATTGGTGACTGTTTGTATCGGTAGCTTACTTAGTTCCAGGGATTATGTGTATCGGTAGAATTATGCACATCGGTAGCTCCATTCTGTACTGTCAGAAGACTTGTTCTATGCTTACCGGTAGATTTGTACATATCGGTGACCTTAGCTTATTGGTGACTCTGTCTATCGGTAGACTAAGTCTATCAGTAGACTAAGTACCAGTAGCTCAATTATCAGTATATATATGCAGATCAGTGACTAACACATATCTGTTTTATGAAAAACATATCTGATTGGGTTAGAATTACTTCAGAACTCATATAAACATGGATAAACATTGATTAACATATCTCAATGACTATTTTAATATTATTATCATCTTGATAATAGTATATCATAGATTTAGATAATTTGAATATAGATAAACATTAATTGGGATTATCAATGTATATGAAAGCATAATTGAGACTATCAAAGTATATGAAAGCATAATTGGGATTATCAAAGTATATGAAAGCATAATTGGGATTATCAAAGTATGTGAAAGAATAATTGGTATTATCAAAGTATATGAAAGCATAATTGGGATTATCAAAACAGGTGAGGTCAACAATCTCCCCCTTTTTGATAATCATAACTTATGATATTCTAGTTTTAAAAAAGTTTTATCAGAGGATATATCATTATATTCAATTGTGTCAAAGAAAACAGTATGTTAGAGAACATAATGTATCAGAGGTAAAATTAAATGCAATGATATCTGAGGGGAAAAGCATGGTAGATTTTCCTTAGATAATATTTCTCCCCATGGATGAATATTTCTCCCTCTTTTGGTACTTTTATAATATTTCTCCCCCTTTGTGATAATCAAAAAGTGGGAAACAACAAAGAGAAGAGGAACAAAATGATAAATAAAAGAAATCTACTTGTATTAAATGTTGTAAAAAGGTACATAGACAGAAAACAAAATACAAGGGATTTTTATCAAACATCCTAGCCAATTGTTCAATACACATCCTCAATATGAGATTTTCCCTTTGGATCAGAAGAGGATTCAGACTGTGTGGATTCTGGTGAAGGCTTAGGAATTTCGGAAATGATCACTGGAGGTTGAGCCACTGACACTATGCCTGGTCGGTACTGAGGAGTTCTTTGAGTGATCATAGGTGTAAGGGTTCAAATGGCTTGGGCTAGAGTCATCTGAACAAGAGAAGCATTAGAGGCAGAGGCAGGTAAGGCTGGAGGTACAATCACTGGTCTAGCATCAACATGTAGGAAAGGAAACAAAAGATTTCTGAAATCCATAATTATTCCTCCTCCAATCTCTATAGAAGATATGAAGTCATAATTTTTCTCCATGAATTTTTCCAAGGCTGGAGTCAATTCCTTTAGTTTGATGACTTGTTCTCTGAATTCTTGATTGACAGGAGGTAACTTCAGGTTTTCCAACTGAAGTTTGAAGTGATTATTGAGTTTATTCTTCGTGAAATTATTTTGGAAATAGGAGTCCACATTTTCTTTCACTTATTTATGAGAGGAAGAATATTCTCACATATATTCTTGGACTATCTTCATTATTTCTCTAGCTGAATCTATAGTAGAAAGCACAACTTTGATCAGGTCGGATGAGTCTACAGATCCATTGGTTGAAGCTGAACCAAGCTCCTCCTTCATCACAGCTCAAATCTGATTCAAATCCAATGAGGGTTTAGATGCAACAGAACCAATAGAGAAGGTTACTATTTCCTTGAAGTTTTTGGTTAACCCACTAATAAGATGTTGGACTTGGGAATATTGGGTTTTAACGTGATCTTTCATGGAAGTTTTAAAACCTTTTAACACTGAAACCATCTGGATTACAACACTTTTGACATAGGCTAAGTCCTTGTCTGCTTGGGATTTTGAGCTCATGTAAGAGTCTAAAGAGATAACAGATATTTTTAGAGCTTCAACATCTGCTTCCAGTCTAGAAACATGAGTCTGGAAGTCTGTAACTTCTTCCACTATTTCTAACACAAAGGTTGACAAATTACAACTGATAGAGAGTTCAAAATATTTTTCCAAGTTACTCATATCTTCAACAAAGCAGTACTTCATCTCAGAAATAGAAGCACTAAAGGAATATTTCAGCTCATCCTTTAAGGATTCAAGGTCAGCCCTAGTGATCATATCAGCAGGATTAATTTCAACAGGTGCTCTTCCAGATGCTATACTGGCTACTGAGTCAGTCATAATTGATTGGATTGATGACACCAGTGAATCTTCCATCTTCTTTGTCTCTTCAACAAAACTTTCCTTAAGCTTTTTCTTCAAAATATCCAGTTCATGCATTCTGACCACATCTTCAGGTAGCAACTCAGACTCAACATCATAAATGATTATTGGTCTATTTAGAGATGCCTCATTATCAGAATCAGGATAGTCTAATCCACAGACCACAAAACCTGGGTATTCTTCCCAATCCTCAATATCAACAGCCACTGACACACTTCCAAACTTGGTTTGATGCTCCCCCTCAATGGGTACATTCCCATGTACAACAACAACATTTTCAGCTGTTCTTTCTTCCAAAGGAGAATCATATACTATCAATTCCATAACTACAACAGCAGGAGGGTCCTCTATATTAGGTAAGTATCCTTACATTTCTCCTTCCATATCCTTAATAGGCACAAATGAGCTTCCAATTAATGGACTCAGACTTAAACAGACAGAATCAGAGGCTTCAGATTCATTCTCCTTTTCTCCTTTATGCTCAGGGGCTGGCTGGTCTTCCTTATCAGTAGGTGTCTCTTATTATTCCAAGGCTTCCTTTCTAGAAGATACAATTTTAGCAGCAGGACTTGGAGGAAAGTCCGGATCTCTTCCATCATCCATATAAGTCTCTCCTTCTTCATTCTCATCACTGTACTCAGGTTTATCTTCATTAGGTCCTAGACCTGGATCCCTCACATCCTTAGGTCTTGAAGGATGATCCACATGATTAAATTTATCATATACCTTCTGGTCATCATTAACCCACTCTCCTCTCCATGGGTTCCAATTTATATTCATGTATTTGCAAACTGTAGTTGTGATACAAAATTTATTCCTTACTACCACTGTCTCATCTTGAGACTCAACTACCCCTTTCACTTTGATCATCACTGAGATCAACTTGGCAAAGAATATGTCATTAGTATTTGATTTTGGATTTTTCATGTATTCCATTTGAATCATCAGAAATCTGCACAGATTCACTTTTACACAATGTATCAAGAGATGCATGATATAGATATCCTGATATCTTAAATTCGCAAAGTCTCCTCTCCTTGGTATTAAGACAAGATGAACAAATTTGAACAGCAATCTGTTCTCTCCATCCATTTCAATAGCCACTACTTGTCTTTGATTTCCATCATCAGTGAGCTCCTCCAAGGTAGTATCATAATCTAATATATCACTTGTAGGTGGTATAGCTTTCGATACATATCCATATAAACCTTTATGTGGAACCTTCAGGCTTTCATCCCACTCAACAGATGAAAAAGACATCTCCTTTACATTCAAAAAAGAAGTTACTCGGTTCTCATCTTCAGATTTCTTAAATCTTACAAACTCATAAAATAGTTTCACTAGCTTTAGATAGTAGGGACCATTTTTGTTTAAAAAGTAATATACCAAATTTTGATCTTCCAGCACTTCGAGCACTAACGACTTTCTAGGTAGCAACCATTCCACACACAACTCTTTTTAAATCACAATAACTCTATTCTGCAAATGAGGATTTACTGGTCGCATACCCAACCTAGTTCTACTAACACTACCACTTGCTTCTGGGTCGGAATTCTTCTTCTTTTCTTTCGGTTCATCAGTGTCATATCTGATGGTAAGAAGTTTGGTTTTTTCCATCACTGGTTCGAGGGATTTAGGGTTCTCGAGAGATTTGGGTGATAAGGTTTGAGGGTAAAGGGTTTGAGGATCGGTGGATTGAAAAGTAACTAGGACTTAGTTTTTATCATTTAGGAATAATAAAATAAATAAATAAAATAAAATAAAGTAAAAATGATTCAGATTCTGGCGGCAGACAGAAGTTTAAAACAACGCACTATAAGTAGAGTTTATCGGTGAGAATTCCTATCAGTGAGGTCCATCGGTGAGGTTACATCAGTGAGGTTACATCAGTGAGAATTTACAATGGTGGGGTTACATCGATGAGGATTCACATCAGTGAGGTTACATCGGTGAGGATTCACATCAGTGAGGTTACATCGGTGAGGATTCACATCAGTGAGGTTACATCAGTGAGGATACATCGGTGAGGTAGCTACCGATGAAGGTTAACCATTCCCAACTCATGACTAATGTAACTTAACCTATCCGAACTCAAAGGTTTGGTGAAAATGTCAGCTAATTGATGTTCAGTACCAAGAAATTCAAGAGTAATATCACCCTTTTGGTAATGATCTCTCAAGAAATGATGCCTTACATCAATGTGTTTGGTCCTAGAGTGAGATATAGGGTTATTTAAAATGTTTATTGTACTAGTGTTGTCACAATTGATAGAAACTTGCTTAAAATCATATCCATAGTTCAAAAGAGTGTGTTTCATCCACAGAATTTGTGCACAGCAACTACCGCCATCTATATACTCTGCTTCGGAAGTGGACAAAGCTACAAAATTCTGCTTCTTACTACACCAAGATACGAAATATTTTACTAATAAATGACATGTTCCAGATGTGCTTTTTCTATACAACTTGCAACCAGAAAAGTCAGCATCTTAGTAACTCATTAACTCAAAGGATTTTCCTTTTGGGTAAAACAAACCTAAGTTTACAGTGTGTTTAAGATACTTAAAAATTATTTTAACAGCAAGAAAATGAGATTCTTTTGGATTAGCTTAAAATATTTCACACATACATACACTAAACATAATATCTGGTCGAGTATCAGAAAGGTAAAGTAAGATTCCAATCATACCTCTGTAATTGGTTTGATCCACTGGTTTCCTAGTTTCATCTGCATCCAATTTATAGACTATACTCATAGGAGTATCAATTTCCTTAATACTATCCAAACCAAAACTTTTTAAAAGATCCTTTGTATATTTACATTGATTCAAAATAATACCATTTTCATTTTTAAAAACTTGAAATCCAAGAAAATATTTAAGTTCTCCCATTAAACTCATTTCAAATTCATTTTGCATAATCTTTGAAAAATCAGTACATAAAGAATGCTTAGAAGATCCAAAAATAATATCATCAACATCGATTTGAAATATTAAAACATCTTTAGAAATTCTTTTAATAAAAAGAGTCATATCAGTAATCCCTTTAGTAATGCTTTTTGAAATAAGAAAATTACTAAGTCTATCAAACTAGGATCTTGGAGCTTATTTTAAACCATATAAAGCTTTAGAAATTTTGAAAACTTGATTTGGAAAATGAGGATTAGTAAATCCAGGTGGTTTTTCAAAAAAAACATCTTCAACAATAAAACCATTTAGAAAAGCACTTTTGACATCCATTTGATATAACTTGAAATTCAGATGAGCAGCATAGGCAAGAAAGATCCTAATAGCTTCTAATCTAGCTACATGGGCAAAGGTTTCCTCATAGTCTATTCCTTTCTCTTGACTATATCCTTGTGCAACTAGCCTAGCTTTGTTTCTAACTATATTTCTAGATTCATCAACTTTGTTTCTAAAAACCCATTTAGTGCCTATTGTTAAAGTGTCCTTGGGTCTGTCAACTAATTCCCAGAATTTGTTTCTTTCAAATTAATTTAACTCTTCTTGCATATCCATTACCCAAAATTAATCATTTATAGAATCATTGACATTTTTAGGTTCTAGCTATGAAATAAAAGATTGATGTTCAACCTTGTTTCTTAGAGAAGCTCTAGTCTGTGTCCCTCTATCAAGATTACCAACAAAAGCATCTAAAGGATGATTCTTTAGAATCCTAGTTGATCTAGTAAAGGTAGGGATAGAAATTTTAGGTTCATCTATAGGTTCGGTTTCTATAGCTGTAGATTATGGAATTTGTCTAGAACTGGATGTTTCTACAGCAGGTTCTTATGTTTTATCATTAAGGTCCAGAACAGTCAAATCTTCTTCAAGATTTTCAAGAGAGGTTTTAGGATCATGTGGATCAGTTTCATCAAACATGATGTGAACAGATTCTTCCACAAATTTGGTTCTCTTATTAAAGACTCTATAGGCTTTGATAGTTAAATAATAACCAAGAAAAATTCCTTCATCACTCTTAGAAGAAAACTTGTCCAGATTATCCTTTGTATTGAGAATAAAAACATTACAACCAAAGACTCTAAAGTAACTAGATTTGGGTTTCCTATTATTATATAGTTCATATGGGGTCTTCTTGAGAATAGGTCTAATTAAGAATCTATTAATAATATAACAAGCTGTATTCACAGCTTCAGCCCAAAAGTAAATAGGCAGGTCATACTCATTAAACATGGTTCTTGCAATTTCTTGAAGGGTTCTGTTTCTTCTTTCTACTACACCATTCTGCTGTGGTGTCCTGGGAGCAGAAAAGTTGTGACTATAGCCATTGTGTGATGAATAAGATTCAAACTCATGATTTTTAAACTCACGACCATGATCACTTCTCAGGGTTTTAATCTTAAGTCCACTAAGGTTTTCTACAGATTTGGAGTATTTAATAAAGTAAGAAAAAGCTTCACTTTTGTGAGATAAGAAGTATACCCAACTATATCTAGAAATGTCATCTACTAAGACATAGACATAGTGATTCCGGTTTAAAATAGATACTCTAGAAGTTATAAAAAATTCCTTGTGAACCAACTCGAGAGGTTAAGAAGTTGAAACTTCTTTCTTTGATTTGAAATAAACTTTATGTTGCTTTCCCTTTTGATAGGGATTACAAACTTTGTCATTTGGGAATTAAAGTTTGGGTAGGTCTCTAACTAAGTTCTTCATAGTAAATTCTCTAAGTGAATGGATGTTGTAGTATCCTAATCTTCCATGACAAAGCCAAGATTCTTTATGAAAATCATTTAAACAAGTAACATCTTTCTTAGCTAAAGAATTCAGATCAAAAACATAAACATTTTCATTTATTAAAGCAAAAAACACTAATACATTTTTAGAATTAAAAAAATTACATGAATAATTTTCAAATTTAACATTAAATCCATCATCACATAATTGGAAAATACTTAAAAGATTGTATTTAATTCCATCAAAAAATAAAACTTTAGAAATGAAAACTGAATCAGTGTTACCAATCTGGCCTAGGCCGATTATTTTTCCTTTATAATTTTCACCAAAGGTGACATAGCCTCCATAAACTTTTATTAGACTCTTGAATCATGAATAATATCTAGACTTGTGCCCTGAACATCCACTGTATAAGTACCATACCTTCTTGTGAGAAATTTTTAAGCTGGTCTCCTACAAAACAGGTTTAAATAGAAAATGATTTTGGTAACCAGATCTTCTTGGGTCCAGAAAGGTTAGCAATCAAAGCTTTAGGTACCCAGATTTTTTTATGGGTCTCATATAATTTACAGAATCAATAGATTTTTTTAAGATAATATTTATTTTATCTATAACCATATGAATAACTAGTTGAAGCATATGAATTTCCAAAACTGGAATAAGTAGAATTTTGTCCAGATTTAGGAATAAATCGATTTTTAGTGAATTGTCTCTGTCCAGGTTGGTAAACTATTCTAGTAGCATACTTTGGTTCCACTTGCTTTCCTAACATTTGAGTTAGAGTATCCTTTCCATTTGTGAATTTTTCTATGTCCTTTATAAGTTGCTCATTAGACATTTTCAGTTCAGTAATTTCCTTTAATAGTTGAGAATTATTTTCTTTTTCTATATCAAAGGCAGATTTAACATTGGCTGTGAGAGCATTCCATTTCTTTAATGAATTATATTTGTCTTTAAGTTCATTACATGTTTCTTCCATCATGTTACGATATTCAGATAATTTAGCTTTAGTCATATCTTCAGAATCAGAATCAGATTCTGCATCATCTTCAGAATAATAGGAATTTAAAACAAGAGTATCTAAGGTTACCTCAGATGTGTTGGTCATGAAACACATGTTGGCACGATTATTTTTAGAATCAAAAACTTCAGATTCACTTGTGTTGTCATTCGAATCACTCCAAGTAGCTTTCATAGCTTTCTTGTAATTCTTGTCCTTATAATCATGTTTCTTTTTAAATTTTAGTTTTGGACAGTCATCCTTGATGTGTCCTTTCCTCTTGCATTAATAGCAGAATATATCATCTTCCTTATCAGATTTCTTCCAATCCTTCTTCCAATGACCCTTGTTGTCATACTTTCCTTTGTAGTTATATTTTCCGAAGAATCTCTTTTTCCTATAAAAATTCTTGAATCTCCTAGCTATTTGAGCAATTTCAGCATCACTGTCAGAATCTGAATCTTCACTTGTTGAACTTTCTGTTTGTACTTGAACTTTGACTTTGTCCTTTCTCGTCGAAGCAATAGATTTAAAAGCTACAGACTTTCTTTTAGGTTCATAATATTCCTCCTTATTCACCTTGAGTTCTTCCTCATACATCATAAGCTTACCAATGAGTTCTTTGACAAGCAGATCTCCAATGTCACATGATTCTCTGATTGAAACAGAAGTGCCCCTCCATCGGTCTAGTAGACATCTCAAGATTCTCATGATTTGTTCCTTTGTTGGAACAACCTTTACAAGAGAGCTCATAGTATTGAAAATCTCATTGAACCTGAGATACATGTCAGAAATAGGTTCATCAGTCTTCATTTTAAAATTATCATATTTAATAGTATATGTATTTAATATCATTTATTTAACATTGGTTGTTCCTTCATGAGAAACACCCAAAGTATCCCATATTTCATAAGCAGTTTTTCAAGAAGATATTCTATTGAATTAATCATCTCTTAAAAAAAATAGGGCATTCATAGATTTACAATTATTATTGTAATCAGTCTTTGTAGGTTCATCCCAAGTAGTTATTTCAGTTTCTGGAATTTTATATTGTGACTCTATAGTAGTCCAGATATCAAAACCCATACTTTCCAAAAGAATTTTCATTTTAAGTTTCCATTGGGCATAGTTGGTACCATTGAAGAAAGGTGGACGGTTAGTAGCAGCACCCTATAGTCTATTGTCCATATCTAGATTTTAGAAAATAGTTTAAAAGAGATAAAATTTAGAACCAACAAAAATTTAAGATCTTTAAAGATGAAAGTAAAATAACAGTTGAAAAGTAGAATGTTTTGAAAATAAAAACAACCTTTGATACCAAATGTTGGTCAGAGTGGACACTCAAGAGGGGGGTGAATTGAGTTCCAATTAAAATTTCTGTTAAAAAAATTTCTATTAAAATCCCCCTATTTAAAAACAAAGTTAAGATGTAGTGAATTTATACAGAGTGTAAATGTTCAAATAGTTTCTCAAAGATTGATTAGGTCTTAGTTAATTTAATATGAAGATTAAATTGAATTTTGAAAATAACATACAGGTTTACAATAAGTATAAACACTTGCTAATTTAACTATCAAAGTAACTTTAAAACAAATTATATTTCAAAGTAGTTAGCAGCGAAATATGAAATATATATATAGTATACTTATAAGTTAAACTAAAATGCACAGAATATGTAACCAAGAGGTTCAGTCTCAAGCCGAGACTTAGTCCTCTCAACAATTTATATAAAATGATCCACACCCTGGATCGGGGTAAACAATAGTGAAAACACTATCCAGATACAGAGACCTCTACCACAGTTCTATGTGGGAAAACAAACAACAGCTCACAGCTGTCCAGGTCTTACTCGACCTCTACCACTATCCACAGTGGGATACAAAGGAGTTATGGAGTTTTAATGAGGATTTAAGAATCCTCTAGCTTAGATCACGAGATAGTGTGTGTGTAAAATAAACAGGGTACACAAACTTCTCGAAATTTAGATGAAAGAATCACTAAATTAAGTGTGAATGAGTTTTGAAAAGATTTAGTGATTGGCAGTGCAGCTCTGGACTCGTTTGATTTGTCAGAAATGCTTCTGAGTACTTCTCTGGTTCTTGTTCTGAAAAATAGAGTATCATTTTCTTCCTTGGTTCTAGGTTCAACTTATCAGCCTGAGTGCATGAAGTGTTTGTTGTAGTTCTTCACTCAAGATGCACCTTGTGTTCTCCTTCATAAAATAATAGCTTCGTGCATGTCCAGTGTTCTTGGAGTATGGATATAGCCTTGCGCGAATTAACCACATTAGAATGATTTTGATCCCTTGTCTTTCACCCTTCGTGTGCCTTCTTAGTTCCTTGATTCTCTCTATTTCATTCCCTATTCACTTCTTATCCAGCTAGGTCTTTATCTTTCCTTTTATAACTTTCAACTCCGGCAAATGGGAATGATTACCTTTTGCATGGGTACTAGGTATGGTTCCCTGATATGGAAATAAAATTCATTAAATAACATTAACTGCATTAAATACATCAAATTTAACCATTAGATTAATAAATAAATAGTATTGAGAGTATAGAGTTTGACTGGTTGGTCAATCATTAGTAGCCTTTTGTTGGTAGATGTGTACGGTGGACTTTGTGTAACAGTGACCTTCTATCGGCAACTCTTTAAACTTGTATCGGTAGCTCTTTGCATCGGTAGCTCTTGGTATCGGTAACTCACTCTATATTGGTAACTTTTGATATCGGTAGCTCTATATATCGGTGACTTCATTCTATCGGTAACTTCATTCTATCGGTAGCTTCATTCTATATCGATAACTCTATATATCGGCCGCTCTTGGTCTATCGGTAGCTCTAGTATATCGGTAGCTCTGGTCTGTCGGTAGCTCTGGTCTGTCGGTAGCTCTATATATTGGTGACTGTCTTTATCGGTAGCTTACTTAGTTCCAGGGATTATGTGTATCGGTAGACTTATGCACATCGGTAGCTCCATTTTGTACTGTCGGAAGACTTGTTCTATGCTTACCCGTAGATTTGTACATATCGGTGACCTTAGCTTATCGGTGAGTCTGTCTATCGGTAGACTAAGTCTATCGGTAGACTAAGTACCGGTAGCTCTATTATCAATAGCTATATGCAGATCAGTGACTAACACTTATCTGTTTTATGTAAAACATATCCGATTGGGTTAGAATTACTTCAGAACTCATATAAACATGGATAAACATTGATTAACATATCTCAAGGACTATTTTAATATTATTATCATCTTGGTAATAGTATATCATAGATTGAGCGAATTTGAATATAGATAAACATTAATTGGGATTATCAAAGTATATGAAAGCATAATTGGGATTATCAGAGTATATGAAAGCATAACTGGGATTATCAAAGCATATGAAAGCATAATTGGGATTATCAAAGTATATGAAAGTATAATTGGGATTATCAAAGTATATGAAAGAATAATTGGGATTATCAAAACAGGTGAGGTCAACAGGTATTTTTTAAACTTTGGGTATTGTTGGTTTAATTTTAGAAATTAAGATTTGTATTTATTTCTCTAAAGGACTATCCTTTTTGGGGATCTTATGATCTTGTACTAACCATTTTGGTTTTGGTTAATCTCTAAAGACAAGGGAAATATATATTTTATCATTTATGGATCATGTGATTCTCTATAAGTTGATTCTAGTGCTTCACGTGTGACCAAGTCACTTTGAATACATATCGTTTGAAAAAATAGATGAGTTAGTGGTAGGAATTTATAAAAGGATAAAAATATACTTAAAAATAATTACATCTCTTTAATTTATTAGTCAATCACATTAATAAATTCCTCATCCATATGAAATGGAACTTAAAACAAAAATGCAATCTATTTTCTTTTCCTACTGGGAAAATAATGACCATTTATCTCATCACAAGATTTCGGTTTTCTTTTTGTTAACATTATCCTGATCATGTTTTCTATCACTCTCCATCAGAACCTAACACTTATTTTATCTTCCATATCCATGTTTTCCTAGATAGAATCCTAGTATGGGTTATCTCGGGGGACCTTTGTACTTATCTTTCTTTCTTTTAAAGTGATAGTTTTATTAACTCTTTTTTCGATGTGGGACTTTAAATGAAGTTCCCAAGCCCAATTTTAAAATTGCGAGGACACAATTTTAAAAAGTGTGGAAGAATGTAACACCCCAAGATTTCATAGTAAGTTATTTTCATTAAACTAATTCAATAGCTTGCGCTATACACAACACCGAGTTCGAGCGCACCACGACCTATAAAACTAACCATTTAGAATGAGATTAGGAATATTAATAACCACATTTTGAATTTTATATTTCTCATATAATTTTAACATTCATATTTTTTGTTTCTTAGACATAATATAAGGACAAATATAATTTTTCAGATAAAAGAAGTATTTTTAAAAAAATGCAGTTTTTCCACCTTTTAATGGAGAACCCTTTTTAAATACAATATTTGACACTTTTACATATTAAATTTGAAAAAATAAAATTCATCTTTAGAATCAGGACATCAAAATTTACTTTGGATGAAATTTTTGTATTTTTCTAATAATATTAATTTTTTATGAATAGTGAGAAATACTGTATTTTAATTCAAAACTGCCTTTTAATATAATTTATTTATATGGTTAGATTATCTTTTCAAATTTGTTTTTAAGTGTAATTAGATTATATTTTTACCATTTAATTAAATTTTAGTCATTTTATGTAATTTCACTTTAAAATTGAACATAAAAAAGTGTCAATCTTTTGATAGTTAATATTTCCTAAAAACACGCTTTTTGTTTTGACAACGGGAAATAATTTTAATTTAATTAAACCAAATTAATTTTTTTTTAATTTGGTAAAAGAGGAATAATTTTTGAATTTGGAATATCAAATATATCTTAGGCTGAATTTTTGGTATTTTTCTAAAAAACTTCAATTTTTTATGAATAGTGAAACCACTAATTAGTAGTTAAAAAACTGACTTTTTCATTTTAATGAAATTTTACCACTTCTGTGAATTGAATTTGAAAAATCTGACATACGTGGTTGTTATTATTAAGTAAAATTTGGTTCAATAAGATAAAAATAATTTTTGGTGGATATAAACTTTTGACTTTTATTTACCACGGTTAAAGGTAAATACGGTAATTCAAGGTAAAAAGAATATTCTAATAATACAAAATTACCTTTACACTTGTCCTAACCTTATTTTATGAGTCATGTCAGACCATGAGTATCCTTGGATCGATTTTGGGACCCCATTGAGCCACTTATGATTGATAATGACACTTTATTTTAATTAACTTAAAGTAAAGACAAAAATGACATAAACGAATATCTCTTAGTAAATCAATTTTTACATGGGGTTATATAAGTTATCTTTTTGACTATAAATATTCATTGGAAAACTAAAAATATTTCCTAAATTATTGTAAATTTTTAAATAATTTTTAGACATCAAATAAATTAAACTATTTATGAAATAATAATGATGTAGTATTTACCTCAATAATAAATGATTTAAATAAATAAGATTATTAATATTAAAAAAATATCCAAAAACTGTCAAATTTTTATTCGATGATTTTATTTCGACCATGAGTAATCTTATCTTAGACTTTAATTAGTTTTGGACTTTTATAAACCGAATATCACTCTAATAAAATAATATTTTCACACTTTCCTAAAGATCCCCTCATCCCTCTTATAAAAGGACACCACTACTAACCCATTCCACACACCTCTCAAGCCCTTTGACTCATCCTAAACCTACCCAAATAATTTTTCAAGATCCTTCTATTACACCTATAAGACTTACCTTAGGCATAAGTCACCTCAAGAAGTCCTTTTAGTTCAAACCAAAGGAAGTTACCCAAATTAAAGGTAACAATTTCTCTTAAATTCATTTGTTTTATTTTGTTTTATTTTACTTATCCCACCCCTAAACTCCTTTTATCCCTTTATTTTATAGAAACACCATTATCCTAAATATAATAGGATTTTCTATGAGAATTTTTGAACTAAACTTACACACACCTCTATCTAATGTGTGACAAACATACTGTTTTTGTGGTTGACAAACTAATGCTTCATGAAACGATGATTGTTCGATTATCTCATACCGCCTCTCATGGTGGAAATTAAGATGGAAATGTATTTATATATGATTTATAATATGGTTATGTTTTATTTGTGCTTCTGTATTTTCCATTTATATCATACCTTTATGGTTTCCATTATGGGTAAGACGTGATAATTTCATTTGACTGAAAGTTAAATTTTTTATTTCTTTTGGGAGGTCGACATACAGAAATGGAAAAGCATCATGGAGGTCTAAAGTAATGCAACCCCAACGAATCATTGATGACAAACTTCATCCCCTCACTAGGAAATGATCCCAAATTAAAAAAGGAAACGATACAGCTATTAGATGTATCCATTGACGCCAGAAAATTTGCTACTGTGTTTCCCTCCCGACATGTATGCGATATCACCATGTGAGACCCCATTAGCACTTTGCATCTCCTGACAGCATAAACAATACTCCAAGGAATTCTTCCCATGTCCATCAGCGCTCGATACAAAAGAAGGGAATCAGTCTCCACCGACGAAACGCAAAGCTGCCTACTGGAGCACATGTCCAGACCCTTGGCCAAATCCAGGGCCTCTGCCTAAAGTGAGTCACCCTCCCTGAACGAAGCAGTGAACGCCGCCCACACTGACCCAGATTTATCTCTCACGACACTGCCCCCATGCATCTCCCCCCCTGCACAGTGACTCGTCCAAGTTTAACATTAGTCCTTCATTCGGAGAGCTCCACCGAATCCATCGACCCTGCCCTACACCACTCGACTGATGTTCTATAGATAGAGGAAGTACCAGAGGACTTACCGAAGGCACCAAGTGACAGTCAGGAGATACCTGAAGCTGATCCCTAACATTGTTTTTCATTTTGAGTAGAATGCATGTCAAGGATCCCGAAGTGTTTTTAGGCCTGCCATCAATCTGGGCCTTCCATATTGTCCAACACCCAGCACTTAGGATGATCGATCTGGCCTTTCTCTCTGCCCCTTGGTTTCCAGCTCCACTAAACCACGCATGTAGAAAATTGTTAGGAGAGCCGTCATACCCATTCCAACCAAAGAATGCCCCATAAGTCTTCCAAATCCCTCTGGCCCATTCACTATCATAGAAAAGATTCCCAACTGACTTTCGGTTAAAATCCCGGCAGCACCAACACCTTGAGGCCATGTTCACACCCATTCTTTGCAAATTATCATCTGTAGGCAGGGCCCTATTCCACACACGCCACACTAGAAAGTTAAATTTCGAAGGGATATCTTTTCACCACAAGGACTCCCCCCATGGATCTGTAGTCCCAACACTCCTCGTCACACGATCAAAATCCTTGATGGAGAAGGCACCCGACGAAGAGCCCGTGAAAACCAGCCGATCATCCTTATCTTTAAAAACAATAGAATTGAAAATTTCCAATTGACTGGAATCAAGAATGGTTTTTAAGAAACATGGGTGAGTACTCGCCTCTTTAAAGGATAAATCCGGGGTAGGACACCCTAGGAACCATAGCCTGCCCACCCCCCAGTCCTGCAGCCAAAATTTGATATTCCCCCTACCCACAATCCATCGGGAGTTATGCTGAAGAATTTCCAGATATGGGAGAGTCAGGTTCCATATCCTCGATGATTTCCTTCTTTGAATATTCACATTCTGACCATAAATATCCTGCATGATTCTGCCCCATAAAGATCGACCTTCCATTTCCTCCCAAGCTAACTTAGCATGGAGCCCCTACATGGTATTTGATACACTTCTCATATTGATACCCCCTTCAGATAGCGGTCTTTCTAACCATTTCCCCGAAGCCCAATGATTCCTACCGTCCATCTGACCATCCCAAATGAATGCCACCATCATCCTTTCCAACTTGGAAATTACACTTTTTGGGACCTTTAGAGTAGAAAGAATATGCATAGTGATGGAAACAAGAACACTATTGACCAGAGTGATGCGGCCTCCAAAAGAGATAAATCTGTTCTTCCAGTTGTAGATACATCCTGTAATATTTCTTATAAGATTGTAAAAGTGATGCACCCTCAGGGAAGAGGGACTAATCAGAGCTCCGAGGTATTCCAAGGGAAAATATACCCTTCCCATTCTCAAGCTGGCTCTCAATAACCTCTCCCTCCTCAAAGAGATCCCCCTTGATGTAAAGAAGAGACTTTTTTCCTTGTTCACCAACTGCCCACTCCACTTGCAATATTCCTTTAAAATCTCATTAAGGACCCTCACTGATCTTTTACTTCCATTGATAAAAATTATGGTGTCATCTGCGAACATCAGGTGGGAAATTCCCCTAGTGACATACCTATTGTGATAAGGAAGGATTTTACCTGATCTGAGCCCCTTATTAATGTAACAACTGAAATCATTTTGCGCAAGAATGAAGAGAGTAGGGGATAAAGTATCCCCTTGCCTGAGACCACGACATGTCTTGAAAAAGCCAAAGTGATTACCCATGAAGGAAGTGGAAATCCAGGCTAAGCTAAAGCAACGAAAAAGGAGGTCTATAGTCCAGTTTGAGAACCCCATAAAAGCTAGGACTCTGAGAAAAAAACCCATTCCATCCTATCATATGCCTTGCTCATGTCCAATTTAACCACCAGGTTTCCCCCAAAAGACCTGTTGTTAATTCCACTGATCATTTCTTGGACCAGACCGTTCGCACCCTGAATTGACCGCCCTTTAATGAAACCATGTTATTCTAGATTCATCCAATCATCCAGGTGAATGGCCAATATTTTATTAAGGATACTGTCTAGGATCTTGTATGGTAAGTTACACATACTGATGGGTCTATATTTATCAATGGACTGAGGATTATTCACCTTCGGGATAAGAATCATTTTAGTAGCACATGCAATATGCAGTAAATCCTTTCCCAGGAAGAAATCCTGAATAACCCAAACTAGATCCCCTTTAATAATCTCCCACGAAGCCCTATAGAAAGACCCAGGAAACCCATCGGGCCCTGGGGAACTATCTGGGTTCAAGGTCCATGCCGCTTCATGCACTTCATCCTCTTCAGTAATTTTCCTTAATTCAGCATCAACACCCTCCGAAACACTGCTGGAGAGACCCTCAAAAATCTCAGCATCCCCACTTGGATACCCCCCTTCCATGGTAGGATTAGGAGCAGCCATTAGAGATTGAATAGCTGCATTAATCATAACACCAACTTCCTCCCAGTTTGAGGAGAAGGATCCATCCTCCCTGTGGATATTGGTCCTCTGTACATGTCGTTGTTCCTTGATGCAAGCATGAAAATACCCTGTATTCTGGTCCCCCTCCTGAAGCAATCTCACCCGAGCTTTTTCTCTAGCCACCCTTTCCTATTTAAGCAGATTATCGGATAAAGAGTCCTTCTTCCTTCTCAGCTTAGAAAAAATGGAGTCATCCCATTCTTGTTCCAATCTTTTCTCCAGACAATCCACCACCTCACTGATCTTAGGGACATCATGGTCGCGGGCAGGGATGGTTCTCCTCCAGCAGCGAAGAAGATTCTTAACCCACCTAAGTTTATTGTGAAAAGTAGTCCATGGATTCCCCCGATATTGAGAGTCCCATGCTTTACGAACCACTTCTAAGAAACCCGGTTCCTGCACCCAAGATGTGGAAAACATATCATGTTCCTCCCGTTTCACCCCTGCCCCCAGGGAAATGAAAAGCGGGGAATGATCAGACAAACTCCGAGTCAAGTGAGTGACTCGGGAGTCATGGAACATAGATATTGCAGCATTGTTCATCAAACATTGATCAAGCCGACAGTATGAACGCCTCCCCCCCATGATGGTTGTTGCATCAGGTGAAGATACTGCCCTCAAAACAAGCATCCAACAAGCCGCTCCGAGCCATGAAAGAAACGAAAGATTGACTGGCATTCCTGGGGAAAACTCCACCCCTTTTTTCTCCTCTGTACTATCCATAATGTTGAAATCTACACCAACAATCCTGGGAGATGCAACAGGATTGAAGCCCTCAAGATCACTCCATAAAGACTCCCTGTCCTGAGCATTGCACTTGGCATATATGAATGAGAAGAAAAACTCTTTGAGCCCCACTGTTATCTTTGTGTTAAGGGATTTCTCCATTTTATTCAATAAATCAACACTGATGTGGTCTTTCCAGAAAATCCATATGTGAGAATTATGAGGGTCTCCATGTAAAAAGCCACGAACTTTAAGCCTTTGAGAAAACTCGGAGATGTTGCTGGATGCATGTTTAGGTTCCAAGAAGGAAACCAGAGAGACTTGATTATTTCTTAACTCACTAAGAAGAAAATCTGATTTGACCCTGGCCCTAAAACCACGGCTGTTCCATATTATGTCTTTACACATTGACACGCACCTGTCTGGCTTTGGCCCCAGACTCTTGGCCCTTTCCCTTAAGAGAAGAGATAACACATTCACCCTCATCATCTCTTGATTTTGACCTGGTTTTAACACCCATTTTCACCTGTGAGGAGGACATAGGAGAAATTCCACTGCTAGACAGCACCCTGCAAGAGACCTATGGAGAATTGAAACACTGGCCCTGACCGTGACTCTGATCCACAGGAGGGGGGGAAGTAGTTGAACGGAGATGAGCTTTAAGCACTGCTGGCGAGGAAGGAGGAGAAGAGATCACTGGGCTGGTCTAAGAGACCACTGGGCTGGTCAAAGTGGGAGACACCGCTGGGCATGGATCCAATAAAAGGAGGGGAAGCCCCTTAGAATTCTGTAACTCTTTCTGCTCACACAGGCCCGAATCTACCACAGCGATGACAGTGATGCAACTACTCGAGGGAACCCAGTTTTCCAGCTTTGGATCCCGAGGTCAAAGGAAACCCCTGATGCCCATCACTGGGGAAAAAAGATCTACCAATGAATGATGAACACAAGTCTCTTTTCCCAGATAACTTCTTACTAGAACCAAAGAACGACAGGGAGAAGCAGTCCCCTCCCCTGCCTGCTTTGAAGAAGATGCAGCCAATGACAGTACATAGGGATTCAAAACCTCACCACATTCGCGACCACTGCCATCAAGGCCTAGAGAAGGGCCCCGATCAGAAGACTGATAATTCACCTGAACTTCATCACCCTTCAAATGCACTTTTCGGCAGACCTACAAAGAGTGGCCAGAGAGATGACAAAAAGAACAGAACCTGGGGTAAACATGGTAGACCAGCGGTTGAAGCCTATCCGACATCCCTTCAATCTGCAAAACCAGATGATCCTGAAACAGACGAGAGAGATCCATCTCAACGCACATCCAAGCTACTGGCGCCTCTGCCAAACGAAGAGTGAGAGCATCCGCACACAGGAAGCAACCCAAAGAATCTCTGATGACCTTAAGAATGGATTCGCTCATGAGAGGCAGAGGTAACCTAGGCATAGAGATACAGACCGCCGCGCGAGAGAATTCTCTTCCTTGATGTACATCCATCGACCAACACGAGAGGGAGAACCTCCAACACCCCACAAACTGAGGCCTCATACACCAGGCAGTGACAAATTCTTCCCTGGACTCCATCACGATGTAGAAGGATTTGCGATCTAGAATCGACACCGAAGCCGACCGATCCAGATTCCAACGCCTCACGCAGTCTTGGAAAATCGCCAGAGAAGGCTTATCCACACTGAACCTAGAAACCAACATCCACTGGAGATTCAAAGCTGCCTCCTCAAATGACGCCGCTAAAACCTTGAGCACCGACGAACCTTTTTCCAAGAAAGCAGACGCAACATCCCGGCCGGCCGGAGCATCACTCTGAGGCAGATCGACACCTGGAGACTGATGCTGAAGAAGGTCATCCTTGAAAGAGAGACCTGGAGGGCGAGGAAAACCCACACCGGACGTCGAGGAGCCTGGCGCAGACCCATTTACCAAGAAACCAGATCCGACCTCCGAGCCCGCCGATGCAGCGCTCTGAGGAAAATCGACACCCGGTGGATGCTGCTGAACGATGCATTTCTTTTCTTATTTCCAAATGTTATGTACTATTATAAATACATATATATACTATATTTATAATATATATATTATATCTAAATCATTTATATCATTTTGGAGATAATGGACTTTTGACCACATGGAAAAATTGTAATTATAACAAGTTCATTTTTGACTCATGTTCCGAACATCGATAAAATATCCAATATGAACTCAAATAATTAACTAATTGTTATATAAAGGTAATAAGTGATATAAAAGGAATAATAAACTTGGAAAATTTTCTTAATAAAGTAGAAATTAACTTAAGATTATTATTCAGGAAGAATAAGGAAATACAAGACAAGTCGGACTTGAGGTAAGGTGTTTCTTATCTCACTTTTAATTCTGTGATATTTCCATTGTTCGCCACTTATTTATTGCATGTGGTGTATTGTGTACTACCATTTGATATATATTATCATTATTATCTTTATATTCATGGTATTCTGTGATTAATTTTGTGGTTATTAACGTTTTTTCATACGTCTAGATTGATTACAATAATGTAAGGGTTTCTCATCTCACTTTTTATTCATGTGAGTTTCTTTCTATATTGGACACTATTTACTTTTTTGTGGCGTATGTACTGTCCATGATTGTATTAACTGTGTAATATAATTTAATTTATGGTTATTTACATCATCATTGTATGATCATTATTTCATGGGGTGTATGTTTCGTAAGTTACCAAATCGGTAAGGGAATTTCAAATGTCAATTTCCACTAATTCAAATTTACGCATACTTCATTGATTATTTTACTCCAAGATTATGTGGGAAATCACTATTTATTATTTATATAGTAATTTCCAATCCTATTTGTGTGGATATACTCTTGATACACATAATAACTCCATTGAGAATTTCTCAAGTCGTTGATATGAACTAGATAAGAGTAATCTTAACTCAATTTCCATTCATTGAGTTAAACATCCAAGTCATTGGTGTTGTTTTTACAATAATATGTGTGAATGTACTATTATTGATTTAAACATAATATCCAATCATATTGAGTGTATTTATAATTTTCCCACCTAATTATCTAATTTATTTATCCTTAATCTAAGGATACCGTTTTTATAAGGGACTTTATCTAAATTTACATTCCATTGAGACTTCTTTGTTGTTATGTACCAATTAACTTTTATATGGTGTATATACCTTCCTTTGACATAATATATCACTAAATACATTATTCTCAAGATATTATAATGTTTTTATTATCTCAATTATTTGTATTCAAGCGTCTGTCATTTGTTTAGGAACTCTATCTAAAATATCAGTTTAAATGTTTTAAATATTTATTCTTCTAAATCATTCTAATTAATGTCCATGTATTAAAAATGGGTTTAAGGACTTATTTATATAGACATTAATGTTTTAAAATTAAAATTCCTTTTAAAAGTTTCAAATTGGTATGGGACACTTTGATTCAGAAATCTATTTTAAATGGCTTCTTGATAAATAGTGAGACTTTTAAATGTTTTCAAGAAAAAAGGGGGATATTTGTATCAAATAGTTTTGATGATTATTTCATCTATGTCAATATCCTTAATTATTCTATATTGAGGTTAATCAATTTTAATAAAATATTTTATATTGTATTGAATGAGTTATGTTTGACTGTGGATGTGCTATTTTTATACCATTCATGGGTTGTGGTTAAAATATTGACATTTTGTACGCTAGTTTTAATACAAATGTTCAGATTATGTTTCAACCTTTTCATATGAGGAATGAATTAGACATAGTAAGTGATGGGTGTATCCCTCTATAGATCCTAGATGAATTAGTAGGTCTCATGAGACAAATAAATGTGGAATTGGCCGAGGCCTTTCCTAATTTTTGATATATGGGTTTGGCCAAGGCCTTAATATCTTTTAGATGTCTTAGCCGAGGCCTTGACAAAATGTTTTAGAATATCCGACATTATTCATTCCATCATTATGATATTAGATATTGATATTTCATGTGGTTATTTGACTAGTATAATACCCATTATTATGTTTTATTATGGTATTATTTACTCAACTCATATTCCTGCCATAAAGTGTTCAAGTTTATTATTTATAAAGGCATGTGTTTTAAATTATTCACCATGACTAATGTTTATGTTATCATCCATTGTATTTCGTACTCTTACTGAGAATCTAATCTCACCTATTTCTTATGTTTTATTTTCTTAGGATTCCAATAAGTGTATTATGATTGATATTTAGGGTTATTCTAGGGGATTAATAGAGTTATCAAAGGATAATTTATGTCGTGTTTTATTTTCTAATGTGTAATGTAATGTTCATGTATGTAATCTATTTTCCAAGACTACTAAACTGATTGGTCTTTTAGTACATTATTCCTTGTAATCATGCAAATTTATTAAAATAATTCACCAGCTCCAGGCTTCTGGGGTTGAGACAATACATGGAATCTTGGATGATAGATTATAGGGATTATTTTCATTCTATAATTAGAGAATGGTGATTTTCAAATTACATATCTAGAAACTTTGGTAGAGTTCATATTACCAATTAAAAATTTCATTAATTATGGGGAATATATAAGAGAACATTTAATTGAATCATGGACGTTTTCTTGTACAGAAGGAAGTGAAACATTTTCTAGGCCTTTGGAAGAACTTGATTTTTGGGGGCCAGTTGGATGGATTAGGTTTTAGAACCATTTTGAAGAAGTATGGGATATTACTCATGTATATATTTTCATAGCTATAAGTGTAAAATATGGGTCTTTATATCTAACTAGAAGATAATTGGGAGTTATACATACTGAATTTTCATCTTTAAGATGTTTAGAAATTTAAAATAATCAGTTTGGGTACCTCAGTGAGATAGGTATGAAGATTTTAGTGGAAAAGGGAATACTAAATATGGATCATTTAAACATTGTAATATGTGAGGGTTGTATAAAAGTTAAGTAGTGAAATATTTCATTCAATATATCTATAAGAACACAAAAACTTATTAATATGGAATTGGTTCATATAGATATTTGGAGACCTTCCCCAATTCATTTTGATGGAAGAGGTAAATATTTTTTTACCTTCATTTTTGATTCCACATGAAAATTATGGGTATAAATTATGAAACATAATAGTGATGTTTTTGTGATATTTTTTCAATAAAAGACATGTTGGAAATAGAAACTATAAGTAATATAAAATGTATGAGTTCAAACAATAGTGGTGAATTTATTAGTCAGAGATTCTAAAACTACTATAAATATAGAGGGATCCTACATGAGAAGGATATTCTAGAAACATCTAAAAAATGATGTTTTTAAGAGAATGATTTATAAATTTATGGATAAAACAATATTTATTTTGGTATATTCTAGTAACCCTAAGGAGTTTTGGGTGTAAGCAGTCAGAACCAAAACTTACTTAATCAAAAAAATTCCATCGACAATAGAAGGACATAAAATACAGAAATAACTACGATCTAAAAAGATTACAGATGTTTCTCAACTCATAGTTATTGAAAATTTACCCAATATTCATGTAGATGATAAAAAAATATTTAATATTGAAACTAAATATTAAGAATTATTCTTCATATATGATTGATATGAGGTTTTCTGTTTTTTTCTTTGTGATGATGAGAAGAGAAAAGTTTTCAAGAGTATGAATATACTCTTTAACATGTAGATATTATGGAAAGATTGAAATTTGTAGAATAATAAGGTTAAAAATAAATTTTAACTTCAATTTAAGTTGATATGAATAGTGGTTTCAGAAAATCACAGGTTTAGGAAAACTCATGTATCTCTGAGTCTCTCAGAAGATCACATATTCTGAAGGGAAGTTCAGTGAGTGGTGAAGAAAGTTTAGAAGTTCTACTAGTAGAAATAATACCTGAAAGATTAGGAACTGAGGAATTTTTATCTAGTGTTTTATAAGGTAATGTTCTAGAAGTTATGATTTTAGAAATAGTTGACTCATAGGCCAATTTAAAAAATATTATATGATTAGATGATTGCTACATATCTATGGAGAAGATATCTATTTCTTAATTTTAACAGATGCTAGAGAGACAGAAAGTATGGAATAAGTAGTTAATCTTGGTATTTATTGAATGTTGTAAGCTAACCTACTTACCACAAGGGAAGAAAGTACTTGAGAAAATGTGGGTATTTTGGTTAAAAGAATAAGCTGATAGAATGAAGAGGTGTAAAAAATGGCTGGTTGTGATAGTGTTTTAACATATGGATGGTAATGACTTCTATGAGGTATTTTTCTATTAGTTAAGAATAATTCCATCTAAATAGTTTTAATATTAGTTGCTTCCTGAAATTTTCATCTTAAAAAAATGGGTGCGAAGAGGGATTTTATTCATGGGGATTTGGAGGAATAAGTTTATTTTAAGTAAGCAGTTGGTTTCATGGATAATAATAATTAGATCTTGGTTTGAAAACTAAAACTACATATTTATGGTTTAAAATAAGTTCTAAGGTGTTGGAACCATAATTATTATTACTTTATAAAAGAAAAAGGATTCACATAAAGTAAATTTGATTATTGTTGTTACCATAAGAATTTCAATAGAAATGACTTCATAATATTACTTTTGTAGGTGAATGATATGATATTGGGGATTCTAAACATTCATATAACTGAGAAGTTGAAGGAGGAATTTTATGGATCGTTTGAGAAGAAATATATTGGTGATGAAAATAAGTGCCTAATCATAAGAATTGAACATGACAGGAAAACAAAAAGATTTGTTTTATCATAGAAGAATTACATTCAGAATATATTATAGAGAATAAAAATGAGTAGATTTAAATAGGTTTAAAATCCTTTTACTAGTCACTTTTAACTTTTGAAGTATCAGGTACCATAGAAATAAGAAGAAAATAAGTACATATAGAAAGTTTCATATGCTTTGACAGTCATAAGTTTGATGTATTAATTGGTGTTAAATCATTTTTATATTGGGCATACAATAGGAGTGGTCAATTGATTCACAGAAAATATATGGAAAGATTGTTAGAAAGATATAAAGTGAATTATTTGGAATATCAAAGGAATGGAATTTATAACTCATTATTTTTGAGATTTTGATCCATTACTTGGGTTTTTAGATGTAGAATTTGGGGGTGATTTTGATTCTCAGAAGTGAATAATCAGATATGTTTTTATTTTTATGAGAACCATGATTAATTGAATGTATAGGTCACAACTGGTGATTTCATATTCTACAATAGAAGAAATGTATGTTCTATTACATAATCTATCATGGGGATTGTGTGGTTGAGGAATTTAGTTGAAGAACTGGGTCGTATTCCTAGAAAATAGTTTCTATACATTGATAGTTAGAGTGAGATTAATTTTTCTAGGAATATACTATTTAATTAAAGAACTAGACACATTTATTTGAATTACCATTACATACAAAAGATTTTATAAGATGGTGAGTTGAATTTAAGACACATAATTGGAAAATAGAATCCAGAATACATGTTTACTAGGAGTTTGGGTCTAGAAGTACTAAGGTCAAATCAAACCTTAGTGAGGTTTGGGTGAATAGAAAAAGGTGAAGAATCATTGTACATAGAATAAGTTGAAGTTGATTTAATGGTTTTATCTAAATTAGTATTAAAATGGGATATTGTTTGGATTAAATGAAGTCTACTTCAGTTGTTTGAAGTCATTAAAATAGAAAGATTGACCCCAGAAGATCCATAGTTCATCCAAGTAGGGACAACAACAATGTATTCATATTCTTTATGAAAGGAGGTATGAAAAGATGATTGTTTATAATGGGATTATACCAATGTTATTAAACACATGATGGTCTTGTTTTGGATGCATTTCTTGCACTTCTAAAATATAAGAGATGTTTAGTTAGATTTGTTTTGGTTTCAACTTTACTTGATGTGGTGGTCATACTGGGAATTTCTAAAAGAGATTAGCAATGGGAATAGTGGAACAGATGGAATCCTATATTTCATAGAGCTCAGTTCAATAAGATTAATGAATGCGACTCTCTATAAATAGGGGGGTGAGACCACCTTTTGTTTTGTACTAACACTAAGTGTGAAATTTTTATTTCTTGTCTTAGTAATCCAAGTGACCTTTAAAGTTCTTAATTTGTAAACTTTTATTTCCAAGGATTGGAATGCAGAAATTCTTCTCCCAAGGATATAGGACTTTCAATTCAAACCACATAATACCAAAGTGTTTTATATTACTTACATTTAATTTCATTTCATGAATGTATTGTATTCATTTGATTGAACAAGGGTATAATTATTTAAATATTGTGTGGTGATTTATGTGAACATTTTTTATTCCATGTTCTAAAACACTATTATTTAGAGAGTTTCTTATATATTATGTTTTTTCTAGAGTGATTTCATAACAAATTATTCAAATTGTTTTTAAAAAGGATAATACAAAGGTATTATCAGCATATTTAAGAGCCAAAAATATTATTTTCCTTTTTTCTTTTAGAACTTATAAGGTTATTTATTGAAATATTATTTACAACCCATTATTTTTAAGGGGTTTATTTGGTGTCTAAAATTGTTATATGTTTATTTTCCATGTTAAATTCATGATTACAAGCAAATTATTATGTAACACATGGGATAAAAATTATATATCTCTCTAATGAACTAGGTACTATGATATATCTCATCAGATTATGCGTATTATTCCTGAATATGATGCTATTTTGGTTCACATTTTATGAAATCATGACTTTTCCTCAAATTTTATGCATGAACATGATACTCTATTTATTCACAACTGATGTGTGGGGGTTTTACCACAAACATATAATGTTTCAATATTAATCATATTTCATATTCCATAATTATTTCAAATAATACCCTCATGATTTTGATGATGATCATTTTATTATGATATAGTGATAATTATTATGATCATGTACTATATTGTTCTTATCTCATATTCCTTTCCTTTTATTCTGCACCTTATGAAAATTTTATCTCACCCTTTAATTTATTTATATCCTTAAGTGAAGAAATATACTAAAGAGATCATGAAATCTATTATGAGGAATTATTTAAAGGAATTAAGTAATATTTAATGTTTTATTATTTATTATGTTATACACATCTAATTTTACCTTAATATTAATCCTTTTGATTCTAGATTATATTATTATTTTATGTATTTTAAAAATTATTTAATAATCATATATGAATGATGTGAGTTGTTATAGTCAGTATTAAATAAATTTTTATTTAATTTTGGAATTTTTCTAGTGAAATATAACCTAGGATAAACTTAGGGATCCCTTAAGTGATTAGATTAAAAATGATTTAAAAATGAAAATAAGTTATTTATTCATGATTTATTGACTTTTTTTTTGTTTTAACCTTTTTATTTTTGAAAATATAGGGAACCAGGTAAAATGAGCCAAAAAACGAATTGGATGGAAAATGAAATGATTTTCCAAAAAACATTCCGAATGCAATGGGAGGTGGAGTTCAAAACCACATAGAGGTTATTAACCACTTGTACTAGATTATGTATAATAACCTAAACCGTGTCAAATGTACCACTTCACCCAAGAAGAAGAAAATGGACATCGAGTCCTCTATGTTCCAAATACTACCAATATTAAGTGGACCTTCTAATCCACATGTTTTAGACCAATGGTTAAACTCCATGGAAAATTTATTTTCCATGGTTCATTATTTTGAGAAGGAGAATGTTACTCATGTTTTCTACGATTTAGAAAGAAAAACTAATAAATGGTAGACATTGAACAAGAAAAAAATCTGAAGGATAAAGTGGAATCAATAGAGTGGTATGTATTTAATAATATATTTATTAATAAGTATTTCCCTTCAAATATTCACCCTAAGACAGAGAGATAAAACTATATCTTTACCAAAAAGAGAGTGAATTTGTTTAAACTTATGAGGAGAATTTCACAAGGCTTTAAAGGTACCAATGGGTTTTTTATCAATAACTATATAAAAATAGATAGATTATTTTTTGGTTTAAAACCACACCTATGAAAACATATGGATATACAATACTTTGAAAGTTATGAATATGTGTTTTGGTGTTATCTCAATGTAGATATGGAATTCAGATAAAGTTTCTATGGACATGGACATAAGTAGAGAAGGATCAAGTTTCAAGTAGGAGGATAAAAAGTTAAAAATAAAAAAATATCCAACCAATCACTTTCCAATGATGTGGAAAGAAACAACAAGGAATTTTACTCAACGGAATGAGGAAATAATTCAAGTTTGGAAGAGAAGGGTATTATCTTCACAAATTTTGAAAAATATATGAAGACACTAATCAATATAATATTGGAAAAGAATGCACCACCCATGGTCCAATGCTTTAACTATAAGGAACTTGGTCACTATTTGAGTCAAATAATCAAACCAATGTCTTTCAATGGGAACAAATTTTTGAAACCAATTAAAAATATGGACAAAGGGAAAGTTTATTCCATCACTACCATTGAGGGGGAGGAGGAAAATGAAGTAATGTAAGGTATACTTACTATTAATTTAATAATAGAGAAAGTTTTATTTGAATCACCTTTCAAACATTCCTTTATATCATTAATTTTTTGTAAACTTATTGAATCTCCTCCTAGATACGTTAATGTTTATATGTCTACAAAAAAACTAGTGGTTTTATTGTTGTAACCCAAGTATTAGATTCTTCTGAAATTATCATATATGGGAATATTCTTACAGAAAATACACAACCATTAATTTGATAAAATTTCATGCTATACTGGGTGTAGATTTTTTCTCATTAAATAATTATCACATAAATTATTGATAAAAGTAAATATCATTACATATTTTTAATCATCCTATTATTTGATATAGATTCAAATAAGATTATGAATCCCCTTTAGTGAATCCATCAATGATGTGAGTGTTGATACTTGATGAAGAGGCATCTTTTGAATAGTCGAGTTAAAAGAAATAATCATATTTGAGGAAATGACCATTTTGAGGGATTATATTGATTTTATCTCAAATAATTTACCAACCTTCCCCTAGATCACGAGGTAAAGTCCTCAATAGAACTTATACCCAAAGAAACACATATATCCAACAACATTTATAGGATAGACTCGATAAAACTGAATTATTTAATGAGTAATTATAAGAGAATTTAGAGAAGGGATTCATACTCCCTAGCACATCACCATGGGGTTCATTGGTTCTCTTTTACAATAATATGGATAGATCAAAGTAGCTATGTAGTGAAAACTAGTAACTCAAAAAATTACTATAATGAACAAATATTTTCTACCAAAGATTGATTAATTGTTTTATTAACATCAAGGAGGTTAGTAATTCTAAAAGTTATATATTTATTCTAGATATCATTAGATAAAGGTAAAGATATAAGATATCTATAAGATAGCCTTACATAAATGATTTGAACACTATGAGTTTATAGTGATTCTATTCAAACTGAAAAATGACAATGTAATATTCATGGACTTGATCAATAGAGTCTTTAGAGACTACCTTGATAAATTTTTGGTGCTATCCATTGATGATATTCTCAAATATTCCAAGTGAAATTTATAATATTAAAAGAATAAATGAATTATGGAAGTAACATTAAGGAAGGATAAGTTATATGATAATTTTAGAAAATTTGGATTTTGGATGTATAAGTCACATTCTTAGGGAATTTTGTCAAAAAAAGGGATATTTTTGGACTTTTTGAAGAAAAATATGATTGAGAAATGTATAATACCTCCAAGTGTCATAGGAATTCATTGTTTTAACAGATTAATTGGGTACTACAAACACTTTTTGAGGTAATTGTCATGATTGTATAACCCACTAACCAAGTTAACATGTAATGAAGTAAAATTCGTCTCGACTGATGAATATGAAGTGGGATTCAAGGAGTTAAAGAAGAGGCTAATCAATAAACCTGTAATCACACTACTATAATTTGGGGAAGTATTTATGATATACTATGATTCTAAAAATAATAGATTTAAATGAATACTCATGAAAAATTATAATGTGATAGGATTTGCCTCTCAAAAATTAAATATTTATTAGAAGAACCATCCAACACATGATTTGGAGTTGGCTACAATAATATTCACATTGATTATATGGAGTAAATAACTTTTATAGAGATAAGTTTGTAATATATAATGATCATAAGTGGTTGAATTATATATTCTCATAAAAGGAGATGAACATCAACCAATAAAGATGGATTGAGTTAATCAAGGACTATGATTTCTTAATTCACTAACATATTGAAATGGAGAATAATGTGGAATATAATATATGTATAAATGATCCTAAAACATTATCCATGATGAGAATTAAAAAGTATCCAATATTATTAGACATTAAAATGATAGATATTATAATTATAAAGGAACAACATCACACCTTTGTTAAATGATTGCTTGACCATCCATTATAGAGAGGATAAAGTAATATCAAAGGGATAATGTGGGGATAAAAAATAAGGTGGATGATATAATAAAGGTGTAATCCTTAGAATTTAAAATTGAAAGATAAGTAGTTTTAATATTTGGGACACTACTATATAAACCATTTTAACATGGGATAAAGAAGTCTATATTGATTAATTCTCATATATTAATAATTTCTATCCACCCAAGAAGCACAAAAATATATAAATATATTAAATTTAACTATTTGTGTGAAAATATGAAGAAAGAGATTGTTTAATATATATAAAAGTTCTGCATGTGCCCAAAGTGAAGTTAGAAAAGAAAATTTCCAAGGGGATAATGAAACTATTACCTATACCTATATGAAAATAGAAGAACATCACCATATATTTTTTAATTTATTTTCCCAATAGATCTAAAGGAAATAATTCCATATGGATTGTAGTGGACCATCTTATAAAGACTAATCACTTCTTTACTATTTTATAGTAATTATCATTCAATGAACTTCAAAATATATATTAAGTAAGTGATAAGGTTGTATGGAACACCACTATATACTACATCAGATAGAGATCCAAGGTTTACATCTAACTTCTATAAAAATAATCAATATTACTTGAATACATTATCAAAATTTAGAATGCAATATCTCACCTAGACCAATGAAAAATATAAATATACTATCCATACACTTTAAGGAATTTTATGATCCCACTTTATGAACATTAAAGAAGGCTTGGATCAATGTCATTCATTGGTAGAGTTATTATACAAAAATAGCTTCTAATTAAGCATTCAAATGGATCCTTATGATGCTATCAAGGAAAATGAGTGTATAACTACAATGTTTTGGTATAAATTTAGAGAGAATAATCTATTGGGACCTAAATTGGTCAAATAAATGCCATAGAATTTCAAAACTATTAGGAAACAAAATAGTACAACATAGTGTCGATAAAATAGCTATATTGACAATCATCGATGAAACATGAAGTTTAAAGTTAGAAATAAAGTATTTAATTATATATCCCCTAGTAAGAGAGTAAGATGTTTTGAAAATAATGTAAATAAAAGTCCCAATTACATCATCCCCTTTGATATTTTTGATTATATTAGAGCTGTGGCCTATCGACCAACACTCCACCAAACCTATTTCAAGTGTATGGCGTGTTCCATGTATAACTATTAAGAAAGTAAATACCTGATCCCTCACATGTATTGAAACTATAGTTGTTATAGTTTTATTATGATCACTCTTATGAGGATCATTTAGTAAAGATATTTAACTATAATGAAAAAGTTCCATAGATCAAGACAACTCAACATATCAAAGTACATTGGAGAAACCATAAGTACTCAAAAGAAACATTAGAAACAAAGAATGAAATGAAACAAAAGTTCCATAATCTATTCTAAATTTAGGATATGAGTTGACCATTCAAGGATGAAATTTATAAATGGGTAAGAATGCAACAAACAATGTTTTTATATAAACAATTATACTTTTGATTAAATATATTTCATATTTAATAATATAGTATAGTATAAAACCCATGAACCACATAATAAAATTCATAATAACTTCAACATATTAATTTAATATAATAATTTTAAATAATAATACAATTAAATAAAAGTGTTAAAAACAATACAGTAATTTTTTGATATAGAGAAAGTATACATGTATTTTTGGTAAAACATATATGATTTATTTTCATTAAAATATATTTTAAAGATAATTTTAAAATTTAAACCGAATTTTATTTGCAATGTTTTTTAAAATGAACTATTTATTTTTATATAATGATAATTTGATTTTATTAAGTCATAATTAATATTTCAAAAGATCATAAATTTGACTGTGTCATAAAAATTGATATTTTCAATAAATAAGAATTTTTATTTAACAATTTAATTTCTCATTTTTAAAAACTTATTTTGATAAAATAATTTTATTTTAGAAATAATCATTTAAAAATTATATAAGAGTAAAATGTTAGGGTTTTTATTAAAAATTAATATTTTTGTGAGTAGTAAATAATAGAGTTTTTATTAAATACCATATGTTTTATGACATCATAATGAAATAATATTGTCTTAAAAAATTATAAAACATTATCCTCAACTAAATATGTATTTAAGGAGTAATATAACGTATTTAAAAAAATATTGTGAATTTAGAAACCTATGTTTTATGTTTTAGAACCTAAGTTATATTTTATTCTAATAAAAATATATTTTTTATTCTTTACCTTTAATTAATTAATCACTAGATTCTATTCTATTTTTACTTAGTTTAAATGTAAAATAATACTCCCTTGTTTATAAATGAAATATTAAATTTTATGAGAATGAAAAATATTCATAATTATTTGTACTAAGTGATAAAATAATCAATATCTTAACCCAAAATATCCCTCTCTTCCGGTATAAATTACCACTCCCTTCCACAGGAAAAATTTACTTTCCACTCATCAAATCCCTAGATATTCCTATCTTCTCACTCCTAAAACTATTATAACCTTTTTATATGTTATGGAGTAACATAAAATTAATACTAAAAGGATTTAGAAAATGTTAAAATCATTAATGAAGAGGTAACACATATTGTTTTTTCATAGTTTATGTCTCTTATTATATAAAATCTCCCGAACAATTTCCCTTTTATACCTTTATAAAATATTTCTCATATAATCATATAGCATATTAATGTTATTATTATAATGGTATGACTATTTTAATCTATTTATAATATACATTGTCCCCTATTTTGGCACGTCTCATTGATGATCAGTTTCATCAACCTATGAGAGCATTGTCAATGATTTAGTTACCACAAACTACATGGATTGTTAGTTTAGATTGTAAAATATAAATGTATTTTAATGTATTATAATCTTCTATAAATAATTTTACAAAATTATAAATTAAAAATAATCAATATAATGAAATAAAAATAAAATAAAATAATTTAAAAGAAATCAAGCCTCCAAGATATTCTCTCTTTAAATGAATTAGTAGTAAATAAATTTCAAGGATTTTAAATGACCAGGAATGAAAAAAATAATACAATTCAATTCTTTATTCATTTCTTAATAAAAATAAGTTTATTATATATGGGGAAACATGTTAAAATATAATGAGAACTAATGTAAGGGTAACTCTCAAAGACAATTCATTCTTTAATATTATCCCTTTTTTCTACTATATTTCACTATAAAAATTTCCTTATACCAATAGAAATTTAACGACAGACAATATATATTTTTGGTAAAAATGAGTATTTCCAATAGTTATAATGTTTGTATGATATTAATTTCATGTGTCAAAAAATCTTTTTAACAACAAATATATTCGTTAATAATAGTTTTTAAATACCAACAATTCTTTTACAAATAGTTAAATCTATTGCTTTATTGTTTCAATACCAACATTTTTTCAACAACACATGAATCTATTATTAATAACCATTATTACCAATATATTTTTTAACTTAAAAATAATGTTATAATAATATATTGAATAAAAAAACATTTTATCATTATCCAGTAAAGTAAAATAATTTTTTATGTTATCATTTTTATGTCCAATGATAATATTAAATTTATCATTTTTTTCTATTTTGTTAAAATATCCCGTTATATTTAATAATCAATTTTTTTTCATGTACATTTATCTAACATAAAAAAATAATCAACATAAATCCAATAAATTATTAATATGACTTCAATAAATATAAAATATGAAAATCAATTAAGTAATACTATTTTAATACTATTTATATTGACATATTAAAATTTTATTTTAAATTAAAGATAAAACTATAAATTACTGTAAAAATTTAAACAATTGATATTATATTTGAAATAATTTGAAATAATTTTATATATTGAATGATTTTTTTATTTTCTTTATTTGAAAATTATAGAATAAAAATAAATAAATAATTTATTTATGAATTCAATTTTTAATTAATATATTAAAATTTTAACCTATTTACCTCTAATCATGAAATCTTCAATATTATTTCATGTTGAAACCCATATCATATCACTATTTATTATTCCTTCCCTAATATTTTATCCTCTCCTCACATTCATGTGCAATTAATCCTCGACTAACCGTATCCATATTTATTTAATCCTCCTAGAATTATTATTCAATCATTCAACCATGCATGTCTACAAAACCATTTCTCTATCTTCATTCGAAGCTATCAGGGTTTAATAAATATTTACATAAAAAACCTATGAAGTTTTACATCTCCCTAAAATCCATCTGATTCAAAATTTTCTAGTGTCTCCCATAACCCATGTCTTGTTTTAATAACCCAGACTTTTTAAATGATAATTGCTTCATAAATAAATTTGTGCAATATTATATAATATAATTATTATACACATAGAGCACATAGAGAAACCATAAAAAATATAGTTCATTAATAAATATTATTACATTAGTATCTAAAAAAACCAATTAAGATTCCAAACATTAAAATTGGACAAAAAATATAAAATAAAAAAGCTAAAATGGTAAAATATGGATTTCCCCAATCTGTTAAAATCATCATCCCCATGAAAAATAATATAGAAATGAAACAAATATATTGATAAACCAATCATCATCTTAGAAAATGGAAATATATAACCTTGGGAGAAATTATAGTGAATATTGAGAGAAATAACGAATATGTATTTGTAGGATGTAATGTGACCATTTGAATAGTATTTTGACCATTGGAAGTGTAACTTGAATGCTAAGAATAGTAACCTGACCATTGGGAATAATAACATGAAAATTGGGAATAATAACTTGGCCATTGAAATAGTAATTTAACCTCAAAATTTTAAAGAGTGATATAAATAATTTTTATCAAAAGTAATATAAGTAAATATAAATATTATAATTCCATAATATAAATATCATTATTAAAAAACTCAAAAAAATATACGCACATTTTTAATAAACTATATTTTAACGTATTTCATAAAAAACAAATTTTTTATATTAAAAAATAAAATTACCTATGTTATAAATTTATTTTGAAAAAAATGATTTTTTTTTGAAATCATGACACTAAAATTGTCTATGGGTTATTTTTTGGTAGTTTTCTAAAATACTATAATTTTTAGGTGAATAGTAATGTTATAGTTTTTCATGTAACCAGTGTATCTTAAATTACATAATTCATGATGTAATAATGAACTAAGATTTTATAGAAGTTTATGTTTAGAAAAAAATATTTAATCTAAAAAACGCCATTAATATATAATAATCTTAACTTAAACACCTAAAAAGGATTTTCCAAAACCTAAGTCAAAAGTGATCACTTAAAATAATAATTTTTTATACCTTACTTTTTAATAAAATAATTATAATTATTTATGGCTTTAATGTACTAAAACCATTCTATTATATTTATATATTATTTATATTGTTAAGAATTCACTATTACAACTTTTACCTTTGATTTAATATTTTATTCTAAAAATACCCCTCACCTCAAGTATAAATAACCCATCTCCCTCTCCTTGGAAAACCACTGCCACCTCATTTAACTATGGTAAAGTTCCACCAAAATTATGTCTATTATGGACTTATAATCTTTAGGTATGTGTTGGAGTTAACTAACTCCATTTATCAAGGAAGTATAGTGTCGTATAAGAGAAGCCACACTATTGAAAGACTGGTGTTTTTTTTTCAAACTCATATTTCATTTCATTTTTCTTTTCTCTCTTTTATCAATTTATTTTAAAATAAAAATTTCTAATATTTAGTTAGGCATAATTTCAACATTTTATTAATGATGTTAACTTACATTAAAAAAATATATTTTTGGTGTATTTATACATTATACCTATTTTTATTCATATTTGGACAATGTTCCCATTAACAGTCAGTTAACCGCCAATGTGAACATTTCTAACTTATTTCATATCACCAACCTAATGGATGGTAATAATAAATTATTTATAATATATAAAGGTATAAATATATGTATTTTATGATTCTATAATTAATTGTACTAATGTTTAAAATACCTTGAATAAAAATTGAAAGATCAATTAAAAAGGATAAATTTTTAAGGGAAGCATGATAAAAATAATTCCCTTTTACCTATGAAATTATGAAATATAATAAAATTATTATATTTTTTGAATAGTAGTGAAAATTAAAATAATTCTCTTTTGGATAAATGCTTTAATAATCCTATGTTTATTATTAAGTAGGTGGAAAAGTGATGAAATAATGTTGGATTTAAGGTGAGAGGAATCTCAAACCCAACTCCCTTTCTTTGGGTTATCCCTATTTCAAATCAATTTTAGAATGGATATTATTATAATGTTTCCTAAATATCCTTTAACTATTCTTCCATTTTATTTTAGGTATATACATGTTACTACCTTTATTTATAATCCAAATACAAGGATTTTTCAAAAAATGATTTTCTTTCCAAAACACATCTTTTAATCCTCTTGAGTTGTTTCTTATTCATTCAATAATGATGATGTCTATACCAAATATTTTTTGCATTATTCTTTTGGAAACAACAAGTTTACTCATGAAATTTTACTTCATGATAATATTATGAAACACATTCTTTTATATGGGTTATTTTACAACTACAATTGTTATACATTCTATGTGGCATACCGTATTAGGTAAATGTTATGATGTTAAGGGTGGGACAAGAATTATATATCCCTTTAATGAATTGTTTAATGTGATGTACATCCATTTTATTCATTGGTTAATGTTAAGTGATTGATTATGTAATATGTATAAAAATTATGCAATCTTTGTTTTAATTATGATACTATGATTATGCACATATGTTATGTGTGGACATGATGCTAGATTTTTTCACAACTATGTGTGGTATTTTACAACCATGACATGATATTTTATTTTTATGCATCACCATATTCCATAAATTTATCAAATATTTCCATCATTATTATGATGATAATCCTATTCTTATGATGCGATAATGATGACTATTCTCACGCATGTTATATTGATTCATTTACCTTATTCATCCTCTTACTGATATTTTATATCACCCCTTTCTTTGAGGTATATCCTCAAGTGACTACATGTACTAATGATAAAATGGGATTTTAGAAGGATAAAGAAGAATTATTAAAATAAATTTTTATGTTTTATTATGTATAAGTGATGTATTATCATAATTTTACCAAGATAGTAAACCTTTTGGTCCTTGAATGTATAACTATGATATTGTGTATCTTGGAAAAAATGTAATATTTATGTAAGTAAAAGTATGGGTACTATAGTTGGTATTATAGGTATGGTATATTTAATCTGGGAATTAGGAAACATTAAAGACATCCCTTAGGATAATTCTAAGTATATGTAAAAAACCAAGAATATTTGTTTTAGAAAAAAAGATAAAAATACGGAACCCATATGAAATTACTTTATAGTTAATTTTGAAAAATAATAAATTATTTATTTAAGATTTGTTTACTTATATTCAAACCTTTTATTTTTTTTGAAAATGGGTGGAACAAGGAGAAACTTGTCCAACAACCCATGTGTGGGAAAATGAAACAATTTTCTAAATTAAATCCATAATTCCATGGGAGGTGTTAAAAAATTTGTGGCAATTATAACCTAGTTATCTTAGTCTATGAACAATAAAATAAATCATGTGGAACATCCTCCTTTTCCTAAGAAAGAGAAACTAGCTATTACACATTTTTTACAACAACAACCACAAATATTTAGTGTATTTTTGATCCACTTGTCATTGAAAAATGGGTTAACTCAATGGAGGAGATATTTTTTGTGATACACTATTTGGAGAAGGAGAAGGTGAATCTGACCATATTTCATTTATATGGTTAAATTGATCAATGGTGGGTATTGATAAATAAAACCAAGCTGAAGGATGAAATGGAAGATATAGAGTGGGAAGAATTTAAGAAAATATTTCTTAATAAGTTTTCCCCCAAACTCTTCAGAAAAATATGTAGACAGAATTCATAGATCTGAAGAAAAAGGAAGGTGAATCTATCACAACTTATAAGAAAAAATTCAAAAGGCTTGAAAGATATGCCTTGAGTTTTTTTTCAATAATGACAACAAAATAGATAGATTCTTTAGTAGTTTAAAACCACACATTTGAAAGGCTCTCATTATCATAGAATTTGAGAGTTATGAATAAGTGGTTTGATGTGATCACAAATAAGAGATGTATTTTAGAGATTGGACATTTTAACACAGGGATAAGAATAGAAGAATGGTGTTTCAAGATGGGGGGAAAATGAGAAAGGAGGAAAGAGTATCCAACCACCTACATGTCAAAAATGTGGGAAGAATCGTCAATGGAATTACATCAAAGTAATGGGGAAATGCTTCAAGTTTTGGAGAGTAGGACACCAAGATCATTAATGTTGAAGATACATGAATAATACAATGATCATGTTGGAGGAAATGAATGAAACTCCAAATGAAACACCCACGGTTCAATGCCTAAACTATAGAGAGAAATGGTTCTGTGAAACCTATTTCACAAAACCACAGTTCCTTGGGGGTAATAAGCATTAGAAACCAAAAAATGCAAAGGAGAAAGAGAAATATTATTCCATAAATACTGTATAAGTGGAGCATGAAAATGATGTTGTACAAGGTACACTTCCGATTCAATCAATAATGGAAAAAGTTTTTATTTATTTATTTTGGTTATATTAATTACTTTATATTGAGCAGGTTTTCTAGAACTATTTAATTGAAGCCACAATTCCTTGAACTATAAATATCTATAAAAAACAACTAATGATGTGATCATTGAAACCCAAGTATTGGACTCTTATCCTATTAGAGTATGTGGGGAGAATCATAGAGAGAATCTCATAATCCATCCCTTGGTGAAATTTGATGCTGTACTAGGCATGAAATGGATCTGATTATATAGATAACACAACAAATTATAGGAAAAGGAAATCCCTTTTCATATTATAAACTATCCCATGATCCTCTACAAATTCAAGTAAGATCAGGAATATTATTTGTAAAATCCCTCAATAGTGTGGGTGTTGATAACCTATAAGGAAGAACACATATACCAAATGGTTGATTCAAAGGAAATAATCTACCATAAGGAAATTTCCATTGTTAAGGAATACACCGATGTATTTCCCAAAGAGTTACCAAGAGTTCTCTAGATTGCGTGTTAGAGTTATGAATATGATTTATATTTAGAGCCACTCTTATCTATAAATTCCCCTATATGAAAACTTTGAGCAAACTATATGAGTGAAATGATAAACTAAATATTTATTTGGACAAGGGGTTCATACACCCTAGTGCATCACCTTTGTGTGAGCTAGTGATATTTATAAAGAAAAACAATGGATCAATGTGGATTTGTATCAATTATCGGAATATCAACAAGATCACCTTAAAGAAAAATTATCCTCTACCAAAAAATTATGAATTTTTAAATTAAATATGTGGAGATTAGTTCTTCTCAAAGGTGTATCTTTATTTTGGATATCATTAGCCGAAGTTGAAGAAGGAAGATATTCAGAAGATATCCTTATATATATGTTATGGTCGCTATGGGTTTATAATGATTCCCTTTGAACTTACTAATGACTATACAATATTCATGGATTTTATAAATAGAGTATTTAGAGACAACCTCAACAAGTTTTATTTAGTTTTTTATTAATGGTATTCTTATTAAATCTAACAGAAAGGAGAAATGTGGAGAGTATCTAAGGATCTTGCTGACAAAATTAAGGAAGGATAAAATGTAAGTATGTTCAGAAAGTGTGAATTTTGGATGCAACAAGCTATATTCTTGAGGAACATGATTGTAAGTGAGGGAATATATATGGACCCTATAATGAAAAAATCAAATAATGAGTGGCCCATACCTTCTAGTGTCACAGAAATCCATAGTATTCTTATCTTATAAGGTTACTACTGACATTTTGGGAGAAATTTACAATTATTGTCTAGCCAACAAACATAATTAACCAGGAAAGGGGTAAAATATGTCTGGATATAATAATGTAAGGGTATATTTGAGGATCTCAATAAAAGGCTATTCACTACACCTGTACTCATAGTAACAACAAGTAGTGATGGTTTTGTGATATATAATGATGCTTCAAAGAAAGGACTGGGTAGCGTACTCATACAGAACAAAAAATTGATAGATTATTCATTAAGAAAGTTAAAATCCATGAGAAAAACTACCTGATGCATGATCTAGGGTTAGAGGCTATGATCTTTAGCATGGATATTTTGCAACACTATCTCTATGGTGAGAAATGTGACATATATACCAATCATAAGAGTCTAAATTATATATTCACATAGAAATACCCCAACATGCATTAAAGAATATTGTTAGAGCTAATAAAGGACTATGTTTTCTCTATTCACTACCATCCATGAAAGGTGAACAAGGTATTTGAAGATCTTAGCTAAAAATAACCCATTACATTATACATGATATGGATTGGGAAAGAAACTATATTTTTGGATATAAAAAATAAGGATCTAGAAATCATAATAGAAGGGATTACATCCCACCTTTCCCAAATGATTATCTAACCATTGATCTAATATAAGATAAATGAGGAATAAGGGGATGATTCAGAGCTTCAAAAGAAGGTGAAAAAAGTAAAGTAAGGGAAGCTACATGAGTTCCACATTGATACAGATGGCATGATTTGGTTTGGAAGTAGAATTTATGAGCCTACATCACTTAAGATAAAGAAGCATCTATTATATAATACACATAGATCACATTTATCTATCCATCCTTGAAGTAAAAAAATGTACCATGACATTATAGAGGACTTATAGTGTGAGAAAATGAATAAAGAGATTTTAGAGTTTATATCAAGGTTTTTGGTATGTCAAAAATTTATAGTAGAGAAACAGAAATTCAACAGAATTATATAACCATTTCCTATACCCATGTGAAAATGGGTAATTTACCTATATAAAATTTTAACAGTCTCTTGAATACATCCAAAGGAAATAATTCCATATGGGTTTTGGTGGATCAACTCAATAAGACTTCCCACTTAATCTCTATTGGAGAAGATTTTTCACTTAAACAACATGCCAAGATTGTTGGGAAAAAATATTTCAAGGCATCATTGAAGCATTTTTGAGGTGATTATGTTTGTTGACAAAGTGGACATCTGAGTGGTGATTGTTGAAAAAGAAAAAACAATGACATACAAATTTTTTGAAAAATAGGATTTCATGATGGAATGTCGAGTTAAAGAGTTGAGGTCAATGATCCATGTTTGATTCAAGAACGTCGTCAAAAGGAATGGATGATCTGAAGGCCGTACAAAATAACAGATACAAGGTGGCACCGTTTTCCAGTGTTTTCCAAATTTTTGGGCCTGAAAATCGACAAATGAAGAAAAGTGGTTTTTGGAAAAGGGACTTGCGTGCCGTGTACATGAAGGCTTGGAAACTTTTACTCCATATGTTTTTCAAGATTAGATCATCAAAATATGGCAAAGGAATAAGGTTCACGCAAGTTTTGGTGAGGTCGCGCCGGTGACTTGCGCGCCGAGAAAGATACTTGCGCGCTGATGCCTTGGAAGCTTGAGAACTTGCACGCCTATGGTTTTCCATGATCTAAAGATAAAAATATGGTAAAGAAAAGAGGCTCGCGCAAGTTTGGAAGTTGGCCGCGCAAGTGACTTGCAGGGGAAGAGACTTGCGCGCTGAGGGTTGACTTGCGCGCTGTCATGTAGGGTGGTCAATCTGCCTATAAATATTGGACCACCCCTCTTCATTCTTCACCGGAGTTCAACACTTTGAGAAATCAGAGCTCCCATCGGGTAGGTGTGGTGGTCGCACAGGTGGTGTGTGGTCGCGCAGGTGGAGTTGCGCGCCAGTGTGAGGAGTTGTGCGCCAGTGTGAGAAGTTGCGCGCTGGTTGGCAGTTGCGCGCCAATATTGGTTTGGGCGTAAAAGGAAGAGAGTCGTGCAAGTTTGGAGTTGGGGAAGATTGTGTTACGCAAGTTTTTGAGCTGAACTTGTGCTCCCTTTGTGACTTGCGCACCGATACTTGCACGCCGAGTTAGACTTGCGCACCAAGTAAGGTTTATTTCCAGCAGTGATTTTCGGGCTGCGTGGAAGCTGGAAGTTTGCCCGATACCTTTGGTGCAAAGAGAGATTCATCTACAGGTGAAAATTTGGGCTTCAACAGAGCATATACTTATAGAGGAAGATGCATTGTTTCATGAAAATGAAGAGACCTACATGTCTATAAACTATGAGTGGATCCTTTCCGGAGCAGTGAGCAAAGTAAGAGGAAGAAGGTGATCCTCTCCACCGGCAGTGAGCCAGAGATGGAGAAACAGGGAGTGACCCTTGGTAAAGCAGTGAGCTGGCCCTAAAATTTGTAAAGGCAGTGAGCCTGAACATAGAAGTGATCTAGCCCAAATCTTGTAATCCACAGCTAGTAAAGTTTAGTGGAATTTGGTACGACCGACAACTTGTTGGCATATGCTCCTTGGACGTAGCCCTTTGCGGTGAACCAAGTAAAATTGTTGTGTTCTGTGCATACTTTACTTTCTATTTACTTTGTGCAACAGGAAAGAGAGAGAAGAGTATTTTTCTCAACAGCGAAACAAGATCAGAACGGGCGTTAATTTTAAATTTGTCATACGTTGATTCACCCCCCTCTCAGGGTATTCAGCCTTGTGGACCTAACAATTGGTATCAGAGGGAAAAGTTGACAATTGTTCTTTTCTCAATGGAGGCCACTAATCATAAAGGGATTCCGATCTTCGACGGATGTTATTTCCAGATATAGAATAATAGAATGCAACACTATTTCCGTTATTTGGGAATGGATGTATTTTCAGAAACGATGCATGGTATCACAGCTGATATTAATAGTGGTGCATTATCAGAAGTTGAACATAGAGAGTTGGATGCTGATTCCAAAGTGATCAATGCCTTAGGGGGATCCCTCTCTAATCCCATCTATACAAAGGTGATGTCATGAAAAACGTCACATGCCATGTGGGAAAAACTTTTGAATATATATGAAGGGGATACAAAGGTGAGAGAGGAAAAGCTGCAAGTGTTGTGGAACAAGTATGAATATCTGAGAATGAACCCGAATGAGTCTGTTGATGCATTATTTGACAGGGTAAATGATGTGGTAGAAGACATGTGGGGTCTTGGAGAAATTATCTAAGATATAAAAATTGTGAAGCACATATTGAGAAAACTTCCACCTTAGTTCAATCCAAAAGTTTATGTTTTGGAAGATAAAGACCCAAAAGAACTAACATTGGATAACCTACACAACACTCTTGTTGCATATGAAATGAGAAACGATGATAACAAGACTGTGGAAAAGGGGAGATCCAAAGAGGTGGCATTCAAGGCCACGACGAAACTCACCATTGAAGGTTCTAATGAAGAAGAAGAGACAGATGAGGTGATGTCATTCTTTTCTTCAAATCTGCAAAGAGGAAGAGGAAAGTTTAAAGGTAAACTTGCACTAGCATGCTTTCAATGTGGAAAGGTTGATCATCTTGTGGAAAGATGCCCCAAGAAATTTCAAGATAACTTTTAATATGATGAAGTTGAAATTCCCAAGAAGGAGACTTCAGAGTTTATGAAAGGGAAGAAGCAATTCAAGAAAAATTTCTTCAAGAAAAAGAATCTTCTTTCACAAGAATTTGAAAGTTCAGACGAGTCTGAGGATGAAGAAGTTGAGGAAATAGAAAATTGCAGAGATCTTGGGGTAAATGCCTTGGTGGTGATTGTTGGTAGTTCTTAGAAAAATGAAGAAGCTGACACTGAATAAGAAGAAGAAATTGAAGGGAGAGTTGATATGGAAACCGAATTGGAAGAAGCTCTTGAGGAGATAGACATTTGGATATCCAAAATGAAGAAATCCAATAAAGTGGTTCGTGATGCCAAACTCTATATGCAACAACAGGATGAAGAAAAGTCTGAGCTATTAGAAGAAATTTAAAGACTAAAATCCTCAACACCAGAGAGATCAGAAAATATTGTTGAGTATAATATTAAAATTGAGGAACAAAAGAAGGAAATTGATTGTCTGACTAACACAGGAAACGAGCAGGCCATACGTATTAAAGAGATTTAAGAAGAAGTGGTCAGTCTGTGACAAAAAATTAAGGACCAAGAAAAAATCTTGACCCCCAATGTGATATCAGAGAAGTAGGCCATTCAGAAGACAGAGAAGATGAAAGAGGAGCCTATTAGTTCATCAGATAAGAAGCATCAATTGAGCTCAGATGTTAAGGTCGTTTCAGGGCTTAATTAGGAACAAAAATCTATGAAAATTTCAGTCAAACCACAAGCAACCATCTCGAAATTGACGGTTGATTTGGGCACAAAATAGAATTAGAATATTCAGAGATCCCAAAGGGAAAATCGTAGTGCTGAAGTATCATAAAGGAGTGTATCCTATATTAGGTGTTATTACCGTGGGAAAATGGGACATTCACAGTATGTGTGTTCCATAGCCAAGAGATATAGAAGGGAACAGGAACAGAGATGGTAGCCAAAAAGAGAACGGTTTTCCAGAACATATTTTGAAGGACACTATTTTTGGTGCGGAGGATTTGGACACATGGCTAGGTTTTGCACTTCAACCATTCAGAGAAATGTGCCAAAGCAGAATCAAAATGTTTGCAAGTAGCATATCAATAAACCAACAAGAGAGTTAAAAGTTCAGAACAGATTTGCAGCTCTGTAGGATGAAGTTGGTCCGTCATACTCTGAGAATGATCATGAGTCTCAATCTATACCAAGTATGGAGACAAAAATATGGACCAAGAAGAAGAAAACAGAGAAGGAAGTAGTTACTAAAATTGCCCTTAAAGCATCAGATCGTTCTGGTGTGTGGATTCTTGATAGTGGTTGTACATCTCACATGACAGGCAACAAGGATCTAGTTAAAGACATAAAATATGACAAAGAAGGAGTTTTCAAGTTTGGAAATGGTGAAGGCCTAAAGATAATTGGATCAGGAAAGGCTAGGTTTGGGGGAAAAGAAATCAGACATGCTGATGTCTTGGTTGTAGAAGGTCTCAGTCATAATTTGCTCAGTGTCAGTCAATTGTGTGACTTAGGAAATTCTATACGGTTCACCAAGAAGACATGTACTGTCACGAGAAAAGATGGTTCAGTTGTTCTGCAGGGAAAAAGGACAAAATTGAATATCTACCTTGTAAGTGGAGAAGAAGATATGTGTCTCTTATCCAGAGAGGAAGAAAACCAGTTGTGGCATAAGCGACTTGGTCATCTATGCCAACCATCTATGGAAGATCTGGTAAAGTGTGATGCTGCTAGAGACCTTCCCAAACTATCACGTGATCACACTCATACGTGTGATGCTTGCCAACAAGGGAAGATCATTAGAAAGACATACAGACCAAAGTAACAGAAATCAACTAGAGTGATTGACTTGGTGCATGCTAATGTATGTGGACCTATCTCACCACGAGCTATAAATGGGAAAAGGTACTATGTTCTTTTCATTGATGATTATAGCAGAATGGCTTGGGTATTTGTTATTATCCATAAGACAGTGGTGTTCAGTTGCATAAAGTAGTATAAAAGGGAATCAGAAAAGATGCTTGGGCAGAGAATTCAGAAGTTCTATACTGATAATGGTATAGAATTCACAAACACTCAAGTTGAAAACTATCTCGAGAAACAGGGGATAAGGCATCATGTTTCATCAGTGAGAACACCCCAAAAGAATGGAGTGGTTGAAAGGAGAAATCAGATCATCAACAACATGACCAGAACAATGCTTATTGATAAGGACCAACTAGAGAAATTTTGGAAGGAAGCAGTTTTGACACCGGTCTATATTTCAAACAGGTCTCTGTTGTGTTCGAAGCAAGGTAGGACTCCGTATGAATTGTGGTGTGGAAAGAAGCCAACGTTGAAATACTTTCGAATATTTGGAAGTAAGTGTTTCATTCTCAACAAAGAAAATCACAGGAAGTTTGAGTCACGAGGAGATGAGGGGATATTCCTTGGATACTCAGGGAAAAGCAAGGCATATAAATGCTTCAATAAGAGACTGGGAAAAATTGTTGAGAGCAATGATGTCACTATAGTTGAAAATGAATAGAATACTCAACGATCCAGTGAGCAGTTCCTGGATGAAAGTGATGATGAGGTAAGAAACACAAGGGGAGCAGAAGTGGCAGAGGTTGACTCAGAAGAAGATACTGATAATGAACACGAAAGTGTCAAGTATGTGTCTGCAAGGAAGAAAAAGTGTCGAGCTGAAATTGATAGGTAGAATATCATTGGTGATCAGACATCTTCGGTTCAGAGTCGAAGAATGAAATCATTACAACAAGAATCATTTTTGTCTCAGGTGGAGCCGAATTTTTTTTCCAATGCAGCTGAAAATGAAAACTGGGTTCGGGATATGCATGAAGAGCTTGATCAGATTGAGAAGAACCAGACATGAGAGATTGTTTCGAGGCCAGCAGATAAGAATGTCATCGGGACTAAATGGGTCTATCGCAACAAGATGAATGAAGATGGCACATTGATTCAGAACAAAGCACGACTAGTGTGAAAGGGATACTCCCAAATAGAGGGAATAGATGTTGATGAGACATTTTCACCAGTTGCAAGGCTAGAGACAATCAGATTATTTTTGGCCATATCAGTGCAATGAAAGTTCAAAGTATTCCAGATGGATGTGAAATCTGCATTCATGAATGGAGTTCTGGAAGAAGAGGTGTATATTGAGCAGCCAGATGGTTTTCTCATTCATGAGGATGAGAAAAAAGTTTGCAGGCTGAAGAAGGAGTTGTATGGGCTGAAACAAGCACCAAGGGCATGGTACTCAAGACTTGGTCAGTACTTAAAGAATCTTGGTTTTCTGTATGGGAGAGTTTATTAAAATCTTTATTTCAACAATTAAAGTAATAAAAGGATGATGGTGTCGGTTTATGTCGATGACATAAGATTTGGCGGATCAGATGAAGCTCAGTGCAGACAGTTTTCCGAATTCATGAAAAATGAGTTTGAAATGTCAATGATTGGAGAGCTAACGTTTTTCCTTGGTCTACAGGTGAAACAATGAAGGAATGGAAAATTCATTTCTCAATATTAATATGCCAAGGAGGTCCTAAGAAGGTTTGGAATGGAGAATTCCAAGGAGATCAAGACTCCGGTTGCTACCCAGATGAAATTATCAGAAGATGAGGATGGCAGGGTAGTTAATATCATAGAATACAGTCAAATTATTGGAAGTCGGTTGTACTTAACCGCAAAAGGCCTGATATTGTTTTCACCACATGCCAAGCAGTGAGATATTAGAGTAATCCCAGGGAAAGCCACATGCTTGCAGTGAAATGAATACTTCAGTATATCCGGGGCACAATGGATTTCAGCTTGACATATACTGAAAAATCTCAGACAAAGTTATTGGGATATACTGATGCAGACTGGGCCGATTCAGCAGATGATAGAAAATCAACATCAGGTGGTGCATTATATCTTGGTGGATTGTGTATTTCTTGGCTAATAAAGAAGAAAGATTGCATTTTGTTGAGCACCGCAGAAGCTGAGTATATTGCGACCAGTCAAGCATGCACACATTTATTGTGGATGAAGCAGCAACTTGAAGATATAGGAGTTGAAGTGAAGTCTCTGATCAGAATCCAGTGTGATAACTCAAGTGCTATAAATCTAAGCAAAAATCTCGTCCATCACTCAAGGAAAAAGCACATTGATATAAAGTATCATTTTATCAAGGAGAAGGTTGAGCAGGGAATCATGAAATTGGAGTATGTGCCTACAGAGTTACAGGTTGCAGACATTCTGACAAATGCCTTACCCAAGGAAGCTTTTGAGAGGCATCGACTGGCTCTTGAAGTTCAGTCGATTCCCCACACTTGAAATAGTGTGGTTGTGGAGCCCCCCTCTCCCCGCGGTATGATGTGTTTTTCCCTAATGTGCTGATATGTGTTCTCTCCTATGTTACAGACTACAAAGGAGTGAACTTTGGGTTCGTTGACAAAGGGGGAGAAAATAGTGATTGATCAAGGGGGAGACAGTGTGGCTATTTACGAAATCATGACAGATACGGGGAGAAGCTGACCAGTGGAGCAGCCAGATAGGGAGAGAAATGAGAAAGGGGGAGATTTATAAATCTGACGATGCTAGAAGTGATCGATCAAAGAATAGATATCACGATAACTGCAGATCATGATAAAAGTAGAAGAGTAGTGTTGGAATGTGGTAAAAATATTTCCAAACAAAAATTAGTCTTCCAACAATTCCTTTAACAATTGGTATCAGTTTAGTACAAATTGGTATCAGTTTGGTGTCAAAAGTGGGTGTCAGAGATGAAGTGACTCATTGATTAACATTTCATTTACTCTTGTTTCTCACGCCGAGCATTGCTCATGTGGGCTTAGAGTATGTGTTGAGTAAATCCTTGATCACTATCAGAATCGCAAAAGGTGAATGGTGGATGAAGAATAAATGATGTATCTTTTTATAGAAGAGTTTCAACAAACCCAAAGAGCGAGATTGTTGGGAAAAAATCCCTCAAGGCATTATTGAAGCATTTTTGAGGTGATTTTGTTTGTTGACAAAGTGGACATCTGAGTGGTGATTGTTGACAAATCAAAATAATGACATACAAATTTGTTGACAAAGAGTATTTCATGATGGAATGTCGAGTTCAAGAGTTGAGGTCAACGATCCATGTTTGATTCAAGAACGTCGACAAAAGGAATGGATGATCTAGAGGCAGTACAAAAGAACAGATACAAGGTGGTGGTGTTTTCCAGTGTTTTCCAAATTTTTGGGCCTGAAAATCGACAAATGAAGAAAAGTGGTTTTTGGAAAAGGGACTTGCATGCCGTGTACATGAAGGCTTGGAATCTTGCACGCCATATGTTTTTCAAGATCAGATCATCAAAAAATGGCAAAGGAATAAGGTTCGCGCAAGTTTTGGTGAGGTCGCGCCGGTGACTTGCGCGCCGATGCCTTGGAAGCTTGAGAACTTGCGAACCTATGGGTTTCCATGATCTGAAGATCGAAAAATGGAAAAGGAAAGGGGTTCGTGCAAGTTTGGAAGTGGGTCGTGCAAGTGACTTGCAGGGGAAGAGACTTGCGTGCCGAGGGTTGACTTGCGCGCTGTCGCGCAGGGTGGTCAATCTGCCTATAAATACTGGCCCACCCCTCTTCATTCTTCACCGAAGTTCAACACTTTGAGAAATCAGAGCTCCCGTCACGCAGGTGTGGTGGTCGCACAGGTGGTGTGTGGTCACGCAGGTTGAGTTGCGCGCCAGTGTGAGGAGTTGCGCGCCAGTGTGAGAAGTTGCGCGCCGGTTGGCAGTTGTGCGCCAATATTGGTTTGGGCGTAAAAGGAAGAGAGTCGCGCAAGTTTGGAGTTGGGTAAGATTGTGTCGCGCAAGTGTCTGAGGTGAACTTGCGCGCCTGTTGTGACTTGCGCGCCGATACTTGCGCGCCAAGTTAGACTTGCACGCCAAGTAAGTTTTATTTCTAGCAGTGATTTTTGGGCTGCGTGGAAGCTGGAAGTTTTCCCGATACCTTCGGTGCAAAGAGAGATTAATCTACGGGTGAAAATTGGGCTTCAATAGAGCATCTAATTACAGAGTAAGATGCATTCCTTAATGTAAATGAAGAGACCTAAAGGTCTATAAAATGTGAGTGGATCTTTTCCGGATCAGTGAGAAAAGGAAGAGGAAGAAGGTGATCCTCTCCACTGGCAGTGAGCCAGAGAGAGAGAAACAGGGAGTGACCCTTGGAAAAGTAGTGAGCTGACCCTAAACTTTGTAAAGTAAGTGAGCCAAGTCATATAAGTGATCTAGCCCAAATCTTGTAATCCACAGATAGTGAAGTTTAGTGGAATTTGGTACGACCGAGAACTTGTCGGCATATGCTCCTTGGACGTAGCCCTTTACGGTGAACCAAGTAAAATCGCCGTGTCCTGTGCATGCTTTACTTTCTATTTACTTTGTGCAATAGGAAAGAGAGAGAAGAGTGTTTTTCTTAACAGTGAAACAAGATCATAATGGGCATTAATTTTAAATTTGTCATACCCTGATTCACCCCCTCTTTCATGGTATTCAGTCTTGTGGACATATCAAAGATATATGTAAAGGAAGTGATGAGGATGCATGGGGCACACATTTCAATAATTTATGAACATGATCTGAGGATAAAATTTAAATTATGGAGAATTTTGCAATATTATTTGAGTGATGAACTGAATTCTAGTACAACCTATCTCTACAAAACTGATGGCTAATATGAAAGGACTATTTAGACACTCAAGGAAATGAAGATAGCTTTTTCAATGGAATTTAGAGGTGTAAGGGATCAATATATCCCATTAGTTATGTTCTTATACAAAAAAAGACTCTAAAAAAGTCTTCAAATGGATACATATGAATCTATATATTGGAAGCAATGTATAACTCATACTAGTTGGGATGAAGTTTGTAAAAAAAATCTACATGGACCTGATCTTGTGAAAGAGGTGTCAAAGAAGTTTTAATCCATCCAACATCATATAAAAACTTCTCAGAGTCATGAAAATAGCTATGCTAGAAACTTTGAAAGAGACTTAGAGTTTGAATTTGGAGGTAAAGTGTTTATTAAAATATCACTATAGAAGAGATTCATGCGGTTTGGAAAGAAGGTTAATTTTAGCCTAAGGTACGTTGGACCCTTTGATATCCTTGATCACATAGGATGACTTGCCTATCGGATTTCACATCCACCTAATAGGGATCAAGTTTATTATGTGCTCCATGTACCTCTCTTGAGTAAGTACTATAACACACCGAGATTTTATGAGAATTTTTTTTTAATTTCTTTGACGTATTTTTTTGTACGTATCACCAAGATTATCTTGCACTATACACAACACCGTATTAGCTTGTAGTATATGCAATACTATTCTAGGCTTGTGATGCACACAATTTTAAGATCTTTTGAATAAAATTCATTTTACACAACACCAAGTATAGATTTTGATCAATGTATAATTGAACTATATTTTGAGTATGTTATATGCAACACCAAAGGAAGCTTTCCCTACACGCAATCCTATCTTGGCTTGCATTACACGCAAGAGTGACCTTCCTCAATAACGTGTGTTGTACGCAATACCAAGTTTCACTAAATAATGATATATTGTTATAATATTATTATGAACTAGCCGTTATGAATAATATTAAACGAATTTTTAATTTTATAACATTATAATTCATATTACACATTTTCTAGAATGAGGTATGAGAAAAAAATCAATTTTTTGGATAAAAGAAGTATTTTTCAAAAAATGCAGTTTTGCCACCTTTTGATGGCGCACCCATTTTAAATAATTTTTTTGAAATGTTTATAAGATATATTTTACAAAAGAAACTTATTATTTTAAATCAAGATACAAAAATTTACATTGGATAATGTTTTGATATTTTTCTGACAACATTCTTATTTTTATGAATAGTAAAAGCACGCTAAATTTTACTTAACTTTTTTTTAATCGAGATAATTTATATGGTTAAATTATAATAGTAAATTATTTAAAAGTATAAATAGAATATATTTTTACCATTTAATATAATTTATGTCATTAGCATTAATTTTACATTGAATTCATAGGTAAAAATATTTCAATCTTTGACAATGTTTTAACTTTTAAAACCCGTTTTCTTAACAACGAGATTAATTTTAAATTAATTACTGCAACTTCTGTGTTTTGAATTTTTAAAAATGGATTCCATATTTTAATTAATTGTGTCCAAATTATGTTAATAGGTTACTTTCATTTTTTTGATATTATGAATAGTAACTACGGTAATTTTTATTTACTACAGTTAAAGGTAAATCGGGTAATTAAGGGTAAAAATAAGATTATAAAATTACCCTAAGACCTGCCAAAATTATATTGGATGAATAAAAGTCGACCCATATCATTTAAGGGTCGTAATAGATTCATTTCATGAAATTTTTACCATGAAAATGATATAATTATTATTAAAACCAAAGAAAGTGACAACATGTCACTCTCTTATATCTTATAAGTGTAATAATTTTAATTTAGTGATAAACCTAATAAAACTTCGAATATAAATAGTCTCTAGAAGTATAATAAAATTATCTACATCATGTAAATTTATTTATAATTTTTAGGGATTAAATAATTATCATTAATGATGACACAATAGTGATGAAGAAATTGTTTATTTAGTGAAAAATCAATAATATAGTTTTTATTAAACTAATAGTGACCATAAAAAGCACACACACCTGACAAAAACTTATTTTCCATGTACATGTAAACCATAATAATCCATTGGTCTAATAGTTTACCATTTTTAGCCTTATAAAAGTGATTATGACACTTATATTATATTATTTTAAATGATGTCAAAGTTGTCACCTTCATAATTTAATACATATAAAAATTTAAATGTTGTTATTTTAAGATGATAAATTCGCGTAAAACACTTATTATGGAAGATAATATATTTATATGCATCATAGTATTTTATTTTTAATTTTTATCCAACAAATAATTATATTAAATAATTATAAAAAATGTTGTAGTAATTATTTTATTAAGACAAATACCAAATAAATGGTTTTAAAAATATTAAAAAAAATATTATATGAACTAATTATTGTTCTCAAATTTTTTTAGAAGAATAATAAATGTTAGGAATCTATTAAATATATTTTTTGAATATATCCTCTGCTTGTATTTTATTTAAATTCAAATAAATGAATAGTGTCAAAATTGACACTATTGATATTTTATAAAAATAACATGTAATTAAATTGTTTAAAAATCACAAAAATCTTTAAAAATTATAAATTGAAATTTATATGGTCTAAAATTTTATAAAGTATCCAATTATGGACAATTAACAACACATATGTAAGTAGTAATAACAATTTAAAATTTAGAATATTATTACCACAAATAAGATTAAAAAACTTAAATAAGGATAAATCAAATTGATAAGGTTTAAAATAATTTACCAACATGTATAAATTTGATTGGTTGATGATATTACAACACTATATTGCCTCATATACTAATTTGAGTCACTTTGTATTATGTGGGGTTTGATTTTATTATTAATTAATATTTTTGAGGTTTCCAAAAGTGCCCCTCTTCTCTTATAAAAGGGAACCTCCTCCCACTCCTCCTCACACCATTTTGAGCATTCAGTCTCAGCCAAACCCTGCCAATTTTTCTTATCCACTTCCCTAGAAACATTATAGTGGTCCTGATCTTTTTCAAAAACCAACTTTAGGGCCCTAAGAGGAGGTTTAGAAGAGGCGCGTCGAAGAAGAGGTAATATCCTTTATCGATTATTTCAAATCCATTTCTTCTTCTACTTATTATTTTATTTTTTCATAATAAATTAATAACATCAGTATAAATCATATAATGATATGTTATTATAAATATAAAACAACCCTATTTCACCTTCTATCCATCCTAGGGAAAACGAAACCACCGCGCGTGCGTACGTACGAAATACCGTCTCCACACCGTGATGTAATCTGTTTTCCACCACCACCTTACTTGGATGGGTATAATGGTGTAAAGAATAAAAATAAATTAATATTATAACATTATACTAATTCAAAGATATTCTATCATCCTCTCTAATACCATTCAATAATTATGGGAACGATATCATCGCTCATGCGTACATACGGATTACCGTCTCCACGACGCGATGAGATTCATTCTCCATGATTAACCAATCATGTATGATTATAAAGTATACATATTAAATAATCAAGAAAGATATGACATAATAATTATACTAGATTTATGTAAATATATTTTTCATTACTTAATTCCATTCAATTCAATAAGGAAACGAAAATAGCGTTCATGCGTACATACGACCTACCGTCTCCATGAACGACGTATTTCATTTCATTTATAAATATATCATATATATTTATATTCTGAATATATATTATATATAAATAATGTTTTAAATTCTGTAATTAAGTAAATCAGGATATAAGTAATAATATCAAGAACAACAAGTCGAAACCCGTCCGATAAATGAAACGATTTTACCCAAAAACGCCGCTTTAACATGGAATTGACAAAAGAACGGGTAATATAAAGTCCTAAGTGAATCATATTTGATATCATAAATATTATTATGGTTCCGTTATAAGTTAATATTATTTTTAAACCCACTATACATGAGTTTCAGACACGTATGGAATAAATTGGACCTAAGGTAAGGGGTAATTTTGCAATCTCATTTCTATCCGAGATTGCTTATGCGTAAGTGTTTACTGGGGTTATATTTTTCATTGATGTCCATAAAATGTTTTTCATAAAGTGTTTAATATTATTCCATGTATTTTTAAAGTCATGTTTACCCCTCTTTGACTTTTAATTTGTGTTATGGAAGAAATCTTTCTTTTGTTTACCATACATGGTACTTTTTGACATTTCTGTTAAGAGTATGAAGAGAATGTTTTTTTAACATATACACCATGAATGGATTTTTACAGTTTCATAATGCCTTATTTTCATGAAGCTTACTCTACAAGATTTCATGATTATTTTCAACAAAATCCGTTTATTTTAAAATAGCGTGGCATTTTCTGAAAAGAAAATGATTTTGAAGAAGAAATGATATTTTCCTCAAGAATTAATTTCAAGTGTTTTATCAAAACCATTTTCCATCTAAGATGACATTATTTAATATGTTTATGTTTCAAGTATAATGTCTCTATTATTTACATGGTTTCACTTTTCTTATGATGAAATGATATCAATTTGTTTTATATGGATTATATTATGATGAGATGATGTTTATGAAACCCATTTTCTTCTTTGGGTTATGATGAATGATTTGTGTTTATGTTGTGGCACACGTAAGAATGATTTCATTATGAGATGGGTGGGACCTATATCTCCCTCCAATGAATTGTGTAATGATTTATATCTTATGAGATAGACATGGATGGAATGATAAGTGAATTCGGTTCAGTAATACAGGGCTGGAACGACAAGTAAACCCGGTTCAGTAATGGACTTTGTCCACTATGATGGTCTTGGAAACAATGCCTTGGCTACTAAGGAAATTATAACATGTCCTTAATTCTTTCCATAATTACATGTATTATTCCCATGCTATTTTATCATGGTTAATTTTTCTTTATGATCTATTCCTTATGCACTACAAAGATTTGTGTCATTACTCATGATTTTGATTTTTTATGTTCATGTTCTTACCTTCAAATGTTTAGGGATTGTTTTATGTTCTCCATGTATACCCTTATTGAGAATTTAAGCTCACTCTTTTTATTTTTTTATTTTCCCCAGGATATAAATAAAGGTTTTAGGTAAGAAAACAAAAGGGGAGGATATTTATGGGAGATGTTGAAGATCTTTCACCCTGATTAGAAGATTATGTTCCGAGTTTTTTCAAAGGCACTAAAATAATATGGTCTTTGGGCGTCTATTTTTTTCATGTATTAAGTATTCCAAAAAAGTAATGTAATGTCTATGTACGTCAAGATTTGGGTCTCTACAGTTGGTATTAGAGAGATGTTTATTTAAACTTTGGAACCTAGGATGCGAAAACTTTAGTGAAATCTCTAGAGATATTTCTAAGGTATGTCTAGGGATGTCCCTAAGTTTTAGTATAACTATAATTTATAATACTAGAACTATGTTGACGATCATGAATAACCTAGGGTGAACCTAAGTTGTCATGGATTAAGGAATGTGTGATAAGTTATACTTTTTATGATTATGTGGTTCCTCGTTATTTTAACTGTTTTTACACCATGGTTTTTGGTTTTAGTCAATGGAGGGAACCAGAAAGAATTGGGTCAACATTGAATCCAATGGAAAAATTAGTGACTATGAGAAAAAAAATTGACTAATGCCTAGAAAGAAAGAAATTAGGATTATTCTGAATTAGTCATCGCAATATATGATTAACAAGGTGAACTTTAGTGGTATTCCTAATTCATCAAATAAGAGGAAGATGGAATTTTATGAATGTTCGCATGGTGAGGAGCATAGAGATAAGAAGATTGAGATTTCTAAAGGGAAGAAGAATTTTTATGAATACATAAAATGGAGGGGAAGATGTTATCTGTGTGGGGAGAATGTTCATAGAGTGACATATTGTTATGGAGTTCAATGTATTATCTATGGAGAACATGGGCATTACCCAACTCAATGCCCTGACCTAAGAGGTTACTCTTAAATCAAGGAAGGACTTATTCCATGACAATCATTGACGAGGATAGATTGAAGTGTTTATGTATTGGTATTCAAGAGTAATGTTTTTGAGGTACTTTTATGGTATATTGGAATATCTATGTATTGGTACATTGTGGTTTTCCATAAGAATATGGTATTAGTAACCATGAAAAGTGATTGAAATATATTTTGGAAAGCAGATGATATGTGCATAATGAAGGGATAAAGAGAAAATGAAATGTTTGATAGTATTAATGATCTCATGACTGATACAAGGAAAAAGTTATATCATGGTTTGAGTATATAGAAATTTTGGGATTTTGGTATGTGGAAAGAGTTAACTTTTGACTGCATTGATGTTTTCACTAAGGTTTAATGGGTATTCATTTTTCAAGATAATACATGATTAAGGTTTTCACATGTTTGGAATGTCACCGACAAGATATATCGTATGATATATGGGTGATAAATGATGGTATTCACATGCTCGGTAGATGACATTTCTAGTAGTCATCTTATTTATACTAAGAGATTGGATTAAAGTATTTTGGATAAGCCTAAAGAATGGAATGGATTATGTTGGACAGAAGATAGTATGGTTTTATACTAGAAATTTTTTTTGATATTATTTCTGGAATTTTATAATGGTGATGTTTTAGAAGAAGGACAACCTGATGGACGGACAAGAACCCGTCGCATCGGACAAGGTTGTGGGAATCGAACCCACAACCGAAGTACAACAAGCCTTTATCGCCTATCAATGGCCTACAGGAAGTACCTAGTTAGTAGAAACTAGTTTCATTTTATTAATAGGTATGATAGATGAAGTATAAGTCCATTTTTGGAACCATATACGATTAATCTCACCATAAGATGGACTTATGTATATAACTTTTGCTAACCAAATGTTTGAGACAGATGGAATGACCTATCATTCTATCGCATGATTTTCTAACACTTCACGTAAGAAAAATTCAACTTCCTTTCTTTAATAAATGAAGTGGAAATTTTTCAAGGCACAAACAATAGTGAGATTGTACCAAAATCAAGTAAGTATTTCTTTTAATTAAAAAATTATACAATATTAGGGAAATGATCTTGAAAACCAAAAATGTTGTCATAGTACCCTCATATCTGATGAATTCGATGGTACCTTAGATCATCATGAATTTATGGCTTTTTGACTCTTGGTTTTTTCATAACCATGTTCTCTACCACTCTTCATCCAAACATGATGGTTAGATTTATCTTCCATATCCATATTTTCACTTATATTCTCCTATGTGGAAACCCAATGATGAGTTAATTTTGGTATCCGTTATGTTTCTAACGTTCCTTTTTAAAATGATGATTTAGTATTCCTTTTTACGATTTGGGTTTCTATGAAAGAAACGTTCAAGTAGAAAACCATTTATAACCCTGACAAATTTCGAGGGCGAAATTCATTTTAAGGGGGGTAGAATGTAACACCCCAAGATTTTATGAGAATTATTCTTTTTAATTTCTTTGATGTATTTTTTTATACGCTTCACCAAGATTTGCTTGCACTATACACAACACTGTATTATCTTGTAGTATACGCAACACTATTCTTAGCTTGTGATGCACACAATTTCATGTTTTTTGAATACAATTCATTTTACACAACACAAATTATAGATTTTGATCAATGTATAATTGAACTATATTTTGAGTATGTTATATGAAACACTAAAGGAAGCTTTCCCTACATGCAACCCATACTTGGCTTGCATTACACGGAAGAGTGACCTTCCTCAATTGCATGTGTTGTATGCAATACTGAGTTTTATTAAACAACGATATATTGTTATAATATTATTATGAACTAGACATTATGAATATTATTAACCGAATTTTTAATTTTATAACATTATAATTCATCTTACACATTTTTTTGAATGAGGTATGAGAAAAAAATCAATTTTTTGGATAAAAGAAGTATTTTTCAGAAAATGCAGTTTGGATGCCTTTTGATGGAGAACCTATTTTAAATCTAATTTTGACAAGTTTATAAGTTCAATTTTACAAAATAAACTTCTTATTTTGAATAAATATATAAAAATTTACATTGGATAATTTTTTGTATTTTTCTGACAACGTTCTTATTTTGATGAATAGTAAAAACACGATAAATTTTTCTTAAAAGCAACTTTTTTTCATCGAGATAATTTATGTGGCTAAATTATAATAGAAAATTGTTTTAAAGTATAAATAGAATATATTTTTACCATTTAATATAATGTATTTCATTATCATTAATTTTACATTGAATTCATAGGTAAAAACATTTCAATCTTTGACAATGTTTAAACTTTTAAAACCCATTTTCTTAACAACGAGATTAATTTTTAATTAATTACTAAAACTTATGGGTTTTGAATTTTGAAAAATGGATTCCATATTTGGATTCAGTGGGTCCAAATTATGTTAATAGTTTACTTTTATTTTTTTGATATTATGAATAGTAACTACGACAATTTTTATTTACTACAGTTAAAGGTAAATCAGGTAATTAAGGGTAAAAATAAGATTATAAAATTACCGTAATACCATCAAAAATTATATTGGATGAATAAACGTCTACACATATAATTTAATGGTCATAATAGATTCATTTCATGGTCTTTTTACCATGAAAAGGACATAATTATTATTAAAACCAAAGAAAGTGACAACATGTCACTCTCTTATATCTTATAAGTGTAATAATTTTAATTTTGTGAAAAACCTAATGAAACATCAAATATAAATAGTCTCCAGAAGTATAATAAAAGTATATAACTCATGTGAATTTATTTAGGATTTTTAGGGATTAAATACTTATCATTAATGGTGACACAATAGTGATGAATAAATTGTTTATTTAGTAAAAAATAAATAATATTGTTTTTATTAAACTAATAGTGACCATAAAAAGCACACACACCTGACCAAAACTTATTGGAAATGTAAATTTAAACAATAACCATATAGTGGTCGAATATTTTACCATTTTGATTCTTATAAAAGTGATTATCACACTTATTTTATTTTATTTTAAATGATGTCAAAGTTGTCACCTTCATAATTTAATAAATATAACAATATAAATGTTGTGATTTTAAGATTCTAAATTCGAGTAAAACAATTATTATGGAAGATATTATATTTATATACATCATAGTATTTTATTTTTAATTGTTATGCAACAAATAAGTATGTTAAATAATTATAAAAAAATGTTGTAGTAATTATTTTATTAAGAAAAATACCAAATAAATTGTTTTAAAAATATTAAAATAAATATTATATGAACTAATTAATGTGATCCACAAATTTTTTAGATTAATATGACATGTTAAGAACCTATTAAATATTTTTGTTCGAATATATTCTCTGTTTGGATTTTATTTAAATTCAAATAAATGAATAGTGACAAAATTGACACTATTGATATTTTATAAAAATAACATGCTATTAAATTGTTTAAAAATAAAAAAAATATTTAAAAATTATAAATTGAAATTTTGATGGTCTAAAATTTCATAAATTATTCAATTATGGACAATTAAAAACACATATGTAAGTATTTATAACAATTTAAAATTTATGATATTATTACCACAAATAAGATTAAATAAATTAAATAAGGATAAATCAAATTGATAAGGTTTAAAATAATTTCTCAACATGTCTAAATTTAATTGGTTGATGATATTACAAACCTATATTAACTCATATCCAAATTTGAGTCACTTTGGAAGTTTTTATGTGGGGTTTGATTTTATTATTAATTAATATTTTTGAGGTTTCCTAAAGTGCCCTTCTTTTTTCTGATAAAAGGTCACCTCCTCCCTCTCTTCCTCACACCATTTTGAGTATTCAATCTCGGCCAACCCCTGAAAATCTTTCTAATCCAATTCCCTTGAAACATACTAGAGGTCTTGGTCTTCTTCAAAGACTAACTTTATTTCCCTAAGAGGAGGTTTAGAAGAGGCGTGTCGAAGAAGAGGTAATATCCTTTACCGATTCTTTCAAATTCATTTCTTCTTATACTTCTTATTTTGTTATTTCATAATAAAGTAATAAAATAAGTATCAATAATATATTTATATGTTATTTTAAATATTAAACAACTCTATTTCACCTTTTATCCATCCTATGGAAAATGAAATCACCGCGCGTGCGTACGTACAGAATACCGTCTCCACGCCGTGGTGTAATCTGTTTTCCACCACCACCTTACTTGGATGGGTATAATGGTGTAAATAATAAATATATATTATTATTATAACATGATACTAATTCTGATATATTCTATCATCGTCTCCAATACCATTCAATAATTATGGGAATGATATCATCGCTCCTGCGTACGTACGGATTACCGTCTCCATGACGCGATGAGATTCATTCTTCATGATTAAACATTAAAGTATTATTAAAAATTATATATAATAAATAATCATGAAATATATGACATAATAATGATACTGGATTTATGTACATATATGTTTCATTTACTCAATTCCATGCAATTCAATAAGGAAACAAAAACAACGTTCATGCATACGTATGGCCTACCGTCTCCATGAACGGTGTATTTCATTTCATTTATAGATCTACCATATATATTTATATTCTGAATATATATTATATATAAATCATGTTTTAAATTATGGAATTAAGTAAATCAGGATATAAGTAATAATATCAAGAACAACAAGTCGAAAAACGTATGATAAATGAAACGATTTTACCCAAAAACACTGCTTTAACATGGAATTGACAAAAGAACGGGTAATATAACGTCATAAGTGAATAATATATGATATCATAAATATTATTATGGTTCTGTTACAAGTTAATAATATTTTTAAACCCACTATATAGGAGTTTTATACACGTACAGAAGAAATTGGACATAAGGTAAGGGATAATTTTGCAATCTCATTTTTATCCGAGATTGCTTATACGTAAGTATTTATTGGGGTTATATTTTTCATCCATGCCCATAAAATGTTTTTCATAAAGTTTTTAATATACTTCCATGTATTTTTAAAGTCATGTTTTCCCCTCTTTTACTTTTAATTTGTGTTATGGAAGAGATCTTTATTTTGTTTACCATATGTGGTACTTTTTGACTTTTCCGTTAAAAGTACGAGGATAATGTTTTTTTTAACATACACGGCATGAACAGATTTTTATGGTTTCATAACGCCTTATTTTCATGAAGCGTAATCTATAAGATTTCATTATTATTTTCAAAAAAATCCTTTTATTTTAAAATAGCATGGCATTTTGGGAAAAGAAAATGATTTTGAATAAGAAAGGATATTTTCCTCAAGAATTCATTTCAAGTGTTTTATCAAAACCATTTTCCATCTAAGATGACATTATTTAATATGTTTATATTTCAAGTATAATGTCTCTATGATTTAAATGGTTTCACTTTTCTTATGATGAAATGATATCCATTTGTTTTATATGGATTATGTTATGATGGGATGATGTTTATGAAACCCATTTTAATCTTTGGGTTATGATGAATGATTTATGTTTATGTTATGGCACACATAAGAATGATTTAATTATAAGATGGGTGGGACCTATATCTCTCTTAAATGCATTGGGTAAATATTTATATCTCATGATATAGACAAGGATGGAATGACAAGTGAATCCGATTTAGTAATACAAGGCTGGAACGACAAGTAAACCCGGTTCAGTATTGGACTTTGTCCACTATGATGTACTTGGCAACAATGCCTTGGCTACTATGGAAATCATAACATGTGATTAATGGTTTCCAAAATTACATGTTTTATTCCCATGCTATTTTATTATGGTTAATGTTTCTTTATGATCTATTCCTTATGCACTGCCAAGATTTATGTCATTAGTCTTGATTTTGATGTTTTATGTTCATGTTCTTACGTTCAAATGTTTAGGGATTGTTTTATGTTCTCCATGTTTACCCTTACTGAGAATTTGAGCTCACCATTTTTATGTTTTATTTTACCCAGGATATAATGAAATGTTTTAGGTAAGAAAACAAAAGGTGAAGATATTTATGGGAGATATTTATGATCTTTCAAAATGATTAGAAGATTATGTTCTGAGTTTCCAAAGACACTAAACTAATACGGTATTTGGGTGTCTGTTTTTGTCATGTATTAAGTATTCCAAAAATGTATTGTAATGTATATGTACGTCAAAATTTGGGTCTCTACAGTTGGTATTAGAGTGAATCTTTAGTTAACCTTTGGAATCTTGGATAAGAAAATTTTAGTGAAATACCTAGTGATATTTCTAAAGTATTACTAGGGATGTCACTAAGTTTTAGTATAACTATGGTTTACAGTCCTAGAATTTTGTTGATGATCATGAATAACCTACGGTGAACATAAGGTGTCATGTATTAAAGAATGTGTGATAAGTTAGACTTTTTATGATTATGTGGTTCTGTTGGGTCGGAAAAACGGGGAATGATGGCAAGAGGGGGGTGAATTGCCTTTTTAAAAAAATGATAGACAAATTAAAATCAAAGTGAAAGATGCAGCGGAAATAAAGAGGCAATCACACAAGAAATTGATAACGGAGTTCGGCCAAAACCCGGCCTACGTCTCCGCTCCCAACTCAACCGTTGAGAGATTCCTACCGCTTGCTTTTCAATGGTTTTAGCAAGAAACCCACTAGGCTTTGAGGTAGCACTAGGACCTATTACAGCTTGATTTTGTGGTTTAGCAAGAACCCACTTGCTTTTGATGGTTTAGCAAGAACCCACTATCCTTCTTACAGGTGAAGGATAGCTCACCTTTTTCTCAAGCTTTTTAAAGGAAAATCTTGTGAACCTCTTCACACCTTAGTGGTGGTGTGAAACCCAAAAGAAAGGGGGATGAGAAAAGGGTTTGGGGTTTGTAGGCACAAACCCAATTTTATGCTCAAAAAAAATAAATACAAGAAAAACCGTATTTGGGAAGACTTGGGCGCCTTTGATTGATTGGAGATGTTGAAGGCCGCTTCCAAGCTTCTTTGGAGGAGCTCCTTGGATGTGGAATTGGATTGGAGCACGTTGGGTTCCCTTGAGGAAGTCCGCCGGAGGTACGCCAAATGATCCAAAATATGTCCGTGGGCTTTGTATGTGATCCGGTTGGTGTACGGGGCTTCCTTGGACTTTATTTATAGGCATGGAACCCATTGGGGGCCTTCAGAGCCGTTGGAGAAGTCCTCGGAGCCGTTGGAGGCCAAAATATGGTTGACTGGTCAAACCCAACGGCTAGTTTGACTGGGCCACCGGCGGGCCGGTGCAGGGCCACCGGCTGGCCGGTGCCTTGGCAGAGGAGGAGAAAACTGATCCAGGCTCCACCGGCTGGCCGGTGGCAAGACAGTAGCTGTCACTATTTGATCTGGGTTCCACCGGCTAGCCGGTGGTCAAGCACCGGCTGACCGGTGGGATGGCAGTGAGTGGCTCTTCTGCCCAGAGTCCACCGGCTGGCCGGTGGTGAAGCCACCGGTTGGCCGGTGGACTGAATTACAGTCCACTTCGTCCATTCTTGGGCCAATCCTTTGGCAATCTTTTGCCTATCATACACAACACTTAAAAACAAGGTTAAACACATATGAAAGTGATTGTGATCATGAAAATCAAAGAGTGTGGGGTACAACAATCTCCCCCTATTTTGATGATCACAATCACTTATCTAAGCAATGTAAAAACTTAAATGAAAGGCATGCTTTAAATGATAAATTGAAAATAAATACTAAGCATGAGAGAAAAGATTCTCCTCCAATCAATCAAGAAATTTCTCCCCCTTTGTGATTATCAAAATAGAATGGGGCATAAAACTTGATTGAGGGAATAATTTGAAAAACAAGAGATGGGATTTGAAAATCAATTGAAATTTTTGAAATTGAAAGATTTGAATCAAAAAAATGAATAACAGTTTGAATTGAAAGTTTTGAATCAAAAACCAAATGAAATTTGAAAATTTTGAAATGAGAATTTGAAACCAAAAATTGAAATTGAAAGTTTGAAAATTCTTAAACAAACCTAACTCCCCCTAAATAGAAAGAACTAATCACCGGGGAGAGGAAACTATTTTTGGCCCGGAGAGACTCGCAAGAAGGGATTTTTCAATCCAAACTTGTCTCATGGCGGGTCTTCTCCTATAAAATTCATCCGAAAAGAAAATATTTTTGGGTTGACCATACCGGGCATTTTTACAATTACATTCATAAATAAGGTGCCCGGGTTTCTTACAATAATTGCAAAATTTAAAACAAGAGCTCCCCCTTACAAAAACAGTGGGTGCATGAGAGGAGGAAGCTTGGTTGGTGTAGCCTAGCCCTTGAGTGGTTCTAGAAATTCGTTGGGAACCTAGGATATTGTTCAAATTTTGTTCCCCTTGGGTGAACTTAGCTAGGGTCTCCCTTAGGTCTTTGATGGTTGATTCCATGGAATCAACATTTGGAAAATTTTGGATTTTAAGGGACATCTCCTCCTCTTTGAGAAGTTGTTCTTTTTCGGAGGAGAGTTTTTTGAAAGACTTTTTTAAAGAAACAAATTTTGACGATAAAGTATGAAAACCTTTTTCAAGTTGGTCTCTAGCGTGAGAGAGTTCTTCATAAGATAAATGATTTAAAGAATTGGAATTTGAAGAACAAGAGGAAGAGGAGGAGGAAGAGGAGGAAGATACCTCATGTTTTTCCATTAGGCAATTATTACCATTGTCGCTCGAGGAGAAAGAAGAGAAGGAGGAGCTATCACTCCAAGTTTTCTTTAAAGCCTTCTTCTTCTTCTTCTTGGCCCTTTTCTTGTGAGGTGGGCAAACGGGCTTGATCTTTTCGTCGGGTTCTTGCTTTTGATCGGATTTTTACTTTGGAGCCTTGCTAGTACCTTCATAGGTTAGCTCTAAAAATTTCCAAAGATCGTAAGAAGTAGAGCAAGTAGAAATGCAATTAAAAACATTACGGCCAAGACCACAATGAAGAGCGTTCATGGCTTTGCCATCAAGCTCAAAATAAGCAATGTCGGCGGGGGTCCATTGAGATTCATCGGGGGTAGACAAAGTAAAGCCTTGCATGACAATTTTGTAAATTGGATATCCTATGCTTCTTAAAAAAGTGGTCATGCGAGTTTTCCAATAATTATAGTCGGTCCCATCAAAAAGTGGAGCCCGACCCAAAGAAAAGCCTTCGGGGGCGAAAGAGGTTGATGCCATCTTAATGGATCTTTAAATTTGAAACCGGGTTAGGGTATTACTCAAACCTCCCTCTGATACCAATTGTTGGGTCGGAAAAACGGGGAATGATGGCAAGAGGGGGGTGAATTGCCTTTTTTAAAAAATGATAGACAAATTAAAATCAAAGTGAAAGATGCAGCGGAAATAAAGAGGCAATCACACAAGAAATTGATAACGGAGTTCGGCCAAAACCCGGCCTACGTCTCCGCTCCCAACTCAACCGTTGAGAGATTCCTACCGCTTGCTTTTCAATGGTTTTAGCAGGAAACCCACTAGGCTTTGAGGTAGCACTAGGACCTATTACAACTTGCTTTTGTGGTTTAGCAAGAACCCACTTGCTTTTGATGGTTTAGCAAGAACCCACTATCCTTCTTACAGGTGAAGGATAGCTCACCTTTTTCTCAAGCTTTTTAAAGGAAAAGCTTGTGAACCTCTTCACACCTTAGTGGTGGTGTGAAACCCAAAAGAAAGGGGGATGAGAAAAGGGTTTGGGGTTTGTAGGCACAAACCCAATTTTATGCTCAAAAAAAATAAATACAAGAAAAACCGTATTTGGGAAGACTTGGGCGCCTTTGATTGATTGGAGATGTTGAAGGCCGCTTCCAAGCTTCTTTGGAGGAGCTCCTTGGATGTGGAATTGGATTGGAGCACGTTGGGTTCCCTTGAGGAAGTCCGCCGGAGGTACGCCAAATGATCCAAAATATGTCCGTGGGCTTTGTATGTGATCCGGTTGGTGTCCGGGGCTTCCTTGGCCTTTATTTATAGGCATGGAACCCATTGGGGGCCTTCGGAGCCGTTGGAGAAGTCCTCGGAGCCGTTGGAGGCCAAAAGATGGTTGACTGGTCAAACCCAACGGCTAGTTTGACTGGGCCACCGGCTGGCCGGTGCAGGGCCACCGGCTGGCCGGTGCCTTGGCAGAGGAGGAGAAAACTGATCCAGGCTCCACCGGCTGGCCGGTGGCAAGACAGTAGCTGTCACTATTTGATCTGGGTTCCACCGGCTGACCGGTGGGATGGCAGTGAGTGGCTCTTCTGCCCAGAGTCCACCGGCTGGCCGGTGGTGAAGCCACCGGTTGGCCGGTGGACTGAATTTCAGTCCACTTCGTCCATTCTTGGGCCAATCCTTTGGCAATCTTTTGCCTATCATACACAACACTTAAAAACAAGGTTAAACACATATGAAAGTGATTGTGATCATGAAAATCAAAGAGTGTGGGGTACAACAGGTTTATCGTTATTTTAACTATTTCTTACACCATGGTTTTTGGTTTTAGTCAATGGAGGGAACCATAAGGAATTGGGTCAACATTGAATCAAATGGTCAAATTGGTGACTATGAGAAAATAAATTGTGTAATGAATAGAAATAAAGATATTATTATTATTTCGAATTAGTAATCGTGATATATGATTAATAGGGTGAACTTTATTGGTATTCCTAATTCATCAAATAAGAGGAATATGGTCTTTTATGCATGTTCGCATGGTGAGGAGCATAGAGAAAAGAAGATTGAGATTTCTAAAGAAGGGAGGAAGAACCTTTATGAATATATAAAATGGAGGGGAAGATGTTATCTATGTGGGGAGAAGGGTCATAGAGTGACATACTGTTATGGAGTTCAATGTCTTATCTGTGGAGAACATGGGCATTACCCAACTCAATGCCCTGACCTAAGAGGTTACTTCTAAATCAAGGAAGGACTTACTCCATGACAATAATTGAAGAGGATGGATTGAAGTGTTTATGTATTGGTATTCAAGAGTAATGTTGTTGATGTACTTTTAAGGTATATTGGAATATCTATGTATCGGTACATTGTGGTTTTCTATAAGAATATAGTATCAGTAACCATGAAAAGTGATTGAAATATTCTTTGGAAAGCAGATGATATGTGCATAATGAAGGGATAAAGAGAAAATGAAATGCTTGATAGTATTAATGATCTCATGACTGATACAAGGAAAAAGTTATATCATGGTTTGAGTATATAAAAATTTTAGGATTTTGGTATGTGGAAAGAGTTAACTTTTGACAGCATTCATGTTTTCACAAAGGTTTAATGGGTATTCATTTTTCAAGAGAATACATGATTAAGGTTTTCACATGTTTGGAATGTGACCAAAAAGATATATTGTTTGATATATGGGGGATAAATGATGGTAATCACATGCTCGGTAGATGACATTTCTAGTAGTCATATTCTTTATACTATGAGATTGGATAGAAGTATTTTGGGTAAGCCTAAAGAATGGAATGGATTAATTTGTACATAAGATAGTATTGTTTAAGACTATAACCTTTTTTCGATATTATTTATGGAATTTTATAATGGTGATGTTTTAGAATAAGGACAACCTGCAGGACGGACAACAACCCGTCGCGTCGGACAAGGTTGCGGGAATCGAACCCACAACCGAAGTACGACAATCCTTTATCAGCTATCACTAGCCTACAGGAAGTACCTAGTTAGTATAAACTAGTTTAATTTTATTAATAGGTATGATAGATGAAGTATAAGTCCATTTTTGGAACCATATATGATTAATCTCACCATAAGATGGACTTATGTATATAACTTTTGCTAACCTAATGTTTGAGATAGATGGAATGACCTATCATTCTATCGCATGACTTGCTAACACTTCACGTAAGACAAATTCAACTTCATTTCTTTAATAGATTAAGTGGAAATTTTTCAAGGCACAAACAATAGTGAGATTGTACCAAAATCAAGGAACTATTTATTTTCATTCAAAAATTCTTCAACATTAGGGAAATAATCTTGAAAACCAAAAATGTTTTCATAGTGCCCTCATATCTGATGAATTCGATGGTACCTTAGATCATCACAAATTTATGGCTTTGTGACTGTTGGTTTTTTCATAGCCATGTTCTCTACCACTCTTCATGCAAACATGATGGTCAGATTTCTCTTCCATATCCATATTTTCACTTATATTCTCTTATGTGGAAACCCAGTGATGAGTTAATTTTGGTATCTGTTATGTTTCTAACTTTCCTTTTTAAAATGATGATTTAGTATTCCTTTTTACAATTTAGGTTTCTATGAAAGAAAATTTCAAGTAGAAAACCATTTATAACCCTGACGAATTTCGAGGGAGAAATTCATTTTAAGGGGGGCAGAATGTAACACCTGGAGATTTTATGAGAATTATTCATTTTAATTTCTTTGATGTATTTTGTTGCACACTTCACCAAGATTAGCTTGCGCTATACACAACACCGTATTAGCTTGTAGTATACGCAACACTACTCGTGGCTTGTGATGCACAAAATTTCAAGTTTTTTTGAATAAAATTCATTTTACACAACACCAAGTATAAATTTTGATCAATGTATAAGTGAACTATATTTTGAGTATGTTATATGCAACCCTAAAGGAAGCTTTCCCTACATGAAACCCTGACTTGGCTTTCATTACACGGAAGAGCGACCTTCCTCAATAGCGTGTGTTGTATGCAATATCGAGTTTTATTAAACAATGATATATTGTTATAATATTATTATGAACTATCCATTATGAATAGTATTAACCTAATTTTTAATTTTATAACATTATAATTCATCTTACACATTTTTTGGAATGAGGTATGAGAACAAAATCAATTTTTTGGATAAAAGAAGTATTTTTCAGAAAATGCAGTTTAGCCGCCTTTTGATGGAGAACCTATTTTAAATCTAATTTTTGACAAGTTTATAAGTTCAATTTTACAAAATAAACTTTTTATCTTAAATAAATATATAAAAATTTACATTGGATAAGGTTTTCATATTTTTCTGACAACGTTCTTATTTTGATGAATAGTAAAAACACAATAAATTTTACTTAAAAGAAACTTTATTCATCGAGATAATTTATATGGTTAAATTATAATAGTAAATTGTTTTAAAGTATAAATAGAATATATTTTTACCATTTAATATAATTTATGTCATTAGAATTAATTTTACATTGAATTTATAGGTAAAAACATTTCAATCTTTGACAATGTTTTATCATTTAAAACCCGTTTTCTTAACAACGAGATTAATTTTAAATTAATTAATAAAACTTATGGGTTTCGAATTTTTAAAAATGGATTCCATATTTGGATTCAGTGGTTATAAATTATGTTAATAGGTTACTTTTATTTTTTTGATATTATGAATAGTAACTATGATAATTTTTATTTACTACAGTTAAAGGTAAATCATGTAATTAAGGGTAAAAATAAGATTATAAAATTACCCTAATACCTGAAAAAAATATATTGAATGGATAAAAGTTGAACCATATAATTTAAGGGTCATAATAGATTCATTTCATGGAATTTTTACCATGAAAAGGATATAATTATTATTAAAACCAAAGAAAGTGACAACATGTCACTCTCTTATATCTTATAAGTGTAATAATTTTAATTTAGTGAAAAACCTAATAAATCTTAGAATATAAATAGTCTTCATAAGTATAATAAAAGTATCTACATCATGTGAATTTATTTAGGATTTCTAGGGATTAAATAATTATCATTAATGGTGACACAATAGTGATGAAGAAATTATTTATTTAATATTGTTTTTATTAAACTAATAGTGACCATAAAAAGCCCACACACCTGAACAAAACTTATTGGACATGTACATGTAAACAATAACCATATAGTGGTCGAATATATGACCATTTGGATCCTTATAAAAATGATTATCACACTTATTTTATTTTATTTTAAATGATGTCAAAGTTGTCACCTTCATAATTTAATAAATATAACAATTTAAATGTTGTGATTTTAAGATGATAAATTCGAGTAAAACAATTATTATGGAAGATATTATATTTATCTACATCATAGTATTTTATTTTTAATTTTTATGCAACAAATAAGTATATTAAATAATTATAAAAATTTTTTGTAGGAATTATTTTATTAAGAAAAATACCAAATAAATTGTTTTAAAAATATTAAAATAAATATTATATGAACTAATTAATGAGATCCACAAATTTTTTAGATGAATATGACATGTTAGGAACCTATTAAATATTTTTGTTCGAATATATTCGCTGTTTGGATTTTATTTAAATTCAAATAAATGAATAGTGACAAAATTGACACTAGTGATATTTTATAAAAATAACATGTTATTATATTGTTTAAAAATCACAAAAATATTTAAAAATTATAAATTTAAATTTATATGGTCTAAAATTTCATAAATTATTCAATTATGGATAATTAAAAACACATATGTAAGTATTTAAAACAATTTAAAATTTATGATATTATTACCACAAATAAGATTAAATAAATTAAATAAGGATAAATCAAATTGATAAGGTTTGAAATAATTTCCCAACATGTCTAAATTTAATTGGTTGATGATATTACAACCCTATATTAACTCATATATAAATTTGAGTCACTTTTTAAGTTTTTATGTGGGGTTTGATTTTATTATTAATTAATATTTCTGAGGTTTCCTTAAGTGCCCCTCTTTTCTCTCATAAAAGGGCACCTCCTCCATCTCTTCCTCACACCATTTTGAGTTTTCATGCTCGGCCAAACCTGGAAAATTTCTATTATACACTTCCCTAGAAACATACTAGAGGTCCGGGTCTTCTTCAAAGACCAACATTAGTTCCCTAAGAGGAGGTTTAGAAGAGGCGCGTCGAAGAAGAGGTAATATCCTTTACCGATTCTTTCAAATTCATTTCTTCTTCTACTTATTATTTTGTTATTTCATAATAAAGTCATAACATAAGTATCACTAATATATTTATATGTTATTATAAATATGAAACAACCCTATTTCACCTTTTATCCATCCTATGGAAAATGAAATCACCGCGCGTGCGTACCTACGAAATACCGTCTCCACGCCGTGGTGTAATCTCTTTTCCACCACCACATTACTTGGATGGGTATAATGGTGTAAAGAATAAATATATATTATTATTATAACATGATACTAATTCTGATATATTCTATAATCATCTCCAATACCATTCAACAATTATGGGAACGATATCATCGATCGTGCGTACGTACGGATTACCGTCTCCACGACGCGATGAGATTCATTATCCATGATTAACCATTCAAGTATGATTATAAATTATATATAATAAATAATAATGAAATATATGACATAATAATTATACTGGATTTATGTACATATATTTTTCATTTACTTAATTCCATGCAATTCAATAAGGAAACGAAAACAGCGTTCATGCGTACGTACGACCTACCGTCTCCATGAACAGTGTATTTCATTTCATTTATAGATCTACCATATATATTTATATGCTGAGTATATATTATATATAAATCATGTTTTACATTATGTAATTATGTAAATCTGGATATAAGTAATAATATCAAGAACAACAAGTCGAAAAACGTATGATAAATGAAAAGATTTTACCCAAAAACGCTGCTTTAACATGGAATTGACAAAAGAACGGGTAATATAATGTCCTAAGTGAATCATATATGATATCATAAATATTATTATGGTTATATAACAAGTTAATAATATTTTTAAACCCAATATACCAGAGTTTCAGACACGTACGTATGAAATTGGACCTAAGGTAAGGGATAATTTTGCAATCTCATATTTATCCGAGATTTCTTATACGTAAGTATTTACTGGGGTTATATTTTTCATCCATGTCCACAATATGTTTTTCATAAAGTGTTTAATAATCTTCCATATATTTTTATAGTCATTTTTCCCCTATTTGACTTTTAATTTGTGTTATGGAAGAAATCTTTCTTTTGTTTACCATACGTGGTACTTTTTGAATTTTCCGTTAAAAGTACGAGGAGAATGTTTTTTTAACATACAAGGCATGAACAAATTTTTATGGTTTCATAACGCCTTATTTCCATGAAGCTTACTCTACAAGATTTCATTATTATTTTCAACAAAATCCTTTTATTTTAAAATAGCATGGAATTTTGTGAAAAGAAAATGATTTTGAATAAGAAATGATATTTTCTTCAAGAATTCATTTCAAGTGTTTTATCAAAACCATTTTCCATCTAAGATGACATTATTTAATATGTTTATGATTCAAGTATAATATGTCTATGATTTAAATGGTTTCACTTTTCTTATGATGAAATGATATCCATTTGTTTTATATGGATTATGTTATGATGGGAAGATGTTTATGAAACCCATTTTAATCTTTGGGTTAGGATGAATGATTTATGTTTATGTTATGGAACACGTAAGAATGATTTCATTATAATATGGGTGGGACCTATATCTCCCTCCAATTCATTGGGTAAATATTTATATCTCATGAGATAGACATGGATGGAACGACAAGTGAATCCGATTTATTAATACAGGGCTGGAACGACAAGTAAACCCGGTTCAGTAATGGACTTTGTCCACTATGATGTACTTAGAAACAATGCCTTGGCTACTATGGAAGTCATAACATGTGCTTAATGGTTGCCACAATTACATGTTTTATTACCATGTTATTTTATCATGGTTAATGTTTCTTTATGATCTATTCCTTATGCACTGCCAAGATTTATGTCATTAGTCTTGATTTTGATGTTTTATGTTCATGTTCTTACGTTCAAATGTTTAGGGATTGTTTTATGTTCTCCATGTTTACCCTTACTGAGAATTTTATCTCACCCTTTTTATGTTTTATTTTCCCCAGGATATAAATAAATGTTTTAGGTAAGAAAACAAAAGGGGAAGATATTTATGGGAGATGTTGATGATCTTTCACTATGATTAGAAGATTATGTTCCGAGTTTCCAAAGACACTAAACTAATACGGTCTTTGGGCGTCTATTTTTGTCATGTATTAAGTATTCCGAAAAAGTATTGTAATGTATATGTACGTCAATCTTTGGGTCTCTATAGTTTGTATTAGAGTGAAGGTTTAGTTAACCTTTGGAATCTTGGATGCGAAAACTTTAGTGAAATCCCTAGTGATATTTCTAAGGTATGTCTAGGTATGTCTTTAAGTTTTAGTATAACTATGGCTTACAGTTCTATAATTATGTTGATGATCATGAATAACCTAGGGTGAACCTAAGGTGTCATTGATTAAAGAATGTGTGATAAGTTAGACTTTTTATGATTATATGGTTCATGGTTATTTTAAATATTTCTTACACTATAGTTTTTGGTCTTAGTCAATGGAGGGAACCATAAGGAATTGGGTCAACATTAAATCCAATGGAAAAATTGGTGACTATGAGAAAAAAAATTGTGTAATGCATAGAAATAAAGATATTATTATTATTCCGAATTAGTAATCATGATATATGATTAACAAGGTGAACTTTATTTGTATTCCTAATTCATCAAATAAGAGGAATATGGACTTTTATGCATGTTCGCATGGTGAGGAGCATAGAGAAAAGAATATTGATATTTATAAAGAAGGGAATAAGAACCTTTATGAATACATCAAATGTAGGGGAAGATGTTAACTGTGTGGGGAGAAGGGTCATAGAGTGACAGACTGTTATGGAGTTCAATCTCTTATCTGTGGAGAATATGGGAATTACCCAACTCAATTACCTTACCTAAGAGGTTACATCTAAATCAATGAAGTAATTATTCTATGACAATCATTGAAGAGGATGGATTGATGTGTTTATGTATTGGTATTCAAGAATGATGTTGTTGAGGTACTTTTATGGTATATTGGAATATCTATGTATTGGTCCATTGTGGTTTTCCATAAGAATATGGTACTGGTAACCATGAAAAGTGATTGAAATATATTTTGGAAAGAATATGATATGCACATAATGAAGGGATAAAGAGAAAATTAAATGTTTGATAGTATTAATGAGCTCATGACTGATACAAGGACAAAGTTATATTATGGTTTGAGTATATAGAAATCTTGGGATTTTGGTATGTGGAAAGAGTTAACTTTTGACAGCATTCATGTTTTCACTAAGGTTCAATGAGTATTCATTTTTTAAGAGAATACATGATTAAGGTATTCACATGTTTGGAATGTGACCAACAAGATATATCGTATGATATATGGGGGATAAATGATGGTATTCACATGATCGGTAGATGACATTTCTAGTAGTTGTTTTCTTTATACTATGAGACTAGATAGAAGTATTTTGGATAAGCCTAAAGAATAGAATTGATTAAGTTGGAAATTAGGTAGTATTGTTTAAGACTAGATCCTTTTTTCGATATTATTTCTGAAATTATATAATGGTGATGTTTTAGAAGAAGGACAACCTGTAGGAAAAACAACAACCCGTCTCGTCGGACAAGGTTGTGGGAATCAAACCCAAAACTGAAGTATGATAGGACTTCATCGCCTACCACGGGCTTACAGGAAGTCCCTGGTTAGTAGAAAATAGTTTTATTTTATTAAGAGGTATGATAGATGAAGTATAAGCCCATTTTTGAAACCATATACGATTAATCTCACCATAATATTTACTTATGTGTATAAATTTTTCTAACCTTATGTTTGAGATAGATGGAATGACCTATCATTCCATCTCATGGTTTTCTAACACTTCACGGAAGACAAATTCAACTTCATTTCTTTAAGAGATGAAGTGGAAATTGTTAAAGGCACAAACAATAGTGATATTGTACCAAAATCAAGTAAGTATTTCTTTTAATTAAAAAATTCTTCAACATTAGGGAAATGATATTGAAAACCAAAAATGTTGTCCTAGTGCCCTCATATCTGATGAATTCGATGGTACCTTAGATCATCACAAATTTATGGCTTTGTGACTGTTTGTTTTTTCATAGCCATGTTCTCTACCACTCTTCATCCAAATATGATGGTTAAATTTCTCTTCCACATCCATATTTTCACTTATATTCTCTTATGTGGAAACCCAATGATGAGTTAATTTTGGTATCTGTTATGTTTCTAACATTCCTTTTTAAAATGATGATTTAGTATTCCTTTTTACAATTTGGGTTTCTATGAAAGAAACTTTCAAGTAGAAAACCATTTATAACCCTGAGGAATTTTGAGGGTGAAATTCATTTTAAGGGGGGTAGAATGTAACATCCCGAGATTTTATGAGAATTATTATTTTTAATTTCATTGATGTATTTTTTTGTACGCTTCTCCAAGATTATCTTGTGCTATACACAACACCGTATTAGCTTTTAGTATACGCAACACTATTCTTGGCTTGTGATGCACACAATTTCAAGTTCTTTTAAATAAAATTCATTTTACACAACACCAAGTATATATTTTGATCAATGTATAACTGAACTATATTTTGAGTATGTTATTGGAAACACCAAATGAATCTTTCCCTACACACAACCCTGACTAGGCTTGCATTACACGTAAGAGCGACCTTCCTCAACAACGTATGTTGTACGCAATACCGAGTTTCACAAAACAACGATACATTGTTATAATATTTTTATGAACTTTCCATTATGAATAGTATTAAACTAATTTTGAATTTTATAACATTATAATTCATCTTACACATTTTTTGGAATGAGGTATGAGAACAAAATCAATTTTTTGGATAAAAGAAGTATTTTTCAAAAAATGAAGTTTTTCTGCCTTTTGATGGAGCAACCATTTTAAATATAATTTTTGACAAGTTTATAAGTTCATTTTTACAAAACAAACTTCTTCTTTTGAATCAAGATATAAAAATTTACATTGGATAAAGTTTTGATATTTTTCTGACAATGTTTTTATTTTGATGAATAGTAAAAACACGATAAATTTTACTTAAAAAATCTTTTTTCATCGAGATAATTCATATGGGTAAATTATAATATTAAATTGTTTTAAATTATAAATAGAATATATTTTTACCATTTAATATAATTTATATCATTAGCATTAATTTTACATTGAATTCATAGGTAAAAACATTTCAATCTTTGACAATGTTTTAACTTTTAAAACCCGTTTTCTTAACAACGAGATTAATTTTAAATTAATTAATAAAACTTCTATGTTTCCAATTTTGAAAAATGGAATCCATATTTGGATTCAGTGGGGCCAAACTTTGTTAATAGGTTACTTTTATTTTTTTTATATTATGAATAATAACTACGGTAATTTTTATTTACTACAGTTAAAGGTAAATCAATTAATTAAGGGTAAACATAAGATTATAAAATTACCTTAAGACCGGAAAAAATTCTATTGGATGAATAAAAATCTACTCATATAATTTAAGGGTCATAATATATTCATTTCATGGAATTTTTACCATGAAAATGTTAAAATTATTATTAAAACCAAAGAAAGTGACAACATGTCACTCTCTTATATCTTATAAGTGTAATAATTTTAATTTAGTGATAACCCTAATAAAACATAGAATATAAATAGTCTCAGAAATATAATAAAATTATCTAAATTATGTGAATTTATTTAGAATTTTTAGTGGTTTAATAACTATCATTAATGGTGACACAATAGTGATGCAGAAATTGTTTATTTAGTGAAAAATCAATAATATAGTTTTAATTAAACTAATAGTGACCATAAAAAGCACAAACACCTGACAAAAACTTATTGTACACGTACATATAAATAATAATCATCTAGTGGTCGAATATTTTACCATTTGGATCCTTATAAAATCGATTATCACACTTATATTATTTTATTTTAAATGATGTCAAAGTTGTCACCTTCATAATTTAATAAATATAACAATTTAAATGTTGTGAATTTAAGATGATAAATTCGAGTAAAACAATTATTATGCAATATATTATATTTATCTGCATCATATTATTTTATTTTGATTTTTTATGAAACAAATAAGTATATTAAATAATTATAAAAAATGTTGTATTAATTATTTCATTTAGAAAAATACCAAATAAATGGTTTTAAAAATATTAAAATAAATATTATATGAACTAATTAATGTGATAAAAAATTTTTTAGATGAATATAACATGTTATAAACCTATTAAAGCTTTTGGTTCTAATATAACCTCTATTTGGATTTTATTTAAATTCAAATAATTGAATAGTGTCAAAATTGACACTATTGATATTTTATAAAAATAACATGTTAATAAATTGTTTAAAAATCACACAATTTTTAAAAACTATAAATTGAAATTTATATGGTCTAAAAGTTCATAAAGTATAAAATTATGGAAAATTCACAACAAATATGTAATATTTATAACAATTTATAGTTTAGAATATTATTACCACGAATAAGATTAAATAAATTCAATAAGGATAAATCAAATTGATAAGGTTTAAAATTATTTCCCAACATATCTAAATCTGATTTTTTGATGATATTACAACCCTATATTAACTAATATCCGAATTTGAGTCACTTTGGAAGTTTTTATGTGGGGTTTGATTTTATTATTAATTAATATTTTTGAGGTTTCTAAAAGTGCCCCTCCTTTCTCTTATAAAAAGGAACCTCCTCCCTCTCCTCCTCACACCATTTTGAGCCTTCAAGATCGTCCAAACCCTACCAATTTCTCTTATCCAATTCTCTATAAACATAATATAGGTCCTGGTATTCTTCAAAGACTAAATTTAGTGCCCTAAGAGGAGGTTTAGAAGAGGCGCGTCGAAGAAGAGGGAATATCCTTTAACGATTCTTTCAAATTCATTTCTTATGCTACTTCTTCTTTTGTTGTTTCATAATAAAGTAATAACATCAGTATAACTAATATAATGATATGTTATTATAAATATGAAACAACCCTATTTTACATTTTATCCATCCTAGGGAAAATGAAATCACCGCTCGTGCGTACGTACGAAATACCGTTTCCACGCTGTGGTGTAATCTGTTTTCCACCACCAACTTACTTGGATGGGTATAATGGTGTAAATAATAAATATATATTATTATTATAACATTATAATAATTCTGATATATTATATAATCCTCTCCAATACCATTCAATAATTATGGGAATGATATAATCGCTCGTGCGTATGTACGGATTACCATCTCCACGACGCGATGAGATTCATTCTCGATGAGTAACCATAAAAGTATGATTATAAAGTATATATAATAAATAATCATGAAAGATATGACATAATAATTATACTGGATTTATTTAGGTATATGTTTCATTTATGTAATTCCATTCAATTCAATAAAGAAATGAAAACAGCGTTCTTGCGTACGTACGACCTACCGTCTCCTTGAACCGTGTATTTCATTTCATTTATCGATCTACCACATATATTTATATGCTGAATATATATTATATATAAATCATGTTTCAAATTCTGGAATTATGTAAATCAGGATATAAGTAATAATATCAAGAATAACAAGTCGAAACACGTACGATAAATGAAACGATTTTACCGACAAACGCTGCTTTAACATGGAATTGACAAAAGAATAGGTACTATAAAGTCCTAAGTGAATCATATATGATATCATAAATATTATTTTGGTTCTGTTACATGTTAATAATATTTTTAAACCCACTATACAATAGTTTCATACACGTATGGAAGAAATTGTACCTAAGGTAAGGGATAATTTTGCAATCTCATTTTTATCCTAGATTGCTTATACGTAAGTATTTACTGGGGTTATATTTTTCATCCATGTCCATAAAATGTTTATCATAAAGTGTTTAATATTCTTACATGTATTTTTAATTTCATTTTTACCCCTCTTTGACATTCAATTTTTGTTATGGAAGGAATCTTTCTTTTGTTTACCATACGTGGTACTTATTGACTTTTTCGTTAAAAGTACGAGGAGAATGTTTTTTTAACATATACGACATGAACAGATTTTTATGGTTTCATAACGCCTTATTTTCATGAATATTACTCTACAATATTTCATGATTATTTTCAACAAAAACATTTTATTTTAAAATAACATTGCATTTTGTGAAAATAAAATTATTTTTAAGAAGAAATGATATTTTCCTAAAGAATTCATTTCAAGTGTTTTATCAAAACCATTTTCCATCTAAGATGACATTATTTAATATATTTATGTTTCAATTATAATGTCTCTAGGATTTAAATGGTTTCACTATTCTTATGATGAAATGATATCCATTTTTTATATGGATTATGTTATGATGGGATGATGTTTATGAAACCCAATTTATTCTTTGGGTTATGATGAATTATTTATGTTTATGTTGTGGCACACGTAAGAATGATTTCATTATGAGATGGGCGAGACATATATATCCCTCCAATGCATTGGGTAAATATTTATATCTCATGAGATAGAAAAGGATGGAATGGAAAGTGAATCTGGTTCAGTAATACAGGGCTGGAACGATAAGTAAACCCGGTTCAGTAATGGACTATGTCCACTATGATGGTCCTGGAAACAATGCCTTGGATATTATGGAAATCATAACATGTTCTTGATGGTTTCCATAATTACATGTTTTTTTACCATGCTATTTTATCATGGTTAATGTTTCTTTATGATCTATTCCTCATGAACTTCCAAGATTAATGTCATTACTCATGATCTTTATGTTTTATGTTCATGTTCTTACGTTCAAATGTTTAGGGATTGTTTTATGTTCTCCATGTTTACCTTCACTGAGCATTTTATCTCACCCTTTTTATGTTTTCTTTTCCCTAGGATATAAATAAAGGTTTTAGGAAAGAAAACAAAATGGGAAGATATTTATGGGAGATGTTGAAGATCTTTCAACATGATTATAAGATTATGTTTCGAGTTCCAATGACAATAAACTAATACGGTATTTGGGCATCTATTTTTGTCATGTATTAATTATTCTAAAAAAGTAATGTAATGTCTATGTAAATCATGATTTGGGTCTCTACAAGTACATACCTGACCCTCAAATGTACTAGATCTAGAGGTGGTACAACTAGAGAATGACCTCTCGTATGAAGAGTAGCTGGGGAAGATATCACATTGTAGAGACAATGTTCTACACAATATGATAAATCACATTATCAAAGTTCCTTAGTTGAACTATAAGTATGAAAATGCGACAAGGGAACCATAGAAAATATTGAAACATAAGTACCCTCACCTGTTCTCAACTAAAAGCATGAGTTGAAATTTTGGGGATAAGATTTCTAAATGTGGGAAGAATGCAATAACCCAGACATTTTAAATGATAATAGTTTCATAAATAAATGTGTGTTATATTATATTATATAAGTATTATACATATAGATAACATAAATAAACCCAAAAAACATTAATTCATTAATAAATATAACTACATTATTTAGTTATGGAACTAATGAAAATGAAAAACATTATAATTGTAAAAAAATATTAAAATAGAAAAGCTGAAATTGGAAAATATGGATCACCCCAATATACTAAAATAATCTCCCCCACATCCAACACTATAGAAATGATATAAAATACTAGAAAACCAATAAACATATTAGAAAATAAAAATATATAACCTTGGTAATAGTAACCTGACCATTGGTAATAATAACATGACCATTGGGAATAATAACATAACCTTTTAGAATAATAACCTGAACTTTGGAATAGTAATTTAACCTCAAAATAATAGTGTGATATAAATAATATTTTTCATGAGTAATATAACTAAATTATAAATAATGAAATTATGAAAAATAAATATCAAGATTATGAAATACTTAAAGAAAAATAGGCAAATTTTTGATAAATTGTATTTTAAATTAATTCATAAAAATCATAATTCATTACATTAAAAATTAAAATTACCTAAGTTAGATATTTATTTTGATAAATTAAATATATAAATTTTTTTGAAATAATCACATATAAATTGTAAAACAGTATAGTTTTTTGTAATTTTTTGAAATACTTCAATTTTCAAGAAAATATTAAAAATATAGTTTTTCATGTAACTAGTATATCTTAAATTACATCATTCATGTTGTAATAATGACCTAGGAATTTCTATGAATTGATATTATACAAAATTATATTTTATTTCCTAAATAAATCACCAAAATATAAGAAAATAAATCTTCAAAACCAAAAATTATTTTCCAAAACCTAAAGTTAAAAGTGATCCCTTAAAATTAAATTTTTCCTTTTTTCCACTTTACTTTTTAATAATATAAACGAATAAAAATTTTAAAGGGGTTTAAAGTCCTAAGAACATTCTATTACATTTATATATGATTTATATAATAAAAAATTCACTATTAAAAGTTTTACTTTTGATATAATATTTTATTCTAAAAATACCAGTCTCCTCAAGTATAATAACCCCTCTCCCTCCCCTTTAAAAAGCACTCCTCCCCCACTTGAGAAAGCCAAAGTTATAAACAAATAATCTATCTAAATACCTTATAAACATTATTTACATTCGATAATAAACCAACTCTATTAATTTTGTATGTCTATTAGCGTAAAAGATAAGCCACACAAAGGAAAGAGTAAGTTTTTTTTTAAAATCTTCTCTCATTTTCCTCTCCTTCTCTATCTTTTCCCAATTGATTTCATAATACAATATTTTAATATTTAATTATAAAGTATTATAAAATTATATAAATTATTTCAACTTACTATAAATGTTATATTTTTGACTTATTTACACTTTATACATCTTTTTATTCATATTTGGACAACCTTACCATTAATAGTAGGTTAACAGCCAATGAGAAAATTTACAACTTATTTCTTACCACCAAAAAATGGATGGTAATAATAAATTATTTATAATATATAATGGTATAAATATATGTTTTTAATAATCTATAATTAATTCTACTAATTTATGAAATACCTTGGAAAAAATAGAAAAATCTAAGAAAAATGGGATTTTTTAAGGAAAACATGATATCAAAATGAATTCCCTTTAACCAAGGAAATTAAGAAATACAATAAAATGATTATAATTTATAAATAGTGGTAAAAATGAAAATAATTCAGTTGTTTATAAATGTTTTAATAAACCTATGTTTATTATCCAAGAGGCATAAAAAAAGAAATAAAGTGGGATTTAAGGTAAGGGGATTCTCAAACCCAACACACATTATTTGGTTTATCTATCTTTTACAAAAAATTTAGTGTGGATATTTCTATATGTTTTGTTAAATTTCCTTTAAATATTATTAACTTTTATTTTTAGTATATACATGTTACCACCTTGATTTATAATCCAAATACAAATATTAAAAAATTATTTTCTTTCTAAAGCACATATTTTATTCCTCTTGAGTTGTTTCTTATTCCCTAAATAATAATGATTTCAATGTTATTTTTTTCTATTATTCATTTGAAACCCGATGTTTATTCATTAAATTATTCTTGATTAAATTCTTATGAATACTATTACTTTCCATGGGTTATTTTATGATTATTATTTTTATATGTTCTATGTGGAATGCATGATTATTTAAATATTATGACGTGATAGGTGGGACCATAATTTTATAACCATCTAATTCATTGGGTAATGTGATGTATCTCATGAGATAATTTGTATTATGAATGAACGTGATGTTATATTTGTTTACAATGATGATGTTATGATTACGATCATATGTCACACGTAAACATGATTCTATATTTGTTCAGAACTATGCGTGGTATTTGAACACTATGACTTGATGTTTCATTTTTATGAATCGACACATTTCATACCTTTATCAAATTATTCCCTCATGATTATGATGACAATAACATTCTTATGATGTGATGTTAATGATTATTCTCACCCATGTTATATTGTTTCATGTCCCTTATTCACCCTCTTACTGGGCTTTTATATAACCCATTTCTTTGATGTATAACCTGAGGTGACTACATAAACTAAGAATAACTTGATATTTTATAAGTATAAAGAAGAAGGATTCAAATAAATGTTTATGAATTATTATGTATAAGTGATGTGTGATCCTATTTTTTGAAGATACTAAATATTTCGATCCTTCAATGTATAACTATTATGTTGTTTATCTTTAAAATAACGCAATATCCATGTTAAAAAATTATGGTCATTATATAGGATTAAATTTTTAGTCAAATCCATCTAATGAATGATTTTATATAGTCACCTTTGATATCAAATTTATCTATTTATTCCTCCAGGACACTCTATGTAATTTTCTCTTCGTATTCAAGTTATCACATATTCTATTCACTGATATTGGGAACCAATATTGAAATCTTCATACTATGATCATCTATATTTCTCACATGTCCAAAAACTCAATTCTTATTTAATCCTATTTATTTAATTTCCATATATCCTTATATATTGAATCATTTATTCTTTTATCTTTCAATTTTTCTCTCTACATCTTTCATTTGTTTTGTGTACTCATTTCTCTAAATTTTACATAATATTTTTATGTTTTGCATATATAGAGCATATATATGCCACTTTCACCATCCATGGGGAAAAAATAATATTATATATATATATATATATTATTTTATTATTATGATATATATATATATATATATATTTATACATGTCTGTATTTGGTTTGTGTGTATCATTGATTCTTTCTGATAGGGCAAGAGAAACTTCCATTGTGTGCATGTGATAAGAGGGGAATGATGAGTGTCAGGTCCTCCAAACATATATAGTAAAAGATCCTCTATGCACAGATTATTTCATTCTATTCTATGATTAAATTTAATTCCCTATAAAAGGTTTATAACCTTTTATCCTCATAGGTATCTCTGATTAAATTTTTATAAAAGTGTTCATTTCTAATGATTTCATCCAATTTTCAGTCTTTATTTAGGATATTAAATCAATTATGTTAATCTCTTAATAATCTTGAATGATTTTCACATCAATTTGGACAATATTTGATTTATGTGTTTATGATAAATTTGGTTAATAGAGACATTAAGTAGGATATTGGTATTTTTATCATGAAAAAAGAGATTGAGTTTTTTTTGGTGTCATGGTGTGAAAATTATATCTCATGATAAGATTTGTCTATAAGTTCTTATTATTAGGAAAAACTAGAAATGTAAGTCATGCGACAAAAAAAAAACAAAATGAAATGCTTGTGTTAAGATATTGAACACCCATGATAGGCATGTTATCCCTAAGGAACTATTTATAACACTATTAAACATGAGTTATTTCTAGTTGTATATATGTTTTCTCCCAAAATATTATGTTTTACCTCTATGATACACTCCAAAATAATACTTGAACATTAGAAAATTTGAATAAGCTCATGAAAACAAAGGAAATATACAATTAAAAATGGAATAAATTTACATTACCTGATGTTTGTTACCATTATTAGAACATTAATATTTTATTAAGAGATATTATAGGTGTATAATTTATAGTGGATACTCTTTTATGTGAATAACCTATAATAGATAAATATATCTAATTTTTTTATACCATAGTTTTTTCTAATTTTGATGATAATATTGAAATTAAAATTAAAACATTGGTTCTAAAGGAAATCAAATGAATGATATTATATAAATGATATTTCATAACATTTTATCAATAAGAAAATACATCATGATAAAGAAAATGACATTTTTATCTCTTTTACTTAATAAAAAACCATTTTCAAATTAGAATATTTACTACCACTATGATAGTTATTCTTAACCAATTAGATCACTAGGAAATATAGAGGCTTTTCATTTTGACATTCATAAATACATAATTTATTTGTAGGGTTATGTAGGAAACACACACTATAAATGATAGAATAGTTGAAACCAAGAGGAAATTTTTAAGGGAATAACATTAATCATCCACCATGAATAAAAATACTTAGCATTCCAAAAATTCTGGGAATGGTGTAGTTGTGATGAAAATAATTTTTTTATTAGATTTTCTTCCACTACAAGTGAATAAGGGTTTCATTTGTTTTTCAAATTTTATGGTCAGTTCAAAGATGTGGAAGTCATGTATTATGTGGAAATGTATCCTCATTGTGGATTTGGGTTCATATATTTTGAAAGTGAATATACCACTCATTGGGATTCATCATGTACTAAAAACTGATTATATTGGTTTTTAGTTGTGATGATCATGCAGAAAGAAGAGTGAATTTTGTTTCATTTATGAAAAAAACCCTAAACAAAACCACATAAATAATTCATAAAAAATAAATTGTTCAATAATAAATCATGAAAATGTTATATACACACACTTATAAAAATTGATTTGGTCTAAAAGATTCTTTCAAGAAGTTTTATTAAACAAATTCCTATTCATAAACCCATATCATAAGTGGATAGTGGTATAAGAAGTTTTCAATTATGAAATGGGTAAAATATGGATCATGATTTTTACTCATAGAATTTCTCTTTTCTATAACTTAGGTCAAATGGTTTCATCAAGGAGATATTTTTTCTAAAAGTGATCTTGCTTTGCGAAGCCTTATTTAGAAAGTGATCATATACACCACCCTTGTCAATTTGGGTACATGAATTCTTATTCACATGAATTTAATGACCACATATATTTTTTAACAATGCTTACAAATGAATTTTTATGTAATATTTTTTTATTTAATGTCGTGTGGAATAATTTAGTAGTTTTTATATTTATTGCACCTATAGTACACTGATCATACTTGCAATAAAAAATATATCATCATAGAAATACACTACAATCTATGTGTGTAATATTAGTAGACTAATCATACATACACATAGAATTTAGTAATTTTTACATAAACTATAGTATTTTTCTCACATAGACTACAATATACTGATCATACTAACTGTAGTTGACTAACTAGACTTACACATATAAATTTCAATTACATTGTAGAAGATTGATCGTACATAATTTTCACAGATAAAACATAGTATATACACACACATATGTCCTTTATATAACACATAGATTATAGTATAATGATCATACATACACACAAACAGTAATAAATTTCATACATAGACTATAGTAGAATGATCATACTTTCAATATATCATATATTTTACTAGAAAAGTCACACAAAAAATGTAGTAGACATTATTATAATATATTATTAGTGACTCTACTTGTATTACAAACTCAAGAGTTTTCTATTATTATGGATCCTATGTGTGATTTTATTGGCGTTAATAATCTCAAATTACTTTTTAAATTGTGAGGGATATATATATACAATGTGAAATCTGGAATGTGTATAGAATCTAAAATATGAATAATCTAAAATGTTTATGTGTGATTTGTGTAACATCAATAAAAATATTTTCCATTATTTAATGTTTTAATTTAATATATCAATAAGTGTATCATTCATAAAAATTTATTAATAGACTATCTATGTAATTTCTGTCACAGATTATCTGTGTATCATCTATAACTGAGTATCCATGTAATCTCTACAACAGATTATCTATGTATTATTCATTATAAGAAAATATGGGTAATCTCGGTAATAGATTAATATTCATTATCTATATATCATTCAATACAATTCATTAACAGTTTAATATTCATTTTTTATCTATATTTCATTCATTCATTATCTATAAAATACTAAAATCCATTAATTATCTGTATCACATTACAATTACTTCATTATCTATGTCTCATTCATTCATAATACATTAAATATTAATATCCATTCATTATCTATATCATATTATAATTCATTCATTATTAGTGTATCATTCATTATAATTCATTCATTATAATTGATTAACAGACTATCTATGTAATCTCTTTAATAAATTATCTATATAAAATCTATCATAGATTATTTGTGTAATCTCTACAACATATGATTTGTATATTCTTTTTGTGTGTAATATATATATATATATTTATAATCTCTATAATATATTCTATGTGTAATCATTATAATATATTATCTATTTTTTATTCATTAAAATTCATTAATAGATTAAAAATATTAACAATTAATTAAAATATTACAAGTATGTGTTATTTGTGTAATCAATTATATAGATTATTATCTATTATATAATAGTTGTGTAACACCACCCAGTCATGAGGTGTGGTAAAATATAATTGTTCCCCATAAGGGTGTAGTAGTAGGTATAACTTAATTCATCTTATAAGAGTTATTTTTTAAAGAAAAATGTCATGAAGACAAATATAAATTAAAGAAAATGAATTTTAATCACTAGGAAGAATTTTTTTTTGGTATTTTAAGATCAATTTAGAGAAAAGTGACTGGGTTTTAGTTTTTTCTTCCCTCTTGTAATTTTATCATGGTCCTTTTGAAATTGAGTCTTTTGTTTTGATTAGTTAGTTTAATGAATGGATTAACAATCATTTATCCTTGTGAACCCTTGATTAAAACTTTCTTGATTGTGAGAATAATACTACCAATTTTCGTGGTTGTACTATTCTCCTTCTAATTGTAAAAGGAATAATGGATCACCCCCGGATCACCTAATAAATTCTAAATAAGTAATTGAGTACCCACAGTGCTCAGATTAGGCCACTATGTCTTCCCCAAGTGTTTAACAATCCCTAAGCACTTCTCTCCTTGACACTAGATCACCCAATCAGTGTGATCCAATACTAAGAAGAGGAGAATAAAATTATTTAATCAGGGAAAATTTAGATTGATCATATTTGGAATATAAAAAAATTCATATCCCTTTTAAATTCTGAAATCATAAATTGGAAACCATTTAATAAACCAAAAGAGACAAAAGAATTTTACAAAACTAAAACTCCAACATTACAATGGGAAACTTCCCCTTCTCTTAATCAGATAAAGGGTGTACCCCTCCATTAAAAAAAACAATAGAGGTGGATGAGTGAGAAGACATAATTAAAGAAGAAATAAAATAAAGTAGTCAAAACAAAGTCTCCACAGACAATAGTGGGTGTTTTTTTCCTTACAAGCATCGTCCTCGTCTTGATGAATGACCCCTCTATTTATATTGGGTTAAAATTATTTATATATCTCAGAGAAATATATTCAAATATTCAACTTCAAATATTCTTCCCCATTGGAATATCTTCATTAACTTTTGAATGTTAAGGATCTATGAGATTCAGGGTGTGAATCTTGAAAACACCAGGACTTATTGTATGTTTTAAAATCTACCAGTGGATGTGGGCTTTAGTAAGTCTCCCATTGTATATGTATGCCATGTATTAAGTATGTGTATGGGTCCAGCGAGGAAACATGGTCTGTATAAAAAAATGGATGTGAAGAGTGTAAGGGTTTCATAGAGGATATGGTAATGACCATTAGACCTCATCTGATCTTCATAGTGGCCGAATGAGTTGAGATATTCATCATGGGGAAATAGTAGTGGGATATTGGTGAAGTGGAAATAGTGAAAATATGATGCTTTAAAATACTTCATTCGTCATTTATACTATTTGGATGAGTCAAGAAACACAAGTAGGGATAAAGAGCATCAAAGAAGACTATCCCTTGTTTAGTAGTAGTGGAAGATGGATTTCCATCTATAAAAGGTGAGCCCGAAATGATATCCTCTTGTAGATTCTATGGTAGTTTTCTAGTGGTTTGCAGGTGTAGAGGTGGATGTTGTGGTCAATGGTGGAAATCACTCAACAGTGTCTCCTAAGTGACCTTCGGCTCTGATGATGGCTCAAGAATCACCATCGGCTCCAAAGTGGCTCATGATTCACCATTGTATCAATTATGTCCAACAATCCATTGTTGTATCCATAGTGGCTCATGAGTAGCTATTGTATCAATAGTGGATCATGAGCCACCATTTTCTCCAACAGTGTGTCACGAGATACAATCATCTCAATAGTGTTTCAATAATAACCATTGTCTTCAATATTAGCTCATGAGGTACCATTGTATTCACTACTAGCGCATGAGTTAACTTCAGTTGAATGATGGATTATGAGTAACTGTTGGCTTCAGTAGTGGATCATGAGGCACCATTGTCTTGGCCTATGGTGGTGGCTCAGGTGGACTTAGTAGAGTCGAGCATCAGTGTTCTCCATTCTAGTTTGGTGGTTGAAGTGCAATAATAGGTAAGCAAAGGCTCCTCCTTCCAATCCAAAATTAATAGTGGATGGATGAGCCTTGAAATGGATCATGGATTTTGGAAAGGGTGTATGAGATGATCCTTGGCATCTGGGTGCTTCATAAGTAGGGGAAGGCTCGACCCCTAAACTTCATGGTGCCGACAATGGTGGTCTTTGATGATGGTAGTGGAAGTACACCGAGGAAGAAGGTGGCAGTGGTGGAGAATAATGGTGGCATGAGGTTTCCAAGATAGTGCTGAGAATGATCGAGTGGGAATGGTGGTGTTTTGGTTAAATGTGTACAATAACCGCATTTCAGCCAACCCTCATCGAGATGGTGGAATGGGAATTCCTTGTCTTAAATATCAAGGACCCACTCCCCCACTACAATGAAGTCGTGTGGGTGTTGGAGGACCCCCAACTACAAATGTGCACCTTCCTATGCCAGTGAGAGTTTCCTCCCGTAGCTTCGTAGGTTTCACTACCTTGAACCGATGCTCCCAAGATTTGTTCCAACTATGACTGTCAGAATATTTCATCTCCATGGGACCTAAAGGAGCATCATACCCTTAAAAATCCTACCACAGAGGCTGGCCTTCCCATGGTTTGTTTTTCTAGGTCCCCCTTTCAGGCCTACCTATGTGGCTTGAGGGCCTTCAGTTGAGGTCTAGCCTCCTTTTGGGCAATTTTTTACACAAACTCCTTAAAAAATATAAAAACTTCAAAAAAATTTCAATATAAAGGAGATAATAAAATTTCAATTTCAACTCCTAATTATTTTATTCTTTTTCTACCATTTTAGTTCCCTATTTAAAATTCATTATAATTTAATAAAACATTGAAATTCATGGGTATTCACATCAAAACCCTTATAAAATCATTTAAAAACTTTTAAACATTTTCATGAAATTTTTATGTGTTAAATACCCCCAAACAGAAACCATTACTGTCCTCAATAATTAAATCTCAATAATTAATTACAATGGAACCAATGTTTAAAATATCAAAATTACGAAGTAATAAAATTAAACAATTATCAATGTTAAATTAAATTTTCAAATTACACATAAAATATCAATTTTACTTCTCAACCTCCAAATAAATAATCAAATCAAGAATTTTAATTTTTCCCATTTGAAAAATTATGGAACTTCTCTTATCATTCATTCAAGTTCGTTAATTATTTATTAGAAAGAATGCCAAATTATGATATACCTCACCCCTATAATCTTTTAACTCATCACCTATAATATAAATTCTATTATATTTTTTTCTCATATAATGAATACATAATCATTATCCATAGTCTTGTAAAAGAACTAATATATCAACTTCATAAAGATAAAATACACATAGAATCATGAGGGCTTGTAATAAAGGCTCTAATGTATTTAATGTTTAAGTTTTGTAGGAAATGATATTTTAAAAATTAAGGATCAATGAGGAGGTTTATCTATTAAAGTACATTTCCTATTATCCAAGTGAAAGTGTAATGAAATTCTCCCCTTTCAAATTGTAACAACTACCACATCGCTAAATTAAAAGTAAGGTTATGATCAAAATAAGGCATAATGAATGATTTGTGCACCCTCATGATTTTTATAAACTTTTAAACTTTGTTTAAAGTTCATATTAATTTTTTTTTCATTTTTCAAAATTTATTTTTAGAATAAACCTCACATCCACCACATAACCACATATGAACAAAATAATTGGTCCAAGGATGGTGATTTTTGATTCATCTAAGTCGCAACACTTTATCATTATTTTTAGGTCTTTTTAGTTTAATCTCTTTTTTATTTAATAAGGAAAAAATCATAAAGAGTTCAATGAATGAATCAACATCCTTCCTCATTAAACAAAGTATCACCCAATAACTTCTTCCTTATATTGTATATATTTCCTTTCCTTGTGATTCCCTTAACCCCCACACTTCAACTTTAAAATATAATGTAAATACTATGAATAGGGTAGAAATAGATAAAAATGTACTGAAACATGGATCTATCCCAATAAGTACACTAAAGGTATCAATGGTTTAAACAAGGGTTGCTTTAAAGGTTTTATTTTTAAGGATAATGTATTTTCAAAACATGCCTCAATCATTTTAAATGTGCTTTGTAGAATCATAACTTTGAAAAGTTTAAATGAATGTTATAGCATGTGATATGTCCCAAGATCACCCAAGAAATATACTCAAGATAAAATAGGATGTACTTGTTCTAGAAATATTCTTGGGAATGGAAAATATGATTCTTGAAAATCACTCAATGCATGAATAATAATTATAAATCAATTCTCATGAATTTTTGAAAATCAAATCATTAAAAATTATTGGGAAATTTTATTTTACAAGAATAAATTAATCCCCTCAAATAATGAGTCATTATCTCAATATATTTGTTTCCATTTAATCATTAAATTCTCCATTTACTCATTCAATATTATTTAAATTGAAATATAAAACATGGAATCGTAAGCTTCCTACGAAAATTAGGTCTCCTAGATAAGTCAAGTAAAATACAAATTCAAGCGTGGGATGAAATTTCTAGTTTAATGTATATTATATAATTTCCAATTCATAACGTATTTTCATAAACAGGAAATATATTGTAAGAATAAATAATGAAAGAATAAAATCCCTATTCCTATGCAGTTTTTTCTCTACTTCATTATCATTTCAGGGGGTTTACTGTTTACTTCCTTCATGGTGGTCCTATAAAATAAATCATAGCAGTGTAAGAACCATTCCATTATATCTCAAGGGGATAAGTGAAGAGGTGATAAAATCTTAAATACTCTATAAAATAGTAAAAAATGGGTTTCCTCTATGAAGATACTTTGTTTAATTTTGTTGGATTAACCTAACCTAAAGTGAATAAACTAGTATATGGATTGGAGAAGTCTATGTTCCTCCACCAGTTCTTAAGGTACATTTCCATTAAATTTTTCATCAACTTCCCATTGAAAGTGAATGGGTTTCCTTCCTCTTAAATATTAAACATAATTGAACCAAAGGGATAGAAAATACTAACTATAAAAGGTCCTTCCCACGTGGAATGAAGCTTACGTAGAATTAAATTTAGTTTGGAATTTTAGGGTAGGAATTGGTCTCCATGTTGAAAGGTATTTTTCTTGATTAGTTTTCCTTGTTCCACTATGGTTCTCTCCTTATAAGTTTTTGAGTTTCTGAAATCCTCCCTTCCGATTTCCTCTGATTCCTATAGCTGTATATTTATCACTTTCCTAGCACTCACTAAATCCAAATCCATTTGTTTTACTACCCAATAGGCTTTATTATCCAATTCTCATGGTAGAAGAAATTTTTTCCAATGAACCATCTAATAGGGGATCATACCTATAGGTATCTTGTAAGTTGTATGATATGCCCAAAAGGTGTTTTCCAAAATTTGGCATCAACCCTCCTAGTTAGTTTTTAAAATTTTATACAAAATAACTTTGATCTCTTAGTTGGACACTTAATCTTGGATATTTATTTTATACTGATAAGGTGTAAATATTTTTTTGGTGAACCCCATAATTTTTAAGCATAGCCTAAATCTTTTTGTTTCAAAAATTATTCCCTTTTTTACTGATGATGTCCCTTGGAACTCCAAACCTACAAAAGATGTTATTCCTAAAAAATCACAAAAGGCCTTAACATCATAAGTTTTGGTGGCCTTAGCTTCCACCCATTTCTAGACATAATCTATAGCAAGAAAATTGTAAGAATTCTCATAAGACATGGGAAAGGGTCCCATAAAATCAATGCCCTAGACTTCAAATATTTCACAAAATAAGATGGGTTTTTTAGGAATCTTCTATTTTTTTGAAATATTTCAATAATATTGACACTTCTCACAATTTTTATAACATTCATGAGAATATTTAAATAAGTTTATCCAATAAATTTTAGATTCCAACACTTTTATGTCTATTATATGAGGTTCAAAGTAGATTCTATAAGTAAATTTATGACAAAATTCTAATAAAAATTATTTTTCACTGGCTGGTAAGAACCTCCTTGTCACTTTATCATTAAAAGTTTTCCATAAAAAGGATCTTTGCATATATAAAATCTGACTTCAACCGTAGTTTTTTATGATATTTATAGTGAGATGGTACCTGATAGGTTGATAAATAATTCACTAAATAAACATTATATGGTACTTCACCTTCTATTGTGTAGAGTTTCTCTCCAACAATGTGATCATTGAGTGGGCTCAATTCAAGAATTTCTATTTCAGTAGTGTTTGGTAGTCTACTAAGGTGATTTGATACTTGGTTTTTAGCTCCCATATTTACCTTGATCTCTAGGTGGATTTATTTTAAGAGTAGTATCTATATCACAAGCCTTGGTTTGGCATTATTATTCATAATCAAGTACCTATGTGCTTCAAGATCAGAAAATACAATCACTTTAGTCTCAAGAAAATATGATCTAAATTTGTTCAATGAAAATACAAAAGTGAGGAATTAGTTTTCAGTAGTTATGTAATTGAGGTGTGTTACTCCATGGTTCTTGAGACATATGTTATAATTTTCATTCTTCCTTCAATAATTTGGTATATGAATGCTCCTAAATCTTGGTTCGAGGAATCACACAACAATTTGAATGGGTTCTCCCCGTCTGGTGGTTGCATAACTAGTGGGGAAACAAACTTTTCCTTCAGATCATCAAATTCCTTTCTATAATAATCATATAAAAAAAATTCTACATCTTTTAAAAGTAACTTTCAAAGGGGTAGATCAATATTAAAAAATTTCTAGATGAATCTTATGTAAAATCCCACATAGACCAAAAATGATGTAATATTCCTAACATAGGTGGAATATAGAAAATAATTGATCACATAACTGTATGATTATCCACCTCAATGCATTTTTGTGAAATAATATGACCCAACACTATCCTTTTTTCTACTATAATGTAATACTTTTCAGTGTACAGAAAATATTTTTCTCTATACATGTTTTAAAACCATTTCTAGGTTACCTAATCAATGATCAAAAGAGTTTTCAAAAATAGAAAAGTCATCTAAGAATACCTCCATGAAGTCATCCATGTGACATGATAAAATACTTACCATACACTGTTGGAATGTAACTAGAGCATTGAATAATTTTAAAGGATTATTCTTATAAGAAATTGTCCCAAAATCATAGGTGAATGATGTATTTTCTTGTTCTTCTATGGAAATGGGAACGTGAAAGTAACCAGATAATCCATACAAGAAATAGTAATGGGTCTTTCCTTCCAACCTTTCTGGAATTTGATCTACGAAAGGGATGGGAAAGTTATCTATTTGGGTGACTTGATTTAGTTTCCTTTTGTTAATGCATACCCTACAACTATTTTGGAAACTCATAGGGATCAATTCATTATTTTCATTTTCACTATTATAAAACTGTCTTTTAAGAGCCACATAAATTGTACTAAACCATTGTGAGTCAAAAATTGGGTATATTATATCGACTGCCAACATCTTTTAATCTATTTCTTAAAATTATCATAATGGTGGGGTTAAGTATCTTTTGGGGATACTAAATTGTTCTAGAGTCTCTCTTCTGCCGAATTATATAGGAACAGACCTTGTAGTAAATTTTTGGCATTTCTCCAAGGTTTCATCCTATAGATTGAATGTTTATTTTCAAAAGGACGTTCAAAAATTTATATTGGTATTAGGAAAGGTTGTTAGATATGATCACTAGAAATTTTTATCCTTCAATAAGATAGACATATTTTAAGATACAAGGGAGATGTTTTGGTTCCATGATTGGGGGTTGTTCCAGAGATGATATTGAATTAAAAATCAATACTTCAAAATCTTGAATTTATTTAGCAAAGGGTATCAAATCTAGTTTCTTTACCAAATTATTAAACAATTCAGATGTTATTTCTTCATGAGATTTTTTTTTCAAATTTTAGAGTATTCAATTGTTTCTTGTTTTTTTCAGAAAGAAGCTTATCTCCTAAGGATAAAAATTATCTAATAATAGAAGAGTCTTCCATGGGATATATTCCTTATTCATAGATAACTTTAAAGAGTGAAAGATTGTTTTAAGGGTTCCACTTGGATTAAATAACATTTAAGTACACCTAACTATCTCTTATTTCCATTATTAGGGTTCTTTTATGCAAATTAATGATTTTCTTGGAAATAATCTAGAATATACTTAAAAAAATGTTTGGTGAATGACCTGTTTATTTATCTTCATCCATTGTTAGAACATATAAATCTATTGAAAAAACTAGTACTTCCACTCCCACTAGAACATTCTCTAAAACCCAATCTAGGAAGATAGCGGATTTATTTTTTAGTTGGATAACCACTATGGTGGGATTCATTTTATATATTTTCAAGTATGAAATGATAGAGTTATACATGACATAATTGGAAGTATAAAGATCAAATAAGGTATCAAGTTTTTTTAAATAACCGATGGTACAAGGAATAGTAAATATACCTAGGTCTTGAAATTTTTTTTGGGTAATGGTAGTATGATCATGGTTGAAAAACTTATTCTAAGGTTGATTCTTTAATTATCATCCAACCTCTTCCTCTTGGAGAAAATATATTTGGAATTTGAAATATTAGGGAATTTGCCTTATGGATTCCAAGAGGGGTATATTAATTTCAACCTTTTTTAATGTCACATAGAATTTTTTGAAGTTTATCTTTCAAAATATTATTAGATTCTTTAAATATGGAAGTGAATTTAATTAAAATTTAATTCTTGTCCCTTTTTTCAATGGAGTTTTAGGTCTTTCTTTCCTAAATCTTTCTTGGGTTCTTCCTCTTCCTTTTTATCCTCTTGTGTAGGTGGAGTGTTTTCATTTTCTAGAATCTATCCAAAATTTATAGATTCACCTTCTTCTTAGTTATCTTGGATTTATATAGGTTATGGTTCCTAGATCTCTTTTCCACTCCTTGTGATGATCTTGATCACTCTTTACTTTGTATTGGGGATTGTCTGATTTGGGAATATTCCTAGGTTTTTAGAAAACATGACAATTAGATTCTAAAATTTATTTAAAAAATCCTTTAATATATTTTTATCTCCTCCATCTCTATTTCTTTCCTTTATTATATTTTCGGTGCAGTAGATGAGGTATATCCATAGGATTTTTCTTGAGATGGTAGTGGTTGGTAGGATTGTTGTTGGTACTGCTGCTTGCATGGTTGTTATAAAGGGGGATGATTATAGATTTTTTGTTGGAAAAGGGATCTAGTTAGACTTTTTTGACCTCCATAACCTTTCTAGGAATTCCCTTCCCTCCATAGTTGGTTCTGTTGAAATTATGTTTGTTGAAATGTTGATTCATAACTCTCCATACCCTATACTTCTACAAAGTGATCAAAGAAGTGATGGGATGATGAACATAAACCACACACTTGAGGTGGGGAAAGTTATTCATTCACATGTTTTTCTACCATTAACATTATAGGGATTATTAGGTATTCTAGTTTGGTTCCAAGCAATGGTGATGAGTTAGAAGATTTTACCTCAAGGATTCCTCTAGTTCTTATACCTATTATTCCAAATTGTTGGGAATTCCTAGAAATCTTTTCAATTATGATCCTAGATTCCATGGGTAATTTATCAATGAAATGACCATTCAAATAATGAATCATAGAGGAACCTATCATTTTCTATCATCCCCTATTATACGAAGACAAGGAAGTGATGGTCTTTCAAATCTTGGTGAGTAAATATTCAACACAACCTTTTGAATCATTCCCAATATTTATAGAGGGTCTCTCCAGTAGCTTGTCTGATAGCATAGATCTCATTCCTTATTGTAGTGATTTGGGAGGTTGGGAAGAATATCTACAAAAAAATTATTTGGAGACCATCTTAGTCATGGATCTCTCTAGGATTTAGGCTATAAGACCATTCTTTAGAAGATCCTTCCCATGAAAAGGGGAATTCCCTCCAATTGAATTGTCCCTCCACCACTCCTCTTGGTTTGAAGCTCAAACACACGTAGCTAAACTCCCGAATGTGTGGTTTAGGTCTTCTCCTACAAGGCCATTAAACTTTAGTAACACATTAATGATATTGAATTACAATTCAAAATCATTTTTTTTGTATATGCATGGTCAATTGATTATTCTTATTGTAAAAGTGTGAGGAATAAAGGTATTTAAGGGTCCTTTGTGGGTTAATTTTCCGGGATGCTCTCTTAGAGTGAGCACTTGATATTTCAATTCATTCTTCTAACATGATTTATTCAAAGTTATTCTCAAGGTTAATATTCTTAATCCTAGCCATAAAATTCCTCTCTACCTTAGGGTGAAGATATATGATTTCCACATTTGAGGTCCCAATCATGCAAGTTTTTGGGTTTTTATTTATGACTTACGACCCTATAATGACACCAAGTTTCAACACCACCCAGTTCTAGGGTGTGGAAAAAGATAATTTTTTATCCTTAAGGCTGTATCAGGAGTTATTATGACATCCCTCTTTTTTCATTAAATAACTTTTCATTATATTTTACGAACATAGGATCTTTAAAGTCTAGTGTCTTGGAAGTCAGGAACAATATACATGAAAACATAAAACACTATTCTAATCCACCAGTAAGTATTCATCATAAGTTTATCCTAAGTACAGTTACTACATCTCATAACCTAGAGATATACATCAAAGGAAAGGGTGAGCAGAATTCCCAGCAAGGAAAGAAAGGGAATCAGTTTACTTGTGATATCAATAAGTTTTTGATGAAAAATATGAAGACATTAGCAATAGAAGAAGAGGAATATAAAAATAAAAATAACATGAATCAAAACGTTAATATGTTTATAAAACATTTAATTTATACATTCATCAACATATCACCAAGGTTCATCCCCAAGGTGTCATAAAAAGTACCAATGTTATGCACCGAGGTATTGTGAAACTTGTCAACTCTAGAGATTAAATTATTTACCCAATGAATTGGACTGATATTAATGAAAACCCTTAATATATATTTATTTTCATGTGATACACATATGTCATAATCATAAATTTCTTAAATAACCCAAATATAATAAAAGAAATGGGTTTCATATAAAAATTGCGATGTTTTAAAAAGTGATTAAAAACAAGATCATTATGTCATTTATAACGCATGGAAAGGGAATAAGGATTTTATGTTTGTAAATTCTAGAATAAAATATGTAATTTTTATGTCTTTATAAACAACCCTAGAAACTAAATAGGTATGGGTAATCAAATAAATAATATAATATAATTTCTTGAGAGAAAGATAGAGAAATTTTGAGACGAAATTTCTGCAGCATAACGTCTATATAACATGATTTTAGAAAACAATAAAAAGAGAGTGGAGAAGGGTATACCATAAATAAATGAATAATTTTACAATATAGGGTCAAAATAAAATTTAAATAAGATAATGGTGTGGATATTTTAATGACATACCACATGAAAAGGAAACTTGAAAGGAAAGATAAAATGCAATTTCTTTTACGAAAATTCGGCAGCCTAATGACGTCACATAAAAATTCAGAAAATAAATTGACGAATGCGGAAGGGGTATATGATAATTTTTACATGATGTGTAAAATAATAAGGATATATAATAACATACCACAACATAATAAGATGGAAAATAGAATGCATAACATAAAGGAAACCATGACTAAAAGAGGAGGGTGAAAGGTTCCCTTACCTTGAAGAGTTACTTCAAAAGATCAAAATATGGGATGTTGGGGGGCTTGAGGGAACCTTGGAATAACTACTTGGGAGGTAAAAATACCATATCTTCATTGAGGAGGAATTTGGAATGGAAGGAATGAAGGAATGGGTTGGTATTTATAGCAAAAGTGATGGAGTATTTTATAAATTTCTAATAGACACCTCATCAGTGGTATTTGCAAAACAATGGGCCTGCCCATGGTATTTGCCCACAATATTGGCCACATGAGACCCCAAATAAAATATATTACTTTAGAAAAGTTGACCATAATTATTACACCATGATTAATCATTAATGATGTCATTAAACACACTGAAACTCAAAACTTTATTTTTACTATTCTCCGAAAAAGAAAACATTTTATAAAAATCTTATAAATTCACACTAACCTAATATTGATTCTCTGAATTCAAAAATGAAATCCATTTTATGAAAATAATTTTATAATTATGAGATATTTAATTTTCAAGAAAAAACACTATTTACCGGAAAAATACTAATACTTAACTAATAATTTTTCAAACAGTTATTTACTTATTTTATTATATCTCTTCCACATTCAAGATGCTTAAATTATATATATAATTTCTTAAGTGATGTTACAATTCCATTGATCAAATTACTATTCAAAAGGGTAGTATTACTATTAATAATTTATTATTCACCAAAAATTAAGTTGATTTCATTAGACTCTTAATTTTTTACTGATCACAACTGTAGGAGAGCATTTTATGAATATAATTTCATATTGTTAATTATTTAAAGTATACAAAAATATTTTAAAATATATTTTTTCCAAAATTCACCAATAATATGGACCTTCTATAAATTCATCCTATATTTATTTTGACATTTTAAATCCAAATTATTTCGCATAATAAGAAGTAAGACTTTTATTTATACAAAAGGATTACCGAGAGTAACTAAGGCCACATTACATATCACCTTATAACACCTGTATAGGACCTAAGTGTAAGGTGTGCTATGGTGATATAATCTTTGGGCGACTCAGAAAACAATGCTCGAGTGGTGATTTTTAACCGCTTGACTTCTCTCGTAGGCGATTCCGTTCAGGATTCACATGTTAAACCTCCCCTTGGGCTTGGTCCAGAGCAAAGCCTTATGACACAACCTCCTTCTCAAGCTCCGAGATATGGACTTCCTGTGGCCTGAGTCTACTCGATGAGGTCATCAAATCTTCTTTCTGTATTAATTTTCCATGATCATTTGTATTTATAATCAATAATCATAACATTAATAGTATAATTTCCCATGGTCATATTGACCAATGGTCATATAAAAGTTGAAACCCAACAATTTCATTTTAATTATACTCACTTCATTAATTATAGGATATAGTATTATAGAGAATAAAATAAAATAACACACAAATTTAGGAAACATATATTATTTAAAAGTCTGTGTCATTACATTATTCCCCCTTATGAAATTTCTTCCTTGAAATTTTAACTCGTACCCTCAGAAGAGAAAATTTGTGGGTGCTTATGCATGAAATACTTCTCTAGTCCCCACATGCATTCTTCATATTTGTGGTTTCTTCCCAACACCTTAACAAGGTGGGTAATCTTGTTGCGTAGAACCTTGTCCCTTTGATCCATGATCTCCACTGACTGCTCTTCATAAGAGAGGTCATGTTACAGTTGTACCACATCTGTATTTAGTATATGTGAAGGGTCAGGTATGTACTTTCTTAAGAGGGATAGGTGGAAGACATCATGAACTTGTGCTATATTTGGAGGAAGTGAAAGCCAATAGACCAATGGTCCTACGTGATCAAGGATTTTATAGGGTCCAATCTACCTAGGGATGATCTTCCGTTTCTTCCCAAACCACATGAATCTATTCCAAGGTGATATTAGAAGAAATAATTTATCACCTACATTAAACTCCAAGTCCCATCGACAGTTGGTAGCAAAGCTCTTTTCCCAACTCTGAGCAGCCTTAATGTGTTACTGGATGCCATGGAATTTTTCAATTATCTCTTCCAAAAGATCAGGCCCCAGAATATTTCTCTCACCAGCTTCATCCCAACAAGTAGGAGTTTTATATCGCTTCCCATACAGATCTTCATAGGGCGCCATTTGAAGGCTTGAGTGGAAGCTATTGCTATAAGAGAACTCAACTAATGGGAGATTTTGATCCCATCCACATTTAAATTCCATTTATCATATTCTCAGCATGTCTTAAAGTGTTTTAATTTTACTTTTAGATTGGCCATCAGTTTGGGGATTATTGGTCATACTGGAATTCAATTCTGTACTTAGAGAAAGTTTAATACTTCCTTAAAATTTTGATGTGAACCTTGGATCATGATTAGATAGGATATAAAGTGGAACTCCATGAAGCCTTACCACTTCCTTCATGTAAATACTGTAAATTTGATTGAGAGAGAAATATTCCCAAGTAGAGATAAACTAGGAAGTCTTGGTGAGACGGTCCACAATAACCCATATCACATTATTTCCTTTGTATGTTCTTGGGAGACCAGTGACAAAGTACATAGTGATATTGTACCACTTCCATGCTGTTATGGGAAGTGGTTGTAATACCCCTTTATAAAGTTGTCGCTTTGGATTCACATACAGACATACCAGGCACCTTGTAGTGTAGTCAGAAATCTCCATTTTCATATTATCCCACCAATAATGATCATGAAGGTCTCAATACATTTTCATGCTTCTAGGATGTATAGAGAAAGTAGAGATATGAGATTCACCCATCATCTCATTCTTTATTTGAGGAATAGATGGAATACATAGTCTTGTATAAATTTTCAGTACACTTTCTTGATCAATATTGAACTCAGGAAACCTTCCATCCTTCACAACCTCAAACTTCTTCTGCAAAAAAATGATCTTTTTTATGAGTTTTCTTAATCTTCTCTAGTAATTACAGTTGAGAAATAATCTGGGTTATGGTTGATGATTTACCTTCCCTTATAATTCCCTTGTCCAGCTTTACTAGGTCATTAATCAAAGGATCTCTTTTGAATCCTTATCATGGATAGAACAACTGGGTCTTTCCTAATTAACGCATCAATGACTTTGTTTGCTCTTCTGGGATGATAATGAATTGAACAATCATAGTCTTTAAGAATTTCCAACCATATCACATATCTCATGTTAAATTCATTTTGTGTTAAAGTACACTTCAAACTTTGAAGGTCTATGTATATATCACATTTCTCCCCATAAAGATAGTTCCTCCATATATTCAGAGAAAAAACAACCGCAACCAACTCAAGATCATGTGTAGGATTGTTCTACTCATGAGTCTTAAACTATCGAGATGCATAATCAATGAACTTGTTATTTTTCATTAGGACTCACCCAATCCCTTTCATATATGCAACACTAAAAATAACAAATCCTTCTCCACTTGAGGGATGAGTTAACACAGGTGTAGTAACTAATATTTTATTCAGCTCTTGGAAAATTTCCTCACACTCCTTTTTCTAGATAAACTTGACCCCTTTTTGAGTTAACTTGGTTAATGTATTAGAAAGTCGTGAATTTTTTTTCACAAACCTCCTATAATATTTTGCTAATCCAAGGAAACTATGAATCTCAGTTATTGTCATAGGTTGACGCCACTCCTCTAATTTTTTTGTCTTTTCTAGGTCAATTGTGATTACTTCATTGGTTTCAATGTTCCCTAATAAAGAATATTATTGTAACCAAAATTCAAATTTTCCAAACATTCCAAAAATCATCTCCTTTCATAGAGTTTTAAAAATAAACCTTAGATGATCCTCATGCTCTTCATGACTTTTGAAATATATCATAATATCAACAATAAAAACTATAAAATAGTTATAAAGGTAGTCCTTAAAAACTTTATTCATCAAGTCCATAAAAAAATAGTTGAATTAGTCTGTCTGAAGGGCATAATAACAAACTCATAATTCCTATATCTTGATCAAAAGGAAGTTTTTGGAATTTCTTCTTCCTTCACCATCAATTGATGATAACCAGATCAAAGATCAGTCTTAGAGAAGAATTGAGCCCCAAGAAGTTGGTCAAATAATTCATCAATTCATGGAAGAGGGTATTTGTTCTTTAATGTGATACCATTCAGTTATTTATAATCAATGCGATGATGCATTGCTCCATCCTTATTCTTTTCAAAGAGAGCAGGTGCTCTCTAGGAGAGACACTCGGTTGGGTAAACCCCTTCTCCAATTGATCTTGGAGTTGTTTCTTTAATTCATCCAACTCCACATTTTCCATCCTATATGGGGTCTTTGATATCATATGAGATCCAGGTATGAGTTCAATAAAGAACTCTACCTCTCTTTATGGGGAAGGTCTGGGTAACTCCTCAGGAAATACATCAATGTATTTCTGGAAGATGGGGAAATTTTCTATCCTTAAAATCTCATTTCCTTATTCTTATTCACCAATAAAATCCATAAATAAGGATATAAGAGGTTATTATTGAAAAATATTAGGTTGAGATATCTCTCCTTGGAAGATAATGACATGTTTTCCTTTCAAGGATACTGGGATTTCATTTCCTTTTCATTTGATCTTAGCATTATACTTTGAGATATAGTCCAACCCTGCTATAATGTAATATTCCTACATGGTAATGACTACTAGATCTATGATAATATTATTCTCAAAAAAGTAAATACTAGATTTTCTAAACATTGATGATGCTTGGATAATCCCACCAAGAGTCTTGACTGATAACTCTACTTTTAGAAATTCAAAGGTTGATTCTAAATTCATTGCAAACTTGAAGGAAATAAAAGAATGTTTAGAACCAGAATAGAATGAAGTACTTACTAGCTTTGAGAGAATAACAAGAGTAACTTCCACCAAATAATTTGGGTCTTCAACCTCAGTTTTGGTGATAAAAAAAGCATGACCTTTCTCGCTTAGCCTTTGCTGAGGCTGATGGTGGTTCCCCTCAACTGCCCTCATATTTGGATGGTGATTGTAAAAGTGACCAAGTTGTCCACACTTATAGCATTGAAAATTAGGTAGGGAATAAAAATCTTCCCCTTGTCTTTAGTGTTTTTAATTTTAGGCTTCACCTCACTATGATAATTCTGCGCAATATGGCCATCTCTTCCACACTGGTAGCACTTCCCTCTCCTGAGCAGGCAGTTCCTCGAATGCTTCTTCCCACATTTATTACACGTGGTATGTTGCACTTTCCTGCCTCCTATTCCATGATCAATGCTCCCCCCTATGCTTGGATCCATTAATCTCTTCTTGTCATTGGATTTATGTGACCACTATATCACACCAAACTCCAGTTCGACTTTCATCGCAGTCTTCACGATCTTCTCATAGCTGTCATTGTCTCGGTGGGCTAGATTCTTCCGCAGATGAGGTATTAGTCTACCAAAGAATATATCAACCTTTGAATTTAGATCCATGAAAAATATATAGGTTTAACATAAGAGACTTATTAATTTCATATCGTATATTCCCACATATTCATTCTCCTTTTACTTTAGATCGAGAAATTCGTTCTCTATTTTGTTCTTATTGATCGAGGGAAATACTTACTGAATAAGATCACTCTGATCTTATCTCACTCCATATATTTAACCTCCACTCTTGTCATCATGTTTTTAATCATCTCCCACCACTGATAAACTTCTCCCTCTAAGCGGTAAATAGCTAGGGTGACCTTATCTTGTTCCAAACAGCGGGACATAGAAAAGATCTTCTCGATAGAGATGATCCATTGTTTAGAAATCAATGGGTCAGTAGATCCACTAAAGGTTGATGGTAGTTGATTCATAAAGGACACTAAATAATGTTGTTCCCTTTGTGGTGAGATAGGTCTCTCATCTTGATTCAAGTTATTTCCCATAACTTGAGTCAGTTGGTTCATTATTCTCATGAAAGTTTCCATTCTGGCTTCCAACGAAGGGCCGTCAGTGCATGGTCCATACGGTCACTATTTGCACGGTCTCTACTATTTCTTGCCATTTTCTAAAATAATAAACAATTATTTATAATCTTATTTCATTTATGAATAATTTAACTATAAAGTATTTTAAGTCTTAAAACATAATTCTTAAACAATTACATTTCTCTATAAATCATTCATAATGGTTCATAAAAAGTTTGTGATTAACCAAACATATCCCCAGGGAGTGTCAAACCAAGAGTACAGAAAGGCCCGTTGTTGTGTACTAGGATATCCTAGGTTAAGCCTAAAACTCCTTGTCAATGTTTTCACTCCTAGGTACATCTCTTCCAGAGCCATATGCACTTGTTCGTATCCAGACAAGGATTTATTTTTTTTGGAAACCACTTACTTAACATATCAACAAAATACTAGGAAGTTTTACTATATTTAAACATTTATATTGGGTTATTCCTAGTATTTTAATAGCCTAATTTTAAAAAATAACTAAACTATCCATTGATACAAACTATGACATCCCGCCTTTTTGTTACATAACGTTTCATTATATTTTACAAAAGAGGATCTTTAAAGTCTAGTGTATTTGAAATTAGGAAAAATATACATGAAAACATAAAAAAATTTCTAATAAACTTTTAAGGATTCATAATAATTTCATCCTTTGTAAAATTAATACATATCGTAACCTGGAGACATACATCAATGGAAAGGGTGAGTAGAAGGCCCAATAAGGAAAGAAAGAGAATCAATTTACTTGTGATATCAATAAGTTCTTGATGAAAAAATATAAAGACTTGAGAAATGAAATGAGAGGAATATCAAAATAAAAATAACATGAATAATAAATTGAATATGTGGATAAAAAATTTAATTTAGACATTCATGAACATTTCACCAATGTTCAACCCTAAGGTGTCATAAAAATTACTAAGGTTATTCACCATGGTATCGTGAAACTTGTCATCTGTAGAGATTAAATTCTCTACCCAATGAATTAGAGAGGTATCCGGGAGAACCCTTAATATGTGTTTAATTTCATGTGATACAAATAGATCATAAACATTCATTTCATAAATAACCAAAAGTGAATAAAAGAAACATGTTTCATATCAAAATCGTGACATTTTAAAAAGTGCTTAAAAACAAGATCATTATGTCATTTATGACCCATGGAAAGGGAATAATGGATTTATGTATGTCAATTCCAGAATAAAATATATCATTATTATTTATTTTTGAATAACCTTAGAAACTATATAGGTTTGGGTAATCCCATAAATAAAATAAGTGAATTTCTTGAGAGAAAGAGATAGAAATTTGGAGACAAAATGTCTACATCATAATAGCTATATAACATGATTTTAGAAAACAATAAAAAGAGGGGGGAAAGGGTATCAGATCCATAAATAAATAATTTTACAGTATAGGAATATAATAAAATATAAATCAGATCATGGTGTGTATATTTGAATGATATACCACATGAAAAGGAAACTTGAAAGAAAAGAGAAAATGTGATTTCTTTTAAGAAAATTCTGTAGCATAACGACATCACTTAAAAATTCATAAAATCAATTGATTCGAGAGGAAAGGGTCTCTAATAATTTATACATGATATGGGAAATAATAAGGATATATAAGAACGTACCCCACATAAAAATATAGAAACTAGAAGACATAACATAAAGGAAATCATGACTAAAAGAGGAGGGTGATATATTCCCTTACCATGAAGAGTAACTTCAAAATCTCGAAGGTTGGGACCTTGGGGGGCTTTAAGAAACCTTGTAATGACTAATTTGGAGGTAAAAATACCATATATTCATTGAGGAGAAATTTTTAATGGAATTAATGAAGTAATGGGTTGGTATTTATAGCAAAATTGTGGAAATATTTTATTAATTTCTAAGGGACACCTCATTAGTGGTATTTGAAATATCATGGGATTTACCAGGTTATTTTACCAAGGTATTGGCCACTTGGGACACCTAATAACATATCTTACTATACAAAAGTATACCAGAATTATTATATCATGATTAATCAATAATTATGTCATTAAACACCCCAAAACCCAAAACTGTATTTTTACTATTCATTGAAAAACAAAACATTTTATAAAAATCTCATAAATTCACCCTAACCAAATATCAATGCTCTCATTTCAAAAGTGAACTCCATTTTATGAAAATAATTTTATAATTATGATATATTTAATTTTCAAGTAAAACCACTATTTACCTAAAAAATACTAACACTTAACTAATAATTTCTGAAAGAGTTATTTACTTATGCTATTATATCACTTCAATATCCAAGATGCTTAAATTATATTTATACTTTCTTAATTGAGGTTACTTTTTCATTGGTCACATTACTATTCATAAGGGTAATATTACTATTCATAATTTACTATTCACAAAAAAATTAAGTTGATTTTGTTAGACTATAAGTTTCGTATTGATCACAACTATAGAAGACCATTTTTTGAAAATCATTCCACATTATTAATTATTTAAAGTATACAAAAATATTTTAAAATACCCTTTTTCCAAAATTCACCAATAATATCTACCTTCAATAAATTCATCTTATATTTATTTTGACATTTGAAATCCACAAATTTTACTATAATAAGAAGTAAAAATTTTATTTATATAAAAGGATAATAGAAAGTAACTAAGGACTCGTTACATATCCCCTTATAAAACATTCATAGGACCTAAGTGTAAGGTGTGATATGGTGATTGAATATTGGGGAGGCTCAGAAAACATTTCTTGAGTGGTGATTTCTAATAGCTTGAACATATCCCGTATATGATTCTGTTCAAGCTTCACATGTAGAAGCTTAGCTTGGGCTTGGTCCAGAACAAAGCCTAGTGATGAAATCTTCTTCTCAAGCTCTCACAGATGGGCTTTGTATGGCCTGAGTCTACTAGATGAGGCCATCAACTCTTTTTTCTATATTAATTAACCAGGATCATTTTTATTTATAAATGATAATCATAACATTAAGAGTATAGTTTTCAATGACCATGTTGACCAAAGTTCATATAATAACCGAAACCCAACAACCTCATTTTAATTATAGTCAATTCATTAATTAGAGGATATAGTTTTGTTGAGTATAAAATAAAATAACACACAAATTCAAGATACAATTATTATTCAAAAGTTGGGGTCATTATAGTTATAACCTAAGTCATCTCCCAATAGTGGTGTTTTAATTAAAAATTTAACTACTAAAAATTTAAATTAAAGAACATAAATTTGAATCACTAGGTAGCAAGGGAATTTTCTTTCTGAAGACCAATTTATAGAAAAGTTATTGGGTTTTTGGTTTGTCTTTCCATATGTAATTCTATAATGGTCCTTTTTAATTTGAGTCTTTTATTTTGATTAATTAGTTTAATAAACATATTAAAAACAATTTCTCCGTGTCCACTGTTTATTAAAATTTGTTTTATAGTGAGAATAATCCTCCCAATTTCCTTAATTATACTATTCCTTTTCCAATTTTTATAGGCACTATGGATCTCCCCTAGATCTCCTAGGAAATTTCCAATCACGAATTGAGTACTATAAGTTCTTAGATTAGCCCATGATTTCTTCCACAAGTGTTTATCAATCAATGAGAACTTCTCTTCCTTCCACAAAAACACCTAATAAGTGTGATCAAATACCAATAATCCAAAGAATAAAATTCTTTAATCAATAAATTTTTAGATCGATCATATTTGAAACAAAACAGAATAACATCCCATTTAAACTCTGAATTTATAAATTTAAATCCATTTAATAAACCAAAATAGACATAATAATTTTATAAAAATAAGACTCTAGTATTACAATGGGTCACCTCACCTTTTCCAAATCATGTAAAGGGTCTAAACCTCATTTAAAAGGAAATAATTGAGGTTTATGAGGAAGAAGACATAATGGTAGAAGAAATAAAATGAATAATTCAAAATAGTGTCTCCAGTGATAATTGTGGGTGTTCTTTTCCATTCGGGCCTCCTCCTTCTCTCAATGGTAAGACCCTATATTTATATGGGGTTAAATGTTCTTCAAATCATTTAGATAAGGATCTTTAAATCTTGAACTTCAGATCTTTTTCCTAGCTAGGATATCTTCATTAAATTTTGAATCTTATGGATCCTTGAGACTCAGGGTGTCAATCATGAAAACACCCAGATTGCTTTGATGATTTAAAATATTCCAGTAGATGTGGGATTTAGTAATCCCCACTAACACATGCATGGTGTTCATGGAGGATGTGGATGGGACTAGTAGGGAGGTGCAATATATATGAAAACATGGATTTGAAGAGTGGAAGGGGTGCATAGTGGATGTGGATGTGACTAGAGGGGCAGTGCAATATATATGAAAACATGGATTTGAAGAGTAAAAGGGGTGAATGGAGGATGTTACAATGAATATTATACATCATCTGACATTCACAATGTCTAGATGGGTTGAGAACTTCTTTATAGTGAAACAATAATGGGATCTTGGTGACATGATAATGGTGAGCATTCATGGATTCAATAATACCTTATTCATCCTTCACAGTGGTTTAATTAGTTGAGTAGCATAAGAAGGGATAAAGTGTGACATAGAAGATGATACCAAGTTCAGAAGCAGTGGTAGATGGAACTTCAGTGGTGAAAGTTTAGCGTGAACTAAGCTGTAGTGGTGTATTCCGTAGTGGTTGTCTAATGGTTTGTAGGAACAGAGGCAGATGGTGCAGTCGATGATAGAAACTGCTTAGTATGATGAGTCACCATCATCTCTAATAGTGTCTCTAGAGTCACCATTGGCTCCAATGGTGTCTTACGATTTACCATTATCTCAATAGTGGATTATGAAAAAAGTGTCTCTTTAACGGTGGTTCATGAGCCAACATTAGATTGGATGGAGGTTGTGGCTCGGGTGGAATCAGTAGAGTTGAGTAGTAACATTCTCCATGCTAGTGTAGCGATTGAAATGAGGCAGTGGAAGTGGAGGCTCCTACTTCCCATATGACCTTAACAATGGATGGATGAGCCTTAAAATGAATTATAGAGTTCACCGAGGGTGCCGAAGATAATCCATGGAATTCGGGTGCTTCAGCAGTTGGGGAAAGCTAGGTCCCCAAACTTTGGGGTGTTGGAAATGGTGGTCTCCTATGATGGCAACAACATGGACTGAGTAAGAAGGTGGAAACGATGAAGGAGCGTAGTTTCATGAGGTGTCTGAGATGGGGCCTTGGGATCAAGCTTACACAATATAATTTTGGTTAAATGTCGACATTGACTATGTTTCAGCTATCCCACATCGAGTCTTTGGTGTAGAAATACACTAGCTTAAATATCAAATCCTCACTCCCCCACAACAATGAAGTCTATTTGGGGTTGGAGGACCCCCACTACCACCGTGTACCACCCTGTTCAAGATATTCCTTCCTTCTGTTTTTTAGTGGGATTTATTACCAAAAGCCGACTCTCCCAGGCTTCAACTGAAATGGGATTGCCTACATATTTCTTCAATGCAGGCCCTCCATGGGCCTAACCCCCTATAAATACTACCAATGAGGTTGTCCATCCCATATAATACATGGACGGGTGCCCCTTTTGGGCCTGAATATGAGTCTTTAGGGCCTTTGGTTGAAGGATGGACTCTAATTGTCATAGTTTTTTTACATAAACTCATGAAAAAATATAAACACTTCAATAAATTTTCAATTGAATGCAGAAAATAAATTCCCAATTTCAACTCCTAATAAATTTATTCTTTTTACACCATTTTAATTCCAAATTTAAAATTCACCATAATTTAATAAAACATTGAAATTCTTGGGTATTTACATTAAAAACCATTATAAAAAACATTTTTAAAACATGCATTAAATTTGTACGTATTAGTGTGTCACATGTGTAATATATCATTATGTGTCTTAGTATGTACCAAACATGGGATTAAAGTCTCAAGTAGGTCTATCATTAGTTAATTGTTTCATTGGATCTTTTGGTGGGAAAATAAAAAAAGGATAGGTGGAATACAAGTATAGGTCTTCTTATGGTTCCAATATAAATTTGATATGAAGATTCTAGATCCCTTTAAGGCACCTGGGATGATACTCTGTGAATATTCAAGGTGATTTTTAGTGCTTCCCCATATATATAAAAAACTATCTAAACTATCCGTGGTAGCTATTCACACTTTAGTCTTTTTGGACCAACTTATTTAGTTTTCCCTATTTCTTCGATGTATTCATTTATTTCTCTAATTTTTGTTTATGTGTAGTTCATGCATCAATACGTGAATCATTCAATATATTTTTAATATATCAATAAGTTTTGTAATATTTTTATGTGTTATCTCTAAATTTTTTATTTTCTATCTATGAAATATATAATATATTCTTATCTATAATTTATTTTTTAAAATATTATAATATGTGTATCATTCATTTCAGATCATACAAGGTGTAATCTATTTGTGTCTAAATCAATTCTTAGACTAGAAGATGTGGCATTGGCTCATTGGTTTGACATCTTAGTTATCAGTTTCGATGATGCTTCTTGGCTCATTGGTTTGAAATATAGTATAATGTGAGGCAATTATAAGTGATCACTATTATTATTTCCTTGTTATGACAAAGTGAAAAAATGCACGTGTTGACCCATCACCATTGTGAACCATGGTAGTGACAGTTGATTTGTGAAAAAAATTATGGATAGAGTTTGATGGAGTTTTATATAATTCATTTTCTATTTTGAACATGCCAAAACATGTATGTAACATTTTTTTTGGAGCATTATGTACTTTCTTGGTGTGTTAAAAAAAATTTATATTATTTTTGAACATGTCTTTTCAAATAAAGTTTCTGTTTTTTAGATTTTAATATAACATAATTATATAATTATAATTTAATAAATATGATAAATATATTATATATAATTATATTAAATAATATAATATAAAATTTTATAAATTAATATTGGAATACCCACAAATAAAATTCTATTTAAAATATAATTAAAAAATAGATATTAATTATTGGTATTGCTGATAGAAGTTGTTAATAATATTATCAATTGATAAACCTGCTGCATGAATTCAATACTAAACGTTTTGTCTGAAATATATATATATATATATATATATATATATTATCTATTGGTATTATTCTAATTAAAATACATCTAATTTATCTATCATAATAATATTTAGTGACATATTATTAACCAATAATTTAGTGATAGTGTTATATATTTTGGTAAAATGTTTTACCAATAAACAATTTATATATTCCAATATATATGCCCATGTTAGAAAATAATAAATATTTTGATTTTTCTATTATTTTCATAAAAAATCTCATAAATTTTATTTTACTATTCGTTCACATTTTATTTTTTAGGGATATTCGAGATTCTACTTCATTTAGATGATTTCCAATCCACTCATAAGGACTTTAAAAAAGGATTTATTTCCCAGAACATCTCTTTGTTTCTTCTTGAGTTATTTCCACTTCTCACCATGACCCATGATATTTTTATGCCAATATTTGAGGTCCAAAAATATGTTTTCCATTCTTATTTGGGGCCCCAAAATATATTCCTTGAAATATGAGTTAATACATCTAAATGAAGCCCATTTTTTCATGTGTTTATTTCATGTGTATGACTGTTATATGCTTCATTTCCATGTGGAATGAATGATTATGAGCATATTATGATGTGATGAGTGGGATCAGAATTATATATAACTCTAATATATTGGGTAATATGATATATCACATGATATTATTTGTATTATGAATTAACTATTGTACCTCTCCCTCTCATTGTATTTCTTTAATCACAAACACTCACCTATGTTTGTAAAATTTTCTTTTATGTGTATTTCAGTGTTTTTATTAAATTTAAAATGTTTGAATTAATGGAATCAAAAAAATATTTTAAATACTTGATAGAGGATAGGTCATATATATTTACACCCTTAAATACCTTGGAAACACATTTTAATATCTAAATAAGGCTTTATGTGAAAGTGGAGGTGGCTAGGCATGAAGCTGGTGAATTGAAAACTGCACTGACCAACCAATGCCATTATGAGAGTAGTATAAAATCTATAAATTTCACATCATCCAACTGGTGGAGGATAAAAAACTAGTCGGTGGATTATCCAGTGAAGCTATATTTTGTTTGATGGCCACCAGCCACCTGTTGACCTGTAGCGGCTCGCTGATGGAGGTCATCAAGGAGAAGGAAGTCCCAGGTAGGCCACCAAATACCCAATGGTGGGTATCTGGTAACTAATGGCCTCGAGATAGATCCATTGATGATTCGATTATTTTGTAAAGAAGACAATTAAAGTGTTCTTCCATTAATTCATGACTTCTAGAGGATTGTAGAATATTTCAAACCTTTTTAGAGCCTATAAAAGTAGACCTTATCCCCTTAGAATAATTACACTTTATCCAACCAATGTTATAAAGATGAAATCAATATCTAACTACTATATTTCTAAATTATCTCAAAGATAAAATTCAAGTTCCAATTTTCTTAATTCACTCCACCATCCTCTCAAATTTACCATCCTCCATTTTACTTCTTCCACCCAAGAGATTTGTGAGAGGCATTTTAATAGGGTTTCCTAAAGAAAACCTATCTATTCTCTACCTCCACTCTCTAATGGTTCACAATCTACAAAAATTATTTGAAAGGTTACTTAGATACCATTTAATCTAATGAAGGTTCTCAAAAAACAAAATTATGAGGGATGAGTTTCTAGATCACTTCTAAGATTAAGGGATTTATACAATATACCTCTTGATTCATGGGGTGGAGACATAAGGGATAACATCGATCTATAGCCAAACTCCTTATAAATTATTTTTTTCTTTATTAAATTTTATGCATTACATCATTTATAATAGATTCATATACTTAAATGAATTTATTTCATTCATTTTTATGCTTAAATTACAATAATATTATCTTCAAAAACTTGAATAAAATTGATCATCTATTGATTAATCGATTTATCACATTAATATTTTATTTTTCTTTAATTTTTTTATATGGGATATCCACCCCCTCTTACCATAATTTCTTGACCAATAAGTGTTATAAAAGGTGTGCTTTGTGTTTTTATCAAAAGACTCTTCATTTTTTTAAATCATTAATCGATTCCAAAGCGTGATTTTATTATGGAATATAACTCCAATATTCATGATCCTATATTGGAAAATACTGAATATTTATATTACAAGAATTAGATGTAAACCATAATTAATAGTATTTATTATCATATTTAGAAAATGGTAATGCATGAGAATATTCCTAATAAGGAATATAATGGGAAATGTAATCTCAAATATATTAATAGTATTGAATTGAATAACAAAGGTGTGAATGATTTACATTGTGGTTTTGATCATAATTATTTTAATCATGTTTTCATATGAAAAATTGCTTATAAAATTTGAAAGTTTTTAAAATTTACCCATAAAGAAACTAATAAAGTCTTATATACAAGATTATATATATATTGGGAAAATTTTGGAACTTTCTCCATGAATCCTAATGGGTCAATTATTAGCATGTTTACATGATTTTATAACTTCTATAGTGGTATAAATCTCCTCAGTGTTGAGTTAACTATGGAAACACTCATAAAGAAAATACTTTGGGTTTTACCTAGCACTTGGCCTCCTGAAGTCACAACCATTCAAGAAGTGAAAGATGTTAAAAATATGGTGGTTGGGGAACACGTAAACTCCATGATGACATTGAAAATATTGATGAAACAAATGGAGGAAAAGGAGGCCAAAAAAAGAAAAAAAAGTCAAGAAAACATTCACTGTTAAAGCTACAAATGATGAACCATATAGATGTGATTTTCTCATCCATTATCTTCATTTAAAAATCATTCTCAATATATTCCAAAATTACAACATCCACATGAAATCTAAAAATTAAAATCAAAATACATAACCATAAGTGATGTGATATGAATATAAAACGAAATGTCACATCAAGTTGGAGTTCCCTATCTATAAGATGAATCTCAATGAAAAGAAACAAGGTAAAAATTATTTTAATGTAATGACATAGAGTGAAATGGATTCAACTTATTCATCATCTTCAATAGTCTCATTCCCCAAGTGTTTTATGGTACATGTTAATGAAGATTTAAAGGTTAGTATCCCTCTTTGTATGCCCTCCTCATTTTATCCTAATTATTATCCTTTATATTCTTCTTATTTTAGATAGTGTAAATAAAATTGTAAATTCCAAAAATATTCTTGAATTAAATATGAAAATGGATATCATTAACTTGGTTATTTATTTATAAAAATAGAAAATAATTATAATTAAGTGGTTCAATAAAAATAAAATATTCAAAAAGAAAAGCATCATCTCTTCAAAGAAAAAGAATATCTCATCATGAAAGTAAAGAATAAAACAGAAGTTGAAGAACTCTAATTCACTATTAAAGACCTCAAAATTTATCTTTTTCTAAATTAACTCAAGGTGATAAAAAGTTGAATTAAATTTTATGTTCTCAAAAACCTATAAAAAGTGTTTCATCTTTGGTTACACAAATATAGAAAGAACCTATAAAAATCAATTAATGAAATATGTTTTTAATGGTTTATTACAAGACAAATTACGTAATTATTGAAAAATATATAGTCACTTAATATAACAATGTGATTTCAAAATTTCACATTATGGGAGACCAAATTCATCAAATATTTCGACCAATTTTTTCAAGAGAAAACCTTCTAAGAAAAATTTGATTCCAAAATCTTTATTGGAAAACATAAAGGGACTAAAGTTTTTTTGGGTACAAAATCATTTAATCAATTTATATTTTAGGAAAATTTTCATGAGAGTGAAATATAATAAGCAATATTGTATTAAGATAATGGTTTCTTAAGACACATATATGGAATCCTTTCTGAATCCTGTCAAATCAATAAACTTGATGGAGGTCATATCAACCTTGGTGATAAATCTATGGGTAAGATAATTGGTGAAGGTAACATAAGTTTTATAACTCAATTTTTTTTAAAAATTATTTTATTCATAAAATTACTAAAACATAATTTTATAAGAATTAGCCAATTTTGTGATAGGGGTTTTAAAATATATTTTGAAAAATATATTTTGAAATTTTATTATTCAAAAGTAAAACCCATAATTACAACTTCAAAATTTAAAAATGTTTATAAAATTAATTTAAAATATCTTTCTATCCAAAAAATAAAATGTTTTATTTCACAAGTGGGTGAGTTGTGGCTTTGGTATAGGCACCTTGTTCATTGCCACTCAAAATATCTTATTAAACCCAACCATTATTAACTAGTATGAGATCTTCCCAAATATGATTTCAAAGATGACATTTTTATTGAATCATTCTAATATAGTATGAAACAAAAATCTATTTTAAATATAAATAATGGTTTTCATCATCAAAAGATGTTGAATTAATTTATATTGACCTTTTTAGTCCCTCTTAAATTAAATTTCTATTAGGTAAATCCAAAAATTTCATAATTTTTGAATACTTTATAAGATTCACATGGGATTATTTCTTAACACATAAAATTGAATCTTGAAACAAATTAATTATGTTTTCAAAAAACATTAAAAATGAAAAAGTTTTTAAAATTATTTGAATTCATAATGATCATAGAGTAGAATTCAATAATAAATTATTTAATATTTTATGTTATTCTAAATGATATAATCATTTTTTATCTCTTTAAACCCCCCAAAGAAAAAGTTATTATTTGGGAGAAATCTAAAGATGCAAGAAATAACTTGAACTATTTTCAATGAATTTACTTTTCTAAAATATTCTTGGGCCGAGGCTACGAATACTGCATGTTATATAATTAATTGTGTTTTTATTGGGACTTTTCATAAGAAAACCCTTTATTAATGTTATCTTAGTAAAAAACCAAATTTATTTTTTCAAAGTTTTTGTTTTCAAATGATTTATTTAAAACACCAAATTTAGATTTCAAAAATTTGATTCTAAATCTGATGAAGGTATCATTCCTAGGTACTCCAAATAAAGAAAAGATAATTACTGCTTAAAAAAAGGGATAAAATGGTTAAAGAATCAATTAATGTTGTTTTGGATTACGTTTTTTTAAAAACCTACCTCTAAAAATGTTATCAAAAACATTGGTTTTATGAAACGTTTCAAAATAACAAAATTGAAGAAGAATCAGAACATTCTTCAAATTATTTTTCACATTTTTTCAAAAAAATATAAATATTATCCCATTGAAAATTTCATTGGAGATTAAAAATAGGGAACTCATACTCATAGATCGGTCTAAAATGATTTAGAAAACCTAGCCGTTATCTCTCACCATGAATCGAAAAAACCAAAAAAATACCTTAATGATGAAAATCTTGTATATTACATGCAATATGCACTAAATTAATTCACTCAAAATAAATTATAGATTCTTGTAGAAATACATAGTGATAATTCTATTATATTATCTAAATTATGTTTTATAAATAAATTGCATGAGTCTAGTAACATTATTATAAATAAAGCTCGTTTTTTTACAAAGTCTATAACCAAGAAGAAGTAATTGAATATGATGAAACCTTTGAACTTTTCACTATGATATAATCCATTAGAATATTATTGAAAACCAACTATCATAAAAATTTCAAACTCTGTCAAACTGATATCAAAAGAACTTTTCTTAATGGTTTTATTTGTAATTTTTTTTATAGAAATACCACCTAGTTTTGAAAATAATTTTTTTTAATCCATTTTTCAAACATACCAAATATCATTATGGTATAAAACAAACCCCTCACACTTAGTATGAATGTATTTCAACTTATATTCTTTAAATTAGTTTTAAAATGGAAAAATTAAATTCAAATGTTAGTTTAATGTACATATTGATAAATTTTATATTTATGATGTGATTCTCAAAACTACAAATGAGAATATTTTTTTTGGATTTTACTACATAATGAAAGAGTATTTTGAGTTGATATTTATGGGTGAACTCAAATTCTTTATTGGTTTTCAATTTTCTCAAAGAAATTATGGTAGATTTCAAATCCAAGGAAAATACTCCAATGTACTCTTAAGAAGACTCAGAATGGCTCTTGATAAGGAAATTATTTTACCCATGAGCCCAATGTGTAAGTTAACTTTGGAGGAATATGGTAAATCAGTCAATAATAAGATTTATAGAATTATGATTGGTAGTATATTTTAACTTATTGTGAATTGGATAGAATTCATATTCTGGGTTCTTAGTTGTGTTCATTTTCAATCAAATCCAACAAAATAAAATTTCAAATCTATCAAAACTATTTTTTATTATGTAAATGGAACTGAAAATCATAGTTTTATTTATATAAAAGGAAATTTTTTTTGTAATTTTTAAAATTTGATTTTAGAGGATAGAAACTTTATAGAAAAACTACTACGAGGATTTTATGTCTTCTAAGAAGATCCATTATCATATGGAGTAGAAATAATTAAAACTCAGTTTCTATTTCTACATATGAAGATGAATAAATTTCGACTAGGTGTTTTTGCACCAAAATACTATGGATTTGACACACTCTATTGTATTTTAGACTTACATTTTACAATATACCGATCAAGTGTGATAACACTTGTGCTATAAATATCTACAAAAATTTTATCTGGCACTGTCATTCAAAAAATATTGACCTAATACACCATTTCCAAAGATATCACATCCAATAAGGTGATATCTTATTGGATTTCAATCCAATGGAATACCTAGTTGCTAATATTTTTACTAAAACGTTTCCCAAGATCATTTTGAATTCAATAATGTTAAATTAAAAATTTTTCACTTGTGACATTCTTCATTTGATCTTTGGATATATTGAATTATTTTTAAAAACCCAATTAAACTATGAATTTCATGTTTTATCATTTTATTTATATATTGGTTATGATCAATTTATCTCACTTATGGAATCATTCTAGTGAGATTCATATATATTTTTAATTATGAAAATTTTCATAAGTGAGTTTTTTTATTTTAAAAATTAATTTATTGATTATTGTGAAAATGTTTTACTTTATTTTAAAAATTTAAAATTCATATTTAGAAAAAAGGCACTTTAGTATTGTTTTTAAAACTAATTTTGATACATTTTCTTTTCAAATTTGTTTTCAAAATTCATTTTCAAAACTAATAAAATAATTTTTGTACATAATAATTTTAAAACAAAAAATGTTTATTTTTATCTATCTTAAAGATAGTTAATTAAAAGTTAAAATATTTCTATATTTTTCACCTAAACTATTTTCTTAAGTTGAATTTGATAGAAGGGAAATAGATGGATGTTTCCAAGGACATTCCTTCCTCAAGAGAGAAGAAAATAATGGACGTGAAGTCATTTATTGAGGATAAGTAATGCTTTGGAATATATATGTGTAGTTTTATTTTAATATTCATCATTATAGTTTTATATTATTATAACATTTTTTTTATTCTTATTTTATTCATCTCTTATATTTTTCCTTTGATCACAATATTTATTTTCTTATTTTAACATTTCAAAACATCTCGGTGCAATTTCATACCTGCGTCATCCGGTCATTGTTACGAGGCCTAAATCACTACTTATATCACTGTCTACCTGCATCATCATCTACATCACTACCTACATAGTACTGTAATTGTACCGGCACCCACCCGAATTTGAACCTGGGTTTGATGAAAAATTATAGGGATACTTTACCACTCGAGTAGGCCCCAAATTTATCTTTATTTATCTATATACACATGATTTATCTTTTCAAGTAAAGTTTTTATGACAATGAAAAAGATATATATTGTTGTACATATCTATCTCAAGGGATTTCCATGATCACAACCACTCACCTATATTTCTAACATTTCAATTTATATAATTTTTAGTTTTTTTATTAAAGATAATGTGTTAGAATACAAAATATTAAAGATATTTAGAACCCTTGATAGAGAATTTTTCATAGACCTTTACATACTTTAAGAAAATAGAAACACATTATAATATCAAAAGAAGACTGTAGGTGGAATTGGAGGCAACCACACTTGAAGATAACAAAGTACAAACTGTAGCAACTAGCTACTTCAATTGTGACATCAATAGTAAATCTATTGAACTCCCACTGACTAGCTAGTGGAGGAGAACCCACCATCCAATGGATCATCCAGTGAAGCTACATCCTCTTCATGTCCATCATCCTGAAAATATCCTAGAGGCTAGAAAGCAGAGGTCATCCCATAATAGGCAGTCATAAGTAGGCCACTAAATACCTAGTGACAGATACTAAGAAACTAGTGTCATTGAGAGTGTTCCATTAAGGGTTTCATTTATTATTTTAAAAAACCCACTAAAGAGGTCTTTTATAGAATTAATAACCTAGGTGAATTACAAAACATTCCTAGTCATTCTGATCCTATAAAAGGACTCCCTATCCTCTTGAAAGAATTATATTTTCTCCCATCAACAATCTCAAGATCGAATTAGTGATGAAGTTCTAGAATTATCAATTCTCTCAAAAGTGAAAACATCATGTTTCAATTATCTTAAGGCTATCAAAAATAATAATAAATCTCTAATCCTCCATTATACTTATTTAATCTAAAATATTTCTGAGAAACGTTGTAATGGGATTACCTAAGGAAAACATTTCTCTTATCAACCTCAATTCTCCAGTCATTCACACTCTAAAAAAGTGTAGGATGAGTTCCTTGGATACTAGTGAAAATAAGGAGGGTTCTCACAATCTAAAATTACATGGAATGGGTTTATAGATCACCACTATGATCAGGGGATTTATAAAAATTGACCTATCATGTGTAGGTATAGCGATTATGGTGACCACAACATACTTTAGATGAACTTGTTATAAATTATTTTTGTCCTCTATTTACATTTATTCATTAAATCATTTAAAATCAATTAAAATACTTGAATAAATTAAATTAATTCAATTCTATACTTAAATTACATTGATATTATCTTTATAAATTTAAAATAAATTTATTTACTATTGATTACTCAGTTTATTACATTAATATTCTATTCTAATTTAAGTTATTTTAATAGGGTGATTCAACACCAATTTTTCATAAGCTATTACCAACATTAACATGATTCTATCATTGTTTATATTTTATAAGATGACTATTTGTATAATAATTTTATATGTGAAAATGATTCTAGCTTTATTCACAAATTATGGGTGTGATTTAAACAAAATTTTAAAATGCATCACTGTTAAAAATATGCCATATTCCTTGTCAATTTCAAAATTTTCTCTCATGAATTTTATGGAGATCCGTTTATTATGATATAAATACAATGATTTTTCTCACCCATGTATTGTATTGTTTATGTATCATGTTATTTTTCTTTCATTCCCCCATTTACTAGGATTTATGCTAACCATTTATTTGGTATATATCCTTAAGTGATTAAATGTACAAAGGAGATCAAAGAATCTCTTAGGATGACTTTGATGTAGGAACTAAATAATGTTAAATGTTTTATTTATTACTATATTGTAATAATCTAATTTTCCAATGATATTAAACCTTTTAATTTTTTATATCATTATTATTTTATTATTTATCATAAAAATTATGTAATAATAATGTATGAATTTTGTGAGTCATCATATGTACAACCCTTTATCCAAATCTATCATGTGAAAAAAATCTACTTTATTCCTATGGTATCTCAACTTTTATTTTTTCCCAATTAAGCATGACCCAAAAATCAAGATAGGATTTTGTTACTTAACACTTAATATTAGATAATTTCTCCATGACTTACATAAGATAATTCATGGGAACCCTTTTTTTCCCAAACCTACCCATATGAATGATCGGGGTATTGAAATGTTTTTATAACAACTTGAACATAATTATCCCATAATTACATGTTTTATAGAAATTATTATGTAATTTATATCCCCAATAAATTTAAGGTTAGGTGTTTTATATATTTATTAAAATCCTTTATATAGTAAAATAAATAAATTTTCCACTAAATAGAAATTTTCCTGCTAAAACCAAAAATTGAAATGATACTCATTCTTAATTTAAGGCTATAACCCCCTAATTAGAATATAAATTTTTAAACATTCCTACTAATCCATGATCTGTATAAAAATAATTTAAAAACATAGAATGAGAATATAAAGACCCATAATGGTTAAAAGTAAATAAAAAAACTTTTCTATTTTGAGTCACATGAGAACCCATAGAAAATATTTCTTTCACATACAAATATTTGAAGTGCTAAATGATAATAAACATTCATTTAGAAATTAAATAAATTTCATATCTCATAAAATCCCAAGATGTATATTTAAATTTTCTACAGTCATAGAAAAACCATGAATACATATTGGGGTATCATATTAATATAACCCTTACAAATCGTCCTTAAATAGAATAAATTCATTAGTTATTACCAAAAATCCTACAATGAAATAACTAATATAAAATTAATCCCAATGTCATTTCTCAATACAAAAATTAATTTCCCAGTAGATTAGATGGATATATCCTGGGATAACCTGTTATCATCTCTAATTACCAAGTACCTTAATTTGGATTTTTTTAAAGAATACATTTTATAATAAAAAGTTCAATAAATTTTCTCTTCCAATCCATAAAAAGAAATATTTAAATTAACCCTTAAAAACAAAATTATTTCAATGAAACCATTGAAAAAGAAATTTCCTATAAACTACTTGTATAAAACCAAAGAGAAATACTTTAAAACTTAAAGATAGTAATTTTAAAGGAAAACAGTACCCTTATATTAACAAAATTGAACCCCCACTTAGTATCCCATTTAATCCATAAAGACTCTTGAAAATAGAAACCCTTGGTTAATGAATGAGAATAATGGTCCTTGAAGAAATATTATGGAAGATTATATATATGAACTCCACCATATTTGTTTTTAAAATTTTATAAAAAGATTATTTTCATAAAAAACCTAAATTTAATTGGAATACTTAAATTTTAACTATATAATTGCTAAATAACAAGTTTAAAATAAAATATATATGTAAATATAGGTTCATTTAATACTTATCCTTTTATGTAAAAATATTTGATAAAACACTATCTAAATTAATTTCTTTAAAATATAAGTTCTCACTTTTTTTCTTACCCGGCACTATAATACACTTCCTTTTATAAAACTTATCCAAAAATCATTAAATATCAATATATTTACATGCATGGATAGTCTCAGACACCCATTATCCTTATCATGCTAGGAATATCAACATCCATTTAATATATTGTTTAATTAAACTTTAATGTTTTTTATAAATATCTCATAAGATTTCAGGTTTTTCAACTTGAGAATAAATATATTTTAGGAATGGGTTCATGCATTCTTATATCATGGGTTTTAAAAATTTCATTATTGTATGTATCTTTATTTGATATGTTTTCTAATATACTCATTTTTAAATTACATTATAATCTATAATCTTGTGTAGTTCTATTTTTTTCTTATATTAAAATTATATTTATTTGACTATTACCTCTTATCATTTAAAACCATCCCTTTATCTACTTTTTTATTTTATATTTAGTTTATCCATACTTATCTAGAGAGAAAAATTTATTTTCAATTAATTGAAATCTTATGGGAAAGAATAAATTCCCAAATAATTATATCCAAACATTATATACTTTTAAGATGACCCATACATAATCAAGAAGTTATAATCTATAAATTGAAAGATGAATCATGGATACAAGCTAATTTTTATTCTAGAGTTAAAGTAATAAGAAGATTATGTACTAAGAACTAGAAGAAAGGATATAATGAATGAAAAAATGATCAAAATTTAATATTTAAAAATGAAAAGTGTAAGATGAATTTTTAAAAGGACATGACTAAATTTAATAATAATTAGTTTAAAAAATTTAAATCATAGAATATGATAACTCCCCATCATACTAAACGATATATATATATATATTACCTATTTTGAGAAAATGCGTGTTTTAAAGTGATTAAAATGTTAAAATTCTATAGAAGAGATAAATGATAGAATTTAATGATGATTTAATAATAATAAATTTATTTAAAATTATAGAAAAAGTTGAGGTTTGATAAAAATAATGGATTGAAGTTACTTTGAGAAAAAAAAATGTCGTGTCAAAACCATGCTATTCATGAGAAAAGTGAGAGTTTACTCTTACTGTGAATAGTGTACCATAATAAAAAACCTTAGGCATTAAATTATTTATAGATATTTTGAATACATTGAAATGATAATTTCTAAGATGTTAGGTATTATATCTAAAATCATCTATGAAGGTGAAAACTGTATTTGGGAACAGATGGGTATACACAAAATGAATCATGAAGGTAATATGATGGTTAATTTTTTTTCAAATAAGGTAAAATCACCCTTAATAATTATTAAAAACGGGTTTAAAGGTTACTTGAACAAACCTTGGATATTATGATTCACAATATAGTGTAAAAAATTATAAACTAGTCATTCTATGAGAGATAAGGTCATGATCTTCAGTTTTGATTGATGAGATATCACAAAGGTAAAACATTCCCTATATATGTAAAATTTATAAGCCATTTAAAAAGATATTTGATAGGATAAATAATATCCTATTGGATGTTGGAATGAAATAATGTAAAGAGTATATAATATTTATTTTATGCATAATATTTTCGATTTAAATATAAGATATTTCACTTAGATAGAAATTTGATATGTAATATATTTATTCAAACTCCACCGTAATGCATGATATAATTTCCTCTGAAGAATTCTCAATATATAAGAAATTATTCAATATGTAATAAAATTATATTGTATGATATATTTTATAGTGAATTCCTAGTATATATAATATATTTACTACCCATCATTGATGTATAAGGATTTTGTTTCACCCAAATATCCCATATATAATATATTTAATTCAATACATAATATATTTTACTTTACCCAAAAATCCTCATGTAATATATTTTTATCATTCTATGATATGTTATATTTTATACTTAGGTAAATTTTTAAAATTTTATACATAATATCCTACAACCTTTATAAGTAATGTTTTAAACTTGGGAATATTTTAAAAATATTTATATGTAAAGATTCTTACTTTTACATTTTTCACCACTTTATAAGTATTTGATTATCATATGAATATATAAGATCATAATTCATGTAATATGAAAAAATATCATAAATTTTAAATTATATATCTTTTTAGTAGATTAAAAGTCGCACATATAATATTTTTAAGATAAAACCTCGTAATTTTAAAATTAAAAAACCTTCTTCTTATTTTAAACCAGATAAAATTATTTCCAAAATTATCATAATAAAATATATCTTATAATTAGTTTTTTTCAAACAAACCAAAATTTAAAATCATTTTCCCATTAAATAAAACTTAATTTTTCAAAAAGTAAACACAATAACTTAAAATTCATAATTGGTATTTAATAAAATATATTTTATCCTTAAGTTTATGAAATATATATACATTCATTTTAAAATATGATTTCATAACATAGAAATTAATAAAATATGTAAATAAAACATGAATTTTATATATTCAATATACCAAATTATATCTTCTCTCTTATTTTAATAGATTTCATAATGGATACCCTCACCAAAAAATTTATGAAATATGTAACAACTACCCACCATGATCATATTTCCCTCTCTTAAATGACTACACATCCTATCCTCTCATTTCATCCTAAAAAATGTTTTTTATATTTCAACTTATTTTACTAATTTCAATAATAATTTTCAAAGGAGTCACCTTATTGGTAGATTGTGAGATGTACATTTAAATCCTATAGTTATTTTTTTACCTATTACTATTTTCCCATTATTCTCATACCACTACTATGGAATGTATTCTTTAAGTGGTAGCCAATATTTTGAAATTTTATTCATTCCATTTTTATACCCATATTCATTAAAAAAATATGGACTTATCATTAACAAATATTTATTTGATAAAAATAAAATTGTATTTTAAAACCTGGGTTGTCATATTCTCCCCCACATAAGTAAATTTAAACCTCACATTTAAAAAAATAGGTAAAATACCACTAATTTATAATATTAAAGAATATAAAATATAATCCAAGATTCAGTGTATTATTCCATATTATTTATATCCCAGAAGGATGAAAAATATCCTATCAAATTTTATCCAATATAATATAAGAAAGTTTTATGAAAAAATCATGCATTTTCCAGGGTATCCCCCAATTTTAATGTTGGTTTCGTTCATAGAGGGTGAGGGTCCCTGAGTTGAAATATTATTTTAAGCAATTTTCAAACTATTATACTTCTTTTTTCGTGGTATAATTGTTATAATCAGATCTAAATGATTGAAAATAGAAATATAATTATTGAAAAGTTTTATGGAATAATTATTGTTTTAGAACATCTAAGTGAACCTTATTTCTATTCCATAATTTTATAGAATCATTTTTTAAATTTCCAAAATATTGTTTTTATAAAACATCATAAATATTTCCAAAAATAATTTTTTTTATATTTAAAACATATATACTACTTGATGAACCCCCTCATATGTAGCTATTCTGAAATCATTATGTGTTTCATAGTTTCATTATAGTGTAAAATATTTGTAAATACCCTAATGATATTTTTCATTTCTTGAATGATGAGATAGATAGAATTCAATATTTTGATCAAAATTGATCCAAGACCTAAGAAAACTTTGAGGTAAGGCAGTGGTGTTTAATATTTCATATAGATGTTTGAAAGAGAGTTTAATACTGGAAAATGTTTTGAAATCATTTGACCATGAATTTTAAATAATAAATTGAAATACTTAATTTTGAATTGATAGGAATGTTTTGAAAGATCTTCTCCAATCTTGATAATTGATCTAAAATATATTGTATCAACATAGAATGAATTTAATTTTTGTCTACTAAATTATAATATAATCAATTTCCTTCTAACTTTTGGATAGAATAAGTAAATTATTCCTTAATTATACTCACTCTGTTTTCCATTTTTCTAACCATTAATTAAAACCAAAAATTTAATAAAGATAATTACCTTGTAAATCATAAGAAAATATCCTCTGAAAAAGGAAAACAATAACAACAAGGTTACTTTACTAATTCCTCACTATTTAATTCCAAAAACAACTAAACTATAGAGTTTCAATAAATTATCCTTAACAGATTCAAAACCAAAAAATTATGAAAACTTAGATCACATGTTCTCTTTAAAAATAAAATTAACCTTTATTTTAAGAATTTTTAAACCTATAATATAATTAAAAATATTTCTTACTAATTTCTAAAAATAAAATATATGAATCATTTCTCAAATAAACTTGAATCACCACGACATAAAACCATAATAAAATTATATATGCTTTAAAAAATTAACTCAATTTCTATCCCTAAAATAATATTTACCACTTTGAAATAAATTCATATATTACCCAATAATTATATATATATGACATAATCATGTAATTCTCCAATAAATTCGAAACAATTATCGCAAAATAACTTTAATCACTTTATTGAAAAATTTCTTATAAACCCTTAAAGATGTATTTATTTTTCAAAATATGTTCTAAAAAATATTGATATTTTTTTACCCAAATAAATACAATTACCTCAATATAAAATCACTTACTAACCTTAATGGTTATATTTACATAATTCTTGTATTATTTATAAAATATAATAAACATATCCCAAAATATAATTTATCACCTTAAAATCAAATCACATAAAACCTCAAAAGGGTATATATACCTTTGAATTTATGACAAACCATAAAATTATTAACCCATGCTGGTATCTATAACTCTTAAATAATTCTAAACCAATATAATATAAACCTATAAATTTATCTAAAACTTTATTTGGTACTAATTTTAAATATAACATATATAATCATACCATAATTAAATGTTTTATATTAATTGTTGTATAATTTACATACCCAATACCTTTTAGGGGGTTAATTAGAAACAATTATAAAAATAAATTTCATAAAAAATCCATATTTTTTCACAAAATGTAAATTTTATCACAACACAAAACTCTTTAAAGGATACACCTGATTTGTTCATGGATATTTCCACCTAATCAGAATTTGAATTAATAATCAATTATAATTTTCCTTAATCCTTGTAAAAATAAATTTAAAATGTGTAATGATCATATAAATCTTGATAAGGGGTAAAATAAAAGATAAACCCTATTAGGTTTTGAGTCTCATGAGACCCCATGATTTTTTTCATTAAATAAAAATATTTGAGATTATAAAAGATTAAATGATTTATTTTACACATAAAATCATTTTAACATCTCATTAAATATAAATACAACCATTTAACCTTATATCATTCATAATGAAATCCATGAAGGCAACTTGGGGAATCATATCCATATCTCCCTTATAAATCACCATAACAATGGAATAACTTCATATGATATTCCCAAGAAACCTATAATTTAATAACTTATATCTAACTAATTTTAACATAATTTATGTAGAGATTAATTAATTACCTAATTAATTGGATATATATATAATGAAACCATCTGTTATTATCTACAATGATAAAATATAATAATTTGAGCAGAAAATTTTAAAATCTCTTATTTTCTATCATAAAGATCATTAAAAATTTCTTTTTAATCCATAAAGACATCCTTTTCAACCAAAACTTAAAATGGAAATTAATTTAAAGAAACCATATAAAAATAATGTTATTATAAACTAACTATATAAAATTTAAGATAAATACTTTAAATCTTAAAAACAATAATTTTAGAGGAAAAAATACCCTAACCTTCTTTGAATTGAATCATCCCTTAAAACCACCTTTAAAATATAATAACTACTAAAACATAAAATTTTAGGTTGTTGAATGAGAATATTGGTTCTATAATAAATATTATTGTATATTATGGATAGGAACCATACCATAGATGTGTTTGAAAAGTGTAGAGGAAGTTCCTTTTTATAAGAAACCCCAATGGTATTTTCATAATTAAATGTTAAGAGTAGAATTTAAAATAGAAATTTGATCCTAAAATAGACATGAAGAGAATATATGACATATATTTCATCCACTTATGTCAAAATATTTGATAAAATCTCATTTAGAGTGACTTTTGTAAAATATATAATCTCACTATTATTCTTATTCTGCACAACACCACACTTCTCCATATAATAATTATCTTAAAATATATATAAAAAATACATGATTAAAATTAGATAAACTTAACCACCCTTTATTATATCCATTTTATGAAGATTGATATCCTGTTAAGATCTTTTTTAATCAGACACTCATATTTTTCTTATAAATATTTCATAATATTTCATGTTTTTGAGCTTGAGAATATATATCTTGAATGAGTGGGTTCATGTATTCTTATATCATGGGTTTCAAAAATAAAACCTATATTTTATATATTCCTTAAATGTGACTGATAATATAATAATTTTAAATATCTTTTCTTATTTATATGAGTGTGAATCCCTATTTATTCTTTATTTTAAAATTATTTTAGTTTTACTATTCCCTATTAGTATTTAAAACCATTATTTTCTCTACTTATTTTTCAATTTGTTTAGTTTTTTTATATTTTCAATGAATTAAAAAATTATTAGTGCATGATTTAATTCATATAGGAAAACGAGATTTTTGAAGTGATATCTATAAAATTATATACTCTAAAGATGTCCTAGACTTAGTATGGAATTTATCATATGAAAATTTCAAGATGAATTGTGGATGAAAGAAGTTTTGTGTCTAGGATTTAATGTAATAAGAATACTAAATACCATGTAATATAAGTAAATAAAGTGGTGAAATCTGAAAAATGATTGGAATTTATGTTAAAAAATTGATAATTGTTAGCTAAATTTGTCAAAGTAAAAGACATATATTAAGAATAATTACTTTGGAAAATTCATCTCATAGAATAGGATAACTCTATATCATACTAAATGATGTAACCATATTATAATTTTTGGCACAATATTTGGTTTCTAGTGATTCAAATGTTAGAATATTGTATAAGACATCATTGATAAACTTTCACGATGTTTAAATATCTATGAATTATGTTTAATGCAAAGAAGATTAAAATTGAACAAAATAACATGCTATGATAAGAATCTGGCATTGAAATTCTGTTGTGAAATAATAGATTCCATGCTATAACCATACTATTCACAAGAATGGTGAAATTTTACTCATACAATGTAGATTATATCGACCTGAAATATTTTATGCATGAAAAACCATATAGATATTATAAAGATATTGACATGATACTTTTTGGGATTTCTGGTATTAAATTTGAAATCACTTGTAAAGATTAAAACTAAATTTGTTAAAGGATAGTTCCACCTAGATGATAGGTTAAAGTAATATAAAGGATGAGTTTTTTTTTCAAAAATAGGTAAAATCACACTGAATAGGTTCTAGAAATGATCCAGAGTCTACTAGACCAAACCAAGGGAATTACGATCCACAAAATTTCATAAAATATTTGATAAATCAATCACATAATAAGAGAGTTGGTCATAAAGATGAGAATATATTGGTGATATATCATACAAGAAGTACATTCCATATATAGTTAATGTTTACATGATAGTGCATATTATATTTTAAATGATATGTAATATCCTATAGGATGCGTGGATGTGGTAGTATAAATAATTTAGTATATTTAGTTGATATCTAACATTTTCAAATTATATGTAAGATATTTCCCTCAGACCTGAAATTTATATGTAATATAATTATTCAAACTCCACAATAATGTGTAATATATTTTCCCTTGATGAATTATCAGTACATAATAAATTATTCAATACATGATATAACACTTTTTTGTAAAATATTTTAAATAACATTATCTAGAAATGTAATATATTTCCCAATTTCTGATGATTCATAAGGACTTTTCTTTAGCTAAATATCCCATATGTAATATATTTTATTCAACACATAATATATTTTACATTACCTAAAAATACATATTTATGATATTTATATGTTCTAATGATATGTGAAGTTTTATACTATATTCTTTCACTTTATATACATAATATCATATAAACTTTATACAAAAATTTTTAACCTTGTGAAGGTTTTCAAAATCTTCATACTTAAGGATTTACTCTTTGAAATGTTTCATTGTTGTTAAAATGTAATATTTTCTTTGAATACATAATATCTAACTTCTTATAATATAAAAAACTAGATAATAAATTTCGAAAAAAATCCTTTTAATAGATTGAAAATCATGTATGTAAAAATTTTAGAATAAAAATTTATAATTTTCTAAAAACTCACATATTCTTATTATATACAATATAAAATTATTTAAAAAATTAATACACACACACATATATATTTATATTACAACTAGATATATTTTTTAAATAAACCAAAACTATAAATCATGTTTCTCTTAAAATGAAACATTATTTTTCATAATCAATAAATAATAATTAGAAATGCATAATTTTTTTTGTAATAGATTATATAATATCATTTAGGTCACTAAAAATAAATATATAAATTTTTAAATATGAATTCATAAAATGAAAATTAATAAAACATAAAATTAAGAAATTAAAGTTATATTTTCAATATACTCAAACATATCTTATTTCTTATTTTTAGGGATATCATAATGCCTAACCTCAACAACTATTTTATTGAATATATAATGACTACGTACAACATTAATGATTTTAAGTATTAAGTAACAAACATATATTAACCTCTCATTTCGACCACATTTTTTTATTTTCATTTTTTTCATACTTTGAATAATCCCTTTTAGAGGATTCATATTCATGGGTGATATTAATGTTTAATATTTCAATCATACAGTTTATTTTTACTTCTTTTTATTTCCCTATTATAATTTTATTGATCCTATGTAATGTATTATTTATTTGGTAGAAAATTTTAAGAAATAATTTTTATTTCCTTTGGTGTTATACCCATATTCATATCCCGAATTATGTGTTTATTTATAAAAAATATTAATTTAATAAAAAGATAATACATGCTAAAATATGTGTTATTACTTGTTTTCTTTAGAAGGAACCATACACATAATTCTTATGGGGGGGTTAATTGGTCTAAAAAATATAATATACAACATATTCATATTAAATCCACAACTATTTAACCTCATTAAATATTTATTATACCATGTTTTATTCCTATATTTATGCTTTATTCTAATGATTTAGTTTTGAAATCCCTATTCCAACAACCAAATTAATATTTTTCAAACCATTTTAATGTGGATAAACCTTAAAAAAACTCAAATTTTTTATTTATAACATAAAATTGGATCTATATATATTTTTACATATCTAAATGTATATCATGTATAATTTACAATCAAATATTTCAGGTAAATGATTGAAATCATATGAAATAAAAATATCCATAAGAGTAAGCATGGTGAGTAGCACCTCAGAATGTTAAGGGGTTAAAAGGATAAATGTTACTAACAATGTAAATATGGTTAAAGTATATACTTAGGATCCTAACTGATAATAACTTCATAGTTAATGTGTTTTTTCTTGGATTAGTGATCAGGATGCGTGACCTCTTAGGAAGTTTCCCAAGGTGTATGTGAACAGGTAAAAAAACACTAGAAAGAACATGTGTTGGTATGTAGGGGAAGTAGTTAGTATCATTATCTATCCAGAAACATATATGGGGCCCATGGAGGGGATAATACGTGTTTATGAGGAAACTGGGGTGTCTATAAAGCCTAGTTTTTACATTGACATTAGAGGAGTAACCAAGCCAGAAGGGCGGTGGAACTACCTGGGTTGAGATGTTGGTTCTACAATGAGGAAGTTATGATCTAAAAATGGGGGTGTGGGGTTAATATAACACTCCAAAATGTTAAAGGATTAAATGGGTAAATTTTATACCGATTTTAACAAGGTGAACCTTTATTTTTGAGAGAATATCTGGTTGTAACTTCATAGTTATAGGTTTTAATGAGAGTTGTGATTATGATGAGAGATATCCCAGGAAATTTCCTCAAGTGTGTGTAGGTGAGAAAAAATCATACTGGAAATAAAAAGTGTTAGCCTATGGGGATATTCATTAGTATGATGACTCATTTGGGCATGTGTGTGGGCCATAGAGAAGGGTAAAAACATCTTTAAAGGGAAACTAGTTGCCTATGGTGCCCAGTTGTTACATGGTGTGACAGGTAGCCATTCCAACTTTTCTTAGATAATTCATAAAACCCAATCATGTGAGTAGTCTGAACTAAAGCCCCAATACACATGGTTTAATACTCAAGAGATATATCAATTCCATTATAAAACTTATAATTTTTGTGTACACACTATACTTAACCTCTAAACTCAAGCTTATAAATCTATGATAAATGGAATTTATGGAGAAAGAAAAACAAATCTTATGTTTTCATACACAATTTTTAATTCAAGGTATGAATGTTTTTAAGAATAAAGTTTCATATAAATTAAATCATACATAAATTTCACATCATATAGAAAATATTCATACAAGAATATTTAAATTGTAATAAATAAATAAATTATAAATTTATTTGTTTTCCAATCATGAGATATTACTAAAAACATTTCATGTTATATTTTTATTTTTTTCATATATCTTGCATAATAATTATTTTTATAAAAAAATTATAAAATAAAATCATTTTATAGAAAATAATAAATTTTTAATTTTATACTAAATCAACTTTTATGATATGCACCCTATCATACACTATGATTCAATAACTACATATGGTAGTATCTATTGCTAATAACTATTATATTTTATCATATGAACTATCTTATAGAACATTTTAACATTTAACGCAATCATAATTAGTGATATCACAGATATCATCTTTACGATATGAAACACTATTTTTCAAAACATAGGTTATCAGTCCTAGAGGATGAGGACTATAAATAAATAGAGAAATATATTAATTAGAATCCATCACTATAGAAACAAAAATTAAATAAGGAATATAAATAAAAATGTGTACCTCACATAAAAAAATATCCATATTAATATAGTATATTTTTAGAATATAAAAGAACCCTTGGATGTGAAAATAAATTTTATTTATTTTTCAATATTTCCCAAAATTATGTGTGAAAAATTTTTAGGAAATAATTTTTTTACATTTCATGTGAATGTAAAGACACCAATTATGGATAACTAAATATTATGGATTTAGTAAAAAACCAAAGATTTATGCCAAGTAAATTGCATCATTTAAATATAATTTTTCGTACTTAATAATCCATTTATATAGAAAGAAGTCTCGCAATAAAGAAAAACTAAAATAAAAAATCAATAATTGAAGTGAATATTTATAGGAGGATTATTTGATAGTTATGTTACGGGATGCATGTGTTTTTGTTTCATCATAATAATATCAATTTGGTGAATGAAAAATAATTATTGAAGTTTTGTTGATAAAAAAAATAAATTCATCATAATATAGAATAATTTAACAAAGTCAAATAAACAAAATATGACATGGTTCCTGATAAGATTAAATCAAGGATGATCATTAGTTAGAAGACTAATGCTCAGATATTAAATCACTAGATGATTGGATTAATAGTCATAATAATAATCTTAGCTGATGATAAACCCAATTAATAGAAGTGTTTATGTGAAATTGATTAATTTTGTGGAATAATATGAGGAATATTAGATTTATGAATTTTGAAAGCATCAAAATATGGAGACTGAAGCTGCATTAATTTTAGATGTTGATATTATACTTGAAAGAGTATTTTAGTGTTGGTAAAGACAAAGGTATAACCATAGGGAGAAGAGTAAATTCTATGAATGATTAAGAACGAGAATATTTGACGAATAGAATTTAAATTCTTACATAAGGTAAAAACCAATTGAGACAAGGCTAAGATGGATGTTCAAATATCCTAAATTAATGAAGGAATGTTTATAATGCTTACTGAAATTTGAGATAATATTTAGAGTTAGTTGACGCTAATATATTATTAGAGGATTTGATGAATATTGTTGACCACAATTTATTTGTAGTTTATATTGGGTTTAATGAATAATTGAATGTAATGAAAGACTTAGAGCATGGAATTTACATTTATCGATCATAGAATAAATGGTAAGTATAAAAGGGTGACTCCATTATTAACTTGATATTCACATTTTTTAGAGGGAAGTTACTAAAGAGTTTTAGATTTTTACATTCTTGAAAATTATTTGAGTTAAAGAAAATTGAAATTTCCATAAATATTAAAACAAAATTGTAGTTGGTGAAATTTTAGAGATCTAATAGATGAAATTAGAAATGTAAATTATGATGTATGAAGTTCTAAACAGATCAATATAGAGAGTTTAGGTGTGAGTAGATGAAAAATGTACATATTTGTAAGTCATATAGGAAGATAAAAATCATTGATGAAGAATCCTACACACGTGTGGTTACCTAACTCAGGTCATGGAGAATCATTGCATACTAGAGGATACTAGTATAATTTGAACCCATCCTGTCAAAATACATTTGATTACCCTTGGGAAGTGGAAGTTAACCGAACCCAATGGTTTCTTCTGAAATAAAATAATTCATTTAAGTGTTGGGTATAATTTTATCACTTCTCAACTTAATTAATAATCACTATTATATACCAGTGATAAAATCTGTTCCATATAATAACCTCATACCCAACAAGGGGTTGAAACCTATATTAGTAATGAACCTTATAAAATTTCTCATGTTCAGTGTTCTCTCATATTTGAGTTTCAAATGAGTAACAAAGAGCTTCAAAATCTATTTGATCGAAATTCTAATAAACCAGATAGGTAAACTTCATATTTGATAATGTTATAAAACACCACCACTAATTCAACCCCCTATTAGTGGTACATTATTCATAGGAACTTCAAATATCACTAATAAATTGTAATGATCACTTGCCTCCAAAAATAGTAAACCAACAACTATAATATTCTTATACAATGTGAGGACCATTTTTTTATAAAGGTGTGTAATAAATTATTTTTACAGATAAATAATGAATAGTGAAGATGAAATATTTTACATGACATCATAATGAATCATCCACAACAGTAGGAAAAAATATATCATTTATATAGACTCAGTTAAATAAATGAGGAAAGTAAACCTATTTTCCATAAACTAGGAGATTACTTTACAATATTCATAACAGACCGTGATTTTTGTTTATTACTATTAAATATTCCAATTATCATAATAATAATTATTAATCCATAAATAATTCATCTCAATGAATTATAACTAAAGATAAAATGTTAAGGAAACATGGAAGTACCCAGGCATCTGATATGACATATCATAAGCTATATCACATATCAAACAATACAATATATGCATCGTATACCTTGAGGGATTTATCCATATCACTACCTATGGTATAAATCATATATATATATATATATCAGAGGTTATGATATCAAATTGAATCATAAAATATAATTAACCTATATTAGTGCATATCCATTACTTTACTCCAACCATATTTTTTTTAAAAATTCATGTAAATTACACTAATTATATAAGCCTATTCCATTAAATAACATTCTATATAATTTTCCTAATTCAGAGAAGATTCTAAACATCTTTTTTAAATACCCATTTTTTTGAGGTACTTAATCCCTAGTTGATGAACTAGAACCTTCTATGAATATTGTCAATACTTATTGAGATTAATACTCATATCAATAAGATTGAGTCATTTTTGGTAAAAAATACATTTCTTTGAACTCTTTCAAAACTACCTGAACATATAAACCTATTATTTTTACCCCATATAATCCATAAAAAACTATATAGGTAACTTAATTAGAAGATTTAATATTTACCTACCTTATTATAAATTAAATTATATGATTAAATTTTGGAAATAATAATGGGGGAATGATGATTTATAGTGATTTAGGGAGGAAATTAAATGTTTTAGAATGATATTGGGGAGTTTTATGTTATTTAGACAAAAAAATTACCTATTATTTTGATATAAAAATTATTTTCTATTTCTATGAGAATAAAATAAATAAATAAATAAATAAATAAATGAAATGAGAAGAAAATATATGATCAAAAGAAAATATAAATGGATAATAGAGTATGATTCCATTTTGTTATAAAATTATCGATTAAGAATCTCAAAATATATTAAGGGAATAAGTATACTAAGTGATTCACAATAAAGGGATTGAGTGAGGCATATTTAGCAGGTATTAAAATAAAAATAGTATATTTTTATTAAAAAGATCAAAACCTTATTATTTGAATCCTTGTTTTCATAATTTCCAACTAACTTTTAACCCCAAAACACCCCTGACATCCCTTAGGGTTGACATAATCTCTTAAATCTATTTTCAGAGACATAAAGGCACAATAAGGCTATAGTAATCCGTGTAAGAGTTAGGCTAGAATTTTTTTTTCTAAAATATACTACAATTAGTGAGGTAAATATATTATAGGAATAATGATAAAAGTTTACATGACTAATATAAATAGTGGGAATAATTAGAAGGGAATATATAAGGAATATGGAAGAGAGTGTAATGATTATGATTTTCATGGCTGGGTTATAAATTTTAATCTAATGTTTTAAGGTTCTCAATTAATTTAAATCTATTAGTACTTGTTTTTTTGGGAGAATGAGGTGGGGGGGGGGTGGTAGAGGTGGTGTTTGATGGACTCTAGAAAAATAAACAACCAGTTACTTGTTTAATAGTAACTAAATACCCATTATCTATTGTTATGGAAAGAGTTACCTAGGTATGAATGATATGGACTAATTTAGGTCAAACCAAGTGGAAATTTTTATCTCCTCACCTTTTTATTTTTAAATACATGTTACTAATATAAAAAAATTTAGAATAGAGATCCTGAAAATTTTAGAATTTTATTGTTTTTATAAATTTAGTGACTTTCATGGTTAGTCACATGGTATTAAAGATCATTCTAACTAACTATGCATCATGATTTTATTGGAGGTAGTATCTCTATATGATTAGATATGTAATCTACCTAACAATGCATACTAATCATTATTCCTTTGAATATTGACTCGATCCCTTATTTTTGAGTCTAGACTTCCTAATCCCCTTTTTAATCGTTCTACAAATTTTAAAAATGGTTTTAATAAGTTATTTATATGATTATGAAATTAATTAATGTGATTTTAATTATTTGATATTTATTTTTATAAGAAAAATTTGTATTTTTTGATTCATTAATATTTTTTATATCATTAGAATGTCACATATAATTTAATAGAAAATTTGGTATGGGGGTATTATTACTATTTATTATTCGGAATATTTAGGTAGTGATATTTGTAATTAATATATATAAATATTTCATTACTTTCCATATGAATTTCATGGAATAAATCCCCACCAATTTATAAATTAAAGCCTAATTTCATCATTTTTGTTTTTCTTGTGAATTTTGACCTAAATTGTGAACATTTCTTAATTATATAATTTTAGTAATTTTCTATCCCTTATTTATTTATGTAATAAATTTTATATATTGATAAAAATGGATAAATTATTTTTTTTATTATTTTGTGGTTTATGGGTTTTATTCTCTTTAACAAGACCAAGTTCCCATTCAAATTACAAGGGGTCCAAAAAATAATTTTAAATTTGAAGATAAATGCTTAGATAGAATTTACCTTCCATCATTGGATGTAGTATATATCAGGCTATAGGAAACCAAATTATTTAATTCCAATTGTATATTAAATATGACTCAAAGGAGCATGTCTAGATTAAATTTGTTAGATAAATTTTCTCATTGTGCTATCCAATGAACGCATCAAAGTGGAGGAAGATAAAGAATATATTCATCTAGAAATAGAGAATTTTATTAATTCAGGATTAACTTTAAAAAAAATTATAAAATATTTTAAATTTTGTGTATTGATAGAAAAGAAAATTTCAAAAAACTATTAAGAAGAAGTATTGGAAATATCAGACCTTGCGTTGTGTAGATTCTATGAAAACTTTCGATGGATGATTTTTTGGGACAAAATTTAATGTTCTTCCTTTTATATTTTCTAAACATTGAAATGTATTTTACTTTCCCATTAATATTGGATACCCTTCAAAAGGAGGGGAAAATTATGATTGATTGGGGAATAATGGGTTTTTTTTGTATTTCTTGAGTTCTTACACATCAGGGAACTAAATTTTTTTATTTAATTTATTATGGAAGTTTCAATATTTTAATAGATGTTTTTATTATCATGTATGATTATATTTTATTTTACATTAAATTATTATTAGTTCTTTAGTTGATGATCATTATCTGCCTCCAGTAGTTTCTAGTTTATATATGATTGAATAGACCAGGGATTAGCGAAAAAGTACATAGTGATTTTAAGTATGTGTAGGATGGGAAGTGGATACTCTTGATTATATAGGGTAAACAAGAATCAATCAAGTTTTTCCTAGGTCAATTGGGGGTATTCACTAGAACTCTTTCCCAAATAGGAATGAGGGTAGACAAAGCTAAGATTTTGTAAGGGTTAATTCTCACTCTCACCATTTTACCTAGGTAGTGAGATGACGGAATTGTAGAATCACACTTTAATTGGATAAGAAAAAGATGATTAGATAACTTATAACTAGGATAAAATTTTAATTAGAAAACCAAAACTAACCCCCTAACATACTTTATCAACTTGTTTTAAACCTCTTATTTGATTACTTTCCTTCATTTTCAAAATAATACTATTTAAAAAACACCCATTTTTTCCCTCAAATTCAATGTGACAAATTAATTTATGTGAGCTCTTCTATGGACACAACTAATTTGACTAAAATACTTAATTTTAACTTAGTAAATAATTTTCTATCACACCCCATGACAGAGACATGTCAAAACATGAATATATTCCCATAGAGGTGGTTCTAATAATATAATTTTCAAATTTAATGAGTAGATCCTCTAATATTAAAATTTCCCCATAGATACTAAAATATAAATAACCTTGATGAACAAACTTGGAAACATTAATATGAAATATAAATTTGTGAAATTTTCTCTTTTAGACTTGTTTAAAACATCTATTGTTCACTTTAAGGTTTTCATCATGGTTAGAAATCCCAACCAAACCCTTAGATACCTATATAAACCATAATTCCATAATCAAAATAATTAACTTGTCATTTCATAATTACAAAACTACATTTTTAAAAAACCTAAATCAATAAAATTATTTTATAAATTCCTTATAATTGAAGGAGAAGACCCAAACAAACATATTAATGAGTTCACATATATCTGCCCCACTTTAAGAGCCCAAGGAGTAAATGACGACCAAGTAATGTGCAATACATTCTCCTTTTCATTGGAAGGAGATGAAAAAGAATGGTTGTAAAACCTATAAGTAGGATTTTTCCATGGCTAGGATGAATTACTAGGATTATTTATGTAAATATTATTTCACTCCCCCAGAACCACATCTATCAGAAATGTGATCTATTACATCTAAAAATCATCTAGAAAGTCCCTCTATGAGTACTGATAGAGGTTTAAGAAGAAATATTCCAATTAACCACATTAAAAAAATTTATTAGTATCACTTAATTGTTTTATTTTACCATCTATTATTGAGAATTTTCAAAAACCTACTAGACACACTATATGGTGGATCTTTAATTGAAAAGTCAGCAGAAGAATCCATGGGCCTGATTGAAGAGATTTCTCAGAACTCATAATAAGTTTTTATAGGAGGTAAATGAACAAGAGGTATTAATGAGGTAAGAAATTCTCATCCATAACCATTATCAAAAAATAATATTTAAAATATTACCACTTTGGTGTGACATATGTCCATGAAACAAGTGAGTGAACAACAAACACCAACTAAGGTATGTAGTTTATGGTCATCACCTAATAATTTCAATGACCAATGTTATAACATATAGGGAATGTAATTTTATTATATATCCATTAAACCAAAGAAATTCCAATAATATCAAGGATGGATAGAACCTAACCAAGTGCAATATAGATTTGGAAATTAAAATAATCATGCTAGACCCCCAACGAAAATCAGTTCCAAAACCAACACCGATTCCAGTATCAATTCCAAAACTCACCACCATTTCAACAAATGTAGTCTAATAAATTTAATTATTACTAAAAATACACACCTTATATATACCCAATGAAAAATTTCCATCTATCCAAAACATCATATGAAACAACAATAAGGATATGAGGTTGAGGAGATGAATAATAGACTTGATAAGTTAGATAACAAGTTGGAAATTCTGTTAGAGATTCTATCAATTTTTTTTGAAAAATACAATAAAAAATATTTCCAAAACCCATGGATAATCATCGAATAGTAACTATAGTAATTGAAAAATAACTCATTCCACTATCCAACCTTTATCCTAAAATATTTCCACCCATGCTGTAGAAGAAAGAGTTTAGGAATTCTAAGAATTATGTGAAAATTTCCAAAGAAGAAGAAAAGAAAGAGGAAGAGGAGTATGATAGAAGAATGAGTGAGAGACAAGAAAAAAAATTCAAATAAAAAAGGGATAATAAATACTTACCCCACCATTTCCACTCAGGATTAAAGTATCAAAGAAAATACAGGAGGAATCTCTTCAAAATGAAATTCTAAACACTTTCTAGAAAGTGGAAACTTATATCCCCCAATTTGAAGCACTCAAAAAATACCTGAGTAAGAATAATTTATCAAGGATATTAAAAAGAATAATAGGATACTTTTTGTAATTTATAGTATTAACTAGGTAAAGAGATTTTTGGACCTTATCGCACTTTAATTTAAAACCAATTCTCAAGACAGAGGGATATTTTTCATTCAATGTACAATTGTATCTTTAACTTTCTCAAATAATTTACGTGATCTAGGTGATTAAATTATTTTATTTACTCACTAATTATATAATTATTTACATATGGGAGTATTGAATTCCACAATAGTGGTGGTATGACTTATAAATATATCAACTATTTTTTTAGAAGGAGTTTCGGAATATATCATTGTGAAAGTCAATGATCTAATATTAACAAACAATAACTATGTTCCAAACCTGAAAAAAGATAGGTGTCCATCAAAATCACCCATAATTTTGGGGTGAAACTTCTTAAATATGAAAAATTCCACCATAAATTTTCATGAAGGAATACTCACCATGAAGTTTGTAGAAAACACTGTCCACTTCAATAGTTTTGAATCCATGAGGAACACTTCATATGATCAATCACTCTTTCACTCTCCCATGAAGAGGATATTAAACCTATTAAAAATTTTTTTATGTTCCCTGAATTCGTATGTTTATTAAGGAAATTTCCCAATGAAAATACCACAAAACATGTGATTTCTAATTTTTTTTTTTGGAATTTTAGATTACATGTTAGGATAATTTAAATGATTATTTTTTAAATGATGAATAAATTGATATTATTTTTTATACATATGATATTCAATATTTGTTTGTATAGAACATCAATTTAATTCTATACCATGAAAAAAACCCAAATATATAATTTAATCTAGTTCCCACTAATATTAAATAAGTTCACATCATAGAAGAGAAAATTTACCAGTGATATTTTATAATATTTTATCCAAAACCCAAGAAAAATATTAAATTGAGGTTTTTATAGATAATGACTTAGAAATAGGGTAGAACTTATGTGACATCCTAGGAATAAACCAAAAAAATATGATCATATATAATTTTTATTGAGGGATATTCTAAATAATTCAGATAGCCCCAAAGAAGGATAAATCCAACCTTGATAGAGGTTATTAAAAATGGTACATAAAATCAATTTAAATTAGTTATATTCTATCCCATTTCATATTCATAATGGATTATCCCTACCCATATAGTTTCTAAGAAAACTTTCTTAACCACTATAAGAAATGAAAATAATTAATTAATCCATATGAGGATTCAGAATAGTTGGAGAGTGTGTATAGAATTTATCAAGTTAAATCAGGTCACATAGATATATAATTTCCCCATACCCTTTATTTACCAATTTTACAGGGAGGGATAACTCGTTATTTGTTTTTTGATTGATTTTTAGGTACCCATTGCTCCAACAGATCATGTGAAGACTAAATTTACTTGTCCCTTAAATAATATTTCTTATAAAATCATTACATTGAGATTGTGTAATGATCCTAGTAAATTTAAGAGGTGCATGGTAAGTATATATTTTATGATATTAAGGATTTATTGGAGGTATTTTTGGATTATTTCACAACATTTGGAAATTATTTTGGATTTGTTTTTGAAAATTTTATAAAGTCTTGAAAAATATAATTAAAAATAATTTTATTTTAAATTTTTGAAAAGTTTAATTTCGTTTTTAATAGATAAAATTTTCTTGGAAAATTCATTTCAAAAAAATTCATTGAAGCGGAAAAAAAATTTCATGTGATATATCCTTTTCCTTTCCCAACTTGTGTAAAACATGTTGGGTTATTTTTGAGACATATAGGATTATATAAGAGTTTTATCAAATATTTTAATAATATTTCTCTTCATATATCAATATTTGTTCTAAAAAATGACACTTTCAATTTCAATGGTTAGTACAATGAATCCCTTGATGATTTAAATAGAAGATTTAAAACTCCACCAGTAATATGGTATTGACATTTAGAAAAACCATTCGAGCTACTTTGTGATTCCTCTAACCAAGTAGTTTGAAAATTACTTTATAAAATATTTAAGTGCAAGACACAAGTAATTTTCTTTTCCACAAAAATATTAGATGTGGATCAATTCAATTTCATAACTAAATAAAATGTTTTTTAGGATTTTTTTGCTTTGGAATGATTTAGATCATATCTTCTTGAAACTAAAGTCACTTTGTTTTATAATCATAATGAACTTAAGAAATTGATGTAGAAGGATGAAGCTAAACCAAGTCTAGTGAGATGGATGATACTAATGTAACAGTTCAAAATATAAATCAAATACAATAAGGGGGTTGAGAACTAAGTGAATAATTACATGAGTACACTGACCAACACCACTAAAGTGTAAATTCCAAACCAAGAACCATTGGATGATCACATTCAAGGAGAGAATTTGTACTTGATTGAATGGGAGGTGCCTTAGTAATATAACATGTTCAGTTATATAACAACATATTAGGTCCCATATAACTTTAATTCCCACCAAAATCAAAATCAAAATTTCAAATTCCAATATTACATTTGGGATGATCTAGTTCTTTTGATATTTTATATGGACCATGTAATTAGAAGATTCTTTCCTGAAAGTGAAATTCAATATTTTTTAATTTTATTCTCACTTTAGCATATGGAGACCAATTTGGATCTCAAAGTATGTAAATTAAGTTTTTAAAATTTTAAATTTATTCATCAACCCATTTTAAAGATAATAATAATTTTTTAAATGGTGGGAAAAATAACATTTTTTTAGATATTTCAAAGTGAATTTTTTTTCCTTGAAATATAATTAAATTTTGTCAGATTATTGATTAATAGGGGATATATTTTATGGGAAATTTCCAAATTTCATTAAAAAATTCTTATATCTTTCTTTCAGTAGATTAAGCTTCAAAATCAGTAGAAGAAATAGCCACCTGGTCTAATGATACTAATGTTGTCTGTGATTTTTTGGGGGATAATATATTTTGTTGGTTTGGAGTACCCAAATACATCATTATTGATCAATGTAATAACATCTTTAATAGTATAATGATGATTTTTCTATGAATGTATAGGGTTAATAAAAAAACATAATATCCCTATCATCCATAGAACAATGTCTAAACCAAAGTGTCCAATAAGAAAATAGAATGAATTTTGGAAATGAATCTTAAACGCAATTGGGATGATTGGAGTCAAAGGTTAAAATACACCATATGACCTTACAATATAGAACACAAAACCATAGTAGCAATGAGTCCATATAAGCTGCATTATGGGAAATGATATCACTTACCTATAGAATTGGAGAATAAGTCATACTAGGCTATTATAGAGATTAATTTTAATATTGAAAGAGCTATAAAATAGATAAAATCAAAACATAAGGGGATGGTTGAAATTATAAGAGAATTGTTTTAAAATTAAATGATTTAAATAGTGGGGATAAGGTTTACTCATGGTAAGCTAATACATCCAAAAGGCATCCATCCAAGAGACATAGTATTGTTATTCAACTCAAGAAATAATTTAATTCCAGACTATGATGGATGTATAGGAATATGAATTCATTGATAATAAAAATATATTGAATAAATTCCCTGAGAACATTCCATCAGAGTTATTGAAGGAGATCCCACTCCTCCAACATATTTTTCAATAAAATCCATCAGGTTATGACCCTATTTAACACTTAATTTCTTGATGGGATTCAATTAAAAATATGATAATTTCTTAAAAATACTTTAATTCATTGAGTAAAATAATTTATTTAAAGGTGGGGGAGGGAAACTTTGTAGTTAAGGATTTTTTATTTTTAGTTTTTAAAAACTTTTCGTGTGTATTTTTCAATTATTGTGTGTTTTTGAAACTCATGATCTTAAATGATTACCTTTTTCAATTTATAAACCCATTTCAATGATTGAAACAATTTACCCAACGAAATTAAACATAAATTAATGTTGAAAATGAATATTTATGTTAAAACTCTTGAAAATTTCATGAAAATACTTCTAATTTTTGAATCCCATGACACATCTCATTATCTTTATCTTTAAAATCACATTCTTGTGAGACCACTGAATCCTTTTGATATATTCTATATATTCTCTTCACTTTTTGAGACATCCATACCATGATTTATTAACCAGAATTTGAATTATTTCAATAAAGACATATGGCTTTGAGGTACTTGTGTTCTAAATGAATGAGAAATTTCTTTGGTTTTAAAATCCATTTTTCTAGAAAATTCTTATTTACTCTGGACTAACCAATACATTTAATATTCATAGCCCTTATTATCCATGATAAAACTATTAGGTTAGCCATATTATAAGCTTATTTTCCCTACAAAACCTTATTTAGAAGTGAAAATTCATGATATAGTTGAACTTAAGTGTGGGGGAAGATGTCCTGAGAAGTTCTAAATCATGTTGTGGTACTTTGGGTTGAAAATAAAATTCTAAGGATGTTTTTTTGGTGAAAACCCCAAATTTAGTAATCTAGATATGGTTTCTACCTTATTACATTAGTATAGATACAAGTGATATCACCATATATGATCGATCAATATATTAGTCTTGGTAAACTAGATACATACATGATTCCCATTATACATTGGAATAATAAAATATAAACATAAAAGGTAAACATTCAACATCCAAGAAAATCATTCAAAGATTTCTTATTCATACCCCAAGAAAGGAAAAAAAATAATGGTGAGCTCAAATACTCATGAAGTGTCATTTATAGTATAGGATATCATGAATAAAAAAGGAATAATAAATATGGAAATGTAAATAACTGAAAACCCATTCCATTTAATAAATAACATGAGTATGAAATGAATCCATAGATAATATCAATGTAGTAATCTCATGGATAATAATAATTGAAATCATAAAGAAGTAAATGAATACTATTTGAGGTCATGATCTCATATATGATGATATCTATACCCCCAAGACCTTGTTCTAAGGTAGTTTAAAACAATGTGTAATGTCCCATTTAATTTTTATCAGTGATTTGTCTCATGATACATGCCGATACATTGAGGGGGTATGTAATTCTGATCCCCACCCATCATTATGTGTCCAATTAATTCCTAATATATCTAATTAATTATTTAATTCATGAACAATATGCATAAAAAAATATCCATATTGAGTAAATAATATTAAGTATTCACAAATTCCCCACTCAATCAAATAATTTTTAAAGTAAAACATTGTATGTAGAAATTGTGTACAATATAAAAAATAAACATATCCATGATACAAAGAATATGGATATTTAATAAAAATATTTTTTCCAATGAATAAAAATAAAAAATATATAAAATAGGAAGTATATGAACCATATAAAGAAATTATGTTCATAATGTAAAAATATTCCTCACTGAAAGAAATTGAGACAGAGTCCCCTCACCTCAAGTTCGTATTTCCACATTGATGCTCTAAAATCTTCTGTAATAAATTTAAATTTATCATAATTAAATAAAATAACCTTATTAATATCTATAATATCATATATTATCTATCTATAGTATTTTAAGGCCAATTTGATAATAGTCTTTTGTTATTATCATTATTTCAGGCGTTAACTACTTTTTTTGTGAAGTATGTTTTGATATAGAAGTCATAGTCCTTGAATATTTATCATGGGTCCATCATCTAAAGAATATTATTCAATATGTAAATATCATATATATTTGGTATATATATTTATAATAATACCTTAAATATATATATAAAAAATTGAATTACATCATTCATGGAGACGATAGGCCATAAATATTTATGAACAATGTTTTCATTTTTCTATAGATCAAATGAAAGAAATGTAAATAATTATTAACCTTTAAAGATCATTATTATGTCATATATATCATATATAATAACTAAATTTAACCTTATCACTATCCATGTACAGTGTAAATGAAAACAGTTCAAATCAATTCATGGAGGTGGTATCCCAGACATACGTAGTTATATCAATATATTTTTTCAATAGATTAGAAGGTAAGAAGGTATATATGATATTATAATTCTATAATAAAAATTATTTCTTAATTATCATATATATTCAATAGTTCCATCTTTATAACTATCAAAGTAATGTGGTTATGAAAAAATAATTACACCACTACGTGGAGATGGTAAGACGTATATACACACGAGTGATGTTTTTATTATTTATAGGATGAAAAGGGGGAGTGATTTGATTATAACATAACCATAATAACATATTTTTATATTTATTATATTGGAGTTATTAGTTTAGGATTGTTACATAACATTAATATGAAGTAAAAAAATAATATTCAAAGGGTTGGCAAAGATGATTACCTCTTCATTTGTAGTCTTCCTTTAGATATATTATTAAGGGAACCAAGTATGTAATTTTATAATGTTAATAAACTATATAATAAGGATAAGGATTTATTTAAGATGAATTTAATGGGTTTTGTTGAGTTATAGGGATCAAAGTGTTGTGAAAATTTGATTGAATGGGAGTCCTTTTATAAGTGGGGGGGAGGGGAATTCATAGAATTTATTAAAGTATAAAATTAATATAAAATTTATTTATTATCCAAATGTATCCAAATATAACTAATTGTGTTTTTGAGATTGTTTAAAATCCTCACCTTTTTTTATTTTTTTGAGTTTGGTGAGTGGGATAATATTCTTTTTGATCTTCAAAACCAAATTCTGGGAGTTTGATTGACCAAAGGCCTTATTTTTATATGGATTTTAAGGTTCATAAAGTGCCTTAGGGTTTTGGGTGAGCTTCAGGTGAATTAGAGATAAAAAACTCAGTTTTGAGAAAGTGAAAATAGAGGTGCACAGTTTGGACAAACGGTGTGGCCTCCCTGAAGTAACTGTGTGGTACTCTAGTTACAATGGACACAATTTGAAAAACCGTGCATGTGGGGGTGCAAAACCATGTGAAACCTATTGAATTTTTAATAGAGTGTATTTTCACGTTCTACACTCATTTTGTTAAATAGTGAGACTAGGCCATGCATGTGTGGTTCTTAGATAGTGATCACTTCATGCTTGGTGCATGGTTATCTAAATCATGTGACTCATTTAATTTGGTGAAATTTAAAAAAATACCCCTCCTTAATTGTTTTCTTCTCCTCCATCCTCCCATTTCCACCAAACACTAAAAAAAGATACTCCCATTTTTCTTCCACCCAAGTCTTTGAGCCAACTCCTTCATACAGGATCTGATATGATATATTTTGGTCTCATTATAAGAGCATCGGTAAGACCTTCAATCTTACAACTTCTCTTTTCTTTTTATTTCATTGTAAGGAATGAAAAATCTATGCAAGAGCTTTTTCCCTATTTCCATAGAGTTTATCTAACTCTTTTTCTTTTTGATTCTTATTGAGTAAAAGGGATATATCATACGAGTGATCACCTATGAGTACAAGGTAAGGGGTTTATATCCTTCTCTATGATTTTACAGGTGTTACACATGCGTTATTATATATTCATGGAGTGTATGAATGAATGAGACACCAAATAAATTAATGGATGGATTTAAATTAATAATGTGATTCCAAGGTATTCTGCTGATAATTAATTTTTCCATTTATACATTATAAGCCAGGTAAGGGGCATGATACCACTTGGAAATATTTGGCAGGGTGTGTATTTTAAATTAAATTGAACCATTTATTATTAATTTATTAGTTCTGTGGGAATGTCATAGGCTATGCTTGAGGATTCAACTAATTTTATCACCTTGAATTAGGTGAAATGGTTCATCAGGTTGGGCTTGGACTAAGATACATGGGGTGATGATGATCACCATGTTGAGGTGTCATGGTCATCAGATTGAGGTGATAAGGTTTTCAGGATGGGGGACTAACTCTCGAGACTTTAGATGGTGTTGAAAACTGGGATTGAGTGAAATGGTAATAGGGAAATGAGGTTATGGATGATGTGTCTTAGGTTTTTTGGTGATTTCTACTCACTTTTTTTGGCTGACATGCCATTGGAGTCATGATCACATAGATTTGACTTAGTTTAGGTGCTGCTGATAACTCATTATGGGTGGAGGCTCCTACATTTTATGCAGATTAGGAGATGGTGTCGATAATCATATATATTGGAGGTTATCACTATATAATACCACATGGATGGTGATGGACTATTAGTTGATGGTGTTGAGACCATTATTTGGTGGATAAGGATAACCATTATATATGAGGCCTTTGGGATATGAATTTTGGAGGACTGATATCATTATGCATCAGGACATCATCTATTGAGATGAAAGTGATTCACATTATTGGAGGACAGATTTATATATGCCTTGGAACATTGGGATTCTGAGCCAATAAGGACTCTTTGAGATATGTTCAGTGTGACCTGGATCTTATTGATTGGACATGCCATATAGATACTGACTATTTGATTATCCATACATTTTGGTGGTGACATGGTTACAAGTGGAACATGAGGGTTCACCATACTTGATATTCTTTATGGGATGCCTTAGGCTCTAATCCATGGATCCTATTCACTATAATTATATGTATTAAGACATGTTCTATATTACATATATATAATTGGGTGTATATGTTCATAAATATACCAATTATGGAAGACTCATTTGGAATGATCACTTGTGGATGTAGAGAACAATTATGGTGGGTACATTATTAAACGTGTTTATCACGACTTTTTATTTATATTAAGTATACACCTATATAATTATATATTTAAGATAGGAACACATTAGTGGTGGCCTACTGGGATTATTTTCACACCCTATATGGGCCTCTCGGGATGCGTGTATACTATATGTCTCTAAGATCAGGTATGGATTCAAGATCAGGTTTTAGACCATAGTGATAGAGTATGTCCTTTTTCATGGGATGGATGTTTAGAGACAATATTGGTTCTTTCATCATATAAGGTTTTATTTTGAGTTTTATCATGCCTAATATATAAGTACTAAGATGTTTAGCCACAATCGACCTTGCATGTATACCTTTTTGTATGGCCATAAATGACTTGTTATATTACTCAAAAATGGTATTATTCCTTTGGTATTTTTTTTATTTCTACTGGTTCATTATTATGATTTCAATAGTTTTATATATCTTCTACTGAGTTTGGTGATTTTCCAATGTGTTATATACATATGGATGGCTTTTATTATCACCACATAAGGGTATAATATCCCAAATTTTATACCTCATCAAACCCCCACTTCTAGTCAATAAAATTTTGATTACACGGAGGCATTATTAAATCCTAGTGGCCAACTGGCGCAGATAACTATTTAAAGTGGATTTTAGGTCGGGGCACTACAAATTGTATTAGAGAAGGTACTTGTTTGTGTTTCCTGGTAGTATCACAAGACCTGGATATTAAATGGTAGCCATGTTCAGATTGTTACTAATTAAACCAAATGTTGATTTTTTTTATTTTTTGTTTTAGTATATGGGATACAGTTGATTAGAGACTTATATATAGTCGTGATTGGGTTATGAGATCATGTTTGGGTTCCTGCAGCCCCATGCGTGGGGGAAAAACCAAGTTTTTAGGGGTTGAAAATTTAGGTTATGTTGTGTTATTTTATAGTTGATTTGATTTCCAACTTAGGTGGAATAGTTGGGCATGATGGTTATTTGTTATGTGGTTTAATAATTGGCTCGGTATGACATGATTGGTTTTATTATGAAATATTATAGGAACTTAGGATCCTGTGATCGGTTTTTTCTTGTGATTATCATTGGGTATTTGGAATTCCCTAAGAGGGGTTAGGTTTTTTAAAGTTTCAAAAATGAAGATAAACAATGTTTTACTACTTGACCTCTTCAATTTCATTCTAATTAGCTAGTGCATACATGTGGTCATAATGAGATATGCATATGATTCTATATTAATGTGATAAATGGGTTTGACTCTATTAAGGGTAGATAAGGATCATGATAGTGGGTAATTTGTTTATTTTTTAAACAAATAAGCTAAATAGATTTTTTATGTGTATCCTATTTCGTGGAATTCTACTCAGATACCTAATATTGATAGATTATATATGATACAAGAATTAAATTTGGGTAGGTAGGGGGCCATGAGTCTAGATTAAACTTGATACCTAACTCTAATATGGTTAGGTAAGGGGCCATGAGGCTAGATGTCATGTGATAGAGAGAGTTAGGGGAGTGTAAGGGTGGTGAGAGGCACAACATATTGAAAATCTCCATATTTTTAGTATATATATATATATATATATTCTGATATGGATGTTTGACTATGGTATTGGTATTTAGTGTGATTCCACCTATTCAACATCTCGTGGAGCGTCAGGAGGGCACTGATATGGTGACACAAGATCATGCATGGGAGGAGGCCCCTGAGGGTTGGGATAAGGCCCTAGAGTGTTGGGATGATTAAGATTCATAGGTAAAGGATTCGGTATAAGAAGGATAGCCATAAGGGATGGAAGATTTTGGTCCATGGATTGCGGAGTAGCTCAAGGGGAGCCTGGTTCGGGTCTTGCAGGGTTTTGATTTGGGAGATGATCCATCCATAAAATATTGGAATCATGGGTTCCAGTCTTAACACCCACCACTATTTTAGTGTGAGGGTGGATTGCAATCAGTCGAGAATTGGATGAAATCGGTCTAGATTATCTTCAATAGACTCGAGACACCCCTTGGATAGAGGGTTAAGATACTGACCTACATCCTCAGAGGATCATAAAAACACTAGTGGGGCATGCAAGTACATAATGATATACATAAGGGAATGGATTTTATGGAATTTAAGGATAGGTTTTCAATCAATTTCTCCTAGAGATATCTAGGGTGGAAAAATATCACGAGTTCATGAATAACAATCAAGGGATACTTCTTTCATAGAATACACAGATAATTTCACCGACATTTAATGATTTTCACCTCCTATGGTGGGAGAAGACAACACTTGGGTGAGACATTTGGATGATGGATTAAGGAATGGTATCACAGTTTTGGTAAATATCTTTCTGTTTATGTCAATTTTAAAGGTAGTCAACCAAGCATTGATAGATTTGGGAAACTCGATGGACCAATCTTATTTATGTCGAGTGAGGATGTCTAATGTTTTTAGCAGCGATGGTTCATGTAGAAGTAAGTAGGGCCATGAGGAGTATCAATAGGGCATCCATGATAGCGATTTAGGTATAACACTGAGGAGTGGGTCTTTATATGTGTGATTATTGTGATGGAAACCATGAAATGTTTAGACCCAGTGCAATCTGGTTCTGAATGAGTATTGACCATGTATCTAGAGGGACCATCTAGAGAGGTTCTTTAGGATTCCTTCTTGGGTATTTGGGATCCAAGGACTGAGGAAAAATCATGTATATAAGGTAAGACTAGGAGTAGTACAAAGATATCGTATCGAAGATCTAACTTCATACATTTGTCGTGACAAAGATAGTGGGACCCAACAGTGGGGTTAGTGGATGGTTGTTGGTGCAGGTCTGCAAAGAGTCCATGCCTCAGGTAGTTAGGCTTCAGGCTAGGTGCATGGAGTGAATCAACAAGGTTTAGAGAATTCTAGGAATTTGATGATAGTTATAGGTACACTGAGTTCATGATCTAGTTTCTTTTTTATTTTTGGATTTGTCTTGTTTCAGTTCACATTGTGCAAATGTATTATTTTGGACTAACCAAGTTCTGGTTAGTTGGTTCACATTGGTTATGATTCTATATATATATATATATTAGGTGACTTAGCACCAAGAATAATTGTGGGAATTTAAGTGATGTGGTTTTTGTATGAGGTGCCTAGGAATAATAATTTTAAGTGGTAATGCATATGTATCTATGATGCAGAATCATCTTGGGTATTTGATGAGATGCACGTTTTTATATGTGTCATGTATTAAATAGGTACTTATGGGCATCTGATGAGATGTGGGACAAGATTGGTGTCAGATATGACACAATCATGATTTGATAAACTAGTGAGGTACAATAATGATGATTTCTCATGGGAGGACTTTTGAGCCTAGGGACGGTCAATGGGACCATCATATATTTGAATTTTGGTTTATGAAGTAGTTGGGTAGGTAAATCTTATGGTGGGGTGTGCCTTGAGGAGAGTTGAACTGTGGCATAACAACTAGGGTGGACCACGGTAATGTGGATGATAAGGGTCTTTTCAGTACCATCTATAGGTAGGTCTTGATAGATTAAGGATGATCTATGTTAATATAGGGCGGATTTAACATCCGGGGTTTTTGAGAGGGTCTAAAATTCCCACCAATTTTTGAATTTTTGAGTTTGGTGAGTGGGAAAGCATTATATTTTATATTTAGAACCTAATTATGGGAGTTTTATTGACCAAGACCTTGTTCTTATATGGGTTTTAAGGATCAAAATGTGTCTTGGGGTTTCACGGGTAGTGTGGATTGGAAACACAGTTTTGGGAAAGCGCAGATAGAGGTTCATGGTTTGAACAATCGTTTCAGCTTCCCAAGAGTACATGTGCACCCCTCTAGTTTCACATGATATAGTTTAAAAAACTGTGATGGTGGGGTTGTATGCACTTATTAAACCTATGCTATTTTTAATATAGGGGATTCACAAGGTCTGCACACATTTTGATAAACCATGTTCTTAGGGAATGAATGTGTGGTTCATTGATAGTGAGAACCCCATGGTTGGAGCATGGTTAGCCAAACCATGTGGCCAAACCATGAATATCATTTATTTGGATTAAATTCACAAAAGCCCCATTTTTTAATTTATTTCTTCTCATCCTTCTTCCCATTTCCACCACACATTGTAGGGATCCCTCCCATTTTTATTCCACCCAAGGCTTTGTTCCAACTCCATCGTTTGAGTTCTGATACAAGCTCCATTGGTCTCATTGGAAGAGTGATAGTAAGAAAATAAATATTATAACTTCCCTTTTCTATTTATATCACTATAAAAAATAAAAAATATGTGTAAAATCTTTTTTTAAATTTCTATGGAATTCATATAAAACTCCATTTGCTTCAGATTTGGCACGATTTAGATGATAATATTAGACGAGTGATCATATAAGAGTACAAGGTAGGTGGTTCCTAGTTTTCTCTATGATTTTATGAGTTTTATTAAAGTGTTATTAATTAAAAACAGGGTTTGTGATAGAGTGAGACCCATAAAAAATTAATTTATTATTTTAAATTAATAAAGGGATTCCATGGTATGCATTTGGGAATTCCCTTTTCCATTTATACATGATAATATAGGTAAGGGTTTTAACATCACTTGACCTGAATAGGTTGAGTTTGTAGTTTGAATTAAATCGAGTTGTTTATTATTAATTGACTGGTTACAAGGGAATGTGATGTGCTAGGTCTTAGGATTGAGGTGATATTGATCACCTAGAATGAGGTGACTTGGTTCATCAGGTTGGTCTTGGCCCAAGGTACATGGGGTGATGATGATCACAAGTTTGATGAGACATGTTCATCAGATTGAGGCGATGAGGTTGTTAGGATGAGGGCATGGATCTTGAGACTTTAGATGGTATTGACGATCATGATTGAGTTATATGGTCACATGGAAATGATGTTCCAAATGGAGTGTCTTAGGTTTTTTTGGTGATTTTCATTCACTGTTGTTAGATGAAATGTTTTTGGATTCATTTTCACATAGATAGGCCTCAATAGAGGTGGTGTGACCAGTCATTATGGGTGGATTCCCCCACAGACTTTGTGGATTAGGGGATGGTATCGACCATCAGATATGATATGGGTGCTCACCATAGATAGCTATATGGATGGTGATTGATCATCAATTCATGGCTAAGGCTTGACGTTACGCTTGAGGCCATTGGGATAAGACTTTGGGAGGATGTTTATCATAATTCCTAAGGACATCATAAATTGATCCGATGTTGATTAATATTATTGGAGGAAATGTTTTTCTATGCCTCAGGATTTTGGGCTTCTAAGCCGATGTGGAGTCTTTGATCATAGGTTTGTAGGACCCTAATCTTATTTTTGTGCATGCCATATAGATGATGGCTATTTGTTTGTTCTAACTTTTTTCCAGTCACATGGTTATAGGTGGAACCTGAGGGTTTACCAGACTCTCTATTCTTTAGGGTATCCCTTGGGTGATAATCCATGGATCATTAGAAAAGAAATTATATATATGCATACATGTGCTAGATGTAATATATATAATCGTGGGAACATGTCCAAACTTATACCAATGATGAAAAAAAGGTAGAATGCTCACTTGTGGCTATTGACCACAAATGGATTGGGCATATTATTAAAAATGTGTGTTATAACTTTTTTATTTATATTAATTATACAGAAACCTAATTATGGATGTAAGATAGGAACATTCTATTGGTGGCCTATAGATATTATAATCACACCCCACGAGGGCTTCTTGAGAGGCATGTTGATTTTATGTCTCTGAGATCAGGTAAGGATTCTGGATAAGGTTTTGGATCTTAGTGATTGAGTTAAACCTTTTCCATGGAATTTATGGAAAGTTTCCACATTGGTTATCACATTAGTTAGAGTTTTCTTTTGGATTTTATCATTCATTTTATATATTTATTGAGATGTTCGTCCTTGAGAGACCATTATTGTCTGCTATTTTTTATGAACTGATATGACTTGTTATTTGTCTCTAAAAATGGTATTATGTCTTTGAGATTATTAATTTCGGCTGCTTAATTATTATGATTCTATTGGTTTTATTTTTCTTCCACAGAGAATGGTACATTTATTCTATATTATATACATACGGACCACTATCACTATAAGCACATGAGGTTATAGTATCCCCATTATTACCTCATTAAACCTGTACTTCTATTCGGGATCCTTTAGCATACAGGGAGGTGCTCCTAAGGCCCATCGACCGACCAACCTAGAGCACCATTTAAAGTGGCTTATTGGTCAGGGTGTTACACTAAATTTCTATAATTCATATATAAGATGATAATGAGTTAAAATAATCTCACAAAATAATTTTTTATTTTTATTTGTTTTATTTTCACCCTTATCTTTTAGTTTTAACCATTTATTAACCCTTTTTATAATTACCATAATAGCAAGGTTTTCTATTCAATAAGGGATAATAATGTAACTTTAAAATCACAAATGTCCAATAAGTTGAAATGGTTCGGACCCCTATGATCCATTAGTTTGTCAAAACATAGTGTTTGAGGTGTTATAAGAGACAACAATATCTCATTTAAAGAGTTTTCCCAAATTTTCAGGTTTTCTGATGATAGGTCAGCAAGTCAGTAGGCTAGGGCATCATTAGTTTAAGGATTCAGAAGGTTTGCGGCATAGATTGGTTGGGGAGTCAATTGGTTAGGGAGTTAGATGGTTGAGGGCATCGGTAGGTCAAGTCATTGGTAGGTTAGGTCATTAGTAGGTCAAGGGAATCGATAGGTTGAGGCGTCGGTATGTCCTGGAATCAGTAGGTCGGGGAATCAGTAGGTCCGGGCATTGGTAGGTTGAGGGCCTTGGCAGGTCGAAGCGTCGGTGAGTTCAGGCATCAGTTTGTCAAGGCATCAGTGAGTTAGGGAGATGGTGAGTCAAGGCATCAGTGAGTTAGGTCTTGGTAGGTCATATCAGTGGCTCATCATCAGTAGCTTAGTGTTGGTGACTCGCTGTCGGGGGCTCACTATCAGTGGGTTGTTGTCAGTGACTAACCAACCAGTGACTGTTTTCTAGTTTTTCCCTGTTTTTCTAGTTTCTCCCCTCTTATTTTTTATTTGACATAAATCGAGTTTAAAGCCTTGTTTGGTCATTTCTAAAGGCATTTCAAAGGATATTAATTATATCATTAATATCCTAATTCTTCGAGGACTTTGAAATAGTTTAACCACATGGTCTTGGACATGATTCGACTCTAATGGCCCTTGAAACCATTTCCACTTCCATTGATATAGGATATGGATTTTCTAAGTTGAGACCTTCTCTTCCCTCTGTGTTCTATTACCTATTGGTGTTCCTTGATCCTTCCCTTCCCGTGGAGTCATGTGTTGTGTTGTATCCATCGATCCAGTTCTCTTTGAGTTTTCTTGCTCCTCGTGCACCCCATATTTTGGTGTAAGGGAAAACATTGGTTGCCTACTGTTCCAAGTAAGGATTAACTTCGTCTCTCATTTAATTGTGTATCATGAGGGGTGTTTAGAATGATTCCTCCCTATGAGAATGGATGAATCAAAATTTAACAATGATAATAATAAGAAAAAAATGTGGGGCTGGGAAGAAGATGATGATCGCTTTCTTCTATATTTTATCGTTGATCCATATCTAGAATTTTATGGGTTGTATTCATCTGAGAATCATAGTGGTAGGTGGTCTCTATTTTCCCACCTATATGATTTTTGAATCACTACAACATGATTTGGAATATGGATAATCATATACATTCAGTTAAATAAATGGATCCCCCATGATCAAACTTATTCTGTGATAACCCCTGTTTTATCAAGTAAAATTAAAGAACGAGTGCTGCTAAATCTAAATAAACTTTGTCATATTGGTGTGGCTATGTTTTGGGTATCATTATGTTTATCCTTGCATCTATGTTGGTAGTGTGGTGTTGTGGATGGGGGTGTGATTGTGTGTATAAGGCGGTATGGGTGGTGTGATGGTATCTTAGGTTGAGAGTTCAGTTGATTGTGGAATGAATGTACTTATTATGTTGTGGGACTGCATCTGGGTAGTGGTTGGGAAATAGGGTTGTAGGAATGGGTTGTGTCATGATTTCATGTTTATGGGTGTTCTGGGTGCGGTGTTGTTGTGTAGAGGGGCTGCAAAGTGTGGTAGTAATGAGGTGTGCTATGTAGTGGGACTACAAGCTGGTTGATTCTAGATTTTTTGTTGAATAAGTGTTATAATGGATTCTATTACTGTTGGACCTTATTTCATTGTTTGGGGTTGGAAGTGGTTGGTATGGTTGCTTCACCTTATAAATTTTTTAGTGTTTGGTAGTTTCCCGAGTAGGGATGGAAATAAAGAAACAAATGAATTTATAATGAAGAATGATAATAGGTCAATTGAATTGGCTGGGGTATGTTTTGAGTTGGGGATTGTAGTGAAGCTGTGTTCAAGTGACCGTCATTTATTGTGGTACGTGCATGTTGGGGTAGCATCAATGGTAGTTTTGAGTGGGCTGGTTTTATGTTAGGAATCCCATAAGATGGGTTGAGTGTTTGTTACCTATATGTATAAACTTTTAGTTCCCTATGTTATTTATATGCACCCCACCCATGTTGAGAACTATGTGCCGAACGCCAACATTTTATAGGGGAGGGTGTCTTTTGCAGCACCCCGGTGGGAGGATGGATGGATGGTTACGGACTTTACCTACACCCTCTTCTAGGAATTTATCTCCCAAGACTCATCGAGTAGACTGTAACAGATTGAGGTTTAATACTATATTTATAGTATTGGATGTGTGAGAGGTTGTTTTTCTTCCATTTATTCTCGGGCAAGATGTGTGGTGGTTGTGGCCGAGGTTTCTGCAAGAGGAATGTGTGTGGTTTGTGGCCTAGGTGTGTGTGGGTGTGTTATGATAGTAGGTCTTGTGAAAGAGTGTTGTATTGTCATGATGTTCTCCATTAGGGATGTGCAGTAAACCAATGGGAAGTGGTGCTATGTTCCTAAAGATCGATGCGATTACTAGTTTAATTTTTCATTATTTGGCGAGTGTTCCTTGCTAAGGTTTGGGTGGAGCGTATACCTTGTTATGGGATTTTGATTTTTTACTATTTTCTCACAGGGGAAATAGTACGATTATCCCACTTGTGCACGTGTGACTTTGGTTTTTCCCTACTGGGTATACTTGTATTCTCACCCAACGTATATAAAATGGTTTTCAAGTTTCCAGGGAGATTATGCGGACCATTCTAGACATTACTAGCTTGGATTTTGGGGATGGTTGTTGTGTTGTGTCTTTGTTTTATTTTGGTACGTACTTTGATATTTTTATTTTATTTCTAGTTTTTTTACTTTAAAAATTCATTTGGGATGGATTTTGGATTCTTTATACATATCTGTCTTGGTGTTTTTTGAGGTTGATACATCTTATCTTCCAATCTTGGTTACTATAAAAAGAGAAATTCATCCCATTTTTATGAGATTTATATACCCTTGGTACTTCTCACCACCCTAAGGCCTATTAGATGTGGTACTCAAGGGTCATTATCTCCACTTCATCTCAAGGAAGGAAGACATTGACATCTTGATATCCTATCCCTCATCTTGAAGAAGGTGGGTCATGACAGATTGGTATCAAAGGTGATGATTGAGAGGTAGGATGGAGTTTGGAGTTAGGAATAGTGAGGATTGAATGGGTTGGTAGGGAAACTATGTTAGGAGATCATGGTGTGTGACATTGGACAGGGAAGACCGGTTAGGACAAAGGATTTTAGGGCCCCCAGAAATCCGATTCAAGGACTCTATGATTACCGAACTACAAACTGAGGCTACACCGTTTGTGGGGTAGAGACCCTAGGGAAGGTACATGCATCATGATTACTTGTGTTATTATTTGTTTTGGGTGTTTTTGGGAAATTAAAATAAATAATGAGTTAAAATGAATCCTGAATAAATTTCATGCTACTCAGGACTATGAGTTCCTTTTCTCCATTCAGTCATGGCTCTAGGACATCGACTGCATGTGGTACGAGTAGTGGAGGGTTAGCGGGCTGACCCATTTGAATGATAGAGGGTCAACCCAACATAGTAGGATTGTAAGTGGTGGAATATTCTTCATTATTTCCAACAGTAGACTCTAGGAAAGTACGAGGGTTGGGTCTCCTACATGGAGATAGAGAGTTGACTCGAGGAGCGGGTGATCACTTTCAGCTTGATCTGGGATCTAAAAGAGTACTAGGTTCCTCTATAGGTGATCCAGATGAGAGGAGAAACACATCAATTGTAGACGCTTTACCTCGAGGATAGGAAGGAGTATGATGTTTTGTTGGCTGACTTTGAGAAGGAGTTTTGGGCGGAATTTCTTTCTTCCACGATGAAAGTCGAGAAGAGGAAGGAGCTACTCTTCCTCTAGCATGGGAGTATGTCAGTGAGGGAATTATGGATCATGTTTAATGATATACTTTGTTTTTATCTAGATCTCTTTCAAGATGATGAGTGTTGGGAGAGGTTCTTAGAGGAGGCACTCCGTCCTTCTCTTATGTATGTAGTTAATCCCTTCACCCTGCTGACATACTTAGAAGTTTAGAATAAGGATGAGCTAGTGGAATGGATAAAATCCCAAGGAGGTACTTTGTTGGAGTTAAGTCACCCAAGTTATTCAAAGGGGAAGGACTTCATTTTCAAGTCTCTAGTGTTAGGGACTTCTAGGTTTCAGCCAGCGGGGAGCCTACCCAATCAGTTTCAGTTCTGAACCTCTGGTCCTCGCCCTTTTTCCATGGTCCTGGGGATGAGCTGTTTTTCTTGAAGAGGCCATGGGAACCACCAATGATAGTGACTGAATCAAGATCATTATTGTGGAGATGGCCAGGTTCAACACCTGCCTCAACAGTAGTTGAGAGCTAGGCCTTTCCAGGAATACAGATAATAGGCCCCTTCTCCACCAAGGGAGGACGATGTGGGAGGAGGCCGACCTCAGGGTCCTCCTTAGGGACCTCAACCAGGGTGTGTTTGGAGAGGTTTCCAATAGACTAGGGTCATATGATCTAGGCATGTCCAGTTTCATGTCATTGAGGTAGCAATTCTAGTAGGGCCATAGATCGTTCGAGGTACGATAGGTTTGTTTAGTATGATTTATTTCACCTTGTTTGATTTACGAACTTTGAAATCCTTTGTTCCACCCAGTCTATTCCATGATATGCTACATGTCATAGAGAGAATATTGATTCCCCTGGTGTTGAGTACACCATTTGGAGTCCAGACTAGCATGTTCTATGTTTTCCAAGGATGCAGACTGATGTTGTGGCCGCATCTGTCTGGTGGGGATATCTATCTGCTAAAGATGAAACCATACTGTGTTATCCTTAGAATCAACTGGTTTCACTTTTTTTGAGTTGTTATCGACTAATTTTATGGAAGAGTCATGTTTTCAAATAGGAAAGGATGATGTGTAACTTTCATTGGTGAGTAGAGTTGTCAGATGGGCTGCTTGTGCGTAGAGCCTCTTTTTTCCTTGTTAGCTGAGATGATAGTGTGATCGATTGATACTGAGATGGTGGAGGTTCTAAGGGTTTTCAAGTAGTTTCTCAATTTTTTTCCTTTAGTAGGTTGTGAATCAACCCCCTCGATGTGATGTTGAGTTCGGGATAGAAATATAGCCTGATGCTCATCCGATCTCAATGGATCCTTATCGAATGGAGCATTATGAGTTGCGGAAGTTGTATATTCAAATTGATGATCTAATGAAGAAGGGTTTCATCTGACCTAGTGGGTATCCATGGGGTTCTTTAGTCTTGTTTTCAAATAAGGGAGTTGGTTGTATGAGGCTATGTGTAGACTAACAGAGAATGAATTAGGTAATGGTCAAGAACCATTACCCTCTACCAAGAATAAACTATATTTTAAAAAAACTAAGGGGAGAAATATGGTTCTCTATAATTGATCTGCAGTCTAGGTATCACTAGTTAAGGGTAAAAGAGGGTGAAATCCTAAAGACTACTTTCAGGTGAAGGTATGGGCACTTATAATTCATGGTTATGCTATTCGATGTTATGACTGCACCGACCATGATCATGGGGTATATGAACTCCATCATCGTATTCATCGATGACTATACATGAAGTCAGAAGAGGATCATATCAGGAATATCAGGACTACCCTAGAGGTCCTTCGGCACCACCAAATCTATGGAAAGTTGTCCAAGTGATGGTTTTGGAAACCATAAGTCCACATACATGTAAATGTGGTGTCTCAATAGGGTTTCACAGTAGAACCAACGAAGGTCATGGAAGTCATTTCTTGGGAATCACCCAATAATGTGGATAAGGTTTGCAATTTTCTCGATCTCGTAGGCTACTACCAGATATTCATACCTGATTTCTCTTGGGTAACAACTCTGTTGAGGGATTTGACCAGAAACAACCATGATTTTGTGTGGGGAAAGTAGGGATAGGAAGCATTCAACTATCTAGATGGTAAATTGTTCAGTTCTCTAGTGATTAGGTTTCCATAGGAAGGGGTGAGGTTCGAGGTGTTTTGAGATTATTACCATCTAGGCTTGGGGTCTGTATTAAATAAGAAATGTGGAGTGATCGCTTATGGGTTTATAAAGCTATGTACCCATGAACATAATGACACCACCCATTATCTAGAACTAGTAGTGGTCTGGTTTACACTAAATATGTTGCAACATTACCTCATTAGGGAGCTCTTTGTCGCCTTCACAGATTACAAGAGTTTTAGGTCCATTTTTTTCAGAGAGATATGAACTTGTGGAAACATAGGTGGATGAAGTTTCTCTAGTATTGCGATTTTGAGATCCCAAACATCTCATGAAAGGGGAATTTTGTGTTTTCTGCTTCGAGCATGAAGTCATAGAAGGAATTGGGTTGAGAATCTGCTGATGCTTGGTGGGTGATGAAGGATTTTTTTACTTTCACTTAGATGCAGGAATGGATGGTGATCAAGTCCACAAGTTTTAGATGATGGAATAATCATCTATGAGGTAGAATGTGGAGGAGTCTCAGTAGGGAGACTCAAAGGTGGAGGTGATGCTTGATCTCATTGACTAGGGAGATGCTCTGGAGGGATGGTCAGAGGATGGTCAGAATCATATGTTGTTCCATGAGAAGCAATTTTTTCTAGTAGAAACGTGGAAGGATGTTCTCTACATGTTTAATAGATCACCCCTAGTGTCACGCATAGGAGTTTTCAAGATATATTGTTGCTTGAGGGAACAGTTCTAGTGGCTCAAGATGAAGTGGGTTGTGGTGGATTTTGTGGAAAAGTGCTTAGTGTGATATCAAGTAAAGGGCTGAGTACCATATTCTTGGTAGATTGTTGAATCCCCTAGATATCCTTGAGTGGAAATGGGATGAAATCATGATGGATTTAATCATAGGATTACCCATAGATCAGGGAGGATGTTATGCTATTTGGGTAGTAGTGGATCAGTTGATGAAGTCAGATCACTTCTTAGTGATCAAGGAGTTGAGCATAGTGGATTCCTTAACACAAAGGTATGTGGATGAGGTGGTGCGGCTGCATGGGGTTCCAAGATCCATCATCTCATATTAGGATACATTTTTTATATCTTGATTATAGAGGGGATTATAGTATGACTTTGGAACTAAGATAAGTCTCATCACTTCTTTCCAACCTCAAGAAGATGAAAAAATAGAGAGGACTATACAGATGTTGGAGGATATGTTAAGGAATGTTTTCTGAACATTAGTGAGTCTTGGGTGTGAGATTTTCCATTGGTATAGTTTGCTTAAATTAATAGCGATCACTCATCCATTGGTAGGGCTCCATTTGAATATTTAAATGGAAGACTATGTTGTTTACACTTGAGTTGGAAAGAAGTTAGGGAGGTAGTTGTTCTTGGTCTAGACATGGTGTAGTGTATGATGGAGAAGGTGCCTCTTGTTCGTGAGAGGATTAACTCAGTATGGTTCCGACATAAGTTTTATGCTGAATTTTTGAGAAGGCTGTTGGAGTTCGTGGTTGGGGACCACGTATTATTAAAGGTTTCCCCTCAACGCGGGCAATAGAGGTTCGATAAAGGGAGTAAGATTTATCCCAAGATAATCGGACCATTCAATGTGTTAGGGTGAGTTATTTTGGTGGAATATTAGCTGGCATTGACACCTAAGTTAGGGAGGGTCCACGATGTCTTTCATGTCTCCTGGATTTGTCGGTATCTTCACAACGACTCCCATGTCATTGATTGGGGAGTGTTAGATATTGAGGATGACACAAAATTTGTGGAGCGACCAGTGGAGATCCGGGATCGTTGGGATAAGGTGCTATGTGTGTAGACCATTCTCATGGCTTACTTTTTTTGGAGCCATGGGGGCCTAGAGGAGAGTTCTTGGGAGTGAGAGTTACAGATGTGTGCCTAGTACCCAGAGTTGTTTTAAGTTTTTCTCATGTGTTTATCTTTATGATGTAATGCTTTAACATTGTTTTTTATGAGATGAGTTGTTTCTTTATTATGTGATGTACGACAAAAGTCTTGATGTATGAGGAGGGGATGACCTTATCCATAATCAAGATGCATTAATGTAGATGTGACTAAACCCATGCGAGAGAGTCAGTTCCACCCAAAGAAGATAGTAACTTGACACAGGGGACTGAATTCCCTGATTCATCTGTTCAGGTAGTGGGACTTTTTGGGATTATATGGTATGTATTTCGGTTTTTGGGTTAGAAATTCTTAGAGGAGGTGTTCTGGGATTGTGTGGTTTCACTCCAACAAGGAGGTTTATCCTTGAGAGGTATCTTACTAGGTGGTTTTTAGACCCCTCTTTCTTCTGGATTTGGTTTTGAAATCTAGAGGGAGAAAATTATTTGAGAGGTATATGATGTAATGGCTCAGACCTCCCTGATCCATTACTTTGTCAAAATATAGTGTTTAGGATGACTTGGGAGGTAACAGTAGCTCATTTCAAGAGATTTTCAAATTTCTAGTTTTTCCATCGGTAGGTCAAGGCATCGATAGGCTAGGGAATCAGTAGGTCAGGCCATCAGTTATTCGAGGGTGTTGGTAGTTTGATGGTGTCAGTAGGTCAAGGTGTGGGTATGTTAGGCTGTTAGTAGGTTTAGGGTGTCGGTAGGTCGAGGCGTTAGTAGGTTAAGGAGTTAGTAGTTTTAGGGCTTCAGTAGGTCGGGGCGTCGATAGGTCATGGCGTCGGTAGGTTGAGGACCTCGGTAGGTCGAGGCATCGGTTGGTCAGGGTGTTAGTAAGTCGAGGGTGTTGGTAGGTCGAGAAATCCATAGGTAAGGGTGTCGCTAGGTAGAGGGCGTCATTTAGTCAAGGTGTTGGTAGGTCGATGGCCTCGGTAGGTTAAGGCATTAGTAGTTTAGAGTGTCGGTAGATTGTGGGAGTCAATAGGTCGATGTATTGGTAGGTCAGGGCCTCTATAGGTCGAGGTCGTCAGTAGGTTGAGGCATCAGTGAGTCAGGGCATCAGTGAGTTAGGATGTTAGTCAGTTAGGGAGTCCATGAGTCAGGTGTCGGTAGGTCGCATCAGTTGCTCAACGACAGTAGCTCAGCATCGGTAGATCAAAATTAGTGACTAACTATCGGTGGCTTATTTTTAGTGGATTGCTATCGGTGACTCACCCATCAGTGACTCATTTACATTTTTCCCAGTTTTTCCAGTTTCTCCCCTTTTACATTTTATTTGATGTAAATCGAGTTTAAAGACATTTCTAATCATTTATAAAGGATTTTCAAAGGATATTAATTATATCATTAACATATTAATGTTCTAGGGACATTAAAATAGTCCAACCATGTGGTCTTGGCCACAATCTGACTTTAATGGCCCATTGATCCAATTTCCCCCTTTGTTGATATAGGATGTATATTTTCTTAGTTGAGACCTTCTCTTTACACTGTGTATCCATTTTCCCTTAGTGAGCCTAGAGCCTTCCCTTTCCATATAGTAACATGTTGTGTCATATCCATGAATCCTGTTCTCTTCATGTTTTTCTGCTATTCGCGCACCCCCTATTTTGGCACAAGGGAAATCATTGGTTGCCTGTTATTCCAAGTAAGTATTTCCTTCATCTCTATTTTAAATTTTTATCATGCGGGGGTGGGTATAATGATTCATCCTTGTGAGAAAAACTAAATTAAAATTTAAAAAATATAATAAGTAGTAATAAATGAGGGGCTGGGAAGATGATGATGATCTCTTTGTTTTATTTGTTATATGTGACCCATGTTGTGAATTGTATGTGTTGTATTTGGCTGAAAATCAAGGACATTAGTGGTCTCTATTTTCACACCTGTATGATTTTTGAATCACTACTACAAGAATTAGAATCTCGTTAATCATGTACATTAAGATAAATAAATGGATGCCCTAGGATCGAACTTATTCAGTGATAACCCCGGGTATATCAAGTGTAATTAAATCATGAGTGCTTATAAATATGAATAAACGTTTTCTTTTTGGTGTGGGTGTGTGCTATGTGTGATAATGTTCATCCATGTGTTTGTGTTGGTAGTGTGATTGTGTGGATTGGGGTGTGATTGTGTGTATGGGACGGTATGGGCGGTGTGATGGTATCTCAGGCTGAGAGTATGGTTGATTGTGGAATGGATGGACTTGTTATGTAGTGGGACTACATATGTGTCATGGTTGGGAAAAGGGGTTGTTGGACTGGGTTGTGTCATGATTTCATGTTTATGGGTGTGTTGGGTGTGGTGTTGTTGTGCAACGGGGCTACAAAGTGTGGTTGTAATGAGGCATGTTGTGTAGTGTGAGGGCAATCTGGTTGATTCCTATATTTTTTTTATTAAATGAGGGTTAGAATGGATTCTGTTACCATTGTACCTTCTTTCCATGTTTGTATTTGGTAGTGGTTGGTATGATTGATTTGTATTATAACATTTGCAGTGTTTGGTAGTTGCCTAGGTAGGGATGGAAATAAATAAACAAATGAATTTATAATGCATAATGACAACTGGTTAAATGAATTGGCTGGGGGTATGTTTCGAGTTGTGGATTGAAGTGTAGCGACGTTCAAGTGATCGTCGATCATGGTGGTATATGCTTGTAAAGGTAAAAACAAAGGTGGTTTTGAGTGGGCTGGTTGTATGTTTGGAATCCCATAGTATGGGATGAGTGTTCTTTACCTATATGTATAAAAATGTAGTTCCTTATGTTTTCTATATGCACCCCACCCATGTTAAGCACTATGTACCGAACACCCCCATTTTTATAGGGGAAGGTGTATTTCCCAACATACCAGTGGGAGGATGGATGAACGGTCACTTACTTTACCCTTCTCACTCTTCTAGTTATTTGTCACCCAAGAATCTTCGGCCAGGATGTAATGGATTTAGTTTTAATACCATATTTATGGTATTGGATGTGTGAGAGGTAGACAGTTTCCCAGCTGTTTCGGGTGATATGTTTTGTGGTTGCATCCTAGGTGTCTACGGCCAGAATGTGTGTGGTTTGTGGTTCATTTGTGTGCAGGTGAGTTGTAAAAGTGGGTATTATAGAAGAGTGTGGTAGCATCATGAAATTTTCCATTAGGGATGACCAGTTATCAAGTGGGAAGTAGTGCAAGGTACCCAAATATTGATGTGATCACTACATTACTTTACATGACTTGAATTATTTGGTGACCGTTACTTGGTGAGGTTGGGGTGGATAGTATACCATGTTAGGTGCTTTTGAGTTTCTGTTGTTTTCTCTGTGGGTCATGAGTATGATTCTCCCACTTTTTCATGAGCGACTTTAGTTTTTCTTTAATGAGTATACTTCTATGCCCACCCTATGTATATAATACTATTTTCAGGTTTCCATGGAGATTACACAGACTATACTAGACCTTACTAGCTCAGAAGTTAGGGACAATTGTTGTGTCACTACTTAGATTTATTTTGGTATGTACTTTGGTGTTTTCTGTGTATATTTAGTGGTTTTTCTTTAAACATGCATGTGGGATGGATTTTGGTTTCACTATATATATTTCTCTTGGATTTGATTGAGGTTCATACATCTTATATCCCGATCTTAGTTACTATAAAAAGTGTAATGCCTCAAATTTTTGTGAGATTTATATACCCTAGGTTCTAGTAGCCACCCTGAGGCCTAATGTAGGCAGGACTCGATGGTCATTATTTCTCCCTCTTCTCAAAGAAGGAAGGTGTTTATATCTTGTTATCCTTTCCATCATCTTGAAGAATGTGGGTCATGACATAAGTGGTCCATGGTTGATGTTTAAAACCACATATCATTCATCTGGTTGAATATAATATTTAATGAATTTTAAACCATTTAATAAAATATTATTTATTATAAATCATCATTAATTTCTATTTTGGAATAATTCATTTAATTTTATTTTTCAAACAACAATAATAAAATTTAATTCGAATAAAATTCATTAAAACATATATAATATTTTATTTTCATCAAAAAATTCATGGAACACACAAAATCCCTCAAATAATATTACTTTTATATTTTTCAATAACAATTTATTTGGGTTTTACTGCTTTCACATCCTGTTAGTGTTACACAGTCATTTAAGGTAAATATCTATTCAATAAAAATAAAAAATAAGTATCCGTGATGAAAATAAATAATAGATATTTAAAATGAATATTTATAACTGAACATATCCTCTCTTTACATCTATGAATTATATTTAAATATAACAAAATAAAGAGAATGCCATTTTTGACTTTTCTTTATAAAAAATAATATAACTGGTTAAGATCATTGAAAATATAAAAAGGCCATATAATCATACTTTGGATGACTTTGGATGAGATAAACTCCTTAAATAAAATTAAGGCAAGTGTTATGGTCTTTCTTTAGTCCTTATTGTTTTCAACCTTATTCAGCTGATTTACTGTTTACTATGGAAACAAAGTTACTATTCATAATGTCCAAAAATAAAAAGGGAAAAATATTAAAAATTTGGACATCATAAATCTAAATATTTAATCCATTTTTCTATAATCAATTCATTGACTTGGAAAAAAATTAATTTCTACATAAATGTGTAAAACATAATGAAAAATAGTTTTTAGAAAATGTGTTCTTTGCCCAAAATGTACTTATACAAAAATAAGGTATAATAATGATTAAAATGAAGGTAATTATATTATATATAATTAAATAATACTTATGTTACTTTAAGATCAAATTAAAATCACAATTATTCTTTTTAATGAAAATAAAATGGGTGTTATAAAAAAAATTGGTTTTTTCACCATTCACTAAAAAATAAATCTTTTTTGAAAAATACCAAAATATCACTAAAAGATAATTTTGATATGATGATTTCTATAATTATGTCCTTTTTATTAAATAAAATTTATAAAATTTCAATTAATTAATTATAATTATTTTCTCACAAAAGAATGGTTTTTGAAGAAAACATGTTCTTGAAGAATAAAATGGATTTAATAAAAATCATATTATTATTTACCAAGAATTAATGAATAAATTTTTATTCAGTATAAACCTAATATAAATTAAAAAATTTGGATAATCCTATTCATTGCCACCAATTTTAGGGTCAATTTATAGTAGTTATATTTAAATTATAATATTCTCTTTTTTGTTTTGGCTATGTGTTGCATGTTGTATATCCTACCAAACATAGTGTTCTTAAAAACATGGGATATTGAATTATTCCCTACAAAAAAAAATTCTTCCTTGAAATTTTAATGAATATTACCTTTAAAAATATTATGCTGGTTCTTTGTCATAAGATTCTCTGGTTCCCACATTGCTTCCTCTATTTTATAATTTCTCTAAAGAACTTTTACTAGTCAAGTTATCTGATTCGTCAACACCTACTCTATAGAATCAAGAATCTGTATAGTGTATTAATAGAAAGATTGATCATGTTCTATTTATTTTTATTCATAGGTGAGTACATGAACTGGGTGTGTAACATACTTCCTTAATAAGGTGATACAAAACAAATCATGTACTTAAGAGAGTATTGGTGGAATTTCTAATCGAAAAGACACCGCTCCAAATCATTCCAAATTTTCAAAATGACTGATATAAGTAGGGATACTTTATTAATTCTTATCAGTCCATAAAACATAGTCTTATAAAGTTACATTCAATGAAAAATTATCTCCCACTTGAAATTACAAATCATTACTTCTGTTATCAGTATAACTTCCTTTCCCTCATTGATATGCTTTAATATGAGTCTAAATAGCCTTTACCTTTTTCATTTTCTTATCAAATGGTTCTTGGAATACAATATTTATGTCACAAATTTCGTCCCAAAAAGTTATAATATGACATCTCCTTCCATACAATTCTTTATATGGTTTCGTTTAAATACTTGAATGGAATCTATTATTATATGAAAAATCTTCTAGAGGCAAATAATGATCCCACATGCCCTTATAGTAAAGTGAGAATGACCTAATAATCTATTTTAAAGACTAAATTGTATATTCATATTTTCTATTAGTTTGAGGGTGATAGGAAGTTCTCGAATAAAGCTCAGTATCCATAATATTATGTATAATTTTCTAGAATTTTAATGTAAATCATGGATCAAAATAAAACACAATTGAAAGAGGTGTACGATGAATTCTCACAATTTCGTTAATATAGAGCCTTGTGAGGAGCTCCATAGGTAAATATTCTCTTATAGCAATAAAATGTGTAGATTTGGTAAGGAGATCAACAATAAAAAATATTATGTCATTCTTTCTAAGATTATTTTGTAATCTAGTGACAAAGCCCATAATAACACCAACCCATTTCCATATAGGAAATGGTAGAGATTTCATTAATCCTATTGAATGATGTCTCTCAGCCTTTACCTATTAAAAACCAAAGATCATAACACATAATCATCAATTTCCCACATCATATTTTCCCACTAAAAGTGTTCCTTCAAATATCTATACATCCTTGTATTACCAGGGTGTATATATAAATTTTGAGCTATGAGAATCATCTAATAATTCAATATTTAGCTTAGGTATATATAAAACACATAGAATATTTCCAAATTATAGAACACCGTCTTTATATACAAAGTCTTAAAATTTTCTATCACTCAAAACTTTAATTTTCTTTTAAAAATTATCATCATCATGTCGATAATTTTTTGCAATTTTTAATAAATATGAGTAAACAACCATTTGAAAAAGTAATGATGTTTTCCCTTAAAAATTTATATATCGATACTTACTAAATCAAGGAATATACAGTCCTTCTCAATCCTTGTTTTAGTGTGTACTCCTTGATCTTTCCTACTCAATGCATCTACTACCTTATTTTACTTCCTTGTATGGTAGTGTATTGAGAAATAATAGTCCTTGAGTTCCTCTAGACACTGTATTAAACTCATATTGAGATCCTTCTATGTGAAGATGTATTTTAGGCTCTTATGGTCTGTGTTTATCTCACATATTTCACCATATAATTAATTTCTTCATATCTTTAAAGAAAAAATTATAACTACAAACTCAAGATCATGATTTGGGTAGTTATATTCATGAGTCTTTAACTACCTTGATAAATATACAAAAATTTATCGTTATTCATAAAGAGACAGCCAAATCACTTCTTTTATGAATCAATATATACCATAAATCCATAATTTTTTAATGGTATAGTCAAAATCAAATCATTCTACAATATTCTATTTAATTCTTCAAAAAATACTTCACATTACTTTATCCATATGAGTTTAACCCTTTTCCATGAAATCTTGGTTAATGGGTTACACAATTTTTAATTATTTTGATCAAATTGCCGATAGTATCCTACCAAAACCAATGGAACTAAATACCTTAGTTATGTTCATTTTTGTAATTAATTCTTTCAGTGATTTTATCTTTGCATGATCAACTAAGATTCCATATTTAATGATAATATGGTAAATAAAAGAAACATTTTGAATCTAGAATTCACACTTTCTAAATTTACTGAATAACTCATTTCTTTTAAGAGTCTAAAGAATGATCCATAAGTGATTTCCATATTTCATATATATTTTAGATTACACAAAGATATAATCAATAAATAATATAAAAATTATCAAGAAATCCCTTGCATACAATCTTTATTATATTCATGAAAATTATTGGTAAATTATTCAATCCAAATGGAATCATTGTAAACTCATAATTCCCATACCTCATTAAAAAATATCTCTTTAGAATATCATCCTTATTTACTCATATTTTATGATACCTATAATGAAGGTCAATCTTTGAAAAATATTGAGTTCTAGGAAGCTGATCAAAAAAGTCATCAATGTGAGGAAGAGGATACTTGTTTTTATTTTTAATAGAAATAATTTCCCTATTATCAATACAGATCCTCATAAATCTATATATATTTAAAACTAAATGAACAAGGGCTCCCCAAGGTGAAACAAAATTGCATATAAATGAACTTCTATAGTTTTTTCTTCAACTCCAATAATTCCAAAATGACCATTCTATAAGGAGACTTTGATATAGGTCTTACATGACTAATTAAATAAATGTAAAACTCAACCTCACATTCTAGTGGATGTCCAAGTAATTACTTAGGAAATACATCTATTTATTAATGTAAAATATCAACTTCCTCAATTAAAAATTTACCTTTTTCATCTATAGATTTTGTATTCTCTTCCACCCCATGAATCTCATTCAAATGAGATACTAGAGGTAGTTCTATACAAAACTAAAGTGATAAAGTATCCCCTATAAAGATAAGTAATTCCAAATCCTCATCACGAATAATAATTTACTTCTCTATTTTGATGGAGCATAATTACATTTTATCTTATGATGAATATTTTTGAGAAACTAGTGCCCTTCATAGATTTGGAGTAAGGAATTAAAATAAATGGTCAATATTGACCTCTAGATAATGTATATATTCCATATAATGCATGGTCAATCTTTTGAAGTTATCCTCATACTCTAAAACACTTTATTTACCCCTTTCTTTAAGCTAAAGAAAATTATATTCATTTTGGTTCATTATTCATGATGAAAATACTAATTTTAAAACTCTCCAGTCCACATGATATATTTATTCTTCCTACCTAGTATAATGGATCAATTAACCCCATTGATCAACATATAATATAAGAAAATATACTAATAGTATAACCGTTTCCCATTAATTTCAGTATAATGAAAGAAATATATTTTCATGATACTTGATCCATTATTTAGCTACCACTGGATCATTAGTTACAGAAAATATAGAGGACTCTCTCACATAAAATGAACCAATATATGTGTATTATGCCCTAAAACACTATTTTGTTTTATATGTGAAAGGTTTTTAGACATAAAATATATTAACTACCTAATATGGTCAATATATTTTCATCTTCAACACCAACTATATTGAATTACTCTGTAGTGAAATCCCTAAATTGACCATGAGTATTTACTCTCTTTCTTCAGTTAGGAATCATCACTAAATATCATATAAATTGAGTTGGATCATAATGATCATAAATATTGAGCCAAAAAATAAACATTACTCTAATGATAAATGATTTCAAATAAAATAATGGATTTTCATAATTCTGTTGTTAGCTTTGTTCATTTATTATCCAGTTTCCAAGGTTTCTACTAAACTTTCTCTGATATCAACCGTAACAACCCCTACTCTAGTAACCTAGAGATGTTGTCTAATTTTTTAATTTTTCACAAATAAAAGGTATATCACTATGTATTATTGATCAATTTATCAAACTTGTTAAACTAGATACATAGTAAATTTTTATATTACAATAGAATTAGGATATATAAACATAAAAAAGTAAAAGCTCAACATCACTTACACTCATTCAAATATTTATCCTTCATAATGTGGGGAAATTAAATATAAGAATTGTGAGATAAAATTACAATTAAGGTTTATATATAGTGGATGATATCATGAATAATGAGTTCATACTCAATTTGATCAGGCAAATAATTAAAAACACATGCCATTTAATAAAAAACATGAGTATGAAATGCATTGATGGATAATATCAATGTAGAAATATCAAGGATAATAATAACTTAATTATTAAAGAATTAAAATAATGTTATTGAATTTAATGATCTAAAAAATCATGATATCTCTACTATAAATTCTTTACAAAAGATATTTTAAATCTATAGGTAGATACCCCTTGAATTTTCCTATCTGATATGTCTAATGAGACCCATTGATGAATTGAAGGGTTATATAATTTCAAGCCCCAACCATCACTATATAACCAATGAATTATTAATATATCAAATGAACGATTTAATATGTGAAAAATATTCCTTATCAACAAATATCTTTATTGAGAAAAGAATATGGATTAATATCTAATTCATTTGTCAATCAAATAATTATCAATACAAAACACCATTTGGATTAATGATATATGATTTAGTAAATAAGAATATATATGATAAAAAGAATATTTATATTTAAGAAAAATTTTATTTAAAATTAATAATAATAATAAATACATCAAAGGGGTATTATATACACCATATAAAATAATTTATGTGCTAAATATTAAAATATACCTCAATAAAATGAAATTGATACAAAATACCCTTACATAAATTTTGGATTTCCTTGTAGCTGATCCAAACTATTGTATAATAAATTTTAATTTATTATAATTACATAAAAGAAACATATTCATATCTATAATATCATATATTATCTATTTATATCATTTTATTACATATTTGTTAATAATATTTGTTTATTTTTATTTTTTGAGGAGTTAACTGCTATGTTTTTCAATTATGTTTTGATTCTGTAGTCCCCGTCCTTGAATCTTTATCATGGTTCCATAATATTCAGATTTTTTTAAATAATTAAATATAATATATATTCAATATATATATATATATTTAGAATAACCAATTAAATATAGATATAGAAAATTTAGTGACACCGGTTATGTAGATGGTAGGCCGTACTTATGCATAAACTTTCTTTTCATTTTTCAATGGATAAAATTAAAGAAAGGTAAAAAATAATTAACCTTTAAAAATCATTATTATTTCATATATATTATATATATTTATTAAATTTAACTTTATTACCATCCATGTAAAGTGTAAATGAAAATGGGTCACATTTCTTCATTGAGACGATAGTCCACATGTATAAATGAGCAACGTTACAATTTTCCAATGGATTAAAAGTTATGAAGGTATATATAATATTATAATTATATAAGAATAATTATTTCAAAAATATAATATATATTCATTAGTTCCATATTTACTACCATCCAAGTAAAGTGGTGATGAAAAACGAATTATACCTCTATGTGGAGAGAGTAACCCGTACGTACATATGAGTGATGTTTTCAGATTTCATAGGATAAAAAAGGGATCTAATATGGATATACCATAATCATAATAATATTTAGATATATTTAGGATACTGGAGTTTGGGTTTTAGGATTATTAAAAGACGTTAACAGGAAGTAGAAGAAGAAATAAACTTGGAAGAGTCGGTAAAGACGATTACCGCTTCTTCATTAGACTTCCCTTAGATATTTTATCAGGGGATCTAGGGGTGGTATTTTTGAAGGTAAAAAACCTATAGAACATGTATAATGATGTTTACAAGAGGAAGGTAATGTTATTGGTCGATATATATGGATCATATTATTGCGAAGAATTCAGAGAATGGGTGTCCTTTTATAAGTGAGGGTGGACATTCTTGTAATTTCTTATAGTATCAAATTAATAAAAATTAAATTGGTTTTCCTAATGGATTAAAATATATATAATTAGAATATAGGATTTGTATGTGTTAAAATTATCTCATATAATAAAATATTGATAGTTTTTAGTTGTGTTTTTACCCTTATCTTTTAGTTTTAACCCGTTGTTAACCCTTTTGACAATTAATATAGTATTAATGTTTTCTACACTTTGGGGGTTAATAATGTTACTATAAAATAAAAATAGAATCAAAAATAGAAAATTGTTATTTTTTAAAACCATATCCCCGTCATGTTTATGAATCTAGGACTTTATGAATTTTAAATCATTTAATAAAGTATTTTTGTAAACAAAATATCCTTAATGACAATTTTGGAACAATTCATTTAATTTGTCTTTTAAAACTAATATAAAACAGTGAAATTAGAATAAAATTCATAAATAACTCTCTGATATTTTATTTTTATCTAAAATATTTTTAACAAAAAGAAACTCAAATAATATTACTTTCATATATTTCAAAATCATTTTATTGACTTTTTTACTACTTACTCTATACATGTGTCAATATTGAATAAACATTTAAGTTGATAATTTATTCACTAAAAATTAAAAAAAAATTACCATGATGAAAATAAATTATTTTTATTTAAAATTAAAATTTATAATAAAACTTATCCTTTGTTTACACCCATGTAAAAAATTAAAGATAATAAAACAAACTGAATGTCATTTTTTAGTTTTCTTTATATAAATTATTATAAAGGTAAAAAGGATGAAAAAATGGAAGAAATGCCATATATTCAGAATTTAGATGAATATTGTTGATATATAATCATACAATAAAATTGATAAAATTGTTAGGGTCAATATTTAGTCCTTATCATTTTATTTTTAAAAATGATTACCTGATTTACCCTTGACCATTGTAACAAAATTACTAAAGATCTTATTCAGAATGTCCAAAAATAAAAGGGGAATATTTTAAAAAATGGGAACAAATAATTCCAAATGTGTAATTAAGTTTTCATGAATATTTTTAAACAATTAAATGAAATTATATTTAATATATAAGTGAAAAACCTAATGAATTTTTTTTAGAAAAATGAATTTTTAAACCAATAAAAGTACTTATAAATAAATTTAAAATAATGACGATTCACAGAAATTTAATTAAAATATATATAATTAAATAGTAATTATTCTACTATGATATAAAATTAAAATTCTATTAATACTTATTAATGAAATGAAATTGAAAGTTATATGAAAATTAGTATTTTCCCTATTTCATGAAAATCAATATTTTATAGAAAATACCAAAAGTTCACCCAATTTTTTTTATGCGATGATTTGAAAAACTTTATACATTTTAAAAAATAAAATTTCTAAAATAAGAAGAAATTTATTAAAATTATTTATCACAAAAAGAAATAGAAATAATTTTTTATGAAGGTTTGTTTTTAAAGAATAAAATTGATTTTACAAGAATTGAATACTTATTTCATAATAATTAATCGATAAATTTTTATTAATTATGAACATGATATATATATATAATAATATAGTTAATCCTATTCATACCGACCAATTTATCATCTAGGTTATTGTGATTTTATTTAAAATATAATATTTTGTGGATTGTTTCAATTTTGTGTTGCGTGTTGCATACATGATCAAGAATTCTATTCTTAAAAAATTGAGATATTACATTTTTCTACTGAAAAATTTATTCTAATAAAATTTTATCCATTCCAAATCTTTTGAGTATAATTTTCTAAATGATCTTCTGAGATAAAATAACTAAAACAATGAAATAAAAATCAATGTTTTGAAGATGAAAAGTTGTATTCTAATTCAAGAGAAGGGATAAGAAGTAACACACACTTCGTGAAATTAAAATCACCCTCACATAAAATCTATGAATCTTTTTTAAATATAAAAAAATCAATTATGTTGAAGGGAGTTGAGTAGATATCATTTTTTCTTCTAAAATGCTAAATTTTGTACACATTCCTAAATGTTTTCATAATGATTAGAGTTGTTTTTTACTAAAGGTAGAGTGGATAAGTCTCACCAATGTGAAAATTAGAATCATAACATTTTTATTCCAAAAAGAGACAACTCATTATATTTTTCCTCATAATTTTGAAGATATAATACCCACAAAACAAAAGCCACTAATAAACCCTAAAAATTCTTTATGATAAACACATGTACCTGAAACACATCAGGTGTAGATGTAGGAAATATAAATACTATGGTGACTCTTGAATTGGTTTATAGGAGAAAAGACTTCTTGAAATTTTACATTTTTTAATTAGAGATAATGTAGGTTAGGTAAGCATTTTGTGTGAATGGTAGTAGAAATTAATTGAAAATAGAATGAAAAAGTTGAATAGGGAACTTAAAATAATTTTTTTAGGAGAAATTATATATTTTATCATAGTGTATAATTAGTGAATCTTATGGGAGTGTATTTTAAATTTTATTTGATTTTATTTTTATGTTTAGTTATCCATGAATCCAAGTTCTACGTGTGGTGGAATTTATAGGGATGAATATTTCATTAATTTATTTATCTATATCATTCAAGAAAATCCCAACCATTTTATTAATTTAATTTGAGTAATATCATTTTATTTTTTATTTTGAGCTAAATTGGGAATATTTCTTAATTATATAATTTTAACTTTTTTTTATCACTTATATATTTTGAGAATAACTTTTTATATATTGAGAAAAATTGATATTTTTTTAAGATTATGCGGTCTTTGGGTTTCATGTTTTATAATTGATCGAAGTGATCATTCAAACTCTAAGAGGCCCAAAAAATAATTTAAATTGGCAGATAAATGGTTGGACATAATTTACATTACATAATTAATTGAGACATATCTTGGGATATAGGGAAAAAATGATGTGATTCGATTATTATATGAAATATATTTCAATGGAAAGTAAAAAATTAAATTTCCCAGTGAAATTAACTCATTTAGAAAGACGATAAATGTGTAAAACTGGAGGAATATGAAGAGTCTATTCATGTAGAAAAAGTGTGATTTATTAATTTGGGAATAAAATTTCATACACATGTCAAAAATATTTGATATGTTTAGGATAAACAGATTTTTTTTTGAAACTCTTGACATAGCATATTTTCTATATTTATCCATCCATTTGGAAAAAATATGAATCCTTTTGATGGATGGATTCTGGAGACGAAATATTCTATTATTCATTTATAATTTATTAGTTTTATAATTCTTTATTATTCCCAATAAATATCAAGAACCAAATATATTTAGGGTTAAATTTATAAGTTATTGGGGAAGGGATGATTTCCCTTTTATAATTCTGGAGTCCTTTCACTTCATGGAATAAAATATCTTTATTTTTTCTATTATGTTTTGTTTAAATATTATACTATTAGTTTTCATTTTAAAGTATGATCATATATGGTTTTATATTATATTATTTTTATTTCCTTAGTTTATGATAATTATCTCCCTATACTAGTTTCTAGTTTATATGAAATAGAATAGACCACGGATTTGGGTTGAAGTACTAGATGATTATTAATATGAGTGGAATAGGTTATGGACAATCTTGATTATTTAGGTTATAAATGGACTGATTGGGTGTTACCTAAGTCAATAGGGGGTATTCAATACAAATATTTCACACATAGGATGAAGATTAAAGCTATCTAATAATTTGGTAATGTTTATTTTAATTGTAACCATTTAGCCAAGATTATGAGAGGAAGAAATTTTGGAATCTCACTTTAATTAGCATAACACCAAATGATTGGACAAATTTCAACTAGTATAGAATTTCAGTTGGAAAATCAACCCATAAACCATCATTTTCTTCATTAATATATTTTCAAAAACTTTTTTAATTTCAATTTTTTTTCTTCAAAATATGACAGTGTTAAAAACACCTCCATTTTCCCTCTAATTCAACATGACAACTTGATTTTTGTGTTTTCCTCTTTGGAGAAAACCATGGTTAACCACTATAATTCATTTTAACTTAGTAAATAATTGTTTTTCCACCCCCCACAATAGACACATGACAACAATAGTTCATTTTAAAAATAAATTTTTATAATAATTATAATGATGATATTTTTATAAATGTTATTTTTTGTTATGAAAATAAAAGAGTGGTAATGTGTTTCCCCCCTCATTTCCATGGTTTAAACACATAGTGGTTACGTATGGGGTATCATACCCTCATATCTTCATTGAATATCCTCTAACAATTAGGTATATATTTAATCTTTTTTTCTCATCAATTTCTTCTCATCTTTATCTAATTTATCTCATCCTTATATATTTATCAATTAGGGTTCATAAGAGTATGGGGGGTTTTACATGTCAAAGAAAATCCACTAAATTACATTGGTATTTGGTGTTAATAGGATAAAAAACTCCCGTATAACCCTATTCTACCCTTGATTTTCAATGGTTTAGAGGTTACATCTCTTTTGGGATGGTGGTTCTTTCCTTTTCGCTTTCTTTGAAGAAACCTTGAGTGATGGTTCATTTTAAATTAAATTTTTACTAATCAATTTTTTATTATATTAAATAGTTCCAAAATGATTATTATAAAAAAATTATTATCTTTCATTATTATATTGTCTTGGTGTTTATTGAATTTCCTATTATATTATTCATGATAAGTAACTGAATTTATTTTATTGAATTAATTTTTATGATATGTAATGAATGTATATTGTGATTTCAATGATATTTATAAAGTATAAAATCCTATTTATCTTGAAATAATGAAACGTTTTGTTAATAAATGATGTTTTCTGAAGTACATGGGAGTTGGTTATAAAAACAATGTTTTTAGTACGTGGAGTTATTTATAAATATCTTTAGAGTTTATAACAATCCAAATATTTTTTTATAAAATAATTGAATAATCGTTATTATGACGGCATTTCATGGGTGGAATTTTTTGTATAATATTCAAAGTTATTGACTCTATGATATTCCTCTTTATATAATATCCCCTTTTTTATTATTAATTGAACTTATATGGAATTTTCTTATCAATAGATTATTTTTTTTGTAAAAGTGTTTTTTATATCATTTATTATAAATCAATTGGTTAATTAGATTACGAAAAATTAATGTGAATACCCAAGTTAATAAGGAGGTTTCCTATGATAAGTTCCAAGATAAGTTATGTGCTCACTTTACCTTGATTAAATGATGAATATATATCTTATTTTACCTTATTAGTCCTAATGAGATTATGGATGGGGTATATTAGTCATAATATAACTTTTACTAATTCCATTTAGGTATTTTTCTAGTATTGGATGTTACTCTGGATAGTGACCTGTATAAAGTTAGATATGGTTATAGATATGATATTGAGTATAAATGATTTTATTTATTAGATGAGTATGGTGAACCAATGTTTTATTTCTCAAAACCTGTATATACTCTTCCCTGATGATTTTTAATAGTTCTAAATATTAATTTATTCTCATTTATATTTTTCCCTATGTACTTGTATATATTTATATATTTATTAATTTTTCTATTCCATATATATCTGGATAATTTTTTTAAAAAAATATTAAAATATTATTTTTCATGATAACTTATTTAGGATAATGTGATTCATATTACTAATTTTTTTCTATAGAAACTAAAATATTATTTTAATAAATCATATTTAAAACCTTTTTGTATGTTTTTGTCAAATAAAGAGAATAGAAAAAGTATTTGGTAGAATATTACTAGGCTATCAGTCACACCCTACACACAACCTTTTTTGTTTATGTAGTTTGATCTTCTCTTGATCTATGTTGCTTGTATGTTCAATGTTCCTATTTCTTTTTGGTGTGGTCCACTAGCTTATGTATGGGTAAATTGAGGTAATAGAACACAATGGTGTTCATGATTCATATGGAGATAATGATGTATTTTATATCATTTATATTTAACATTTTTCATTGTTAACAGGTTCATTTCTTCTATAATTTTTTTTGAATGATCAGTTGTTTATTTATTTAGTTGTTTTCTTATTTTTACTCCTATTTATTATTTATTACCAATAAAGGGTAAATTGTTCTTATTTTTATGTATGATACCCATGGTACTTATTTCCACCCTATGAAGATTGGGAATGAACTTTGGGCTTTGTAGTATACTTTTTTTGAGTATATTGGTCATATATTCCACCCATATTGTTACACTACTGGATAATTAATAAGTACATGGTGTATTTTAATAATGTTTTTAAGGAGGGAAATTTTTTAATTTGAAGCTTGTGATTTTGGGAGATTAGTTGATGTTACATTTTATAGAAAATGTATAATTTTTTTACTTTTTCTTATAATTCACTCTCAACCAATTCTAAACTTATTTTAATTTCTTCTTTAATTTTTCTTGGTGGATCAATGATTTTGTTGTTGAATTAGGACTGAGACAACGAGTAGATCATTTATCCGATGGTTTTTATAGAAGTTATTGAGGTTTAGTTTCTTCAATGTTTAAATTTTAATTTATTCTTATGGGTATGGAGAAATTCATGGTATCTAATGATTATAAAAGGAATACTTTTGATATCCTTGTGTGGATTGTTGGAATATCTTGAGATAGGTGCTCTTAAACTTCTCATGCATTCTAATTCAATGATCTAGTGAATTTTGGTTGAGTTGATACTGAATTGTTTCTTTATTATTATTATTTTTCATGGAATTTATTATTAATTTAGTTTTTAATTAATTATATTATTTAATTTGAATTATTTAAGTTAGTTATATGGGAAAATATTATGCGATTTTATGTTTAAATGGTTAGATGTTTTATACTCCTTAGATAATAACGTGTTACATGATTAATTAATGATTCTTATTAAGTGAGAGTAATAATTAATTAATTATTTTATTGAAATAATATTATACATATTTGATTATTAAGTTTATAATAATCATTATTTATAATTAAGTAAGAATAACTGAGGAAAAACATGTAATGTTAAGGATAGTATTAACTGTTGAATTTTTACATTAAGATCTTAGTAGTTATATTGCTGTTTATTATGAAATATACCATGTGATTAATAAATAATAATTATTTATTTATATGGATATGATGAATTTACCATTTGGTTTCTAGACAAGTAAATACTATTATACGTGATGGTTCACGATTTTTTTATTTTAATATTTTTTTGTGATACTTGACTTCCTCTAAATATCTTTTTTAAAATTTGGGTCAAGTTTTCGAGATTCAATCAGATGCCAAAACGGTTATTGTGATACAAGAATTTATATATTTTATAAAGTGTGGTTTAATGTATTAAATCATTTATAAAATTGAATATGGGAGTGGGGATATATTAAGGGTTAATGTTATAGGTTTTTAGATGAATTTTATATGAGATTCATTCTATACTAGGTGCTAGAAATTAGTTATCTTTTTATTCATTTTTTATTATCATAAAAAACTATGAATTAAAAATATATTTAGTTAACACTTCTAGATATTTAAGGAATTAAATGGGAATATAATTGAAAAAAATGATAATTTTCAAGGGCTATAAATGTTTTTAGAAGTTTTTGAGACAATGATTATATAATGAATTCATACGTACAATTCTTAAGAACGTTTTTTAGATATTTGGATGATAAATATCATATATTGGTTTATAATAAGTATATTCATAAAATTGGAATAAATTAAACCTTGTGATAAGTTTTTCAATTAGAATTATTAAATTTATTAAAATAAATATTTTGGTTTTGATAATATGGTTTTATTTTTTTTGATCATTTTTGGTTATAGAATGATTTTTTTAATTTTATAAATTTAACAACATTATGTTGTGAATATTAAGATGTGAGTTATTTTATAGTTTTAATATGTTTTCTTTCAATTTTTTGGTGTTTAATATAAAAATAATATTATTTTATATGATTATCAAGTAAAGGGAATGAAAAATTAGATTGTTTATATAAATATAAGGGAGATATATTTTCTGAATTCTTGTTGTCAATGTAAGAGATCCAATGGTTAGATTTTTAACTATTATTATTAAATGTTTATAAGTGAGAATAATGTTTCATGGGAAATTAATGGGGGTGTTTGGAATGAATTTTAATGATAAATCTTGTGTAAATAAAGCCCAATAAGTTCTTAAAAAAATATATATATTATATATTTGATGTAATCAATGATATAACTATTGGGTTAAAAGAAGATGAATATTGTAATTCCATGAAAAAAATGGGAAAATGATCATATATAAATAAATTGAGTTTTTTTATTTTTAAATATTTTTAGAGATTGTTTTGTGATAATTTAATGCTTCTGTTTTCATATTGTAGTGATAAATTGTTTTATTTAGTATTGGGTTTGTATTATTAGATAATAGATGATTATGAAAAATTGTGTTATGTTAATGTTGTTCTATAGAATATTTTTTAAACCTTTAAATGAAAGAATCTTTTTCTAATTAATAACATGACCATGATTTTGGTATTGACATCGGTTAAGCCTTTCTTTTGGATATATTGAGATTACATAGAGGTTTTGTCATGCCATGATATCATAAACTAAGATATTATGGCAAGTTTAATGACCCAAAAAAATTCAGGGTTCATGTTTTTGGTAGAAATTTATTTTTTAGAATTACAGTAGGGGATGTTCTATGAATTTATATATTTATTATAGTTATAAATATTTGAATATATTTAGGAAGAATTTTTTGTTTTGATCAAAGGCCCAAGAGCTGTATTAGGTTCTTGGTGGGTTAGATAAAGGTAGGTTTAATGGATTGAGTATATGAGAATGGTATCTTAGGTCAATCATTGGATCAACCATGTGTATTTGGATCATATCACGGTTTTAGGGGTGTCAGTGTAGGCCATGATTTATGTATTGGGAGTTGGACTATGATCTAGGATGAAATTCAATGGACCATAGAAGGATTAAGGTGTTTGGGAATGAAATTGTTATTAATTATAATTTTGGAGGCATTTATATAAGTTCTACTGGGCTAGTTATAAGTCTTTTAAATTTGGATTGCTTAATTTTAGGGTATAATTGGTGTATATCATAAGCTATTAATGATCCAAATAATTAATGGTTTTTAGGACAAAATATTTTCTATGTCCCCAAACATAAGATTCATTATGCTTAAGGGAACTATTATGTATGGGTAGTCCCATACATAAGGGTAATCTCGTGCATAAAAGTCCATGTGTGAAAAGGTATTACTATTACACATGGGTACTCTCATACATAAGAGTAAATGTGCATAAGGGTTTACTCTTTTTTGGGTACCCTCATAAATGAGATTCACTATGCATAAGGTCTTACCCTTATATATATGTACCCCCATAAGTAAGGTTACTCCTTATATTTGAACTTGTTCAAGTGTTGGATGCATAATATTTTTCTCCTACATATGGGTACCCATATATGTAAGGGTCTTCCTATTTTTGTAAAGGGTAAACTCCTATAACATAAGTTATTACTACAACTTATGGGTACCCCATATGTAAGGGTCATCCTGAGTAAGGGTCACTCTTATGTATGGGTACACCCATATATAAGGGTCTCACTATTTAAAAATTTGTTAATTATTGGAATCCCTCTTACTTAAGGGGAGATTTGATGATATGTAAGTGTAACATCCCAAACTTATATATATATATATATATATATATATATAATTTTACTTTTTAATAAGTAATGATAATTATAATTAGCTATATAATATAGTATGTACATATTAAAAAAAAATTAATTATTTACTTATTTGAGAAAATTGTGTTTATACAATAAATATTTCCATGAAAATTGAAAATATTACATGGGGAAATAAATAAAAAATAATGTTTCCAGAATATGAAAATTGGATTATCTTGGTCCCCTTAAATCATCGCAATGACAAACAACACTGTTAAAAAAATAAAAAACATTAGTAATACAAATGAAATTTTATAAATGAGAAATATAGATAATTTAGAGGTATTGAGGTGAATGTTGAATGATGGAATTAGGAGGTATTTATAAAAAGTATAATGACAATTAGAATAGAAATATAAACATTAGAATAGTAACATGAAAAATGAAATAGTAACATGATAATTGTAATAGTAACCTAACCATTCATAATGGTAATTTGACTATTTAAATATAAATTTTAACAATAAAATAGTATTTTTTTTCTTGTAAATAATGTTTAATTAAAATAAATTTAGTGAATATTAATAGTTTAGTGCATAAAAATGTAAAAAATAAAGTATCTTGTGAGGTATTTTTCTAAAGAATATTTTATTAAAACCATTATTTTATATTTAAAGTAAAATTTTATTATGTTAGAAAATTATTTTGATAAAATGAAACTAATTTTTGAAATTATTACATAAAAATATTCTAAGAGGGATTATTTTTTTTTAATTTTTTTAAATACTTTATCTTTTAAGTGAGTAATAAAAATACAGGGTCTATATAAATTTTGTATTTTAATTACATAATATAATATGTAATAATGATACAATAAATTATATAACTTGGGGGTCAACCAAAAACTCATTTAGTAAGATAAATGATTCATTTAAAAACAATAAACATAAATTCCAAAACTAAAACGTTTTTTCCAATGTTTAAAATTATAAAGTATTCCATTAAGTTAACATGTTTTCATTTTCCACATTTCTTTTTAATAAACTAATGGATTTAGTTTTAGAAATCATTAAATGTCCTAAAATAATTTTAGATTATTCAAATATATCTTAAAATAACAATATTATTACTATTATAATTTTTACTATGGATATAATATTTTATTCAATATTTTAACTAAACAATACTCCTCTCCCCAAGTATAAAAACCCCCACTCTGTCCCCTTGTAAAACCAATTATCTTTCACATACTAAAGTAATCCATCTTCCAAAATTACATATACTAATATTCATTTACATCCTTAGGTTCTTTTTTTTGTGTAAATTAGATACATGCATTCAAGTTGTTTAGTGATGTAGAAAAGAGGAAACACTGAGAAGAGGGTGAGGTTTTATAAAATTCCATTCTCTTTTCCCTCTTCTATTCCTAATTTTCTCCACTAACCATAAAAAATTAATTAATTGTTATTTTAATATTATATTAATTATGTTAAACTACTGTAATGATTATATTTATAACAAATTTATATGTACTACTTTTCTTTCTTCCTATTTTGACAATGTCACATAATTGGTTGGTTAACAGCCTATGAGGACATTCCCAACTATTTTCTCCTCATGACCTTCATGGATGGTTAATATGAATTATGTAAAATATATAAATATATAACTGAATGTATTTTTTGATTTTTAATGAATTTTAATTATTTATAAATGACCTTGAACAAAAATAAAAAATGAAAACAATACTGGATAATTTTTAAAAAATATGACATCAAAAAATTCATGTTAAAAAAAGAGTAATATAATATAGAATCCAAGAATTATAATGGGAAAATAGTGAAAATTTTAATATAATTTATTCTGATTTCATGTCTTAACAAATTTATGTTTATTATACTATTGGTGTAAACAAGATAAAACATAGTATTATTTAACGTAAGGGGATTCTCAAACCCAACTCCTTATTTTTTCAGTTATCAAGAAATTTAAATTATTTATAGTATGGATATTTGTTATGAACCAACTGAAATAACCCACCTAAACATTACCCAAATCAATTCTAACATGGTCTTAAGGGAGTTCTCGGTCCCCATCGGCTGATGACTAGCATATTTACATCAAAACAACAAGAGGGAATGATTTCACTATAAGAATAAATCAAAACAATAAAGTAGTGGATATAAAACAAGTAAACAGTCAGTATAAATAACATTCCATAAGATAAAAGAACTAAAATTAGATAGATATAAGTCTTAAAGATGGTATATCAACTAAATTCATCACTCGTAATAATCAAATACATCATTCCAAGATCTTCATGAAATAAGTGGATCACATGCTTCACCAGTCATTATCAATGGAAATGTACCATTAATAAGAAATACTACTACCTACTAGTAGTGCTATCCCTTTCCCATGACATGGAATAATAATTTTTACAAATCTTAAGGGAAAAATTAGGGAGTGAGAAATAATGTCTAGTATGATCTCACCACGTATTGCATAACCAATCCATCTAAAGTAAACCAAATATATTAAATTTAAAATAAAATTAGGAATGAAAATATTTACATAGTTAATTTCAAAAAATGATTTTTAAATCTTTTAAATGGATAATATAAAATAGTTAATAAGTCACATTTAAGAAAATAGGAATACTTAAAAATATTTATCCAAAAAGGCATGAATAACTAGTTCTCTTAAAATAGTCATGAATAATAATCTCAATCAAACACTTAAAAATATAATCATTTTCAATCATATAACATTAGTAATAAAACCAGGGATTATTTAATTCTGATCTCTTGGTTTCATACAATCTCAATGAAATATGGATCTAGGTGTCAACATACTCACTATATCCCAAGCTAAGGGGCAATATGAAGAAATCCAAAGAATAAAATCCATTCACTCAAGACAGTTCTGTTAGCATTGTCTTCATCAATTCATTTCTAGATAACAGTTTACCTATTGTGGATATCACTCTACCTAACTGCCTAGGATACCATGTTCTTTATGGTAACAAGCCATACCTTGGGTTGATATTTATTAAATAAATATATAATCTTTCAATTAATCAATTCATTTTTCTTTATGTTTATTTTTTAAAATATGCCAACTCATTTCAAAATCCAACATCAAATAGTTCGCATCATGTTTTTATGACCATAAAATAAATTTATTTCAATAATAAAAAATTTCATTCATTTTCTTCTCAACTTTAATCATAAAAATCATTCTTTTTTTTTCAATCAAATTTCCAGGAAATCACCAATTTATATGAATGTTCATAATCAATAGATTTAACCTATACAAACACTGCCATTTACAAATCATTTTTAAAAAATCCAAAATAAATAATTCTAATTCAATTATAAATTCATTTAAAAAACAAAAATTATTAATGGTTTTAATTATTAGGAATTTTTTTATGAAACCAACTACCTCAATTTACGAACTTGTTGACACCCAACTAGGGATCCACACAAAGAGGGATGTCTAAACTGATCAAGGGAGAATCTTAAAACCACAATTCATTACGTAAAGATATAGATCTAATAATGAAATGTGGATTCACCACTCTAAAAGAGAGATAAATATAGGATGAATGGATAAATCATGATCAAAATGAGATTACACTTACTGAAAGAGATCTAATGCATCAAATGACACATTGATCCAAGAAAAATCAAGGTTAAGAGAGACAAAATTGTGTTTATAGTGAAATGGAATTTGAGGGAGGTGTCTTATAAAAAAACTATATATTAAATTAATAATAATTAAATGGCTAATATATTGTTTATAAAATATATCAGTATCACCAGCTTTCTGCTGGGTTCCACTGGAAATCTAGCGGCACTTAGAAGAATTCCTAGTATTTTGGATGTTCCATTGGTTGGATAATGGGATTATACTAGCTAAATAATACAATTACTATTGAAACCCAACTCTACCATCCTCCTGATCGTTTTTTAGTGGTCCTCACCAGCAAGCTAGTGGGCCTTTTATATTTATTCTAGCTACAAGACCACACCCAATCATGAGATAAACATCCCAACCATCTCCTTGCCACTCAATAAGGATAAAAAACTCCCATAACCCCTCTAAAGTATATAACTAGAAAAAAAATCAACCAATAATCAATTATACTACAAGATATCAAGGAAAATATCAAGGAAAAAACCAATATAAACTAAAGTTCATACCTAAATGCTAGCATTGGAATGTCAAAATTTTCTCCACCAGAAATGCTTTCTACCACCAGAAATCATGTCAAGAAGACTCCATAATAAAGAGGTAATGGAATTGGTATCTCATTAATTCCTCATGATTCTATTTCTAATAATGATCATAACATAGCTTCCATAACACCCACACCAAGTGTATGGAATTTTGATAAAGAACCTTTATTTGTGAATCGATAATTTGAATCGGCTGCTCAGTCATGGTCATATCTAGTTCCACATAAAGTTACTACCAAATCAAGACATAAGATATGTATTAAAGGTACTTATTGATGTAGGAAACATGAAATAAATCAAGGATAAATTTCATCTATGATGGTAGAGACAAAAAGTATACCGCCTTTATAATTTTCACAATAACCTCAAATGGTTCCATGTATCTAACTTCAACTTCCCATATCATCCAAATCATCGACAAACCAACTGAGGAAAGAGTCTAAAAAATACTTTTCCACTAACCAAATACTTATAATGACTTTGTTCCAATAATATTGTCCAATGAATTAATTGAATAATTTGAATAATCTCTTAGACAAAAACTAGGCCCAACAATGGAAACTTCACAAATATCTATTGAACAAAGTGTATATTTACAAAAACAACCATACGAGGCCTCAAAAGTCTCAATCTTGAAGGATTTTGGGTAACTATTGATGAAGTTAAACTCAAAAGGTTTCAAGTGTAAATCCCAATATCTACTAAAGTTAAGGTGTCAACGAGCCCATACCAAAGTGGTAAGGGCTCCTGCTTGGCATCCAAGATACCCGGGTTCAAAACAAGGTGGAGGCGAATTTCCGGGTTACTGTAGCAGTACTGTAGTAGTTACTGTAGCAATTAATGTTCGGTACTATAGCAGCCAAAACTATTCACTCGATTTGGGCCTTCGGGCCACCGGTTTGGGCCTACGGGTCTCCAGGGCCTTCGGGTCATCAAAGGCCTTCGGGCCATAGTGTATTCGGGTCACGTAGACCATGGATTAGCCCCGTTCACATAGAACAGGTCCCTAGAAGAGGATCAGAACAACAGGAGTAGTAGCCAAAAGATGTAGAGCTTACCGGATTGGAAGAATGAGAGGGTATGACAGCCGCCATCAGGACCAGGCACCGTGCAGCTTTGTACGGGGCAATGCTAGCCGATCAGAAATTCTAGGTGGGGAGCTAAGGAGATCAATGATGCAAGATGCTGGGGATGGGCAGTTCTAGTGGGCTGGGGTTACGGGTCAAGTAATGGGCATGGTATGCCTCTGGGCCTTCAGGTCATGTATTGTGGGTCATGTCGGGCCTTCTGCCTTGGGCCTACGGGTCATGTATGGGTTCCCCTTCAACCCTTAAAAGGGGGATTATCTATAATAAAATAAAAAAGAAGTAATTTGGGCCATTTGGGATACTAATGTTAAGGATATATGAAGCATGACCTCTAGAATCTATTTTGCTCATACAACCTAACCATCAGTCTGAGGGTGGTATGTCATGATCAAATTTAACTGAGATTCCATTTTATATTGGAGGCCTCTCTAAAATAATAAGTAAACTAGGTATCCTTATCATAAAATATGACAGACAACACTCCATGTAATATAATGATTTTCTTCCCAAAAAAATTTCCCATTTCATCAACTTTGGTCATATCATGAATGGAGATAAAGTGAGATAATTTATTCAATTATTCGATAACCACCCAAAACAAATTATTTCTTTGAGGGGTACATGGAAACCCAATGACATATTCCATCAATATCTCATCCCACTTCCAATTCATCATAAGAAGCAGCATACGAAATGCTGAAGGCTTTTGATGCTCGACCTTAAATTAATGAAAAGTATCACAATGAGAAAAAGAATATAAAATTCCACATTTCATACATTGAAACCAAAAATTATTCCTCATATCATAAAACATTTTTTAGAAAACAGGACCACAATAACTAGATATTGGATTATAATTTATTACCTTGGTATAAGATACAAGGATTTTCATCCGAAAGGACTAAATATTTTATTTGTCTCGGTAAAATAGAGACATAAATGATTCTTACATTAAATTTGAAAAAAAAATTAAATCATAATTTTATTTTGATAATAAAATTATCCCCTAAAAAATATCCTTTTAATTTCATTCATACTACACTTAATGGATTCCTAGAAAAAGAAAAAAAATAAGGGTGAGCCCAAATGTTTAGTAAGGGTTAAGTAAAACAAAAGATATCATGAATAAATAAGAATAATCAACATTGAAAGGTAAATAAATATGAAATTCCATTTAAATAAAATTAAGTTCATGATAAGATAAGGAATAATCAATAAGGAAAGGTAAATATCCAAAAAAATCCATTTAATCAATAACTGATAATAAAATCTCATGGATAATAACATAAGGCGTAATCAATATGTCAGGATAAATTAATATAAATACATTGCATTTAATCAAAAAACTCATAATGAAATTAATCAAGAGATAAAATTATTATGAAAATATAATGGATCATATTAAATGAATTCTTAATGAAGTAAATACTTAATTTTTGGATGTCATGATGTCTTGTTTGATAATACCTCTACCATAAATACATTTCATAATATAGTTGAAAACTATAGGTAAAAACCCATTTAATGCTAGATTACTGATGATACCTATGAATTCATTTAGAGGCTATATAATTCTAAGCCCCACCCATCACTGCATGTCTAAAGTATTTCTTATATATCGAATAATAAATTTAGTTCATGAACAAAGTGCCTTATCATTAAATATCAATATTGAGTAAAGAATACTTGTTAACTTTCCCCAGTTAAAGAAATAAATTTCAATGAAAAAAAATATATAGAAATTATGTATGTTTAAATAAATAAAAATATCCATGATAAATAATATCAATATTTATGGTAAATTTTATTTCCAAAGGAAAGGGAATAATCCAAGGGAAATTTAATGATTACAAAAATGAATCAAGAAATTGAATTTCAATACTTTCCATGTTCAAAATGATCATAAACTATCTATTGAAATAATAAGGATAATATCACTATAACATATACCTATTTGGAGTAAAAATAAATGTTTATTGTCATTTATTAATAGAAATACCATACAAAGATATTTAAGAACATTCTTGAGGACATTATCTTTTTTATTTTGAAAATCACTTTTTAAAACCAAAATTTTAAAAAATTGAAAATACTTTTCCTTGGAAATAAAATTTTAAACATATAAATTAGTTTTTAAAAAATTGAGTGGTAATTATGGATGTAAATTCCTTACATTCCAAGTATGTTAAAACAAATGTTCCTTTCACATTTTTGGTAAAATCCAAAAAAGCCATGTTTTGAAACTGATATGAAGATTCCTTTCAAAAAAAATTAAAAATTAAAAATTGGTAAAAATTTATTTAATAAATCCTTTGGAAAAGGTTTAAACATTTTTGAAATGATTTTTATAAAACAGGGCTTCGGAATAAAAAGGATTTCTGATCGAAGAGATAAATAAATATAGATTTTATTAAAAACCATTCTCAATTATTATAAATAAAAAAGTGTGGAAAATGTGTATATTACATGAAAATATCATTAATAACTACATTATAAGAAAATTAAATGTATTTTTTAAACAATAATCAAATAATTTCCTTCAACTAAAATTCATGAATAAGAAATCTCGACTAAAAAGAAATTACAAAAGAAACCCATACAATGATCATAACATTGAATAATGAATTTATCAGTAAATAGATTATATTTATAAACAAATTCATATAAAACAAGTTGAAATGAAACATAATATAAATGAATTCTTGACACACATAATCTTAGAAAATCAAAGATGAAGAAAAATTAATATAACCCAATGAAAAGAAATTGAGTTATGAAAAATTATTTACCACTTGGTAACTTTTAATTCAAATACCATTGGATGAAATAAGTCAAATGTAAACATAAAATTACATGAATTGTAAATTAATCATTATATTACATATAAAATGGTATGTATACAAACTATATAAAATAAATTAAGTGGAAATTATAACAATATTCTTTAATGAAGGGAAATTGAGATGAAGTCCCTTACCTCACACTTCATTTTAGTTGAATATTATTTAAAATAATTTATATTGGTTTTAAACATGTTAATAACTTCTCACAAAATAATATTTATATTTATAATGTCATTTATGATCATCTTATAACATCATAAAAATGGGTCAATATGAATTCTTCATTATGTTCATTGTTTCTGGTGTTAATTATCTTGTTTTATCATCTTTGTTTTATCATGAATGTTATAGTTCTTGTGAATATTATATAGTTTCATCATATCCATAATAATAATCCTAACATAATTATCATATTTATTTATCAATTATACTATTTGTACCATTCATAAATGATGGTTTTTAGAAATTAAGTACATTACAATCATAGAGATGGTTGACCATACATAAGTATGTGTAACATTTCCATTTTTCAATGATTATTAATGGAAGGATGAAAGTAATATTTTTCCTTTAAACAATTATCATAATATAATATTATTTCCTTAAATATACATATATATATCAACCATGTGGTTTGGTGATGAGAAGAATGTCACATCACTTCGTGAAGGGGTATTCTACACGTACGTGAACAACATTATCATCATTTACTGAGTGAAAAGATAAGAAAAATATAACATCCCCAACCTAGGAGACACTAATTTTGTGCCTTGAACTAGACCATTACATGTACTCAAGTGTGCCTCTCTACATTCTAGAGGTTTCCGACAATCAGTGAGGGCCTAATTGGTAATGTGGGGAGACTATACCCTCATTACCAAAATAAGACACAACAGATAATAATTTAAATAATAGAAAAAATAGACAACAATCAATAACATTCATAAATAACCAATTCCTAAAACTGGTTATAACCATATACAATAGTAAATATATCCTACCATGCTATAGTTCCAAGTGAACAAAACTCCAAAAGAAATAAAAATATCAGATTCCACAAAATGGTTTGGCCTCCAAGTCTGGAACCTCACCAATAAATGCCCCATGTCTAAATAAACCCCTTATCATTGGTCCCTTGCCCTTGTACGGACATGAAAGAATGAAATATTCTTGGGTACCCAATGGCGGCCCATGTAGGGTGTGAGCATAACATAGTAATACATCACCAACAGTGTCTACAAAATATCCAGCAAAAGTAGAGAGTGCATGCAAGTGATAGTAATGGGAAAATAATGGTAAAATGTTCAATAGGTTATTCTAGACTATGTTCATTTAAATTAAACAACTATTTAATCCATGTTTACCACTTAGATGTTTCATGGTTTAATCTACCTTTTTCATATGTTCAATGGGTTAAACACGATCAATATTCTGAAGTATATGGTAATAAATGTCAAGTCTTATCTCACTAGGCATCACATTATAACAACCTCATAACCCTCACCACGAAGCCTCAGTCTGGGTGGAATGAAACCGTTAGGGGAATAAAACTCTGTCCCCTCCCCTAACCCATGCATTTGGGGTGGATCAAGATCCTTGGTCCAACTCAACCCATGGTAGTAGAACCTAAAGCTTATACCCCACACTTCCTAGCCATGTTCACATGCTTATTTATCATTCACCAAAATTAATCACATAAAAAAAGCATAACCAATATCATTTTCAATATTACAACAATATCATATAATTAGGAATTAAAATTATACCTCAATCCATTTACACATTCATAATTTATATTACTTAACCCTTTAGCCCCATTTCCCATTTCCCATGCCTATCTCACTAAGACTATTCAAGTGTAAACATAATTCCTTACCATATCCCCACTATTCCAATTTAGCCCATTTAAATTTCAACCAAACAATACATTATAATTTTTCCACATTAGAAACAACTAACCACCATCCATTATAACTCATTACATAAACCAATTAACCTAACCTCTAAGTCTCTACTTCATTATGAGTCAATTTCACACCTTATATTTCTGTTATCCCCACCGGGCGGGCCGACGCACCCCATGGGTGGCCCTAATTTGGTCAAGTATTCCTCTTTTCCTGCCATTGGAATGAATAGGGGTTCAATTAATCATTTAGACACCCAATAAACCACATCTTGTTTGTGACATCAAGAACACATCCCGAAGGGAAAAAATAATAAAACCCTACTTGCACAAATCTGTGAATAAACTAAGGGATATGACATGTAGACTACCTACCTTGAATACATTTTCAAATGCACTCCCAACTAAGGCCTTAGTGCCCCATTCAACCACCCTTTGAGGCCTCAACATAAAACTCACTAGAAAGAAGGGGTTTTAGAGCTTTGGAAGGAAATGGAGAAAAGGTGTGAACCCTAACCCAAAAAGAGAAGCAAGGAAGAGATTAGAATTACTTGGATCTTCAATACACATTTGAAATCACTCCAAACGGCCTAGGATTAAAGGATAATCATGAATGGAAGATCATGGGATATTTTGTTGGTTCCTAGGGATGCAAGAGGGGAGGAGGAGGTAAATCCTGAGTTGTGTATAAAATCCTCATAATGGATTTTTTTTATTTTTTTAAAAGTTTCTGGGATACACGGTTTGTAAATCCATGTACAAACCGTGCAGATGCTACTTTCCAAAAATATCCACCTCTTTTAGTTTACCAGTACAGTTCTCCAAACCATGCACAAACTGTACAGAGGCTAGTGTCTAAAAATCCTTCTTCTACACGGTTTACCTGGGCTATCTGTATGGTTATGACTAGCTGTGCGTAGACCAATCATCTTTCCCAAAAAACTCATTTTCCCAATTTTTCATGTCTTGAACCCCCAGAACACACACGAACCTTCTTAAGGACTTGGTGAAATAGTTATTTAAAAAAAAAAGAAACTTAAACTAAAACGTAAGAAAAAACATACCTTAAGTGAGATTTGAGATCTTATAACCCCCCACCTTATAACAGCTCATCCCCCAGCCTCTCTTCTTATGCATCATTGAGTTCCGAAAGAAAATAGATCAAGCCACTGTACCCACAAATTAGATTCCTACTCCCATGTTTCTTCCTTAACACTTCTATGTTTTTATAGAACATGAACCAAATGTACCACCTTTCCCCGCAAGACCTTCTCACTATGGTCCACAATACGTACTAGGTGCTCTTCAAAGGACACATCGGCCTCAAGCTAAAAATCCTCAACATTTAACACATGAGGAAGGTCAGGGTTATATTGTCAGAGTTTTGAAACATGAAAAAAATCATTCATCTCACTATATCAATGTGGAAGAGCCAATTTGAAAGACATCGGTCTGATCCTCTCCACAATCTCAAATAGCCCCACATATATAGGCACAAACATTCCTTATTTTCTGAGGTCGATGGTGACCTGACCTTGGGGACACCTGAAGAAACACACTATCACCCACCATGAACTTAAGAGGTCTACAATGCTAATCTGCATATGAATTCTGTATACTTTGAGCTATTTCTATACACTTTTGAATCAAATAAACCTTATCCAATGTATCCTCCACAAGACATGGTCCTAATGGATCAGACTCCCCAACCTCTAACCAACACAAAGGAGATATACACAGTCTCCCATAAAGTGCTTCAAAAGGTTCTATCTGAACTATATCCTGAAATCTGTTGTTTTAAGAAAACTGAACAAGCAACACTTTCTTTTCCCATGAAGCACCGATATCAAAATCACATGATATCACCATGTATTATAATACATGAATTGTATGCTCTGATTAACCTCCAGTCTATGGGTACTGATGCATACTCAAAAACACCTGGGTACCAAGTACCATATGTAGTTTCCTCTAGAAGCATGAGGTGAAACATGGATCACAATCTGAAACTATGGTTCTCTTCAAAGCATGAAACCACAATATGTCTCGAACATAGAATTCTACCAACTGGATGAGTGTATAGGTTTCTTAGAATAGAAAGAAATGGAACACTTTGTTCAGTTGATCTACCACCACCCAAATTACACCATTCTTCTGAGGCATCCTCAGAAGATCCACTACAAATTCCATCATGAAGCCATTCCACTTCCACTCTGGAATATGCAATGACCACAACAAAACACCTTGATGAAAAAATTTCATCCTTCTATGAAAGGTAAGACATCATGCCACAAAAATCGCAACTTCTTTCTTCATTCCCAACCACCAAAACTACCTATGAATATCACATTACTTCTTAGTCATGCCCAGATACACTACCCACTTTGACACGTGAAACCCACACATCAACTCCTCTCATACATATGCCGACACCATAACATGACCATGAATGTGAGGAACTTCAACATCAATGAAAGACCAACCAGAAGGAGACTCCCTGCCTTTAAGAATTTCCATCATAGCCAAACACTATTGATCCACAAACTAACTATCTTTAAATCAGTTCAGAAGTGCAGGTTCAATTTCTATAGATACTAGGTTCATCTTCTCTTTCCCATAATATACCTCCAAATGCATCTCATCAAACAAGGCCACCATAACCCACTCTGAACTGGAGTCTTAAACTACCAGATTCTGAGTCTTCTGGCTGTGAGCCTTGGGAACACTATTCCCTTTCCCTAGTGTGTACACCAACTCAAAATCATATGACTACAGGTACTCAACCCACTTTCATTTTTAATGATTCAAATTCAATAAAGAGAATATGTACCTCGGACTTTTATGATCAGTGAATACCATAAAGGGATCTCCCAACAAGTAATGCCTATAATATGTTAAGTCATGAACCAGAACTGCTAGCTCTAGGTCATGCGTAGGATAATTTCTTTCATGTGGCCTCAAATTTCTCAACCCATAAGCTACAACCCGATCATCCTACATCAACACTACCCCAAGTCCAACACCAGACACATCACAGAAAAAGATGAACCTCTTACCTGATTCGGGTAAGATCAAAATTGGTGTGGTGGTCAACTGCTTCATCAACTCCTGAAAAGAATTCTCACAAGCCTCTGACCGATCAAACTTAACCCCATTCTTGGTTAGGACTATGAGAGACACAACCAATCGAGTGAAATCTCTAATAAACCTTTAGTAATAACCATAAAAACCTAGAAAACTCTAAACATCAGATACATTCTTGGGTTTCTCCCATGCCTTCATGGCCTGTACTTTTTTTGGGATCCACTAACACACCTCACTCAAAAATGATGTTTCCCAGAAATTTCACCTCATTAATCAAAAACTGACATTTTGATATCATGTCATAAAGACTATGCTTTCTTAGTTAACTCAAGATGATGTAATTATGTTTGGAATGATCTTCATGATCTTTGGAGTACACCAAGTTGTCATCAATGAATAAAACAATGAACTAATTCAGATATGGGTGAAATATCAGGTTCATCAAGGACATGAACATCACCGGTGCGTTGGTCAATCCGAACAACATCAATAGAAATTAAAACAACCTGTACCTACTTAGGAAAGCCATACGAGGGATGTCAGAAGGTCTCACCCTCAACTGATGGTACCTTGATCTAAAATATATCTTGGAAAAAACTGAGGCACCTATGAGATGATCAAACTGGTCATCGATTCTCAGAAGTGGTTATCGGTTCTTAACCACCATCTGGTTCAACGTCAAATAATCAAATCATATCCTTAGTGATCAATTATCCATCTCAGAAAACAACACCGGAGATCTCCAAGGTGATGTAATAGGATGTGTAAACCCCTTACGCTCAATTTACTCTAACTGATCCTTCAGTTCTTGGAGCTCTACTGGCGGCATTTGATAGAGTGGAATGGAAACTGGCTCCGCTCCTGGAAACAATTCATCTATGAACTCAACATATCTCTCTATTGGTAACCCGGAGATGAAATTAGGAAACACATCCTGAAAATGGTCCGTAATAAAAGGAAAGACTAGCTATTATTTCCCCCAATCATCTAACATAAGTCATGCCACTTGGTCTGTGAGTTACCCCAACTGTTGGCATCATAGCCCTACGTGGTCCACTCCAGTATCCCACTCACCATGAATGATATAAGTGATTCTACAAAGAGATGTGAATGTTTCCTGATGTTGATAATAGTCAATATGAGTTTGGTATTACACTAACCATTCTGTTCACAAGAATAGGACAAAGCCCTACTTCTCTTAGAAAAACATATCCCACAAAAAACGATACCCACAAATCTCAAGAGAACAACCCTTACACTGCCTGATGTTCTTAACTCGTACACCTGGAGAAGTATCAAGAGAAATTACCCCACATGAAGTCTCCATGGTTAATCCCCACACTATAGCATCCCGCCTTTTCATCACATAAACTTTCATTAAATTATACTAAACCGAGGATCTTTAAGGTTTAGTGTCTTGGAAACCAGGAACTTAATAAATGACAACATAAAAAAATTCCTCTTAAACACTTGAAATGCTTCTTCATTTGTTCATCCTAAATTAATTACCACATCTTATAACTTGGGAACATACATCAAAGGAAAGGGAGAGCAGAAGGCCCAGTATAGGAAACAAGGGAAACATTTTACATTTGAACTTTAGATACATCAATAAAGTTATGATAAATAACTTTAAAGCATGAGAAAGAGATCATGAGGAATATCATAATTAAAATAATGTGTTCCATAACTTGAATATGCGGCTACAACATTTTACATAGACAATCATTTTCGTATCACCTAGGTCCATCCCCAAGGTTTCTTTAAAAAAATTTACCAAGGTTATTCACCAAGGTATCGTTAAAATGGTCATCTCTAGAGATTAAGTCTTTACCCAATGCATTGGAGAGATATCAGGGAACACCCTTAATTGGTCTTTATTATCATGTGATCCACATATATCATCATCATAAATTTCATAAATAACCAATATATCATAAAATAAATGGGGTTCATTTCATAATCATGACGTTTTAAAAACTGCTTTAAAGACTTGATCTTTATGTCACTTTAAACCCAAAAAAAATTAAAGTGGGTTTCATGTATGTAAATCCCAGAATTAAAATAGAACATTTTGATATATATGTGAATACCCCTATAGAAGAATGATCTTTGAGTATTAAATTAATAAAATAAAAGAATTTTAGAAAAATAGATAGACATTTTGAGACGAAAATTCTACAACATAACGACTATGTTACAGGGTTTTAGAAAATATTGAAAAGACAGGGGAAATGGGTCACACACTCATAAATGATCCATAAAACAGAAGAGTGATAGAATATAAAGGATATAAGAACATGGTAATGAAATTTTAAATACATACCATATGAAATAAAAAACATTGAAGGAAGACAAAAATAAGATTTCTCTTATGAAAATTTGGCAGCCTAACAGCGTCACTTAAAACTTCAAAAAATAAATTGATGAGATAAAATAGGGTCTCTCATCATATTAACATAAAATAAAAATAATATGGATATAGAGATAATCCCACAATATATTAAAAAGGAACTTGAAAGACTTGACTTGAAAATAGAACTTGAAAATGAGAAGGGTGAAATAATCCCTTACAAAAATTCGGCAGCCTAACAGTGCCACTTAAAAATTCTTAAAATGTATTAATGAGAGAAAGAGGGGGTATATAATAATATGAAAATGAAAAGGACAGTAGGATGAATATAAAAGAACATCCCCAAAATAAGAACATGGAGCTTAAAATAAATGACATAAAGGAGAATAAATGAAAAGAAAGAGAGAGGTAGGATCCCTTACCTTAAAATGTAACTCTTAAGACTTGAAGGTCGGGACCTTGAAGGCTTTGGGGAACCTTGGTAGGACTACTTGGAAGGAAATGAAACCATAACTTCATTTATTAGGATTTGGAAATGAAAAGGATGAGGGAAAGGCTTGGTATTTAAAGGAGAAGTGAGTGGACAAAGCATTAATTGCCAAGGGACACCTCATTGGTGGTATTGTCAAAACCATGGGCTTGCCCATGGTATTTTCCCATGGTTTTGGTCAGTTAAGACACCTCATTCTTTATCTTACTATTCATCGGTCTAACAGAATTATTGAATAATGATTAAATCCTTAATGAAGTCATTAAACACCCGAAACCCAAAAACTGTATTTTCACTATTCACCGAAAATTCAAATTTCTCAGAAAAATCCCAAAAATTCACGTTAACAAAATATCAATGCTCTAATTTCAAAAATGAACACCATTTTCTGAAAATAATTTTCTAAATATTTTTAATTTAATTTTTAAATAAAAACACTATTCACTGAAAATTCCATTATTTCAGAAAAATCCCAAAAAATCACCTCAACCAAATATCGATGCTTTGATTTTAAAAATGAACTCCATTTTATGAAAATAATTTTCCAAATATTTTTAGTTTAATTTTTAAATAAAAAACACTATCTACCATAAAAAACTAAAACTTAACCAATACTTTCTGGAATAGTTATTTACCTATTTTATTGAATCACATTACTTAATCAAGGTGCCTAAATTATATTAATACTTTCTTTAAGTGAGATTATTAATACATTTTGTCACATTACTAATACTAAGCGTAAAATCACTATTCATAATTTACTATTCATCAAAAATTAAGTTGTTCTTATTAGACTCAAAATTTCATACTGAACACAACTGTAGAAGACCATTTTTTGAAAATAATTACACATTTTTAATTTTTTAAGGTTTAAATAAATATTTTAAGATATTATTTTTACAAAATTCATCAATAATATACAATCTATATTTATTCAGACACTTAAGATTCACAAACTTCACCATAAGAAGAAATCAAATTTTTATATTTAAATCAAAGGATTACACAAGGCAGTTACGGTCTTGTTACATAGCCCCTTATAACACCAGCATAGGGCCTAAGAGTAAGGTGTTCTAGGGTGATAGAATCTTGGGGCGGCTCCGCCAACGTTGCCCGAGTAGTGATTTCTATCATCTTGAACTTCTCAGAAAGGTGATTCCATTCCAGCATCACATGATGAAGTTCGGATTGGGTTTGGTCTAGAGCAAAGCCCAATGGTGCTACCTCCTTCACGATTTCCGTCAGATGGGCTTCGATTGGCCCGAGACTACTCGATGGGGCCATCAAATCTTTTTTCTATATTAATTATTCAAGATCACTTGTATTTATAGAAAATAATTGTAACATTTTATTTCCAATGGTCATATTGACCAAAGGTCATGTAATAGTTGAAACCCAGTGGTCTCATTTTAATTATACTCATTTTATTAAATGAAAAATAAAATAACCCACAAAAATTAGGGAAGAAAATTTACTCCAAAATTTTGGGTCGTTACAATCTTCCCCCTTTAAGAAATTGCATCCTCACAATTTTAAAATTGGGCTTGGAAATTTCATTGAAAGTCCCACATCGGAGAAAGGGTCAATAAAACTATTACTTCAAAAGAAAGAAAGGGAAGTACAACGGTCACCCGAGATAACCCATACTAGGAGTCCATGTAAGAAAACATGGGTATTGAAGAGAAAACAAAGGGTCATGTTCTGATGGAGAGTGATATAAAACATGATTAAGAGAAAATTAACCACAAGAAGATGACAAACTTAAGATGTGTTAAACATTATTTGATTACCCAGTAGGAAACATAAACCAATAATGTTTTTTACATTCCTTTTTCATAATTTTGAGGAATTCATTTACTACAGATAATAAAAACATAAGGAAATATACTTAACTTCAAGTAGAGTTTCATCCTTTAATAAGTTTCTACCAAGACTAATCTTTTCTCCAAACAATGAGCATTCAAAAACACTTGGTCTCATCAAAATCACAAGAATCGTCTTCTAGAGAATCACATAATCCACAAAAGAAGAAACATATTCCCCTTGTCTTTAGTCATCAACTAAAACTAAAATGATTAATTTGAGATCATATAATCCCTAAAAAGGATAATACTTTATAAAAAGAAAAAAGAATATTAGTCTCCAAAATTCAACAAAAATTACCCAAAGTTCTAGAAAGACCATTCAATACACAATCAAGATTATAATTATTAAGAAAAAAAGCAAACTAAGATTGGAACCCAAAACTCAGAAGGATTTAATCACATAGTCTTCCGCAATAAATCTTAACATTTATCTCCAAATAACATCGACTATTATTAAAGTCTCATACTAAAGTGAAATTAACGTATTCATATATTCTCTATGCTAGGTTCATAATTTTCTAGAAATAACTCAAATCACCATATGTCCACAATAAATACATAAAAAAATCAACCATTCCTCCCCAATTTAAATCCTATAGTATTTTATTTCCCTTAGGCATATAGTACTCCCAAAAAAAACATAATCCAAAATAAACATTATAATTTAATCACCAAACCATTTCCTATACAAAGGATATCCATTTGATAAACATAAGTTTACAAAATCAACTTATTATTGATCCATAAAAAAAGAAGGTACATTAGTCAGTATGAAGGGCATAACAAAAAACTCATAGGGAACACATCTTGATTGGAAGGAGGTTTTTGGAATATCAACATTCTTCACCCCCAATTGATGATAACCGAAATGAATATCAATATTAGAGAATAATTGATCCCCATGAAGTGTGTCAAATAAGTCATCAATTTTTGGAAGAGAGTATTTTTTCTTCATAGTGATCCCATTCAGTTCTCTATAATCAATGCATAGCTGCATTGATCCATCCTTATTCTTTAAAAAGAGAACTGGTGATCCCCATGGAGAGACACTGGGTCTGCTAAACCAATTCTTCAAAATATCTCGTAGTTGTTTCTTTAATTCCTTTATCTCCACATTTTTCATCCTATAGGGGGTCTTTGACCTCGGATGAGATCTAGGTACAAGTTCAATGGAGAACTCTACCTCTCTTTCTGGGGGAGGTCCGTGTAACTCCTCAAGAAATACGTCAACGTATTCCAAGATGATGGGGAAATTTTCTAAAAGAATAAATCATTGGTGAGAAACTTATTTCATTTATGAATCTTTTAACTAAAAAGGATTTATGTCTTAAAACTTAATTCATAGACAATTAAATTTTTCTATAATTCCATCATAATGATTCATAAAAAGCTTGCGATTAACCAAACATATCCCCCGGGAGTGTTGTAACCAAGAGTACAGTAAGACCCGTTGTCATGTACCAGTTCCCGTTCGAGTCTAGATCAAAGAGGTGATTTCAGGTTTTACCCCTATGTACATCAGTGCCAGAGCCACCTCTACCTGCTTGTATCCAGACAGGTATGTATTTTCTTGATAAACCACATACTTAATACTCACTGAAATACCATGAATATTTCCTATATTTAAATTTTTCTATAGGGTTCTTCCTAAAATTTTCATATCCTAATTTCCATAAATAACTAAACCATCCTTTGATACCAACTATAGCATCCTGCTTTTTCTTCACATAAACTTTTATTACATTATACAAAACCGAGGATCTTCAAGGTTTAGTGTCTTGGAAACCAGGAACTTAATACATGACAACATAAATAAATTATTATTAAACACATGAAAGGCCTCTTCATTTTTTCATCCTAAGTTAATTACTGCATCTCATAACCTAGGAACATACCCCAAAGGAAAGGGTGAGCAGAAGGACCAATAAGGGAAACATGGGAAACATTTTACACGTGAACTTGAGATACATCAATAAAGTGATGATAAATAAATTTAAGGAATAAGAAAGGATCATGAGGCATATCATAATTAATATAATGTGTTTCATAACTTGAATATGTGGCTACAACATTTAACATAGACAATCATTTTCGTATCACCTAGGTCCATCCCCAAGGTGTCATTAAAAATATTTACCAAGGTTATTCACCAAGGTATCATTAAAATGGTCATCTCTAGAGATTAATTCTTTACCCAATGCATTGGAGCGCTATCAAGGTGCACCCTTAATTTTTCTTTATTATCATGTGAGCCACATATATCATCATCAGACATTTCATAAATTACCCATATAGCATAAAATAAATGGGTTTCACTGCATAATCACAACATTTTAATAACTTCTTTAAAGAAATGATCTTTATGTCACTTTAAAATCATGAAAAAGGAAAGCGGTCTTCATGTATGTAAATCCCAGAATTAAAATAGAAAATTTTGATATATATGTGAATACCCCTATAGAATAAATATCTTTTAGTATTCACTTAATAAAATAAAATAATTTGAGAAAAAGAGATAGACATTTTGAGATGAAAATTCTGCAGCATAACGTCTATGTTACAGGGTTTTAAAAAATATTGAAAAGAGAGGGGACATGGGTCACCCTCTAATAAATGATCCATAAAATAGTAGAGGGATAGAATATAAAGAATATAAGAACATGGTAATGAAATTTTAAAGACATACCATATGAAATGAAAAACATAGAATGACGACAAAAATAAGATTTCTCTTATGAAAATTCGGCAGCCTAACGACGTCACATAAAACGTCAAAAAATGAATTGATGAGATCAAATAGGGTCTCTCATCATATGAAGATAAAATGAAATTAAGATGGATATAGAGATAATTCCCCAAAATATTAAAAAGAAACTTGAAATGCATGACATGAAAATAGAACTTGAAAATGAGAAGGGTGAAAGAATCCCTTACAAAAATTCGCCAGCCTAACGGTGCCTCTTAAATTTTTTTAAAATGTATTGATAAGAGAAATAGGGGGTCTCTAATCATATGAACATGAAAAGTATAGTATGATGAATATAAAATAACATCCCAAACATCAGAACATGGAGCTTAAAATAAATTACATAAAGGAGAATACATGAAAAGAAAGAGAGAGGTAAGATCCCTTACCTTAAAACGTAACTCTTAAGAATTGAAGGTCGGGACCTTGAGGGCTTGGGGGAACCTTGGGAGGACTCTTTGTGAGGTAAGGAGACCATAACTTAGTTGAGGAGGATTTTTAAATTAATAGGATGAGGGAAAGGCTTGGTATTTAAAGGAGAATTGAGGGGACAAAGCATTAATTGCCAAGGGACACCTCATCGGTGGTATTGGAAAAAACATGGGCTTGGCCATGGTATTTTCCCATGGTTTTGGCCACTTAGGACAACTCATACTTTATATTACTATTCAAAGCTCGACTAGAATTATTTCATAATTATTAAATCCTTAATGAAGTAATTAAACACCTGAAACTCAAAAACTGTATTTTCACTATTCACCGAAAATTCAAATTTCTCAGAAAAATCTAAAAAATTCACGTTTACCAAATATCGATGCTCTAATATCAAAAATGAACTCCATTTTCTGAAAATAATTTTCTAATAATTTTTAATTTAATTTTTAAATAAAAACACTATTCATTGAAAATTCAACTATTTCAGAAAAAACCCAAAAATTCACCTTAACAAAATATCGATGCTCTGATTTCAAAAATAAACTCCATTTTATGAAAATAATTTTCTGAATATTTTTAATTTAATTTTTAAATTAAAAACACTATTCACCCGAAAAAACTAATACTTAACCAATACTTTCTGGAACAGCTATTTACCTATTTTATTGAATCACCTTACTTAATCAAGGTGCTTAAATTATATTAGTACAATATTTAAATGAGATTATTAATACATTTGTTCACATTACTAATCCTAAGCGTAAAATCACTATTCATAATTTACTATTCATCAAAAAATAAGTTGTTCTTGTTAGACTCTAAATTTCATACTGAACACAACTGTAGAAGGCCATTTTTTAAAAATCATTACACATTTTTAATTATTAACGATTTTCATAAACCTTTTAAGATATCCTTTTTCCAAAATTCATCAATAATATACATCCTATATTTATCTGGACACTTGAGATTCACAAACATCACCATAAGAAGAAATCACAATTTTTTATTTAAATCAAAGGATTACACAAGGTAGTTACGGTCTCATTACATATCCCCTTATAACACCAACTTGGGACCTAAGAGTAAGGTGTGCTATGGTGATAGAATCTTGGGGTTTCTCGGCCAACATTGCCTGAGTAGTGATTTCTATCAGCTTGAAATTCTCGCAAAGGTGATTCCGTTCCAGCTTCAAACGATGAAGTTCGGCTTGGGTTTGGTCCAGAGCAAAGCCAAAAGGTGCTACCTCCTTCCCAAGTTCCGTAATATGGGCTTTGATCGGCTCGAGACTACTGGACGGGGCCATCAAATCTTTTTTCTATATTAATTAATCAATATCACTTGTATTTATAGAAAATAATTGTAGCATTTAGTTTCCAACGATCATATAACTGTTGAAACCTAACTGTTTCATTTTAATTATACTAATTTTATTAAATGAAAAATAAGATAACCCACAAAAATTAGGGAACAAAATTTACCCAAAAATTTCGAGTCGTTACAATCTTCCTCCCTTAAGAAATTGCGTCCTCGCATTTTTGAAATTGGACTTGGAAATTTCATTGAAAGTCCCACATTGGAAAAAGAGTCAGTAAAACTATTACTTTAAAATAACAAAAGGGAAGTACAAAGGTCACCCAAGTTAACACATACTTGGATTCCATGTAAGAAAACATGGAAATGGAAGATAAAACAAAGGGTCATGTTCTAATGGAGAGTTATAGAAAACGTGATTAGGAGAAAATTAACCACAAGAAGTTCACAAACATAAAATGTTTTAAACGGTATTTGATTACCCAGTAAGAAATGTAAACCAAAAATGTTTTTTTACATTCCTTTTCTTAATTTTGAGGAATTCAATTACTACAAAGAATAAAAACATAAGGAAATATACTTACCTTCAATTAGAGTTTCATCCTTTAATAAGTTTCTACCAAGACTAATCATTTTTCCAAATAATGAGCATTCAAAAACACTTGGTCTCATCAAAAGAACAAGAATAATCTTCTAGAGAATAAAATAATCCACAAAAGAAGAACTATATATTCACCTTGTCTTTAGTCATCAACTAAAACAAAAATGATTAATACGAGATCATATAATCCCTAAAAAGGATAATCCTTTATAGAAAGAAAAAAAACTATTAATCTCTAAAATTCAACAAAAAGTACCCAAAGTTCAAAAAAGACCATTCAATACACAATCATCCTCAAAATTCTTCAGAAAAATACAAAACTAAGATTGGAACCCAAAACTCAAAAGGATTTAATCACCTAGTCTTCCACAATTAATCATATCATTTATCTCCAAATAACATCGACTACTATTTAAGTCTCATACTAAAGTGTAATTAACCTATTCACATATTCTCTATGCTAGGTTCTTAATTTTCCAGAAATAACCCCAATCACCATATGTCTACAATAAATACATAAAAAAAATTCAACCATTCCTCCTCAATTCAAATCATGTAGTATTTTATTTCTCTTTGGCATATAGTACTCCCAAAAAGAAAACATCGTCCAAAATAACCTTTATCATTTAATCACCAAACCATTTTCCTATACAAAGGATATCCATTTGATAAACATAAGTTTCCAAAATCAACTTATTCTTGATCCATAAAAAAACATGTGCATTAGTCAGTCCGAAGGGCATAACAAAAAATTCATAATGAACATATCTTGATTGGAAGGCAGTTTTTGGAATATCAACATTCCTCACCCCCAATTGATGATATCCATAATGTAGATAAATATTAGAGAAGAATTAATCCCCACAAAGTGGGTCAAATAAGTCATCAATTCTTGGAAGAGAGTATTTGTTCTTCACTGTGATCCCATTCAGTTCTCAATAATCAATGCATAGCTGCATCGATCCATCCTTCTTTTTCACAAAGAGAACTGGTGATCCCCAAGGAGACACACTTGGTCAGATAAAACCATTCTCCAAAAGATCTCGTAGTTGTTTCTTTAATTCTTCTAGCTCCACATTTTCCATCCTATAGGGGGTCTTTGACATCGGATGAGATCCAGGTTTGAGTTCAACGAAGAACTCTACCTCTCTTTCTGGGGGGGGGGGTCCTGGTAACTCCTCAGGAAATACATCAACGTATTCCTAGATGATGGGGAAATTTTCTAAAAGAATAAATCCTTCCTGAGAAACTTATTTCATTTACAAATATTTTAACTAAAAAGGATTTTATGTCTTAAAACTTCATGCATAGACAATTACATTTTTCAATAATTCCTTCATATTGATTCATAAAAAGCTTATGATTAACCAAACATATCCCCTAGGAGTGTTGTAACCAAGAGTGCAGCCAGGCCCGTTTTTGTGTACTAGTTCCAATTCGAGTCTAGCTCAAAGTGGTGTTTTCGGGTTTTAACCCTATGTAAATCTGTGCCAGAGCCACCTCTACCTACTCGTATCCAGACATGGATGTATTTTCTTGATAAACCACTTACTCAATACTCACCAAAATACCTGGAAGATTAACTAAATTTAAACTTTTTAATAGGGTTCTTCTAAAAGTTTTCATATTCTAATTTCCATAATTAAGTAAACCATCCTTTCATACCAACTATAGAATCCCGACTTTTCATCACATAATCCTTCATTACATTATAAAAAACCAAGGATCTTTAAGGTTTAGTGTCTTGGAAACCAGGAACTTAATACATGACAACATAAAAAAATTATTCTTAAAAACTTGAAAGGGTTATTCATTTGTTCATCCTAAGTTCATTACTGTATCTCATAACCTAGGAACATACATCAAAGGAAAGGGTGAGAAGAAGGCCCAGTAAGGGAAACAAGGGAAACATTTTACATGTGAACTTGAGATACACCAAAAAAGTGATGATAAATAACTTTAAGGCATGAGAAAGAGATCATGAGGAATATCATAATTAAAATAAAGTGTTTCATAACTTGAATATTTGGATTCAAGATTTAACATAGACAATAATTTTTGTATCACCAAGGTCCATCCCCAAGGTGTCATTAAAAAAATTACCAAGGTTATTCACCTAGGTATCGTTAAAATAGTCATCTCTAGAGATTAAGTCTCTACCCAATGCATTGGAGCGCTATCGAGGACAACCCTTAATTTGTATTTATTATCATGTGAGACACATATATCATCATAAAACATATCATAAATAACCCATATAGCATAAAAGAAATGGATTTCATTTCATAATCATAACGTTTTAAAAACTGCTTTAAAGACACGATCTTTATGTCACTTTAAACCCACGAAAAAGGAAAGCGGGTTTCATGTATGTAAATACAAGAATTAAAATAGAACATTTTGATATATATGTGAATACCCCTATAGAATAAATATATTTGAGTATTCAATTAATAAAATAAAAGAATTTGGGAAAAAGAGATAGACATTTTGAGATGAAAATTCTGCAGCATAACGACTAAGTTACAGGGTTTTAGAAAATATTGAAAAGAAAGGGGGAAAGGGTCACCCACTCATAAATGATCCATAAAACAGTATAGGGACACAATATAAAGGATATAACAACATGGAAATGAAATTTTAAAAACATACCATATCAAATGAAAAACATAAAAGGAAGACAAAAATAAGATTTCTCTTATGAAAATTTGGCAGCCTAAGGGCATCACTTAAAACATCAAAAAATGAATTGATGAGATCAAATAGTGCCTCTAATAATATGAACATATAATAAATGTTTGATGGATTATGGATCATACCCCAACATATTAAAAAGTAACTTGAGAGACTTGACATGAAAATAGAACTTGAAAATGAGAAGGGTGAAAGAATCCCTTACAAAAATTCGGCAGCCCAACAGCGCCACTTAAACATTCTGGAAATGAATTGATGAGAAAAAGAGGGGGTATATCATCATATGAACATAAAAAGGAAAGTATTATGAATATAAAAGAACATCCCCAAAATAAGAACATGGATCTTAAAATAAATTACATAAAGGAGAATACATGAAAAGAAAGAGAGAGGTAGGATCTCTTACCTTAAAACGTAACACTTAAGACTCGAAGGTAGGGACCTTGAGGCCTTGGGGGAACCTTGGGAGGACTCCGTGGGAGGTAATGATAACATAAATTCGTTGAGAAGGATTTGTAAATGAAAAGGATGAGGGAAAGGCTTGGTATTTAAAGGAGAAGTGAGGGGACAAAGCATTAATTGCCAAAGGACACCTCATTGGTGGTATTGGAAAAACAATTGGCTTGCCCTTGGTATTTTCCCATGGTTTTGGCCACTTGGGACACCTCATAATTTATCTTAATATTCATTGGTCGACCAGAATTATTTCATAATTATTAAATCCTTAATGAAGTCATTAAACACCCGAAACTCAAAAACTGTATTTTCACTATTCACAGAAAATTCAAATTTCTCAAAAAAATCCCAAAAATTCACGTCAACAAAATATCGATGCTCTAATTTCAAAAATTAACTCCATTTTATGAAAATAATTTTCTAAATAATTTTTTTTTATTTTTAAATAAAAAACTATTCATTGAAAATTCAACTATTTAAGAAAAACCCTAAAAATTCACCTTAACCAAATATCGATTCTCTGATTACAAAAATGAACTCCGTTTTATTAAAATAATTTTTTAAATATTTTTAATTTAATTTTTAAATAAAAAATACTATTCACTCGAAAAAAACTAATACTTAACCAATGCTTTCTAGAAAAGTTATTTACCTATTTTATTGAATCTCATTACTTAATCAGGGTGCCTAAATTATATTAATACTTTATTTAAGTGAGATTATTAATAAATTTGGTCACATTACTAATCCAAAGCGTAAAATCACTATTCATAATTTACTATTCATCAAAAATCAAGTTGTTCTTATTAGACTATAACTTTCATACTGAACAAAACTATAGAAGACTATTTTTTGAAAATCATTACACAATTTTAATTATTTGAGGTTTACATAAAAATATTAAGATATCCTTTTTCCAAAATTCATCAATAATATACATCCTATATTTATCCGAACACTTGAGATTCACAAACTTCACCATAAGAAGAAATCACAATTTTTTATTTAAATCAATGGATTACACAAGGCAGTTACAGTCTCGTTATATAGCCCCTTATAACACTAGCATATGACCTAAGAGTAAGGTGTGCTAGGGTGATAGAATCTTGGGGTGGCTCAACCAAGATTGCCTGAGTAGTGATTTCTATTAGCTTGAACTTCTCACAAAGGCGATTCCGTTACAGATTCACATGATGATGTTTGGCTTGGGTTTGGTCCAGAGAAAATCCCAAAGGTGCTACCTCCTTCCCGAGTTCTGTTAGATGGGCTTCGATCGACCAGAAATTACTGGATGGGGCCATCGAATATTTTTTATATATTAAGTAATCAAGATCACTTGTATTTATAGAAAATAATTGCAACATTTAGTTTCCAACGGTCATATTAACCAACAGTCATATAACAGTTGAAACCCAACGGTCTCATTGTAATTATACTCATTTTATTAAATGAAAAATAAAATAACCCACAAAAATTAGGGAACAAAATTTACTCAAAATTTTTGGGTCGTTACACACACAAGTAGAAACTGAGTAGAAATAACGGAATGCATATATCCTATATCAAATAATTCACTAAAAAGTGTGGATGCTACAATAATTGTACCTCAAATAGTATATGATCAAGCCTCACCACCTTCAGGTGTGGTATAAACTTCATGGAGATGACCTGGCCCCTTACCTTGGCCTCCAGCCTGAGTACCCTACACTACACTACTCTATTGTTAAGGGTGATATCATCCAAGAGTTCCACATCCACCACCTCTACTAGTACATCCCATTGAGCTCCATCTAACTGCTTGATATGGGGTAACCGACCCCCTTCCTACACTCGACACGTCCCTCTGACCTCTATCATTCCCTGACTATCACGGGTTCTTGCAGAAGCTCTGCACATGGCCTAACCTGCGGCATGCTTAACAATCGACCAGTGGGGGGGGGGACACTGGTCACTCTTGTGACCCGACATGCCACACTGATAATAGAAGACCTAGTCGCCACCCTGATAATTTGACCCTCTTTCCTAAATGCTTTGTGCACTTCTACCATACTGAAAGATTCTAAAACGGTGTTTCCTACTTTTAGAAGCCACACCATATACTGACCCAGCTAGTGACACAGGTTCACTACTTGAAGCTCCCTTCTAGTTATCCTCTGAGATAAGGTCTTGATCCACCAATTCAGAAAACCTCTTCAAACAAATTATATTCACCTCAGACCTGATCTAGTGTCTCAACACATCATGGAATCATTTCGCTATAGTTTCCTCGTCTCCTATCAATGTCAGAACGAAGCATCTCATATCAGTTAAATCATTGGAATAGTTGATTACAAACATTGTTCCATGAGTTAACTTCATAAAATTCATAGCCTTCCCCTAGCTCAAGGTTTCTGGGTAGAAGTTCTCAAGAAACTTCTCCTAAAAATCATTCCATATCATTGCTTCAGCCTACTCTATCTAAACCATGATGTCCCAACAATGCTTTTATTGACCTCTCAGTATACGGGATTCTAACATGACTCTATTTGCAAGAAGATTCTCTAGATGGTCAAGAATAGTTTGGATGGACTCTATCCATAACTCTACTACTTCTAGCCCTCCCTCTTTCGTAAAGGTCAGAGGGTGCTTCAGCTGAAACTCCCTGGTCATCTCAAACATACTCAGTGCAACCTGCCCTGGGTCTCATTACACCATCTACATAAAATGAGCTAAGTTATCATGTAACTTCTCTTCCCTATTATCCTAGATCACCATGTTCTTCTACTCCATTACTAGAGGAGCATTCTCGAAAATGTCCTCATGTTTCCTAACCGACACACGTCTTCGAGGTGACATTTCTCTACAATGCCAAACATGAGCTTTAGAATGAAATTATAACATTTTTATGAAGGAAAAATAAATATAGATAGAATCATCACTTTCCATAACCAAACCATTTCCCATACAATACCCAAATGATCCCACTCACAATCGGAACACTACCCCTGACCATCTCTCCTAAGGACATGGCTAACACGAGTATCTAATTTACAAGCTTACAATATCGATCTTTTACACCCATTATACACCATTTCCAAACACCAATTTACTTTTAAAAGATGTTAATCAACTTTTAATTCTTTATCAATCACTATTTTCTAATTACTACAAGACATTTTCACTTCCCTTTTTACCCATTCATATCATCTTATTAGGCACAATTTCATTGCTTTTATGAGAACATATGAATCCTAACCATTATATCATAGACACCCATCTGGTGTGTGTTACTACCATGATGCAAGTCACTTACCTACATAGGTTCCTAGAATGATTCATGAATTCACAACATCGTTCCCTTTTGGCCACAAGATAAATATCACAAAACCGTCAAAGCACACAACAAGTGCATCACCCGATGGTGAACTACCATCCAATGTAACAACATACAACAAGAAAAACAATCCCCTCACAGGGTGGCTTGGGTTTTCCCTCATACATGGGTTAGCTACTCCCAAGAATAAGCTCATTACCAATGCCCGACAGTTTTTTAATCTCTATCTACCATCCCAAAATAGTAGTAAAGAGAAAATAACTCCTCTCATACCAATTTGTAACGTCCCCAACCTGGGATCCACTAATCAGGTGCCCCAAGTGGGGTCGTGAAATGACTTCAAGCATGATTACCCACATGCCAGAGGATATTGACTAGAAACGAGGGTCTAATAGGTCACGTGGTGAGACCATACCCTCATTACCAGAGTAATCCACAAAAGATAATAATTTAAATAATGTAAACAATAGGAAATAATCAATAACTAGAATAAATAAATAATTCCCAAAACTGGGTACAACCATATAAAACATTAAATATGTCATTCCATTCTATAGTTCCAAGTGAAGAAAACACCAAAATAAAGAAAAACAACCTAATCAAAAAAATAGTTCAGACTCTAAGTATAGAACCTGACCCATAAATGTCCCATGTCCAACTCAACTCCCTAGCATAGGGACCATTCCCTCATCCTGACATGCAATCCTGAAATCTACTCAGGTACCCAACGGTGGCCCAGGTAGGGTGTGAGTATAACTCCTTAGGACACCACCAACAGTGTATACAAAATATCCAACAAAATTAGATAGTACATGAAAGTGAAAGTAATGGAAAAATAAAGGTAAATAGTTCAATAGTCCATTATATACTATGTTCCTTTAAATTAAACTAACATTGAATCCAGGTTCACCACTTAGAGGTTTCATGGTCAAATCTACATTTTTCATGTGTTCAATGGATTAGGAATGTTTAATATTTTCAAGCATATGGGAATAAAAGTCATGTACTATCTCACTAGGCATCACATTATAGAAACCTCATAATCCCCATCTCGAAGCCTCAGTCTGGGTGGAATGCAACCATTAGGGGAATATGACTCCTTCCCCTCCCCTAACCCATGAATTTGGGGGTGGAGATAGATCCTCTGTTCAAATTGACTTGTGGGCGTAGAACCTTAAGTATATACCACACACTACCAAGCCATGTGCACATGCTTATTTATCATTCTTCACAATTAACCTCATCAAAACTAGCATAGCCAATATCATTTTTAATATCACAACAATATAAAATAATGGGGAATTAAAATTATTCCTTAATACATTAACACATTCATAATTTATATTACTTATCCATTTATCCCCATTTCCCATTTCCCATGCATATCTCACTAAGCATATTCAAGTGTAAACATAATTCCTTACCATATTACCACTATTACAAATTAAACCATTTAAATGACAACCCAATAACCCCTTATCCTTTATCCACATTATAAAAAAACCACCATCCATTATAACTCATTACATAAACCAATTAACCTAACCGGTAAGTCTCTACTTCATTATGAGTCAATTTCACACCTTATATTTCCGTTAAGCCCACTGAGAAGTCCAATAAACCCCATGGGTGGACCTAATTTGGTCTTGTCATCTTTTTTGTATCCCATGATGATCAAGAGGGTTTCAATTAGTCATTTATACACCCAATACACCACATCTTGTAAGTGAAATCAAGAACACATAATGAAGGGAAACAAGAATGAAACCCTACATGGACAAATCTATGAATAAACTATGGGATATAACATGTAGACATCCTACATTGATTTTTTTTGTTGAACACACTATAAAATGGGGCCTTATATCCTTATTTAACCTCCCTTTTAATCCTACACCTAAAGCTCATCAGAGAGAAGGGTTTTAGAGCTTTAGCAGGAGATGGAGAAAATGAGTCATCCCTAACCCAAAAGCAGAAACGAGGAGATTAGACTTACCTGAATCTTCAATCCAAAACTGACGGAACTCCAAACAGCCTAGTATTGAAGTAGAATCACCCTTGGGAGCTCTTGGGAGCTTTGGTTCATACCTAGGGTTTCTTGAGGGGAGGAGAAGGTAAATCCCGAGTAGGGTATAAAAATCCTATAATGGCATTTTTATAAATTTTTAAATGTTTTTGGGCTGCACAGTTGACCCACATGGTTTTCCAAACTATGAACAAACCATGAATATTATAATATCCAGAAATATCCCTCTCACATGGTTTTCCAAATCATGGACAAACCGTGTAGAGGCTACTGTCTGAAAATCCTTCTTCTGCACAGTTTACCTGGGCTGTCCGGACGGTTAAGACTAACCATGTGCAGACTGTGCGACTTTCCCAAAAAAACTCCTTTCCCCTTTTTCGTGTCCTGGATGCCTATAACACTCCAAGGCTTCTTAAGAACTTGTGAAAACACTTATTTAACCAAAATGAGGACGTTAAAATGAAACATAAGAAAAAACATACCTTAAGGGAGATTCAGGATCTTACAATCAAATGATATATAATATTTTTAATATTACATTAATATAAAAAATATTTCATGTATATAAAATATAATTATTAACTTTATCCTTATCATTTTCCATGTAAAACATTAGCGAATGATTAATTACATCGCTTCACAAGGCGACAATCCACTATACACACGAGGGACGTTATCATGTCCCTATGGAATGAAAAGTAATAAATTAAATATGGTATAATGAATACAGAGGTAAATTTAAGTTATAAATTTAATATATATACATTATATCCATCATCATATCCAACTAATAGAAGTGGTAATTTAAAGATGAATAACATCAATTCGCGAGGCGGTAGTCTGTCATACAAACAAATAATGATTTCCTAACACATTTTATGGAAGTAGGGAGGGTTTTAGGTAATTACCTTTTCATAAAAAAATAAGTATATTTAATATTATATGATTATTATATTATAATGGTTCAATAATAATTTAAGGATTTGTTGTAATAAATAAAATATAAATCCTCATTGAATAACATTTCCTATTCTTCAAGTAGCCTTTTTTGGTTTGTAATAAAAGCCATACTTGGATGAAATAATGCCCACCATGTGGATTATATGATGATATTATGGAATCTTTGTAGTTTCCTAACTAAAAATGTTTTAATTTTTTAATAATATTTGAGAGTGGGTGGCCTTTTATATATGAGGTGAGTGGAACACTTGTATTTTTTTAAAAGAAAAAGGTGTACCCACGATTTTCACATGTCAATAGGGTAAAAAAGAGAGTATTAAAGATAATTATTCACTATAGGGTTAAAATATTTCTATAGAATATATTTTATACAAGTTTTAGGTTATTTTATCCCTTATAGTTTTAGATTAATCATCAATAAATACATTTTTACCTTAACCACGACAAATAATTTTTACATTTTTTACTATTAATTATGGTAAAAATATTAAGTTGAAAATATTATATAATATAAATTATTTTGATTAAAATTATTTAATCATTTTTTAAAATTTTATTCATATAATTAGAAGACTTTAATTTAAAATTATTCATGCAGAAGCGATGATAAAACCATTTTCAAAGGGAAAACGTTCAAAAGCATACAAAGTTTTTATATGAAGATTTAATATGAAAATAATTTAAATCAAATAAATTAGATATATATATATATATATATAACTTTATAATTTTACTTTAAAAACAATTAAAAATATAATTTAACTTTCTAAATAATTTAAACTAAAAGATAGTTTTTAATTAGAATTTAGTATTTTTCACTACTGAACAAAAAATGGAACTTTTTAGAAAAATACCAAAAATTCATCCTAAGATAATTTTGAGATTATAATTTTCAAAATAAATTTCATTTTTTCAAATAAATGTTCTAAAAGTTTTAAAAATTAATTTTATGTTTTTTCCTCAAATCATTACTAAACCGCCTTTAAAAAAATAATTTTTTTTTCAGAATACATTTCTTTTTTATTTTAAATGATTTTAATTTTACCTATAATGAATATATAATATTAATTTTAATAATTTAGTTAGTAATATTCATTCCCCTCTAATTTAATGCCTATGTTATAATATTGTACTATATTATCGCTCATTTTGAATCAGGGTTGGGTGTTCCGAAAGCTATCGAAGAGATTAATTTTTTTTAAGAACAACCATGAGTCATTTAAACGTTATGTTGTTTGTTGCATATGATATGGAATACAATGTTATTATTTTGTAACTTTAGGTTGTTACATTCTTGGTTCTAGGGTGTACCATCCACTAGAAAATATGACCACCCCCAATCACAACCTTCACTACTATAATATAGGGTTTTAATAGCACTAAAAGAAGCCTTTATCAGTGCTAAAAAAAGATCATAATCAAGGTTCTATTAAAAGGGGGTCCCTAATATCAGTTATTAAAAAGATTTGATAAAGGACCCTTTTATCAGCACTATAAAAATCACTAATAAAAGGGATATTTTATTAGAACTAAAAATAACTGATAAGAGGTACCTTTATCAAAACTTTTTTAGCACAGATAAAAGACACATTTTACCGACACTAAAAAAGAGCTCATAAATGTCATTTTTTTAAAATTGAATATAAAAAAAATAAAAATTTGAGGTGAACACCCCCTTTATTAGTGATCTAACCCCACTTAATAGTACTACCCTCCCCCATTTAATATTTCTAGACATTTTACCCCCTTTAATAGCACTGGGAACCCCCCTTCACCCACCCGTGCGTGTGACCCTACCTACCATGGATTTGAACCTGAGACCTCTACCATACCCTCCTGGACCCTTACCACTCCTCCATGTTTCTTTTTTCTTCATGTTATTATATATATATATATCTAGTAATATATTTTTTAAATATATAATTATTTATATATTAATCTTTATATTTATATGATCATTTTTAAATACATTTATAATATATGTTTTTGTGTGTGTGTGTTTATAAATAAATAAATTAATTAATACAAACATATCTACAACATACATATATATATATATATATTATATGGGTATCTATAAATATATTTTTATATATTTTTATTTATTTACATATATTATAATTTAATATTTATATACATATATTAGAATATATAAATAATATATATCATTTTGTTAATACACACACACACACACATTATAATGGTATATAAATATTTATATATTTTTTATTTCAAATAAAATGAATATTATTTTTTATTTATATATGGTTTACATATTTATAATGATATTTTATTTGAAAATATGTTTACATATTCATGTATAAAATTATATTTTTATGTGTAAATATATACAAATATGTATTTATGTGGGTATACATAATTATAAATAACATCAAATTATTAAAAATGAAATTTTTTAACGCCATAATGTCCTTATGATTGTAATATTTGAAAAAAAAAATTGAGGCTCCTTTGAAAAACGATAATTAGATCCATGTAAATGAGGACGCAATTCCATCGAATGTAAAAAAATTGGGATACCCTGACTAAAAACTCAGTTTTTAGGCCTTTTGTGCCTTTTTTAGCCTTAAAAACGTTGAATAGGGAACCCTAGTCATGAGGACATAGAGATCATCAAATGCTTTTATTTGATATAAGGTAGATCCCAAATGGACACCTAGAACAAAATTTATGGACTTTTGATATTTTAGTTTAATTTTCAAATTATTTTAGACAGTTTATTAATTTTTTTATATCTTAAAATTGTTATTAAATGACTATGACTTGATAATAATTAGAAAATTATTTATTAATATCATTTTTTTAAATAATCGACAATCCATTTTCTCGAAATATCTTATATATTAAGTGTAAATGCATATTTAGCCTTATATAAATTAAATTTTAAAAAATATATTATATTTATAAGAATGTAAATATATAAATATATAAATATATTCCTTTTAATGATAAATAGTTTTTTAATGAAATATATGTTTTATTAGTGCTATGAAAAGTGCTGCTAAATGTATCCTTTATCAGCACTAAAAAAATCACTACTAAAGGGGTACATTTATCAGTGCTTTTTTTAGCCCTGAGAAAAAGGACCTTTTAACAATGTTTTTTTAAGCATAGATAAAGGTACATCCATTATCATCAATTTTTTAGCATTGTTAAAATTTGGCATTGTCTAAAGTTGATTATGTGGTAGTGCTTCCTCATAGGTAACAAAACAATGAACTGAATTCTAAAGAAAATGATACACTCAGAAGATAGAGAACATTTTATAATGGTCTGCCTACAATATAAAAATTCTATAATAACTCAAAAATCATAATCCTGTTTCTATTCCTAGATAATAATATCTAGAAGAGTGTATGCGAACTATAGACTTTAAAAACAACCTGAGTATCATCCAACTTTACTCCCAAATGCATATAAGAAAATAGTGCCAATTGATTCCATTCCTATGAATATTATTACATGGTCTCAGATAAAAGCTTCTAACTCAGATTATAATTAATAAATATACCCAAAAAATGGGTGTAGGTAATTTAAAAGTCAAAAAAATACAAGTACTCTTTCCACCACCTTTGTTTAAATTTTAGTCGATTTTTCCAGAAGATATAACTCATTATTTTATGATCATAGTAGGTGGTAGATCATTCTATAAAAAATTAACACTAAAAACTCTTAAGGCCATTCATTATAGATACATGTTTGATATTATCTATTGGGTAGTTCTTCTCATGACTCTAGAGCTTAGGATAACTATATTCCACCACATGGTCACCCTGTATATGAACACAACCCAAACATGAACCAAATGCATCACAGAAGACCACATAACCTTTCCTAAACTCTATAAGATTAAAAAATAGTTATGAAGTCAAATGACACTTCAAATCATAAAAATTATCATCAAAGTTTGATCCCCAATTGAAATTTACTTCCTTCGAAGTAAGAGTGGTCAACGATGAATCCAAATTTGAAAAATCTTAAAAAAAATGTTAATACCCTCTCAATCATAAGAATCTCTAAATATCAATGTTTTTTTGTGGTTCCTCATATATCATAATGGCTTTCAATTTATCTTGATTAATTGAAACCACATATTCCATGAAATTTACCTCTTGAATCCTGAAGATTCATTTATAAATATTGGCATTATGTCAGTGATTTTTCATGATGTGTAGAACTACTCTCATGTGATTCACATGATCATACTTAGTCTTTGATAAATCATAGATTACATCTTTGAATACCTCTAAAAAAGTGTCAAGTTAATGATGTAAAATATTAATTATCAATTCTATAAATATAGTAGGAGAAGTTTCAGACCAAAATGAAAAACTATGTACCCACAGTGGCCCTACCTACTCCTGAATGCAGTCTTAGGGATATCAAACTCCTTGATCATAAGATAGTGATAATCAAACAATTGATAAATATTTTAGAACCAATTTAAACCTTTAAAATGGTAAAAAAATTAATATTAGGTAAAAAAAAGATGTTCATGACCATAATCCAATTTATCATTCGATAGTCAACACAAATATGAAGGCTTACATATACATTATTTGAAAAAAGCAACGGTTCTTCCTAAGTTGACACACTATATTGAATGAATCCATTTGAGAACAAGTTATCCCAAAGTGTCTTAAATTATTCATTCTAGTAGGTTCTATATGGTAATATGGAATATAAACAAGCTAGGTACTTGATACTAAGTTGATAAATTTTTTTAACACCCTCACAAGTGGAAAACTATGAAATTCTAATGGGAAAACATCAGAAAACTCGTATCTTACTGGAGGAAGATTACCACATTTGGACTACTTCTCCAGTTCAATGTCAAACACTGATATAATTCTACTGAAATCTATAATATGTGGTCTAAGTTGCCAAATCCTCAAGCCTCATTATCCATAAAATACATGGAAAAACACATTATGGGAAATAAAGGAGATCCTCTAAATATAATAGTGTATACAATCTTCATGGTTGATCTACAGATATATCCCAAGAATGAAATCCCTAGGTTTTAATTCCAGAACAAAAAATTATCAAACAAGCTCAACATATTATTATAGAAAATCACAAGAGGGGAATTAGATACCCCTCTATTTATTTATCTCAGGAGAAATATATATATCTATTACATATGTCATGAGATCCATGAGATTGTTCAAAAATTAAAAAATATGAGTCGATATGAAGGAATGAGAGACACTGACATCAAATAAAGAAATCACTAAATATGAAGCAATGGTAATGGTACCTCTCACTTTCTTAAAAAACAAATATGTTTCTCCTATAGAATATTTCAATAAAAAATAATCTTCATTCATGATGATTATTGTCAAAACCCATTTGATCTTGAAGTATCTGACTACATTGTAGATCCTCCAAGTACTGTTGAGTCCATACAACTATCCGAAGTGTTGAAAACATAGTAATTTTTTTTGAAAATAAAATAATCATCCAAAAGAACTACAGATCTTCAGTGCCTCCATGAGAACACAATTTTAGTGCCTAATTTTTCCACATTGAAAAAATTAGTATCCATTTATAGATACTGCAAAATATTTAGACAAATTATAATATTGAGATCCACTAATATGGTTTCCACCAATGTAATCATCCTACATTTTCTTTCATTTAATGGTAAAATTCAAGCTACCAATAGGATTTGGTGGAACTCCTTTCATCCTTGACTTACCACCCAATTCACATTTCTTTATTAAATTTGTTTCCAAAACATCACCATAAGAGGTGAGATTCAAAAAGAAAACTGGAGATTTGTTATCTACTCTAAGACTCATCTCGAAATTTCAAGATTTCATCTTCTCCTTAGATTCTATATTATGTGAGAAAATAATAAGAATAGAAAAATTACGGGTATACTTATTCACTATCTGAACACCTTGTTGAAGGTTAAGAATCTCTGACAATTTAACCAACATTATTTATTCCTGATTGAATAACTCTATTAAAAGAGACCTCAAGCTCTTCCACTATAAGGCCACATTCAGTCCTACTATATCTAAAGAATACCAAAAACTTCTACTAGGACCTTCAAGTTTTAAGACAACACATTTCACCATAACCGAGACTCGAATATCCATGAACTCAAAGAGCATCTCATCCTTTTTTAACTAATCATATGCCTCTTAATGATCATTGGTACCCTAGAAAGATGGTGGTTTCAAATGAAGATACTCCTGGGCATAATCTCAACTATCATCACTATGAGGAACAACTGCAACATCCTAAATAAGAACAAGTGTAACTTCTTGGACTTTATTTGGAATACATATGAAAAAAACTTCTACAATGTTATGATCAACTAGAAAGATTTCTTAACGTGGTTTATTAGAAGATCCCTCATAAGGTCTATTCAAAAATATTTTTTGGAGAAAGGTTCTAAAAAAATAAAGAGATAACAAAGAAAAAATTAATAAAGATACATGATATCATCATGTATATAAATCAAAATTTAAATGGGAAACCCAAATATCAGATCAAATATTTTGGAAAAAGACATGATTAAAATCATAAAATTTCTACAAATAAACCTTTTCCCAACATCCTAGAACTACTAGAAAATAGGTCTATACCTACGGTTTTCCAAAACTATGGGTATAGGGCTGGTACGTGAACCTATAGGCATGGTTTTGGAGAACCGTGGGTATAGGGTATTTTCTGAAGACATATACTCACGGTTTTGGACAACCGTGGGTATTGGGTTTTTTTGAAGACCTATACCCCCAGTTCTAGAGAACCGTGGGTATAGCTTATAGAGGGGAATGAAAATTAGGCGGGACATGAAAAAATTTTGGCGGGAAGATATTTTTTCATGGTTTAGTTTAATATATTTATATAAATATAAATTTATATACTTAGAATTTCGGTAGCTTGGTTGGTCACTAGTGGAGGCGCAACTGTGAGATGGGGGTTCGAATCCCATGGTCTGTAGTTTTTAAATTTAAATAACCGATGTGGGTTATATTAAAATATAGATATGTATATGTATATATAAATAACAATTTAAAATCGTAGCTCGGTTGGTCAGTTATCGGTGCACGACCGTGAGTCCCAGTGTGAGATGCGGGTTCCAAACCCCTTCCCCGCGTTTTTGGATTTTTTAGTACCCCACATGGATAAAATGAATATTTATACATTGATGTATGATTATATAAAAATATAATTCTCATGTCAGTTGGTCCCTTGGTGATGCACATCCATGAGGTGCAGCGACATTGCGGGCTCGAATCTCAGCTGGTGCGAATATTTTGAATTTTAATACCCCATTGTTTTTAAACCGTGGGGTCTATGTGTGCCACGCTGGAACAGCCGTGGTGCACACTTTGAATCACCTATACCCACGGTTCTCCAAAACCGTGGGTATAGGTTGATACCCCTATACCGACGTCGTTCCAGCCCATGGTTCCCAAAATCGTGGGTATAGACTATACCCACGGTTTTGGTGTCTATACCCACGATTTTGAACCGTGGGTATAAGTCGTTTTTCCAGTAGTGTAGGAAAACTTGTGGCTCTTTATGATGAGATATGTCTTCGAAATATATCATATCCTAACCCTTATGTTCCAAAAATCTCACCTCCTATCTACCTAGACATCCAAAATAGCATACTGACATCATGAAAGGACATCACTATATTTGATACAAATTTTTCCTGAAATGAACTAGATAACCCAACTAAATGGTACTTGAATCTAGTTTTACATGTCTTGAAATGTGTTCCAAATACCCATGGACTGGTTACTAGTTCAGTTGTTGACTCTTTTGGACTCTAGGTAGGGATATTTGGTCTTATGCAAAGAAACTATTTTAGGTTTGGATTGAATTCTTATACAGGGTGACCACTTGGTAGAATATGGTTCTCGTTAACTATATAATCATAATAATAACTACAATACACATGATCTCAAACATATATCTATGATTCATGCTCTAAATATTTTGAAGCATTAATTTTTCAAATAAATGTTTACCATAAAATCTAATTCTAAAAACATGAGTTATATCTTCTCTAAAACATTTATGAACCTTCAGAATAGATGATGGGTGGAGTACCTATAGTATTTTGAAATTAATATTTCCTAAACACTTATAAAGGGTAATATTGTTTATAATTCTTTGTGAATAAAGCTACATCCCTAGCTATGAAATAATGTTCTAAGGAATGGCATCTGATGGATCTCTTTTCTTATTTTCATTTGGTAGTCCAGAAGGATGAGACAAAAGTTGATTTGTTAAGTATACAGTTGATATCCTCTCTTGTTGAGATTAATCTCTATAAATAAAATATATATGATAATTTAGGAGGAATAAATTAATCTTTATATAGTGGGGAAACCATCGATGAATGGTTACTATCTTCCCAGGGTATCATTTTCCTTTGGAACTGGTTCTTTTCCATGTTCTCTTTGAGGAAAACTATGTTGGGGTATTTTCATCTCTTTTAATGGGAAGTATAACCTAGCACCATGAATATTTTTTATGTTATTATAGTTAATTTTTGGTGTTTATCTATGAAATAATACTATGATTATTTTATATAAAATTATTATTTTTTTAAAAAATTAAGGCCAACTGTCAAAATCATTCATGCAGTCTTTAACCACTTCCTATTCAAATTGGGACGTTCGATAAGATATCAATGGAAATTTTGGTTTTATTTAAATATAAAACTCTTTTAAAGAATGAAATTTTGGTGTAAATTGAAAGATTGACAGAATCTATTCACTTTATTCCCATTCACGATATGACTAAATTTAAATACTTGGGAAATCTCTATGTGTAAGAAATCATTTGATTATATGGATTTTAATTTTCAATAGTTTAAAATAGGGATAACTAGTTTACATACCTTTTTTATAGAGGAATATAGGAGGTTATGGGATCCCTTGAAAAGTTGAGTATATCATACCATCCTTAGAATGATGGTTTGATAGAATGATTTATATATATTCTAAAGGACACGATTCATGCTTATGTCCTTGACTTTAGAAGATCTTGAGATTTCCACTTAGAATAGGAATAGTTTTCTTACAAAAATAATTTCTAGTAATCCATCAAGATAGAACTCATTTATTAATTTTATGTTCTTCCATTTAAATCAATACTATGCTGTATAAGGATTGGAGAAACTTCCATTATTTGACCTAGTTTGGTTTGAGATATTATGAGAAATATTTAGTTTATTCATCCGAGAATGGTAAAAAAACATATATAATTATTATGATGTTTTTCTTTGACACCCTTTATATATCTCATTCAATAAATATGTGTTTATGAGAGTCATACCTCAGTTGGGTCATTAATGCCTTTGAATAAAGAGGAATTTGATACCTAGATACATGAGACCATTTGAGAATACTAAGAGGAGTGGAAATGTGACATACCACTTGGATATTCCACTATAGATGACATAGATCTATGATGTGTTTCACATTTATCAACTCAAGATGTTCCTTTTAAACCAGTATTATGCATTGAGTTAGGAAGACCTTGATGTAGAAGAGGATATGACCATGACCGAGTAGTTGGTTCATCTTATTCATTATTAGATAAAGGATATTTATAAAATGTCCATACCCATTGTGTTTTTGTTATGGTAGCATGGTTTTTATTCTCATAAGATTTAGGATCGTGAAGCATTAATGGGAGAGTAATAGACTCACTTAATTGCAATGGATTTTTCTTGAAAGGCTTTATTAGGGAAGAAATCATTTACGGTGGGGAGAATTATGAAATCCTAACACTATATTTTAGGTAAAACCTTGGTTTATTTTTATTTTTACTTATTTTTTATTTGATATATTTTTCTCTCATTTTTTCTTAGTTGATTATTACCTTTAGAAACATTCAGAGGGGTCAAGGATGCATGTTGATCATTTTTAGAGAGGCCTTGAGATGGATGACAGGTTTATCCAGGTAGTGGGAATGGTCCTATCAGTGGAATAAATATTGGAGTCCCACCATCTAGCTAGTGAGGGGCACTGACTATTTTGTGGGCGGATGGTAGATGAGGGTTCTTACAAGAATCCCTCCATCTTGTTGGTAGAATCCGACCAACCATTAAATGGGACTTCTAGAATGATAGGCATTTTTCTATGTGCCATCGGCTAGTCGATGGATCCCTGTGGCTAGCTAGTGACCTTGATATGTATAAGAAACAATAGGGTAGTATGATACTTAAACTTCATTAAAACTTCAATTTATTTAAAAACTGCATTCTAAAATCAATGAAGGAAAAAACCCCTATTTGATGCCAATTCTTTAAGCTCCAACCTGTATAAACTGCCTAACCAACACCTTAATTAATTTTGACATGGGTTTGAGGGAATTCAAAACTACCATGGGATGGCGATTAGCGTTTGGTCATAAAAAAATAGGGAATGATATTTACAAAAAAATAACTCATAAATATAAATAATTTAATATAAAAAAAGTTAAAAAATCAATATATCAAACACACCATAAGAGAAAAGAACCAAAAATAGATAACTACTAGTCTCAATGATGTCAAATCAACCAAGGTCATCTTGCATAACCATCAAAGACATTAACGCAAGATCTCCATGTAATATGTGGATTTCATGCTCCATTGGTCATTTCTAACAACAAAGTATCACTAACAATAGCTCACACTACGTCAAAGTGGTTTCTTCCTTTTCCTAGGTCATGAAATAAAAAAGTATATAAAATCCCATAGGAAAAAATATGATGTGAGTGAAAAATTATCATAGGATGTCAAAAAGTATTGTATAATAAATACATATCAAGTAAACCAAATATTCAAAATTTAAAATAAAATAGGGTATAAAAATATTTTCAAAGTTCATATCAAAACAAACATATGAAAACAATTATATAGATAATATGAAATATATACAAAAGTGAGTTTTTATAAAATTAGGTAGATATAAAAATCGTTATCAAAACATTGATGAATAAATAGTTTCGTCAAAATAGGCATGGATACGAATCTCAATCAAACACTAGCATGTTAAATCATTTTAAATCATATCACAATGGTAATAACACTCTTGATTAGTTAGTTCCAGGCACAAGTTTATGCACAATCATACTGAAATATGACTCTAGGTGTTCACAAACTACCTATATCCCAAGCCTATAGGGAAAAGGTGAAAATACAAAATAATAAACTCCTTACTCTAATGGTAATTTTCTAGTCTTTTCAGCATCATGTCATTTTTAGATAATAGTTTACCTAGTAAAAAAATCCCCCAGCCTAACTACTTAGGATCCTATGAGTTTCAAGGTAATAAATCATATTTTGTGCTATTATTCATTCAATCATTCTCAAATAATTTCAATAATTCATTTCATTCAGCCCTAATTTAGGTTTCAAAACATGAATTCATTTCAAAAACCAACAAGAAATGGTTTTGGTCAATAGATCAATACCTTCCAATCAATTCCTTTCAATTCATAAACCATTTCATGCCTTTTATTTTCAAAATTCATAATGAAATCCATTCTTTCATTTTAGTTAATTTTTCTAGGAAATCATCAATTTTTTTAAAAATCCATAATCAAGAGTTTCAAACCATATGCACAATCCCATTTAAATAATTTTTATCAATAATCACAATCAATAAATCTAAATAAGTGAGAAAATCATTTCAATGTCAATAATTATTAATGTTTTTAATTTCTAGGAATTCCCATACAAAACCACCTACCTCAATTAATGATCTTTTTAACACCAAAAAAGGGAATAAAAGTTAATAGGATGTCTCAAATGATCAATGGGGAATCACAAAACCATAATATATCAATTCATGATATAGATTCAGTAACCACATGAGGATTTAATGCTCTTGAAGAGGGAGAGAGAGGAGAAATTGATAAATCGTGATCAAATATAGAGTAAACTTGATGAAAGAGATCTAAGAAATAAACTAGAAATTAAATCCATGAAGAATTGAGTTTAGGAGAGACAAATTCATATCTAGTGAGCCTATATAGTGTTTAGGGTCATTTGGAATTTGAGGGAGGTATTTTAGAAATAAAATAGAGATTAAAAAAAATAGAATTGTGATATTAACCTACAGTTTCTTTTCTATATTGTAATCATCAGCTAGCATCTAGGTTCCACTAGCTAGTTGGTGGAAATATGTATAATTTTTAACATTCTAGTAGTACCACTGGAAATTTAGTGGTACTACTAGAATTATTTTTAAACGAACTACATAAACTTTATAAAAACATTATTTATTTTTCAGAAACATCTCTTTGACTAATCTTGAGTTGTTTCTTTCTCAAAGAATAATGATATTTTATACCATGATATGTCCTCCCTTTTTTATTTGAGGACCCCAAATGTTATTTGTTAAATAATTTTTTAAAATATCTTTATGAAACCCTTTCCTTTATATGAGTTTATTTCAATAATATTACTATAATATATAATCTTTACATGTGGAAATCATTATTATGAGTAATTTATAATATGATAGGTGGTCTCAAAATAATATAGTCCTCCAATTAATTGAGCATGCAATATATCTCACAGAATTAAATTTATTTTATGTAAACATGATTCTATCCTTGTCTATAATTATGATGTTATGATTTATGAGCATATGTTCTGCATGAAAATGATTCTATCTTTGATCAAAACTATGTGTGTTATTTTAACACTATATAATGATGTTTTATTTTTATTCATATCCCAAATTACATTACCTTTTTTAAATGATCCCCCATTCTTATTATGATGAAACCATGCTTATGATATGATGATGATGATTATACTCACCCATGTAATAATGATTCACATCTACCATTCCTTCTTTGTTATCCCCATACTAGGATTTCACCTCATTCCATTATTTGCTTTAATCCTTATGATATTACATGTACAGAGGAGAAAATCTAAGATTTATTAGGTCTATAAAGATGGAATTAAATAATTTTCAGGTTTTATTATGTACAAGTGATATATAATGATAAATTTTATATGATAATAAACCCGTCGATCCTAGAATGTATTACCTATTATGTTATTTATCTTAAATTTGTTGTCATAGACATGCAAGAAAAAGTTGGTCAATTATAGTTGGTGTTAAACCAAGGTTTAGTAAATTTTATAATTAATAATAGAAAATATCAGTGAAAAACTATAAGGAAAAGTCTAATTACATGTAAACATTCTAAATTTTGATAAAGTTACAAGTTTGGATTCTCCCTAAAATTACATCACTATCTGGATACTACAAGTAGATTTAGTTCTAGAGAATATCCACCTAGGAGTAATAACATCTAAAAGTAATAGTTTGGCATTAACCTGACCGTCACCCTGGGATGAGTAGTTTTCCTTACACAACATTTATCTTAACACTCCTACAGGATATGATTAGGTATATTCAAATTCCCATTACCAACCATTATTAATGATATATAACTAAATTAATTATTCCTCTTAAAGTTATAATGGTTTAAAGTACATGATCCAAGAAAAATATTTTCCAAATAAGGATATACTAAAAATAAGAATCACATAAAATATGAATTTAGAATTTATTTGAGCATGGAAATAAATTATGTATTTATTATTTATTAACTTATTATTTTTTTAAAATTCTATTCAAAAAATGGTGGGAACTGAGAGAAAACATAACAACTAACCATTTTAGGGATAGTGCAATGATTTTCCAAACAATATTGCCCATGAAATTGTAGGTGGAGTTTAAAACATCATGGAATAATTAACCAACTATCTCAGGATTTGAAAAATAACTTTAACCATATATAATATCCACCTTCTCCCAATAAGGATAAACTAGATATTAAGTTTTTTATAGGTCAATGAACACCATGGTTTAGTGGATCTTTTTATCCACTTATCACGGAATAGCGGGTTATCTTAATAGATTTTTTTCAGTGATCCACTATTCTAATAAGGAGTATGTTACTCAGTAAATCTATCATTTAGATAGGGAAGATGATCAATGGTATACATTGATAAATAATACAAAGACAAAAGTTAAAATAGAATAAACAGATTAGGATGAACTTAATAATATATGTCTTAAAATTTATTTCCTTGGAAATCAAAGAATAAATAGGGATATAAAATTTAAAGAGGTTAATAAAAAGAAGAGTTAATTTTTCATTGATTGTGAGGAAAATTTCATAATACTTTCAAAGGTATACCTTGGGATTTTTTTATAAATAATGAAATAATAAATAAATATATTCTTTACTTTTTTAAAACCTCATCTATAAAAGTCTCTATCTATTCGAGATCATGGGTATTACGAATAAGTAGATCAATTGACTCTAAAAGAAGAGATTATGTTTAGAGAATGATCCAATGGATATGGAGATAAATAAGATAAAAATGGTTTTTTAATCAGGGGTCAAATGATAATGGAGGGAAAAAGATCAAACCACCCACATGTTAAAGATGCGGAACAAAGCATCACAAAATTTTTCTCAAAGGGAAAATGAAATTATTTAAGCATGGGGGAGAAGGTCACCAAGAACATAAATGTCTAAGAGACAAGAAGATGGTTACCAATGTGATGGAGGAAACTAATAAACCTATGAATGTACCACCCATTGTGCAATGCATCAACCCTAAGGTCAAGGTCACTATAAAAGACAATGTAATAAACCATGGATCTTTGAGCATAATCAATTTCATAAACCAAAAAATCCAAGGGAGTAATGGAAATATTATGACATTACTATCAATAAGTTGGAATACGAAAATGAAGTCTTAAAAGGAACACCTGATATTCAGTCAATAATGTAAAAAGTTTTATTTGATTCTTTTTATACACATTCCTTTATATCCTAAAATTTATCCAGAACCATTGAATGACATCCTTGATTCCTAGAATTATAGATATCCATAAAATCAACTTGTGGTGAGATCATTACAATCCAAATATTAGACTCATCTCTTATTAGAAACTGTGGTAAGATTCTTCCAATAACTCTTATAATCCTTCCCATGGTAGAATTTGATGCTATATTGTGAGTGGATTGTATCTCATTACAAAAATATCTCATAAACTGCAAGTAAATGGAGATATATTTCTATATTCTAAACCATCACATACTCCTTTACAAATATAGGGAATATCCTGAATATCCATTAGAAAATCCCTCAATGGTGTGGGTGTTGATACCCAACAAAAAAGCATATCTTTCCCAAATGGTTGTTTTAGAGGAAAAAATTAACCTCATGAAAATTACGATTTTTTGGCAATATGAGGAGGTTTTTTTCCAAAAAAATTCATATACTTCACCATGATCATCATTTAGAGTTATCAATAGAACTAAAACCCAGATCCAATCTTATCTCCAAATTATCAAATAGGATGGACCCAATATAACTAGAGGAGTTTAAGAAAAAACCATAAGTGCATTTCGATAAATGGTTCATACACCATAGTGTATCACCTTGGGGTGTTTTGGTTTTCTTTATTAGAAAAAAGGACGTGTTAATGAATCCATTCATCATTTACTAGGATCTCAACAAGATCAAAATTAACAAAAAGTATCGCTTACCAAGGACTGATTCCCCATTCGATCAAATCTGAGGAGTTCAGTACTTCACAAAGGTGGATATTCGTTATTTATATCATCATTTGAAGGTAAAGATGGAAGATATTAAAAATATAGTTTTATGTACAGTATTGAACACAATGTGTTCCTAGTTATACCGTTTTGTCTTATTAATTTCCATAAAATTATCTTGGATATGATGAATAGAGTATTTAAAGACTACATGGAAAAATTTAGTGTTGTATTTGTTGATTATATTATCATCTTCTCCAATAGTAAGGAAGAAAATTGAGAGAATTTAATGATTTTTCTTGTGACATCAAGAAAGGATACATTTTATGAAAAGCTAAAAAACTGTAACTTCTAGATGTTTCATCTGACATTATAAGTTCATGTGATCACAAGTGAGGAATTTTTGTATAACCTTCAAAGATAAAGGTAATTTAAGAGTGGTATAGACCCACTAATGTCACAAATATCTATAGTTTTCTTGGATTATTTGGGTACTAAGGATGATTTCGTGAGATATTTTTCATGATTTTCTATCCCACTAACTATGTTAACACAAAAGGGGAGATGTGTGTCTAGATGGGAGAATGTGATGAAAGATTTAAGGAGCTCAATATGAGACTAATAAAATTAATTGTATTCAAAATAACCTCAATTGGATAAGTGTTTTTTATATTCAATGATTCTTTAAATAAAGGATTGGATTGTGTACTCATGAAAAATGATAAAGTGATATCATATTCCAAACACCAATTGAAGTTCCAGGAGAAGAACCACTTGACATATGAACAAGAGTTGTCCATAGTAGTCTTTATATTAAATATTTGGTGCAAATACCTCTATGTAGAGATGTTTGAAATATATAATGATTAAAAGAGTCTAAATTATATATTCAAACAAAAAGATATCAACATAAATTAATGAATATGGTTAGATTTGATGAAGGACTATGATTGATCTATTCAACACCATCCTAGAAAATAGGATAAGGAAATTGATGATCTTAGAATAAAATAAACTACTAGTAAACCTATGATGAATATTTAAATAGATATTATCTTCATGGATATGAAATGGATAGATGTTGAAATCATAATGGTAAGGATAAAATCCTACCAAACACAAAATTATATAAAAACCATACATCTAAGAGAAGTTGAAGGTTGAAAAAAATGGATGATTTGGATATCTAAAAGAATTTAAAAGTAGTTAAGGAATGAAATATTCATGAATTCAAAATAAAAAAATATGGTATCATTTTGTTTGGAAGTAAAAATTTTATGATTTCATCACCTAAGATAAATAAACAACTATTGGACAATACACACAGTTCATCATTCTCTATCCATCTTAGATGTACCAATATATACCTTGTTCTTTGAGAGAACTTATGATGGGACAAAATAAAGAAAGATATTGATGAGCAGCCCTAAAAGTTCTCAATGTTTCAAAAATTAAATCATACAGACATAAGTAGAAGAGTTTGATGAAGCTATTGCCCATACACACATGGATATCAGAGAACTTCACTATTGAAATTGTTTTTGATCACTAAAATATATCCAAATAAAGCAATTGAATATATGTTTTGATGGAATAAATCAAAAATTCTAACCAATTTATTGTTATTTTGGAATATTTATCTCATGAAAAACATTTTATGATACATGTAAGAGATATGGAGAGGCTGAATGGGGAACCACTTTCAATAATATCTGATCAAGATCCAAGGATCAAATCTATATTATTGATGAGCTGACAACATTTTCTGAACACTGAAATGAATTTTAGTATAATCTATCACCCCAAAATATTTGGAAAATTTTAAAGGACCATTCAAACACTCGAGGACATACTGAGATATTTCCAAATGAAATTTAAAGAAGGATGGGATCAATAATTATTTTGGTTGAGTTCTCAAACAAAAATAACATGCACTTGATTAGTGAAATGGATCCATATGAATATCAATATTTGAAGAGATGTGGAACTATTAAATGTTGTGTAAAATTACACCCATTAGCCATTGTCTTGGGAAGATACATAGGTGCTACCAACCTTAGGGGACATCCCTAAGAAACCAAAGGCCAATAATAAATTTAAGGGATTGGTTGAAAGTTGGGGGATGATTTTTCCAAAAGAACCAACAAAACCAAATGATATAAAATAAAAACCACCAAACTAAAAATATGATGCATGAGTAATAAAGATATAACAAAAAAATAAAAAAAGGACTAATAACATCATATTAGCCATAAAAAATTAATAAGGATGACACAAGAAAACAAAAGATATAAAGACATAGTAAAATGAAGAGGAATCACTCCAATTACACTAAGTGGGATCTATATTCTCCAAACTCCAACTGAGTAGGAAATACTCATAATGAACCCCTAGAGAAATGTGACACATTTCCTTTACCTATATGTCGATATATGATATTTAAAAATGCACCAAAGTCCCTAAGCAGGGGGTGATTATAAACTCAATATGTAATCACCAAATACTTCCCAACACATGACATTAGGATAAGAATAAGTTATCATAATTAACATAAAACATAATATAACCATATAATAATTTTATTATAGGTCCATAAATATGTTGAATATGTGAAATAAAGTAAAAAATGTTTTTACATCATTTATTACCTCATTGTGTGGTCATTGCATTCCAGATGCACAAAACAATATATGCATGAAACCATTGACAACCCTATACCCATGAGTGGTGATTCATCCTTTCACCAAGTTTTCAATTGGTGATCCTTTTGAACGTGAGACTTTTGAGCACGATCCATCCCATGATTTCATTGTTGATGGTGGAAATTTCGACCATGATTCACATACAAATTTACCTGAACACATGAGACCACGAATTCCATGTTCTGATATCATTTATTCAACATAATAAATTTATTTAGAATACCCCTTTCTTTAAAGCATTTTATTAAACAACTTGTGACCATAATTTCAAAGATAAAGGATTTAGGCACTAAAATGAAGTGATTTTCGCAAAAAAATTGGTGAGAAAAAAATAATATAAACACCAATAAATATAGTTTATAGAATAAGTATAACGAGAGAGAATCCACCTACCTTATGATAGTTATAGAAACTGATGAATGACACAAAAAATGTATATATCTTGACTTGAATCTTCTTCCCTTAATATATCTAATAAGTTCTCATAAATATCCACAAAAGGGACATAAATATACTCATGATAGAATAGATCTATCAATTCAAGCTAGGGAAGATGAGATGATCAAAAAATAAAGAGAAGAAATAATGAATTATTATTGATTCTGGATCTCAAATGCATAACGATTCACCAAAATATTCTTCTAGTTCAAATGAAATTTCCAAGGGATCCTAGGAGAAGAGAGGTGTTCCGGAAACTGAGTGAATATATGAAAAATAATTGTTTCAAGGATTTAATTTTAATTAAAGATAAAATTTTATATCATTAATGAAACATTTCTTGATTAGGTCATGTATTATAATAAAATGTGTTCCAACATTGCACATGATACTACATCACAATAAAAAGAGCCACATGGTTATGCCACATGGTTTGAAAAACCATTCACCAACCATGTGCAGCTACTATCCATAAAATATAGGATCACATGGTTGTGATTCATAGTTTTTCAAACCGTGTTCCAACCATCTATATTATTCTTTTTAAAGGCTCTCAACCAATATTTTTATCATAGGGATCCACAAGGTCTTTCCAAACAATTCATTGACCATTCACCTACCTAGTAACTCTGAAAACATCATACATGGTTTATTTGATACAATACCTGGTTTCTACTTGAAATGATCAAAATGTTTAACTATTAAAACACTTACAAAACCCTCTAAAACCTTCCAAAAACACCTAAAACTTAACCCAAACATTGTATAACTTTAATAATAAACAATACAAGGGTGAAGTATCTAATATAGGGGTGTTACATTCTCCTCATTATTGATATTTCCATCATTGTAAAGTGGGATCTCTATATTGGTTTTGATAATCTCAGTCCATTGCTTCAACGTTTACTTTTCACATTCCCATGACTCTTCTTGAATATAACCATGATTCCATAAAAACCTTTACCAAACTGATGATTTTCTCATTAAATGTTTATCTATTGTATCTAAAATCCATAATAGCACATGAATCAATGTATCATTCTATTCAATATCCTTATGGTATCATCAAATCATATTGTACAAATCCGGATGGTACTTCTTAAATTGAGATACATGACACACATTGTGTAAAGAACTGATCCTTGGCCACAAATCCAACTAATAATAAACATCTCCAACATGTTCAAGTATCTCAAAATGGAAAATTTAACATGGATTCAACTTTCCTTTCATACCGAAATTATCATTACCTATCCCTAGATATATTCTAATAAAATATGATCACTAACAACAAACAATAAGGGTTAATTATGGTGATCTATATATGATTCTTGTGGTATCTAATCCATCTCTATTATCTTTCTCATCATATAAATCTTCTCTTTTATCTCTTTCACAAATATATGCCCTAACATTGAATTCTCACCCTTTTCCACCTAAAAAAGTAGAGAATTACAAGGATGGACATACAATGGTTCAAAAGGATCCATATGTATTGAGGTATAAAAACATTTCCTATATGAGAACTACACTAATGTTAAATTCTCCTCCCATGAGACTCTAAAATCCATTACACAATATCTTTGAGTTTCTTACAATGTTTAGATTCTACACTCAGATTGACTGTCAATTTTAGGAAGATACATTGTTATCATGTTCAACATAGTTCTGAATTCTTACAGTAATGACTTCCAAAACTGAGATGTAAACCCAGGGTCTCAATCAAATTCAATTGAAACTATAATTTCATTCATCATTAAAATTATATAATAGGGATATCTGAAAATTATTTCACAATTTTGGATTGAGAAATGGGGATGAAATGGGCCAAAATTCAAGAGCCAATCCCAATCAACGATATGATATCGTGTTTCCAAACTATTCTTGGAAGACCTATGAAAGAATTCATAGCTACCTACTCATATTTGTAGATGAGAATAGGTAAATATCGTATCATACTACCAGTTCATTGCTTCTATTCATTGAATCACTGATATGTGAGGAATCCTGAGAAAAACTATTCCACTCCCCTCTTTATACCAGCCCCACAAAACTACAATATTAATGAATTATGTGCCTTTTGAATTTTAGGATGAAAAAACTATCTTGAATGGTGGTTATAATAAAGAAGATATTCCTGATAATTTAGAAGAACTGTAGTCCAATCTATAAATCATAGTATAGATCTACCATCTAGAATCAATCACTCAATTGTCTCCTCACCATTAAGTTTTTACCTCATGGTAAAAAATATAGGATCTATTTTCAGAAACATCGTTAAAAGTATCAATCAAATTTTTAATAAAATCAACTATAATAAAAAACACAATTTCAACTTGATTAGTGTAATCCAGAGGCATATTAACTATGACTACTATTAGCTTCCATTGATCTGAAGACTCATTAGAAAAATAATTATAAGACATCATACTCAATGAATATGGAAGTGGATTTTCTTTTCCTATTTTATACATCATGTCAACGTGGAAAATCTCAAAGTATTTCATCCATATTCATTTCCAAAGATTCAAATAAATTGGTGAGAAAATGTGTTTCATGACATTATGATAGAAGAAAATTATGAATTTCTCACCAAAAAGTTAATGAAAACTATTTTTTAAGGCATAGACTATCATATTTTATTAAAAATAATGAGTTGGGTAATTCTTTTCATGTTACAATAACTATTGAGAGCCATAAGATACAACATGATCTCCCTACATGTGAAAACACTCCAACCCAGAATCAAATGAATCACAATAGAAAATAAAGCCTTTCACTGAAATGACTAATGTGATGATGTGTAATGATATAAGGTGAAATTTAATATCTTGAAAATATTTTTGGAACTCATAGATCCTTTCGAAATAAACGCCTTTCCTTTTCAAATATGTCATCTATGAGAAAAGTATTGAAATATCCCAAAATATTCTTAGTAATATCCTAATAAATCAAGGATACTTCGTATCCTGAAAACATTCTTCGTTGGTAACCTAGAGATAACAACTTTTAAATCATCATGATTTACTAAGACTATATTTTATAAATTATATAGCCAAGTAAACATTCCACTTATATCTAGATATCACAATTTCAAATTTTACATGAATTTTTTGTTCATGCGAGATACCCAACACTATTCCCAAGTGTTGTTCATGATCTCCCTTAGTCCTAGAATACACCAGAATATCATAAATTAACACAAATAAAAAGATTTCAAGATTCCCTTTATATATTTGATTAATAAATTTTATAAACACTACAAGTGGATTTTTAAGACCAAAGTGAATAACAAAATAACCATAGTGACTGTAATAGCTGTTAAAGGCTATCTTTGTAATTACATTATCATGAATGAAAAGTTGGTGATACCCTAATCATAAATCAATTTAGTTAAACACTAGGATTCCCTTAATGGAACAAGTAGATCATTAATTTTTTTAGGATGATATTGTTTTTTAACATAACCTAGTTGAGTTTACAATAATATATGAATATATAAAGTGTAAAATCTTATTTCTTAACAAAAAGAACAAGTGATACCCATAAAGACATAATAGGTAGAAGGAACCATTTTCATTACAACTCTTTCATCTATAATTTCAATTGTCTTAATTACATTGGTGTCATCCTATAAGATGTATGTGAAATATGAATGGTCCATGTTAGGAGATTAATCATAAATTAAACTTCTCTTTTTGGTGGAATACTAGAGAAATTTTCATGAAATTTTCAAGAAATTGGTCAATGATGGTTGGAAAATCTACATGTATCGTATCATGAATAGATTCCAAAGTAACCATTTCCAACTAATAATAGATTGTCTTAATATAATGTCTCAGACCTGAGAGCCACTAAAATGGTTCCCTAAGTAGGGTCATCACATGACATGAAATGTGCCTTCTGTAGGTTAGATGTTTCTGACTAGAGGTGAGGGTCTAAAAAGCCATGTTGGAAGACTATATTCTCTTTACCAGAGTAGGCCATAATAATTAAAAAAATAAATAGAGGAAACAATATGTAATAAAAAATAAACTTTCATAGAAAAAAATCTCCTAAAACTGGGTATAAACCACAAATAAAAAATAACCATGTCTTGTCATGCTAATAGTGCCAAAATGAATGATACCCAAGATAAAGACAACTATCTGAATGCCCACAATGGTCCTGACTCCAAGTCTGGATCCTTATCCATGCATATCCCAAGACCGACTCAACTCCCTAGTACCAGACCCATGACCTTATCTAAACCTACAATAATGAAGTCTTTACGGGTACCCAATGATAGCCTGAGTTAGGCGTGAGTACATCTCAATAGGTCCCCACCAACATTGTCTAAAAAATATACTTTCAAAACAGATAGTGCAAACAAGTACGAAGTAAATGGTAAGATAAACAAAAGGAGGACTTGGGTGCCATTATATAACCAAGTATACTTATTCCTTGTTAATATTTAATTACAATTTCATCATTTATACCATCATCATTATTTAATCCCTTTCCATCAGGTGTTCCATGGGTTAGGTACAAATATCATCTACACATGGGGATATGGAAGTAAATCACTATGCATAAGAGAATAAATCAATTCTCTATATCACTAGGGATAATACATCACATCATCACAATTTCCTCACCTCGAAGCCCTATTCCAGGTGGAATGCAACTGTTAAGGGAATATGGCTCTATCCCCTTCCCTTAGTGTTGTGGGTAGAGTCAGATCATCAGTCCAACTAAACCTGTGGGAGGATCCTCAGTCCTTTATCCCACAACTCAAGTCATGTGAAGATTCTTATTCACCCATTAAACACACACAAACCATATCAAAAACACGCACAAAAAATACATATAACAATCACAATCCATAAAAATCAACATGAAAATTAATAATATGTCATAACCCATTAACACATTTTCTATTTACATTATATAGAAATTTGTCCCTATTTAAATTCTCATGCCTTAACCAATTAATTATATTAAAAAGTTATCAAAAATTAGCCAATATTCACCTACTACCACAGATTATCCCATTTATCCCATTTATTATTGCACAATCATTTTCCCAGTTATTCTTTTGAAGTGCAATTCTTATATCACAAAGCACAACCACTTCCCTTCCATCACCACATTAGGTATACCCCATAATTCAAATGTATAATCCCATTCCACATATTCATCAATTCACTTATTCAAACACACTTTAATGTTCATCAATTCAAAATACATTTCAAATTTAACACGTTCATCATTTCATATATATATTAATCCTTTTAGGCATTTCAAAAAAATCCATAATCCATTCTACATAGTCTGAATTCCCCCAATTAATCCTTTTTTCAAGTCACTCCAAAAAACCCTTGAAACTATGAAAACCTTGGTAAAACTATCAATATTACATTATAAACTCCAATAAACATATTCAACTTTGGATCTATTATTTCTCTAGTTAACTCTACACTTAACTTTACCAATCCCTAGGTTTGGGAATGCCGGTACACCCCATGAGTGTCCTTAAATCATTATAATCATCCTCAATGCATCCCAAGAATATTATGAGGGGTATAAATTATTATTTATCCAACCATTTTAAGGAGTATTACATAATTTAATGAATTCACAACAATAGGGAAGAATGATCATAACACACACACACAAATCAATAACAAAACTATGGGATATAACTTGTAGACCACCTACCTTGAATCTAATGATGAACTCGCTCTTAATCAAAGCCTTAGATCCAGATTAAAACACCCCTTTAATCCCAAAAATATATTCCCCTAAAAAATAGTGGTTTTTAGCTTTGTAAGTATATTAGTGAAACTAAAAACACTTATATTTAAAAGAGAAGCAAAGGATATGATAGACTACCCAGATCATTGATCCGTAACCAATGACACTCCAAACAGCTTAGAAATGAAGGAGATCGACCCATTGGAAGATTTAGTAGAAATGGGGTGTCTCTATGGCTATATGAGGAAGAAATGGAAAGAAATTGGATGGAGATATTAAAATCCTATAATGGAAAAACTATAATATTTCCAACTTTTAATGGGCCACATTGTTTACCTTTACATTTTTCCAAACCGTACACAAACCATGCACAAGACACTATACATGGAAGGTGAGGTTGAATATTTACCTAGGAATCTCCACATAGTTTACAAACCGTTCTATAACCATAAAATATTCCATTGTACAAGGCTACATTGTTTTCCTGGGATGGCCAAACAGTTTACTTAATTGTGCGCCAACCGTGCGCCAAGCATGGTTTGGACCGATTTTCCTTACTCCTATGTTGAAAACCCCTAGAACACCCCTGAGGCTCCCCTTACTCCTGGTAATCATTTCATTAACAAAAATAAGAGATTAAAACAAAAATTTAAAAAAGGAATACCCACTTAAAGATTGGGATGTTACAACCTCCCCGCCTTATAATGGTTCATACTTGAGCCACATTATCAAACATCATTGAGCTTAGATAACAAAGATATTATGCCAATATGATTTACTCTCCATTACCCTTTTATAAGATTCTCTATGAAAATTACAATTTTATGAAAAAATTTAATCCTAAGGTATGATCTTTTCCCGCGGGGCTTCCTCACCATAACCCACAACACAAATCAGATACTCCTCAAGGGACACATCAACTTTAAGCATACATCAACCAATAAAACATCATATTGAAAACTTAGTCTATAGTGCCTAATTCATATCACATGAAAACTTCACAGACAACATCATACCATCATGGAGGAACCAATTGACATCCCATCAGTCTGAACCTCTTCATATCTCATGACCCAAATCACTTGGAATCATCTTTAATCAGTTTTCAAAACTCTAACAGTGAACAAAATATGATATCACCCAAAGGAAAACAAATGATATTTCCAACCACATTTTCTGACTTATGTAGATCCACCACTCTTGTCCCAATGATCCCATTCCATTACCATACATCTAAATTTTTTTCAAATCTCTTAGGAACTAAACATACTAAACCCGTGGGAATGCTCTCTACCAGTGCCAACTTACCCAAACAATGATCACTCAAGTCCCTCCAACCCGACACTGTGATCATTTTATCAAACAACCACTTTTCCGTTATGGTTCTCTCTTCCATCATATATTATTGGGAACCCCATTATAGATGAAAGACCACCTGAATCTCAAATCAACTTTCATAACATACCTAACATGTTCCAACTCGCCGCACCAAAACATCCATAAAAACATTACCTTGTATTATCATATATAATTTCTATTGAAACCATATAGGAGGATATCCATAAACTATCCATTCAAAGAACAATATAAACATGACCTTACTCAAGTACGACGTCATTTTGGAATGGCACTTGATGCTACAACATTAAATTAGAGGGGGGTCACTCTCACCACAACCATTCCTTTTTTCTATTTTTCATTGGACCACCCCAAACTGGTTTGTTTTAGACCAACCATCTTCCAGAACTGGAACCTATCTTCCATAAGAGCTTACAAACTTTAAGAATATCACTATCATCCATTGTGCCTACCGAGATCATTCCCTATCCTTTGGTAGAATTATTCTATCATGTGATCACTACCCTACAAAGAATTATTAGGATCCACTGCCCCCATCAACCTTCCCACCACAAGAACTCATCTCATTCATACACCAAATAAAAAAGTCTAGGTTCTCAGTAAACCCATTCAGAAATTTGAAACATAGTTCTCACCCCAAAACATCCACTAAAGGTGATTTACAAGTTTCCACATATGTCTCCCACTCCAAGATGAGTCAGGAAATCCATGGGTGACTCATTTTGGAACGTTTAGATTCACCATTGGCATGACACTACATCACATGGACAAGGTGCCCTCAAAGTTAAAGACATTCCAACACCACCCAAAGACACTTACCCAATTCAACTTCTTATTTTGTTGGAGTTATAGAACCCAACCCCTCTTTCCACAAACCATTGGCATGTCTCACCACCCCCCTTTGATGACTAGGCATGGGAATCTCAAATTTCATTCGGAACCACCTTGATCCCCATGCCAATTCTTGGCCCAATTAACCACCATAATCAAGTCCCAATAGGCTTCCTTGAGAGACCCAGTGTTCCCCTTACAGGTTCCTCATTGGAATTGCTTTGTCACTACACCAACTCAATGTTCCCCTCTCCACATCCAGGACTAATTTATAATTTCCCACCTTAGGAGTGTCATTAACATTGTTCTCCAAGAGGGATTCCCACCTCACAAATTACATCCGATCACAATATAATCCCTCTAACATAGAAACGACTATCTAGATTTCCACAGAACAAGTAAACTAGCTTTACCCCAAGATCATTCTCGCCTCCATGAATGGATTTCAAGACGTTTGTCGACACCCAATCCATCCTACGGACCTCACCTGAAAACCATCAATGGTGTACATTCCATCATCAAGATCCACACATACCACCCCCGTGAGTGTAAACTCTATGATCTCCCTCATCCAAAAAAAAACTTCAATTAAATTATCATAAATCCAGAGCTTCTCAACATCCCTAGGATGATGTTTAGATGTTGGGAAGGAGCATCACTAGTTGAGGAATGATAAGAAGTTATCAAAGATCACCACCCGCAACATATAAATTGATAATATCACCTGCAAATATGGGAAGCCATGACCTACCATGGATCTCAGGCTTCCCTGATGAACACATCTCATCATCAATTAACCACAACAACTCTACCGTGATTTCTAACCAAGACTCACCACTGCTCTAAGATCATCCTCCAAGAAGCTACAAACCAACATTTCATATGGAGCTACTTCTACCACACCACTCGATCTATTTCAATACGCCCCAATAGTTAAAAACCAAAACATAATGGTCCACCACACCAATCAAACCAATAGTATGTTGCATAAACATGCTTCTCATCTTGGTTTCCCAGAGAGTGATAGATAATTATCATGATCGAAATCACACCTTACCAGAACATGCCTGTATCTTGGCCTCATTAGAGACTTAATGATTTCTCACTTTCCTATGATGACTCTAAACACTGATATTAGTTCCCACAAGAAAACCATAACCTAATCATAGACAAATGCCCAATTACTCACCCAATAATTCCTTTTGGTCAATCAACCTCCTCATCCCAAGGAATTCTCAACATCTCACCCATATACAAACTATTTCTAAAAGGGTTCATAGACACGTGAACACCCTCACCTCGATTGTCACCTTCAAAACAGAATCATCAAACCGCACTTCAAGAACACATATCTCTTCTACTCGAAAACAGCATTGATACCACCATTAATCATCATCCAAATAGATGGGTCAAATATCTATATGATACAACCCTTAGATCAAACCTTACAACGTACCATAATCACTTGGGTTCCCTTCTGAATGAACCAGAGCACAAATATACCATTTTCTAAAACTAGATGGTACTCATTAAATATAAATTCCACCTTTAAAGTGTCTCCCACACTTCATATTCTATGGAACCGGTATCCCTAGGCTAGAATCCAATGAGGTCACCCTTAATTCCCCCAAAACTACCAACACATAACCACAACTCAGACTGTATCACCAAACCATAAAACTTCCCACTATCCCTCTCCATAATCCAAAAAACATATTGAAATTTCCCTACTCACAATGTCACCAAAACCTAGGCACCATCCTTAACATCCAGAATGCACTCCATATGGTTATAACCCATGATTGTTTCCACACTCTCATTACCAAAAAAATGCCTCATGAGATGAAGGACACAAACCTACCAAGGGTAGCCTAATCATATCTCATATATCATATCATAACCATAAAGATATCAAAATAAAAAACAAATGATTCAAACTAGGTAACTCTCAATATCCCCCAAAACAGCCATACAACGGGTCAAACCGACAATACATGGAATTCCCACTACCCTGTTCGCCCAAAGTTCCATCATTACACCTCATTTCATAATTAACTCCACCATATTTGAACCAAATTATTAATATTTTAAACTTTCCATTCACCTAATATTTAGAAAGTCCCTACCTTATTCATGAACATAATCCAAAACAATTTCCTTAATAAACATTTCGATGAATGATCGATAGGGTTTAAAATAAATATGGAAATGATCTTATACCATCATCCTTAAACAACCCACTCCAAATGAACTATTCCCACGATTATCACCACACTTTGAAAACTACCCTATATTATCCTTACCATAGTTCATGGTCAATATGGGGTAAGAAAAATTACATAATAACATTCCTTTCATCAAACTACTTTTTAAATCATTTCCTCTTTTACAACACAAATATTTTCTATTAGGAACATTACCAATTTTACAACTCTTTACAATAATTATTTTAAATCATTTAAACCTTTAATTAGGAACAATTATTTAATAATTCTTTAACTTTTATTTTTATTTAACCATTTACATTGTCTTTATTAGGCACCATTTTCTTTAAATTCCCAAAGGAGTGTAATGCATTATACTATCCATGACCCACACACCCATCCCATGTTTTCATACCATGATGCATGCCACATATATCATTAGGTTACTAAAATGGTGTATGAATGAACAACCTCATACCATTTTGACCGTGAGAAAAATATCTTAAAATTGCCACATCAAACAACATGTGCATCATCCAACGGTGAAATATCATTCAACTGTAACAACACATACCATTAACAATTCTCACCCCGGGTGACTTGCGTTTTCCCTCATACATGGGTAAGCTAATCCAAAGAATGATATCATTAACAAGGCTCGACACATTCTAACATCCTATATACTATCCTAAATAACAAGACACCATAAAATTACTACTATGATACTAATTTGTAACATCCCTAACCCGAGATCCACAAAACCAGTGGCCTGAGCCGGGTAATCACATGAACTCAAACATGCCTCCCCATATTCCTGAGGTTTCCAACAAGTAGATAGGGTCAAAAAATCCACATGGGGATACTATACCCTCCTAACTTGAGTACGCCACAATAGTAAGAAAAACAAATAGAGAAAACAATATGTAATAACTAATAAACATGCATAGCCAAAAATCTCCAAAAACGTGGAACAAATGAAAAATAAACCTTAACCACGTAATATCATGCCAATTGTTCCAAAATGAATGATACCAAAAATAAATACAACCTCATGAATCACAAAAATATTCCTGAATCCAATTATGGATCCTTATCTATGCATATCACAAGCCCGAATCAACTCACTTGCACCGGGACCATGCACTTATCCGAACCTATAATAATGAAGTTTTATCAAGTAACCAATGAGGTAACGATAAGAGTGTGAGTAAAACTCAGTATTCCACCACCAACAATGATTAAAAAAATATCTAATCTAAATATATAGTTCATGTAATAAGAAGTAAAAGGTAAGATAAAAAAATGTAAACTTGGGTTCCATTAGATATCCAAGTACACTTACTCATTTTCTATCTTTAATTTATATTTTCATCATTTATACATTCATCAGTACTTAATACCTTTTCAACATTTATTCCATGTGTTAGGAACATACATCATCTATACACGGTTTCAAGTTAATCAATCACTATGCCTAAGGGATTAAATCAAGTTCCTATATCACTAGGAATACCTCCAAAAATCCCAATTTTCTCACCTCGAAGCATCAGTCTAGGTGGAATGCAACTATTATGGGACTAGAGATCCATCCCATTCCCTAACATGTGCATTATTGGTGGAGATAAAGTATCAATACAACATGACTTGTGGGAGGAGCCTCAGTCCTTCATCCCACACCTCAATCCATATGCACTTGTTTATTCATCCATTCACCACACACAATAATATCATAACCAAAAAAAAACAATACAAGTAATAACCATAATCCATCACAATCACCATGCGAATTAATAATATGTGATAACCCATTAACACATTTACTATTTACATTATATATCCATTTTTACCAATTTCTATTCTCATTCCATAACCAATAAAGTTTATTAAAAAATTTTCTCATACATTTCTGATATTCACCAACTACCATAAATTATCCCATTTATCATTTCTCTAGAATTTTCCCACTTATTCATTTCAAGTATAATTCTTATATTACAAAACAAAACCACTTCACTACCTTAAACCTATTAGGTATACACTATAATTTCCATGTTTTATCCCATTCCACATATTCATTAATTCTCTTATTCAAACCAATTTACATGTTTTTCAATTCATAATCACTTTACAATTTATCACATTCATCATTTCACATATATATTAACCATTTTAGGAATTTCAACATAATTTATATGAAATTAGAAATAGTGTCAATTCACCCAATTAACCCTTTTTAAACCATGCCCAACTACTACTTATGCAACTATCAAAACCCAGGAACAACTATCAATATTTCATTTTCAACTTTACTAAAAATATTCAACAAAGTATCTACATTGTCTCAAGTAAAATCTATAATTAACTTCACCAATATATATGTTCGGGAATGTTATCACACACCATGGGTGGCCCTAAATCATTCTAATCATCCTCAACACATCCTGGGTTTAAATAAATAATTATCCAAAAAAATTTAAAAATATTAATCAAGGTAGTGCATACACAATAATATTAAATATATATATTAACAAACATGAAAAAATCTATAACAAAACAATGGTATATAAATTGTAGACCACCTACCTCAAATCTGATGATGAACACACTCTTAATCGTGGCCTTAGGTCTGGATTAAAACACCCTTTGAATCCCAAAACTAGATTCCATTGGAAAAGAGTGTTTTTGAGATTTGGAAGAAGATTGTAGAAATTAAAAACCCTAATATAGAAAAGAGAAGTGAGGGATGTGATATACTTACCTGGAGATTTTCTCCATAACCAACAGTGCTCCAAACAGCTTAAAAGAAAAGGAGATTGACCCCTTGTAACCTAGGGACTAAATGGGATGTATCTAGGGTGGAAGAGGAAGAAATGGAATGGAAATTATAGGGGGGTCTTAAAATCCCAAAATAGAAGAAACTATAATTTTTTATGTTTCACTGGGCCTCACAGTTTACATATACAGTTTTCCAAACCATATGAAACTTTGGCGGAAGACACTATCCAAGGAAGGTGATTTCTCACGATTACCTAGGAATCTCCACATGTTATAAAAACCGTTATCCAACCATGTGATAGGCCACTGTCCAAGGCTTCAGGGGTTTCCTAGGAAGTTCGTACGATTTACTTAATTGTGCACCAACCGTGCGCCTTGCACAGTTTGGCACGATTTTCCTTCTTCCCATGTCATGATCCCCCAAAACACCCCAGAGGCTCCACATACTCATAAAAAAATTTCATTAACAAAAAAGACATTAAAAAATGAATTCAAATAATTAATACCTTGAAAAATATTGGGATGTTACACTCAACCACTATAACTAAAAGTTCAACTTTCCTTGTATTCACATCCCAATCCCTTTTAATAACATGGTTAATGCCATCCGAATATGTGTAAATAACCTAATAGGAATAAAAATTGATGTGGGCTTTGAAGTTCATAGACTAATCCATTCCAAATATTAGGTCATAGATCTCTATATCATGAATATAGAAATCCCAAACCAATCCATTCCCATCGATTAGTATAGAACACACTAAAAACATAAATTCTCAACACTCCCATTGAATGAGAGGTGTTTGATGTTTCATGATAGAAGGTATCATCCCTAAAAGAAAAATAATATGATCAAATTAAAAATAACAAATAAACGAGTTGGACACACCTGTATCAAATAAGGATTTAATAACTATAGAATTCATGAGCATTATACCTCACAACATCGAATGACCAAATTGACCCTCTTTGATCATCTTCTTCGCACCATAACATTGTTTAATCATGCTCCATTGATCCTTCATTCCTTATTGAGAATATATTTAAAAATGATTCATTTTTATCCTGGAATCACCCTAGATCACTTTGGTCAATGGATGAGAGTTACACTAGTGAGGTCATGCAGTGGAAGTATAAGATGTCAGAGATACATGAGATACCTCTCCAACACCAGATTTTGGAGTTCTAGAATAATAAATATGGAAATGTTCTATATGATTATTTTTGTGACTAAATTAAGGTGTTTCCATATATTCTAACTTCATATTAGTCATATAAATAAACTAAAAATATTTATTCTTGCTATTGGGTCTTCGAGGAATGTTTACTAACTCAGTAGTATAAGCCTGAGGTGAGACAATTCTTTAAGAAATTTTCCCCTCTTATTATTATCCCAAAATTATAGTTACTACATTTCCACTTAAATACAAACTTAATTCCTCCAACATGATTCCTATTAAGATCTCTTTCTACAATATTTTTCCTACTAACCATCCCGGAACAATTTGTAATACATAAGACAACTATTTTAGAGTGAATATCTTGCTACAAACCTGATTAAAAGATGGATTACTTAAAGTACACTATATAATATACCTCTATAGTTAAACAAAATAAGTTCATAAACATAGATGCATAGTCGATTATTGATTGGTTTTCTTTGTTTATGGTTGAAAAATCCATTTTTTGGCTATCTTGAATTTGTGAGGATATTATTATTTTCTGGACAATTCAAAAAAAAACTCTCCCACCTAATACCTTTGTTGAGACAATATTAGATAGATAAATTCAATAAATTATATGAAATACTTTATATTATATGGGGTTACAACATTAATTTTAGCTCATCTGGTGTAATAAATAAATCAATGATTTGATTAATTATATTCAGCCACACTTATGATTTTTATGGATTAGAATCCCCCCAAAAGATGGGTTGATTCAATTTCTAAAACTGTATTGAGTGATCCACTTGTTGAGGTTCCATATTACAATTTCCCTTATAAATGTATTGAAAATCATGGATTATTCTAGGGAAATTATTTTGGTACACTTATACCTTAAGTGAAACCACATTTTCTATATCCTCTTCATACTGATTTTTATGATTGCTACTCAATTCCATTTTCTATAATCAGACCAAAAAACCATTTTGTTAACAATCGGTAGTATCTAAAGGCTTAGAAAATTTCCAATCACTATATTTAACAATAATTAATACAATTATTTTCTAAATCCAACCATTTAAACCATTTATGTAAATCATTAAATACCAAATGAAAAATACTATCATAGTGGGAACTGTCACTATCAATTCAAAATATGTTATAATCTAATACAAACAAAAAATGATGATATTAAACACACCTATATGATTATTAACACACTTTTAATCCTTAACCATCATGGTAGATTGAAGTGAAAAATAAATAGGATAGATACATATCTTTATGCATTAAATTTCAGGTTCCAACATTCATATCTACCTGTGATGATCCCACGATGAAGATAGATAAATTGACCAAGATTGATACCATCTGTTACATATTTCCCCTCTCCAATTGGATTGGGAAGATATTGAGATTCCGCTAACCTTAGGTGACATATTCACAAAGCCATAGGAAAATAAAAAATTATTTGGTCCTAGAAGAATATTGGTGGATGATTTTCTATGAAGAACCACCACAACAAAAGTAAAAAAAAAACCAAACCAACCAAATGATGGATGAGTTATAAAAATACAACTCAAATAGAGTCAAATAGCCAATAAAATTAGAGTATAAATGGCATATTAATATGTACCGAACAAGAATCCAAAATAAATCCAAACATAGGAGCACTAAAGTGGAATCATTCCAATGACACCAAGAGGGATATGCAAGCTCCAAACACTAATTGAGGAGGAAATAATTTTAATTATCCCCTAGATAAATGAAACACAATTCTTTTACATATATCTCAGTATGTAATATCTAAAAATTCACAAAAGTACCCATGTTGGGGTGATTATAAACTCATTAGGTATTCCCCAAAGGCGTACCATCATATTCCACTAGTATAAGAACAACTTATCAAATTTTATATAAAATATAAGAGCACTATATAAGAATTTTATTACAAGGACAAGAAAAGTTTCATGTATGAAAATAATTAAATATGGGTTTTTTATCTTTTATTACAACATGGAATGAAGATTCCTTTCCAAATCCCCCATAATTATGTATGAAACCATACCTCTCTATACTTATGAGTGGTGAGTCATCCTTTCACAAGTTGTCTTCGGTTGAATGATTATATGGTGGGACTTATGGCCACGATCTGTCCCATATAATCCTTTTTAATGGTGTAAATTTCTATCATGATCCATCCCTAAATGCATGTTAACAAATTATACTAGGTATGACATGTTCTCATATCAATTTTTCAATATAAAATATTTTTTTTGAATATAACTATTATCCAATAATTTTATCAAAAAAAAAATGCAAGAATCATTACAATAAACAAGGATTTAGGTAATAAAACAAATATAGTTTTATAGAAAATTATAGAATCATTAATTTAAACACCAAGCCTTTATTTTGAAGAATGTGTAGAATGAGAGAAAATACGCATAAATCACAATGGTGAAATAAATCAAGGAATAAAAAATTAAATCTCTAGATCTAGGCTTAAAAATTCTTCCATTAAATATATCCTTTAATATCTCATCAAGATCCAAAACATTGGGAAAAAATATATTTGTGATAGCATAGATCTACAATATTAGTGATGGATGATTATAAGTTCTAAAGAAAAGGAGGGTAATCAAGGGATTAACATTGATTACAGATCTTTAATGCCCTCTTATTATCCAAATTTTTTTGGATCAATGATAATTTCCAAGGGATACTAATAGAGGATAAATGTTTTAGTGCCTAAGATAATAAAATAAAAGAGAGGTTTATGTGGAATTAATTTGAATTAAAGATGAATTTTTACAGCATTAATTACACATCGCATGATTTAACAAACCATGCACTAGTCTTTATCCTATTACTACATACCAAATAGAGAGTTATATAATCATGGTGCTTGAAAAACCATACACCAGCATTTTGTTTTTACTATCCATAAACCAGAGGGTTATATGCTGGTGCCACAGAGTTTGGAAAACCATACACCAACCATGCACATGCCACTATCCAAAGGCTCCCAAACCACATAGTTTCTCTTGGTAATCCTTATGGTTTGGAACAACCATGTGCTAACTGTGAACCTTCCCAGTCACTCATTCAACATTCTATATGGTCTCCTAGAGATAGTCCACAGTTTTTATTAACCATTCTCCAACTGACAAAACCATAAAACACATCAAAAACACTCTAAAATTTTCCTTGAAACTCCCTGAACTTAACCTGAGCATTATATACCATCAAAAATACAAAATAAAATGGTAAACTACCAGAAACCATGGGTGAAAAATGTTGGTATAACGTTAGTGAATGAATTATACTTGGAATTAATATTGTATAAAAAATGAAATATAATATTCAATCCATTAAATATCATAATAAAAAAATTTAGAGTTGAAAAAATATCTAGACAAAAAACCATCAAAGGGACTTGGAATTCGAATTTGGAGAAAATTTTTTCCATCATGTATTACCATGGAAGAGAATAATGTGGTTTTTAAAGAAAATAAAGCTTATCCCTTGGTACATTAAACTCATTTATATCCATGATCACATAAGAGGATAAGCCGATCAATTATAACTTCTAGAAAAATTTGTCAAGTTCATGATTTGTTCCACATATTTATCATGATGAAGTATATACCTGACCCATTACATGTTTTAAAAAAGGAGGTGGTATAAATAGAACATGAACTCGCTTATCAGATGCATACACTAGAGATCATGGATCATAGAGACAAATTTATACACAACAATATAACTCACCTTGTTAAATTGATTTGGTAAAATCCAAAGTATGAAGAAAAAATTTGGGGGCATGGGGAGGAAATGAAACAGAAGTGCACTCAACTATTCTTAGTTATATATATTATATGAAGATTAGAGGGTAAAATTTCTAAAGGGGGAAGAATGTAACAACCCAATATTATATATATATTGAATTTTCCTTCGGAATAAATAATTCTTGTAATAATTAGGTATATAATATAGTTTAAACACACACAACAACTAATTTTTAATTTCATTGAATGATAAAATTATATTGATAGAATAAGTACATCCATGAGAATTGAAAATATTAAAATGTGTAAATAAATAGTGAAAGATTAAATTAATACAAAAATTTGGATTATCTTGATCCTCAAGATTTACCACAACGATGAATAACACCACAAAAAATATACAACATTAGTAATACAATCATATTTTTAATAATAATAAATGTGGAACCTTGAGAGGAATTGAGGTGAATATAGAATGAAAAAATTAATATGTATTTACAAGAGTTAATATGACCATTGGAATAGTAATATGACTATTGGAATAGTAACCTGATAATTAAATTAGTAACCTAAGAATTGGAATAGTAACATGAAGTTTAGGAATAATAATATTACTATTGGAATTGTAATTTAACATATAAAATAGAATAATGTTATGTATATAATGTATATCTCAAATAAATATAGTGAATATTAATATTATGGTTCCTTAAAATAAATTAAAAAATTAATGTTTTGGAGCATCGTTTTAAAGAATATTTAGTTAAAACCAAAATTGTATATTAAAAATTAAAATTACCAATTTTAGAAAATTATTATATTTTAAAATAAACATCATTTTAAAATTATTAAGTCTAAATTCTCTAAGGATTATTTTTTTATCAATTTTATAAAATAATTTATCTTTTAAATAAATAGTAAAGATACAATTTTTACATGACGAACGTATTTTAATTAGATTATCAAAGAGGTAACAATGACTTAATAAATTCTATATCTTTCGGATCAACCCAAAGTTAATTTAGTAAGAAAAAAGTCATTTTGAAACAATAAAATTAAATTCCAAAACTAGAAATATTTATACAAATTATAAAATAATTAAATATTCCATTAAAATAAAAAAATTTCAATTTTCTACTTTACTTTTTAATAAAATTATGAATTCAATTTTAGAATGATTTAAAATGCCGAAAATTAATTTATTTTTTTCAAATATGACTTAAAATGTGAAGAATATCACTGTTATAACATTTACCATGGAAATTATGTATTTTTTGTATTGTCACATAACAATAACCATCACCTAAATTATAAATACCCCTATAACTCCCCTTGGATAACCAATTATCTATCACTTGTAAGAGGCGAATATTTACCAAAATTATATCTCTTAAGCCTCTTAAAATCTATAGGGACATTCTGGAGTCATTAAACTCCAATCATTCAAGGAGTTTAGTGAATATTATCTCTATTAATTTCAACCCCAAAACTTAAAAAACTATTTAAAGGGTATTTTAAAATTATATTAATGATGTTAGCCTACTATTATGATTATATTTACGACATATTTAAATGTAATACTTATCTTTCATCTTTGATAATGTCTCATTAATGGTCGATTAATAGTCTATGAGAAAATTTACAACTCTCTACATATCTCCACCTTCATGGATGGTTAGCATGAATTATATATAATATAGAAATATGAAATTACATTTATTTTAAGATTATAGAATTAATTTTACTTATTTATAAATAACCATGAACAAATATAATGGAATCAATGAAAGGGAACATAATTTAATAAAAACATGACATCAAAAATTTCACGTTTAACAAAGAGTATTATAAAATAGAACCCAATAATTATAATGTATTATTAGTGAAATAAAGGAATATAATTCGATTTGTATTTCATGTGTTAACAAAAATATATTTATTAAATATTATTTTTAAACAAGAAAAAACATAACATGATTTAAGTTAGGTGATTCTAGATCCTAAGTCATTCTTTTTGTGTTATCTCTTATTTCATATTATTTTTAATATAGATATTTATATAATTATATTTGAAATAACCGTTCAATATTTGTTATTTTTTTATTTTATATGCAAATACATGTTTCTAAAAATGAATTTATTTTACAAAAAACATATCTTTTAATCAGCTTGATCAGTTTATTTCTCAGAGAAGAATGATTTTTATGACAAGATATGACCTCAATTCTTCATTGGGGAACAAAAAAGTCTACTCTTTAAAGAATTATTTTTGAAATATTTATAAAACAAATTTAATTCCATGGGTTTATTTGATGACTATGATTCTTATATGTTCATTTTTCATATTGCATGAATCATTATGTGAATTTTATGGTGTTGTTGGTGGGATTGATATTATATGACCATTTAATTCATTATGTAATGTGATATATATCATGAGATTATGTATATTATTCTTGAACATGGTGGTAGCTTTTTCCACAACTATGATGTATTGATTTATGTGCATATGTTATGTGGGAACATGAAGATATATTTTTTTCACAACTAGTTGTGGTATTTGAAACATATATTAAAATGTTTTATTTTTATAAATATTATACATTCCATAACACTTTCATATGATTCCATCATTATCATGACGATGAAACCATGCTTATGGTTTGATGATGATGATTATGACCACCCGTATACTATTGATTCATGCCTTTTATTACATCTATTTTACCCCTCCCTTACTGAGATTTTATCTCACCTATTTCATTGGTGTGTATATTTAGGTGATTACATGTATTAAGGAGAAAATTAGATATTTATGTGGGATATGAATGAATAAATAAATAGTTTTATTTTTTGTTATTTACAATTGATGTACGAACCTATTTTTCATAAGATAATAAACCTATCAATCCAAGAGTATATTATTATTATGTTATTTATATTAAAAAGTAATTTAATAGTCATATAATAAATTTTTTGGTTTCTATAGATAGGTTTAATAGTGTGGGGATGGAAAATGGTAAATTATCAATTTAAGGTTTTACCCTTACATATTGGGAGCTCTCTACCTAAGGGATACAATAAATATACGTTAATTGTTACATATTGGTACTAATATATTTAAGGGTTACAATCTTTATTAAAATTAATGGATGGTTCTTAAGGGTTTACATCTAAAGGTAAGATTTAAGGGTTTATTTTTATATAATGGAACCCCCATACATAATGGGAATAAATTTTCCAAATTTTGGAATGATATCCGATAGGAGGAAGAATATACTGTGATATAGGGATTCATACATCATTCCATGTTGTATTGATATATATCTAGAGGGGGAGTCATACTGTGAGGCACTTGTTCCCATATTAACAAAATAATTATGAATTTATTATATGAAATATTAAAGGGGTATTTTTTAAATTTTTTCCAATAATATAGTGATAATTCCCAATATTATTCTCCCATTGATCTTTTTATCCATAATTGAGATCATCAAATATTAATAGATCTTAATTTTGTTTATCATGGGGAGGATCCACAGTTATGGAATGATTACCCTGGTGTTTATTTCCAATTCCTCTAATCATTTTATTTATATCTATTTATTAAAACCTAAATTAAGGATTTTCATTGATCATAAAATTTGTTTTTATTAACTATGGATCAACCACAGTTTCTCAGTGAGTATAGTTTCATTAAATCCAAATTAGATAAGTAGCCTTAACATTACTACACTTCTTACTAATTTGGTAATTTTATATTTGTGTTTTATGACTATGATTATTTCTAATAGGATATGATTATTTTTTATCTCTTCCAATGAATTTAGATTTTCATGTGTCATTTTAATAGTTAACAAGGACCACATAGCTTTCTAAATGGTTTTCTGCTGGATCCATGGTTATACGAGTATCGTTGACCCTATTTTTTTATTTTTTTCTGGCATGAGTTGGTATATAATGTTAAAGGGGTTTTAATTTTTTAAATAGTGGATTATTATTATTTTGATGAAAAAATGGATTCCTTATGGTAATTATTTAATATTATATTTCATGTTCTAATGTGTGATATCTAGTTAGGGTATAGAAGTGATATTTCAAAATTATTGAGGATTTCTAAATTTTTTATAAATAGTATTTGACTTGGATTATAAATTGGATTTTATATTTTAAGGGAAATCCAAAATGGAATGGTTTGAGACTGATTTGGTTTATAGACCTTGTTTTGGTAACACCCAATCTTATAAATATTGGTTTCCTTGGATATGAATCCTGATAATGATTTCCTAGTAGGTTGTTCTTATTTCATGTCGATACATTATTTTAAATGAACCCATTATGATGTTTTGGTGTTATATGTGGTTGTATAGACTATTGGAAAATAAGGTATGTGAGTCTGACCACTAATGTTAGGCTTCTAGTAGCAAAGTGTCCAAGAGGGTTATAATTGATGTAAATGACAACTTAGAGGGTAGAGATGGGTGGAATATCATAAATTTGAGAAAAAATTCCTATTTACATGAATAGAGGTTGGTATATCTACTTGTTTAAATAGGTATAATAGTGATCTTTCTAGGTTATGATAATCATTGGATGACTAAGTGGTGTGACACATGGGTTTGGGTGAAAACTCCGTCCATTGTGAATTGGTTAGGTGGATGAATTTGGTTATTGTGAATAACCTTGAGAGTTTGGTAAGGGATAATGTACAAACCATAACTATGCTAAATTTATACTTGGTATGTGTTGTTGTACTAGGATTGTATTATTTATCCTACCTTATGAATTGTCCTTATGGAATGACATGTATTCCATATGAGATCAATCCTGAGTGAGAGGGTGTAATTAGGGATATGATGTGATTAACCATGGGATCCACCTAGTGGTGGTGTGTAGAGACCCAAAGCTTGATGAACATGGACATTAAATTACTTTTGAGGAATACTTAATACATAACAAAAACAGACACACAAGGATCGTAATATTTTAGTGTCTTCAGAAACTCGGAATATAATCTTCAAATCATGGTGAAAGATCTTTAACATCTCCATTAATGACCTTCCCTTTTTTTACCTAAAACCTTTCTTTAAATCCTGGGGAAAAGAAAACATATAAAGGGTGAGCTTAAATGCTCAGTAAGGGTAAGCATAGAGAACATAAAATAATCCTTAGACATTTGAATGTAAATAATACATGAGCATAAAATCCAAACATCAAAATCGTGAGCAATGACATAAAACATGACAGTACATAAGGCATAGATCATGAAGAAACATTAATCATGATAAATTAGCATGGGAATAAAACATGTAATTGTGGAAACCATTAAGCACATGATATGATTTCCATAGTAGCCAAGGAATTACTGCCATGACCATCTTAGTGGACAAAGTCCCTTTCTGAATCGAGTTCACTCCTCGTTTCAGTCCTATAACACTGAACCGGATTAACATACCGTTCCAGCCATGTCAATCTCATGAGATATAAATTTTTACACAATTCATTAGAGGAAGATATAGGTCCCACCCATCTCATAATGAAATCATTCTTACTTGTGCCAAAAAATAAACTTAAAACATTCATCATAACCCAAAGAATAAAATGGGTTTCATAAACATCATCCCATCATCACATAATCCATATAAATAAAATGGATATTTCATCATAAGAAAAATGAAACCATGTAAATCATAGAGACATTAAACTTGAAACATACACATATGAAATAATGTCATCTTAGATAGACAATGTTTTTTATAAAACACTTGAAATGAATTCTTGAGGAAAATATCCTTTCTTCTTTAAAATCATTTTCTTTTCATGAAATGTCATGTATTTTTAAAAGAAAAGGATTTTACTGAAAATATTCATGAAATATTTTGGAGGAATCTTCATGAAAATAAGGCATTATAAAACCGTAAAAATCCTTTCATGTCATATTAGTTAAAAAAATAACATTCTTCTTGTACTTTTGTCGGAAAAGTCAAAAAGTACCACGTAAAAGAATGATTCCTTACACACCATGTAGTAAAAGTGAAAAATGGGAAAAAAGGACTTTAAACATATATGAATCCATTTTTAGAAAACAGGTACATGGATTATAAATATAACCCCAGTGAATACTTACGAAAAAATAATCTCGTATAAGAGCGAGATTGGAATAGTTATCCCGTAACTTTTGTCCGATATGCTTCGTACGTATCCGAACCTCCTGTATAATGATTTAAATAATGTTATTGACTTATTAAAGAATCATTTTCATTGTTATGATATCATATATGGTTCACTTATGACTTTATATTACCCGTTCTTTTGTAAGTTCCATGTTAATGTAGCGTTTTGGGTAAAATCGTTTTATTTATCGTACATGTTTGGACTTGTTGTTCTTGATATTATTACTTATAACATGATTTAATTAATTCAAAAATGTAAAACATGATTTATATGTAATATATATTCAGCATATACAAATATATATATATATATATATATATATATATATATGATATATCGATAAATGGAATGAAATACACCGTTCATGGAGACGGTAGGTCGTACGTACGCATGAACGCTGTTTTCGTTTCTTATTGAATTGAATGGAATTAAGTAGATGAAATACATATATATATAAATAAATCCAGTATCATTATTATGTAATATATTTAATGATTACTTATTATATATACTTTATAATCATTAATGAATGGTTAACATGGAGAATGAATCTCATCCCGTCGTGGAGACGGCAGTCCGTACGTATGCACGAGCGATGATATCATTCCCATGATCGTGGAATTGTATTGAAGTGTATGTATAATATTTCAGAATCAAAATAAATTTAAAATAATCATATATAGTCATCTATTTACACCATTATACCTATCCAAGTAAGGTGGTGGTCGAAAACAGATTATACCACGGCGTGGAGACGGTATTTCGTATGTACGCACGCGCGGTGATTTCATTTTTCGTAGGATGGATAGATGGTGAAATAGGGTTGTTTCATACTTATAATAACATATCAGTATATGAGTGACACTTATGTTATTACTTCATAATGAAACAACTAAATAAGAATAAGTTGAATAAGAAATAAAGTTGAAATAATCCGTAACGGACATTACCTCTTCTTTGAAGCGCCTCTTCTTAACCTCCTCTTAGGGCACTAAAGAAGGTCTTTTAAGAATACCAGAACCTCTAGGATGTTTCTATGGAAGTGGAGAAGAGAACCTGGCATGGTGTGGTAGAGATTGAAGGCTCAAGGTGGTGTGATGAATAGAGGGAGGAGATGCCCTTTTATAAGGGAGAAGAGTACCACCTTTCGAAATATAAGAAATATTAGTTTATATTAAATCCCAACCACACATAAAAACTTTCAAAATGACTCATATACGAATATTAGATGAGATAGAGTTTTAATATCATTAAAAAATAAAATTTAGACATGTTAGGATTTTATTTTAAACATTATCAACTTGATTTATCCTTATTTATCAATTTAATTTTATTTGCGGTAATAATATTCTAAATTTTAAATTATTATAAATAATTACATACGTGTTTTTAATTTTCCATAATTTGAAACTATATGACGTTGTAGACTATATAAATTTTAATTTATAATTTTTAAAAAAATTTGTGATTTTTAAACAATTTTATAATATGTTATTTTTATAAAATAACAATAGTGTCAATTTTGACACTATTCAATTATTTGAATTTAAATAAATTATATACAGAAGATATGTTCGAACTAAAAGCATTAATAGGTTCATAAAATTTTATATGTGTCTAGAAAATTATTGGAGCACATTAAATAGTTCATATAATATTTATTTTAATATTTTTAAGATCATTTATTTGATATTTCAATCAATAAAATAATTTTAACATCACTATTGTGTCATAATTAATGATAATTATTTAATCCCTAAAAATTATAAATAAATTCATATGATGTATATAATTGTATTATATTTTTTGAGACTATTCATGTTTGATGTTTCAATAAGTTTATCACTAAATTGAAATTATTATACTTATAAGATTTAAGAAAGTGACATGTTGTCACTTTCTTTGATTTTAATAATAATTAATTTATTTTCATGGCAAAAAGTCCATTAAATGTATCTAATCCAACCCTTAGGTGATATGGGTCGACGTTTAGTCATCCAATAATATTTTGGCAGGTGTTAGGGTAATTTTATAATCTTATATTTACCCTTAATTACGTGATTTACCTTTAACTATGGTAAATAAAATTGACCGTAGTTACTATTCATAATGCCCAAAAAAAAAGTAGCTTATTAACATAATTTGGACCCACTGATTCCTAATATGGAATCCATTTTTCCAAATTCAATACACAAAAGTTTCAGAAATTAAATTAAAATTAATCCCGTTGTCGAAAGAAAATGGGTTTTGGTTAAAACATTGCAAAAGATTGAATTGATTTAACCTACGAATTCCAGATAAAATAAATGGTAATGAAATAAATTATATTAAATGGTAAAAATATATCCTATTTATACATTAAAACCATTAAATATTATAATTTAACCATATAAATTATTACGATGAAAAAAGTTGTTTTTAATTAAAATATAGGGTGTTTTTACTATTAATTAAAATATGAAAGCTATCAGAAAAATATCAAAACTTTATCCAATGTAAATTTTTATATCCTGATTAAAAAGAAGAAGATTATTTTGTAATATTGAACTTATAAACATGTCAAAAACTAGATTTAATGTGGGTGCTCCATCAAAAGGCGGCAAAACTGCATTTTTTGAAAAATACATATTTTACCTGAAAAATTTATTTTGTTCACATAAAATGTTTTAGAAAATTTATAAGATGACTAATAATGTTATAAAATTAAAAATTTAGTTAATACTATTCGTAACGGCTAGTCCATAATAATATTATAATAATATATCGTTGTTTAGTGAAACCTGGTATTGCGTACAACACACACTATCGAGGAAGGTCGCGATTGCGTGTAATGCAAGCCAAGTTAGGGTTGCATGTTGTGAAAGACTCCTTTGTTGTTTCGTTATAACAGAATCCAAGAATTTTTCATTTATACATTGAATATATATATATATACACTCAATGTTGCGTAGAATGACTATTATCAAACGAATTTGAAATTGTGTGTAACATAATCTAAGAATAGTGTTGTGTATACTGCAAGCTAATACGGTGTTGCGTATAATACAAGATAATCTTTTTTTAGCATAAAACACATAACATCAACTAAATTAAAAAGAATACATATCATAAAATATCGGGTTGTTACATTCTACCCCCCTTAAAATGAATTTCGCCCATGAAATTCATCGAGGTTATACATGATTTTCTACTTGAAAGTTTCTTTAATTGAAACCCACATCGTAAAATGAAATACCAAAACATAACTTTAAAAACTAAAGTATGAAATGTAACGGTTACCCAAATTAACTAATCATTGGGTTTCCACATAGGAGAACATATGTGAAAATATGGATATGGAAGAGAAATCTAACCATCATGTTCTGATGGAGAGTGGTAGAGAGCATGGCTATGAAAAATCCAACAATCACAAAGCCATAGATTTGTGATGATATAAGGTACCATATGATTCATCGGATATAAGGGCACTAGGACAACATTTTTGGTTTTCAAGGTCATTTCCCTAAATTTGATGAATTAAAAGAAATACTTACATGATTTTGGTACAATCTCACTATTGTTTGTGAATTGAACAATTTAAACTTCATCTCTTAATGAAATGATGTTGAATTTGTTATTCGTGAAGCGTTAGCAGATCATGTGATAGAATGATGGGTCATTCCATCTGTTTCAAACAAAAGGTTAGAAAAAGTTATAAGTCCATCTTATGGTGAGATTAATCGTATATGGTTCTAAAAATGGACTTATACTTTATTTATGATACATATTAATAAAATAAAACTACTTTCCACTAACGAGGGACTTCCTATAGGCCAGTGGTAGGAGATAAAGGCCTGTCGCACTTCGGTTGTGGGTTCGATTTCCACAGCCTTGTCTGACGCGACGGGTTGTCGCCCATCCTGCAGGTTGTCTCTTTTTCTAAAACTACATTATAATAAAATTCCTGCAATAATATTGAATAAAAGTCCTAGCCTTAAACAATACTATCTGATGTCTGACATAACCCTTTCCAATCTTTAGACTTATCCAAAATACATCTGTCCAATCTCATAGTGTACAGAAAATGATTACTCGAAAGCTCACATAACAAGAATGTGAATAACATCATTTTATCATACGATATATCTTGTTGGTCACATTCCAAACATGTGAATTCCTTAATCATGTGTTCTCTTGAAACAGAAATTACCGTAGAACCTTAGTGAAAACATGAATGTTGTCAAAAGGCAACTCTTTCCACATACCAAAATCGCAAAATTTCTATATACTCAAACCATGATATAACTTTTTTCCTTTTATCAGTCATGAGCTCATTTCATTTTCTATTTATCCCATCATTATGTGATTATCATCTGCTTTCCAAAAACATTTCAATCACTTTTCATGGTTACCGGTACCATATTCTTATAGAAAACCACAATGGACCAATACATAAATATTCCAATATTCCATGATACTATATACAACATTATTTTGGAATCCCATTACAAAAACACTCAATCATTCCACCAAATCATTGTCATATTCAACATCGCCAATAGTGATCGCATGTGACTTCCCTTTTTCCTTTCCCTTAAGTGGTTTCTCATGTCGATCATCATTAACCCTTGGATTATGGCATTGATTAGAATAATTCCCCATTTCATTGCACTTGAAGCATTGAAGTGTTGGTGGTGTGTTCTCTGCAATATTTTATTTATCATTAGTAACCCTTTTTCTATTACTTCGACACTCAGCTGCTCGATGAGCTTCTTTTACACACTTAAAACATTTTCTAGTCCCTTTAAGACAATATCCACCATGCTTCTTTCCACACTTTGAACATAAGGAAACATTCATCTTATTTTCACCATTATTCTGATATTTCTCCTTGAACATAATCGTTCATTTCTTGTCAATACCATGAGATGGATATGCAATACCAACTTCCATTTATACCTTGATAGCACAACGCACAATTTCTTCATTGCTATTGAAGTCTCTTATAGCTAATTCCCTTCGAAGACTTGGTTTTAAGCCACTTAAGAATCGATCAACTTTACTTTCAGGTTGGATGATAAAGCCAGATGCATACCTTGAAAGACTTGTAAAATTCTCTTTGTATATACCAACAGATTCATCATCCTTTTGCTTTAGTTCAAGAAACTCCTTCTCCATCCCTGTTCAAAGAATACTAGGGAAGTACTTATTGTAAAATAAGTCCTTGAACTCGTCCCATTCCATGGACTCAATTTCATCTCTTGGCCTTGTATTCTTGATAAGATTCCACCGTTGATCAGCTTCACCTTCCAAACGATACACTACTAAGATGACTTTATCATGTTCATAACATTGAAGAACTGAAAATATCTTTTCAGTGGTACTGATCCATTGTTCAGCAACAAGTGGATCATAAGACCCACTAAAATAAGGAGGACGGTGCCTCATGATAGACTCAATAGAATATTGTTCCCTTCTCTGCTCATTTGGAAGTACAGAATGATTCATAGCTTGTGTAAGTATAACAATAAGATTTTGAACTCCATCCCCCATAACATTGTTTTGTTCAGGAGGACAATCATTGCATTGTCCATTACATTGACCAACACAGTTTCTTCGGGTTCCAGCCATCGTCTAAAACCCAAAAAGAATAGTGTGAGAGGCAAAAGTCATGCTAGGGAAAACAACATAATAAAGGGGGAGTAACTTCAATATCTAACATCTTAGGTTTAATTATTATATTGTTACCGTAATTCTAGGATTATAACCTATACTTATACTTAACCTTAGGGACATCCCTAGACATACCTAAGAAATATCTATAGGGATCTCACTACAGTTCTCACATCGTAGTTTCCAAAGGTTGACTAAACCTTTCCTCTGATACCAACTGTAGAGACCCAAATCTTGACGTACATGGACATTACATTACTTTTGCGGAATACTTAATACATAAAAAAACAGACACACAAGGATTGTAATAGTTTAGTGTCTTTGGAAACTCAGAATATAATCTCGTAATCGTGTTTAAAGATCTTCAACATCTCTATTAATGATCTTCCCCTTTTGTTTTCTTACCTAAAACCTTTCTTTAAATATTAGGGAAAAGAAAACATATAAAGGGTGAGCTCAAATTCTCAGTAAGGGTAAGCATAGAGAACATAAAACAATCCTTAGACATTTGAATGTAAAAAAAACATGAGCATAAAATCTAAACATAAAAATCATGAGCAATGACAAAAACATGGAAGTACGTAAGTAATAGATCATGAAGAAACATTAATCATGATAAATTAGCATGGGAATAAAACATGTAATTGTGGAAACCATTAAGCACATGATATGATTTCCATAGTATCCAAGGCATTACTTCTATGACCATCTTAGTGGACAAAGTCCCTTTCTGAATCGAGTTCACTCCTCGTTTCAGTCCTGTAACACTGAACCGGATTAACTTACCCTTCCAGCCATGTCTATCTCATGAGATATAAATATTTACCCAATGCATTGGAGGGAGACATAGGTCCCACCCATCTTATAATGAAATCATTCTTACTTGTGCCACAAAATAAACTTAAAACATTCATCATAACCCAAAGAAGAAAATGTGTTTCATAAACATCATCCCATCATCACATAATCCATCTAAAACAAATGGATATTTCATCATAAGAAAAGTGAAACCATGTAAATCATATAGAAATTAAACTTGAAACATACACATATGAAATAATGCCATCTTAGATAGAAAATGATTTTGATAAAACACTTGAAATGAATTATTGAGAAAAATATCGTTTCTTCTTTAAAATCATTTTTTTCACAAAATTTCATGCATTTTTAAAGGAAAAGGATTTTATTGAAAATAGTCATGAAATATTTTGGAGGAATCTTCATGAAAATGAGGCTTTATAAAACCATAAAAATCCTTTCATGCCGTATAAGTTAAAAAAATAACATTCTTCTTGTACTTTTGTCAGAAAAGACAAAAAGTACCTCGTAAAAGAAAGATTCCTTACACACCATGTAGTAAAAGTCAAAAATGGGAAAAAAGGACTTTAAACATACATGAAACCATTTTTAGAAAACATGGACATGGATGATAAATATAACCCCAGTGAATAATTACGAATAAACAATCTCGGAAAAGAGGTAGATTGAAATAGTTATCCCTTACCTTATGTCCGATATGCTTCATACGTATCCGAACCTCCTGTATAATGATTTAAATAATGTCATTGACTTATTATAGAATCATATTCATTGTTATGATATCATATATGGTTCACTTATGACTTTATATTACTCATTCTTTTGTAAGTTCCATGTGAAAGTAGCATTTTGGGTAAAATCGTTTTATTTATCGTACATGTTTGGACTTGTTATTCTTGATATTATTACTTATAACCTGATTTACTTAATTACAGAATGTTAAACATGATTTATATGTAATATATATTCATAATATACATATATATATATGATATATCGATAAATGGAATGAAATACACCTTTCATGGAGACGGTAGGCCGTACATACGCATGAACATTGTTTTCATTTCCTTATTGAATTGAATGGAATTAAGTAGATGACATATATATATATATATATATATATATATATTAATCCAGTATCATTATTATTTCATATATTTCATGATTACTTATTATATATACTTTATAATCATTAATGAATGGTTAACATGGAGAATGAATCTCATCGCGTCGTGGAGACGGTAGTCCGTACGTACGCAGGAGCGATGATATCATTCCCATGATCGTGGAATTATATTGAAGTGTATGTATAATATTTTAGAATAAATATAAATTTACAATAATCATATATAGTTATCTATTTACACCCTTATACTAATCCAAGTAAGGTGGTGGTCGAAAAAATATTACACCACGACGTGGAGACGGTATTCCGTACATACGCACACGCGGTGATTTCGTTTTCCGTAGGATGGATAGATGGTGAAATAGGGTTATTTCATACTTATAATAACATATCAGTATATTAGTGAGACTGATGTTATTACTTCATAATGAAACAACTAAAGAAGAAGAAGTAGAAGAAGAAATAAAGTTGAAAGAATCGGTAACGGACATTACCTCTTCTTTGAAGCGCCTCTTCTTAACCTCCTCTTAGGGCACTAAAGATGGTCTTTTACTAAAACCAGAACCTATATGATGTTTCTATGGAAGTGGATAAGAGACATTGGCAGGGTTTGGCTGATCTTGAAGGCTCAAAGTGGTGTAAGGAAGAGAGGGAGGAGATGCCCTTTTATAAGGGAGGAGAGGGGCACCTTTGGAAATATAAGAAATATTATTTTATATTAAATCCCAACCCCACATAAAAACTTCCAAAATGAATCATATCTAAAGATTAGATGATATAGGGTTCTAATCTCATAAAATAATAAAATTTAGACATGTTAGGAATTTATTTTAAACATTATCAACTTGATTTATCTTTATTTATCAATTTTATTTTATTTGCGGTAATAATATTCTAAATTTTAAATTATTATAAATAATTACATATGTGTTTTTAATTTTCTATAATTTGACACTGTATGAAATTTTAGACCATATAAATTTTAATTTATTATTTTTAAATATTTTTGTGATTTTTAAACAATTTTATAATATGTTATTTTTATAAAATAACAATAGTGTCAATTTTGACACTATTAATTTATTTGAATTTAAATAAATTATATAAAGAAGATATGTTCAAACTAAAAGATTTAATAGATTCATAAAATGTCATATGTATCTAGAAAACTAGTGGAGCACATTAAATAGTTCATATAATATTTATTTTAATATTTTTATGATCATTTATTTGATATTTCAGTCAATAAAATAATTTCAACATCACTATTGTGTCATAATTACTGATAATTATTTAATCCCTAAAATTTATAACTAAATTAATATGATATATATAATTGTATTATCTTTCTGGATACTATTCATGTTCTAAGTTTAATTAAGTTTATCACTAAATTAAAATTATTATACTTATAAGATTTAATAAAGTGACATGTTGTCACTTTCTTTGGTTTTAATAATAATTAAATTATTTTCAAAGAAAAAAGTCAATTAAATGAATATAATCCGACCCTTAGGTGATATGGGTCGACTTTTAGTCATCCAAGAGGATTTTGGAAGGTGTTAGGGTAATTTTATAATCTTATATGTACCCTTAATTACCCGATTTACCTTTAACTATGGTAAATAAAATTTGCTGTAGTTACTATTCATAGTGCCCAAAAATAAAAAGTAGCTTATTAACATAATTTAGACACACTGATTTAAAATATGGAATCCATTTTTCCAAATTCAATACACAAAAGTTGCAGAAATTAAATTAAAATTAATCCCATTGTCGAAAGAAAACGGGTTTTTGGTTAAAACATTGCAAAAGATTGAATTGATTTAACCTGCGATGTAAAGACCCGTAAAATTCAAAGGAATTTTTTTTTCTAATTTTCTTTGGGATTTTACAAGAACACAGTTTCTGACGGCGCCTGATTCCGAGGCCCGGTGTGCCCGAAATCAATTTCCGAAGTTTGGCTCGGGTACGTTCAGTGAACGAACGAGCGGGTTTTTCTAACTTTTGAACCGGTGCTCGGAATCGAATTCCGAGGGCACCAATGGAATCGAAGCACCGGTTTTTACTTAGAAACGCCTCTTCTGGAGTTGCATTTTCTCAGTTGTGGTTTTTAATTTGTGGGGTTTAAGTTAAGAAATAAAATAAAGTTGTACGACAATTTTATTTCATTTCACTTAAAGCCACATAAAGACCACTTTAAGCTACTTAAGCTGGGTTGAAGCGGATAGGGTGCAATTCAAAATATCCTACCCACTTGGTAGGATATTTGTGAGGTTGGACCCACACGAGCCCCGCCTTTTCTTTTCTTCTTAAGTAACGCACCCGCACCCCCCAAATAAACGATGTCAATCGACGCGTTTACTTTTTTTCTTAACGCCTCTATTTAATTGGGCAGTTAAGTTTTACTATTAATTCTTTGAATTAATTTCTTGTTACATACCTTTGTTTTTCAAATTCTTTAGTTGATAATAAAATAAGATGAGGACTTATTTTATTATCTGGTCGTTGTGTTAAACTTTGGAGAATCTCTAAAGATCTTCATCCTCCTTCGCGAAGAACGCGAAGTACGCGAAGAACACCGGCCTCCGACGAAGGGCGATGAAGAACGCCAAACCCCTCGGAGATCGACGACGTGACGCCAACGACTCTCCTCCCGCGACGTTCTTCTGCGATGTTCCTTATTCCGCAGAAAATCTTCGAACATCCGTTCAAGATCGTCGACGCGACGCCTTTCCGTGACGACGCGACGCCCTTCCACAACGCAACAATCCTCTTATTCCGCGACGGCCGATTCCGAGAAGAACTCCCATTCGACGATCATGAGGTAGGGTTTTTAATTGAGGATAATAATACCCTTTTTCCTCAGATGTTTCCTTTTGAAAATAAAGAACGCGGATCAACTCAATATTAAGTTGATCCGCGGGAAGTTTGGTTATGGGGTGAGTATTCTTGATTGCGGGAAATCAGTAGGGGTTTTGTTTGTGAAAGAAAAATTTTATTCCGTGGTTGTTTCCTTTCAAAACAATGAACGCGGATCCAGAGTACAATTTTAATTTATTAAAATTGTACCTTGTTACATTTTCATATGATAATTTATTTTCTCCCGACTGTTATCATCTAACGTGGAGGGTGCAGGCCAAACAAACACGGCCCGAAAACCCTCCGAAGTTCTTCGTTGATGCGCGGATTGGCAGGCGACGACAAAACATGCCGCAGGGACGATCCGTTGCTTCTGCAGTGAAGAACGGGACCCAGGAGGAGCTTCGGCGCAGACGGGAAGGAAAACGGACCACCAGAGCAATTCTGGTGGCCCGTGGAAGCCACCGACGGCGCGAGTCACCGCGGCTGAAGCCACGATGGCGATGGCCAGCAGACCCGCAGCTAGACGGGTCCAGCTCACATGCACGGGACGCAGCAAAATTCCACGTCCGCTGACTCCAGCGCGGCCCCACGTAGGGTCGCGACACCATCTTCCCGCGGGGGCAGCGCCCCGCGGCTCCTTCGCTCGGCCACTCGGCCGAGCCGAGCCGGGCCGGCCCAACCAGCCGGGTCGCGCCCTGGCAGGACCGGGCCGCGCCGAACCGGGTCCGACCCAGACCCGGGTCGGGTCAAACCGGTTCGGGCCAACCCAGGGGGGGTTGGGCCGGGTCGTCCCAGGCCCAGACCCCCCGTCTTCGGACTATTTTCGGTCTTTTACCCATATCATGAGCTTCGGGCCTCCGAACAATGATCCGTTAACTGCGATGCGATCCTTGGATCGAGACGGTTATTTCGGTATATCGCACTCAAGGTTTTGGAACACTTTGGGTTCGGCCGGGTTGGTTCGGATACGAAACCAACCGGGCCCTCGGAGCGGAAACGCTCATATTTTGAGCTCCAGACGTCCGATTGACGTGCCATCGACTTTTTTGGTTTCCTCTAAGTGAGATGGATCTTTTGGCTTACTCCGCTCGAGGTTTGGATGTCGTCGGAGTGTGGTCGAGTTGGTTCGTTCACGAAACCAACCAGGCCCCTGGAACGAAAAAGCCAATAAGTCACAGACCGGGCGTCCGATTGACGCGCCGTCTGTCTTGTTGAATTCCTCTTGATGAGATGGAACTTTTGGAATACTTCGCCCGAGTTTTGGTTGCTGTTGGATAATGGTTGGGTTGGATTGTACTCGAAATCCAACCGGGCCCCTGGAATGGAAAAGCTGTTATCTTTCAGACCGGACGTCAGTTTGACGAACCGTCAGCGGCGTTGGTGATCACGTTGAGAAACGGTCCCTTTGAGTATACCCAACGGGAGCTCGGGGTACAATTGAGATATGACCGGGTTGGTTCGCACATGAAACCAACCGGGCCCCTAGGACGAAAAGGCTAGTAACTCACAGACCGGGCGTCCGATTGACGCACCATCTGTTGCGTTGAGACCCCTGTGATGAGGCTGTCCTTTGAGATACTTTTTCGTGGAACCTTTTGTTACATATAGTATCAACCAGCAGCTCATGGAGCGGACCCTCCGGGAGACGAGCATGCGGAGTACGGAGACCGTGTAGCCGGCTGAGACCTGGCGACTGCTTGACCGATCGACTCGGTGAGTTTCGGATAGTCCAGTGGGGAGCGCTTGGTTGTAGCGGCAGACCCACGGCAGAGGAGCACTTAGTTGTAGCGGCAGACCCGCGGTACTCAACAGAAGGAGTACCTCTGGAGGCTATGAGGGGGAGCGCTTGGTTGTAGCGGCAGATCCATGGCGGAGGAGCGCTTGGTTGTAGCGGTAGACCCGTGGTACTCAACAGAAGGAGTATCTCTTGAGGCTATGAGGGGGAGAGCTTGGTTGTAGCGGTAGACCCATGGTGGGAAGCGCTTGGTTGTAGCAGTAGGCCCATAGTACTCGACAGGAGGAGTACCTCAGCAGTCTTAGGTTAGTGAGCAGTACCTCGGAGTCGTGACAAGACCACTGTACACTCTAGAGACAGAGCTCTTAAGCAATTACAGTTTCAATAATAAAAAAATCATGGTTTGAGCTGAGTCTATGACCTTTGTGTTTCCTCATGATTGAGATGGGTTATTTGATAACTTAGGTATATGTATGGGCATATACCTGGGTAGTGGTTATCCGTTGATTTCATAACCCTTGTGTTTCCTCATGATTGAGATGGGTTACTTGATAATTTAGGTGTATGAATGGGCATATACCTAAGTAGAGGTTATCTGTTGAGATCTTCTTTGTGTTTATCCTTGTTGGTTTAAGTGAGACCTTGATGGTCTCGGGGTCCCTACTGAGTATCGTTATACTCACCCCTGCAAGGGCTATGCCCGCACCTCGTTGTGTTGGTTGCAGATGACGGGAAGTGCTGACGGAGGCGGAGTGTTCGAGGACTGGACGGTACCCGTAGGTGGACTACACGACGAGTCAGTACCCGGAGGTGGACTTCACGATGAGACGACACACAAAGGAGGTTGACGGGTGAGAGCGTTGAGGAGGCTATATGTACCTACCCTTCAGGTAGGATCCGTGGTGGACAACCAGGAGCTGCTCCATCTGTACCTACCCTTCAGGTAGGATCTGAGGAGGATGACCCAGGAGCTTCTTCCTTTCTTCTAGATGTTGTACTTTGTTCAGTTGTAGTTGTACTTTCATTTGGGTTTGTATTCTGGCCCATTTACTTTTCAGCACTTCCTCTTGTACTTAGTGTTTTACTTCGGCTTGTACTCTGTGGTGTTTTCTTTACTTTTATAAAGGCAATGCCTTCCCAGTTATCGGGATTTACGCCTTTGGTGCTAGTCGCCAGCCCCCGGCCTATGGAAGGCGGGCTTGGGGTAGTCACGACATGGGCCCCGAGGACGGGTCGTGACAAATTGGTATCAGAGGAGTTCGGTTCTATCACAGAACTTGGGACTCTGATCTTTTTTCCCTTTCTGTGAAGCAATAGTGTTAAGATTACCGAGTGTGGTTTTCAGTTTAGGGAGTCCAGTGTTGGTGCGGGCAGCCGACTTATCCATACACCAAGACCCTGACAACCGATTTCCTACTCTGTGCATGGAAACACTGATTGCGTGTGTGTTTCCAGAAGTTTTTAAATGTCACCTCAATCCAGGTCAGCTCACCAGGTATAACCGTTTGACCGTGTCACGTTGTTTCTTTCAGGATTCCTTTTCACGGACGACCATCTAGAGCCCAGAGGGACGTGTGTACTGACAACTTACCGAGCGACGAGGCTTCGGTATAGGGCCCTCTTGCAGTTGAGGCACCAGCGGAGGCACCAGCGGTACTACCATACATTGGGCCACCGATGCCACCAGCCCCAGTAGTAGGTGATGCACGCCACTTGAGCGCGCTGCACGAGTTCCAGTGCCAGAGACCACCCAGGTTCCGAGGAGAGACGGACCCGTAGGCGGCTGAGGATTGGCTGGAGGCTGTGGTGAGAGTCTTCAGGCTAGTGGGGACACCGGCAGACCTCACAGTGATCTTTACTGCCAGCCTTCTTCAGGCAGCAGCATGCAGGTGGTGGAGCCACTTGTTCCAGTTTTGCGACGGGATGGCCTTCACTTGGGAAGACTTTGAGACCTTCTTCAGGGTGGAGTTTGTGCCAATAGCCCTACACCCAGAGCATGTACAGGAGCTTCTGCCTTTGCCGCAGGGTTTTCGATCACTAGCCGAGTCATCTGTGGGAAGTAGACAGATGATGCAGAGGTCCAAGAGGACTAGAGCCAGCCGTACGAGGAGTAGGAAGTGTTATGAATGCGGAGGAAAGGGTCACCTGGCACGTGACTGTCCGAATCCTCTTACAGTTGATCCGCAGGCTTTGGAGGAGCCACCGAGGCTGAAGCAGCGGCGGGTTCTTGAGCAATAGACGAGCAGTGGACAAGGCAGTAGAGATCCAAGAGTAGGTGGATAGGATCAGAACTAGTGGATACGTCCCTTGTACTCTAGTTCCATTTTGCTGTTTTATTCGTGTCTTGTACTATGAGCTAAAATAATAAAAAGACACTTATCTTTGTGATGTTTTCTTTCCTGTCCTTTTTGTTTGATTGATACTGAGTGGTCCTGGTTAAGACTGTTGACTTGACCATCACTTTCGATATTTCTACTGGAGGAGACCTAGTGACCTCGCACTGATGCCGACAGTATGACTCGACCATTGGAGGCGAGAGTGACAATTAGATCTATTAGCAGTTACGTAGAGGCCTTACGACATCATCCATGGCATGAATGCATCCTTCATGTCAGGATTGACTGTATTAGGCAATGGGAATGTTTCATCCAGGGGGGATGAGAACGGGTTTCTCTTTTCAGCAAAGGATAAATTTTAGCAGCTCTTCCGGATCGTAGGCAAAGAAGGTGCAGATCATCCAGGAGTGGATGAAGACTACACAGTGTAGTAAGAAACAGGAAACCGGTGCCAGTCTTAGAGACTCGGGCGTGTTAAATGTTTCAAGAAGAGGAAGCTTCAAAGAGAGATGAGTCTACAAAGCGGCAGACGTGAAGGCAGAGCTAGGAGAGCAGCATGAGGCAGTGTACATCTTAACATGCTACAACCACCCTCCTTAGTTATCCCCGCCAAGATCAGGGAGCTGGAGGGAAGAGGAAGAGTGTGGCTGCACGCGGTCAAGGAGTGTGACCCAATGGCTCTAAAAATGATTCAAGGGACGGTCTGTGTCCACTACTAGCTGCTGTAGTAACAGAACTCGATATGAATCATTCATCGCTTTCACAAATCTTGTCCTATACCTAGAGTTTCTGGTAAGCTGTAGACTTGACCCTCACATCTGGAGATACCTTGGGAGAAGACTCGATAATCACACTTATGATGAAGGTGTGGTCAGACCCTCGAGGCGAGAGTTTCGGTTGGAATCTCTTGGTGGTAACGTTGAGGCCTTACGACGTTGGTTTGAGTATGGACTGGGCAATCATAGTTCATACACAAATTGACGGTATTAGGCAAAAGGGTTATGGTTTAACTACGACGTCGGGATGGGTTTTCCTTGGTCGGCGAAAAGGAAACCCCATTCAGTATAGGATAACTCATGCACAGGAGGGTGCGACCGATCACTTTTGAGTCGGTCAACCTTACCCTCGTGGAAGCAGTCGTTTTGAGTTTTAACAGGAATTGGAGACCTCTAGAGTTCGAGGATGACGATCACGTCCTTATACGGGTCTCACCTCGACGAGGTTTACGGAGATGTGGCCAAGGCGGCAAGTTATCTCCGAGGTTCAATGTACCTTTATAGGTCCTCAGCTGGGTAAGCGGGGTGGTTTACCACTTGACCCATCCACCTCAGTTTCACCAGGTGCACGAAGACTTCCACTTATCTCAATTGAGGAGATACGTGCTCGACCCTTCGCATATCATCGACCATGAGGAGATGGACGATGGCGATGGAGTGCCTTTCACGGAGGTTCCAGTGGGAATCAAGGATCGACAGGAGAGGATCCTTCGAGGACGACCTATTCCTCGGGTGCGCTTTCACGGGCAGTACAGGAACCTCCGAGTGAGCACACGGGAGCAGAAGGCTCAGATGCATGCTCAGTACCATTTTTGTACCCCTAGTTTATGTTAAATCTTTACGAGGACGTAAATCTTTGAGGTGGGAGTAATGTAAAGACCAGTAAAATTCAAGGGAAATTTTTTTTCTAATTTTTCTTTGGGATTTTACAAGAACATAGTTTCAGACGGCGCCTGATTCCGAGGACCGGTGTGCCCAGAATCAATTTCCGAAGTTTGGCTCGGGTACGTTCAATGAACGAACGAGCGGGTTTTTCTAACTTTTGAACCGGTGCTCGGAATCAAATTCTGAGGGCACCGATGGAATCGCAGCATCGGTTTTTGCTTAGAAACGCCTCTTTTGGAGTTGCGTTTTTTCGGTTGTGGTTTTTAATTTTTTGGGTTTAAGTTAAGTAATAAAATAAAGTTGTACGACAATTTTATTTCATTTCACTTAAAGGCGCTTAAAGACCACTTTAAGCTACTTAAGCTGGGTTGAAGCGGATAGGGTGCAATTCAAAATATCCTACCCACTTGGTAGGATATTTGTGAGGTGGGACCCACACGATCCCTACCGTTTCTTTTCTTATTAAGTATGGCACCCTCACCCCTTCTAATAAACGAAGTCAACCGACGCGTTTCCTTTTTTTTCTTAACGCCTCTATTTAATTGGGCAGTTAAGTTTTATAATTAATTCTTTGAATAAATTTCTTGTTACTTACCTTTTTTTTTCAAATTCTTTAGTTGATAACAAAATAAGATGAGGACATATTTTATTATCTGGTCGTTGTGTTAACCTTTGGAGAATCTCTAAAGATCTTCATCCTCCTTCGCGAAGAATGTGAAGAACGCGAAGAACACCGGCCTCCGACGAAGGGTGACGAAGAACGCCAAACCCCCCGGAGATCGACGATGTGACACCGAAGACTCTCCTCCCGTGACATTATTCTGAGACGTTCCTTCTTCAGCAGCAAATCTTCGAACATCCGTTCGAGATCGTCGACGCGACGCCTTTCCGCGACGACGCGACGCCCTTCCGCAACGCAACGATCCTCTTGTTCCGCGATGGCCGATTCCGCGAAGAACTCTCGTTCGACGACGCTGAGGTAGGGTTTTTAATTGAGAATAATAGTACCCTTTTTCCTCGGATGTTTCCTTTTGAAAATAATGAACATGGATCAACTCCATATTATGTTGATCTGCGGGATGTTTGGTTATGGGATGGGTATTCTTGATTGCGGGAAATCAGTATGGGTTTTGTTTGTGGAAGAAAAATTTTATTCCGTGGTTGTTTCCTTTCAAAACATTGAACCCGGATCAAAAGTACAATTTTAATTTATTAAAATTGTATCTTGTTACATTTTCATATGATAATTTATTTTCTCCCGACTGTTATCATCTAATGCGGAGGGTGTGGGCCAAACAAACACGGCCCGACAACCCTCCGCAGTTCTTCATTGATGCACGGATTGGCGGGCGACGACAAAACATGCCGCAGGGACGATCTGTTGCTTCCGCAGTGAAGAACGAGACTCGGGAGGAGCTTCAGCGTAGACAGGAAGGAAAACGGACCACCGGAGCAATTCCGGTGGCCCGCGGAAGCCACCGGAGGCGCCGGCGGCTGGAGGCGGCGGCGGCCAGCGGACCCGCGGCCGCGCGGGTCCGGCTCACACGCACGGGACGCGGCAAAATGCCACGTCCGCTGACTCCAGTGCGGCCCCACGCGTGGCCGCGACACCATCTTCCCACGGTGGCAGCGCCCCGTGGCTCCTTCGCTCAGCCGCTCGGCCGAGCCAAGCCTGGCCGGACCGGGCTGCACCGAACCGGGTCGTCCCAGGCCCAGACCCCCCGTCTTCGGACCGTTTTCGGTGTTTTACCCGTATCATAAGCTACGGGCCTCCGAACAATGCGCCGTCAGCGACGATGCGATCCTTGGATCGAGAAGGTCATTTCGATATATCGCACTCAAGGTTTTAGAACACTTTGTGTTCGGCCGGGTTGGTTCGGATACGAAACCAACCGGGACCTCGGAGCGGAAACGCTCATATCTTGAGCTCCGGACGTCCGATTGACGTGCCTTTGACTTTGTTGGTTTCCTCTAAGTGAGACGGATCTTTTGGCTTACTCCGCTCGAGGTTTGGATGTCGTCGGAGTGCGGTCGGGTTGGTTCGTTCACGAAACCAACCGGGCCCCTGAAACAAAAAAGCCAATAACTCACAGACCGGGCGCCCGATTGACGCGACGTCTGTCTCGTTGAATTCCTCTTGATGAGATGGAACTTTTGGCATACTTCCCCCGAGTTTTGGTTGCTGTTGGATAATGGCCGGGTTGGATTGTACTCGAAATCCAACCGGGCCCCTCGAACGGAAAAGCTGTTATCTTTCAGAACGGACGTCAGTTTGAGGAACCGTCAGCGGCGTTGTTGATCACGTTGAGAAACGGTCCCTTTGAGTATACCCTATGAGAGTTTGGGGTACAGTTGAGATACGGCTAGGTTGGTTCGCACATGAAACCAACCGGGCCCCTAGGACGAAAATGCTAGTAACTCACAGACCGGGCGTCCGATTGACGCACCGTCTGTTGCGTTGAGACCCTTATGACGAGGCGGTCCTTTGAGATACTTCTTCATGGAACCTTGTGATACTTATAGTATCGAACAACAGATCATGGAGAGGACCCTCCCGGAGACGAGCGTGCGGAGTACGGAGACCATGTAGCCGGCTGAGACCTGACGACTGTTTGACCGATCGAATCGGTGTGTTTCAGATAGCCCAGTGGGGAGTGCTTGGTTGTAGCGGCAGACCCACGGCGGAGGAGCGCTTGGTTGTAGTGGCAGACCCGCGGTACTCAACAGAAGGAGTACCTCTGGAGGCTATGATGGGGAGCGCTTGGTTGTATCGGCGGACCCACGGCGGAGGAGCGCTTGGTTGTAGCGGCAGACCCACGGTACTCAACAGAAGGAGTACCTCTTGAGGCTATGAGGGGGATCGCTTGGTTGTAGCGGCAGACCCATGGTGGGAAGCACTTGGTTATAGCAGTAGGCCCACAGTACTCGACAGAAGGAGTATCTCAGCAGTCTTAGGTTAGTGAGCAGTACCTCGGAGTCGTGACAGGACCACTGTACACTCCAGAGACGGAGCTCTTCAGCAGTTACGGTTTTGATAATAAAAAAATCCTTGTTTGAGCTGAGTCTATGACCTTTGTGTTTCCTCATGATTGAGATGGGTTATTAGATAACTTAGGTATATGTATGGGCATATACCTGGGTAGTGGTTATCCGTTGATTTCATAACCCTTGTGTTTCTTCATGATTGAGATGGGTTACATGATAATTTAGGTGTATGAATGGGAATATACCTAAGTAGAGGTTATCTGTTGAGATCTTCTTTGTGGTTATGCTTGTTGGTTTTAGTGAGACATTGAGGGTCTCGGGGTCCTTACTGAGTATCGTTATACTCACCCCTGCATGGGCTATGCCCGCACCTCGTTGTGTTGGTTGCAGACGACGGGCAGTGCTGACGGAGGCCGAGTGTTTGAGGATTGGACGGTACCCGGAGGTGGACTACACGACGAGTCAGTACCCGGAGGTGGACTACACGACGAGACGACACACAGAGGAGGATGACGGGCGAGAGCGTTGAGGAGGCTATCTGTACCTACCCTTCTGGTTGGATCCGTGGTGGAAAACCAGGAGCTGCGCCATCTGTACCTACCCTTCAGGTAGGATCTGAGGAGGACGACCCAGGAGCTGCTTCCTTTCTTCCTGCTGTTGTCTTTTTCTGTTGTACTTTGTTCAGTTGTAGTTGTACTTTCAGTTGGGTTTGTATTCTGGCCCATTTACTTTTCAGCACTTCCTTTTGTACTCAGTGTTTTACTTCCACTTGTACTATGTGGTGTTTTCTTTAATTTTATAAAGGCAATTCCTTCCCAGTTATCTAGATTTATGCCTTTGGTGGTAGTCGCCAGCCCCTGGCCTATGGAAGGCGGGCTTGGGGTAGTCACGACACGGGCCCCGAGGACGGGTCGTGACATACGAATTCAAGGTAAAATCAATGTTAATGACATACATTATATTAAATTGTAAAAATATATTCTATTTATACATTAAAATAATTTATTATTATAATTTAACTATATAAATTATTACGATGAAAAAAGTAATTTTTAATTAAAATATAGCGTGTTTTTACTATTCATTAAAATATGAAAGTTATTAGAAAAATATCAAAACTTTATCCAATGTAAATTTTTATATCCTGATTCAAAATAAGAAGTTTATTTTGTAAAATTGAACTTATAAACATGTCAAAAACTTTATTTAATGTGGGTGCGCCATCAAAAGGAGGCAAAACTGCATTTTTTTAAAAATACTTATTTTACCTGAAAAATTTAATTTTTTCACCTAAAATGTTTTAGAAAATTTATAAGATGAATAATAATGTTATAAAATTAAAAATGTAGTTAATAATATTCATAACGGCTAGTCCATAATAATATTATAATAATATATCATTGTTTAGTGGAACCTGGTATTGCGTGCAACGCACTCTATCAAGGAAGGTCGAGATTGCGTGTAATGCAAGAGAAGTCAGGGTTGCGTGTTGTAAAAGACACTTTTGTTCTTTCGTTATAATATAATCCAACCATTTTTCATTTATACATTGAATATATATATATATACCCTCAATGTTGCGTAGAATGACTACTATCAAACGAACTTGAAATTGTGTGTAACACAATCTAAGAATAGTGTTGCGTATACTGCAAACTAATACGGTGTTGCCTATGGCACAAGATAATCTTTTTTGTAGCATAAAACACATGACATCAAATAAATTAAAAATAATACTTATCATAAAATATCGGGTTGTTACATGGTGTGTCTTGGCTAGTGCATGAGGTCAACCCTGAGGGTGTTGGTTTATCTTGTAAAATAAGTTTGATATTGAGATGATCTTATTGAATTACATTCTATAACATTAAGATATATGATTATCCATAGGAACTACATCACATAGGTGTTTTTTATCTCATGTGAGAGGTCAAAAATTGAGATACCCTTTATAAATATATTATTTTATATGATTATTTTTTTATATTTTGAGGATGGATATGGTGATGCATTTACCTAATGGGGGTTTTATCTGATCTATGATAGATAGTGAGTTCTTTTTCTATGATGGAATTATTTATGATGTGAATATAACAAACATATTACTTGAAATAGCTAGAGAATATGAATTTAGATATTATCATGGACCAGTTAGAACATGATGACCATATGAATTTTATAGAGTGTGAATTTTATGGTAAGTTTTCGGGTGTTTTTTTCATATTCATGATGTGCACTCCTTATATATATTATATTCACATCCATTTGATCACAAAAATGTTTAGTGAGTTTAGGTGATGGGGAATCCTATTAGGTCATTGGAGACACCCCATATTTCATACACATTATAGGTTTCAATATAATTTAGAATACCTTGATGTGTTATTTAAAGAATATGTATAATTTTGGGAAATACATGTGGTTTGGGTCTGGTCAGTTGTCGACATAGAGAAGTTATAAGGGTGATTATTTGAGTTGGATCAGTGGCCAGTATACATTACATTTTAGTTATTGTTTCAAACCTCTATCAACCAATATTATAAATTTTTTATTTATATAATTATTTATTATATATATTTTTCTAATTATTTTACTTTTTCATATTTTTATGGATTATACAATTTATTTACCCCTTTTTTATTTTGAATTTTAGGGACCCTCTTGGATTCCAATTTATGTATATAGGTTTTTGGGATGTCTGTTATATGGATATGTCATTATGATTTTTTGTGGACTTAGGAATAACCATATGGATTTAATTTTTATGGAATAGTCTCATACTGACTATTTTAGGTCATCGCCACTATTTATAAGCCTCTTTTATATGGGGAGGTGAACTTGAGGTCTTGCAGTAGCCCCTATAGAGTGTTATTTGAGTGATCTACGATGAGGTGTTGTAAAGTGGTATTGGATCATATTGTTGATTGGTATAATATTTCTTATAATTGAAATTTGGTTTTTGGTACTCGATAGGTTAACTGGTAGTATGCCTGACCAATATGGATTTGGTTGAAACCCCAATTATCAATATATGTAAAGTGTTGAGACTACGCAATTTAATATGATTGAGGTGCTGGACCAAGAATCCTAATGAAAGATGAATTATACTTAGGATAATTAATATTAACTTTTCAAGATACAATTGGTTATTCCTTCACCATGATAGTGACATTCTTATTGAAGGATTCATGCACATATGAGTGGTTTGGTTTTTCATGTTGCTTATTCCGGATCCACTATTAATTGAATAAAAAAAATAACCTATTCTATTTTTTATCAAACACATCATAAGTGTTGATTAGATTAATATATTTTCTTTTGTATATGTTAATTTATTTTTTATTTTTATTATTCGATCTCCATAGGGAAACAATTTTAGAGATTTTGGAATTTTGGGGAAAATTCCCATTTTAGGAAGAAATTTTTTTTGGTGGAATAAGATGTGTATAAAATTGGTTTATTATTATTTTTACATGAAAGAGTTTTAAATTTATTATTTCTGGGAATATATATGGAAAAATGATCTTGGAATTTTATTTCAAGTTGTTTTTAGAAAATGGGTTTGGTTTTTGGAAAAGAAATGTATGACAAGGCTGAATATTGTGGTTTTTTAGTTTTGATAGAGATCCTTTGGATGCTAATGGGTGTTTTGGAAGCCTAGATGATTTTTTGTTCCAATAAAATTCTTTGATATGGTTATAAATAATTAGATTATACCTATGAAAATTAGACATAATAAATTTTAATGTTTGGGTTATGTGAGACTTATATGTTTGAATTTTTTGTTTAAATAGTGTTCTATGTTTTTTGGAATGACATAATTATGTTTTTTGGATGAGTATTATATTTTTTTAATGTTTGGAAAAAGGAACTAGGTCCTATGTAGGATATGATTTCTTGGTTTTTAGTGGTTTACCATAAATAACCAAGGTGGTTGAGTAGTGTATGTGGTGAGAATACAATGAATGATTTAATAAAACAACATTTAGTGGGATTGATAGAGATAATATATTGAATCGTATTTTATAGATTTGTTTTTTAGTTTCATGGATCATACCTCTAGATGTTTTTTGGTAGGGGATTCATATAATGGAGAGTACCATTACATTTAAACCAACTTTTTGTAGAACCTCAGGATGCCCTATGAGGGGAGGGGTGAATCACGGTGTTAAATTTTTCTTTTAAAGTATTTGATCTTGTTCCCACATTGGTAGGTATGTGTTAAACCTTTATGATGGATATGAACAACAATTAAACAATCAGATACAAAGATACCACACAACACTTTTACTTGGTTCACCACAAAAAGCTACGTCCAAGGAGCATACACTGAGAGTGTTTTGGTTATACCAAAATCCACTAATATTCACTAATTTTGAAGTAGAAGTGTTTGGACATAGTCACTATATGCCATACACACTACCTTTACAATAATTCAGGGATAGCTCACTACGTCCCTTAGAACACTTCCATCCACTCCCCCTTTCTCACTACCTTGGTATAAGTCTTACCTAGTTTAATGAGTCAAGGGTATCTTCAATAAATTTTCATTGAACTATTTGTCTCTATCCAACACGATAAACTTCTTGCATCGAAGTCCTGAATTTATGCACTTGGAAGAACTGATAACACAAACCAGATATTCAAAAGCCTATCAGAAGCCTAACACTACACTTTCTCACTATACCTCAACTTGCGCATAAGATTTAGGAATTTTCACAAAAGATGACTTTCACACAACCCCTACATTCCCCGAAACCCTCATCGTTTTTCACAACTACACTGAAGTGTTCACTTCGTCTTTTTAGACTAAAAGAACACCATGTATGCAAGATTAACTCTATGTAACTCTTTCGTGTGAAAAAAATTCATGTAGGAGAACAACTACATTTTCGTTGGGAAATTATTCTTCTCTTTCATAGTGGTAGATGACTAATTATATGCTATAATGACCCTGCACGCAAGTTTCTGATGCATATTTTTTGGTTCACCCAAGATTCTTCATGATCGCTCAAAACCCATTTTGACGTCGCGTTGGGCGCGTATGATTCTTCCGCACAACTTCATCATTCGTACACATTTAAGTATTGCACAAACTATTTTCCATTTTTATATTTTTATGCACTGATCCCAATTTAGGCCTTGCGTGCAAGTTTCTAAACACCCTTCAATCTATCATACAACTCCCTTTTCCAAAAAACACTTTTCTCTATATTCAACTTTTTGAACCAAATATTTTTTCAAAAAATGGGAAACAACACCACCTTTAATATTATTACCTACTTGAACTGAATGTTCCCTTTCCTGGTAAAATTTATGAACTTCCAATGAGTATTGAAAATGAACAAAAACAATTATCCATTTACATCATAGAACGGTCTTGGATCTAACACCTTTATGAGTTGAGTCCTTTGGTGGGAGAACTAGAAGCATAAATATGAATTAGTGTTTTATAATTCAGTTTATTGGGATCGATGAGTGTGGTCAAGAAACATCACAATTTTTGGTTATTTTAATGATTCGGGTTCTCATAAAATTAGTTTCGCGATTCGATAGAGTTTATGTTCATCTTAGTGTGAAATGATTTCAATGACATAATGGTGACCGTGTTTTGGTTGGTGAGATAATTTTGGGAATGGTTACAAGAGTTTTTGATTAAATTTTAGGTGTTCCTCTATAGTAAGATGAAATATAATACATGGATAAGTGTACCATGGTATTTTTTGTTTTATCTTGGTCCTTAGAAGAGGTTTTCAGGGATGGGGTGACCATGGATTGGAATAATGAAATTCATTCAATGATGAAAAATATAGGAATTGAGACCAAGGATAAATATTAAGAAATCCATGCGATGGGGATTTAAACATTTTATATAGGGTTAGGGGAGGGGGTATGGCCATAATTGTAGGTGAATTTTGGAAAATGTTAATTATGTTGTTCTTGATATGCTAGTAATGGATACCAATTTGGAGTTTTTTTTTTCTGAAACTCAATCATTAATAGTGTTTTCAAATACTATAATTACTTTTGATAGTAGATATAATGTTTTCTATAGATATTGAGCATTTTGTTTAGTGTATCAATGATAATGATACCCCTATGGTGTGATCACTGAATTAGTCATGGGTATATTAACCTCATGTTAGAAGGTTCAACGATGTGGTGAAACGGATTTCTTAATGTCTTAAAGGGAATCAGGAAACTAGTGGGTGGATAAATACTATTTCTCCAGTTCCTTGGTGAATACCAATTTTTTGGATTCATATGTTGTGCTATACAATGTCTATGTGTTGGAATTAATCTCAGTATAGAATTAGGACTAATCTGAGAGTGAGTAAAAGTAGTGATGTGATGGTACACGTAGGATAACTACAAAAGGAAATTTGGGTTTTCGAGTATCTAACCATGGAAATACATTGAATGTCACTTTTTTACTTTGGTGTGGCAATTTATATTATACTATTGTTCCTCCTTGAATTATGAAAACAAGATTTAGAGATGTGAAGATGCAATAAATGGTGATGCTAAATTGTTTTAGGGAATGTTGGACAGAGAATGATTGACTAGATTTGTTGTGTGGATTTATAGGTAGTGAAGTGGAAACTATATCAGGGAATTTTTTGAGATGTAGTTGATGTGTTTTGAGGATTAAATCGGGGATTTAGAGGAAAGATAGTGGATTTTATTTTTAGTGTATGAGATATTGATCCATGTTCATTTCAACCTAGAATTGAGAGTAAAGAGTGGAATAAAATTCAAAACTAATAGATTAGAAATAAAAATAATATTATTATGCCTCTTAAGTATTAAAGTATTATGATGGGGAGATTGAAACGACCCAAAAATTTAATGGTCATTTTTTCTAGGGTAATTTGATCTATTGGTCCCTAGGTATAGGGTTTCCACAAAAATTAGATTAGAATTGAAGTTATGAGTATTTGAAAATATCTGAGTTGTGTTTATGGATGTGATTATTAGCCTAGGAGAAGTATTAGGTTCTTGGGTAAGTATAAGATCAAGGTAGGTGTAATGGATTTAGTATTTTTGAATGGTAATTTGTGTCAGACCTTGGGTCGATTGTGAATTTTTGGACCATGTTGAGGTGGTAGTGGTGTTAGTGTCTGTTGTAAATCAAGACTCAAGAGTTATCCAATAACAAAGATGAAATATTGTATCCATTAGAAGGCTCTAGGTTCTTGGGCATAATATTATTATTAATTTGATGTTTGGAGGCATTTTTAAATGTTCTATCATGTTTGTGAGAAGTATTGGAAATTTGGGTTGCATAGTCATAGGGCACAACTAGTGTATATCATAGGCTACAAGTGATATAAGAAAATTTAATTTTTTAATAATTAAAATTATATATCTCCCCATACATAATATTTATTATTATAAAACCCTGATATTTTATTACATATTTTTTTGAATTAAATTTATTTTTTTAATAACTTGTGATATATGAAACCCCAAGTCTAAATGAGCCATAATATAGTATAAAATTATAAACTAGACATTAAATTTGTTGTAAAAATAGATATAAACACATTTTAGAAATATATATAAGGGGTTTAGATATAGAAAATATATTGATAAACAATTACTCGATTTTTAGAAAAGTCTTTATATGATTCAAAGATTTTTTCCCTCAAAATGGGTTTTATTAATTTGTGTGGGAAAATATTATAATTTTTTTTCACATTTAGAAAATTTATCTGAAAAAAAATTCTTTTTTATAATAATTATTTCAAAATTATCTTAGAGTGAATTTTTGATACTTTTATAAAAAGGTAGATTTTTTCATGAATAGTGAAAAAGAATGATTTTTGTTGAAAATAATATTTTCATTTCATGAATTTATAATGTTCGTTTTTTAAAAATCTTGTTAAAATTATTATCTATTCATTTTTCATTGAAATTAATTTTATGTGTATATTTTTCTAATTTTTTTTAAATGTAAGATTTTTTTTGAAAACTATTTTCATCACATTTTAAAAGTAATTTATACAAATTTTAGAGATTTAAATATTAAAATGGATTAAATATTTTTAATCATAAATTCAAAATTTGTTAGTGATTCCACTTTCATTTTTTACGATGAATAGAAAAAATAATAAAGAAAACCACCTTGGTAATGGTTCAAATTGGTTTTCTAAGGGTAAAACAAAATAAGGGTAAGTGTTAAAATTCATCTTTTATAAATCCTATTATATGGATATATTTTAATATCCTCATATCCCAACTTATAATATCAATCCATTTAAAATTATTTTTCTTGAGTATGAATTTGTTATATTTTAATCTTTTAAGAAATTTTAAGTGTTTCATCTCACCCATTTATAAGTGGATTCCCATACTTTCTATTTTTTTTACACTATGAGCCTTATAGATAGATTAAACCATAACCAATTATATTATCAATTTTCTTATCCTTGAATTTGAGGTATTTGTCTTCTTAAAATACCATTTAATGTGTCCTTAAGAACGGGTCTAAAGTTGGTCTACCAATGAAGTGGTAACTGTATTACACGAACTCTTTCAATTTATTTCTCCTTATAACTCATATAAAAAATTATATTTATCATAAAATAATAAATTTAGTATGAAATTTTATTATGATTATGTAACCACCAATATTCTTCCTATATTATATTAAATGAGTAGTGAACAAATCACTTGTGCGTACATGTTGACTACCACCTCTACATAGTGATACAATTATTTTTCCATCCCCATATTTCAAGGATGGTTATTATAATGGGTTTAATATATATAAATATATATATTATTTTTAATATATTTTTATACTTCTATTATTATAATATCATATCTACGTTCTTTCCATCCAATCCTGTAGAAAACTACAATGTCACTAATGCGTACATGTAAACTACTACCTCGAAAAACTAATGTGATTCATTTTTTTATTTCAATTTACATGGATGGTAATGAGGATAAATTTAATAAAAATATATTATATAATAATTATTTTTTATGGTGAATTATTTTTTACCTTTCTTTCATTCCATCTATTGAAATTTGAAAACTACGTTAATGCATACGAATTAGCCACCATCTCCATAAACGATGTAATTAATTTTTTTATATCTATAATTTATTGATGAATCTTAATATATACAATGAATATACATGATATTTATATATATATAAATGTTATGGATGTTCTGAAACAATGATCAAATTATAAGGACTAGAACCACCAAACCAAAATTATTATGAAAAAATAATAAATTAACACAAATTAATGAAGATTTAAATAAAGAGTTACTAATAAAAGAGTTTAAATTTTATAACCGGAACATATATGAAACTATATTTCTGTAAATTATTTATTTATAGAGTTATAATAAATTTAAAACTATTTTATAGTAGGTTATACTGTTATCAAATTAAGTTAAACTTGAGGTAAGAGTTTTATGTTACAATCTTATTGTTTATAAAAAATGTTTATGAATATGTTTTCAATGATGATATTTTATAACATATCTATCAATAATCCCATTAATTTTCTTATCTTATTTCTATTTTTTGAGATTATATGTTTTTCTTTAATTTTACACTCTTTAGGAACACATGTTATGTACAGAATTTTGTTAAGTAAAACTGAATTTATTTATCTCTTTAGTTGAAAATCATTTTTCTTCCCTATCCATGTCTTTGAAAAAAATTTAGTAATGTTTTTAATATCATTCTATGATTGTATGAAGTAATTTTGACACATGATTTAATTTTAAAAAATTGGTTTAAAATGAATCTACTTGTTGTTTTCTTAATGAGGTATTTTTGACTTTTTAATGAAAATGTGAGAGGAATATTTATTTTAACATACATGACATGAACATATTTTTCTGCCATCATGACCAATAATTGACTTGAATCGTACTTTATAATTTTATATGTTTTATTTTGACGAAAATTTTGTTCTTCATATTTGAGAAATTTTCATATTTTAAATAAGTTATTTAAAATGAAAATGGAATTTTCGTCAAGAAACATTTCAAGTAATCTTTTAAATGAATTTTTCAACAATGATAACATCATTTGATGTTATGTGTTCTTTATAAGGAATGAGATCTAATTATACCATATTTATTCTTTATATGGAAGTTTTATGATTATAATGATGATATTCTTATGAAACCCATTTATTTTTAATGGGTTATAAAATGTTTAATTATTGAAATGTTTATGAAAACCATTTCATATCCATATGTTGATATATATAATGATTTATTTTTGGTATTGTGGAAAAAATATGAATGTATTATGATTATTAAATTTGAAATCACAGAATTATATATCCCTAAAATGTATTAGGTAAAGTGGGATATCTAATGAGATAATAAGGGCTTGAATGAGGAGTGAACACATTTTAGTAAGGGACTCTTTCAACTATGATAGTCTTGGGACTAAAACTTGACTAAGGACATAATGGAATGGTTACTGAATCCAATCCACCATGATGAAATTTGATGTTATAAATAACTAAGGAAATTAATTTTATGCTATTTTATGAAAAAACATTGTCCTATGCCAATTTTATGCTCTCATGGATAATGTTATTCGATTAATTTATGATTCATGTGTTATAAAATGCCATGATTTATTTCATGATTCAATATTTTGATCTATTATATTCTTAGTATGTTTTCAAATGTTTATATCATTTTCTCAAAACCTTATTCCCATATTGTTATTTTGTGATAATTGATATCTCTCCTTTTTTCCCTTATTGAGCATCTCATCTCACCCATTTTTAAGTTTCCTTTCCCCACGTTCAAAAGAAAGGATTTAAGTATGTTATGTATAGTAAGGGATTCATTTATGATGAAATTAGTGGGAGTGATATAAAAATCTTATGAACATGTTGTAAATGTATCCATGTTTCCAAATACACTAAACCTATGTGATTTATGTGTGTCATAATGTTATATATCAAATATTCATTTAATAAGATGTGATATTTATGTATGAAAATTATGTGACTCTATAGATAGTATCTGTGTAAGGTTTAGTTACCTTTAGAAATTTGTATGATAAAATTTTATTAAAAAACCTTAAGATAATCCAATGTATAGGTGGATATACTATGTTAATATAAAAAATGGTGTGCGGTCTTCATAGAGTGACATCATTTTTTAGATACTATAAGTCGATATGGTATTATCAAAAAATAATCTTCTGGTAATAAGTGAAAAAATAATTGGTTGAGTATATCCTAACCATTATTAAGGTTCACAGTGAGTGTTCCCTTACTACAAACCAGGTTTGAGACTCCTTGGTAATGCTTTGGTTAATTCACATTTACTTTACAAACCATTATAAAGGACCTGAATAGATGATGATCATGGATGAGATTGGTTAAACCAAAGGTGTCATAGATTGAAAATAATATTTATAAAACCCTAAGATTTTGTTAATTGTTTTCAAATAAATTTAATTTTTTTGATAGCCTATGTTACACACAACATCATGTTTAAACAATACGCGACAAACAATTATATTAGTATTATTTAATATCATAGTTATCATCAAGCTGTTGGAGTGGTTGGTATGAGTAATATTAACTAGATTATGAATATATATGGTTTATAAATATATATAAAATTAATTCTTTGTTAACAAACTAATTATAAATGAATATAAAAACCATTAGAAAATAAATAAAATAATTTTTTGAAACGTATTTTTAGGTACCCAAATGTGTTTTTTGTCAATAAACTAGTTGAAATTGTTTTTGTTAATTATTTTAATAAAATATATATATTATATATTCAATAAAATTATTTAACATTCATATTATGAGTTTTGAAAACATGATATTAAAATAAACCCAATCTTATACTTAAACATTATATTTTTCTAAAAATTAGTTATGTCACATATGACACACTATTTTTTAAAAAAAAATTAAATTTTGATTCTTTTATAAAATTTATTTGATGAAATGAAATTAAAATTTGAAATTAAAATGTAAAAATTATCATAGGGTGATGTTTTTATAATTGGTTGATAAGATAATGTTTTCAATAAATAGTGAGAAATACTGGTTTTTATTATGAATTTTCATTTCTATTATAACATTTAGAAACTTCCACATTATATTAATTTAGTTTTATAATTAGAATTAGTTTAAATATTTATTTATTAATCCAATTTAGGTCATTGTAATAAATTTTATACAGAATTTTTATATGAAATATTTTAAAAAAAAATTACCATTATCTATTTGAAAAACTGTTTTCTCTTATAGTTTATGGTTTTAATTTTAATTTAAAATTTCCCATGTCTTTGAATTTAATTTGAAAAAATATATTCTATATTTTAAATAATAATAATATAAATTATATAATATGGAAAAGTTTATTTATTTTCATAAATATTAACAAAGATAATAAAAATTACTTACGATGATTAAGGATAAAAATTGGGTTTGCACATTATATTTACTTGTGTTAAAATTAATTTTACACATATTGAATTTTTATTAAAAAAATTGGATTCAAAATTTGATAATAAGTGGTTAAAAATTATCTAATATTTTTTATTTTAAATTTATTCTTAAGGAATAAATTACCTAGGTAAATAAAAAGATACAAGTTACAGTGGTGGAAACTTCAATGGTGAAACTAAGTAAACTTAAAGTCTAGAGAATAACATGTTTCTAAAAAAAAATTGATAGAGGTTTGGTAAAATCATTAATCACTCCAATCTATTATCTATAATTTTTTATGCATATTGGGTGATATTGACTTCTAATTATTTAATAGTATTGTTCATTTAAAAAAATGACACTCCTCCCCAATTAAAAATGCCCCCTCCTCCCTTCACTTATTCACATATCTTAAGAAAATTATATCAGCCAAAACATGAAAAAATCCCTCGCAAAAATCATTATCTATATTCTAGGTCTTATGGTAATACCAAAATACCAACCCTTGGTTCCTAAAAAATATATCTAAAGGGGGTAGTTCTAAGCGAAGATAATTTCTTTCATTAATAAATTTCTTTTTAATTATTCATTTACACCCTTCATTCATGTATTAATAATTATAATATAATAAAAATAGTATATACCATATATTTATATGATATTATGTTGATGGAATAACCTATAACGGTCTCCTCATCTATCAAAGGGGTTATAAAATTATCATTCAAATGTACACCAGACTACCGCCTCATGAACTGTTGTTATTCATTTTTCCATCACCACCTATAACTGAAGAATATAATGGTAGATTAAATATTTATTTATGATATTTATAATATTATTATATTTATAGAATTATTATATCAAATATACCTTCTCACTTTCAATTATCTGAGAATATGATAACGTCGCTCGTGTGTATGATAGACTATCGCCTAACCAAGTGATGTGACTCATTCAGACTTTACATAAAAAGGAAAATATAACTAGTTTAAGGAAAATATGTCATATATAAGCCATAAAAATTATTACATAATGGTAATATATAATTTATCTTTATTTATTTGAATCTATCGAGATAACAGAAACAACATCCATGTGTATGTACAACCTACCATCTCCATGAAAGGTTAATTAATTTTCTATATCTAATATTTATGGATTACTATAAATACATATATAAAGAATTTATTTTATATTTATATCATGGTTAAAATTACGGATTTAATGGAATGATAATCTTACTAATAGGTCCATCAAAATAAAAAATCAAACATACATGAAAAATAAAGTAGTTATTCCTTGAAACCTTACTTTAACATAGAATTATTAATAAATAGGTAATAAAAGGTCACAAGTACATCATATATGGTATGATATTTATATATATATTTATATATTTATAGTTCTATAATATATTTATAATAAACTAATATTTATTATATAGGATTTATAAACAATTATAAATGATGTTGAGACTTATGGTAAAGGATTTTTTCTCGATTTTCCATCATTGAGACATATGTTGTGTTATGCACCAATATTATTTTATTAGGTGTATATACTGACCCTTTGACATGTCATATCATGAATATACTTCTATTAATTATATTTTATGTCAAATTTTGTGTTATTCTTACATGGGGGTTGTGATTTAATGATACCAAAGTTGTAATGTTTTTATCATATAATGACTTTATTTATCTAGATTGTTTATGTTTATGCTTACAATGATGATATATTATGATTCATATATCAAGAAACTAATTAATTTTATTATACACTATTTATTTCATTAGAATACTTGTTTTCCATTAATTTTAATCAATTTATGTACTTTAGAGTTGAACGAAATATTTTAATGAAATAGTATCTTTAGTTACCTCTTTAGTTGAAAAAACCATTTTTCTTCCATATCCTTGTTTTCTAGAAATGTATTAAAAAATTATTTAAATTTATCCAAAGGATTTATTAAATAAAATTTTTCCCTTGTTTGAAATTTTTATAACGTGTTTTAAAATAAATATTTATGTTGTTTTAAGAAATCAGACCTATTTGGATTTTATTGAAAATGTGAAAGGAATTTTTATATTAATGTGTAAGACATGAATATAATTTCCCACAGAAAGTAAATATATTTTTTTGAGAAATGTTTTAAATTATTTTTATGGATTAATTTATATGTTTTTATGGTTATTTTCTATGAAAATGATTTTTATAATAAATTATAAATTTCAACTTTTAAAAATGTAAATTTCAAAAAATATTTATTTTCCTCAAGAAATGTATTAAATGATTTTTAAAAGCTTCCATTATATTTTTTCAAAATTATATTAAAATAAATGTATTTCCATAATTTTTTTTTAATTTAGACTTTTAAAATGGGGATTTTAAAAAAAAATTATATTTTCCACTAGAAATTTTTTAAATAATATTTGAATATTCCTTTTTAATTTTCTATGGTTCATGTAAAAAAAGGATTTTGAAAATATTTTATAAATTTTTATTTTTTAAAAGTTATTTTTAAAAGTGGAAAGACTATTTTAATCTATAAATGTTTGATGTGATCTTTCAAAATAATTTTCCATCTAGGATATCAACCTAGAATATTACTTATGAATTACTGGGGATATGATCCAATGTTAACATTTTTATTAATTATAGGGATGTTTTATATTGATGATGAAAAGATGTTTATAAATCATTTTTATATATCATAGGTTATTACATGATAAAATTATTATGGAACCAAATTATTTTTGGATGAGTTATGCTATGATGAAATGATTATAATACCTATTTCTTTTCCACAAGTTATTCTATGATGAAAACTTATTTTCTTGGGTTTTTATTTGAAAAATGTTATAAAAAATTTTGGCACATGCCTGTGTTATTTTCATTAAGTAATGGGGGAGATGTATATCTCCCAAAATATTTGGGTTAAAGATTGATACATCATGAGATAAACTGTAATGGAATGGGGAGTGGACAAAGTTTAGTAATGGAATTTGTCTATAAGGATGGTATTTAGAGTGATGGTTGACTATTACTATGGTTTGGTAACTGAATATATCCCACTATGATAGTCTTAGAAATAATACTTAGACTACTAAGGAAATTATTTTCTCTACTTATGTGTAAACGAAAAATTTATTTCTTATACCAATGTTATTTTTTCATGGTTCATGTACTTTGATTAAATTATGATTTATATCTTATAAACTACAACGATTTATTCCTTGAATCATGTTTATGAACTATGATATACATGCTATGGTTTTCAAATTTAATTATCATTTTATCATATCTTTATGCTCATGATATCATGATTTCTCCCTAGTTTACCCACACTGAGAAACTTAGTTGAAAATTTCTTATGGCCCCTTTCCCTCAGTTATGATAAATGGTATTATGTATGATATTTATTAAAAGGGTTATAGTTATGAAGAACATAGTGGGAGATTATTTATCTCACTTATGAAAAGGTTGTTTATGTCTCCATGTTTCCAAATGCAGTATACCTCTATGATCCTCAAGTTTGTGTTTCAATAATGTAATTAATATTTATCTAAAAATGAAATATCTATATATTAAAAGTTGGTCCTCTATTATTGGTATTGAAGAGTAGTTTTAGTTAACCTTTAAAAAATATTATGATAAAACTATAGTGAGATCCATTGGAATATGTCAAAGCATATGTCTAGGTAAATGTCTATGGATAATTCTAAAAATGATTTAAAGTATAGAAAAATTTCCTATAATTTTGGTAATGGATATAGTGAGTGGATTTTATATAATTAATTCCCTGTATAAATATTATAAGTGGATATAAATATGTAATTGTGGTATCTATGGTTAAGAAATATGAAAATAAAGAATTGACCTCGACTAGATCATCACGTGGTGCATGATAATGGCACTTGATGCACACCTGGTTTGACACTCACGTAAGATATTCTTTGGATATTCCTAAAATATTTATGAACCATCATGAATGATTTGAATAATGACCACGAATGAACTAGGTTAATCCTAAGGTTTCATAGATTAAAAATAATGTGTCATGATATGGACATTTTATAAGTGATTTTTCTTGGATATGTGGTTTTTTACTATGATTAGTATTGCTCAAACTATTGTTTTTGGTTTCATAAAATGACAAAAAACAGAATGAATAATGTAAACAAGGAATTTTACGGAAAATTAAGTGATAATGAGAAACCAAATTAGAAGATAACTAGATAGAAATATATTGTGATGGTTCCTAATCAATTATCATGATATATGTTTAACAACATGAAATTTATTGAGATTCGTAATGTGTCAAATAAGATGAAGATGAAATTTTATGATTTTATTGGTAATGAATATATAATAATGAATATTAAGAATCCTATATGTCATGAAAGATTGAAGAAGAACAAAGAAGTATATATAAAATGGAAGGTAATATGTTTTCTATGTGGGAAATAATGTAAGAGAGAGAAATAAATTCAAGGAGTTTAATGTCTTATGTGTTGGGATCATAGGAATTATCCACGCCAATGCTATAATTCAGGAAATAACTTTTTGAACAATGAATGATCTTTTCCATGTAAAAAATTTAACTATAATGATTGAAGTACTTATGTATTTGGATTCAAGGATTATATTGTAGATGTATTTTTACCAACGATATTTAGGATGTATGAATCATGAAACATCTAAGTAATGTGTTAATTTTGAAATAATTTATATCTCCATATAAGATTAACATAAGGGTTATGGATAACATAATGAGTTTATGAGTTTAAGGTTGATCATATATTAAAATTCATAGAAACCCCTTTTGAAGATTTTTATAATGTGAGTTTAACAAGATTAAGGATATTTTGATAGAAATTTATATAAACACAACCCATTGGTTTGGCATATGTTATAATAAAATAGTTATTTGAGGAGGAATGCCTTTTATGGAAATATAATGAAAGCTATTGGTAATATTAAGGATTTTATTATCTTTAATTTTAAGGTAATTATAGGTTATTATAATTTTGGAATATTTTAGAACCTATATGGTTTTGAATAAAGGATAAACCATATGATGGGTGACAACCTGTTGCTTCAAGAAAGGACAAATGACATAAACGTACAACTAAAGGATGAAAAGGGAATAGTTCCTACCACTGACCTACATGTAAGAGTATTTATGGGGGGAAAACATTAAGTGAGATATTTATGAGTAAATATCTTGGTAATTGGTAAGTCCAAAAGTTATGGTTGAGGGAGAAAAATATAAGTGGATGAAACAATCATTATCTATACAAAAATGGAAATGGGAAAGCATCACCATGAATTTTCTTTTAAGATACCCCAAAAAATCTAAAGGGAATAATGCAATATAGGTTGTTGTTTATTTACTTATGAAAATTGTAAAATTCATTTCTACTGTAGAATAATTCTCTCTTGATTAGGTTTTTATAGTATACATTAACAAATTGGTAAGGTTATATGGAGTACCACATTCCATTGTATCATATTAGGATTCAGGGTTTATATAAAGGTAATGGAAAAGACTTCTGAATGATCTTGATACAAAGTTGAGTATTAGCATTGTGTATCATCCTCAGATATACTATCAATATTAAAGAACAATTAAAACCCCAAGGGTATTCTAACATAATTTTCTATATATTTCAAAGGTGTTTGGTATCAACACCATCATCTAGTTGAATTTTCATAAAACAATAGCTTTTACTCGAGCATTCAGATGGTTCCTTATGAATCCATTTATAGATGAAGTATAGAACTAAAATGTACATTGATGAATTTGGAGAAATAAATATAGGATCATAATTGGCTGAATAAATTAAAGAGAATATGAAATATATTCATCAACACATAAGGGTAAAAAAAATTAATAGAAAATTTATACTAATAATCATCAATGCGATCTTGAATTTGAATTTGGTGAGAAGGTGTTCATATGAATATCATTGTGGAATAAATTTGGGAAAAATAATTTCTAGAAATATATGTCCCTTTTAAATTTTTGGTCATATCGATATGGTATCTTATCATCTGTAACTTATACCAAACCTCTCATATGTTCATGATGTGTTTCGTGTATCTATCCTAAAGAAGTATATATATTATACATCACAAGTACTAAACTTAGAGGTCATACCGATGGATCATGAACTTTATTATGAAGAAATATTGGTGGATATTTTAGATCATATAAATAATGTTCTATTAAAAAATACCACTCACCTAGTCAAAGTTTCTTGATGAAACCACCAGCTTGAGGAAGCTACGTGGGAACTTGAGGATGTAATGTGGTATAAGTATCCTTAGTTGTTTATACCAATGTGATGTAATTTCGCATGAAAATTTCATTTTAGGGGTGTAGAATGTAAAATACAAATATTTTTGGAAACAATTTTTTCAAAATAATTTAATTTCTTAAAAATCATTCATTACAAACAACACAATGTTTAAACAAAACATGAGAAACTTATAAAATATTATAATGTAATGTGACACTTATCTTCTGTTTGTTGGAATGAAAGTTACAAATAATATTTACTAAATAATGAAAATATATGCTTTAAAATGATATATAAAATTATTATTTTTCATAACAATTAATTATACATCAAAATATAAATCATCTAAAGTAAAGGAAAACATTTTATAAAAAACTATTTTTAAGTACAGAAACATATTTTATCTGAAAAAATAAATTGAAAATTTTTCGGTGAATGATTATTATAAAATTTAAATATTAAATATTTGATATTTTTTTAAATTAATATATTGTTTTTAAATGAATGAGATGAAAATAAATCTAATTTTATGATTAAAAAAATATTTCTCTAAAAAACAGTTTTGTCGCATATTGCGAAATTATTAATTTTCAAATTGTATTTTGAAAAAATTTAGAGATTTATTGGAAAAACATAATTTAATTTTTTAAATTGTTATATAGAAATAATCTTAGGAGAAATTTGTGATAATTCTTTGAGAAGATAATTTTTTCAATTAATAGTTAAAAATAGTTATTTTTATTTAGAATTTTCATTTCTAGTAAAGAATTTAAAAAAATAAAAAAATAAGAATGGTTTTAAAAGTAAAATTAGTTTAATTATATAACTATTAAAACTATTTATGTTATTGGAAAAAATATAATATTTACTTTTGATATAATGTTTTTTAAACTTTGGAACATTTTCTCTTCAAAAAACCGCTTTCTCATCGTGTCTTTACGTTAGATATAAAATTAAAAATTTCCAATTATATAAATGTAATTTGTAAAAATGGATTCCCAATTTTGAATCAGTATAATTTTTAATATAAAATTTCGTCAAATTATATTAGTCATAAATATTAATAATGAAAATAAAAATTAATAACACTAATTAAGGTCAACAAATAATTTTGCGCATTAAATGCGCTTGTGTTAAAATTAATTTTACACCAAAGTAAGATTTTTATTTAATAAATTGGATTCAATATGCAGATTCCTTGAGTGTAAATTATCTAATAATTATCATTTTAATTTTATTTGAAAATGATAAATTTTCAAGGTAAATAAAAAGATACAAGTTACTATGGTGAAAACGTCAATAGTAAAGTTAATTAAACTTAAAGGCTAAGGAATAACATGATTAAAACAAGTATTTTTTGTATTAAAAGTATTCATATAACATATAATCCCTAAAATAAACTATTTATATTTTTTTTCCATGTGGGGTGAGAATGATTTTTTGTTATTAAATAGTTTTTGGTATTTATAAAAATTCAACTCCCCCCTATTAGAAAATTCCACCCATCCCATCACTTGTTTACGTATATTAAGCATGTTTCCTTGACTAAGTCCTTCACACATACCTCCCCAAAATACTTATAAATTTTATATATCTTCTGATCATCCCAATAGACCAACCGTTCAGTTATTAATTAGAGATCCAGAAGGGGATATTCTAAAAGTAGGTAACTCTTTTCACAAAAATAATTATTTCCAATTCTTCCTTTACCCACATCATTCATGTATTGGGAATTAAAATATAAAAAATAGTCTAATATATATATATATATAAGTTATTATGTTTATTCAATAACCTATATCCATATCCTCTTCCATCGAATGGGTTATGAAATTATCATTCGTTTGTGGACTATCTCCTCGTGAACTGATGATATCCATTTTTCCATCGCCACCTATAACAGATGAATATAATGATGTATTAAATGTTTATATAATATATTTAAGATATTAATATACTTATATTATTATTATATCACATATAACTTCTTATTTTCCATTCTCTTGGAATATGATAATGTCACTCATCTGTATGTCAGAATATCACCTCATGAAGCGATGTGATTCATTCACGCTTTACATGGAATGTAACATGGATGGGTTTAATCAAAATATGTGATATATATGTCATCAAAATTATAATTTAATGGTAATATATTTTTAAATTTATTTATTTTAATCCATTTATAAAATTAAAACAATATTCACGCGTATGTACCACCTACCATCTCCATTAATGATTTATTTAATTTTCTACCTCTAACTGCTATAGATTACTTGATACATATATAATGAATATATATTATTTTTACATCATGGTTAAAATAATTTATATTATGTAAATTCTAGACTTAATTTCCCAAAATTGGTAATGGTTTTATGGTATGATATATAAAATTATTTATTTTTAGTATATTTATAATAAACCTATATTTATTATGCAATAGTTTTTAATGTTCACTAAGAATGTCAAGACTTAATGTAAGTAATTTTTGTCTCAATTTTCCCTCTTTGAGACATATTTTGGGTGTATGATCCTATTTTATTTTATGATGTTTATATAATTCCCCTTTGATATGTTATATCATGAATATACCTCTATTCATGATATTTTAAATTTCATTTAATGTTATTCTTTAATGGCTCTTATGATTCGATGTTACAAAAGTGGTAATGATTTTATTGAAGAGTCCTATAGTTTATCAAGATTGTTTATTTTTATGCTTCCGATGATGAAATAATATAATATATCTCTTTAAAAACTCATGAATTTTATTATAAAGTAGCCATGTAATGATAATACATGTTTTATATAATTTTTCTCTCTTTATGTAATGAATAGTTCAAAGGATTGTTTTTGAGAAAATAATCTTTATTTATCTCTTTGGTAAAAATATATTTCCCTACTATATCCATGATTTATAAAAAATGTTTTAAATAATGTATCAATATTCTCAGAATTATTTTTTAAATATTTTTTTTACCAATGTTTTAATTTTTTAGAAAGTGTTTTAAAATTAATCTTAATTTCATTTTAAAAAACAATGACCATTTTAATTTTATTTAAAATATAAAATGAATATTTATTTTAATTTACATTAAATGGAAAATATTTCTATCCACTATGACCATTATTTTATTTAGATATTAATTTATAATTTCCAAGTTTATTTTGTAATAAAAATATTTTGAAGATGTTTTATGTTTTAAAAATTTATTTTCAAAGTGTAAATTATATTTTCCTCAAGAAATGTTTACAATTTTTTTAAAGATTCCTTTACATGTTTTCATGTTTATTTTAAAATAAAAAATATTTCTAAAATGTTTAATGTTTTATAATGTTTAATTTTCAAATAAGAATGATTATTTTCCTTAATAAATTTTTTTAATTATTTTTAAATCTTCTTATATAGGTTAATAAGGTTATTTTAGAATAAAAAAATTTTAATTTTGTATACGAATTTATATATTTGAAAATTTTGTTTTCAAATAAAGGTTAATTTAAATTAAGAAATATATTTAGTGATTTTTTAACATCCATTTTTATGTTATAAATGTTATTTTTAATGAAAATTAGTTATACAATATTTTATAAATTTATAATCTTAAAAAGATTATTTTAAAATAAATGTTATTTTATTTAAGAAATGTTTTAAATGATATTTATAGATTCCTTTATAATTTTCAAAGAATATTTTCAATGAAAATGATTTTCAAATTTTTTATAAATTTTTAGTTTTTAAAAGTGATTTTAAAAGTTTAAAGGATATTTTCCTCAAGAAATGTTTGAAGGGATATCTCAAAACATTTTACCATATAAGATGAAAACATTAGATGTTACTTATGATTTATTAGGTATATGGTCCAAGGATACCATTATTATCCTTTCTTTGGATGAGTTATGTTTTTGAGGATCAAATGTTTATGACACTGTTTTCTCTTTCACAAGTAATACCATGATTAAATGATTATGAAACCCTTTTATTTTCCCATATGGTATATTATGATTAAATATTGAAATAATTATGAGACCCATTTTTTCCCACATGTTATGCTATGATTAAATGTTTATGAAACCAATTTATTTTCAATAGTTCTAATATTATGAATTTTTTATGATCTTTTGGAACACTTATATATTACTTTCATTATGTGATTGGTGGAACCCATATATGCCTACAATGTATTAGATAAATATTTATATCTCATGAGATAAAATAGAATGGAATATGGAGTGAACCTATTTTATTAAGGTAATTTTTTGACCGTGATAGTATTCAGAGTAAAACTTGACTACTATTATGATTTTTGGAGTGAACTAATTCAACCTTTATAATATTTTAAATGAGCATTGAACTAATATGGAAATGGTTTATAATGTTTACATGTATTCAAAAAATAAATTTCTTTTTTCCAATGTTATGTTATCATGGTTCATATTGATTGATTCCATTATGGTTCATGTCTTATGAAAATATAATATTTATTCCATGACTCAGGTTTATAATGTATGATATGTAGGTTATGGTTTTTAAATGCTATTATCATTTTCTCATACCCTTATGCTCATGATATATTGATATATCCTTTGTTTACCCTTATTGAGAATATGAGATCAAATTTTATGATTTTTTATTCCACCAGGTTATGATGAAATTTATTATGTATGATATGTCTAAGAAGAAGGATAGTAATGAAGAACATAGTTAGATATGATGTATCTCACTTAGGGTCCAATGTTTATGTGTCGATGTTTCCAAAGGCACTATACCTTTATGATTCTCTATTTTTTGTTTCTCTAATATAATGAATATTGATATGAAATATGTAATATATATATATATATATATATACAAATGAGAAGTTTGGGTCTCTATAAGTGTCATGATTTGTACATCCAATAAATAATTTTTCTTGATAATTTGCTTCCCCACTATTATTTTTTTCACACACTAGGATTTTGTTGGTTTAATCAATGGATGGAACCTGAAAGAATCATGTTAATGATTAATGTGATGAAAAATGAAATGATATTCCTCATAAGAATCCAAATTATATGGGATTTTGAATGAAAAATCATGTTTATATTCTTACAGAACATTCTCAAGATATGGATCATGGTAAGATTCAAAATAAGAAAAGAAGGGAACAATGTTCTGTTTATTACATATTGGGGAAAATCTACATTATATTCATGGGTTTGAAGATCATATTATAGTTGAGAAATGGATTAGTTACATTGAATTGATATTTTCCATTCTCTATTGTTCAAAACATGAAAAAGTTATTTTATCGATTTATTGTTTTGAAGGTGAAGTAAATAAATTGTGGACTCTTATCAAGAGCTTGCGTAAAAATGATAAAATTGAATCCATGGAGTGTTATGAGTTTAGAATATTATATTTTAATAAGTTATTTCTTGATATTATTAATATGAAAATGGGTAAGGAACTCCTTGAGTTAAATAAATAGGATGATGAATCCGTTATTACTTATGAGGAAAATTTTGCAAGAGTTTCAAGGTACGATTATAGTGTTATCGTCCTACCTAAATGTATGGTTGAAAATTCATTAGAGGCTTAAAACCAAGTCTCCGAAGATAGATATTCATAATTTACATAAGTATTTATAATTAAATTATTTTGTGTACTATCAAGGGGAATATGAATATTAGATATACTCATAAATATAATTGTTTTGATAAGAAAAGAAAGAAGGAATTCAAAAGAAATTATAAAAACCATTGACTGAAGAATATGAGATTTCCATTATACTTGATTTGTGGAAGGAAACATAGAGGAAAATTTAAAAACAGGAATAGTAAATGTGTTATGTTTGGAAAGTATGGTCTTAAAGATATTGAATACCAAAGTGTTGGAAAGATTAAGTAAGTTAATGATGGATAAAAAACCATAGAATACAACACTCACAATCTAGTGTTTGAAATGAATGTATAGTGAAAATTATGCTAACCAATTTTCCAATCAAAAGGTTAATGATAATGATCAATGTTATAAACCTCTTAATCCTAAAGAAAAATGGAAATCTCATTTGATCACCATTTTTGATGGGGATAATTATGTGGTGAAAGGTATAATTTCTATCCACTCTAGAACCCCTAATTTATTATTTGATTCTATATCCAACCACTATTATATAGTTTAGGATTTTGATAAGGATATCACAATACCACCTGAATTTTTAGATGTTTAATTTTCAATGAAGACACCTAATTCTATAAATATCCCATCTCAGGTCTACAATTCCTCTCGGATTGAATTTTATCATAATATGGTAACTGTAAATCTTGCTATTCTCCCTATACTTAAATTTTATGTTATCTTTGTCCTGGTTTAAATTTATTTACATAAATTCAATATAAATTTATAATTAATGGAAGATACATTTGATATTATAAATCAAACTATGATCATCTTTCAGTGTGACGATAAATATACAAATCCAACGGAAAGTACATCAATTATATAGGCCTTGATTCTTATTAAAAAGGGGTGTTTATCTCAGATGGTTTTGGAGAAAATACACATATAACTTATATATATTTTAGGATAATTTATTTATGTCTTATTTGAAGAGTTTACTACTATTACATTGAATTGTGATGTTGATTGTTATGTTGAACCAACACATAGTAATAAAACTATTTCAAATAATTCATATAGAATGTCCCCTATTGTGTTTCAATATTGGAAGAAGTAGATAAAGGATAATGTTGATAAGGGATTAATTTTGTCAAGTGAATCACCATGAGGTAGATATATTCTTTTTCATTAAGAGGAAATATGGATTGTTGTGACTTAATATTTATTATAGATAACTAAACAAGATCAAAACCAAGAACATATATTATCTACCCTATATGGATAAATTTTTTGATCAACTATGTGAAGCTCAATAAATTTCAAAGATTTAAATTCATTTTAGATATCATCAATTGATTGTCACTAATGAGGATATACCCCAAAATAGGATTCCATAATTGTTATGGAAACTATGAATTTATAGTGATTTTATTTGGAATTACTAATTCCCCAATTATATTCGGGGATTTAATGAATATATTCATTAGAGGTTAATATGATCAGTTTTTTTGTAGCATTTATCAATTATACTCTTTTATATTCAAAGAGAAAGGAAGGGCATAAAAATTACTTGAGTATTGTATTGAAGACCCCAATGAAGGATAATTTGTATGACAAATTTACCAAGTGTGAATTTTGGATACAAATGGTATCATTTTAAGTCATATAATCTCAAAAGGAGGTATATCAGTAGATCCAAAAAATATATAAGTTATTGAACATTATCCTAGACCAACCAATGCGATTAAGATATGTAGTTTTCTTTATTTATCTAGATACTACCTATTCTTTGGGAGTAATTTATCATAGATTTGAAATCCACTCACCATGTTAAATTTTAAGAGAGATAAGTTCCATTGGATAGATAAATGTGTAGAAGGTTTTAATGAACTGAAGAGATGTTTAGTCAAAACACATGTTCTTACACTAACCACAATGAAGCTTGGTTTTTAACATTTAGTGATGCATTTAAGAAGGGACTGAGATGAATCCTCATTCAGAATGGTATTATTATAGCATATGCCTCATTATAATTAAATGTTCATGAGAAAGATTACCAAGCATATGAATTGAAGTGAGATACGGTACTTTTTGTATTAAAGATGTTGAGGAATTATATTAATAGAGGAAGGTGTGATATGTATATAAAATTTTAAAGTATATTTTCAATCAGAAAGAGATGAATATGTATCCGATAATATCATTTGAGTTGATTAATGGTTATGAATTATCAACACAAGACAACCAATCTTAAGAGAATAAGTTGATAAATTCATTGAGTTGAAAGGATCATGATAGATTATCAATGAATAGGATGACAAAAATCAAATTTTTGGATTTTTAAAGAATAGATATGGAAATATAGAAGGAAGGGGAGAAATATTATCAATATGAAATGAGGGTTAAACCATAAATCCAAGTGAAGATTAAAGATTCATAGTAGGGATATGTTTTGTTTTAGAATAATGAATTAAATGTTTCTTGATTCAACATGTATTGTGATGGAATGATGAAGATTAAAACCCTATATGTGTCATATCAATACTAGACCTAAAGAAGGATCTATTATATATAGATTATAGTTAATTATTATCAATTAATTGTGGAATTATATTGATTTATAGATATCTGAAAGAGTATTTCTGATGGAAAAACATGAACATATATATTTTATAGTATTTATATCAATTATTGATATGTCAAAAAGTTAATTCTAAGGGAAATATGTCTAAGGGGATGTTAAAACTATTACTTATAATGAAATTGAAATATAGAAACATCACCATGTATTTTTTCATCAGACTCCCCAGAACATCTAAATGATATAATTCCATTTGTGTTGTATTCGATCACCTTACCGAGTAAGCACACTTCATTGCTGTGGGAGAATATTTCTCTCTTGATCAGATTGTTGTATTATACATTAAGGAAGTGGTAAGTTTTCATGAAGTAATGAATTCTATTTTATTTGACTAGGTTCAATGTTTTATCTCAATATTCTTAATAATTCATAAGTAAGATAAAAATTTAGAGTTCTGTTTTAGTACTACTGATCATCCTTAGATAGATGGTCAGTCGATGAGAACAATTAAAACCCTAGAGGATATTTTGTGGCCTTTTTCTAGGGATTTTATAGGTGGTTGGTATTAACACCTTCATCTAATTAGGTTTTCTTATAACAATATATTTTAATAGAGTATTTACATGGATCCTTATGAAGACCTATATAGAATTAAGTGTATAATGCCAATGAGTTGGGGTTAATTTAGAGTAAAAAAGCTACTGGGACAAGAGCTAATTGAGAAAATGTTAGAAAAAGTCAGTTCCATTCAACGACTCATTAACCAGGTCCTAGTTGATAGAAATGTTATGATGACAATCATTAATGAAATATGTAGTTTAATGTTTCTAAGAAGGTATTCATTTGAATTTATTCATGGAATAATGTTATGATATTAAAAAATAAGGTAAAGGCGATCCCTTGGTATATTAGCCCATTAAATATTCTTTATTGATCTGGGTAGGGATCTTATTGATTGATACTTCCACTGAACCTCTCTCAATTTCATTATGTGTTTCTTGTGTCTCTTTTGGGGAAGTACATAACTAATCCTTTGTATATACTGAACTAAGATGTCTTATCATTGGAGTGGAATATTTTATATGAGAAAAAATGAGTAGAAATTTTGGATCATAGAGATAAAGTGCTACAAAAATACTAATATGGTTAATGTTCTCTATAGAAATAATAAATTCAAAGAAGATACATGGGAACTCAAGGATGTGATGGGATATACATACTCATTTTTTTATTAAAGTGAAAAATTTCGATGGCAAAATTATTTTTTAGGGGGGTTGGTATAAGAACACACCCTAATATTTTATGATATATTTCTTTTCAAAAAAATTTAATATTTGGTTGGTTTGTGATACATGAATCCCTGATTGTAAATGAACTATAATATAGTATACCATTATAACCTAGCCATTAAAGTGGTTATAAGAATAGAAATGAATATATTTTAAAAATAAATATAATTTATTTAGATGAATAAAATATATTGAAAAATAATTACTAATTTTTTTTAAAAGTCTTTATATGCTCCAAAATTAAATTTATCCTCAAAATGGTTTTTATTAATTTCAATGGGAAAATAAAATAATTAAAAAATTTCAATTTTAGAAAATGTATTTGAAAAAATTAAATTTATTTTCAAATTCATCGTGTAAAAATTATCTTAGGGTGTTTTTTTAATTTTCTAAATTAAATGATTTTTCAATGAATATAGAAAAAATGATTTTTATTTAAAACCATCAATTTAATTAAAAATTTAAGAAGTTGTATTTTTTTTAAAATGGTTTTGAAAGTAAAACTCTATAATTTATATTATTAATATTTCAATTAATTTCATTTTAATTTATTTTACGTTTATTTTGTTATAAAGTATTTTTATACGTAATGAACAAAATACCGAAACTCAGTATTATTGAGTTTTCATGTATTTTTAAAAGTGATTTATACTAATTTTTTTGAATTAAATTGATAAAATGTATTCCATAATTTTAGTTATAATTTAAAAATTTTATAATGAGGCATCTTTCAATTTTGGTTAATATGAATAGAAAAAATAGTAATAACATCTCGCCACAGCAATGGTTAAAAGGTGTTTACCAGGGTGTGGGAGAACCAAAAGATAAAGGTATCTTTTAAAATTAAACTTGTCTAAATAATATTTTATGGAAATATTTATACCTAATAATATACCATATTTTAATATCTGTTCATTTGGAATAATTTTTATTTAGAATGAATTTATTATATTTTAATATTTCTAGAAATTCCTAGAGTTTTATCACCCCCAATTATAAAAGGTCACCAATCCTTTCTCTTCATTACACCAATTTGAGACTTATATATAGATTAAAACCTACCAATTCTGTTATAAAAATCCATATCCATGATTTAGAGGTGTTGGTATTCTTAAAATACCATTCAATGTGTGTTTACAAATTGATCTAATGGAGGCCTATCAAAGAATAGGAAACCATCTTACCTAAATTTAATTTATTTCTTATTATACCTCCTCAAAATCGATGGAGTTTCTCAATAAATAATAATTTAATTATACTAATTAAAAATAAATGTAATTATTATTATATAACCACCAATATTGAACCTCTATTCCATCAAATAGGAAGTAAAAGTATAGATCAAGTGTATGTGTGGACTACCGCCTACATGTAGTGACAATTTATTTTCCACAACTAAATTTCATGGATTGTTATTATTACATGATTAAAATATATATATGCAATTTATTATATTACAATTCATTTAAAAATAAAATATAAAATAAAACTTCTTACCTTCCAATCTTTTGGAAAATTATAATGCCACTCATGCGTACGTGTAGACTACCACCTCCAAGAAGCGATGTGGAACATTTTTCATTTCTGATTTTCATTAAAGGTAATAAGGATAAATTTAATTAATATATATGATTTATATAATATAATAATGATTATTTATAGGTTAAATATTATTTATCTTTCTTTTATTCTATTTTTTGAGAAGTGAAAACAATATTCATGCGTACATATGACCTACCATCTCCATAAACGGTGAAATTCAGTTATCTATTTATATAGTTTATAGATGAATATAAATATATATAATTAATATATAAGATATTTATATCCTTATTAAAATTTCACAGATTATTGAAACATGATAAAATCAAAATTACTTGAATTAATGTATTGAAAATATCATGAAAAATGAAGCAGTTAACAACCAGAAATGATATTTTTAACAAGGATGGATTAATAAGTTTGTGTTAAAATGTTATAAAATGAAAATATATGATATTATAGTTATGTAAAAGATTAATTTACATATTTATAATAAATCTATATTTATTTTACTACAGGGTATAGTGTATTTGAATCATGTTTAACTTGAGGTATGGGTTTTATGTTACAATCTATTTGTTTATCAAGATTGTTTACGATTAGGTTTTAGATAATGAAATTTTATGATATATATATAAGTTATCCGTTGAAGTTTTTTACCCTATGGTTATTTATATATATTAAATGTTTTATTTTAATTTTCCTCTATTTATGTACTCTAGAGACAAAAATAGTTTTTTTAAGGAAAACATACTTTATTTCTCTCTTTTGTCGAAAATCCTTTCTCTTTCATATCCATGCATTCTAAATTTATTTTCAAATCGTTTTTAATATTATCATATGATTTTTTGAATTTTTTTAACCATAATATAATTTTTATAAATATGATAAAAATGAATATTCTTGTCTTTTTCCAAATTGGGAAAATTTGACCCTTTTTTACCAAAAATGCGAAAGGAATATTTATTTTAACATACATGGAATTAAAAAAATTTCTCTATATCATGAACAATAAATATTTTGAAGAATAATTTACACGTTTCATAGGTTTAATTCAATGAAAAGTTTGTCAATAATATTTGCAAAATTTTTACATTTAAAATAAGTGATTTCTAAGTGAAAAGCTATTTTCCTCAAGAAATATTCTATGTAATCCTTTTGAAAAATTCTTTATCAATGATAACAACCTTTCATATTACTCATGATTTACTAGGGACAAGATCCAATTATACCAATATTAATATTTCTATTTATTTTTTTATGACTATCATGATGATATATTTATGGAACCCAGTTATTTTCCACAAGTTACTCTACAATGAATTACTGAAATGCTTATGAAACATGTTTCTTTTCCATGGGTTGTTATTTATGGTGACTGATATATGATATTGTGACAAAACAATGAGTGTATTATAATAATTTGATGAGTGGGCCTAAAATTATATAGCCCTCCAATTTATTGGGTAAAGATAGATATCTCATGAGATAATATGGATTGGAATGGGGAGGGAAACCAGTTTATTAAGGGACTCTGTCAACTATGATAGTCATGGGAGTAAGACTTTAATAAGGATATAATGGAAAGGGGAGCGAACCTAGTCCACCATGATAGTATTGGCCATGATCCTTGACTAAGGAAATTATTTTACATGCTTCTGTGTATGACCCAAACAAATGACTTTTTATATTTCTATTCCTTGGTTATACATGTCTTATGAACTGCCATATTGTATACCATGATTCAATATTGAAATATATTATATTATGGGTAAGGTTTTCTAATGTTTAGATCATATTTTCATACCTTTATTTTCATGTTATTCTTTAGTGATCATTGATATTTCCCTTTTCTACCCTTACTAAGCATCTAAGTTCACATTTTCTTATGTTTCCATTTCTTATGTTATGATGAATAGTTTTATGTATTATATTTCTAAGAAGGGTGTTAGTTATAAAGACATTTTTAAGAAATGATGTCAATATCTTATAAACATATTGTTTATGTATCCATGTCTAAAAATATATTTAGCATATATGATACTATTGTGGATCATAATGTTATATAATGAATAATATTATAATAGAATGTTATATTTTGGTATCAAAAGTATGGGTCACTATACTTTTGTTTAAGGGTAATGTTACATATAGTTAGTACCCTTTGTAAGGGTATTTCCATGGATAAAAGTTCATGTGTGAAAAGGGTTTACTCTTAAGAATGGTAACTCCCATACATATGGGTCACTATGGTATGGATTTACTCTTTTTTATGGGTACCCTTATACATAAGGTTCACTATGTGTATGGTTTTACTATTACATTTGGTTTCCCCCATATGTTAGGGTTTTCACTAATGCATGGGTACCCCATATGAATGCATCCTGTCTTTATTAGAAATTCTCTAAGTGTATTATATGTAATAGTTTATTGTTATATATGGGAACCCCTATATATAAGGGTACCCATACTTTTCATGAAATGGAAAATTACTAGAATTTAGGGGATTACTCTTATGTATGGATACTCCCGTACAAAAGGTTCATCATGAGTAGCGGTTACTCATTTAAATGGGTAATCTCATTCATAAGGGCCCTCTTTGAAAAGTAGCTCAAGTGTTGATGCCCACTATGAAACATAAGGGAATATTTGATGATAAATAATCGTTAAGAGTGGGGAGTTATAAATTGTTAATATATTAAACATAAGGGTTTAACCTTACATATTATTACCACCATACATAATGGTCACTATGCAGAAAAATTTATTCTTATGTATGGGTACCCTTACACGTAATGGTTCTGTACATTATGAATATTGATGGATTATTCTTAGTGGTAGATACAAAGGGGTAATGTGTAATGTTTTATTATTACATATGGGAACCCCTTACATATGTTTCATGAGTTTTAAAATTTTTGGAATGGTGTCCTAGAAGAGTATGAATAAATCATGATCTAGGGATTTATGCAATGTTTTCATAAGATGTATTTGGAGGGGGAGTCTTGCTGTGAATGTGGGATCACACTATGATGTTCTTGTGATCAGTTTATTAAAATATTAAGTAATTACATAAATGATACATAAAATGGGTATTTTTTCATTTTATCTAATAATACAGTTAACATTACCAAGATTGTTCTCAAATCCCTCATTTCATCTCTAAGTGAGGTCTTCTCCAAATATTTTGAGATCATCACACCATTGTTTCTCAAAAGTAGGGATGGGTAAAGCTCTCTATGCTGTGGTTTTTATTTACAGTTTCCCCCAAAATGTTCTTATATTAATTTTTTTTACTTAAATTAATAATTTCCCATATTATTATATTTTTTTTTGATTAAATCCAAATTTTACAAAGTTTCTTGGAGAGTATAGTTTTGTTAACTCAAAATAAAGTTGATGGAATTTATATTACTGGGTATATTAATTATTTTGTGATTTAATATTAATTTAATATCACAATGATTACTTCTATCATGATTTCATGATATGTGTTATCTCATCCCAAAAATTTTGATGTTATCATTTTAGCATAATAGTGAAAAAAAGCATGGTTTGTTAATTTTTTCATTTGTGGAACCTTAGTTTAATGACTTTTATTGGACCTTATTATGGATTTCCCAGTTTTATGAGATAGTTTTGTAAAGGAAATGGTTTTTTTATTTTTTAATAGGATATATAATGGGGGTTTTTTTAAAATGGATTCCTTATGAACATTTTTTATGATGTGATATCAAATGAAAAGGGTGATTTGTGGTGAGAGTTTTTAATGGTATTTCAAATCTAATAATATATTTCTAAGGAATTATTTCATTAGGATTTTTTATAGGGACTAGAATGAGTAAATAATACATATGATGGATATTTAGAAATATTTTATAAAGTGTGTGTGAATTTTATTTTAATGGGAATCCCTATATACTTTGATTAAGATTAGTTTTGTTCATTTAACCTCATGTGGGAGATGTACTGGTTTCTAAATCATGGTTTCTTTTAGATATGATTATTGATTAGGATTTAAATTTAGTTTATTGTTTTTTCATGGTGATTCATGATTTTATATGAAGAGCTTAATATTTTTCGTGTTATATGTGGTTGTATAGATTACTATGTAAGCGGGTGAATGAGATGGATGAATCATGTTTTGATATTTCTATTAAAGTTCCAAGTTGGACCTAAATTAAGGTAATTTACCCCATATAGGGTTTATATGGGATAAATATAATGGTTTATAGGAAACTACACTTGGTTCCACTAAGATAGGTAAGGATATTCTCCTGGATAAAATAGGCACAGTGTGATTTGTTTGGGATTAGTTATGTATTGAGTGACTAACTAGAATGGAATATGGGTTTGGTAAAAAATTATTTTACTATGATGGTGTTAGATGTATGAACATGATTAATGTGATTAACATTTATTGATCATTAAGGGATAAGATAAAGGTATATACTTATTGTTCTTCTATTCTTGGGATGTGATGTTGGGATAGTATTGTATTGTTTACACTACCTTATGAATTAATCATGTTGAATAATATGAAATGTATATGTGAACTTACGTAGAGTTATAGGTCGGGGTTAGTGACTTTGTGTGATTATCCATGGGATCAACCAAATGGTAGTGTGGTTTGACTTGTGCTATGAAACCTAACCTAAGGGGGGTGAATTTTCTTATGATTGAGGTTTACTATTGATATTCCCTCCTCTGATCACATAATATGATTTTGAGATATATGATTATCCATGGCACACACATCACATTGGTAAGGTTTATCTTGTTTAATAGGTTAGATATTGAGATTATATACGTATATCATTTGTTGTACGTGATGGGTTTCTTATATGATTGGGGTGTATATAACGGTTCATTTCCCTAATAGGGATCCTATATGATCAGGATTGGATATTAAAATTAATTTTCCTAGTAGTCTTCCCTGTCATGTAACCATAAAAAATAAATTCTTATAATTGGTTGAATTATTTGAGTTTAGGTGACTTGGTGGCTTGGTTCACACATGATGACTGAACCTGTTTTCTTACATGTACATTTTGTGTTATGTTTCTAAGAGTGTGTGTTACCTTATCACAACATGAAATTCTTGTGTGTATTAATTTCATATCAATTTTATCACAATAAAATTTAGTGTGTTGATAAGACAGGGAATTTATTGGTTTGGAATACTCTTCCACACTACATACATATAGTAGGTTTCAATATACATGGCTAGAGCATCGAGTTTTCTTTCAACCATGGGTATCATTTTGGAACTGGACATCTAGTTTTGGTTTGGAAGGTTTTGGAGGATGAGAATTCATTAGGGTGATTATATAAGTTGGTTTGGAGGCTGATGTAGAAAAATTCATAGTTATTGTTTTTCACCTGTATCAAAAAAATGTTCCAACATGTCTATTTATATAATGATAGGTGTTATACATATGTATCTAAATATCTAAATTTGATCTATTTTGATTCATCATAATTTTTTTATTTTTTTTATTTTTTACTGCAGGGGACATCTTGGAACAATTTTTAAATCCATAGGTTATTATTTTTTCCTTATATGTATGGGTTATGTGGAATTTTCAAAAGAATCAACCATAACCGTAGGGATTTATTTTTAAATAGAGTAGTTTCCCCATGACTATATTAGGAAATCATAAATATTCAAAATCCTATAGTATATGAAAATTAATTATTGAGGTATTTTAATTCAGCTACCCAAGTTCTGTTTAGATAATTTAGGCTAGGTCATTACACTAGGTTTTTGGTTGGGTTACTATATGATCCATGTGTTTGGCTATGAAATTTTCAAACACGCATTTTGAGTGAATACCTAAAATTGATGAAGTAGGTACATTCTAAGTCAAAGTAGTTTGATAAAAATTTTATGTTGTATACAATAAGAAGATTACATACTTCCAGTATAAATTTCATTATACACATATGAGTATGTTAGGAACTAAGTGATGTTTGAGGTATTTTCCATTATCCTAGTAAGATATGTTTCTCACACCCTATTAGTTTGCATATTCTGGGTATGAAGTTATAGATTTTCGCATATTGGTATGGGAATGGACTATTAGTTTCTTATATGTTGTAGTCTTATAGAGACCCAAGTTTTTCTTACATTACTACTATATCATTTTTAAGATAAAATGTAATAGTGATACAATCCATGACCCAAATGGATAATATCATGGGAAAAGTGGAATCATACATCACTTGTACATAATAAAAACTAAAAATTATTTAAATCCATAAAATTTTCATCTAAAAATATATTTTTATCCTTAGTACATGTATTCACTGGAGGATATAAATCAAAGAAATTGGTGAGATAAAATCCTTGAAAGGTGAGGGATAACAAATAAGGAATAAGTGGCATGAATCAATAGCACATGGTTGAGCATAATAATCATCATAATTTCATAATATTATTATCATCATCATAATAATGAGGTAAATATTTGGTAAATTTATGGAATTTGTAATAATCATAATAATTAAACATCATAACAGAGTTTTCATATAACACAAATAGTTGTGAACAAAGATGACATCATTTTCACACAAAACTTATGTACATAAATCATAACATCATAATTTTGATCAAAGATTACATCATGTTCACACATAATATACATAATATCATGAGATACATCACATTAACTAGTTTATTGAAGGATTATATGATTTTAGTCCCACCCTTTAAATAATAAATTGATAATAATTATACATGCCACATAAAATGTAAAGCTATCGTAGTCATGAAATATATCCATAGTGGTGATTGGGTTTAAAAAAGTATTCATAAAGAATATTTTCATGAATAACCATATGAATTCTAAAATTGAAATTGGTAAATAATTATTTGACATAAATCATCATCTTTAATTAATGTATATGAAACTACTCAAGTGGAGTTAATATGATGTTTTAGAAATTAGTTACTTTTTTAAAAATATTTATGACTGGCTTAGAAATTTTTTAAAGGGTTGAAAAATGTATATACATGAAAATAAAATGTAAATAATAGTGGTATGAAATTTTAATGACATTAAAAGAAAACCCATATAGAAAATAATGTGAAACAATAGATATCCCCAAAAGAAGGAGTTTTAGTTCAATAATCTGCTTACCTTAAATCCCTATTATATTTTATCACTTTTCACCTCTTGAATAATATACATAGGTTTATTGAAATGTTGAACTATATTAATATTTTTAAATATTGATAAATTATAAATATTTGATTAAATTACTTAATTCTATTTGTTAAAGGTGAAACATTTTTATATTATATGTTCCTTAAAATATCATTTCCTACTTCAATTTAATGATATTTATTTATTTCTAATTATAAAATATAAAGATAAAGTACATAATAAAAGATATAAATATATTTATAAATTTATATATCTTAAATAATTTATCATATTATTCAATAATTGGGGTTATATGAAAAGAATAGGCAATATCTTCATTTACAATTAAAATACTGTTAACGTGACGTTGTCAAAAGAGGAGGCACATGATATACAATATGTGATTATATTAAAAACAACAAATTTATAGTATATGTACACTATATAGATCATTTTAAAATAATTTTTAACTATTTTAAGAAGGTTTTTATTATAAAATAAAATAAGGATATAAAATTAGAATAGGTAAATGAAATAAAATACTGAAAGGACGTTACCTCTTTCTTGAAGTTGTTCCTTTTCGATGACCCTTAAATTCATGAAATCTTGGGGTTTTACTAGTCCAATTTTTTATAAGGATTAATATATAGAGTTTTCATTTTTGTAGATATTTCTAATTATCAAGTGGAAGATAAGTGGTTTTCCAAGGGAGGGGTGAGAGGTTTTTTATACTTGAGGAGAGGGGTATTTTGAGTTACAATATTGAATAAAGTATGATATCCAAGGTAAAACTTTAAATAGTAATATTCTTGAAATTTTGAATCATATATAAATAAAAAAATTTATTTAGGACTTTAAAACCATTTATAAACCACATTCACTAGTTTATTAAAAAATAATGTGGAAATAATAAAAATTTGTTATTTTATATGAATAATTTAACTTTGGACTTTGCAAAATACTTTTTATGTTAATAAAATAGTTTTATTATTTTTTAATGACACATTTATCTTATAAAATTTATTTTGAGCATAAATAACCAATTTATAATTTATTAATTCATGATTACATCATCGTATTATCATAAAACATGTTGTATTGAAAAAAACTATTTTTACTATTTACATAAAATTGAAGTATTTTAGAAAATTAACAATAAATAACCCTTGGAAAATTGTGATATTTATATTATTAAAAGGTAGTTAATTTTATCAAAATAATTTATATCAGAGGAAATTTTAAATTTGAATAGAATTTTTTTATTTTTATGGAATACATTAATATATATTTTATTAAAAAATGTTGTTATATTTTTTTGAGTTTTTAATTAGGATATTTATTTGATGGTAATATAATATTTATGTTTTATTAAATTATCCAAAAAATATTATTTATATTTTCATATTTTTGGGTGAAATTACTCTTCCAAAGGTCAGGTAACAATTCCCAATGGCCATACTACTATTCCAAATGAGAATGTTACTATTCCAATGGTAAAATTATTATTTCAGTAGTCATATTACCTTATATATACAAATTCATTTATTAAGAATATATTTAATACAATTACTCCAAAGGTTCTATATTTTACTTTTCTAAGATATCGTTTGGTATACTAATATTTAGATTCTTTTCCATAACGTTTTCTACGAGGTGATGATCATAGATGATCGGGATGATCCAAATTTTCATATTATAGTTTTAAAAATTTCTATTTTTTGTCACCATGTAATATTTGAAATTATAATGGATTTAGTTTCTGACTAATTTAAGGATTTCCATTAATGAAATAAAGTGTTATTAGTTTCTCTATGTGATGTATTTTTATAAGCTATATAATATAACACACATTTATTTATGAAGAAATATAATTTTAAACGTCTTGGTCATTAAATTATTCCCTATTTTAGAAATTTCATCCCTAAAATTTCAACTCATATTCTCCATTTAGAATAGATGAGGGTGCTTTTGTTTCAACTTTTACTATGGTTCCCACATGACCCCATCCTATTTATGATTTCTTAAAAATACTTTTACAAGGCGTGTCTTCTCATTGAGTAGAACTTTGTCTCTATGGTCTAATATCTTCACTGATTGCTCCAAATAAGTGAGATCATTCACCAATTTTACCTCCTCTAGATTCAGAACATGTAATGGATTAGGCATGCACTTCCTCAGGAGAGAAACATGGAATACATCATGGACTTGATCCATGATTGGTGAAAGTGCTAGCCAATAAGAAAATGATACCATGTGACCAACAATATTAAAGGGTCCAATGTACTTAGGTATACACATACCTTTTTTTAAAGTTTACAAGAATCTCTTCCATTGTGTTATTTTAAGGAAAAACTTATCTCCACATCAAACTCCAAGTACCTTCAATGGTTGTTAGTATAACACTTCTAACAATTTTGATCATATTTTATATGTCTTTGGTTGAATTAAACCTTCTATATTATCTATTTAACAATATTAGGTCTATGTATCTTTCATTCACCAAAATCACCCCAACTAGTAGGAGTTCTATATCATTTACCATACATATCATCCTATAGAGACATTTTAATACTCAAGTTGAAGTTATTATTGTATGAGAACTCAACTAATGAGATATTTTGATCATATCATCCTTTAAATTACATTGATAAAGTTCTCAACATTTACTTGAGAGTTTGAAATAACTTTAAAATTGTTTATATGTTTAGAGGTTATAGGAAGTACTGAAATTAAATTCAATATTTATAGAATGTTGAACAATTCACCAGGATTTAGAATAAAATATGGGATCATGATCAGAGATTATCAAAAGTGGTAACGCATTAAGCCTCATAATTCCCTTTACATATATTTGGTAAATCTATTCAAGAAATAAATCTTCATGAATAGCAATGAAGTTGAAATACTTGGTGAGTTGATCCACCATAACCCATATCACAATTCTTCCTATGGATATACATTGGAGATCAGAGACAAAGTTTGTGATGATGTTCTCCCATTTCCACGTGGGTATGTGATATGTTTGCATCATCCCCTTATACTTCTATCACTATGGTTTAACTTGCTGATATACCAATAACATTGAGGTCTACTCTTTGATATCCTTCATTATGTTTTCACATAAAAAGTGATCTCAATGATCTCAATATATCACAGTAGTTCCAAGATGGATGGAGAAAGATGATCTATATCTATTATCCAATAGATCTTTATTTACCTTAGGTCATAAAGACATATAATGTCTAGTTCTAAATATAATTACATCATCTCCCCTTTTGGGAAATTCATGATGGTTTCCTTTACTTAATTAACATTTTTTTGAAGCTCAAAATCATCACTTTATACTCCTTGACCTTCTCTTGGTTAGATGGTTTTGAAATAATTTGTAAAAGGTAGGATGTTTTCCCTATCATTATATTTTTTTGGATCTATTTGTTTTATATCTATGATTAAATTCCATTTTTAATTCACATCATGGATATATTAGTATGGTCTTTTCTTCTAAAAGTATCAGTTACCTTGTTTACCTTTTCATTATGTTAGTGAATTGAGAAATATCATCCCATTATCATCTCTAACTAATATAAAAGAAACATGTTGATCTCTTTCTATGGGAATATATACTTTAGACTCTTGTGAATTATATATATTTCCCACATCTCACCATAGAAGTAGTTTCGTTAGATCTTCATGGAAAATGTCACAACGGATAACTCCAGAACATGAGTTGGGTATTTTTACTCATATATCATCAACTGTTATGAGGTGTCGACTATAATTTTTTTAATCTGAATGAGTAAATGCACCCATCCTTTATTTTATTCATCAATGTATATCATATATCCATTAACACTTATTATTTGTGTGACTACATGAACATTTATTAGGCTCTACTTGATCTCTTTAAAGATTTATGCACATCTATCAATCTAGACACAATTTACCCCTTTCAATGTTAACTAATTTATTAGGCTATAAAATCATGAAAAAATTCTCAAAAAACATAAATTTTACCAATATATTCTAAGAAAACTATGTATTTATGTGACAATTGAGAGGGTCTGAGATATTACACAAATGAATTTTTCTTTTAAGAGTTTATATAAATTCCCTCTCTTTTGATCATGTTCCCTCATAATGAAACTTGTTGCATCTAAAAGTCAAACTTGATAAATTTAGCATAAATATTATCCACTCATAATTCCATGAACACAATCCTTATATTATCTTCTTTTTTCTACTTTCACTTGGAGTAAATGAGTATATCATTAATAAATACTACATTTTTTTCAATATAGTCTCTAAAGAAACTATTAATCATATACATGGAGATTAAAGGGGAATTATTAGTTCTGAAGGGTATCACTATGAACTCATATTCCCCATTAATTGTATAAAATTATATATTCTTAATATCATACTTATTTACATTTAGCTGGTAATATAATGAATGATTATACACCTTTGAGAAGTACTGAGCTCCTCTTAGTTGATTTTACAAGTCATGAATCCTTGGTAAGCGATACTTGCTATTTAAAGTGATCTTTTTGAGTTCCCGATAATCGATAAAAAATTTCATTGATCTATCATTTTTCTATAAAAAGAGCACAAGTACACCCCAAGGTAATGAACTAGGATATATGAAATTTTTTTCCAAATGCATTTGGAACCAATTATTTAACACCACTTTTTTAACTAGGTACATTCTAAAGGAAGATTTGGAGAATAGAGTAGATTTTGGTATAAGATATAACTGTAACTCTAACTCATGATCTATGGGATGTATGGGTAACTCTTTGGGAAATACATCAAAAAATGCCCTTAAAATAGGAATATCCTCATGGGTTGTCTTATAATTTAACATACAAAATTGGGTAAGATATGATTCTTTATAGGGTATCAACACCCACATCATTGAGGGATTTTCCAAATAATATTCATGATCCTCCTTTAATTTGTATATGAGCATGGTATGGTTTAGAATATTGAATGATATTTCCTGTTCCCAATATTTAATGTGAGAAAAATATAATGATATCCAATCCATGCCCAATATCGAGTTAAATTCCATCAAGGGAATGATTATGCAACTTTATAGATGAATATTCCAATACAAACTAACAAGAGAAGATTAAAATATGTAGTTTACATTGATCACACCACAAGGTGTATTTGTAGATATCTTTACTTAAAGGTATTAGGGATTTGATTCAATAATTCTAGAAAACACACATGATATAAAGGGATACATAAAAATAGAATCAAGTAAAGACTCTTCCATTCATTAGTGAATAATAAGTATACATTGTACGAATACATTTTCATACTCCACTATAGAAGTGGGGATGTAGGAATAATTACCTTTATCCCTTATCATTGGTGGTTACTGATATTAATTATCCTCTGTGACTCATAGTTTAGTGAAATAGATTGCATAGTGTCATTTTTTTTATTTTTGAAGAATTAAAACATGGGTGGTGCCTTACTTACCTCCATCATGTTGGATATATTCTTCATGTTTCATTGAAATTTATGACCTTGGTGTGATTATCTAATACAATTTAAGAATTTCCTATACATTTTTGGAAATTTCCATGATTATTCTTCACACATTATTACATATGGGACATTTAAATTTCTTTTGTAAATTATTATTTTATTTTCTATCTTGAAACTCCATTTTTCATTTCTTATCTCTATAACCATGGGACCATTCTAAAAAATCTATCTCAACATTTAAGACACATCAAAAAACTTCTTTATAACCCCCAAAGTCTAGGATATATATAAGCTTTTATAGGTGTGGTATTAAACCACTAAAAAACCTATATATTTTTCTATTTCTATTGATAACAAGAATTGATGTTTATCTTGTAATATTTGTGAAATTTTCCTTGCAATTCATAAAATATTCACCGTAATTTTTCTTAATATATTTAAATTCACGATCCATAATTTTTAAATAGTTCTAGGTAATTTTTTTTAATAAATAACTTCCTAATATCTTCCTTCTAAAATTTTTCCATTTCATCTTTAGACTTGGTATTCTTTATCAACACATATAATTGATCAACCAATCCATTTAAATGATAACCAAACATGGTTAATTTATACCTCTCAAAACAATGGAAAACTAAAAAGATATTCTTAATTGAGTTAACCCACTATTTTATGACAAGTGGATTACAAGATCCACATAATATAGGTGGTCGTTGAAGCATAAAAGACTAAATAACTAGTTGTTCCTCTTGGACTAAGGAAATTTTTCAAAAGGATTCAGTTTATTGTTCATAACCTGAGATACCTGGGTAATAATATCCATGATATTTTGAACTCCACATCCCATGAAATTGGGTATATCATTACAAAAATTACATCATTATACATCACATGGGTTGTTGGTCTTGTTTCTCATGGTTACCTCCATTTTGAAAAAAGAAAAAAGGTTTTAACAAAATATAAGTCAACAAAGCGCGAAAAAAATAATTTTTTATTATGTGAAAATTAATTGTAAAGTCATATCATATATGACCCATAAATTTATCCATTTTATCAAACAAAGAATCTTGGATCATAAATTTTAATATTTTTTATCATTAAAATAAATAATGACTTTAGTTACATGTCCTTCGTAATAGTTTGTATTGAGTTTTTGATTATCCAAAGCATACCCCTCAGGTGTGTCAAACATTATGTGCTAAAATTTCTCTTTATCATGAAAAATGTGATGATCGATTAATAATCAATTTTCCCTTTTGGGTCATTACCCCTAGGTATAACTATGTTAGAGCTATATCTACTTGTAATATCCAGATATAGATTTCAGTGCTATGAAACTACGTGATTTTATACTCTACTAAAACAAAGGATGTTTACCTATATTTTTACTTATCCTCATGGTTTCCACTAACATTTTATAATCCTAGTTTCTAAATTAACTAAACCTAAATCTTTTACCAACTATAGAGAACCAACATTAACTTACATTACTATTAAATCATATTTATGATAAAAAATAATAGTGATATAATTCAGGATCAAAAGGTTTTTTATCCTAGAGAAAGTAGGATCATACATCACTTGTACATAATTAAACATAAAAAATTATTTTAAAAATGCATAGTTTTCATAAAAAAATCTATCATGTTCTCTATAGTATATTTATTCACTTGAGTATGTACATAAAATAATGGGGTGTGAAGAAATCCCCATATGAGAGGTATAACATAGAAGAAACAAGATACATGTATCAAAAGTACATGGCTGAGAAAAATAATATTAATCATTTCATAATAATTAAATCATCATAGTATGAATAAGTGAATTTTTTATTCAAATTCATGGATTGGCACATATTCATAATAATGAAACATCATAACATAGTTGTCAAATTCCCCACATAGTATTGAACAAAAATAGTATCATGTTCATACATAACATGTCTACAAAAATCATAACATCATAATTATGAACAAAGAGGGAATCATGTTAATTAATAATAAATATAACATCAGGAGATATATCCCATCAACCAATACATTGGAGGGATATTTAATTTTGAGCCTACCCCCCGCATCATAAAATTGTCATAATCTTGCTTTCCACATAGAATGTAAAACAATCATAGTTATAAAATAAACCTATAGAAAGGAATAAGTATAAAAAAGATTTCATAAATAATAATTTCTTGAATAACCTTTGGGGATCCCAAATGAATTAGGGAAATAATTATTTGGAATAAAACTTCATCATTATTTAGTGGATAAGAAACTACTCATGAGTATTCAATAAGTTGTTTTTTAAATTAGGGCATTTTCAAAAAGCTTTATAACTAGAATAGAAAAAATATTAAAATGGTATAAAAATGTTTATCCAAAAAAGGGAAAGAATATGGGTAGACAATTTTAACTAAATAATAAGAACATATATATAGAAAATAATTTTAAAAGGGAGATAACCTAGAAAAGAAGGAGTTTGGGTATGATAATCCCCTTACCTTAAATACCACTTTATTTTATTGTATTTCTTCCTCCAAAATAATAAAATTATATTGATTAAATCATTGAACTAGAAGATAATTTTGTTTATTTTTCAATATTTACCAATTACAATCATTTAATTCTATGATTTAATTCCATTTTTTTAAATTCAAAAGATTTTGATATCATATTTTACTTAAAATATCACATCTTGCATTGATTTAATGACCTTTCTTTATTGATACTTATACATTATTATTATTTACTCAAGAATATTAAAAATACATATATTTATAAATTTATATATTATAAACAATTTATTATAATATGAAATAAGTGTGATGATAAAAAAAATTTTTGTAATGTTTTCATTGGTAGTTAAACGACCATTAACGATATGTTGTCCAAAGAGTAGGTGTGAGATATATAATATGTTCTTATATTAAAAATAACATTTTTACCATATATTATCATTATCATTATCATATTAATGTATTATTTACTTATTCTAATATTTTATGGATTATATAGGAAATGGAGAATATTAATTTAGAAATAGAAAATGAAATAAAAGATAAAAGGACATTACCTCATTCTTAAAGTTGTTCCATTTCTATGACCCTTACATTATTTAATTCATGGAGTTTGATTACTGCAAAATTTACTTAATGATTTCAAGGTTCATGAGAGTGGGGACTTGGGATTATATTTTTATTTGGTAAGTGTAAGATAATTGGTGGTACATGGGAGGGGTGAGATGTTATTAATAATTGAGAAGAGGGGTATTTTTGAGTTATAATATTGAATAAAATATTATATATACGAAAAATATTAAAATTTTAATATTTTTTAAATTATGAATCATATATAAATTATATATAATGGGTTTAGGACATTAAAAACCTTTATGAAATAAATTAACTATTTTATTAAAAATGATAGTGAAAAAAATGAGAAATTATTATTTTAATGAAATACATTTCATTTTAACCTTGAAAAGTAATTTCTGGGATTTTAAAATAATTTTATTAATTTTAAATGACTAATTTGTCATATTAAATTTATTTTGGACCAAAAAAAATTTATAATTTATAATTTATTATTTCATCATAATTTTGTAATAAAAGAAGAGGTATTTACAAAATAATGTTTTTACTATTCATGTAAAAAATGAGTATTTTAAAAAAATTTATAGAAAAATCACTTTTTGAAAATTTTTATATGATAATTTTAAAAATTATATTCATTTTATCAAAATAATTTTTAAGAAGAGGATTTTATTACATTTCAACTTAAAATTTATAATTTTTATAAAATACATTATAATATATTCTATACAAAAAGTGATGATATTTTATTTGAGTTTTCAATGTTGATATTTAATTTATGGGATTATAATATTTATTTTTTCTAAAATTAAACATGTTAAATACTATTTATATTTTATTATTTTTAGGTGAAATTAGTATTCCAACGATCATGTTATAATTCCCAATATTCTGGTCACTATTCCTAATGCCCAGGTAACAATTTCAACAATCACATTATTATTCAAACTATCATATTAGATCATATAAATAATTATTCCCTCCAAATATTATTTACTAAAATTCTTCCTAAGGTTCTATATTTTTCTTTTCTATGATGTCAGTTTGTTTAATGATATTATGTTTCTTTTCTATAGAGTTATTTGTAAAGAATCTGATTCTTCCTTGTTAAACATTAGAATATTTTCTATAATATTTTCATAACTATGCCCTAAGTTGAGGTAGGATTATAGGGATGATAGAGGATCTATACGGATTTAAGATAAATATTAAATATATATTATCATGCACATGTAGTTTTTATGAACTAATGGAAAAAAACATGATTGTGCCCTTAGATAAGAAATCTGATACCATCATTAAATCTAGAAAATGAGTTCTACCATTGGAACGATGTAATATTTGTGTTTATTAGGTGTCCATATAGATCTCCATCATAAATAAAATAATAATAAAATAAATTTTATAATTTATTATATTATTATAATTAACCATAATAATTTACCCTCCTTTATATAGATATGCTTATAAAAAATTCATAGGGATAGTCATATAACACTAGGTATTGAGAGAGGAGCTATTAGAGGAGTATTTTCAGATGATAAATAATGAATCATGGAGTGGAAATCGGCATGCCAATTGGAGATTGTGGATTTCACTAGATACTTTGATGTGGATCTATACTTTATCAGTGATTGATCTATACTCGAGGAATCACATTTAGTTTTCTTTGGTTTTATCCTCGTTTATTTATCTTTTAATGAACATGAATAAATTCCCCTAAAAAAATTAATCGTGGGTAGATAATTTTTTCTTGTGTGGGTTTATCTTCATATGATTTGGGGACTAATGATATTTTAATATTGATCATTTACTTGTCACTCTTCATTTATTATCCTAATGAAAATGTATTAAGGCCAAAAAAAATAATGGTCTAGGTTCATTCCTCCTGTTGTGTTTTAGTTGTTCACATGTTCACATTTAGTGTTTTATTTGGTAGTAAATTTGAAAAAAATATTGTAAGGGTTCATTTTACAAGATCTCTTCAGTATAATTGATTGATACCATGAGTTCAGATTTGTTATTGAAATCATGATTGCCGCCCACGATGATGAAAATAGAATTATGATCATATTTAGAGATCCATGGTTTGTGGATTGATGTTAAAGGATGAAGCGGTGAAAAATAGGTGATTCTCGATAAAATTTTATGGCCAGAATATGATCACTAGTGAAAGGAAGAACCAATTAATCATAGATCCTCATTTAACAGTGGTTATAGAGGTGTAATTGATAATGGAGGAGGCGTGGAAGTGACATGTAAAAAAATATGAGTTTTTGGAAAAAATACTCACTGCATGAAATGTACTATATTAGAATGCAAACCATGTATTCCCCCTTCTATGGTGCTAGGGTTTACATGGAGAGAAAAATATCACACACTATGTGAAATGTGTCAGACACTGTGGGAGTTGGTGGTGGAGGCTCGATGTGTACCATGGGGGAACATGGCATGGACACAAATAGGAACAAGGGAACATAGAGAATACATGTACATGACAGTGTACTTAGACATGATTAGGGTACTAAAAAATGACTATATATAGAGAGATGGATAGAGTACACATGATCAGATTGGCAACACACACAGAGTGCCATCCTGACCTCAACACACCATGTATCTGAATAGGTAATGTCATATATTTGTAGAAAGAAATTCTTTATGAGATGAAGATACATGAGAGTATCCAATGCAGATAAGACACATCATTCACTCACAACACACCCCATGTAATTTACCCATAGAATTTTGAGTCCATCTGTCTCTTTAGTATATGCCAATATTGGTTGGGTGTGTTCCCTTGGTCCAACCCTACATGGGTACAATGATTCAACACATCATGTGTATAATATTGTGATCCACTCTATGGGATAAGTCTCAAATAGAGTTTATAATTCCAAAGTGTGACCGAGGTAGTGATACTCTATTACTTATTCAACTTCCGTAGGTGGGGTTTAAGGAAGATTGATTAACAACATATACGAGCATATGATCTCCAACTTAGTGGTTAATTATAAGTAGTGTCTGGTATACCCTGGAGTGCTTGAGAGGGATTCCCTATCTGGAATGAAGATCTTCAGAGTTCTATATAGTACTTATTTAGTGAGCCTAGATGAGAATGATCTCTAAGATAAGCATTATCAGTGATAGTATGGGTCATATAGTGGTTTCTCTCTGATGAGTGTTACGATGGATCATTGAGTATAATCCTTTGGAAGGAATTATGTTTGAGACCTCTTTGAGACTTATTTTCTATCAAGATTATATTTTTGTTTTATTGTTAATATTACTATCTCTCATATCCTGATTAAAATATCATCATGATTAATATTTAAATACTCTATTGATTATTCATGTTTTGTGATTTGGGGTGTCCTATTGGGTATTATTATACTCGCCCATACATGGGATTTTACCATATATGTTGTGTCATAGGAAGATGATAAACAATCTAATGAAGTCCAAGGGGGAACAAGATCAGACAGAACAAAGTGATCTTGACAGATCATGGTTCATACAAAGTGATTAATTTGAAAGAAATCCCATCCTACGGATAAAACTTTATTTTATTGATTTTTTTATAGTTAATGATTTAATTCAGTATAATTTATTTTTAATATTTATTTTTAACGAAATTTTTAATAAGGGATTGAAATTGAAAATTTCATTGGAATTCCAGTTTTTCCTTTTAAATTTCACTTTAGTATTTTATTCTAAAATTCTATTTATTTCATTTATTAATTATAATTTTTTTGGGATAATTCCTCACTAATTTTTAACATGTTTTGTTTATATTATAAAATCCTCATCCACCATTTTAAGGGAAATAAGGGGAACCAAAGTCAATATTTAATTTAATCCTACTAGATGGGTACCACCACAATAATTTGGCCATAACATTATTTCATATAATTATATTTACCTGTAATTTTGAAAAAAATTTGAACACATTATGTGGATAATTTAATTCAACTGGAGGAAGTTATGTTTAAATAATTTTCAGATTAAAAAACATTTGTCATATAGATGCATTCAAATTTAATGAATTCGTTAGGGTGTTAACATTTCCATTCATTATCTATCCATAAATCCTTCAAAACAATGTTAAATTCCATGAAATTTTGATAGTGGATACAAAATATATCAATTTAAAATTCCATAGAATTCCACATTCTTTTCTATTGAAAATAAGTTGTCCAAAAACATGTCTATTATTGATACTTTTAATATGGATGTTTTACCTTGACATAAATAATTTTATTAATCATACAGAAAAATATCCTTCAATATGAGGCTAATGGATCTGATATTTTGTGGGTCGACATGAAATATATAGTTGGAAAACGTTTTCAAAGACAACATGTGTGTATCTATCATTTTAAAGTTTAAAAAATGTGTACACTATTATATGATCGAATTGAGAAAAATATTTTCCACCACCCTTACCTATAAATATGATCATGCTATTCCTTTTTATGGGAATTCATTTATCAAATAAAATTCAATTAATTTATCTCCAATTTATTCATTTTATTTAATTTTGGTTATTCTTTTCATTTTCATATTTCGATAGGAAAAAAAGAGTTTAGAGGAGATCAGATCATTACTATCTATCCCAATGATTATGTAAAATGTCTATTTGATGATTCGTCCACCCATGGAAGCAAAATTTTTTATAATTGATCTAATTAAACCATATTTAATTGATTATTTTTTTAATCCATGATCATAATTGAATTCATTAAAATATAAAAAAATAATTGATTCTGAAAAAATGATTAATAAAGTCAATTGACAGACACAAAAAATGTGATTTTGAGTTTGTGGGAACTTGGAGAGAAAATTTAAATTGTAAAATCCTGTCAATCAAGATATAATTGAAGGGTTTAAATCTAATACTAATAATAAATTAATTCAAATTCAAAAGTTTAATTTTTTTCCTAATTGTCCATATAAAATTTATCCAAGGTTTCAATCGGATTGATTTTTGTGGTTGTGTAATATTTTTTTGGGTTTAGGGGTTTAAAAAAACTAATAGATCATAATTTAATTAATAAAATAATTTTAGATAACAAAAAATAATTAATTTAAGTGGGTGGTTAGATTGATTGAGAATTTGTAAAAAACATTCTTAAATAAAAATAACTCTTCCTTGTATCCTTATCCATTTTCACAATATTTCTAAATTTATTTATTTTTCATTAACTTCTTGATTCATTGATTTTAAAAAATAAAATCCCACAAAATTAACATCTCCCTCTTATTCATATTTTAAATTCATAACTGTGTTGTTTGATTCACTTTCTCAAAAATATTTATGACCTTTTTCAAACACCATGATGCTCTTAGTAAAGAAAATAAATAATTTGAGAGCACCCATGACAATGTTCATAAAAATGGTGCTTCTATAGGAGAGTCTAGTGATTTATTGAACACCTTTTAGGTTTTATTTCTTTCTTTTCCAATCTTATTTTATTTGCTTCTTTTTCATTCTTCCCATTTTTTCTCTTCCAACTTTATCTCATACATTTTCTATTGAGACCAAAATGTAAATTATTTTAATGATATTATGGTAAAATATTTTTTCACATTGATTAAATGATCGGTCAAAATATAATTTTTGAACTATACCTTGATGGTGAACATAGATTTCAAGAATGAATCAGATAATATCAGTTTATGGGAATTGTCAAAATTCATTAATTTGAAATTTTATCCATTGGGAAAATAATAAAACTAATAAAACATAATAATATAATGCTAAATCTGAAACATAATAATATCAACCAACATGAATTTCATTCCCTAATATTGAATCAGATTTGGAACTTAAATCTTGGTTAATAAATATTCTACCAAAATGTCATGGTCGTTATAGTGAGGATTAAAATAATTATGTTAAATAATTCAATGTGTTATGTTAAATAATAAAACAATGAAATGTTCTTGAAGAACAAATCAAATGAATTTAATTCTATTTTTCACATGATGGAGACCAAAAATACTAGACTTGTTATTCACTACGTGAAGATGTAACATATTACCATTATTTAAAAAGATATTTATTATAGGGATTATTTCCATCATTAAGAAACATAATAATTCCAAAGGATATCATAGTCATTCATCAAGTACATGGGGAGTCACTATATGAGTTCTGGGAGTGGTTCAACATGTTGTGTTCAAGGTGTCCACATCAAAAAATTAGTGAGAAACTCATCATCTAGTACTTCTAAGATGGGATCACATTGTTGGATATTATCACGGTATATTCCATAGCAGGTGGATCATTGGTTGAAAAAACATGACCAAGAAATCAATAATTTATTGATAAAATGGCATATAACTCTGAATAATTTGTCGATTATAGTACACCCACCCCAAGAGTTGTATATTAGTTATTCACCCTACTATGGAAAATAATTTATTTGATAACTGTTAGGTTTCCTGGGCTTGCAGCAGAAGCTGGTGGGCTGGGGATTTTAAAATTTTTCATCGGCAGGACAACGAAACTCGTCGTCGCCAATGATCTGAGCCATGGATAGGTCTGAGGATCTCACGTAAATTGTAAGGAGAACAAACATAACCAAAAAACATACCCATTTCTGATCTGAAGCTGCTGTCGACTGCAACTTGTCTCCAGCGATCGTTCCATGAAGGATCCATAGAAGGATCCCTATTAATCATCCACACGCGCTTTAGAAATCCTCTAGAACACCGATTATCGAACTCCGGGTGCTATTGCGGTGATCCAATGATATATTTGACGTCCCAACTATCACCACATCATTGATCTTACGATGCATGAGAAGAAACTCGATCCGAGAAAGGATCGACAACTTTCTCTCTCTAGAGAACGGGAGGAGAGAGGAGCTCTGGCCAGAATGACATGAATAATTGTTTCGGTTAAGCCCCTCTCCTCTATTTATTGTGGATTGTGGAAATTATCCGGATGGGTTCCCCGACCCACGTTAATTCCACGTCCACTAAATAAATAATTATGAAGACTTAAAACTGCTTTAATATTATTTATTTATTTTATCAGATACATGTAATATATAATATATTACATGATAAAATCTGAGCCATTTAACTAGACTCGCTATCCCCCATAATATTAAATGAACCTTGAATATTAAAATAATATTCCTTTGATTAATATTTTCTCATATTTACTAAACTCGTAAATACATTAAATAAATTCAATCCCAAATATTCGTAACTTGACTATTAATGAATTTATTTAATTCTTTCGGTGATCAACAACATGGACAACGCTCAGACCACATGGCGGGGCCCACTATGTCCATATACCTATTCAACTGAATAGGGAGGATTATTGAATATGCTATTGTGTGTGACCCTCTAGGACCTTATCTCAACAGTAGTGAATAAAATCCACAGACCAAGAGTAGGGTCTAACAACTCGTCATGGTCCCTGAATAGATAAGGATAGTCATTGCAATGACTACCGTCCTACGAACACTAACATTGTACTATATTCTCTTTTTCATTAAATATCTCATAAAGCCGGATGCACTCTTGTGTCATCGTCCTAATCTTGATTTATTATTTGTTGATCTATCTGGATGGATTTTCCTTTCTATTTCTTTGGCCAAAGACTTATGAAGGTGGCACCATCCTGATCAACCAGGCCTGAGATATACAATTTCCTAAACATGGAAGAAAAAAGTCCTTTCTTGACCATTCAACCAATGTCATACCACCAACGATGCACTCCACACAAACTACCTCACCACAACATTATTTCCATGGTTTTCTCCGTGCATCAAAGTACGTAATTAAATGATATACATTGGTAATGGTCTCATGTCTGGAGACGAATACACATGTCCATAGATAGGAACAACCAATGACACCCAAAACATGTGGTGTTCATATTGACGGGTCAATCCTCATGATCTCAATACTAGAAATCACCAAGTGTGAACATCATGATAATAAGTCTCAATGCTTATGAGCCCCCAACACTAGATAGTCATACATCTACTGTTTCCAGTCAGTAAGATGTGTCTAGACTATAGAACATATATTTAAGAACAATGTCATTGTATCTTGAGGTTCTCATTATAGCCTGGGATCTTCTATAACCTTTTCACATGAAAACTAACCTTTGGACATTACTATTATTATAGGGGATGCAGAAAATTATGAACTATAATGGTAAGAAATCATCATGCATAACTAACTGTACACATGATATGGTAATCAAAAGTACTACATATTTGGGTCTAGGGAACCCACTATTTCAACACTCCCGCTTGCACTAGAGACAACTTTCTAACTAATATTTCTAGCTACTCCCATGATAAATACCATGCTTTTGTTGAGTAATGGATTTATCTACAGGGACTACCATGTTTTCACCATGTGGCATATCTACTATATGCGACCTCATATGCTTAAGTAGAAATTCTCAAGATAGGGTATCTCCGAATATATTACTTTAGTCCATTGTCATAACATGACAAATTGGTTAGTAAGAATATAATAATTCTCATTATGATAATAATTTTCTCACTAGGTATGAATCGAAGAACTCGAAAAAATTGTTGCGATTTATAACTGCTTCTTATCTCCCTTAGAAGCTGCAACGTACTCAGTATTTGTAGGTATGGCTACCACTAGATTTTATGAGCTTGACTCGTTCTTCTCCTTTTCCTAACTGTGATACTAGATCAAATTGATCTAAGTACTACTAGTATGTGTCCCAACATAACTAGTATACCTTCCTCTCCATATTCCAGTTACATATCATTTGTACTTACTGAAGTACAAGATGATAGTTCTGACTGCATCACTTTCAGTGCTCCAGGAAATTATTGATATCTGCCTATAATAAATTATATCCTGGCGGTATCAATTATTGTACATAATATGGCATATGTGATTGATCCATCGCTAAAGCATATGGTATCAATTCACAACTTTAATCTCTTCCTATGTTCTGAACATATTAACTTGAAGAGATAAAGCCATGTGACATTGGCAACAATACTGAACTTGAATTGTTTCAACTTGTATTTTTCAATACAATGTCACTCTATATATGATTGAGTAGGACCAAGAAACCTTTGGATCTACCTCAGTAGATCCTATTACCTAGAAATTAGGTTTCTACTTGAATTCAATCATTGGAGAATTGCTTTTAACCTGATCTTATCTAACTGTAAGATCAATATCTGTTTTCCATATGTTGTCGAAAATATTTCACTTGAAAAAAATTGGTGCTCCCACTAACCTTTGGTAGACATAAGGAAAAGATTCATTTATAATGAATGCTATAAGATCTTGTTTCTTACTTTAATCCAGAATTGGATTTCAGTAACTTTTAACCCTTATTGGCATCATTTGATGTCATCATCTCTTTCTGGTTGCGTCGAATAGACACCTTCCATGAAAAATGATCTTGACATCCAATGACAAATAAAAAGATCTTATAAGTTCAACTATGACAAGTAAAATTATAATATATTTAGGAATAACAACTTGGTATAACCAATCAATCCTTATTGGTACCATACATGTACCATTCATGTATCATTTCATTTGAATACCCACCGTAGTATTGACTTTGTAATCCCTATTGCAATTTGATACATGGAATCCATTATGTAATTTTAGTTGATCTTGTCAATATTAGCTTGTTTCCAGATACTACTTACTTGTGGGATTTATTAATCTTAATTAATAATATATATCACCGACCATGATGAATATAAAACCATTACCATGGTTTCATTCTTCCTACGTAGTATGTGTCACTGGAACATGCCTTTTCCACATGTACTTGCAGAACTTGTTCCTTATGACAACCATTTGTGCATCCGGAGCATTGAATAAGTCCAAGTCAATTCAGCTCCCACTATCTCTAATAGATATGTGCACCCTTGTATAGAAATGTAGTCTAATACTTGACTACATCTTTTCCATCTAAGGGATTTATGTAATATCCTAAGCAACTGTTAGGATAATTACTTAGATGCACCATGTGCAGCTTGATGCATGTTTGTTTATTTCTTAACAAACTCCTTGAGTCCTAACACATGATTTATGGCATAATGGATTTCCATCATACTATGACTCGTATGATGCCCATTTTTCATTTTAGTTGGCACATTGGTTATGGGTTTATGCTGTTATTTGAAAATCACATTTTGAAATATGATGGAAGGTTCTACAGGTTGTAACATTGATACAACTTATATCATAAATTTTATGTACAAAATCCACGTTTAGGAATTTCTCCACAGAAAATTTTGTTTATCAATATTAATATATAAGACTCATCATTGATCCTCTTTATGAACATCAATATAGTGATGCAGATAAGGTAACATGCGTTTAGGAATTACTCCACACTACATTATCATGATCGATGATTGCTTGGTCAAGACATTCTTCGGCCTGCCGATCTGAAGAAAATCATATCTTCTAAACAAACTTACACTTCAGTATTCCTTAATGACTTACAGGAAACTTATGAAGTATCTTTTCCTCTTGCTTTCTTTGGAATATTTCTCAGTGTCTTCTTAAACTAACCTTGGAATGATTTGTGGCATACCTTTGTTTCTAAATGTTTCTTTGTCTAAACTAAGAGTGTCAATAATACTATAGGTGTTTAGCAGTGCTGAACCTAAATACCATTCTGGGTATATAGTTGACGTCTGCTTTTAGTTTTACTTGACAAAGAATCACATTGCCACAACTGGGTAGGTCTTACATTTGATATTCATCATGTATTTCCATTGATTCAAATAGAAGTGAACTATTTGTTGAGTATGTTACCACAAACAAAATTCATTCCAAAACATGGAATAATGTCTCATCATGTCCAAAGGGGCACATGAGATAACTATTTTTGGTTATACACCACAACTTTGTTCAATTTGAATCAATCACTTGGTAATTAGAAGTTATGTGTTTCTTACCACTGACTTAGGAATCACCCTTTCTCAGCTGCTTGGAGAAGAAACTTTGCTTATAGTAATGTTTCTCTACATTTATGGTTATTTTATTTCAATAAATATATGTGAAAATCATATTGTATTTTAATACCCAAGAAGTATGAGAGAAAACAATACTTTTATTTGATGAATATTAACTGAATGAGGAGCGGGAACTTGCTACTTGTATTTTAGTTTTTAAACATCCATGAATTTATATCATTATGTAATGCAAATATCCTCCTGTTAAAAAACCATCCACTTTACTTTGAAGGGAATGATGAAAGTGCCTTTGGCGTAACTTTCCATAGGCCTTTTCGCTTTGTCATTCAATTTATTCGCCATAAGAATAAAAGATGGTGTTATCTCTAATATTCTTATTACTTGGTGAATGTTACTTTAGCGGTAATGAAGTCCTTACTTTATACAATTCATTTTTACCTTTAAATGAAACTAGAGAAATTGGGTGTAAAAGGTATAAGAATGGGATGACATGAAGGATTGTGAACTTTCTTTCACTTTACACACTCTGAGTGCAATCATCACATTCAAATCTTGCTTTGCATTCTCCTCGAAAGGATCTTGGAGATGAGACAACATGCAACATAATCCATGTATTGATGTAGCGACCACAACTAACATCAGAATTTGATGATAGCAATATGAAAGAACCATCATATTCATTATTCATGATTCTCCTGAAATTAATTTTACACCCACACTTCCTAAGGTGGCTTAACAGGTTGGGACACATGCACCTTGAATTTCCATTGTAGTAGTAATCTGTGCAAGCGCCTACACTACATTAAGGAAAGTCGTTCTTAGTTTAGACATTAACTTTGTCTAATATTTATCACATTTTTATTGGGGTATTTATTACCATTATCTACAAATATACTTTAGCAGATTTTACATATTTGTGATTACCTAATCTGACATTACTGATTATTTAATCATTAAATGTCTCCCACTAATTTTTTGAATTCTCGGAACCCTCTGTACTAGAATCAGAATACTGTTGAGTATTCTAGTGGCAAGGATCCCCAAACCTCCCTCAAAGTCTACAAGCTAGGGCTACTCCACTACTCGGAGGGTCCAAGGTAGGCTTTTGACTAGCCAACCACATTAGCTCGTGGTTCCTTGATCTGTTGAGTGAATTCCCAGCTTCAAAAATCATTTACTGATTTACTCAACACTTGCCTATAAAACTAAAACAAACTAGATAAGGCTATTACATTGCTGAAATTTTAGTTAAGTCGACCCATCATATGAATAAGAACTCCCCGGTAGTAAGAGGCACCATTAGCCGAGGCATGAACCGACACCTCGAACACCCGGTTTTGTTCAGACTTGAATGATGGAAGGCTGTTTGTGACTGAATATTTTCTTTGAGGGTTTTATTGGTTTTATCTCGACGAATGTGATCCATTTCTATTAAACTTGTTCATTTATATTTTCGCGCTCATAACTGGAATTTAATAGAAAAACATACGCCACTTATTTATACATTTTATTATCTATTATTTTATGTATTTTTTTTTCTGCTGTTCTAAAATGAATAAAATAATAAATAAACGCATAAATGCAAATTACTACCCAACTGGTCTTGAGCATATAAACGACCTAAGGGGCATCATACCTGCGTCAAAACTAGACACTAGATGCATCTCAACCCTTTCTGTATGTCTTCTTCTCATATGGAGCATCAACTCATCTTGGGGAAGTCCTTGTTACATCATGGAGTACCGCTTCATCTTGGCGGGGTCCACGTCACGTCTTTGCATCGTCTCCGTCCGTGGTACAAGAATACTCACGCACAGGTGAGGGGGACTGGGGTATAAATGTACATCAAATCGATTGGACATGCAGGTCCTTATACATTTTAACCGAAAAATAGACAATACACAGACTGTCATTAAATTAATTTACAGACATTGCACGTAGTTAATTAATTAATTAAATAAATAAAAAGAAGACATACGGGTCAATGCTCAAGACCAGTAGTCGGGTAACTACAACCCGATTAAAAAATTAAAATGCCTAAATAAGTACGAGGGTTATTTAATTTAATTAAATTAAATGAATTAATAAATTCAAATAATTTAATTAATTAATAATCATGTAGTTAAAATAATTAAAATACTTAAAATTAAATTAATTAATTAATTAATTTAATTAAAAAAATTAAATTAATTTTAACCTTGGGTATTAAAATTTAATATTTTTAAACCATAAATAACATATTAATTAATTAAATTAATTAATTAATTAAATTAATTAATTATCCCAACCCTCGAAACATTATTTTGATCTGTTGCGGATTGCGCTGAACCTGCGCAGCCCCGTAACAGGCAGGGCGAAGCCCGTACTTGGATTCTCATGGACCTGGTAGGTTCGTTATGTCTGTACTTGACCAGACGAACCCTCCCAGACCTGTTTTAGGGCGGGTTAATATAAATCAGGCCAAGTGTACCTACTATACTCGGATCCCTCTCCATAAGCGGGCTAGCGCACTGGTTGCCTGCGTGCTGGAGCATGGGCGGCAGCGAGAACATCAGAGGTACTCTTGTAGCTGCTGCGCTGGTTTCGTCCGGAGGAAGTAGGGGCTCGACCGGAGCCACGTGCACAACCAAGCCATGTGGCGGCCTGCGACAGGTCGTCCGGTGAGGGCTGGCGTGGGGGCGAAGGTTCAGCCACCTGGTTTTGTGCTTGGGGCCGCCGCGTGAACGTGACGGGGGGGCTGTCCACGTGCGGGGTGCGTTCGTAGGGAGGCCAGGTGCCGCGATGTCTCCTTCTATCCGAAGAGGTGCAGCAGGGTGAGGGGCTGAGGTGGGATGGCGGCCTGGGCGACTGGCAGTGCTAGCCTGTGGAGCGGCCGATCAGCGGTTCCGTCTGGGCGTGCAGGCGACGCGTGAGGGAGGAGGCAGGTGAAGGTGGGTGGCTAGCAGAGGAAGGGCCTGGACGAGCGGTTCCCGGTGGGAGAGGGGGTGCGGCGCTAGAGGGCGGGTGCGACACCGATGGAGGGGTGCAGCTGCCTAGGCGGTCGGTGCCCCTTGTGGTGTCCCGACAGTGCTGCAGTGCACCGTGCGGGGAGATGGGAGGGGGTCTGCTCAGAACCCCTTGCAATTGTTTTTTTTTCTTCCTATGTAGCATCCCCCTTTTTTTGTTTTGCAAGTTACAGCAAGTCCCCTTTGGGTCTTGCTTTTGGGTCTCCACGTTGGAAGACCCCCTTTTGGGTATTCCTTTATATATATATATATATATATATATATATATATATGTTTTTATAAAACTTTATAAAGGCTATTTTAGCCTTTAGATATAATAATAATAATAATCATAATAATATTATTATATATATATAATTATAATTATAATAATTATAATGATAATAATTATAATTATAATAATTATAATTTCTTAAAAACATTAATTATTTCCGATAAATGGAAATAATCAACAAAATTTAAAACCCGAGTAAAAACACGAACAAGATCCATTCCTGAAATTTCGATGGACCATATCCTGGTCGTTCAGAATTGGATTGAAATGCGGTTCGATCTGTTTTGACCGTTTTTAAACCCTATACTTAATTTTATGTAAATTAATTTTATTTGAATCAGAAAATCTACGCGACTCCCTTTTATACCATTGTTAGGTTTTTGGGGCACGCAGCGGAAGCCGGTGGGCTGTGAATTTTAAAATTTTCCATCAGTGGGACGACGAAACTTGTCTTCGCTGACGATCCGAGACCTAGAGAGGTTCGAGGATCTTGCGAAAATTGTAAGGAGCACAAACATAAACAAAAAACTTACCCGTTTCAGATCCGAATCCATTTTCGACTGCAACTTGTCGCCGACAGTCGTTGCATGAAGGATCCATAGTCGGATCCCTCAAGATCATCCACACGCACATCAGAAATCCAGTAGAATACCAATCTTCAAACTCAGTGTGCTAGCACAACGATCCGATGATATATTCGATGTCCCAACAATCAACGCATCGTGGATCTTACGATGCATGAGAAAAAACATTATCCTAGCACGGATCTACAGCTTTCTCTCTCTAGAGAGTGGGAGGAGAGAGGATCTATGACCAAAATGACATGAATAGTTGTTGTGCTTGAGCCCCTCTCCTCTATTTATAGCGGATTTTGGAAATTACACGGATGGGTTCCCCGACCCCTGTTAATTCCACATCCACTAAATAAATAATTATGACGACTTTAAACTACGTCAATATTAATTATTTATTTTGTCAAATACTCGTAATATATAATATATTATGTGATAAAATCTGAGCCATTTAACTCGACTCACTACAACACTTAATATTAAACGATCCTTGAATATTAAAATAATATTCCTTCGATTAATATTTTTTCATATTTACTAAACTCGTAAATGCATTAAATAAATTCAATACAAAATATTTTTAACTTGAATATAAATGAATTTATTTAATTCTTTTGGTGATCGACAACATGGACAACGCTCGGACCCCATTGCGGGGCCCACTATGTTCATATACCTATTCAACTGAATAGGGCAGATTCTTGAATACGCTATTGTGTGTGACCCTCTGGCCCTTATCTCAATAGTAGTGAATAAAATCCACAGACCAAGAGCGGGGTCTAGAAACCCGTCATAGCCCCTAAAGAGATAAGGATAGTAATTGCAATGACTACCATCCTATGAACACTGACTGTGTACTATAGTCTCTTTGTCATTAAATATCTCATAAATCAGGACGCACTCTTGTGTCATCGTCCTTATCTTGCATTATTATTTTTCGAACTATCCGGATGGATTTTCCTTTCTACTGATTTGGCAAAAGACTTATGAAGGAGGCACCATTCTGATCAACCAGGCCTGAGATATAAAACTTCCTAAACATGGAAGCGACAAATCCTTTCTTAACCATTCAACCAACGTCATACCACCAAAGACACACTGAACACATACTACCTCGCCACGAGATTACTGCCATGGTTTTTACATTGCATCAAAGCACATAATTAAATGATATACATAGGTAATGGTCTCAAATCAGGAGACCAATACACATGTCCATAGATAGGAACAACCAATGACACCCAAAACATGTGGTGTTCTTATTGAAGGGTCTGTCCTCATGATCTCACTACTAGAGATCAACAAGAGAAAACTTCATGAGAAGAAGTCTCAATGCTTATGAGTCCCCATCACCTAATAGTCGGAAATCTGATGTGTCCATTCAGTAAGATGTATCTAGACTATAGAACATATATTTAAGATCAATTTCATTGTATCTCGAGGTTCTCATTATAGTCTGGGATCTACTATAACCTCTTGACATGAAAACTAACCTTTGGACATTACCATTATTATAGTGGACGCAGAAAATTATGCACTATAATGGTAAGATATGATCATGCATAACTAACTGTACACATGATACGGTAATCAAAAGTACTACATAGTTGGGTCTAGGGCACCCACTATTTCAAAAATAACAAGTTTTATTAGTTGACTATTATGGATAGGATTATTGAATTTTTTTTAAATACCACACAACCCACTCAAGAAAGGGTTTGTGGTATTCATGCAACACTATATTTCCCAACCGATTCATACCCACAACTCTAGGAATCAGAAGGCTATTCTACAATGTTTCCAAAAAGGATATATCAACAGAAATAACAACAAACTCAATCCATGTATGACCTATTCATTCCAATATTTAATATGGGGTGGAAGGATCATTCAAGGCTCAGGTATGGAATTGGATAGCAAAAATTCCATCATTTTAATAAAACATCAAGAAGCAACCAACATACCAACAAGGTTTTAGACAACCCCAAATTTGATTTGATGGAAAGTCTTCAAGAAGAAAAAAACAATAAAGGTAGTCAAAACCAAAGGTAGGATCTAAGAATGATTATATTTTAATATAAATTATTCTCAATAAACAAAATGAATAAAAGAGTCAAATAATGGAACTAAGGGTGATAAAAACAAAAATGATTTATACTTACAAAACCCTTAATAAACCAGTAATTATAAACATTGGAAATATTACTTCCCAACCTACTCTAAATACCAAGGGGAATGGAAGTTCCATCTAAATAAGAAGTGATAAGAAAATAAAAATTACATTTGGTATTTTTTTACCCATGAACTTAGTAAAACACTGGATAATCCCGATTCAATATTGACAGATGAGAAACCAAAGGAGAAAGGTAAAGGTAAAAATAAGAGTGATGATGTTCCTTCAAAACCCCTTCAATTTCCAAATAGGGTTTTACAGACCAAGTAGTTAGTAGAAGACCATATGTAAAAAAGAGGTATTAGAAACATTCAAGAAAGTTTATATCAACATTCCACTTCAAGGGTCCATTAAGGAAATCTCAAGGTATATTAAAGTCACGAAATATTTGTGTACCAATAGGAGAGGGATCACTGGAAATTAGAGGATCAAAATTGGTAGAAATGTATATATACTCATCATACCCAACATGATGATGCCTACAAAGTGAATAGACCTCTGGGCATTCACCAAACCATTCACTATAGAGAAGTCATATTTATTTGACACTTTGAGTGATTGAGGTGCTTATATTAGTGTTATATCTCACTTATTTTTCTCATCTTTATAGATTGGTGAGGTGAATCCCACAAGGGTGGTGGTATAGTTGGAAACTCAAACTACGATATTTCTAGATCATGTACTTCAAGAAGTAATTGTTTTGTCATGAGGAATAGGTATTCCTGTATTATTATATGTTCTAAACATGGAGGATGATTAGGTATATTCCCATGATCCCATTATCATAGTTAGTCCCTTCCTCAAAATATCCAAAACAACCATATATTTACATTAGTGTACTATTTCCATGGAATTTGGAAATGAATTTGTTGGATTTAATATTATGGAATCCATGAATTACACCTCAGAGGGTTATTATTAAATATTTTTCTACTATTTTGACCCATCATATAAAACCCATTGATTTTTATTGTTCTACAATGAAAGATATTATGAAAATTGGGCCAGGTTTTGATGTAAAAGAGTATTTAAATACCTAAAGTTAATTAATACACATCACTTGGATTTAATTTTGGTACAAATTATTATTCTAATTCTGAGGATGTTTATTCTGATTTTGATATGAATATTTATTTTGATGATGGATATGAATAATTATTATGTTATTTTGATTAATAATATTCTGATACTAATTTTTTCTATACACAAATTACAATTCCTTTGATTATTCTATCCCTATAACACCCAACTATATTGTAAATGAAGCCTTTAACACAAAATTTCAAATACTCTTACTATTTTAGTGGTGATAATTTTTTTTGTTATTGTAAACATTTTTCTTCTTAAATAATAGTTATAACGTTTAGATTTTTTTGGAGAACATCTAGACTATTGAGTGGAGGCTTGCTGACATACCATAAATTATCCGTCATATTTTCAAGCATAATATTTATTTGGAGGATGGGGCCAAACCTATTAGACAACAACAAAGGAAAGTTAACCTATAACAACCCATACTTTTTATACATTGTTATTACTTCAGAATTGAATCACACTTATTACAACATATAACAAAACCAGGAAAGGACCATATAGGTATAGAGTCTCTAGAAACTAGGAAACATAAACAACTGGTTCATAAAGAATATACTTTGCCTCCCACTTATTTCATCATATCTGGAGTCCCTTTTTGGCATATCCTACTTAATAACCATATTCCTGACCTGGGGAAATAAAACATACAAAAGGGTGAGCTCAAATGATCATTAAGGGTAAATAAAAGAAAAATCCATCACATCATGAACATAACATTTTGGAAATCTTAACCTGCAAAATAAATCATAATTTCATTCTTATGTGTGCCACAAAATCATAAACCATACATCATAGCATAACCCATATAATAAAAATGGGAATCTTAAACATCATGGAATCATAAAACAATTCATATAAGATAAAGGAATTCATAAAAATAATTCCATCACAACATAATCAAATCAATGTAATAATAGGGATAGAAACAGAACCCTTTATTATCTTAGATGGAAAATAATTTTGATAAAACACTTGAGCTCCATTCTTGAGGAAAATATCATTTCTACTTGAAAAAAATTTTCCTTTCTTAACATGTCATACAATTTCAAACTAAAAGAAGTTGATTAAAAATAAACTTTAAAAATTGTAAAGGAAGCTTCTTGGAAATAATGTTTTAAAAATCCATTCATGCCGTATAAGTTAAAAAAACATTCTTCTCATAATGTTGTCGGAAAAGTCAAAAAGTACCTCGTACGAAAAACGACAAAAGATTCCTTTCATATCTTTTACTAAAAACTCACCGAAGGGTAAAATTGGATTTAAATAATTGTAGGTGGATGGAAATAATATTACATATTGAGGAAACATGGACGTGGATGATAAAATACACCCCAATAAATACCAAAGTATAAACAATCTCGGATAAAAATGAGATTGTGATATTTTCCCTTACCTTAGGTCCGATATGATTTGTACATGTCCGAACCTCCTGTATAATGATTTAAATAATGTTATTTACTTATTCCAGAATCATACATATTTTTATGATATCATATATGGTCATATTCTTAGCTTCTTATTATTAATATTTCATTAATACTTGTTTATTCGGGTGTTTATTACTTTTTGTTCTTATGCGTGTTTTGTCGAATAAATTCTTATCCTTCTTTTTAGGTTATATATAACTCATTTCCATAATGTTATTAGTGTACTATATATCATATTTATTCATTCAATTCATTTATATAATCATTATGCAGTGAAGATCATGTAGAACGAGTCGCATCACATCGTGGAGACGGTATTCCGTACGTACGCACGAGCGATGATATCGTTCCCATGATTGTGTAATTGTATTGGAGTGTATTTATACTATTTCATAATCAATATAACTTTAATATAGTAATATATAGTCATTATTTACACCATTATACCCATCCAAGTAAGGTGGTGGTGGAAAATAGATTACACCACGGCGTGGAGACGGTATTCCGTACGTACGCACACGCGGTGATTTCATTTTCCGTAGGATGGATAGATGGTGAAATAGGGTTTTTTCATACATATAATAACATATCATTATATGAGTGATACTGATGTTATTACTTCATAATGAAACAACTAAAGAAGAAGAAGTGGAAGAAGAAATAAAGATGAAAGAATCGGTAACAGACATTACCTCTTCTTTGAAGTGCTTCTTTGAGACCTCCTTTTAGGGCACAAAAATTGGTCTTTGAAGAAGACCTGGACCTCTAGGATGTCTCTAGGGAAGTGGAGAGGAGAACGTGGCAGGGTTTGGACGAGCATGAAGGCTCAAAGTGGTGTGAGGAAGAGGGGGAGGAGGTGCCCTTTTATAAGGGAGGAGAGGGGCTCCTTTGGAAAAACTAAAAATATTATTTTATTATAAAGTCAAGTTCGGTTTTAAATAGCTCCAAATTGATTTATTTAGAAGCTAAGGTTGGGATGGGTCTAAATCCTCTCATACAATAGAATTTAGACAAGTTTAGGTTCCTATTTTAACCTTATCATTTATATTTATCATTAAGTTAAATAATTTTACTTTCACCGTGTCTTCTTGTGTTCTTATACTATAAGGTTAATAAACTTACAATAACAAGCCAAACGAACCCAAAGTTGTTTATTATTAATATAAATAACCTTATCTAAGTCATTTTGTTGAACCTTAGATTTTTAAGAATAAAATAACAATTAATAACACAATATTAGTTTTAAAAACTATTTTCTGTCAATTTTTACACTATTTAGTAATTGATTTTTGTGAAAATCATAACAGAATTATTAATTCGAAAAAAAGATAATTAAATCAATAATAACATGTAATATTAACCTATAAAATTAGTGAAATTCATAAAAAGTCTCAAATTACATTTATTTGGGTATTTATAACATCAATTATGTCAATATTTCATTAATAAGATAATTACTGCATCATCTTTGTGTCATAAATAAATTAACTTATTTAAAGTCTAAAAATTAAATATAAAATATCTTTATGTAGGAAATCTTTTTATCTTTCTAATAAATATTTATACTCTAATTTATCTTATGTATAACCCTATATTAAAAATAATTTTCTTACTATACTTTGATTTTAACTATTTTAACCCTTCTTTAAATAAATTAATAATAAATGTTCTAATCTAATTCAAGTGGGCCTAAATGGTCATATTTTATTTCTATGGTTGTTTTTGGTCGAATTAAACTTATCCAATAGAATTAAGACATGTTTTAGGGTAATAATAATATCATTTTTACCCTTAATTACCCTATTTACTTTTAACCCTGGTAAATAAAAGTAAAAAGTTACTATTCACCAAAAATTATTTTCATCTCATTGAACCACATTTTAATTACTGACATGAACCGTGTCTCTCGGATTTTTGAAATTCCACTCACAAAAGTGGTAAAATTATGTTTCATGAAAAAATCAGTTTTTTTAACTACCACTTAGTGGTTTCACTATTCATCAAAAATTGAAAGTTTTCAGAAAAATACCAAAATTTCACCCTAGGTTAATTTCAATATTCCGAATTCAAAAATTAAGTCCATTTTAAAAAATAAAATTTATAAAATATCAAAAAGTGGTTATTACTATTCATAACGTCTAGTTTTAATAATATTTTAATAGTATATCGTTGTTTAGTGAAACTCAGTATTGCGTACGACGCAGGCTATCGAGGAAGGTCGAGATTTCGTGTAAAGCAAGCCAATAAAGTTTTGTGTGTAGAAAAAGATTCATTTGATGATTTATAGAACATAGAATTCTCGGGTGTTACATTCTACCCCCCTTAAAATGAATTTTTCCCTCGAAATTCGTCACTTTGTAACAAACAGATGAGGATACCTCTCCCTCATCATATCCTCAAGCTCCCATGTAGCTTCTTCTAATTGGTGGTTCCTCCATAAAACTTTCATTAATCGAGTGGTCTTGTTTCGTATGACTTTTTCGCTACGATCCAGAATCTCTATCGGCTGTTCTTCATAAGAAGGATCTTGCTTCAGCGGTACAACTTCTGAGCTGAGTACATGTGAAGGATCTATAATGTACTTTCTTAGGAGAGATACATGGAACACATCGTGAACTTGAGAGAGATTCGGTGGAAGAGCCAATCGGTAAACTACCTTCCCAACATGATCCAGTATTTCGAAAGGACCGATATATCTAGGGCTCAACTTCCCCTTCTTTACAAATCTCATGACCATTTTCCAGGGAGATATTCGTAAGAAAACTTTATCACCCACTTCAAACTGTAGGTCTTTTCTTCGGTTGTCGTCATAACTTTTCTGTCGACTCTGAGCTGCTCTTATGTGTTGTTGAATAGATCTAACCTTTTCTGCCATTTTATCAACGAGATCAGGTCCTAATAGCTTTCTTTCCCCAACTTCATCCCAGCAAGTTGGAGTCCTGCATTTCTTCCCATAGAGAGCTTCATAAGGAGCCATCTGAATACTGGAGTGAACACTATTATTATAAGAAAATTCCACCAAAGGTAGGTGTTGATCACAACCACCTTTGAAATCCATAGAGAAAGCTCTCAACATGTCTTCTAGAGTTTGAATTGTTCTCTCAGACTGACCGTCTGTCTGAGGATGATAAGCAGTGCTGAAACATAACTCTGTATCCAGAGTATGCTGAAGACTTCGCCAGAACTTTGAGGTAAACCTCGGATCCCGATCAGATATGATAGAAAGTGGTACTCCATGCAATTACCACTTCCTTTACATATATCCTGGAAAGCTGATCCAGAGATAAATCCTCTCCAATAGTGATGAAGTGTGCAGACTTTGTAAGACGATCAACTATGACCCAGATAGAATTATTGCCTTTGAATGTTTTAGGAAGTCCAGTGAAAAAGTCCATAGTGATGTTTTCCCATTTCCATTCGGGTATGGGTAACGGTTGTAACATCCTCTTAGACTTCTTTCTCTCAGCTTTAACTTGCTGACAAACGAAGCATCGAGAGACATATTCAGCAACATCTCTTTTCATACCATCCCAACAGAAGTACGCTTTCAGGTCCCTATACATTTTCGTGCTTCCAGGATGAATGGAGAATGAATAACTATGAGCCTCATCCAGGAGCTCCTTCTTTAATTCAGGGATGGGAGGAACACAAACCCGATTCCTAAACTTTATTATCCCATCACAATCAAGGTTGAATTCAGGAACATTTCTCACCTTCTTTTGTAACTCTACAGCTTCTTTCTATGCCTCTTTAATCTTCACATGTATAGATGGTTGAACATTCATTTGAGAAAGATACAATTTTCCCCTTTCATTATAATTCCAAGATCCGTCCTTTGTAAATCCATAAATATTGGATCTTTTGTGATCCTCATCATGGATAAACTGGCATGGTCTTGTCGACTTAATGCATCTGCCACCTTGTTTGGTTTCCCCGAGTGGTAATGGATTGAGCATTCGTAATCCTTAATCAGCTCCATCCATCTTCTTTGGTGCATATTCAGCTCCTTTTGTGTGAAAATATACTTTAAACTTTTATGATTAGTATAAATGTCACACCTTTCTCCATAAAGATAATGCCTCCAAATCCTTAATGCAAATATTACCGCAGCTAACTCTAAATCATGAGTTGGGTAAATTTATCATGTATTTTCAACTGTCGTGAGGCATAAGCTATCACCATATCATTTTGCATAAGAACCCACCCCAAAACCTTCTTGGATGCATCACTGTAGATCACAAACCTTTCTCCACTACAAGGCAGTGTGAGCACAGGTGCACTGGATAACCTTATTTTCAACTCCTTGAAATTCTCTTCACATTCCTCTGTCCAGAAAAACTTAACTCCTTTCCGAGTCAACTTGGTGAGTGGATTAGATAATCGTGAAAAATCTTTCACAAAACTTCAATAATATCCAGACAAACTAAGAAAACTTCGGATCTCAATTACTATTGTTGGCCTCAACCATCTTTCGATAACCTCTGTTTTTTCTGGATCCACATATATCCCCTCTTTTGAGATTATGTGACCCAAAAATGAAACTCTTTGAAGCCAAAATTCAAATTTGGTAAATTTGGAATAATGCTTCTCCTTTCTCAGGGTCTTCAATATAATTCTCAAGTGATCTTCATGTTCTTCCTTTCTCTTTGATTATACATGAATATCGTCTATAAAGACTACCACAAAATGATCAAGAGAGTCTCTAAAGACTCTATTCATCAGATCCATGAAGATAGCAGTGGAATTAGTAAGATCAAATGGCATCACTATAAATTCATAGTGTCCATACCTTGTACGGAAATCCGTCTTTGGTATATCCTCCCTTTTTACCCTTAATTGATGATACCCTGAACGAAGATCAATCTTGGAAAAGTATTGAGCTCCGCGTAGTTGGTCAAATAAGTCATCAATGCGTGGGAGATGATATTTGTTCTTGATAGTGATCTTGTTAAGTTCTCGATAATCATTGCAGAGTCTAATTGATCCATCTTTCTTCTTAACAAACAGAACAGGTGCTCCCCAAGGTGACGCACTCGGGCGTATGAATCCTTTATCAAGATTCTCTTGGATTTTCTTCTTCAATTCCTGCAACTCAATTGGGGCCATTCTATAAGGTGTCTTTGAAATAGGCAAAGCACCCGGTACAAGTTCTATTGAAAACTCAACTTCACGATTTGGTGGAAGACCCGACAATTCCTCTGGAAAGACATCATCAAACTCTCATACAATGGGCATATTCTTAATTTTGAGTTTCTAACCAACCATTTGAGATAAATAACCTTGGTTAATTGGAATCATGACCCATAAGATGGAAGAAATTTCCACAGGAAGGTTATGTTCATCCTTGCATCGATAGACGATCATAGATTGATCTGGAATATGAAATGTGACTTCCCTTCTTTGGGAATTGATATGAGCTCCATATAAAGAAATCCAATCCATGCCAAGAATCACATCAAATTACACTATAGGAAGGATCACAAGATTTGCAGGAAGCACTTTCCCACAAACTTCAATCAGAGAAGAATTATAAACTTTTGATGCGACTGTTGTGCCATTAGGGGTTGTCATAGCTAACTCAACATCTAATAGTTGAGGTAATACGGTGATATCCTTAGAAAATTTTTCAAAAATAAAGGAGTGGGTGGATCCACAATCAAATAAAACATTTGCTACTTTAGAGTGGATGGTAAGTGTACCTTTAACCACATTGTTGTCGTACTCCACATCACTGATAGAAATTGCATGTGAATTTCCTTTGTCTTTAGCCTTAAGAGTTTGTTGACGTCGACCATCATCATCAACCCTTGGATTTGGGCATTGATTGGCATAATTCCCCATCTCCTTTCACTTGAAACATTGAAGTTTAGTAGGTTCATTCTGTGTGTCCCTTCCTTTGTTTGCATCATTAGACAGCTTCTTCCCATCATTGCGACATTCAAATGCCCGATGACCTTCCTTTCCACATTTGAAACATTTACTTGTCCCTTTAAGACAACTCCCTCCATGTTTCTTTCCACACTTTGAGCATAAGGGAAAGCTCATCTTCTTTTCAGTGTGCCCTTTAGATTATCCTTTGAATTCCATTTTCCTCTTCTTATCAAACCCATATGACTGATGAGTTACTCAAACCTCCATCTCGACTTTGAGAGCACATCGAACGATTTCCTCGTAGCTATTGAAGTCCCTTATGGATAACGCCCTTCGAAGACTTGGTTTTAAGCCACTAAATAATTGATCGATCTTACTCTCATGTTGGATAATAATACCAGAAGCGTACCTTTCAAGTCTTGTAAAATTTGCTTCATAGGTACCAACAGATTCATCATCCTTTTTCTTCAGTTCAAGAAACTCTTTCTCCATCTTTGTTCGGAGAATACAAGGGAAGTACTTATTGAAAAATATGTTCTTGAACTCATCCCATTCCATGGACTAAATTTCATCTCTTTGCCTCGTATTCTTGATAAGATTCCACCATTGATCAGCATCACCTTTCAAAAGATACACTGCTAAGATGACTTTATCATGTTTAGAACATTTAAGAACTGAAAATATCTTTTCAGTAGTAAAAATCCATTGTTCAGCAACTAATGGATCAGTAGACCCGCTGAATGAAGGTGGGCGCTGCCTCATGAAGGATTCAACAGAATGTTTCTCCTTCCTTTGCTCGTTTGGAAGTCCTGCATGATTCATAGCTTGAGAAAGTTGTGTGAGCATGGCTACAAGATTTTTCATTCCATCACCCATAATGTTTGGTTGCTCAGGGGGACAATCATTGCATTTCCAGTCGCATTTCGCATTAACTTGGTTCCTTCAGGTTCCAGCCATTGACTAAAACCAAGAAGAATAGTGTGAGAGACACAAATTATAATAGGAAAACCACATAATAAAGAATAAAATTTCACACTTAAAGTCTTATACTAGGTTATTCATGGCCATTTCTAAAACACTAATATTGTGTTCTATGATTAGACTTATCCTTAGGGTTCTTACTAAGGCTTTCACATCCTAGTTTCCAAAGGTGAACTATACCTTTACTCTGATACCAACTATAACAACCCATAATTTACATACATTGTTATTACTTTAGAATTGAATCACACTTATTACAACATATAACAAAACCAGGAAAGGCCCTTATAGGTATAGAGTCTTTAGAAACTGGGAAACATAAACAACTGGTTCATAAAGCATATACTTTTCCTCCCACTTATTTCATCATATCTAGAGTCCCTTTTTGGAATATCCTACTTAATAACCTACTTCCTGACCTGGGGAAATAAAACATACGAAAGGGTGAGCTCAAATGCTCAGTAAGGGTAAATAAAAGAAAAATCCATCACATCATGAACATAACATTTTAGAAATCTTAACCTGCAAAAGAAATCATAATTTCATACCATGGGATAAATCATTGAAGTGAAATGTAATCCCAATAATCATAAAATAAAACATGGAACTTTTTGGAATACACACATAATAATAGAGAATCATTTCATATTAGTCAAGACTCATTTCCAAGACTATCTTAGTGGACAAAGTCCATTTCTGAACCGAGTTCACTCCTCGTTTCAGTCCTGTTTCACTAAACAGGTATTACCTACCGTTCCAGCCATGTTTATCTCATGAGATATAAAATATTTACCCAATGCATTGGAGGGAGATATAGGTCCCACCCATCTCATAATGATACCATTCTTATGTGCGCCACAAAATCATAAACCATACATCATAGCATAACCCATGTAATAAAAATGGGAATCTTAAATATCATGACATCATAAAACAATTCATATAAGATAAAGGAATTCATAAAAATAAATCCATCACAACATAATCAAATCAATGTAATAATAGGGATAGAAACATAACCCTTAATTATCTTATATGGAAAATAATTTTGATAAAACACTTGAACTCCATTCTTGAGGAAAATATCTTTTCTACTTCAAAATTTTTTTACTTTCTTAACATGTCATACAATTTCAAACTAAAAGAAGTTGATTAAAAATAAACTTGAAAACTTATAAAGGAAGATTCTGGGAAATATTGTTTTAAAAATCCATTCATGCCGTATAAGTTAAAAAAACATTCTTCTCGTAATTTTGTCGGAAAAGTCAAAAAGTACCTCGTACAAAAAACGACAAAAGATTCCTTTCATATCTTTTACTAAAAACTCACCGAAGGGAAATATTGGATTTAAAGAATTTTAGGTGGATGGAAATAATATTACATATTGAGGAAACATGGATGTGGATGATAAAATACACCCCAGTAAATACCAAAGTATAAACAATCTCGGATAAAAATGAGATTGTGATATTTTCCCTTACCTTAGGTCTGATATGCTTTGTACGTGTCCGAACCTCCTGTATAATGATTTAACTAATGTTATTGACTTATTCCAGAGTCATAATTATTTTTATGATATCATATATGGTCATATTCTTAGCTTCTTATTAGTAATATTTCATTACTACTTGTTTATTCGGGTGTTTATTACTTTTTGTTCTTATGCGTGTTTTGTCGAATAAATTCTTATCCTTCTTTTTAGGCTATAGATACCTCATTTCCAGAATTGTATTAGTGTACTATATATCATATTTATTCATTCAATTCATTTATATAATCATTATGTAATGAAGATCATGTAGAACGAGTCGTATCACATTGTGGAGACGGTATTCCGTACGTACGCACGAGCGATGATATCGTTCCCATGATTGTGTAATTATATTGGAGTGTATTTATACTATTTCAGAATCAATATCAATTTACAATAGTCATATATAGTCATTATTTACACCATTATACCCATCCAAGTAAGGTGGTGGTGGAAAATAGATTTCACCACGTCGTGGAGACGGTATTACGTACGTACGCACGCGCGGTGATTCCATTTTCCATAGGATGGATAGATGGTGAAATAGGGTTGTTTCCTAAATATAATAAAATATCAGTATATGAGTGATAATTATGTTATTACTTCATAATGAAACAACTAAAGAAGAAGAAGTGGGAGAAGAAATAAAGATGAAAGAATCGGTAACGGGCATTACCTCTTCTTTGAAGTGCTTCTTTGAGACCTCCTTTTAGGGCACTAAAATTGGTCTTTGAAGAAGACCAGGACCTCTAGGATGTCTCTAGGTAAGTGTAGAGGAGAAAGTGGCATTGGTTGGACGAGAATGAAGGCTCAAAGTGGTGTGAGGAAGAGGGGGAGGAGGTGCCCTTTTATAAGGGAGGAGAGGGGCTCCTTTGGGAAAACAAAAAATATTATTTTATTATATCGTGAAGTTCGTTTTTAAATAGCTCAAAATTGATTTATTTAGAAGCTAAGGTGGGGATGGGTCGAAATACTATCATCCAATATAATTTAGACAATTTTAGGTTCCTATTTTAACCTTATCATTTAGATTTATCAATAAGTTAAATAATTTTACTTTCACCGGGTCTTCTTGTGTTCTTATACTATAAGGTTAATAAACTTACTATAACAAGCCAAAAGAACCCAAAGTTGTTTATTATTAATATAAATAACCTCATCTAAGTCATTTGACCGAACCATAGATTTTTAAGAATAAAATAACAATTAATAATACAACATTTGTTCTAAAAACTATTTTATGTCAATTATGACACTATTTAGTAATTGATTTTTGTGAAAATCATAACAGAATGATTAGTTCGAAAAAAGACAATTAAATCAATAAGAACATGTCATATTAACCTACAAAATTAGTGGAATTCATAAAAAGTCTCAAGTTACATTTATTTGGGTATTTATAATATCAATTATGTCAATATTTCATTAATAAGATAATTCATGCATCATCTTGGTGTCATAAATAAATTAACTTATTTAAAGTCTAAAAATTAAAAATAAAATATCATTATGTAGGAAATCTTTTTATATTTCTAATTAATATTTATAGTCTAATTTATCTTATGTATAACCCTATATTAAAAATGATTTTCTTATTAAACGTTGATTTTAACTATTTTAACCCTTCTTTAAATAAATTAATAATAAATGTCCTAATCTAATCCAAGTGGGACTAAATGGTCATATTTTATTCCTAAGGTTGTTTTTGGTCGAATTACACTTATCCAAAAGAATTAGGACATGTGTTAGGGTAATAATAATATCATTTTTACCCTTAATTACCGTATTTACTTTTAACCGTGGTAAATAAAAGTAAAAAGTTACTATTCACCAAAAATTATTTTCATCTCATTGAACCGCATTTTACTTACTGACATCAACCGTATCTCTCGGAATTTTGAAATTCCACTCACAGAAGTGGTAAAATTAAGTTTTATGAAAAATTCAGTTTTTTTAACTACCACTTAGTGGTTTCACTATTCATTAAAAATTGAAAGTTTTCAGAAAAATACCAAAATTTCACCCTAGGCTAATTTCGATATTCCGAATTCAAAAATTAAGTCCATTTGAAAAATAAAATTTATTAAATTTCAAAAAGTGGTTATTACTATTCATAACGGTTAGTTTTAATAATATTTTAAAAGTATATCGTTGTTTAGTGAAACTCGGTATTACGTATGACGCAAGCTATCGAGGAAGGTCGCGATTTCGTGTAAAGAAAGCCAATCAAGTGTTGTGTGTAGAAAAAGAATCATTTGATGATTTATATAACATAAAAGTCTCAGGTGTCACATTCTACCCCCCTTAAAATGAATTTCGCCCTCGAAATTCGTCACTTTGTAACAAACAGATGAGGATACCTCTCCCTCATCGTATCCTCAAGCTCCCATTTAGCTTCTTCATATTGGTGGTTCCTCCATAAAACTTTCACCAATTGAGTGGTATTGTTTCGTAGGAATTTTTCGCTACGATCCAGAATCTCTATCGGTTGTTCATCATAAGAAGGATCGTGCTCCAGCGGTACAACTTTTGAGCTGAGTACATGTGAAGGATCATGTATGTACTTTCTCAGGAGAGATACATGGAACACATCATGAACTTGAGAGAGATTCGGTGGAAGCGTCAATCGGTAAGCTACCTTCCCAAAACGATCCAGTATTTCGAAAGGACCGATATATATAGGGCTCAACTTCCCCTTCTTTCCAAATCTCATGACCCTTTTCCAGGGAGATATTCGTAAGAAAAATTTATCACCCACTTCAAACTCTAGGTCTTTTATTCGGTTGTTGGCATAAATTTTCTGTCGAATCTGAGCTGCTCTTATGTGTTGTTGAATAGATCTAACCATTTCTGCCATTTCATCAAAGAGATCAGGTCCTAATAGCTTTCTTTCCCCAACTTCATCCCAGCAACTTGGAGTCCTGCATTTCTTTCCATAGAGAGCTTCATAAGGAGCCATCTGAATACTGGAGTGAAAGCTATTATTATAAGTAAATTCCACCAAAGGTAGTTGTTGATCCCAACCACCTTTTAAATCCATAGAGAAAGCTCTCAACATGTCTTCTATTATTTGAATTGTTCTCTCAGACTGACCATCTGTCTGAGGATGATAAGCAGTGTTGAAACTTAACTCTGTATCCAGAGTATGCTGAAGACTTCGCTAGAACTTTGAGGTAAGCCTTAGATCCCAATCTGATATGATAGAAAGTGGCACTCAATGCAATCTTACCACTTCTTTTACATATATCCTAGCAAGCGGATCCAGAGATAAATCCTCTCTAGTAGTGATGAAGTGTGCAGACTTTGTAAGACGATCAACTATGACCCAGATAGCATTATTTCCTTTGAATGTTTTAGGAAGTCCAGTGACAAAGTCCATAGTGATGTTTTCCCATTTCCATTCGGGTATGGGTAATGGTTGTAACATACCCTTAGGCTTCTGTCTCTCAGCTTTAACTTGCTGACAAACCAAGCATCGAGAGAAATATTCAGCAACATCTCTTTTCATGTCATCCCACCAGAAGTACTCTTTCAGGTCCCTATACATTTTCGTGCTACCAGGATGAATGTAGAATGAAGAACTATGAGCCTCATCCAGCAGCTCCTTCTTTAATTCGGGGATGGGAGGAACACAAACCCGATTCCTGAACTTTATTATCCCATCACAATCAAGGTTGAATTCAGGAACATTTCTCACATTCTTTTTTAACTCTACATCTTCTTTCTATGCCTCTTTAATATTCACATGTATAGATGGTTGAACATTCATTTGAGAAAGATATGATTTTCCCATTTCATTATAATTCCAAGATCCATCCTTTGTAAATCCATAAATATTGGATCTTTTGTGATCCTCATCATGGATAAACTGGCATGGTCTTGTCGACTTAATGCATCGGCCACCTTGTTTGCTTTCCCCGTGTGGTAATTGATTGAGCATTCGTACTCCTTAATCAGCTCCAACCATCTTCTTTGGCGCATATTCAGCTCCTTTTGTGTGAAAATATACTTTAAACTTTTATGATTAGTATAAACGTCACACCTTTCTCCATAAAGATAATGCCTCCAAATCCTTAATGCAAAGATTACCGAAACTAACTCCAAATCATGAGTTGGGTAATTTTTCTCATGTATTTTCAACTGTCATGAGGCATAAGCTATCACCATATCATTTTGCATAAGAACACACCCCAAACCCTTCTTGGAAGCATCAATGTAGATCACAAACGTTTCTCCACTACAAGGCAGTGTGAGCACATGTGCACTGGATAACCTTCTTTTCAACTCCTTGAAATTATCTTCACATTCCTCCGTCCAGACAAACATAACTCCTTTCCGAGTCAACTTGGTGATTGGATTAGATAATCGTGAAAAATCTTTCACAAAAGTTCGATAATATCCAGCTAAACCAGGAAAACTTCGGATCTCAGTTACTGTTGTTGGCCTCGACCATCTTTCGATAACCTCTGTTTTTGCTGGATCCACAGATATCCCCTCTTTTGAGATTATGTGACCCAAAAATGAAACTCTTTGATGCCAAAATTTACATTTGGTAAATTTGGCATAAAGCTTCTCCTTTCTCAGGGTCTTCAATATAATTCTCAAGTGATCTTCATGTTCTTCCTTGCTCTTTGAGTATACAAGAATATCGTCTATAAAGACTACAACAAAATGATCAAGATAGTCTCTAAAGACTCTATTCATCAGATCCATGAAGATAGTAGTGGCATTAGTAAGACCAAATGGCATCACTATAAATTCATAGTTTCAATACCTTGTACGGAAAGCCGTCTTCGGTATATACTCCCTTTTTACCCTTAATTGATGATACCTTGAACGAAGATCAATCTTGGAAAAGTATTGAGCTCTGCATAGTTGGTCAAATATGTCATCAATGCATGGGAGAGGATATTTTTTCTTGATAGTGATCTTGTTAAGTTCTCGATAATCAATGCAGAGTCTCATTGATCCATCTTTCTTCTTAACAAACAGAACAGGTTCTCCCCAAGGTGACGCACTAGGGCGTATGAATCCTTTATCAAGATTCTCTTGGAGTTGCTTCTTCAATTCCTGCAACTCAATTGGGGCCATTCTATAAGGTGTCTTTGAAATAGGCAAAGCACACGGTACGAGTTCTATTGAAAACTCAACTTCACGATTTGGTGGAAGACCCGGCAAATCCTCTGGAAAGACATCATCAAACTCCCGTACAATGGGAATATTCTTAATTGTGAGTTTCTCACCAACCATTTGAGATAAATAACCTTCGTTAAGTGGAATCAAGACCCATAAGATGGAAGAAATTTCCACTAGAAAGTTATGTTCATTCTTGCATCGATAGACGATCATATATTGATCTGGAATATGAAATGCGACTTCCCTTTTTTGAGAATTGATATGAGATCCATATAATGAAAGCCAATCCATGCCAAGAATCACATCAAATTACACTATATGAAGGATCACAAGATTTACAGGAAGCACTTTCCCACAAACTTCAATCGGAGAATAATTATAAACTTTTGATGCGACTATTGTGACATTAGGGGTTGTCATAGCTAACTCAACGTCTAATTGTTGAGGTAATACGTTGATATCCTTAGAAAATTCTTCAGAAATGAAGGAGTTGGTGGATCCAGAATCAAATAAAACATTTGATACTTTAGAGTGGATGGTAAGTGTACCTTTAACCACATCGTTGTCATACTCCACATAGCTAATAGAAATTGAATGTGACTTTCCTTTGTCTTTAGTCTTAAGAGTTTGTTGACGTCGACCATCATCATCAACCCTTGGATTTGGGCATTGATTGGCATAATGCCCCATCTCCTTGCACTTGAAACATTGAAGTGTATTAGGTTCATTCTGTGTGTCCCTTCCTTTGTTTGCATCATTAGACATCTTCTTCCCATCATTGGGGCATTCAAATGACCGATGACCTTCCTTTCCACATTTGAAACATTTACTTGTCCCTTTAAGAAAACTCCCTCCATGTTTCTTTCCACACTTTGAGCATAAGCGAAAGATCATCTTCTTTTCAGTGTTCTCTTTAGATTTTCCTTTGAATTCCATTTTCCTCTTCTTATCAAACCCATATGACTGATGGGTTACTCAAATCTCCATCTCGACTTTGAGAGCACATCGAATGATTTCCTCGTGGCTATTGAAGTCCCTTATGGCTAACGCCGTTCGAAGACTTGGTTTTAAGCCACTAAAGAATCGATCGATCTTACACTCAGGTTGGATAATAATACAAGAAGCGTACGTTGCAAGTCTTGTAAAATTTTCTTCATAGGTACCAACAGATTCATCATCCTTTTGCTTCAGTTCAAGAAACTCTTTCTCTATCTTTGTTCGGAGAATACGAGGTAAGTACTTATTTAAAAATAAGTTCTTGAACTCATCCCATTCCATGGACTCAATTTCATCTATTTTCCTCGTATTATTGATAAGATTCCACCATTGATCAGCATCACCTTCCAAACGATACACTGCTAAGATGACTTTATCATGTTTAGAACATTGAAGAATTGAAAATATCTTTTCAGTAGTACTAATCCATTGTTCTGCAACTAAGGGATCAGTAGACCTGCTGAATGAAGGTGGACGCTGCCTCATGAAGGATTCAACAGAATGTTTCTCATTCCTTTGCTCGTTTGGAAGTCCTGCATGATTCATTGGTTGAGAAAGTTGTGTGAGCATGGCTACAAGATTTTTCATTCTATCTCCCATAACATTTGGTTGCTCAGGGGGACAATCATTGCATTTCTCGTCGCATTCCGCATTAAATCATTTCCTTCGGGTTCTAGCCATTGACTAAAACCAAGAAGAATAGTGTGAGCGACACTAATTATAATAGGAAAACCACATAATCAAGAATAAAATTTCACACTTAAGGTCTTATCCTAGGTGGTTCATGGCCATTTCTAAAACACTATGATTGTGTTCTATTCTTAGACTTATCCTTAGGGTTCTTACTAAGTCTTTCACATCCTAGTTTCCAAAGTTAGACTATACCTTTCCTCTGATACCAACTATAACAACCCATACTTTACATACATTGTTATTACTTCAGAATTGAAGCACACTTATTACAACATATAACAAAACCAGGAAGGGCCCGTATAGGTATAGAGTATTTAGAAACTGGGAAACATAAACAAATGGTTCATAAAGCATCTACTTTGACTCCCACTTATTTCATCATATCTAGAGTCCCTTTTTGGAATATCCTACTTAATAACCTTCTTCCTGACATGGGGAAATAAAACATACAAAAGGGTGAGATCAAATGCTCAGTAAGGGTAAATAAAATAAAAATCCATCACATCATGAACATCACATTTTGGAAATCTTAACCTGCAAAAGAAATCATAATTTCATACCATTGGATAAATCATAGAAGTGAAATGTAATCCCAATAATCATAAAATAAAACATGTAACTTTGTGGAATACACACATAATCATATAGAATCATTTCTTATTAGTCAAGACTCATTTCCAAGACTATCTTAGTGGACAAAGTCCATTTCTGAATCGAGTTCACTCCTCGTTTCAGTCCTGTTTCACTGAACCGGTATAACATGCCGTTCCAGCCATGTCTATCTCATGAGATATAAAATATTTACCCAATTAATTGGAGGGAGATATAAGTCCCACCCATCTCATAATGATACCATTCTTATGTGTGCCACAAAATCATAAACTATACATCCTAGCATAACCCATGTAATAAAAATGGGAATCTTAAATATCATGACATCATAAAACAATTCATATAAGATAAAGGAATTCATAAAAATAATTCCCTCACAACATAATCAAATCAATGTAATAATAGGGATAGAAATAGAACCCTTAATTATCATAGATGGAAAATAATTTTGATAAAACACTTGAACTCCATTCTTGAGGAAAATATCCTTTCTACTTAAAAAACATTTTCCTTTCTTAACATGTCATACAATTTCAAACTAAAAGAAGTTGATTAAAAAAAAACTTGAAAACTTGTAAAATAATATTCTTGGAAATAATGTTTTAAAAATCCATTCATGACGTATAAGTTAAAAAAACATTCTTCTCGTAATTTTGTTGGAAAAGTCAAAAAGTACCTCGTACGAAAAACGAAAAAAGATTCCTTTCATATCTTTTACTAAAAACTCACCGAAGGGTAAAATTGGATTTAAAAAATTGTAGGTGGATGGAAATAATATTACATATTGATTAAATATGGATGTGGATGATAAAATACACCCCAGTAAATACCAAAGTATAAACAATCTCGGATAAAAATGAGATTGTGATATTTTCCCTTACCTTAGGTCCGATAAGATTTGTACGTGTCCGAACCTCCTGTATAATGATTTAAATAATGTTATTGACTTATTCCAGAATCATACTTATTTTAATGATATCATATATGGTCATATTCTAAGCTTCTTATTAGTAATATTTCATTACTACTTGTTTATTCGTGTGTTTATTACTTTTTGTTATTATGCGTGTTTTGTCGAATAAATTCTTATCCTTCTTTTTAGGTTGTAGATACCTCATTTACAGAATGGTATTAGTGTACTATATATCATATTTATTCATTCACTTCATTTATATAATCATTATGCAATGAAGATCATGTAGAATGAGTCGCATCACATCGTGGAGACGGTATTCCGTACGTACGCACGAGTGATGATATCGTTCCCATGATCGTGTAATTGTATTGGAGTGTATTTATACTATTTCAGAATCAATATCACTTTACAATAGTCATATATATTCATTATTTACACCATTATACACATCCAAGTATGGTGGTGGTGGAAAATAGATTACACCACTACGTGGAGACGGTATTCGGTACGCACGCACTCGCGGTGATTTCATTTTCCGTAGGATGGATAGATGGTTAAATAGGGTTGTTTCATACATATAATAACATTTCAGTATATTAGTGATACTGATGTTATTACTTCATAATGAAACAACTAAAGAAGAAGAAGTGGAAGAAGAAATAAAGATGAAAGAATCGGTAACAGACATTACCTCTTCTTTGAAGTGCATCTTTGAGACCTCCTTTTAGGTCACTAAAATTGGCCTTTGAAGAAGACCATGACCTCTATAATGTCTCTAGGGAAGTGGATAGGAGAACATGTCAGGGGTTGGCCAAGATTGAAGGCTCAAAGTGGTGTGAGGAAGAGGGGGAGGAGGTGCCCTTTTATAAGGGAGGAGAGGGGCTCCTTTGGAAAAACTAAACATATTATTTTATTATAAAGTCAAGTTCGGTTTTAAATAGCTCCAAATTGATTTATTTAGAAGCTAAGGTGGGGATGGGTCGAACCCCTCTCATCCAATAGAATTTTGACAAGTTTAGGCTCCTATTTTAACCTTATCATTTAGATTTATCATTAAGTTAAATAATTTTACTTTCACCGTGTCTTCTTGTGTTCTTATACTATAAGGATAATAAACTTACTATAACAAGCCAAAAGAACCCCAAGTTGTTTATTATTAATATACATAACCTTATCTAATTCATTTTTCTGAACCTTAGATTTTTAAAGAAAACATAATAATTAATAATACAATATTTGTTTCAAAAACTATTTTATGTCAAATTTGACACTATTTAGTAATTGATTTTTGTGAAAATCATAACAGAATGATTAGTTCGAAAAAAGTTAATTAAATCAATAATAACATATAATATTAACCTAGAAAATTAGTGGAATTCAGAAAAAGTCTCAAATTACATTTATTTGGGTATTTAAAACATCACTTATGTCAATAATTCATTAATAAGATAATTACTGCATCATCTTTGTGTCATAAATAAATTAACTTATTTAAAGTCTAAAAGTTAAAAATAAAATATAATTATGTAGGAAATCTTTTTATATTTCTAATGAATATTTATATTTGAATTTATCTTATGTATAACCCTATATTAAAAATTATTTTCTTATTAAACTTTGATTTTAACTATTTCAACCCTTCTTTAAATAAATTAATAATAAATGTCCTAATCTAATCCAAGTGGGCCTAAATGGTCATATTTAATTCCTAAGGTTGTTTTTGGTCGAATTACACTTATACAATAGAATTAGGACATGTATTAGGGTAAAAATAATATCATTTTTTTCCTTAATTACCCTATTTACTTTTAACCGTGGCAAATAAAAGTAAAGAGTTACTTTTCACCAAAAATTATTTTCATCTCATTGAACAACATTTTACTTACTGACATCAACCGTGTCTCTTAGATTTTTGAAATTCCACTCACAGAAGCGGAAAAATTAAGTTTTATAAAAAAATCAGTTTTTTTAACTACCACTTAGTGGTTTCACTATTCATTAAAAATTGAATGTTTTCGGAAAAATACCAAAATTTCACCCTAGGATAATTTCGATATTCCAAATCCAAAAATGAAGTCCATTTTGAAAAATAAAATTTATAAAATTTCAAAAAGTGGTTATTACTATTCATAATGGCTAGTTTTAATAATATTTTAATAGTATATCGTTGTTTAGTGAAACTCGGTATTGCGTACGACGCAAGATATCGAGGAAGTTCGCGATTTCGTGTAAAGCAAGCCAAGCAAGTTTTGTGTGTAGAAAAAGATTCCTTTGATGATTTATATAACATATAAGTATCGGGTGTTACACAACCCATATTTATTTTATGTTTTAATGAAGGAAGTGGTAAAATATCTTGAGGCTGGTATAATTTATACAATCTCTAATTTTCAATGGATTATCCCTATTAATGTTGTTCTAAATGATACTAGATTGGTAGTTAAAAAATGAGTGTGTGTGTGGGGGGGGGGGGGGTTAGTTATAATAAGGGAACACAATAGTTGGAAAGTATATATATGTTATAAAAAACAAAATCAATAAACTCATAAGAACAATTTCCATCTCCCATTCACTGATTTAATACTTTATAAGCTTATAGGTAGAAGACACTATGGATTTTTGAATGGATTTGATAAATATTTTTTATGTACATAATTCTCCATAGTATCATAAAAAATGATATTCACGTTCCATTATATACATTTTCATACCATATGATTCCATTTAGACCTTTTAATTCCCCATGAACCTTATATATATGTAAAGTAAGTATATTTTATGATCTACTTATTGAATGTTTCATGGATTAAGTTACTATATTTGTCTCCTCATTTGATATATGTCTTTATAGCTTGGGAAAAAATATTAACTTTATATTGAGAATTTTTTTAGGATTTTCAAAAATTTCATTTCATTGATGATAGATGCATTTTAATTGGGAATGTAGTTTCTGGGAAGGGTATTAAGTTAGATATATATGAAGTTAACATTATTTATACATTACCTAATCCAACACATGCGTGCAATGTTATATCATTCCTATGAAATGAAGTTTTTTATCGATGATTCATCAATGATTTTTGAAAAATTAATCAACCCTTAAATCATTTGCTTCAAAGAGATTATGATTTTATGATTCATGATAATTTCATGGTTTCCTTTAATGATATAAAGAAATGTCTACCCACACCATCTATCATACATCTCTCATAGTGGGAGATCGCATTTTATATTATGTGTGATGCTTAAACTTTTTTAGTTGGATTGATTTTATCTAATATAGTGGAGGGTAATCCCATGTGATCACATATTCTTCAAGGATATTGGATTCAATACAATAAAACTACCCAATAATAGAAAAAGAGTATCTCACAATCATATTTTCTTTGGATAAATTACTTCCTTAATTATTGTGGTATAATTTTATTGTTTTCTTTGACCATATAGTTTTTGATACGCCTTTTGATGATGCAAAATTCAAAGGTAATACTAATTAATTGGATGCTACTTATTCAAATGTTTGAAATTGATGTAAAAGAATAGAAATAATCAAATAACTTGGGGGATGACCACATGAATAGGATCACTCACATTTTAGAACATGATACAACAAACCAATTATCACTTTGGGACACTTTTCCCAATGATCATCTCAATGAAATCTCATGAACACACCCTTGGTATGAAAAACTAGTGAATTAATTTCTTTTCACTGAAATCAATGAAAACATAAAGAGAAACTAATTTGGAAATTTAAGAAGTGATTCTAGGTATTAGGTGTGGAATGAATTATATATTTTCCACATCTTTAGTGACCAAGTCATTAGGAGATTCATTCTAAATAATGAGTTTGGATATTTTCTTCATTTCTATAATACACTTACTAATGGGGGATAATTTTCCACCCAAATAATAGCTATGAAGTTCTTATAATCTGGAATATATTGGAAATTTTTTTTCCATGATTCCCATATGTTCTATAAGTCATGTTGATGTTTATAACACACTGTAAATATTTCTAAGAGACATGAGATTCCTTAGAGGCCCATATTTTTCTATGGTATTTTTGATGTTTGGGGAATTAATTTTATATGATTATTTAAAAATTATTTTGGGTTCTTGCGTATTCTAGTTTCAATTGATTATGTTATAGAATGTGTGGAGGCCAAAGAAAATAAGACTAATGATTCTCTTATTATAGTTTATTTTGTTAAGGATCATATTTTTTTAGGTTTGCAGTAATTAAAGTGATCATTAGTGAATAAGAGTCAATCTTTTTAAACATAAATTTTGGTCCCATCCTTCAGAAGTGTGGTATCAGACACAAAACATCAACACCTTACAACCCCCAAAATAATGTCCAAGAATAAGTCTCAAATAGAGAGTTGAAATAAAATTTAGAGAAAAATATGAAACCTAATAGGAAGGACTGAAGAATGAATTTGGATGATTCACAATGGAAATATAAGATGAAGTTCAAAAAACCCATTGGAATGTGACAAAAATTGATTATTTTTGGGAAATCATGTTTTCTTCATGCATAGGTCTGTCATTGAACATATTTGGAAATATAGAAATGAAACATCGATTTATCCAAAGAAAAATATCAAAGGAAGATGAAATTTTATGAGCTTGAAGAGATTATTTTTTCATTATATGAGAACTCAAGCCTCTACAATGAAATAAGTAAAGTGACCTTTGATAAGATAACCCAAAAAGTGAGTTTGATGTGGGATAAAAAGTTCTTATCTATAGTTTATAATAGAAAATGATGCTTTGGATGATGCATTATAGATAGTTAGGCCATTATATTGTATATCAGGACTCTAATTTTGGTATAGTAGAGATAAAAAAGAGTCCAAATGAAGAATCTTTAATTTAAAATGGAATTGATTAAGTAAATACTTTGAGGGATTCCCAACACATGATGTTGATACCATCACACTATATAAGCCTGCCACTACTTGAGCAGAACATGATATCCCTTATCCTCCCACTTTTATTTTAGTTGTCCCAATTAAAAATATTTTAATCATGTGAAAACATCATTTTATAGGGTTATATTGGGGGAAATGTAAAATTTTAAGTGTTTGGAATGAGAAAACATTTTAGGCTTATCTTTTAGTATTTATATTATTCTTCTTTTTTCATGTGACTTTTTTATATTAAAATTTTAGGATATTTGAGATTAAATAATTTTTTTTATTATTTTTCACTCAAGATTTTATTTTGATAACATTTAATTTATTTTTGGCTTAATTATATTTAAATGATTACTGATGTGGAAATTTTTTTCCTGGAATATGAGTTTCAAAAAAATTTATCAGTTTTACCATTTTTCAAAATCTATTCTCATTATGAATTGACTGAAAATATTTTCCCCATCCCGTGACGTGTTCTAAACCAAAATTTTTCTATTGTTTCTAATACCCATTTTTTGAGAGACACTCAATAATATTTTATTCTATAACTTTCATGAAATCTTTTCATATCAATGATTGAACACATTCACTTTCAATTTGATTGATGCATTCTATTTTTAGCCATTTATCCTTAGGCCTACCCTGATATTGAATTCTACTTAGGACATAGTAACACTGAATTAACATTTAACGGAAAGATACACAGTAAAAAAAATTCCTTCCTACCATAAAATTGGCATTATTTCATGATATTACTTATGATAAGTGTGGAGGAGAGGTTTTTTTGGTGGAAAGTGATGTTTCATAATTAAGAGGATATCTGCAATGTACTAGATTTTTTCAATGGTGTAGACCATTTAATTTTGATTTAAATTAATTAAAATGGAACTGCTTACATTCTCTAAAGCATTCAAGGAGGTCACAGATGCATCTAGAGATCATTCAGAGCATGGATCCTGGAAATTGGAAGAAAAGATTGGGCCACATGTTTAGGAGAAACCTTGTCACCCAACCCACATGGTTTCCCAAAACCGTGTGGTTGCAGACAATGGAGGGAAAGGGATGCATAGTTTTTCTAAAACTTTATGAACCAAGGTGCATGGAAATGTTGTGGAGCATGGGTTTGGGATAGTGTAGTTTTACACTATTTGTGCTTGGTTTGTAAAATTGTGTGCCTAACCATGAGAGGAAAACCTTGATGTAGTAACTAGTGAAGAGATAACCCATCGTTTATCTAACCATGTGGCCAAACCATGTTCCCTCATGTTGAAGGTGAATTTACATTTTTCCCCTCTTAAATGAATTGTTTTAAACCATCCTTTTATTTATCCTTATTCTTCAATGAGCTCCCCTCCACTCCACACATGGATCTTTTTCCTCCTATTTCATAGGGTTAGTGAAAACTCCTCCATCTGGCTTCCAAATCCTTCACCATCAGAAGAAAAATAAATCCCTTGGTAAGGTCCCCCTTCCTCTTACCTCCTTCTCAATGTTCATTTTATATCTATATCACTATTTATCTGCAATATATTTTCCCTATTTTCGTGGAATTTGATGATTTTTATGATTTCATCTGTTATAAGTTGATTAAATCCTTGAAATTAGAAGATTTGAGTGATACTACATTTTGGTATGTGGTATAGGACATTCCCTCTTGTTCATTTATTTTAAAATGACATACCATTGTGCCTCTCACTGGACCATTCTGGTGATGCTTCAGACTTTTTAAATAAATTAATTATCTTGGTTCCCCATGCATTTCGTAATTCTACCATATGGTGAAATCCATTAATATGTGTACTCTTTTTTTATTGCACACCCCATGGGTGTTCTCAATTTCCATGGCCTTTTTTCCCATGACATAAATTGATTACTACCATACATGTGTTTGTGTGAGCTTGTGACTAATTCCATAATTCATGAATTGAATCAAGACTAATAGTTGGTCATGATAGAGGCCCCTTAATCTTGATTACTCTTACTTCATAATTTAATTATTATGCCAAATTCTTCATGTTAAATTCCACATGATTAAATTTCATTGATAATAATTTTTTCCACAAATGTGTGCCTAATAGACTCAATGCTTATGCTTAATCCCATAAGACTTTCTATGTGCCAAATGCCTTGTGCCTATTCTTTTATTCCATTTCATTTTCTTATTTCATTTTCCCTAGTGATCATGCCTTAGATCCTTGAGCTTACATTTTTTAATAATTCCTTATTCCATAAAAAATGGTTTAAATTATGTCATTTGGATAGCTTGTTAGAAAAATTCACTTCCATGCATTTATTAATGAATATGCAAAGGAAAATGATATCCCATGTTTTGATATGTTATTGGTTCCTAGGCCTCACCTTCTATGGGTGGATATAGAACATCGGTACTGAATTAAGGATGTCATGGATGGACTCACCATGTTTGGTTGGATTCAACTTAACATGCCATGAGCGACACTTTGGATTTCCTGGAATGAGATATCTAGTTGGTTTCTATATACAAATGAGTGGAGCTAGTTCCCTGGGGAAGAAATTGAGCATGGAACTGTTGGAAAGATGTCTATGCCATGCATCAAGTGATGCCCAACCCCATATGTGAGATATTTGGTATAGACTCAGTTTTTACCATGCCATGAGTGATACAAAGGATATAATATGGGGTTCCTAGGATGGAATCAACGGAATTGGTTAAATCATAGACACTTGTAGCGACCCATGATATCCTTATAGATTTCCATGGTTAGGATCGGGACTCCACTCATGGATTTGATGGATGGATTTATTATTCTATATATATTGTTTCTAATTTATATTGGCGCATAATTTTATTATTATTTAGAAATTAGACACTAAGACAAAGAACAATATTGAGGGTATTATTTACTTAGATTCTTGTTTACAATGGACATAGAATACATATTATGGCATTAACATGTTCCTCTTTTTAGACATACAACTTTGGTCAAAGTAGGTGTTATTAGTTGGGTGTTCTTTTAGGAACACAGACTAAGGTGTTTATTGTTAAATTGTTTATTACTATGAATTTATTATTATGGAACACCATCAATAATTTATTCCAGGAAATGGATTGACCTAGACATTATGAGTGGAATATTACTGAGATTGTATCTTACACACTTCTCGGGTGTCCCTTAGAACCCAAGTAGTTTTTTGGATTTTAGGTATTCAAAAAGGGAAGCATCAGACTTCCAATGCTTGATTGATTAATAGAATTAGGAAAGATATTAGTGAAGACAACCAAGTCTATACTTGATATTCTTATTTTAGTAGTTTATAATGTTTTTAGATTTTTGTATAGCATGCAGTATATGCATGTCTCCCCAACTCCCTATATACTCACCTTTTGTATAGACAGAGGACATCATAGTAACAATTTTTTAGTTATTATTTTTATTCAGATGTTTCCAATTATTTATGATTGTTGAATGGTTTATTTCCTTGGTTTTTGATGTTGTATGATTATTGTTTGTGATCCTACTATATAATTATCTATTGTTTACCAATTTTCATGATCTGATCAATGAGATCATAGTCTCCCCACAAACACACCCTAGGCCCTCACTGCTAGTCAGAAACCTTTGGCATTTGGGGATGCATTCTTGAGGTCTTGTGTCCAACCATCTTGGGGAACTGGTATGTATAATCTAGGGTGGGATGCTACAAAGTGGTATAAAAGGAGGCATTTTTAATTTTTTCCTTATTATTTTGGTTTATTCAAGAGACTAAGACATTAGAATAAGGAATTGACACTATGATTGAACATATATAACCCATGTATAGGTGAAACCCAAATCACCTAGGATGGGTAATTATAGTGATTGATTATGCCAATTATATTTGATACGGCTTCACCATTGGGATACAAACTTTTTTATGGTGATATTATATTAGTATTACTGAAATGTTGATTTTTTCTATTTTAGACCAATGAAATAAGGGAAAATTTAAGCATTAATGTTATTAGGAACCATAAGACTAAATGAAATGCATTATACCTTTCCATATCTATATTTAGCATGAATTTGTTGGTTTCATGTGATTATATTTTGTGCCTTATTGTGCTTTATTTTTTAGATTTCAAAAAATGTTCCAATTCAGATTCCAAGAAAATGTTATGGTTTGGATTAAGTGGATTCCCAATTTCAATTTATAATGTGTATGTGACCTTATAAATAGGAATGGTTGTCCACCTACTTCAACATTTAAAAGAAATTTTGATACATAAATGAGTTAAAATTAAATAACCACCTTATATAAGAAATGTGAGACCTTAAACCTGGCTCAACCTTAGCTATGGGCAGTAGGCTATGTCTTAGGGATCCTTATGTGACCTTTTAATTCAAATATATACATGGTTGTCGAAGTAGGGGGTCATATGTGTCATATTTTAGGGAGGGATTATACCAGCCTCTTCTTTACTTTTTTCCTTACATGCATTCCCTATCTGTTAGAAATACTATCTAAGGGGTGCTCTTATAAATTATACAGCTACTCCACAATGAATTCCTTGTATTTAATGCCAATATATTGGATGTGAAAAAACTTAAAAGGTGGTGGGCCCTAAGACACCTATGATTCCTCTTGTAGTTCCGCCTAATTCACCTCCTTCTTATCTTTTTCTGAGCGCCGATGTTAATTTTCATGAATGATTCTTATGATTCATAAAGTTTTTTTAAGGTGTTCCCTGACATCCCCCTACAACATTAGAGATAACTCGGGACAACCAACAATGTCATCCTCCCACATTCTTTGGGGATGGTAGACCTCAGGAAACTGATTCATGGTATATATCGTTTATCATCTTGAGACAACTCTAGAGAGGAGGGACAACATCACTACCTAAATGTTTTGTGACTCCACCATGAGTTGGTGGGGTGTCATCTCTCAAGATAAGAATTATCAGAGAGTCATTTATGATGACTTTTAGATGGACTTATATGATCAATTATTCGCATACGACCCTATGGAATATCACACTATAGAGTTAATGCATATTTAGGAGGGAACTATAACCATTCTTGAGTATTCTACTCATTTCACTGAACTCAAACATTTCTCTCCTTCTCCGCATGGGGGTGAGTTTTGTACTACGAGGATATTTGAGGATGATCTTGGGTATACTACCCATTCATTGGTGAACATCATCTATATGAATAATATTATAGAGATAGTTAACTAGTCTATATTTATAGAACGAAATCTCAGAGAAGTTGTATGTATGAGCTAGGGTGGTTCAGATTCGAGGTAGGGAAATGGTTCTTCTAGTAGAAGGAAGTGTCATTTCGAGGGAGCATGTGGGGGTGGTTCTAGCTAGGTGAAATGAACCAAATATATAGAATGTAACTAGTGTATCATGACCTGACATAAGAATCTTCAGTATATGAGGAACCCAATTGAGTGCCGAGCTTGTGGAAAATGTGACACCATTAGCACTTGTATCCTTATTTTCCTATAGTATCCAATGAGTAGGGATCCGTACCCAAAACTCTATCAGTTAAATGATATGTAAATCCAAGATAGGATAGTGGTTTGTATTCAATGGACCAATATAGAGAAATTGTTAGTGGTTGTGGTCAGGGAAGTTACACCTTAGGGATTCAACATTATTATAGTGGATCTTCTCAGGCTAGTCAAGAGGCATCTCAGGGTCACAGTTCCATCCATATTTATGAATTGAAACCTATGACAGACATGAAGAGTCTAGGACCTATACAGTTAGATGTACTATTTTGGTAACCACTACTTTATTTTCTACTCCTTTTGATATAGTATAATAACATTATTTTATATAATTTATGGTTATGGAGAGTCTTGTCCTTGAAATTGACTGTGTATGTGTAATCATGTCTCTTGAAATGTTGTTAAGGGATAGAACAAAGGGAATGCACCTGTGTCATGAGTTACCCCTGAAATAGGTGGGTGATGTATCTTCTGGAGCTTCTTTATCCTCGAGATGACCAACATTGATTTTGTTCTTGGTATGGACAAGCTTGAGACTTCTCGTGCCCAAGTGTTTTGTTATCACTATAGTGAATCCTTCAAATCAGGCAAGGGAAATAGGTATACACACAAGGGAGAATGGGATATCCATATACAATGAATTGGACCCAAACATACTGAGCTATGAAGAGTGACTACCAAGCTTTCCAATCTCTTTATGAGCGATCATGGGATGTAGTTATTGGAATTCCCTTCTATTTTGGATCATTTTAGGGATGTAATCACTGAATATTTTTTGGTCTTACCACTATAGAGAGAGGCTGAGTTTACCATAGAGATAGTGTTAGGTTCAGAAATAATATCCACTATTCTATATAAGATTTCACCTACAGATCTCTAGGAACCCAAGAAGTTTTAGGATCTATAGTTAAATGGTTTTATCTGACCCAACACATCACAATGGGGTTCACCAGTCCTTTTCACCAATAAGGAAGACATTACCCTCATATTTTTTTATAGATTACCACTGATTAAACCATATTATAGAGAATATCCAATATCCATTGACTCATATCGATGACCTCTTCAACCATCTCCATGAAGAAACTATTTCTACAAGATTTATTTGAGGTTAGAAAACCATTAGGTGCATGTGAGACCATCAATTATATCATGTACAGAGTTTCGAAGTAGGTATGGCTTGGATGAGTATTTGGTGATGTCATTGGGTTTAACAACACAATGATAGTCATTATGGATTTGATGAATCATATTTTCACCCCATGTCTTGATTTATTTGGGGTATTCTTCATAGATGACATTTTAGTGCCTTCGTGAACCAGAAATGACCATGCCAATCATCTTGAGATCTTGCTAAGTAAACTGATAGAGTACCAGATATATGAAATGTTTTGTAAATTTCACTTTTTTATTATAATGGTTCAGGTCTTAGGTCATATCATATCAGAGGAATGTGTATCTATTGACCCATAAAAGGTGAGCACCATGGTTTTTGGAGAGTATCCAAATAATGTGTTTGACACACGTAGGTTCTTATAGATATTTGGATATTATAGAAGATTAATTCAGGACTTCTCCCACTAAGAAACACTTATTAAGACCATGACTAATAAGGGGGTGCATTTCTTATAGTCTAAAGCCTATGGAATTAATTTTCGTGATTTTAAGGGAAGACCTATGTTAGCATCAATTATGATTATTCCTGATCCAGTAAACACTTATTAAATTTATTATGATTCTTTAAAAATTGGTAAATGTGTAGTTCAGATGCAAGGTGATCAGGTTGTATCCTATAGATCTCTTGAAATGATGCCTCATGATAGTAAATATTCTACACAGGACCTCGAGCTAGCATATGTGGTTTATGATATATGTTTTTCGATGAATTATTTTTTGGGAGAATGATTATTTGATTACACAAATAATAAAATCTTAAAATATTTCTCCACTCAGTGTGTAAAGACCCGTAAAATTCAAGGGAAATTTTTTCTTAATTTTCTTTAGAATTTTACAAAAGCACGGTTTCAGACGGCACCTGATTCCGAGGCCCGGAGTGCCCGGAATTAATTTCCGAAGTTTGGCTCGGGTACGTTCAGTGAACGAACGAGCGGGAATTCCTAACTTTTGATCCGGTGCTCGGAATTGAAATCCGAGGGCACCGATGAACTCGCAGCGCCGATATTCGCTTAACGAGACCTTTTCGGGAGTTGCGTTTGTTGCGGGTTGAAAGTTAAGTTTTGGGGTTTTCAGTTGAGTTAAATAAAATTTGTGTAAGACAAATTCATTCTTAGTTTGTTAAAAACCTACCAAAGGGGGGTTGGAAGTGGGACCCACACCCACTTAACCTCCCTTGGAAGGATTAAGTGTGGTGGGGCCCACACGAACCCCTAGACTTTTCAAATTCCCTTAACCCCCCTCTTTATTGGCTTAAGTTACTCTTAATTAATTTTGGGAGTTAACTCTTTTGAATTTCAAACATTTGAAATTCTTTTGTGTTACGTGTTAATAAAATAAGATGTAATCTTATTTGATTATGGGTTGTTTGTTTATTCCCTTGAGAGCTTTTTGAGAGCTTCCTCTTCATCTTCAAGCTCTGACGAAGAACGAAGAACGCTCAAACTCCGACGAAGAACGACGCCTCTCTTCTTCGTCCTCGGTGTCAACAAGAGGGAACGCCGCTTCCTCCTCGGACCTTCTTCGTCGGCAAACGAAGATCCGCCAACGACGTGTCTCTTCGGGCATAACACTTCGTCAACGGATTTGACGAACGACTACCGCGACGCCCGACCTCCGCGACGCCGTCTTCCGCGGACATAGTCAAATCCTCGAACTTATACCCGAGGTAGGGGTTGTTGTTTAATTCTTTAATTATTCCATTTCTTGCTCGTGGATCGCATGTCTACGTGAGGCTTTGAAATATTTTATTTAAGTGTTATAGTTAACGCGAGGGGGGGGGGGGGGGGGCGGACCGCACGAACACGGCCGAACCCCCCTCCATCGTTCTTGTTTAATTCCTGCAGTGGAAGCAAAGTGGCGTGGTGCCGTCGCACCACGCGGATTACCGTACGTTTATTTTACGCGGCGCCGTCGCGCCACGCCGAGGTAGAAACTTCAAGAACGCGACGCCGTCGCGTCGCGTTGAAAAGAATCAAAGTACGGCAAAGGGGCGCGGTGCCGTCGCACCACGCCGGATGACGAACGCCGCGGCCGGTTCCGGGCCGCGGCGGAAGAGAAGACCGGCGGCCGGGCCGCCGGCGTCGGAAGCCGATGAGGGGACCGGAAATTCCGGTCCCGTTGGAGAAAACCGGCCGGCCAGCTGGCCGGCCGGATGCCGTTAAACCGGGGAATTAAATTCCCCGGCCAACATGCTAAACCCCCCTCTTAAAGAGGGGGGGCGGTTTTAATTAAAGGGAGGGGGCAGCCGGCCCCCTCGGTTCCGCACCAGCAGGCCCCCCACGTGGGGGGGGGGGGGGCTTCTTTAAAAAAATAAGGGCGCGGCCCTTTGTGCCGCGCCGTCCCTAAAAAAAAAACGCGGGGCTTAGCCCCCGCGTGCGTGCGGCCTCCCCGCTGGCGACAGCCGCCGCGGTTCCCCGCGGCTCCCCGCGCCGCCGCGCCTCCACGCCGCCGTGCCGCCGCGCCGCTGCCCGCCGCCGCCGCCGCCCAAGGGGGGGGGTCGGGCCGGGTCGGCCCGGACCCGGACCCCCCCGTTTCGAACCAGAATTGGTTTTTGGCCCATAACTTGAGCCTCGAACCTCCGAATGACGAACCGTCTACGGCAACGCGATCCTTGGATCGAGACGGTCGTTTCGATATATCGCACTCAAGGTTTCGGTTAACTTTGAGTTCGGCCGGGTTGGTTCGTTCACGAAACCAACCGGGCCTTCGGAGCGGAAACGCTCATATCTTGAGCTACGGACGTCCGATTGGCGTGCCGTCAGTCGCGTAGTGTTCCTCTTAGTGAGACGGATCTTTTGGCATACTCCGCCCGAGGTTTGGACGCAGGTGGAGTACGGTCGGGTTGGTTTTTCCTTAAAAACCAACCGGGCCCCGGAGACGAAAATGCCAATAACTCTCAGACCGGGCGTCCGATCGACGCGTCGTCTGTTGCGTTGAGTTCCTGTTGACGATACGGAACTTTTGGATACATCAACTCTGGTCTTTGTGACAGTTGATGTATCAGCCTCTCGGCTCGTGGAGCGGACCCTCCGTACGAGCTTGCTGTGTGCGGGAACCCTAGTGCTGGCTGCGACTGTTCTACTGCTACGACTGCTACTGTGACTGCGACGACGACAGTACAGAGATCCTGTGTGGATTCGACGACGACAGTACAGAGATCCTGTGTGGATTCGACGACGACGACTACAGCACTCAGCGATCCTTCGTGGATCAGTGCTACAGGTCCTGTGTGGGCCCGATCCTGTGTGGGTCCTTGCGCTCAGCGGTTCTGTGTGAGCCAGCGCCTACAGGTTCTGTGTGAGCCCGATCCTGTGTGGGTCTTCTGCGGGGGTTAGTTACCTATCGATCCTTCGTGGGTTCGACGACTTAGATGGATCCGTGATCATCTTTATCGTCCTTGAAGAAGTATACCTGTGTGAGCTGAATCCTGTTGCTTTCCTGTGTGGATTATGTTGTGCAATCCTGCGTGGATTATGTTTTGCTTTCCTATGTGGAATACGTATACTTTCCTGCGTGGACTGAGTTATACTTGGGCTCGGAGGTTGGAGCGTAATTTAATTGATGACTTAGGTATATGTATGGGCATATACCTAAGCAGTGTCGGTTGTTACTTCGTGATTATACTTTTCTTCGTGGTTTATCCTTTGTGGATTTGAGAGACCTTCAGGGGTCTCGGGGTCCCTACTGAGTAGTTTATACTCACCCCTGCACGGGCTTCGCCCGCACTATGTTGTGTTGGTTGCAGACGACAGACAGCGTTGACCTTAGCTGAGGCTTGCACAGCGGGACGGTACCCGGAGGTGGACCACTGGGCGGGACGTGCTCGGAGCGGACGGCGGGACCCGTGGAGTAGAGGAGCTTTCTGTACCCACCCTTCAGGTGGGATTTCCGGTGGACAGCTCGGAGTAGCGGCTTTTACTTTACAGTTGCTGTTTTTCCCTTTTCGAGTTGTACTTTACTTTCAGTTTGGGTTTGTATACTGGCCCATTTACTTTTCCGCACTTTCAGTTGTACTCTGCTTGCTTAGTGTTTACTTTCCGCTTGTTTACTCTGTGGTGTGTGTTTACTTTTCAAAGGCAATGCCTTCCCTTTTTCTGGGATTTACGCCTTGGTGCTAGTCGCCAGCCCCTGGCCTATGGAAGGCGGGCTTGGGGTAGTCACGGCACGGACCCCGAGGGCGGGTCGTGACAAATTGGTATCAGAGGAGTTCGGTTCTACCGCGAACTCTGATCTTTTCTATGTGAAGCAATAATGTTTAGCGTATTGAGTGTGGTTATCAGTCCAGGGAGTCCAGTGTTGGTGCGGCGGCCGACGTATCCGTACACCAGGACCCTGACTTCTGATTTCCGACTTAATGCACGAAAACATTGATTGCGTGTGTGTTTCAAAGTTTTCTTTGTGATTACTTATATCAGCTCACCAGGTATACTGTTCTGACCGTGGCGCACCTGTTTCCTTTTTAGGATGGCCCCACGACGGCAGCCAGCTAGGGTTCCGAGAGTCGAGCGAGACGACAGCCCACCGAGCGACGAGGCCTCGGTGCAGGGCCCTTTTCCAGTAGTGGCACCAGCGGTAGCTTTACCCGCCGATCCCCCGATGCTTCCAGCAGCAGCCGCTGACAATGCACGTCGCCTCAGCGCACTGCATGAGTTTCAGCACCAGCGACCGCCCAGGTTTCGCGGGGAGACGGATCCTCAGGCAGCAGAGGACTGGCTGGAGGCAGTGGTTCGAGTGTTTAGGCTAGTGAGGACACCAGCAGACCTCATGGTGATCCTCGCTGCGAGCCTACTACACGCATCAGCAGGACGATGGTGGAGCTTGATGCTCCAGGTTCACGATGAGGCATCCTTGCTCTGGACGGACTTCGAGAGCCTCTTCCGCTCTGAGTTCGTCCCGGCCACCCTCCGAGCGGTGCGCATCCAGGAGCTTCTACAGCTGCGGCAGGGCAGCATGACGGTCGCTCAGTACTCGGCGAGATTTACCGATCTCTCGCGCTACTCGACCGACATGGTACGAGACCCATTCTTCCGGGCCCGGACCTTCGAGCAGGGTTTGAGACACGAGATCAGGGCATCGCTGATCTCCCTCAGCATACCGACTCAGACAGGAGTACTGGAGCGGGCCCTTCTGATCGAGAGATTCCTTGCTGAGTCTACACCAGCACAGCGACCCACCGCAGGGCGGCACGTGGCAGAGTCATCTGCAGAAGGCAGTCGACGGATGACTCAGGGGTTCAGACAGACCAGACCTTCAGGAAGACGACCTCAGGGCACTGGCTCAGCAGTGCGGGGCACACAGCGCGGAGCCAGTCTTCCGAGAGGCAGACAGTGCTACTCATGCGGCGGACAGGGCCACATGGCTCGCGACTGCCCGACCCGTCGTGCCGAGGAGCAGCAGTCAGTTGATGGACCACCGAGGCAGAGGCAGAGGGTCGACCGTGGCGGTCCGCAGGGAGGAGGCGGACGAGGCAGAGGAGCTGGACGAGCAGCTGGTGGTGGCCGACGCTTTGAGGCTCTACCACCACCACCACCAGGAGGTCCACCCCGACCACAGGGAGCTGGCGGGCAGCGACAGGCACGGCTCCAGGCAGCAGAGGCCTACGACCACGGCGCACCTGAGATGATTCGAGGTACTATCTGTGTCTATTCCACCCTTGCTGCAGTTCTTATAGACACAGGAGCGAGTCACTCTTTCATAGCCGCTGCCCTTGTTCGGAGCTCGGAGATTCCGACAGAGCCGTTGGCTCGATCCTTACGGCTAGAGACTCCTACGGGAGCAGACTCGACGATTACGCACTGGTGCCGGCAGTGTGAGCTTACTCTAGGAGGCGAGAGCTTCGGCTGGGATCTTCTTGTAGCAGCGTCGAGGCCTTACGACGTCATCTTGGGCATGGATTGGTTGTCTACGGTCCATGCACAGATTGACTGTTTTAGGCGCAAGGTGCGATGTGTACGCACCGACGGGAGCAGGTTCACCTTCACCGGCGAGAAGGGAGCCTTAGCAGCACAGGATGGACTTCCGCGGAGGAGAGGACAGCCTATCACTCATTAGTTGGCTAGCCTTATCCTTGGAGCAGTTGACGTGTGGAGTCCTGGTTTTCCTGCAGTGGTGGATCAGTTTGCGGATGTTTTTCCCGACGACGTTCCAGGGCTACCTCCTCGTAGGGAGGTAGACTTTTATATTGACTTGTACCTCGGGACATCCCCGATATCCACTCCAGCATATCGGATGGCCCCCACCGGGCTTCGAGAGCTACGGGTACAGTTGGAGGACTTGCAGGGCAAGGGGTTCATCCGACCCAGTGTTTCACCCTGGGCTTCCCCGATATTGTTCGCCAAGAAGGAGGACGAGAGCTTGCGGCTTTGTGTTGACTATCGTCGCCTGAACCAGGTGACAGTGAGGAATAAGTATCCGCTACCGAGGATTGATGACCTCTTTGATCAGATCAAGGGAGCACGGTGGTTCTCGAAGATAGACCTCAGGTCAGGCTATCATCAGCTCAGAGTCAGAGACGAGGATGTGCAGAAGACGGCCTTCAGATGTCGGTATGGCCACTATGAGTTCTTGGTTATGCCTTTCGGTGTAACCAATGCTCCAGCAGTGTTCATGGCTCTCATGAACAGGATCTTTCAGCCATACCTCGATCGGTTTGTCGTGGTCTTCATCGACGACATTCTGATTTACTCTACGACAGAGGAGGAGCACGCCTATCACTTGCGAGTTGTCCTTGACACACTCTGAGAGCACCAGCTTTATGGTAAGCTCTCGAAGTGCCAGTTCTGGATACGTGAGGTCCACTTTTTGGGACACGTTATCTCTGAGGCGGGAGTTGCAGTGGATCCCGCGAAGATTGTGGCTGTGTTAGTATGGGAGCCACCCAGGAGCGTGACTGAGGTTCGGAGTTTCTTGGGACTAGCTGGATACTATCGGAGATTTGTGCCGAACTTCTCCAGAGTTGCGGCATCACTCACAGCTTTGACGAAGAAGGGGAAACCCTTCGTGTGGTCAGACAGATGTCAGCAGAACTTTCAGGAGCTGAGACAGAGATTGACTAGCGCACCTATCTTGAGGTTGCCAGAGGAGGGAGTAGGGTACGTAGTCTACTGCGATGCATCAGGGACCGGACTCGGATGTGTTCTGATGCAGGAGCGGGCAGTGATCGCCTATGGATCACGACAGTTGAGGCCGCATGAGCAGAACTACACTACCCATGACCTGGAGTTAGCAGCAGTGGTCTTCGCTCTGAAGACATGGCGACACTATCTGATGGGCGAGCGCTTTATAGTCTTTTCCGATCATCAGAGTCTCAGGTATATCTTCTCGCAGAAGGACCTGAACCTGAGACAGCGTCGATGGCTCGAGTTCCTCCAGGACTATGACTTTGAGATAGTCTATACCCCTGGGAAGGGGAACGTAGTAGCTGATGACCTCAGCAGGAGGACGGGCATTCAGCTACTCGAGGAGGCGACGGAGCAGCTAGCCTCTTTGCAGATATCCTTCGTGGATAGAGATGGAGCAGCCTTTCTTCAGTCTCTCATAGTCACTCCTCTACTACTGCAGCGAGTCAGGGAGGCACAGCACGGGGACGCTGACTGTGAGACACGGCGTGCACAGATATCCTCGGGACAGGCACCTGATGGTTTCTCCCTTGGATCAGAGCACGACATCCTTTTCAGAGGACTTACCATGGTACCAGTCGCTTTGCGAGAGGAAGTGCTGAGGGAGTTTCACACTTCTCCTTTGGCGGTACATCCTGGAGTGGCGAAGATGTACCAGGATCTCAGACGACAGCACTGGTGGCCGGGCATGAAGAAAGCAGTAGCAGAGTTCGTATCTCGATGCCTCACCTGTCAGCAGGTAAAGGCAGAGCATCAGGTACCAGCAGGCTTGGTACAACCCTTGGAAGTTCCGGAGTGGAAGTGGGACGACATATCTATGGACTTCGTGACTGGACTTCCACGCACTTACAGAGGTCACGACTCCATCTGGGTGATTGTTGACCGACTCACCAAGTCGGCACACTTCTTACCCATCAGAGAGCAGGGCTCAGTTGAGAGCTTGAGACGTCTCTACGTTCAGAAGATTGTGCGACTCCACGGCGTGCCATCATCTATCGTCTCCAATCGGGATGCCCGCTTTACTTCCCGGCTTTGGAAGGGGTTACAGGAGGCGTTCGGTACGCAGCTACGTCTTAGCACATCTTTTCACCCTCAGACGGATGGTCAGACGGAGAGGACCATTCAGACTCTCGAGGACATGCTCCGCGCATGTGTCCTTGACTTTGGTCGTAGCTGGGAGGACCACCTACCTTTGGTGGAGTTCGCGTACAACAACAGCTACCACTCCACCATCGGGATGGCACCGTACGAGGCGTTTTACGGCCGACCATGTAGATATCCTTTGTGCTGGACAGACCCTGGGGAGTCAGCACTGGTGGGACCGGAGATGGTCCAGGCCACGACAGAGAAGGTCCAGGTCATCCAGGAGCGGATGAGGACAGCTCAGAGCCGGCAGAAGTCATACGCTGACAGGAGGCGGAGGCCACTGGAGTTCGAGGATGGCGACCACGTCTTCTTGCGGGTCTCACCTCGACGTGGTATTCAGAGATTTGGCCGAGGCGGCAAGTTATCTCCGCGCTTCATCGGACCCTTCCAGATTCTCAGCAGGATTGGCGAGGTGGCTTATCGCCTGGCTCTACCACCTCAGTTGCACCGGGTGCACGATGTCTTCCACGTATCCCAGCTGAGGAGATACGTGCACGACCCGACGCACATCATTGACCATGGGGAGCTTGACGTTGATGATGGGGCGACTTTTACGGAGGTCCCGGTGGAGATAGAGGATCGACAGGAGCGAGTCCTGCGTGGGCGATCGATTCCTCTTGTGCACATCAGATGGCAGCACAGGAATCTCCAGGAGAGCACATGGGAGCGGGAGGCTCAGATGCGTGCTCAGTACCCTCTTTTGTTTCCCTAGTTTTTGTTGTATCTTTACGGGGACGTAAAGCCCTGAGGTGGGAGTAATGTAAAGACCCGTAAAATTCAAGGGAAATTTTTTCTTAATTTTCTTTAGAATTTTACAAAAGCACGGTTTCAGACGGCACCTGATTCCGAGGCCCGGAGTGCCCGGAATTAATTTCCGAAGTTTGGCTCGGGTACGTTCAGTGAACGAACGAGCGGGAATTCCTAACTTTTGATCCGGTGCTCGGAATTGAAATCCGAGGGCACCGATGAACTCGCAGCGCCGATATTCGCTTAACGAGACCTTTTCGGGAGTTGCGTTTGTTGCGGGTTGAAAGTTAAGTTTTGGGGTTTTCAGTTGAGTTAAATAAAATTTGTGTAAGACAAATTTATTCTTAGTTTGTTAAAAACCTACCAAAGGGGGGTTGGAAGTGGGACCCACACCCACTTAACCTCCCTTGGGAGGATTAAGTGTGGTGGGGCCCACACGAACCCCTAGACTTTTCAAATTCCCTTAACCCCCCTCTTTATTGGCTTAAGTTACTCTTAATTAATTATGGGAGTTAACTCTTTTGAATTTCAAACATTTGAAATTCTTTTGTGTTACGTGTTAATAAAATAAGATGTAATCTTATTTGATTATGGGTTGTTTGTTTATTCCCTTGAGAGCTTTTTGAGAGCTTCCTCTTCATCTTCAAGCTCTGACGAAGAACGAAGAACGCTCAAACTCCGACGAAGAACGACGCCTCTCTTCTTCGTCCTCGGTGTCAACAAGAGGGAACGCCGCTTCCTCCTCGGACCTTCTTCGTCGGCAAACGAAGATCCGCCAACGACCTGTCTCTTCGGGCATAACACTTCGTCAACGGATTTGACGAACGACTACCACGACGCCCGACCTCCGCGACGCCGTCTTCCGCGGACATAGTCAAATCCTCGAACTTATACCCGAGGTAGGGGTTGTTGTTTAATTCTTTAATTATTCCATTTCTTGCTCGTGGATCGCATGTCTACGTGAGGCTTTGAAATATTTTATTTAAGTGTTATAGTTAACGCGAGGGGGGGGGGGGGGGCGGACCGCACGAACACGGCCGAACCCCCCTCCATCGTTCTTGTTTAATTCCTGCAGTGGAAGCAAAGTGGCGTGGTGCCGTCGCACCACGCGGATTATCGTACGTTTATTTTACGCGGCGCCGTCGCGCCACGCCGAGGTAGAAACTTCAAGAACGCGACGCCGTCGTGCCACATTGAAAAGAATCAAAGTACGGCAAAGGGGCGCGGTGCCGTCGCACCACGCCGGATGACGAACGCCGCGGCCGGTTCCGGGCCGCGGCGGGACGAGGAGACCGCGGCCGGTTCCGGGCCGCGGCGGAAGAGAAGACCGGCGGCCGGGCCGCCGGCGTCGGAAGCCGATGAGGGGATCGGAAATTCCGGTCCTGTTGGAGAAAACCGGCCGGCCAGCTGGCCGGCCGGATGCCGTTAAACCGGGGAATTAAATTCCCCGGCCAACATGCTAAACCCCCCTCTTAAAGAGGGGGGCGGTTTTAATTAAAGGGAGGGGGCAGCCGGCCCCCTCGGTTCCGCACCAGCAGGCCCCCCACGTGGGGGGGCTTCTTTAAAAAAATAAGGGCGCGGCCCTTTGTGCCGCGCCGTCCCTCAAAAAAAAACGCGGGGCTTAGCCCCCGCGTGCGTGCGGCCTCCCCGCTGGCGACAGCCGCCGCGGTTCCCCGCGGCTCCCCGCGCCGCCGCGCCGCCACGCCGCCGCCGCCCGCCGCCCAAGGGGGGGGTCGGGCCGGGTCGGCCCGGACCCGGACCCCCCCGTTTCGAACCAGAATTGGTTTTTGGCCCATAACTTGAGCCTCGGACCTCCGAATGATGAACCGTCTGCGGCAACGCGATCCTTGGATCGAGTCGGTCGTTTCGATATATCGCACTCAAGGTTTCGGTTAACTTTGAGTTCGGCCGGGTTGGTTCGTTCACGAAACCAACCGGGCCTTCGGAGCGGAAACGCTCATATCTTGAGCTACGGACGTCCGATTGACGTTCCGTCAGTCGCGTAGTGTTCCTCTTAGTGAGACAGATCTTTTGGCATACTCCGCCCGAGGTTTGGACGCAGGTGGAGTACGGTCGGGTTGGTTTTGCCTTAAAAACCAACCGGGCCCCGGAGACGAAAATGCCAATAACTCTCAGACCGGGCGTCCGATCGACGCGCCGTCTGTTGCGTTGAGTTCCTGTTGACGATACGGAACTTTTGGATACATCAACTCTGGTCTTTGTGACAGTTGATATATCAGCCTCTCGGCTCGTGGAGCGGACCCTCCGTACGAGCTTGATGTGTGCGGGAACCCTAGTGCTGGCTGCGACTGTTCTACTGCTACGACTGCTACTGTGACTGCGACGACGACAGTACAGAGATCCTGTGTGGATTCGACGACGACAGTACAGAGATCCTGTGTGGATTCGACGACGACGACTACAGCACTCAGCGATCCTTCGTGGATCAGTGCTACAGGTCCTGTGTGGGCCCGATCCTGTGTGGGTCCTTGCGCTCAGCGGTTCTGTGTGAGCCAGCGCCTACAGGTTCTGTGTGAGCCCGATCCTGTGTGGGTCTTCTGCGGGGGTTAGTTACCTATCGATCCTTCGTGGGTCCGACGACTTAGATGGATCAGTGATCATCTTTATCGTTCTTGAAGAAGTATACCTGTGTGAGCTTAATCCTGTTACTTTCCTGTGTGGATTATGTTGTGCAATCCTGCGTGGATTATGTTTTGCTTCCCTATGTGGAATACGTATACTTTCCTGCGTGGACTGAGTTATACTTGGGCTCGGAGGTTGGAGCGTAATTTAATTGATGACTTAGGTATATGTATGGGCATATACCTAAGCAGTGTCGGTTGTTACTTCGTGATTATACTTTTCTTCGTTGTTTATCCTTTGTGGATTTGAGAGACCTTCAGGGGTCTCGGGGTCCCTACTGAGTAGTTTATACTCACCCCTGCACGGGCTTCGCCCGCACTACGTTGTGTTGGTTGCAGACGACGGACAGCGTTGACCTTAGCTGAGGCTTGCACAGCGGGACGGTACCCGGAGGTGGACCACTGGGCGGGACGTGCTCGGAGCCGACGGCGGGACCCGTGGAGTAGAGGAGCTTTCTGTACCCACCCTTCAGGTGGGATTTCCGGTGGACAGCTCGGAGTAGCGGCTTTTACTTTACAGTTGCTGTTTTTCCCTTTTCGAGTTGTACTTTACTTTCAGTTTGGGTTTGTATACTGGCCCATTTACTTTTCCGCACTTTCAGTTGTACTCTGCTTGCTTAGTGTTTACTTTCCGCTTGTTTACTCTGTGGTGTGTGTTTACTTTTCAAAGGCAATGCCTTCCCTTTTTCTGGGATTTACGCCTTGGTGCTAGTCGCCAGCCCCTGGCCTATGGAAGGCAGGCTTGGGGTAGTCACGGCACGGACCCTGAGGGCGGGTCGTGACACAGTGAGATATGATTATGGGGTTGTGTAGGATGGTGGAATATCTACAATAATTCAACTCTGAGATTTATTATACACCAAGAAAGGGTAATTGTGTAGTTGGTGTCTTGATCCATAATATGTAGATGCGAGATATCAATGTGGCCAATAGTGAGTGGTAGTTGATGGATATATTATCTAAGATGTGTCTGGAGGTTTAGGAACAACATGGGAAACCCGTCTTAGTAGCTACTGTAGTGAAATTCTCCCTTCAAGAGTGGTCCCATAGGAGATGTTTGTAATATCCCAGGTAAATAAAGAATATTGAAATCTCATATTTATTTAATATTTATGAATTAAATATTAATTTTACTTTAAATAGGTCACCTTGTTTGATAGCATACTCAACACACAATAATCTATTTCTTGGAAATCTTATGTTGCACACACCTTTGAGTTATACTGAAAAATATTATAATAATAATATTATTTTAAATGGAAGTTGACACCTAGTCGTTGTATTGACTAGAATGAACATAACTAAATAAAATGTGATTTTACATGTTTGTTATTTTTTTTACTTTTATCCAATAAAATTTAGAGGCTTAAAATAATAATGAATATGATTTTAAACATGAAATACTCTAATATTATTTAAAAGGTCGATTTACCACCATTTGATGGAAAACCCTTTTTAAATCTATTTGTGCCACTTTTATATTTTTTATTAGACAAAATAAAATTCTTGTTTAGAATCAAGACATAAAAATTTACTTTGGGTAATGTTTTGGTATTTTTCTGATAGAGCTAATTTTGTAATGAATATTGAAAAATACCGTATTATAATTCCAAACAGCCTTTTCATATAATTTGTTTATATGGTTAGATTATATTTTTAATTGGGTTTAAAGTGTAATTAGATTATAATTTTACCATTTAATCCAATGTTGGTCATTGGAAGTAATTTTACATTGAAATTGGACATAAACAAGTGTCAATATTTTGAAAGTTATTGTTTTTTAAAAACAAGCATTTTGTTTTGATAACAGGAATTAATTTTAAATTAATTTCTTCCACGTATGTATTTTGAATTTTAAAAAATGTATTCCATATTTGGAATATGGAGATCCAAATTGTGTAAATTGGTAACTTTTATTTTTATATATTATGAATATTTAGTTTAGTAAATATTTTATTTACCGAGGGTAAATGGTAAATCTGGTAAATAAGGGTAAATATAATATTATTATAAATCTAAATTACCATCACACTTGTCCTAGCCCTATTGGATGAGATAATGTAGACCAAGTCCATACTTGGGTCGATTTGGAGACCCCATGGAGCCACTTGGGAGTAAGAATGACACTTTATATTAATTAATTTAAAGTAAAGACAAAAATGACATAAACATATATCCTATAGTAAATCAAATTTTACATGAGGTTATATAAGTTATGTCTTCAAATATAAATTTTCATTTGATGTATAAAAATATTTCCTATATCAAGGTATTTTATTTATAATTTTTATGCATCATATAAATAAAATTATTTATGACACAATGATGATGAAGTGAATACCTTATTAATGAATGATTTAAATAAATGAGATTATTAAATTTAAAAACCTCTCCAAAACCTGTCCAATTCTTATTTGATGATTTTATTTAGAATAAGAGTCATTTTTTAATTTAATTTTTTTGGACCTTTTTAAATCGAAGACAAATTTTATAATAAAATAATTATTTCAAACTTTCCTAAAGAGCCAATCCTCCCTCTTATAAAAGGAAACCACCTCTAACCCATTACTCACACCTCTCAAGCCACTTGGCTCATCCAAAATCTGCCAAAAAAATCTCCCCAAATCCCTCTCTTCATCCTATAAGCTTTAACTTATGGATAAGTCACTTCAAGAAATCCTTTTGGTTCAAACCAAAGGGAGTTACCTGATTTAAAGGTAACCTCTTCTCTCAAGTTCTTTTCCTTTATTTTCTTTATCTAACCCCCTAAACTCTCCTTATTCCATTAATTTATAAAGAAAAGTATCCTCAATATAATGGGTTGTTTTTGTCAAAAGTATTCAAACTACACTTACACACACCTCCATCTAATAGATTTAGAATATACCATTTCTATAGATGGAAAACTACTACCTCTCAAAATGATGATTGTACAATTATATCCTATCACCTTTCATGGTTTCCATTTTGATGTAACTGTATTTATATGTGATATATATTATATTTATTTTGTCTATATGATTCTGTATTTTTCATTTATGTCGTAACATTATGGCTTCCATAATGGGTAAATATGATAATTTAATTTAAGGAAGTGTGAACTACCGCCCCCTCAAAGTGAAATGACTCCTACATACCATACATAGAATGTATAAAGGATGGTGTTAATTAACTTATGTAACATATATAAAATATGATATTATACTATAATAATAATATAACTATTTATAAAATGGTTTTTATTGCTTTAAGAATGACAAAAATAAAATGAAAGTAACCTTCATGCATATGTACGACTTACCGTCTCCATGAACGGTGCATTTCATTTTTATATATCCAAATGATTTGGACTATTATAAATACACATATACTTAATAAATATGATATATATGATATTTATATCATGAATATGATTATGTATATGTTTTAATTTTTACCACGTGGGCAATTTGTAATTATAACAAGTTCATTTTTGACTCAAGTTCCGAACATCGACAAAATGTCCGATACAAACTCAAATAATTAAATAATTGTTATAGCAAGGTAATAAGTGATATAAAAGGAATAATATACTTGAAAAAGGTTCTAAGTCAAGTATAAATTAACTTAAGTTTATTATTCAGGAAGAACAGGAAACATAAAAGACAAGTCAGACTTGCGGTTAGGGGACTTCTTAACCCAATTTCCATTTTTTTGGGTTACACTTATACTTATTAATTATGCCATTGTATGAATATGTGTAAATGAACAATGATTTTTTTACACTTTATATCCACTTATATTGGGTATATTTATTTTTTTTCACACATAGTTATGTTGTTTATTTATCCTTAATTTAATGATATGTTCTTTGTATGGGAACCTTTCACCGTCCTCTTTTAGTTAAAGACTTATTTTATGTTGTATTTTTTAATTTCAAATATCTTATGTTTGGATATGTTCTTATATATACTTATTGATGTAAATTTTATGTAAAAGTGATGACATACCCTTTTCTATCTCAAAATCTCATTTTCTAAATTTCAACGTGACACTGTTAGGCTGCCGAATTTTTGTAAGGGACTATGTCTCAATCTTCTTTGATTTGAAGCATATCTTGATCTTGTGCACCATTATTATCCTATAGGGTGTATATACTGCCCATTGAAATATTATATCATGAATCTATGTAATCTCATGATATTATGAGTTTTGTTTAATGTTATTTTTTAATTATTTTTATTCAAGTATTTTATCAAGTGGTAAGGGACTGTTTAAAAAAAACATTGTTTTTAATGTTTTAAAGAATTTTTCATCTAAATATTTCACTTTAATTTCCATGTTTTCACAATCGTTTTTATGTTTTATTTAAATGAAAATTAATTTTTTAAAATATTAATTTCTTTAAAAGTTTCAAATTGGTATGGGATACTTTGATTCAAAAATCACTTTATTAAATTTTTTAAATGGTTTTGAAAATGTTTTTGACAAAGCATTGATTATGTCAATATATTAAAATGATATATTGTGATGTGTAAATTTTATCTTTTAATTATTATTATGTTATGTGTTATGATTATGTTGTGGTTCTTGGGAAATGTTTATGTATACAGGTAGTTCTGTGATAAAACTTTAGCAGGTGAGCCTGAGATAGCTCTCCAATGCATTGGGTAACGTGACAGAGGTAAACGATAATGATTCTCCTAAGATATTTTTGGGAATATATTGTGATGGGTATTCAAAATTTAACTCCCTACATAGATGTGAAATCTATAATTTTAGTATTTTATGTTTTCCACAAGTTACCTTTATGATTTATGATTTCAATTTATTATTAATAAATCTTATGATTCCATAAGGTATGTTATGATTGAAAATATGGTTTCATTGGTTTTTATTTATTGATGGTCAAATGTTTTCCTTCCTTGTTTTATAACCCTTAATAATATTTTTATACTCATCCCAAGTTTTTGAGATGTTTTCCACATGACATAAAGATGAATAGGGTCAAGGATGAGATCAAGGAAAAGTCATGCTGTCTAAAACATGGATCTAGACATGTCTCTTTTTAAGAATTTTTATTTTATGAATGAAAATGGATACTGAGTAGTAGTGTCTACATGTAATATTCAAGTTGTCATCTAATAGTTATGGCCTATTTCTGAAAAACTGAAAACATGAAAAGATCCTCTATGTGAATTCTTGACATAATTAAAGACTACGTAATGTTTAAGGCCATGTCCTAATAGTTGGTATCAAAGGTCGGTTTAGATAACTTTAGAGGTTAGGGTGTTATCTGGGTTTAGGTAAATGATTCCATATAACCAAGAGGGTTATTACTATGTGGAAATTTATGGAAGGTTATTGTAAAATAGGTTGATTGGATAAAAACATGAATAATGGAGATATAAGAAGGTTGATGGAATAGAGTAATACAAAAGTTTTTATGTTATATTTAACATATAGAAGATATTTTATTACTATAATATTTCATTTCATGTTTATGTGTTGATTCTTTTTGAAAGATTAAGGATAAATTTTCAATATTGATGGAAAGATATATTGCACAACCCTCTTAGCCCTCCCCGATGATTTTATCATCACTATTATGGAAAAATTCTATTAGAATGATTTTGATAACTTCCGGAGTATTCAAGTCACCTACAAGAAATTGTTTGGGCTATCCAACACCTACACTTTTCTAAAATAATTTTATGGGTCATGGTATGTTTTTCATGTGATTTCAAGATCTCAACTTTTCTAATTCCATCAAAAATTGAAATTAAAGAAGTGGAGAGAACGTTTAATTTTTGAATGTATGACAACATGCTAAAAGATAAAGGGAACATCCTGAAGGTCATGATATATGGATTAAAGGTATGATTTATTTTTCTTCTCCATTCAAATGAAGTATATTTGGATTGATATTTATAAATTATGAGGATATTATATTTGTAGGAATGATGTATTAAGAAAAAAGGTATAAATTCATAGTAAATGTATCATGAAGAACATTGAATGAGTTAGAAGTCTACATATAATGGATTCAAGAGTTATGGTTTATTTTAGGATGATAAAATTTTTAAATGTATTAAGGCTCTTTTGATGATGGGATTATATTGGAAGACTTTTTATAGTATGTGTAACCCTAAAGTTTTATATGTGAAAATTTTATTCAAGGAATAATTATCTTATATTTTTTGTATATAGTTATAAAGGACCATTTGGGTTTATACAATCATTGAATTTGAGGTAACTACAGGTTATTACTTTGGGGATGAATATGATAGGTATGAGATAACATTTGTTGTTAAATTATGTTATGGTTATTTTTGAGGTATTTATCTCATTTTTTGGAAAGTTAAAAAATTATTTAGTTTCTGAAAATGGAAAACACGCAGACCATGTGACAACCTGTTGCATCGGACAAAGCTATAGGAATCGAACCCACAACCAAAGTGCGATTGGGATTTATCACCTACCACTGGACTACATAAAGTCACTGGTTATTATTATATATTATTTTTTATTTAAATGATTTTATTTTTCAAGAATAATTTGATTTGGGAACTTATGTTTTATTAAATGGATATCTTTAGTATAGGAAAATGATTTTGTGAATAAGTGAAAAAGGTTGTTTTGGAAGATATTCTCTATTTTGGGTAAATACTATATTCCTATGGAAAATAGTATACTTTGAGATTACAATTGAAGAGTTATGGTGGAATTTTATTTTGGAAGAATATATGTTTTAATTGTGGACTTATAAGTATTTGGGTTATTTAGGGAAATGATTAACCTATCATAGAGAATACGTGATTAGGTTAATTACATTTCAGTGTGAGAATTTTTGAGTCATTGATGTAATTTGGAGATACATTTTAAGATTTATTGTGGAAGACAATGTGATTAAATCCTTCCGAGTTTTGGTTTCCAATCTTAGTTTGGATTATATTGAATGTTTTTAAGGAAAATTTTATATTGAGTGGTCTTCTTTGAACTTCGGGTATTGTTTGTGCAATTTTGGAGATTAAGAGTAGTACTTCTTTTTATAAAAGGTTATCCTTTTTGGGGATTATCTGATCTTGTACTAACCTTTTTGGGTTTTCTTAATGTATGAAGATAGGGGAGATACATAGATAATCTTTTTTGGATTATGTTATTCTATAGAATTTTATTCTAGCATTTCAGATGTGATTAATTCATCTTGAATACTCATAGTTGGAGAATGGATGAGTTTATTGAAGAAATTTATTAAAGGAAGGGACTCTATTCATCATGTAAATATGTATCCTTATATTCTTAGTCAATATCATAAATAAATTCTTCAACTTTATAAAACGGAACCCATAAAAAAATATTATACATTTACCTTTCCTATTGGGGAATCAAATACCATTTAACCCATCACAAGTTTGTGGTTTTCAGATTTTTTTACTTTCTCCATATCATGTTTTCTATCACTCTCCATAAGAACTTTATGGTTAGTTTCTCTTCCATATTCATGTTTTCATGGAACCCTAGTATGTTTTATCTTGGGTGACCGTTTTACATATCTTTCCTTCTTTGAAAGTGATAATGTTGTTGACTCTTTTTCTGATGTGGGACTTTTAATGAAGTTTGCAAGCCCTATTTTAAAATTGTGATGACACAATTTCCAAAAGGGGGAAGGATGTAACATCCTAGGTAAATAATGAATATTAAATTTTCATATTTATTAATATTTTTGAATTAAATATTAATTTTACTTTAATGAGTACACCTTGTTTGATAGCACAATCAACAAGAAACAATGGGTTTTTTGAAATCTTATGTCGTACAGAACTTTGAGTTATACAGATAAATAATATAACAATAATATTATTTTAAATGGAAGTTAAGGCCTAGTCATTATATTAGAGAGAATGAATAGAACTAAGTACAATATGATTTTACGTGTTTGTTATATGCTTTTACTTTTATCCTATAAATTTTATTGGCTTAAAATAAGAATGAATCCTATTTTAAACATGAAATACCCTAATATTCTTTAAAAGGTAAATTTACCTCCTTTTGATAGAGAACCCTATTTAAAAATATTTTTTATCACATTTATATGTTCTATTGAAAAAAATAATCTTATTTAGAATTGGGACATCAAAATTTAGTTGTGTAAATTTTTGATATTTTTCTTATAATGTTAATTTTGTAACGAATATTGAAAAATACAACATTTTAATTCAAAACTGCCATTTCATATAATTTATTTATATGGTTAGATTATCTTTTTAATTGGTTTTAAAGTTTAATTATATTATATTTTTAAAATTTAATCCAATTTTGGTAATTTGAAGTAATTTTACTTTGAAATTGGACATAAACTAGTGTCAATATTTTGATAATGATTATTTCTTAAAAACATGATTTTTTGTTTGGACAATGGGAATTAATTTTAAATTATTTTCTGTCACTTATGTGTTTTGAATTTTTAAAATGGATTCCATATTTGGAATCTTCTTGTCAAAATTTTTTAAATAGGTAACTTTTATTTTTAGACATTATGAATATTTACTTCAGTAAATATTTTATTTACCATGGTTAAAGGGTAAATATAGTAAATAAGGGTAAACAAAATAATATTATATTAAAAGTAAATTACCCAAACACTTTTCCTAAACATATTGGATGGGATAATTCCGACCAATGGTATCTTGGGGTCTATTTTGGGACCCCATTGATCCACTTGGGAGTGATAATGACATTTTATATTAATTAGTTTAAATTAATGTAAAAAATTACATAGTTATATATCCATTTGTAAATAAAGTTTTACATGGGCTTATATAAGTTATATATTAGTCTATAAATGTTTATTTGAAAGCTAAAAATGATTCATATATCATGGTATTTTATTTATAATTTTTATACATGAAATAAATAAAAATATTTATGACAGAATGATGATGCAGTGATTACCTTATTAATGAATGATTTAAATAAATGAGATTATAAAATATAAAAAACTACCAAAAACCTGTCCAATTCTTATTGGATAATTATATTTCAAACACAATTCATCTTTTCTTTTATGTTAATGTGGTTTGGACCTTTTTAAACTAAAAATAATTTTATAATAATATAATTATTTCAAACATTCCAAAAGAGTCCCTCCTCCCTCTTATAAAAGGAGAACCCCTCTATCCCATTACTCACACCTCTGAATCCCCTTGGCTTGTAAAAACTCGGAAAAAATAAGATCCCAAAATCCCTCTCTTCATCTTATAAAACATAACTAGGAAGAAGTCTCTTCATGAAAGCCTTTTGGTTCATACCAAAGGGAGTTCCCTGATTTAAAGGTAACGTCTTCTCTCAAGTTATTTTCTTTTATTTTCCGTCTCCAACCCCCTAAACTCTCTTTATTCCATTATTTTATAAGAACACCAGTATATTCAATATTCTAGGATGTTTTTATGATAATTATTCGAAATACACTTACACAGACCCTTATCTAATGGATTTAGAACATACAATTTCTGGGGACAGAAACTACTACCTCACAAAATGACGATTGTTCAACTATCTCTTACCACCTCTCATGGTGGAAGTTACGATGGGAATTTACTTCTGTGTGATATATATTATATTTATTTTGTCTCTATGGTTCTGAATATTTCATTTATTTCATACATTTATGGTTTCCATAATGGGTATATACGATAATTTCATTTGAGGAAGTGCGGACTACCGCCCCCACAAAGTGATACGACTCATTCATACCATACATGGAATATATAAAGTATGGTGTTAATGAACATATTTAACATATATAAAATATTATATTATACTGTAATAATGAAATACATATGTATCATATGTTTTTTATTCCTTTAAAAATGAAAAAATGGACTGAAAGTAGCGTTCATGTGTTCATACGACGTACCGTCTCCATGAACGGTGCATTTCATTTTCATATATCAAAATGATATGAATTATTATAAGTACTTATATACTGGATAGATATAATATATTTTATATTTAAATCATGAATATGATTTTGGAGATAATGGAATTTTTACCAGATGGACAATTTGTAATTATAACAAGATCATTTTTTATTCATGTTCCGAACATCGACAAAATGTCCGACATGAACTCAAATAATTAACTAATTGTTATAGCAAGGTAATAAGTGATATAAAGGTAATAATAAACATAAAAAGTGTTCTTAATCCAGTAAAAATTAACTTATGTTTATTATTCAGGAAGAACAAGAAACATACAAGACAAGTCGCACTTGAGCTAAGGGGACTTTTTAACACAATTTCCATTTTTTGGGATAAGTTTATACTTATTAATTATGTCTTTCTATGAATATGTTTGAATGACCAATCATTGTTCTATAGTTTATATCCACTTATATTCTGTTTGTTTATGTTTTTAACACATATTTATGTCGTTGATTTATCCTTAATTGAATGATATGTTATTTGTATGGGAACCATTCACCCTCCTCTTTTAGTCAAATACTTATTTTATGTTATGTCTTTTAATTTCCATTTTCTTATATTGGGATATGTTCTTATATATCCTTATTGATGTCTATTTTATGTAAAAGTGACGAGAGACCATTTTCTCTCTCATCATATCATTTTTTAAATTTTAACATGATGCCATTAGGCTTCCGAATGTTCGTAAGGGACTATTTATCAATCTCCTTTTATTTGAGGCATATCTTGATCTTGTACACCTTTATTATCCTATAGGGTGTATATAATTACATATGAAAAATTATATTGTGAAATTTTTTATTCACATGATATTATAATATTTGTTTAATGTTATTATGTAATTATTTTTGTTCAAGTATTTTATCAAGTGGTAAGGGACTCTTTTACTAAAACATTGTTTTGAATGTTTGGAAAAATTATTCTTCTAAATATTTATCATTAATTTACATGTTTTAAAAATGGTTTTAGGATTTATTTATATAGAAATTAATTTTTTATAATATTAATTCCTTTAAAAGTTTCAATGTTCTTTGGGACATTTTGATTCAAAAATCTCTTCATTAAATGTTTTAAATGTTTTTGAAAATGGTTTGGACAATGCCTTGATTATGTCAATGTCTTGAAATGATATATTGTGATGTTGAAATGTTATCTCTCCTTTTGGATTGTGTTATGTGTTATGATTATGTTATGGTTCCTGGGCATTGTTTACGTATATGGGTGGTTCAGTGATAAACCTAGGGCGGGTGAGCCCGAGATTGCTCTCCAATGCATTGGGAAATGTGACATAGGTAAACATTAATTTTTCTCCTAATAGATTTAGGGAATGCACTATAATGGGTATTCCAAATGTAAATACCTATGTAGCTATAAAATCTATAATGTATGTTTGATATGTATGCCCAAAGTTACCTTTATAATTTATGATTTCTTTGTATTACTCATAAATCTTATGATTTCATAAGGTTTGTTATGATTGGAAAGTATGGTTTCTTTGATTTCTATTTATTGATGGGATAATGTTTTCCTAATTTATTTTATAACCCTTAATGAGATTCTTATGCTCATCCCAATTTTTTGACATGTTTTTTACATGACATAAAGATGAATAAGGTCAAGGATGGAATCAAGGAAAAGTCATGATGTCAAAAAAATAGAACTGGACATGTTTCTTTTTTATGAATTTTTATTTTATGAAACAAATGGATTCTGAGTAGTAGTGTCTACATGTAATATTCAAGTTGTTATGTAATAGTTATGGCCTAATTATTTAAACTCTAATCGTAAAAAGAACCTCAATGTGAATTCTTGACATAATTCAATATTATATAATGTATAAGCCTGGGTCCTTATAATATTTTTCTAATTCCAAGGGCCTCATCTTGAGGGAGAGTGTTATAATAGAGAACCCACCATAGGGATGGGTCATTAATGGAAATGAAACTATACTCTTATGTGGCCATGTGTGAGTGCCTTTTGATATAAGGGAAGAGTTGATGAGGGAATCACATGCCTATGTATGGGAAGATCATCATGGGAATACCAAGATATATAGAGATATAAATCCTTAGTATTGGTGGATAGGTATGAAGAGAAAAGATCGCATACTTTATTACATGGTGCTGCACCAGTCAGTAGGTGATGGAATTACACAAGTGACCTACTGGACTACTACCGTATCAATCCATTCTTGAGTGGAAATCGAATGACATGACAACAGATTTTCTGACAGGCTTTTCTTCCCCTAAAGGTAGTGATTCAGTAAGAGTGATCGATGAAAAGTGGAACAAGGTTTCACACTTTCTATTAAATCATGAAACCTTCTATATTGATGAGTTAAGAAGGATCTACATTTGTGAGATAGTGTGACTTCATGGTGTTCCATGTTCTATCATATCAGATTGATACACTATTTCACATCTTGATTATAGAAAGGGATGAAAAAGGCACCAGGTTCACCAGTTCTCTTGAGTACATCATATCACCCTCAGATCGATGGGAATTATAAGTAGGTGACTCCTTTGTTAAAGGATATGTTTCAAGCATGCATAATTTATTTTTAAGGGAAATTGAAAAAACATTTTCTTCTGGTTGAGTTTTCCTACAATAACATCTTTCAAGAAATAATTCAGAAGGTTATGTATGAGGTACTCAATGATAGAAAATGTTGTTCACCTCTGGGCTAACTAGAGGTAGGTGAGATAGATCTAGAGGGTCCTCATATTGTCCTAAAGACTTTATAGAAATTCCATATGATTTAGAATAATATGGATAAATCTCAAACCAAGATGATGTCTTATACCTATCGTTGTCACAAACCTATGAAGTACAATATTGGAGATAAGTTATTTATGTGTGTATTGCCTAGACTGGGTAACAGATTAATCCAGAGATAGGGAATGTTATCTCGTCATTACGTCATGACTTTCAAGATAATAGGGAGTGTTAGGCTGATAGCCTATCAGTTGCTATTACTTCATAGGTGTTGTTACATGAACTACACATTCTATGTATATTAGCTCCAACAGTATCATGATGACACGTCTCATTCATTTCAACCCAAGGATATTGAGATGGAGGAAGATCCATCCTTCAAGGAACATCTAATACATATCATTGACCTGGGAATGAAGGCTGCCTAAGGATGGTTAGATCCTTTAGTTTAGGAGTTGTGGCAACACAGATGTGTACAAGATGAGACCTGATAGAAGAAAGTCAATATATGTGTACCATGGCCGGAAATCTTTTTAGATGATGTTGTACCACCTCTAGAAGGGAAACTTGGGGATGAATAATATTTAGGAGGGGAGGTTGTAATGTATAGAATTTTTTTAATGGTAGATACCATTTAATTTTGGTATAAATTTATTAAAATGGACCTGATTATGTTACCTAAAAGGATCATGGAGGTCAAGGGTGCATCCATAGCTTGTTCAAATCCCATATACCCAAAATGGGAAGAAATTATTAGGTCACATGGTTAAGAGAAACCGTGCTTCCCAGCCCATACGGTTTCCCTAAACCGTGCGGTTGTAGACAGTGGAGTGCAGAAGGCCACAATGTTTTTCTGAAACCATGCCACCCTAGGAACGTGTCCATATAGTACTGAAGTGGTTTTGGATAGTGTGGTTTCACACAATGTTCACATGGTTAGTTAACCCATATGCCTATATATGTCAGGTTCCCCTTAAAGTAGTAGCTTTTTTAGGGTTGGCACACAGTTTGGCCAATCATTTGACCAAACCATGTGCCATCGTGTTGATGGTGAATTTATGATTTCAAACCTTCTAAATTATTTTTTAAAACCATTTCCTTCTTTTGGATTCTTGTCCAGTGAGCTCCCCTATTATCCATGCATGGATCTCCCACCTCATCTTTCATACTATTAGTGATAAATCATCCATTCAGCACCCGAATCCTTCAACACAAAAAGCAACATAATGCCCCCGGTAAGATCTTCCGTCATCTTGCATATTTTTCAATTTTATTCTTCCATAAGTTTTTCTATTTACATGCAATTTATTTTCCATATATTCAGGGTGTTGGATGATATCTATGATTTATTCCACTATAGTAAAATTTATTCCTCAACAACGGATGAGGGGATCACTACTACATTGAGGTAGGTGGTGAAGGTTTTTCCCACTCATTTGTTTATTTAAAAATGAAACTTCAATGTTCCACTCACCAAAACCTTTTAGTGTGTCTTAAAACATGTTAAGTAAATTAATTAACTTGGTTCTTCATACCTTTATTAATTCTACTATATGGAGAAACTCATTCATGGTTGTTCGATTTGATGATTGGACACCCCTAGGTTGTTTCCACTCTCAATGGCCTTTTAACTATGCATTAAATTGATTACCACCATATGTGTGAGTGTGATATTGGGATTAATCCCTTAATTAGAGAATGTAATCAAGACTAATGTTTGTTCATGAGTGAGTACCATTAGTCTTGATTCCTCTTACTTTATAATTTAATTCTTATTCTTAATGATTCTCTTTAAATTCTAAAATTATACATTTTATTTATAAGACTTGTTTCTACATATGTGTGCTTAGTAGATTCTATGCTTATTCATAATCACATATGCCATGATATGTTCCAAATTCCATTTTCTTATACTTGAATTACATTTCTTATTTTTAACTTCATGTTTCCTAGTGATCATGACATAGATACTGGAGTTTAAGTTTATGATTCATGTCTTATTCCATGTTAAATTGCTTGAATTGCGTTATTTGGCTTGCTAGTTAGCAAGATTTATTTACAAGAAATATTTATGATTATGTGAATGTAAATGATATTCAATGTTGTGATATGTACTTGGTTGCTATGCCACACCTACTATGGGCTGTGAGTGAACATGGGTCCTGAATTAAGGGCACCATGGATGGAATCATAGTGTTTAGTTGGATTGTACTTGATGCACCGGGTGAGATACTTTGGATTTATAGGTATGATCTATCAGAGTGGTTTTTATATACTATTGAGTGATTCTAGTTACCTATAGGGAAACTGAGGAAGGACCCATTGGAAAGATTCTTACACCATGCCTTAGGCGATACCTGATATCCTATCTAATATACTTATTACAGAATGAGAGTTCATCATGCCATTAATGTTACAGGGGAAACCAATATGCATTTACTTGGATGGAATTGGTGGAATTGGATATATCCTAGAGACCATTAGTGACCCTGGAGATTCTTTATAGATCTCCTTGGGCAGGACTGAGACTCCACCCATGGATTTTATTGACGGATTGCTTATGCTATATGTGTTGTTTCTCATTTATATTGGAGCATGATTTTATGATGACATGGAAATGAGAACCATATAAATATAACAATATTGGGGGTAATAATTCCTTATATTATTTTTTAAGAAGTCCCATGTATACATATTATGACATATAAAGGTAACTATTTTCAGATATTTGATATAGGATGAAGCCAGTGTTATCAGTCCGGTGTTCATTTAGGAACCTAAACCAAGGTGTTTAATATTAAATTGTTTATTACTCTTCATTTATTAATATGTAACATGATATATTATTTATTTAACAAAATTATTGGCCAAGGAACCATGGGTGGAGGCCTACTGAAATTGTATCTCACACCCTACTGGGTTTGCCGTTTGCATGAAAGAATATTTTATGACCGTATGAAGGGATAAAGGGAAGTGTAAGACTTTTGATGAATGAATTATTTACATCATTAGGATTGAGATTGGGGTAGATGATGGAGAATATTTTGGAGATTATTACTATACTAGTTTTTATCCCTTTTGGATTTTTGTATATCATACAGTATATTCTTATCTCCCTAGATCCCTATGTAACAATCTTTTTGTATAGAAAATGACATAATGATCATCATTTTTATCTATTATTGGTATTCATCTTTCTCTATTTATTTCTACCACATGTTTTATTTCTTTGTTTTCCCCATTGTCTTCTTGTAGTTTATGCTTCCTCAATTTAATTATCTATTTTTTACCATTGTGCATACATTGACATAGGAGATAATAGTCTTCCCACAAACACCCTAGTACCTCACTACTAGTCAGTTACCATTGGTATTCTATGGGGAATGCTTGGGGTATTTTGGTCCACCGTCTTAGGGAACTGGTTTGTGGAATTTGGGGCAGGACACTAAAATAATTATGGTGTTGTAATTGGATTTGGGATGGTCTATGATTTTTTCTTCACTATAATTTATTCTTCATACCACCTAAAAAAATAAAAAAAATAAAAAAAATTAACACATGAGTCATTTACTAGGTAATTAAAAAAATACCATTACCAGAATGAGGTTCCTAATATCATATGAGATTAGGTGGTTGATGTGAGAGCATTTATATTTTTAACATTAAAAAAAATAGAAGAAGAAGAAAAAATAAAAGTTGTGAATCATACCTTACATTTTTATTTATTTATGAACTACATTGAGTATTGATGAGTGGGTATATGATGTTATCATCTAGGGTAGAGTATTTTTATTTTACTAATATTTTTATTATCATGGATTTTACATAATAGTTTACCTATATTTTTAGCATTATTATACTTTTCACATAATTTCACAGTAGTCCAAATCCTCAGAGTCATTTAATACTTAATGAAAAGACCTCATGATTAATTGTGATATTATTATTTATGAGGTGGAGATGTTAGCTGCCTTAAAATTGTATAGTAAGTAACTAAAAAACAAGGATTGAGCATAAAAACAAATTACATATCATTGGAGTGAATAAAAAATATCTATGTGAGGTAAGTTGTGATTGGGATTGGATAGATTATTGGGGTTCACAAAATTTTAATGTGTGTGAAGAAAATGGAATTGAATTTATTTTCATATAGGAGAAATTATAAATTCTCTTTCAGAAAATATAATTTCTAAATTACATCATTATGGATTTTTTTGTAAGTTTGATATGGATATTGGAAAATTTTTACATTGGATCAAAAAAGGGTAAGTGTGTGGGAGTTTATAAAAGTTTATTTTATTAAATATTTTGTTTATAATAAAGTATTTAATTCTCCCACATTGAGTTTTAAAATATGGTTTTATAAAAAAATTTGATAAGAGCTTGAATTTGAAAATTGCATGGGAATTATATTTTCCCCCTTTAATTTCACTTTCGTATTTTAATTATAATTTTTTCTATCAAATTATATTTTTAAATTTTATGTTTTTATTATTGAATTTTTTTTCACATATTTCATTTAGATTATAAATCTTTTATTCACCTTTTGAGTGGTAGGAAGTGGTCACCAAGTCAATGCTGCTATAGATCTGAGTCGATGGGTCCCACCCCAAAAATTCAACCATGACATTATGATCCAAACACGGATTGTCCTGAAAGTTTTACAAAATTTATAAAACATTATATGGTTTATTTCATCCAATATAAGTAACTTATGGTTGACTCATTTTTAGGAAAAAAAATTCATGGGATTTAGATGAATCAATATTTAATGAATCATTCGGGATTGAAATATTTTCTCCCATGATTTTTAACTATATCATTAAAAATGTTGTTAAATTCATAGAAATTCTGAAAGAGTATGAAAAATATATCATGTAACTGTTCCAAATAATACCAAATTCTATTATTTTTCCTTTAAGTCATCCAAAAATGTCTAGAATTTTGATATATTGAATTTGGATGGTCTATCTGGACAAAAATAATTTAATTAATTATCTATCAATATGTACTTAAATATTAGGAAAATAGAGTTAAAATTTTGTGCATCAATATACAATAGATATTTGAGAAAATTTTTATAAGGAAACACGTCTTAAATCATCCATTTAATGGTCAAATAAATGAACACAAATTCTTAATACATAATTGATGAAAATATTTTACACTTCCCTTGCCTATAAATATGTTCCCACTCTTCCTTGTTTAAGGCAATTATTTCATCAAATAAAATTATCTTCATTTATATTCATTTTTTTTTCAATTAATGATTATTGATATTTTATTGTTCATATTTCGGTGGTATAATAAGTGTCAATATAAGACTAGATCTTTGACATCTAACCCAATTCTTATGAAAAACATCTCTTCCATGACCCGTCTACACATGGAAGAGTAATTTATTTGTGATAAATCGAATTATAGAATCTTAAATTTATTATTTTCTAATGCATGAAAATAATATTATTCATTAAAATATGATCAATTAATTTATTCTTACAAAAAATTAAGAAACTCAATAGATGAACACTTAAAATGCATGGTAGAGTTTGTTAGAATTATGAGGGAGAGTTTAAAATTTCAAATATAATCAACTGGGATAGAATTATGGGGTTAAAATATAATCACATAAATCAATTAATTGATATTAATAATGTTTAAATTTGTTATTAATTGTAAATAGAACATAAATCTATTATTGAATTTATTTTCAAATCTGAGTTCCCTAAAATGATGTTTTAAAATTGGAAAAGGTTTAAAACACATAGATTATTTTGGTTGTGTCACATTACCATAGGTTTATGGTGTTTAGAAATTAGGGAATCATAATTTAATGAATCCAATAATTTGAGATAATGATAAATAAATAATTTATGTGTTGGGTTAGATAGAGTATTCCTTTATAAATTAAAATTTTATAAACAAAAATAACTCTTCTTCTTCTCTTGATTTCTCTTCTCATCCTCAAAAAATTTATTTATTTATCATTCTCTTCATGATTAATTTATTTTAAAAATAAACACCACAAAATAATATTATCCATTTAATTCTTATAATTTTAAATTTATAAAATTTTAGTTTAATTCACTTCTTCCTCAATATAATTGACCTAGTTCACCAATTGTGGTACACTTAATAAACAAAGGAAATAATTTGAGACCACCCATGATAAAATTCATCACATACTCACTAGGTTGGAATCTTTTAACAGTTTTGTTGGGATTTTATTTATCAATTAATTCTTTTCACCACTTTTTTCTACTTTGATTTTGGTGCATATATGTATGCATGAATTTTGTCTAATTTGCACTATACCTTTAACATTGTAGGGGTATTTAAAGATGTATGTATTTGTATTAGTACCTTATGATATGGATTCCCATGTGTGTGTTATTTCTATATGGTGCCAGGTGCTTTCCGCTGGCTTATTCGCGGTGCTCTGGGGATGTCACACTTGTCTTACAACCATCTAGGTGAGCCTCGGTGGGCCAGGTCATGAAAGAGTGGTATTAGAGTAGTGTTCATCATATAAATAGAGTTATGAGATTTTATATCTGTGAGGATTAGTTTGGGAACTAGTAAAACAATGTTAAAATGTTTTGCGTTTGGATCTTAGGCTAGGGAATCTAGTGTTGTTATGATAGATTGAGTATCCATTAACCAAGACTCTAATAACATTCTTGTTGACTCGGTATATATAGGTAATGATGTAAGTGAAGATATTGTTACATATATCATATATGAATGTGTTTTAGTTTCAATGCCCTTCTTGAGTTTGTTCCCTATATATAATCTATTTCTATGATGCATCTTGTATATATCAGGATGTCTCCATGATGATATGTTTCTAGGATTCTACATTGGGATTATATGGATCAACTTCCTAGTGATGAGGCATAAAGTAATAGTCTTACATAATTGAAGGTACCTCTGGGTGGTTTTTCAATCCTACTTACACTTGTTGAGAATAATTTTTTTGTTAATGTACAAGTTGAGTATGTACACAGGATGAGTGAACTTCATGAGTTTTAGAGTTTGTGACCTCCTCAGTTCTTGAGGGATTCAATCCCCTGGCAGCTGAGGACTGGATGGAGGTAGTTACTCATGTTCCATACTTTGTGAGGAAAACTCTTGATAAGAAGGTGGTCCTAGCGGTGAGTCTTTATCATGGATCTATGGAAAAATTGTAGTGTTTGGTAACTCATACACATGATGAGATGTATCTATCATGGATTGAGTTTTATCATCTCTTTATATAGGAAATATATCCAACCAAGTTGTGAGTTGTGTGCATCTGAAAGCTTTTACAACTTTGACAGGGTACCATGACCATGCCAAAGTAGTCATCGAGGTTCACTAACTTGTTACAATAATCTATAGTCATGTTTCAGATATTTAATTATGATTACACACCATATATCATAGCCTGTATCATGATATCTAGGATAGGGTGATATCTCATTACATTCCTACATATTCTAGAGTGTTATAATGATCTGAGATAGTATATAAATTTCTAGATAAACAAGTGCAGATAGTTGGTGATGGAAATTGGAACACATGAGATAAGACTTTGTAAGTATGTTGTTTATGGAATATAAAAGGATTGAAGAATTTGATATGATTCAGAAGATATTATCAAGATAGAGGGAATGGGGTCTATGGTTCTCAGGATGGTTTGAGTTAGTTAAGAGAGAGGTAGTGTTTCTCTTATGACGTTCATGGACATATCACGCAATATTTTCTGACCCACCATGTAGTTTATAGATACATGGTATATGGTATATGAAATAAGATAAATATATAAGATCAGGTATGTATATAGGGTGGTATATGTGGAAGAGGAGCACAGAGAGTAGTAGGAGGTGTGAAATGGTTTAACCTATTTCGACCCCCACCCCAAGGTGATCTAGTCTAGGCTTAAAGAGTTGGTAAAAAGGGATGAGGATAATAGAATGAAATTTATTCCTTTGACAACAAGTCTAGATGGATTTTTTAGGTATGATATATGACTTATATAATTTATATTTAGAACCGACATACAAAGGTGAGAGCCACAAAATTTCTTTCCACTTATCCTGCTTGAGAAATAGAGATTCATGTTAATCCCATTGCTCCACCCTTGTTCTTAGAGACACGTATTTTAGGAAATTCAGTGATGAAACACTTATATCGATTATGTGATCTAAATCATGGAGGAGATATCTTCTTATAGGGTTATTTTTTATAGCAGCGATGAAGCCTTACGACATCCTCATAGTTATTGATTAACTATCCAATGTTCACGCATAGATCGACTGTTTCAGGAAGAGGATGTGATGTGTCATAGTGATGGGAAATTTTTTCCTTCATCAGTGATAAGGAATCCTAGTTAGAGTAGGATGATAACATTCTTTGGAGGTTAAAACTAATTATTCATAAGTTATATTGTATAATTCTTAGAGAAACAGATTACATAACCGATCGGTTTCCTACAATAGTGATAGGGTATGGGGATGTGTTTCCTATAGTTGTGTTGAGATTAAAAACCCAAAATAGATATAATTATAAATAAAATTTTACAAATGGACTACCCAATATCCAGATCCTCATATCATATGTCTCTCATAGAACTTCTTGAGCTAAAAGAGAATTTGGATGAATTGTCGAGGAAGCGATTTATCATGGCATGTGTGCCACCTTCGGTAGCCCTAGTGTTGTTCCAAAAGATAGCATATTAGATCTTGAGGTAGTGTGTTGATTTAAATCACTTAAATCATGAGGCTGTGAAGAATAATTATCTACTTAAGAAGATCTATGACATCATTGATAATTTTAGAGGTGTAAGATGGTTCTAGAGGAAAGACTAAGGTTAGGTTATCACCAGATCTAAGTAAAAGATGATGACATAAGAAATACAACATTTCAATGCCACTATGATCATTTTGAGTACTTTGAAATGTATTTATATGTGATTAATTCTCCAACTATGTTCATAGGACTAATGGATCATATCTTTACTGCATTATTAGATCATACCATGATATTTTTCATCACCAAAATCCTCGGGCACTCAGTTTATAGAGAGGAGCATATGAAATATTTGAGGATATTTCTGGACATAATCCAATAGATAAATCATTATGGGAATCTATCAATGTATTATTTTTTGGATTTTAGTGGTCTGATTCCATTTACATGTCATCTCATAGGTGAGAGTTATAGTGGATTTGACCAAGGTTAAGGTAGCTTGGGATCCAAACAAGAGTGTGACAGAGGAGAATTGATTCATTGGGATGGATGGATACAATCATATATTTATACCCGATTTATCTAGGATATCAATTATATTGACTACATTGAGTTCTAAGGGGAAGCCTTTTGTTTGGATAGCGGGATACTGGAAGCCATTTCAGGTGTTGTGGTAGAGATTGATGAGCACCCCCATCTTCAGAATTATAGAGGAGGGTGTTGAGTACATAGTGTTCTATGATGTGTTTGGGACAAGACATGGTTGTTTTTTTATGTAGTGGTAGGTGGTTATTTCCTATGGTTCTAGACTTTTGGGACCTCATGAGTAGAACATGCGACCTAGAATATAGATTTGGAAGTAGTCATATTTTCCTTAAATATGTGGGGACATTTCCTTATGGGTGGGTAGTTTATCATCTCTTACAACCATAAGAGTCTAAAATATAGATTATCATAGATGGATCTTATATTAAGGTATATAATATGGATAGATTTTCTCTACGACTAGGTCTTAGATATAGTCTATACTCTCGAGAAGGGGAACATGGTTGCAGAATATCTCAATGAGAGATCTTGTTCAGAGTTAGTGAGTGAGATTTCAAAGTGTTTGTGTGAATTATAGTGTTCCATAGTGGATGAGGTTGACACATCTTCCCAGTAGTTGATGGTTATTAACCCCCTTATTTTATAGTGTGTTAGGGAAGATCAACATAGAGATACTAGATAAGAGAACTTACATGTTCACATATCCACTAGATGTGATCTAAATGAATTTTCTATAGCTAGGGAACACATCAGCCTTTTTAGAGGGTGGATGATGGTACAAGTGACGTTTAATGAGTATTTTACGATGGAGTTTCATACACCCCCTTGGTTGTGAATCCAATTGTAAAAATATGTTCTAGGACCTTCGTCGTAAGTTCTAGTGTCCATTTATAAATAAGTGTGTAGAAGTTTTTTTCTCTCGATGCATCATGTTTTAGCAGGTTGAATATGAGGATCAATTTAAAGTGGGTTTGGTTCAACCCCTTGAGGTTCCAATTTGGATGTGGGATGGTATATCTATAGACTTCATGACAAGACTCCAATATTCATCTAGAGGAAATGATGCCATCTAGGTGATCGTACACAAACTCACCAAGTCATCCAACTTCATAGCTATTTGTGAGAATGGTTCAATAGAGAGATTTTAAATCTTTTACATGCAAGAGATAATCATAAATCATGGAGTTCTCTTGATCATCATTTCAAACCATGAATCCATCATAATTTCATGATTAAATAGAGTATTGAAATAGAAATTTTTTACTTAGTTGTGTTTGAGAATGGAATTTCACCCCCACACTAACATCCATATAGAGTGAACTATATAGGGTTTGGAAGACATGATTTAGGCTAGCATATTGATCTGCAGTCATATTTTAGAGTATTTCCCCTACCTAGTGGATATTAAATACAACAATAGATACCATCACACCATCGGTATGACATCATTCAAGGATTTGGATGAGAGACCCTGTATGTCACCACAATATTGGACATACTCAAGAGAGTCAAAAATAAAGGGCCTAGAGTAGGTGCAGGCGATGACAGAGATGGTGTATATAATATAGGAGTGGATGATGACTACCCAGATCCATCAAATGTATTATGAGAATTGAGGATGGAGTTCATTGTACTTTGAAGAGGGAGACCATGGGTTTCAAAATGTGTCACCTTGGCTGGGGTTGGAAATATTTTTTTAGGTGGAAATTTACCTATAATGTTCATTATCCCTCTCCAAATACATCACATGGTTGGTTATGTTGTATATCACTTGGACCAACCATCACAATTAGTCTTGGTACATGATGTATTCCATGTGTTGTAGTTGAGGAGGTATGTGCACATCATTTTTCATGTTCTTAACTAGGGAGAGAAAAACATCAAGGATAGAGATAAATTTTCCAAGTCCCCAGTTGAGATCAAGGATTAGTAATAGAAGATCGTCTATGTGTGAGTGATTAACTTAGCACATGTCTAATGGTAGCAAGATAATCTTCTAGAGATTACCGAGGAGTGGGAGAAGCATATTTGAGCATAGTAGCCTTATCTTTTTAGAATTATTTTTTCCCTTTTGAGATAAAATTCTTTAATTTGGGTAGAATGTATTGTATCTTATTTTCAATTATAAAATATTGGAATATTTTGAATAATATTATTGGAGATAGGAACTGAGTCAGAGTGGGATTATATAGTATATAGAGGTTTGGTATGGTAGTAACATAAATATTAAATATTTTATATCAGGCATTTGTAATTTTTTTTAAATATTGTAATAAATCTCAAATAGAGTTCAGATTAGAAATATAAGACCATTGTTAAATCTAGAACATGGGATTTACCCTAGGCATGACATAAACATTGTGCACATTGGGTGTCCAAATTGAACGACATCATGGAAAGAATAATGAATAAATAAATAATTTAATTTATTTAATTATTATAATTAATTAAAAATATATAACCTCATATATATAAACATTCTTATATAAAATCATAATGGTTAGATTCATAACCCTAGGTTTTGAGAGACGATCCGTTGGAGGAGAAATTTTGGATGATCAATGACATATTGTGGATTGGAAATTATTGTTCCAATCAGAGCTTGTGGATATCTATAGTGACTATGATGTGGATCCATCCATCATTAATGATAAATGAAAACTATAGGTATGGTTTTTTCATTCGTTTAATCCCTTTTTACTTACCAAAGGATAAATATGAATCAATTGCACTAACAGATTGATTTTTTATATTGATTATTTTTTCGGGTGTGGGTTCATCCTCATGGGATCATGGAATTGATGATATTTGATTATTGTTCACTTATTTATTTTATTTCATTTGTTGTCCTAAAGGAAATGGATCAAGTAAAACAAGAATAATGGTTTAGGTTTGTTTCACATGATGTGTTTTGTGAATTTTCCCCCTTTTTTCACACATTCATTATCTTTAGTTTCTCAGGTTGACAATTCAAAAAATACCTGGTTGGTTACCACTATTCAATTACTCAATAATGCTATGGATTGAAACCATAGGTTCAAATTTAGGATTATAAAAATAGTAGTGGTGAAAGATAATGATAAAAAACTTCTGTTAATATTTAGAGATCCATGATTTATGATTTTATGTGTGGTGAAGATGTGGTGTGGTGGAAGAGATTACTATTGTAAATTGATTGTCAAAATATGGTCAACGATGACTACTAGGAATGGTTTTTTCTAGATAAAATTTTAATGGTTGTTCTAGTGCTGAAATAAATGATGGGTTTTCTATGGGTGAAATGTGTATAATAGTTAGTATTTTTCTTTATAAAAATATTGAATATATGGTGTGTACTATGGATTAAAACACACCATGTAGTCTCTTTTGTATAGTTCTATGGTTTTTTCCTAGTAAAAAATTTCACATGCCATGTGACACAAGTCACATGACATGTGACCAAGTGATGGTAGCTCGATATATAACCTAGGGTGACATGGGAATGAACAAAACCAAACACTCTAGCACAAAAAAATACACAAGCCTGACCATGTATCCCGATACAACTGGGGTACTCAATTAGGACTAAGTACATAGGAAAGGCCAATGTACATAGATACTAGACAAAGTATATGGGAATGGGTAAGTAGAACATACTGGGTACCAATACTACCTATATATTCCATGTATCATAAAAGGAAACAAAATTTATATGTTGAATGCCATTCCATTTGAGAAAATGAGACATGGGAAAACACAGGGCAAAAAAGACAAGATTGTACTCATAATACTTACAATTTGCTTTTTCTATGGGATGTTGAGCCCCTCCAACTCTTTATTATAGACTAGTATCAGTTGGGTGTGTTCCCTTAGTCCATCCCTATGACGGTACATTTAGTAATTTCATCATGATGATAATATAATGATCCCATATATGGGATTAATCTCAGATAGAGTTTGGGAATCCCACTGTGTATCTCGAGGTGTGATTCTCTTTCATTTATTAATCTTCACTATGTGGGGTTTGAGGTATCATAATGACCAACGTACGCGAGCATACAATTTATGACTTATAGGGTTATTATATGTAGGGTCCAGTACATCCAAATGGGCCTAGGAGAGGTCCCCTATCTGTATATTCAGAGAGTTATATTGATTACTTCTTTGGTGAAACCTGATGATAATGACATCTCTGTTGAATGTATCAATGATAGCATGGATAATAGTGTGAGTTCTTTAGGAGGGGCATCACCTTGAGTCCTAAATTATAATCATGTGGTTAGTAGAATGACTGAGACCTAATTAAGGATGGGTTTATAACATGAGTATATATAGGTTTTATTGAACTTATTTTCATGTCTCATATCCTCATTGACATTCTTCATGATGATGGAATGACTCCTCCCTTGATGCTTTTTGTTTTGTGATTTTTGGGTGTTCTACGGGGTGTTGTTATACTCAACTCTAAATTGAATTTTCCCACACATTTCATGTCTTATAAAGATGTAATAACTTTTTAAAGATTCCTAGGAGGACCTAGAGTAGGAGGGGAATAATGAATTTGATAAATGTGGTTCATACTAGGGGTTTCATTTAATATCAGTCCCCACCTACTCAGTTGGTTGGTCTCATTTTTGAGTTTGGTGGAATTATTTATGAAACCTTGTAATTTCCAATACCATTTTCATACTTTTATTAATGTATATATTTGTATACATTCAATTGGTAATAATTATACTTTACCTTTAGCATTGTATGGGTGTTTGGAGATGTGTGTGTAAAGGTACCTTAGGCTAAGGCCTTCCATGTCTGTGTTATGACTACTTGTTTCTGATATCATGCCCCTAGCATATTGGAGGCGTTCTTGGGGTGTCACACTTAATAGGACAATATCCAGGTGGTCCCCAGTGGGTGAAGTCATGACATTGTTCGTAGTGGTGATGATTCTTGCAGATAGTGGTCATTCAAATTTTCCAATTGTAGTTTTTTTATTTGGTATACCCTATTAATATTTCCCATTCTACTGGGGTTAGTTGTTGAATAATTTAATAATATTAATTAATGAAATAAAGTGTTGTTAGTTTCTCTATGAGATTTATGTGTATAATATATATAATATAACACCCATTTATTTATGAAACAAATATCATTTCAAAATTCGAGGTCGTTACATGTATAAAAGCACTATAATGATATTGGATGATTTTAGAGGTGTTGATTAGGAGGTTTTCACTCCATTATTTTGAGATATTTTATTTCTATTATATAGTATCCTTGTTTTGGGTTTTCTTTGTTTTGTTTTTTTAATTTATTTTTATGAAATATATATATATATTTTATATATTTTATATATTTTTTGTTGTTTTATGATTCCAATTTTTATTGTGTCTATTTAAATATAATAATTATTATTTTATTATGATGTTACACTACATGAAAAATTTCTTCCCAAGGGATACTCATAAATCTTCAATGCCTGTATCCAATATATGGTCATTGGGGAACATAATTGAGGCCATGTATAATTTTACCTTAGTTGAATAGTCATGTAGGGGTGAGACGTTACAAAATGGTAAAAGGTAAAAATATAAACCAAGGTATTTATATTTATAATGATGGATAAAAACATATCATAGGTTGAGGTTAGATATGAAATATTTTCATGTGTGTCTGGCCAATATAACAATAGTGTAAGTTCAAGTTTCCAGGGAAGTGTGGTATTGAGTCTGATGATTTTGATGAGTTATTTTTTGGTTCGAAAAAAATAATATTTATTGTTATTATTAAATTTACCCGTATTGAGAGTTAATAGTGGAGTGTTTATATGACATTTTAGTTTAGAGGTTCATGAAAAATATATGACTACACATGTGAATGTGGTTGAAATTGGGAATTGGTTTGAGAAATTTAATTTTATTAAATATATTTTAAATTAATAAGTTAATTAGTGTTTTCTTAAATAGGTTATTAATAATGAATTGGCTAACAAATATCAAATGGATTCACCTAGTGATCTAGTGTAATTTATTTTTATGATTGGTTACTTTGAAATTATATAGCATGATTTGAATATTAAAATGGTTTCTTATATAATAAATTTAGAAAATTTATGATGGGTTTTAACATAGATTAACAATTTGATAAAGAAATTTAAAATGAAATCTTAAGTGGATTGATTATGAATTTTTTCTATGAATATAAGGTTCAAAAAATGAATGAAATTGTGAACACAATGTGACATCCTACATTAACACTACTACTTCAATGAGGTCAAATGTCATATATATTCAATCACTCCCTGATCACTAGAGGTTTGTGACTAGCACCATGGTTCTAACGATATCAAACAGGGATAGATTTACCCTTTAATGATCCATCAGATAAATAAAACCAAAAGAAATATAACAAAAATAATATCAAGTGGAAACCAATAAAATAAAACCATTAAGTAACTCTTTATTACAAAATTATGAATGATAAAATAGAAAATAGAACAAAGTAAAGTGTGGAAATATGGATTTGACATGACTCTAATACACATGAAAAGTTTTTTAATATGACTTTTAACACCATATCCTAGCCACTGAAGTCTCTCTCATTATCCTTCAACATAGTGCTTATAATCTGTACAAAAATGAAGTTTACACATATAGGGTTTGAGAAGAAATCCACATTAGAAATCATTAAAATCCTAAAAATCACATAATGTTTTATATGATCATATTGAAAATTTTAAAAACATTTACATGATAAAAAATATCATTTTTATTATGTAATTAAATTAATAGGCGCTAAATAAATCACATAAATAGTCTTAAACTTACTTCATCCATTACTAGAATAATCTCTAAAAAAAATTTCAAAAAAATTATCCTAACACATGTCTCTTACAAATCAAATAAAAAACACTTGAAATCCTAAAAATACTAAAGCCTAAAATAATTAATAACAAATCCCATGGATAAAATTACTATTTCTCATATATCAACCTAACAGAAGGTTCATTTCATGTGTCCAAATTTATAGCACAATAATAAAAAAAGAGTGTTATAAACTAGATTTATATAGGTGTTATATCAACCTAACTAAAGTATCATCATAATATCTACTGTATTAACCTAACACAATGTTTTTCTAGTTAATTATATATTTTGAATCCCCTTCTTACATGAATTTTTAAACTAAAATACATTTATTACAATAGTTTACCAATCCAAAATACTCTCAACATCAATCATTTAATTTTTAAAAATGCATTAAAATTCATTCACTCATGACTTGTACTTATATAGCAGTGAATAACATTTAAAAAAATTATATTAACATCAATGAATCAATTTTATCGCAAAAATTCTCGTTATAAATACCACAATTAAAAATTTAATCAAATTCATTGTCTATTTTATCATTTTCTTTACTAAGACATAATTTTATATATGAAATTATATAATTCCATCCTTGAAATTAATTAATAAAATATACACATCACATAATAATTCTTGAAAATTTATTCATTATTAGAATAATATTTCTCAATTCAGTAAATTCATATGAACTGTTAAATCACATGATAAATTCAGATTTCAAATAGAATTACATAACTAAACACCAAAGAAGGAAATATTTCACCTAAATCACACTAAAAAATTAATTTTCACCAAGAATTAAGGATTGATTCATTTAATAAAACAAGGAATCTATAAAATCACAAAATTAAAATAAATGAAAATGAATTATAATAAAGAAAAAATTAAACCATAATGCCATTACATAAAAGGATATGCCTCTAGAATCTAATATAAATTTAATACAATTCCACTCACATATCTCTATTCCACCAAAAAATGAAGAAGAAATAACCACATTAATTCAAGGTAAGAAAGATAAATTAAAGAGGAAAAAATTCATAGAGGCCTTCCACTAGAAATGATAAATTTTCCATTTAATACAATTACCATGATACCACATTTTACAAAATTTCCTCATAAGAAAAAAGGAATCCTACTAGGTACTTGGTATATATCCTCCAACTACCTAATACCCAACCTATAACAACCCCACTTTTTTCTCCTCAATTAGGTACTAAGTAACACCCATTGAAAATGTTAAAAAAGATCTTACTAAAATCACTTGTCCAAAAACCTTATATTATACCAAACACCAAAAAAATCTCAAAACAAATAAAAAAATTTAAATAAATCATAAATTAAAATTAGATATATCTCAACATATTTTTCTATGGCTCTTGTGGTGTAACTTATTCTCTTGAAGCATAGATGCTCAGAATCATACATGGTACCTATTTTGAAAAAATTAATGGTTGGAATAACATCTGGTTGGAAAGAGACACCTCTAATGTTATGAAGGCCCTTTAAAATTAAGAATATGATATCTCATGGAGTTTGGATGCTAAATGTGGTGAATACTCAGAAACTCTTATGAGTTTCAACATACTTATCATGAATAGTTTTGGGAGGAAAACATGTTTATGGATTGGAAATCCAACTTGGGCATTGGTGTATGTATCACCTGGTCAGACACACTTCTCACTGAATTTATTCTTTTCTATGAAACTTATTTTAATAAGACCTCATGATTCAATATTTTTTAATTTATTTCTATGACTAAATTCCTTTTTCTTATCGTTAAGGGACCCTTACAAAAACTAAAAATATTGAATGAATCGATTTTTTATGTCTATGTGGTTAAATAATGTAAGCATCTATTTAGCATGGGAGTGTGTTGATTTTATATTTTATATTATTAGATTTATTCTAATTAGAGATGTTTTATTAATTAACTTTTAATTACCATGATTTAATTGAATTCATAAAAGAAATGTTAAAGAGAAATGTTAAATATTAATTTTCCTTGTTGTTCATTTTTTTAAATTCTGTGAAAAATCATATTTAAATTAGATGTTAAGTACCAGGTACTAAATATAGTATAACTCTACATGATCTCCCATTCATAACCCTATAAATAGATAACCAATGTTCCCATCTCTCCCCCCTCAGTGGAGGAGGGACCTTTTCCGTCTTACGAGGGACCCTGAAGTCACCCCTCATCCCCCTTTTTGAACTTAATATGATTCCTCCTTGTCCTCATATTTCTACATTCCCTAAGGTCCTTGATATCTCTGAGGGAATATAATAACATTACCTATAACTATTATAGATTAATAAGGCTTCATATCTTCTTCACTTGATGCTTATTTCCTGATTCAAGTATCTTCCTTTTTCAGTGGATTATTTTTACATGTTAATTTTCATATCTTGGGGTCTTTGGGTCAAATAAATTTTGGGTCTACGTGATATATGAAACATCATGAGTTTTTTATATTTGGAAGAGGACTTCATTCAGAAATTATCCACTACCCATCTAGTCTTCAATGGATCCAAATTATTACTATTTATGTGGAGTTTTTATTTTCATATGAAGCGTGACTCCATATCAATGACTATTCAGGTTAGATTCCTAAAGTACCTTTCCCTTCTCGAAATAATTCAATAATTCATATGTTTAGGAATATAGTGGGATGATACTTGTTCTAAGATAGTACAAATCAGTCTATTTGTCACCCAATTCCACTAGGATTCTATGTTGAAGTTGACATGTTAGGAGTACCAACTGAGTTTTTGTGGATTACTATTAGAGAAGAATTATTTTAGAGGAGACTAGTTGTCTTTGACCGGTGGATGTTTTTATGATCATCTTGCAATAAATTGGGGAATTAAATGACTATATATAGGTATGGGGTTAAGATAATGATGGATATAGGACTGGAAGGATGGGTTCTTTCTTCCAGTGTAGGTTCGAAGGAGCTGGCTTTGATAAGTGACCATTGTGAATGAAGCATAGACTTGGAGGTTGTGCGTGTTGGACAACACATGGAACAAGAGCCTATTGTGAATGACTTAAGTATAGGTAATATATATAAACAAGTGTTTCATAGTGCAATAGGGGATTTATTCCTTCATATGTATTCATGATTACCTCCAGACACTATGGTTAGTGATGTATTTGAACGATTAAAACAGAACGTGAATACAGGTTGTGGTACTTGGTTTTTGGATACATCGAATGCAGCTTCAACAACTAGATTTAAGAAGCTAGTGGGAGTTAAATATGGTCATAAGGTTATGGTTTAACCTATATCATACATGTACATGGTACATTCAGGGTTTGGATCTAGTGGAAGATGGGGTCCTAGTAGACTATATCTTTATAGGACCTTGCGGTAGTGTCTAATGCGGCAAGGGAGGTTGTTCCGTAAGTTGGGAAGAGATAGGAATAGGTTATAGGGAATGAGTTTCTGATTAGTTCATTACCAAGGAAGAAATTGATATCTATTAATATATGAAATATCTCTAGAGGATTAGAGTGAAAATTCCCGATATATGTAGCTTTGGAAGATCACTCGAATGATGAGAAGGGAAGCCCCAGGGATGAGTATAGTGATGAGCCTTATAGAAAGTTCTCAGGAGATAATGCTGAATATATTCAAGGTAGAGAGATAATATGTTCAATGGGGAAGAAGGGTTAGAAAGGAAATATGAATGGTTGAAATTATTATTCATACTTACCCCTAACAATGGAACAAAGATCCTCCAAATGGTCGAAATCCAAAGATATGGAAAATAATTCCATGGTTCTTGGGAATGATGATAAGGTATAGGTTACAGATTGTGGGGAAGTTCAACTTTAAGGGTATTCTACCAAAAAAATTTCTTGAGATAGATGCAGTTTCTACATGAAAAATAATGGAAGAGGTTCTTGTGATTAATTTGACACAAGATGAATTAGATAAGACAATGGGAAGACTAATACATGTTAATAATAACTATGAGTAGAGTGAATGGATTGAAAATAAGGATATTATATGGATAAAATGTTTTAATGAAGAGATGACCATTAAATCAGAGTACATGAAAACCTATGAGAAACTAGCATACAACTTTTAATATCTTATAAAGGATGATCCAATACTATAGGCAACCACTCTCTATAGAAATATATTTTGGGAGAATGCATCATGTAGGCTTAATCTATCTTTTATCAATTATGTTTTTTTATTTAGTGTTTTACCTGGGTAACACTTTTGGTTTCTCACTTTTCCCATAAAAGTGTTTTTAATAATAATAAGGTAATTTTCAGACAAATGATATCTTAAGATAGAAATTTGAAAAGTAGTAATTAATTTTATTTCATTTGATGATTATGCTATAATTAATGATATTATTGATTGTATAAAATATATTTTTTTGATTATGATTGTTTTAATGTCAAAATTTTAATTTGTAATGAGTTGTGTCAGAATTTGGTTTAAAATCAAGTAATGTTGTTGAATTTTTTTTTATTAGAGTATTGTTGAGGGATTGTTTAACTAATGTTGAATAACGAGTAACTGGTTCTCTTTTATAGGTAAATTTTTTTTTCTATTTTTTGGAGTAGTTTGGAATGGGAAACAGAGGCCATATTGGAAACATATTGATTTATAATTTATACTGAATTTTGGATAGTCATTATTAAAACCTTATAAATGAGGGGGTTTAGTCTGAGTTTGGAGATCTCATTAATGATTTCATCTATTACCTTGGATTTTGACTATGTTATTTTTGGGTAAAAAATGGTTTCATGGGGAAACAAATTTCAATTTATCTTTATATAAAATGTTAATTTTGATGAGTATTCATTTTTCATGGATATTTCTATTGGGGGTTACCTAATTTAACTTTTTTTTTCAGGTCTATGTAGAGTTGTTTGTGTTAGTGTTTTGCGATGGGGAGCAAATTGAGAACTCAATTATGGAGTTGTTTATTAGAGATGCTAAATAATATTTTTCTAAGATAATAAGTATTATGATGGGGAGTTTATTCCAATTTTGGGTTTCATAGGTAGGTTATAAATTTTAATTTTGTTTTATAGGATTTTAAATGATTTAAAATCCATTAAAACATATATTTTTAGTAAATATGGTGAATATGGGGGGAGGTAGATATGGTGTTTTCTAGAAACCAGTAAAGGATGTCACTAGGTATATAGAATAAGGTCATTGGGGACCCATTTATAAAGGTAGATGAGAAAGTTTATCTGGGAAAAGCATGGGATAAATATTCAAGTTATACTAGGTTCATGATAGCTATTCATTAGTATTATGGTTTTCTTCCTAAATATTTTTAATGAAGGTAGTTTGGAAATTTCACGGTCAATGATTTTTATAGTTTATGCTCATTTTACATATTCTATAAGTTTTTAAATTTGGGTTTCTTCCATAGATTTACAATTACAACCTCATTTAAACTTATTTTAATAATTTCATCTTCATTTCATGATGGATCAATAATTTTTTTTCAATTTAGAACCGCGATGATGATTATACTATTTTTCCAAAGAATTTTTAAGCAGGGTTCCAAGGTTTAGTTTTTTCAATATTCAAATCCTCATTTTTATTATAGCGAAGGTTTGATTCTTGATATCTAATCAGAAGAAGAGGATTAGGTTTATAATCCTTATATGAATTATTGTTATGTAATTTGTTATGGGGTGTTAACTTTCTCCAATATTCTAATTCATCATTCTACTGTATTTTTCTTGATGTGATACATGAATTTTCTATTATTATATCTATTTAACATAGAATTGTTTAGAAATTATAGATTAAATTAATGATATTATCACCTATTAATTATAAAATTAATTTATATTTGAAATTTTTCTATGTTTTTGTGTTTGAATTGTTTGGAATTGTATATTTCCTTGAGTAAAAAGTGTTAGGCGAAACATTTATGATTATAGTGGAATAAGTTTAATAATTAATGGTTTATTTCATTGAAATGAATCTATAAACATATGGTAATTAAGTGTTTATTAATAATTACTTATTTTTAAATACAAATTAGTGAGTAAATAACATTTAAAGTTAAGGATAATAGTAATTATTGAATTGATAATTTAAAATTCTGTTATATATGGTTGAATATTATAACAAAATACAGTAGTTAAATATTAACTAGTTATTATTAATTTATAATTATTTGATAATTTCCCCATGTGGTATGGTTTATAAGTAATTCTTGTTTTAAATTTTGATTCACATTTTTTTAGTTTTATTTTTTTCATATGTGGTTCTAATTTATTAATATTTGTTTTACATGTGTGGTTTGAAGGATTAAATAATTTATGTGATTAAATACAAAATATTTATAAATTGGGGTGGGGGTGTAAATAATAATGTTTAAAGATTAATTTAACTTGAAATTACTTCTATGTGAGGTTATGAAAATGTTGGATTTTGTTTCCTATAATTTTCTTTTTGATTCGAAAACCACCAATCTGTTGCGATAGTGTTTGGTTAACTCATGTGGATGTTTGATAACATAAATGATAAGTAAATTGATAAAAAATGTAATTTTTTAGGGATATAAATTTGGTTAGAAGTTATTAAGATACTTCTTATATGATGAACTCATAGGGATGAGTCTTAAGAATATTTTTTCAACTATTGAGATAAAACTTTGATATATTGGTTGAATCTCAGTATGTTATTGGCATTTAATTTGATTAAACTTTGTTATGAGTGTGGGAATGTTAATTTATAAATGTATTCCTGTAAATGTTTTGTTTTATATAATTTGGTTTTATGTATCTGGATCATTTTTTATTTTATAATAATGGTTTTAATTTAATTATTAAAAGATATTGTGTTGTTAATCTTTTTAGGTGATATATTTTTTAAAGTGTTAGTAATTTTTTTTGATTATTGAAGTAGAATAAACTAATGATATTGTGTTGTATCATTATTAATTATAAATAATAAAAAATTGTAGTGTTTGGTAAATATGAGGGAGAATTTATCTACTCAATTCGTATAGTCAGTATGCAAGACTAAATGGTTATGTTTATAACTATTATTCTTAACGATTTGTTAGAGAGAGTGGTATTTGATAGGAAATAAATAGGGTGTTTGGCATAGATTGGTATGATAAAATTTGGAAAAATAAACCCAAATAAGTTATTTAAATAAGATCATGATTACGTTATATATTTATAACAAACGATATAGGAAATTTGGGTAAAATAAAAAAAAAATTTACTTAAAATTTTAATCCTATAATTCCATTAAAATAAATGGGAGAAATGAGCTTGTATAAATATTTTTTTTGTTTAATTTATTGAGTTTAATAATATATTTAATGATAATATAATACCTATGTTATCAAAATGTGATGGTAAATGGATTGATTCAGTAATGAGATTTATACTAGAACAAATGTTATGATCAAGAAAAGTTGTAATATGATCATGTTGGTTTGTATAATATATTTTCTGACTTGTTTTTTTAGGGAAAATCCATTATTTTAAGCTATATAATAACCAATAGTTTGGTAATGATGTGGTTCTCATGGTTTGTTCCCTGTAACCAAGTGTTGGAAACTATTGCAGGGGAATCAAAATATACTTGATTAAGAAATATTTTACCTAAAAAATCAATAGTTGAAAATGAAAATCCACCCAAAAATTCATTATAACCCTTTTATATGTTGGGGAATCACATATATAAAATTTTCATATTTAAACATGAACTCAAAAAAAATGAAGAAGAATAAAAAACCAAAATTCAAAATATCCATAAATGAAATAAAAACCATAACAAAAAATTTTGTGATAATAACCAACACAGTCTTATATAATAATAAAATGTGAAATAAAAGGAATAAAACAAAAAGTGGAATGATACAATAGATGAACTAAAATGTATATAATTATTTATAACCAATATATCATATCTCAATATGAAAACTGATAACATATTACTTTCCACCTCCTTCAAATCCTAAACCAAAATATAATGCTCATATGCTATATCAAATTGGTACATATCCTAAGCCACACCACAATACATAATGTCTATATATACATAATGTGTGTATGTTTGGTGTGAGTGAATATTCCAAGTAGTATTCTAATAAATTCTAATTTCATAACCATTAAAAAATAAATCCATGGTATGATAATTTTAAATAAAAATATGAAAGTATATATTTCATTTTTAATAGATCATGTAACATAAGATCATCACTTGAAGTAACTTCCATAACCAACAAAGTTATTAATTTCCAAATAATTTAAATATTCCATTTATCAAGAATAGATGATGATACATAGAAAGAAAACTAACTAAATTTTAGTCTAAAAGTGTCTAATATTTGTTCATTTACAACCATTTTTAAAACCATGTAATTTTTCCCATTCTTTAATAAACATTGAAAACACATTAATATGAGAATAATTAAAAAGAAAATTTTGATTTTATGAAAACCACTAACCATGAATATTTTTTTAATGAAATAAAGAAAAAAAATTCCTTCCAAAGTACACATTATTTCATTAAAAATAATATTTTACATCAATTAAAATAAAATACATTTTAATGTTTTTTTTGTAAACTATAATATAAGAAAATATAAAACTAATGGAAAAAATCATAGGAATCAAAAAGACAACCATAATAACAATCACCAAACCATCATTACAAAACCAAGAATCCCTGGAGGTAATCTATAAAAATACAATAAAAGAATTCATTTAATTTGAACCCTAAATGATATACAACTATCTAAACACTTTTTTTCTCTTATTAGACATAACAAGGGGAAAACCCCCCATAAAAAGAGAAAACAACTAATTTGGGGCCACTAAAGAGACTATAGTCATGGATAATAGAGAACTAATTCATGGATTTACCACTCAGTTACCAAAGTATTCCCATGAAATATTATTGAATGAGATTAGTAAAATCAATATATAACACCACAACTCTAGAAAACCATAGATGACGATTGTTTTATTAAATTTATAAATAATATAAGATATAAAATTCCATCGGATATAAAAGTTTAGTATTATTTAAATACTATATAAATATATGATCCATATATTACTATCAGAAACATAAAATACATCTTGAATTCAGTAGAAAACTATTATTTATCCCTTTATATCCTTAAATTACTCATAGTACTCTTCATGGTTTCATGGGGAATGGGGAAAAAATAAAGGGGTCATATATGATTCCCAATAATGGGTAGTGTATAATGAATGCTAATTTGGAAATATAAAGTGATATATAATTTGATGGAAATAAATAATCAAATTGATTCCAGATGAGAAAATTGTATCTGTAGGATACATATTAACGAGAATAAATATTAACATTGATAAAAATAAATGAATTCATAGGGATATACTATATAATAAAACAATGAGTTAGTGGTGGTTTTTAAAACTGCCGTGAAAACACCGCCATTAATTTTTTTTTGAAATATCCTCTAAAAAATTTCATTTCATAATGGCGGTTTTTTAAAAAAATCTCTGCGAAATAGCCTTGCTATTTAGAAAACTGCTGCAAAATTTAAGATTTTTTTTTTGAAAATTTAATAAAATTATTTATTATTTATTATTTTTTATTATTTATTATTTACAATCAAATATAGTTTATTATTTATAATTTTATATATTTAAAATCTGTCAATTAATCAATATTTATAATTATTAGTTAATAATATTTTTAAACTGAAAACAAATCTTCAATAACTAGAAGAACATTATTCGACATCAAATGACCATAACTTATGATCCGAGAGACCATTTCATCTCCACAACTAGTCAAATAGAAGTTTATCAAATGAGAAAAAGCAATGTGAGATTTAAATCAGTTGATAATTAAAGGAAAAATATATATTCAAAATTCAAAAGTTGAAAATTGAACTCCAACTTCAAACAAGCTTAACTTTTAATCCAGGTGTTTGTTTGGGCTCTACCACATATCAAATCGAAGTCTGCAACGAGCTCTATTCTTTTTTAGGTCTAGTACCAACATTATGAGAATTATACTCGTTATTATTCTACCAGAAAGGCCCAAAAGACCTGCAAAATAGAGGTTTTAGTTGCAGACACTAATTTCTTTAAATTCAGACGGTTTTAACTTTGAATCCAAGTGTCCGTTCAGCCTGTACCATATATCATATTGAAGCTCATTTCACGATATTCGATTTGACTGGATGTGGCACTTAAAAATGAGTCTCGAATCATATTTTATTGACATTTCATTGTTTGTAGGGTTTTCAGAGGTGTATAGCATTTTATTCTTTATTTAATTAATTGTCTATTTACTTATTTATTTATTTCATATTAATTAATTAATTAATTATTTAATAATAAATTAACTAATTAATTATTTATCTATTATTATTTATTTATTTACTTATTTATTATCTAGCTATTATGTACACATTAATTATTAATTTATTTTTAGTTATTTATTAATTAATTATTAATTATTAATTGTTGGTTTATTATTAATTATTTATTTATTGATATATTATTTATTTGTTATTCATTATTAATTAATTAATTATTAATATTAAATTAATTAATTATTGATTATAAATTAATTAATTATTAATGATTAATGATTAGATATTAGTTATTATTAATTATTTATTATTAATTATTTATTCATCTATGTATTTATTTATATATATATTTATTCCCTATTCATTATTTATTATTTATTATTTACTATTTATTAGTTATTATTCTTATTACTTATTATTTATTGATTATTTAGTAATTAAATATTAAATAAATATTAATTATTTATTAAATTTTTAATATTTAATATTGCATATTAAATATTAAAATTTAAATATTAAATATTAATTAAGATTTATTAATTTATTAATTTATTAATTATTAATTATTAGTTATTATGAATTATTAACTATTATTTAATTATTATTTAATTGTCTATGAATTTATGTATTTGCTTATTTATTTATTATTTATTATTTATTTATTATTAATTCTCTCTTATTTATTATTTAATATTTAATATTAAATATTTAATATTTGTTATTTATTAATATATTTTTAATAAATATTTATTTATTATTAGTTTATTATTCATTTATTATTTATGTGTTTATTTATTCATTATTCATTATTTATTAATTATTTATTAATTATTTATTAATAATTTATTAATTATTTATAAATTTGTAAATATAAAATATAAAATATAAAATAGTAATTCTTAATGATCAACTATTAATTATTAGTTATTGTTAATTACTAATTATTTTTATTCATTTAATATTACTTATTACTTATTATTTAATATATATTATTTATTATTTATTATTTATTTATTTTTTTATTTACTTATTTTTTCTTAATTTATTATTAATTTTTTATTTATTTATCATATATTAATTTTTTTTAATTAATTTATTATTTATACATTACTAATATATATTAGATGTTAGATGTTATATATTATATATTATATATTATATATTATATATTATATATTATATATGTTATATTATATATTATATATTACATACCATATATCATATATTATATATCATATATCATATATCCTATATCATATATCATCTCTTATATATTATATATTATATATTATATATTATATATTATATATTATATATTATATATTATATATTATATATTATATATTATGTAATAGGTATTATATAATACAAAATATATAAGAGATAATAGATAATAGATAATATAAAATATATATTAGATAATATATTTAATATTTAATATATTATGTATTATATATTATGTATTATATATTATGTATTATATATTAGGTCTTATATATTATATGTTATATATTATATGTTATATATTATATATTATTAATTATTAATTAGTAATTAGTAATTATTTATTATTGATTAATCATTATTGAATAATAATTATTGATTAATATTTATTTAGTTTGTATCTATTTGATATGTATTACTTGTTTTCCCAATAAATATGTGTGTGTGTGTGTGTGTAAGTATATTAAATTCAATTTATTGAGCACATGAAGAGCCTGCTGAAGTGGTAAAGTCTTTGGAGAATACGAAAAATATAAGGGGTTTAAATCTTACCAAACTGAGAATTTATATATATGGCACAGACATGTTCATGGACATATGTATGGACATGGACATGTGAATGGACATAGATTTAAGCATGGAGATGGGCATGTGCATGGAAATAATAAATAAATTATGAAAATAAATAAATAAATAAATAAATAAATTACAAAAGAAAATAATAATAAATAAATATATAAATAAATAAATTACGAAATAAATAAATAAATAAATTGAAAAAATAAAAAAATAAATAAATTATGAAAATAATAAAATATAAATAAATAAATAAATTACTAATATAAAATAAAAAAATAGAAAATTAAAAAAATTAAAAAAATTAAAAATGATTTAGTTAAAGTTTAAATCGATGCTAAGAACCATCACTAATTATTTTCCGACACACGATTTAGCAGCGGTTTTCCAAAACCACCATAGAACGATTTCGCTGAGGTTTAAACCGCCGCTAAATACAAATTTTGGCATAGTCAGAATAAATACTGTTGGACATCTTAATAATTCTAACAATGACTCAGTGAACACATTATAACCATAGTGTCAAGACCATATACCATGACATCATATACGATGTGGAAGGATTACACAAAATAACCCAAAGTAGTTTGTATTACAAGACCTATTAATGAATTTAGGGGATATATAATTCTGAGTCCCACCTATCAAATAATAATCACAATTCATCAATCACATAATATATTTTAAATAAGAACAAATATCATAATGTTCCAAAAGTGACTAATTATATACACATGTCATAAAAATTAATACTTTTACATATAGAAGTAAGGGGAATATAGGTTTTTAGAGTTCCTCTAGTTAATTGAATTACATGTAAACATAGGTTAGTATCCCCAAATCTAATGAAAATTATAAGACAAAAACAAATTAAATGGAAATTATCCTTAACAACAGTGTGTCAGGGTAGGATACTTTTATCATATAGCGGTGTTAATGTAATGGTTGGAGACTAAAGAAGTGATAAAAAATATTTGAAGAGGAAATATTATTCTATTATAATTTTTTATGAGGTAGAAGTAAAATGTGGAAATTTTAATTTCTTATTTACAATACAACCATGGATGTTAAACCATGAAACATAACATCCTTATAAGTGGGAATCTAATGGAATTTAAAGGTGTTTTGAAATAAAAATTGATGTAAAGGTATAGAAAAATATACCATGCTATGTTAATTACAATATATTTAGAATGATATTTATAGATCCTTACGAGTCTTATTGATTTCATAAGAGAAATGCAGATTTTTATTTTAGAAACCATTACCTTACTAAATCTTTTGAGAAAATATTTCGTAACCAACTTTGAAAGGGAAATATAATTGATGTTTAGAGCTCTTATCTACCTAAGTGTCTTCCCAAATCCTTTTGAGTGGGAAAATAAGATAAAAACCATGATCAAGGATTTTAGAGTCAATAGAAATGGAAGTATGGGTGAGTATTTATTTAAAATGAGGATAATTTCTTTATTAATTTCTTAACATCGGACTTAGAATTCATGTTTTCGTAAAATTTAAAACCAATGGACTTCACATTCTTTAAACCATGGTATTTAAATTTAGGGCATGAGTTTTGTCTTTTATAAGGGTATGAACTCAAATCCATTAAATTATATAATTTTATAATAGAAAAATATTTTTATAATACTTATTTTTTTTAAAACCATAAAATATACTCTTCGATTTGGAAATGTATTTACAGTTTTCAAAAATTAATTTTATCACTTTAAAATACATTATTTTAATATTTTTTTGGATAATAAGACCTTAATATTATTTTTCAATCAATTTTATATAATAAGGAATTTATAATTCTTACCCTATACACATACTTTATTTTTATTATTTGTCTAAAAATTCCACTCCCTATGAAAATTATGAAAAACCTATCATTAATTACTTTCAAAATGTTGATTCAAATTTGGAATTTATTTTTTTGAAAATAGTTATATATATATATATATGAAAAAAATAATTATTAAATAAAAAACTTGTATATTTTGAAATCTTGTTTTTGGTGCAGAAAATTAAACACTCGTTTATGAGTCATATGGATATAGTTACATTATTCTTTATTAATGAATATAAATTATTAATAATTAATAATTATAGTATTATCAAATGTATTTATGTATTTTATTATAAAATTATATGTGTAAGGGTTATATTAATATTATAATGGTCTTATAGGGAAGATAATATTATAATGGTATGATTCCCAATGACTAGAATTTAATGGTCACATAACCCATACCATGGTCGTATTACTATATATATATATATATATAGTTCAATCTATTATATAAAATCATTCTGATTATTCTCATAGTTGTTATACATTTTCTATCCCACCACTTATTATTCTATTCATATTAACAATTCTTAAAATATATCTTTTATTTTTTTACTATTTGATCCTTTAGAGTTCAAGATTATGTTGTTATAATATATTTTTATGTTTTCTGTAGAACTAGTTTCAAATGTTATGGTGAATAAAATTTTCTTATTTTTTATTACACTATTAAGATGAAATAACAGAATATACATTGTGAAATAGTTATTTTTACAAGGTTTTTATTTATTATAATAGAATATCAGACCATAAATTATCCTCTTAAGAAATTATATCTTGAAAATTTGTTTTATATGTTAATATAAAACAATGTGGGTAATTCTTCATGATTTTTTCCTCAAGATACCACATTTCTTTCTATAAATTTGGATTCTTCCAATGTAATCTCACTATAAGAGTAATCTGATTCCACAGAACATTCTCTATTGTATCAAAAATCTATAAAAACACTTTGTTATAATAAAAATCAGGCTCTATAGCTATTTATTCATCGGAGAGTAAGTGAATTGGGATTAGCATATACTTACCTAATAGTGAACATGAAAGACATCATGTACATTATAGAGGATAGGTGGTATAACTAAATGATAATCCAAAACACTAATTCCCTCTAAAATTTCAAAAGTCCCATTGTACATTCAACTCAACTTACATTTCTTACTAAAACATTTTACTCCCTTCTATAGTGATACTTTCAATAGACATGGTCCCCTACTTAAAATTCAATCCCCTCTTCTGATTATCAACATAAATTTCTTATCTATTATTAGTTGTCTTTATAGGATTGGATGTCCAGAACGTTCTCATTCATCTACTTGATGTTTTTTAGATTAGGTAATTTACTTTCTTAAAATTCATCCCAATATTTTAGAGTACGAAATCTTTTCACCTAAAAGGATTCATACAGTTCCATATAAATGATCTTATAACAGTTATTATTATACAAAAATCCCACCAAAGGCAGATATTAGTTCTATTTTCCTTATAAGTCAAGGGATCATGAATTCCATATATCTTAAGAATTCAGTTAACAAATTACAATTTAACATTGTCCTAATTCTATATTGGTATATAAATATTGTACCTAATATCCTATAAAATTTGTTTCATAGACGTTATTTTCTAGAAAACCATACATATTGACACATAATCAACTATTTCCCACTTCATGTTATCCCACCAAATGTGTTCTCTTAAATCCCTATGAATTTTAGTACTAACTGGGTATATAATGAAATTTTAAATAGGAGTTCTATCTCAAAACTCTCTCTTTTATCAATTACTAATAGAGAACATAACTTTTTACAAAATTCAATATACCATCTTAATATATGATATATTAAAATTTACCACCATTTATAACCTTAATATCCTTTTTGAAAACTATTTTTATCTTCAAGGTACTTATTTATATCATACATTAAATATTGTGGGGAAATTATTTAAAAAAGGAATGATATTTCACCTTCTATAATTTTGTATATATATATACTAAATGCATGAAATTTGGATACCTTTTTATCTTCATAATATATTTTATTCCATGATTCCTCATATTCAACGCATAAACCACATTGTTTTTCTTCCCATAGTGGTAGTGTATCATGCATTCATAATCAATGAGTACTTCCAACCCAAAAATTTATCTCCTGTTAAGATTTTAATATGTGAATATGTACTTCAAACTCTTGTGATTAGTATATATGCCACATTTTTCATCATAGAGGTAGTGTCTCCATATCTTGAAGGAAATTATTACATATACCAATTCATGATCCCAAGTTTGGTAGTTTTTCATTGATATTTAATTAGGTTGATGATTGTAAAAAATATATCTTTTTAATTAAGGTCACACACCTATCCTTTATTTGGTACATCACTATATATCAAATATCCTTCTTTATCCAATGTAATAGATAATAGAATTTAATTGAAAAATATCTTCTTTAATTACTCAATTTTTTTTACATTCCTTTGAACATCTGATTTGGACCCCTTTACATGTTATGTTGGTAAATTTATTGGATAATCAGTATTAATTTTTAAAAGAATCATGATAACAACTTGATAAAAAATGGAGACTATGTATCTAAAATATATTTGTTGGTGTTATACATTCATTAAACAACGTTTTATTAGAATTCTTTATCAATATTCCATCCTCATAATTAAAATATAAATGAAAATAAACTTATTGAATCCAAAAATATCACTTACTAAATTTATTATATTACTTATTTTTTATTAGGGTCTCATGAATAGTCCATAAAATATTCTGAAACTCTATATTGTTTTTAAAGTATATTATGTTATTATCAAAAAAATTGATGGTGCATTAGTTATTCTAAAAGGCATTACTATAAACACATAATGTCCATACGTCATATGAAATTTCATATTTGGTATGTGATCCATATTCACTCTTAATTGGTGATAATTTGAATAGTGATTAGTTTTTGAGAAGTATGGAGAACCTTTAATTTTATCAAACAAGTCAGAAATATATGATAAAGGATACATGTTCTTTTTAGTAATGAAATTTATTAACTATAATAAATGCATAAAAATATATTATTTATTTATTTTTTATAAATATATTGGTTCTTCCCATGGTGAGACAGTAGAGCCTATGATTCCACTATCACAAAAATCCTGTAGTTTATTTTTTAATTACAAAAATTCAAATGGTTCCAATCTATTTGGAGGCTTATATATAAATTTTTCTTTAGGGGGTGTTCAATTGAAGATTCAAATTCATGTCTAGGTGGATGTCAAATAAATTTATCTAGAAGCACATCAATGAATTCTTTCACAATAGGTTCATCATACATTATTAGGATAACATTCCCATCTACATATTTTATTTTATCTTGTTATTATATAATTATTTAATTAACATGAGCTACAATAGGTTGTTTGAAACATGAATTAAAGAATGATGTATCTACCCTAAAAACATGGGATTCAATACCTCCCTCAAAAATTGTAATATCCTTCTCTTAATAGTAAATTATTGAATTATGATTTGAGACCCAAAACATCTAAAGGTTATGTTAATGTAAAACATATGTATAAAAATAAATATTGAAAATAGATAATCTATGTACATCGAAATAGAAACAACCCAATGTATCCTCACTATAATCAGATATCCACATGGAATTTATGATTAAAAAACTATTCCTTAGTTCATTATGAGTTAATTGAATGTTCTTAATACAGGCAAAATAAAATAATGCATTGTATAACATTTAATTTATCAAAAAATCGCCTTCTATCACTTAATTCAGGATGCTAACATATATTTTTATGACTATGTACCATCCAGATTTTCCCCTTGGACTCTTCAGATTTAGATTCCCATGAAACTTTTTTGAATTAAAGTAATAGAGTCCAACCTCCTTACCAATGAAGTATTAGATAACAGTGGATTATATCATTCATATTAATTCAATTGATTAATAAAATTTATCTCCAAACATGTAGTATAATCCCATTCCCTTCAATTCAGACACATAGTGTTTCTTTCCAGAATTATTTTTTCACATCCCATTATGTTTTTCAGGTACTGGCTTGTAAATGCTTTATTTATCAACCTTATTTGGGTGTATTTTCCAGATTCATGGGGATATAGATCCTTTTATTGGGAAAATTACATAATTATTAGGGATATAAGTTTCATTGAATTAATGGATTCACGGTATAATTTATTGATGGTTTTAGGGGTTCTCTCCATGTTTGAAGAACATCCAGGGTTCATTGGTGTTTTTATACCAAGAACTGGTCTGTTTTTTATCTTCATAATGATTACATGCCTTGTTAAGTGATTACACATCATGCAATGGTAACCAGGAAGATTCCATTAATCTGATTTGGGATGTGATGTTTATTCCCTCTGTATTCGGAGTTCACATAAAGTAATTTCTAACATCATGTTTTTATAAAAAGGGAACTTGTCTTTCAATTTTTTCAGCCTTCATTGAATTAACATCACGTAATAGAATTTAATGACATGTAATTACAGTGAGTTGGGTTTTTATGGTGATGTATAAGAATTTATTGTTTTATTATTCCTATATCCTGTCTATCTCGACCCAAATCTCAACCACGACAACTTTATAGATCTCTAATGCTTCATGATTATTCATTTGAGCATCGATCAATAAGGTTGTTGTGGCATGCCACTCAGGGTAATATTTCCCTTTTGTTCTTCATTAATTTTGTTATGGACAGTATGTTCGCTATTTTTATAGATTATTTCAATGACTAGATAGTGTTTTTTGTATATCATTTGTAGTTTTTTCTCATGCCTTGTATTTTAAAGGGAAATATCTTAGTTTCCGATCACCGTTGTCGAAGGCGGCTAGGTTTATACCATTTTGATGTATGTATTTCTATACAATGTGTTAATTCAATGAATTTTTTATCACTCTTGATAAATTATGTTAGGTTTTTTATTGAATTGAAATGATTTTTGGTTTAAATGGATTTCTTTAAAAGATAAATGTTCTTAAAGTGATTTCCCTTAGAAATAGATTTTTTTATTCAAAAATGGGATTTTCAATCATCAAAGTAGTTTTTCCCAGATTGGAAAAAAGTATTATATGTAGTGAACTTGGTTTCGATAAGTACCATTAAAATCATGAATGTTTTGAAACCTATGTTTCATCAGTAAATAGACATAGTAATATTTAGTGTGTGTGGCACTACTAGTGGTTGTTTTTTTGATATCAATAAAATATAGAAAATCATGATATCAATTAAATCCAATGTTTGACCATGTTTAGGGATATTTTATGTATAATACATAATTTTCCATAGCATATATATCAAATTATAGTTTGATTTTTCATTTATGTATTTTTATCACGTTATGGTTTTTATCTTTCATTGTTTCTCATATATTTTTATATGAGGTTGTATCACATGGACTCACATGATAGTATTTCATGGATATGTGATTATGTACTTACCTTATTATGTATGGATATGGTTTATAATTTTATCACATATAATTATCATATTTATATATGTGATAATATGAAAGGATTTTATGAAATCCAAATGGAAAATAATTTCGAAATGGGTTTCGATTTATGAAAATATTTTTAAAATTGTTTTTTTTAAAATCGACAAGTATTTGATTTTTGATACTAGACTTTGTATATAGTCTATAGTGGCATTGTACTGTGAATTCTTCCCATAACATACATTTTTTGGGTGTTAGTAGATTTTTTATTATAGGATATAGGTAATGGGAAGGTTATATTATCATATTCTAGTTTTTATTTTTGTCAATACCTTTGGTTTGGGATGGTTTGGAGGTGACAGTTGGTCACTTGGAGACTATTTGGTCTTGTCTGATTCATAACTATCTAGATGATCTTATTTTTATTGGTTTATATTGATTTTGTTATCATTTACTTCCAAATTTCACTATAGTTGTATGTATTGATTTGTTTGTATTTAATATTTTTTTCTTTTATCTTTTTAACAATTCACCATGATGGGAATACTCATGTGGATTGTCTAGTTTTCATGGGATGGTCTGTTAAAATTTGGTATCAGAGGAGGAATTTTCCTAAAGTGTGTAATCATTTCTAGAGTTTGGTTCTATGTCATTGTTCGACAAGATTTAGGACTATCAAAATTCAGATAGTAAGTGAGGAAAAGGGGTAGACTAGATCATCTCCATGACTAAACATGAGTTATCATTGGTGGCTAGTAACTTTTAACATTTTTGAGATAATGAGTTTGAGGTAATTTGAATTAATTATAAGGAAATATTATTTAATTTTACCTATTACTCTTTATGTAATTTATTTACTTGGAACTATTCATAATTATTGTATATTATGGATGTTTTAAATCATTGGTTTAAATCCTAAAAGCGGTATTAAAATTTTGAAATTTTATAGGATCTAATTTGTTATAGTCATGTTTTTAGTAGAAAATTTCTCTGATAGAAGTTTTTCCAAATATTAGAGAGGAAGCTAAGAGACAATATCGATAGGTGAATCCTTTGGTGGACCATTCTTCGATAGAAGCTGTTTTTTTTTCACTATTCAAACTCTGGGTCATGTGGTTGTTAGGAACCTAAGATGCGTGGTGGAACATGGATTTCAGTTCTCTATGTATCATCCACCCATATTCTATATGGAAAATAGATCCCAGGAATATGAGGTCTGGATTGAGTGGATTGAGAGGATCTTCAACTTCTTGAAGAATCCTGAAGACACTTTGGTGAGTTTTTTCACCTACATTCTTGAGGGGCCGAGAAAGAGATACTGGGAATCTAATGAAATTAATGTTTCATGTGGACCTTACCTAGGATTAATTCATGAAAATATTTAGTTATCACTTTTATCCTGAGACGTTATGTGTGATAAAGATGAGGATTTTTTTGATCATAGAGTAAGTGGATCATACCATTATATATTATTCCCCCCATTTTGCTGAGATGGTGTATCTAGAACTAGATATTATCAATAATGAGTACCTTAAATCTTGAATGATTGAGTTTTCATTGATGTCTGATATCCTATTCATGTTTATTATCATGTACCTTCTGACCTTTGTGGGGGTAGATGTCAAATCATCTTTGGATGAGGTAGACATGGATTGAAAAATTGGTTTGGACGGAGCTTCAGTTGGTGTAGTTGTTAGCTAGGGTGTATCTTATAGAAAAAAAAAGATGTGAAATGTAGAGAGTTTTATTTAGGACCTGTTTCATGGGATTTTTTAGGAAAGAAACATATTGATTACTATTAGTGTGGGAGGCCTATAGATATCAATCCTAATTTTGTCGAGGATCCCACGATGTTTCATATTTCTGGATGATATGGACATCTAAAATGTTTTTATGATAACATATACATTGGAATTAGGGTAGTATCCACATTCACTAAGGGATATAAGGTTTATGAAGATTCATCCAAGGGTGGTCGATCATATCCTCTAGAAAAGGGGGATGTTCATGTGGCCAAGAAATATTTTCGAGGATTTGAGACCAGATATATTTATGTAGTGTATTATTCAATAGAGGATTCCAAAAAAGTGTTAGATTCAATTATAGGTATGATATTGATTTTGTATTTTATTGGCTAATATGTTTTAGATAGAGGTGATACTCATTATTTTATATCAGCAATGTTAGTTGACCTATTGACCACATGTTCATATATTATTCTTTACTTGTTATATCTTTCCATGACTTTATGAAAGTGGTCGAAATTAGGTTTTATGTTCCCCATGTGTCAGGTGATGATATGTAACTTTTATGTTGAGTGGGACTTCCTAATGCATGATATTGACGTATTCAACTTGATTATCAGTATGGATTGGATGATCAGTGTTAGATCCCAGATAGACTAATATCACCTACAATTTCAATTCTTATCTTTTGATGGGTCCACTAATGTTTTTCAGGGTGAGTGAGACTCTAAATCTGGAAGGGTAGGGCCCATTGTTCTATATACTGGGTAATCTTGTTCCATTATGCAGAGATGTTTCTAGATTCAATTTCCATTTCCTTTGGTAGTCAGCTACCTGAGGTTATGTGTGTGTATCAGCAGGTCTTTCAAGATGTTTTTTATAGTTTTCCAACATATATATTCTTTGATTTTACTATTTACATTTTCCCTATTATGTGTCCCATTGTTATGATGTCTTAATGAATGAAACCTACTATTTTGTTGGAACATAAAGTATATCCTAAGTAATTTGAGGTTATGGATTTATTTGTCATAACATGACACCATGCGTTTCTCTTATAACCTTTTATAAGAAGGTATATGTGTTCATAGGACAAGTTTATTAACTATATAAACTTTAATTGGGTGACAATTAAGAAAAAATATCATTTACCTAGGTTTGATGCCATTTTTGACTAGCTTATAGGGGAATATTGGTTTTCAAGAATTGAAATTCGGTTAGGGTACAAATATTTGAGAGTGTGGGAAGAGGATATACCTATGAAAACATGTATAAACAGATATGTGAATTTCATGTTTTTACTTATTCCATTTGGATTGTGGAAGTATCTTACTGTATTTGAGGATTTGATGAACCAGGTATTTCATCAGTTTTTGGAATCATTTGTTTTGTGTTCATGAATGATATATTGGTGTACTCCATGTTAGAGGAGGAGAACATAGACAGTTTAAATATCATTCTTCAAAACATGAAAGAACATTATCTATATGGTAATAATTTAAAATGTGTGTCTTTGATCCGTAAAGTGAACTTTTTTGGATCATGTAATATATGAGAGGGTTGTATTAGTGGATTATGAAAAGGTTCATGACGTTATGTATCTGGAGAGTCCTAGAAATGTGTTTTTGATACAAAATGTTTTTTGGTTGGTTGGTTTTTATAGAAGTTTTTTTTAGGATTTCACTAAGATCTCATCTATAATGTATATTTTAACCTATAAGGTAGTGACGTTTTATTGAAATTATAATAAAAATAGATATTTTGAGGATATGAAGGTGATGATTAGTTAAACACATGTTTTGATTCTTATAAATTTGGGATCAGGTGATTAGGATTTCCTCGATTCTTCTAGTATGGGTTTGGGATGTTTCTTAACACATGAGAAATAGGCCGTGGGATATGGATCATAGAATTTATGCCCTCATGAGAATAAGTACCATTCACATGAGGTTGAGTAGGCCATTGTTATGAATACACTCAAAATATGGAATCACTATCTCTTTTGGGAGCGATTTATAATAATTATAATTGGATACAATAGATTTTCACTAACAGGGATCTGAACTTGTGATAGAGATGATGGGCGGAGTACCTTTATACTATAGATATTGACATTTCATACACCCTTTGGAGGGAAAATGTTTCTGTCGATTAATTATGAATAAAATTATTAAAACAAGTCATGAAGTAATTAGTTCAGGAGTTGTATCTGATGAGTTGTTTCACTGAGATGAGCTTGGGACTGGAAGAGTTTGGTGGAAATCCATTTTTATATTTCATAAAAAGGTAATTTTTCTTTTGATGGAAAATCTCAGGTTATGTAGGTGTTAAAAATAGAGTGTCAATGCATGCGTGATATCCATTATGGTGGAGAGACCATGGTTGAGTGGTATCGGTCTGACTGTGTCATTTTTTTCACCCATAGTAGGTTGATTATTCTATTCTACCTGAGGATATGAGTTAATGGATAGTGCACAATGGTCTTGTTGGTCTGTATAACCATGGGCTACCAAAATGTACCATAATTTGAAACTGAATTATTGGTGGAAGGGGATGAGATATTCAGTAAAAAAACTTGTATCGTGGTTTCTTACTTGTCATATAATTAAGGTGGAAGACCAAAGACCTACTATATTGTTGAAGCCCTTTACCATTATGGTATCTAAATTGGATGATATATATGTGGATTATTTCATTAATTTTCCACAGACTCCTAGTATGAAGGATTTTATTTAGGTGATCAATGATCAATTCATGAAATCAGAACATTTCCTCCCTATCAAGAAGATAATTTAGGTGGAATGTCTTAGGGATTTGTGTATACAATATATTGTGATAATTTTCATGATTACCTATACATTTATTTCTATTCAGGACCCAAGGTTCCCACCCTGGTTATAGAATGTTTTATAAGAGTATGTGGGTCCCATATAAGATTCAGCATGGCATATCATCCATAGGTGGATTGATATACAGATAGGTCTATATGAGTTATTTAGGATATTCTTTCGGATTGTGTTATTGGTTTTGGGGGATAGTGGGGCATTCATTTGTCTAATGTCTAGTGTACATAAGAAAATAGTTATAAAGAATAAATTAATATGGATCCCACTAAAGATATATATGGTTGGCCATGTAGATATGAATTGTGATGAGAAGAATTGGGAGAGAGATCCTTGGTTGGGCAATGTCTTTTTTAGGAAACAATAGAGATGGTGAAATTGATCTGAAGGAGAATGATCACAACACAAAGTCATAAAAAATCCTATGTTGGCCATCATATTCATCCAATAGAGTTTGATGATAGTGATCAAGTATTTCATAGAGTTCCACCTACCATGGGACATCATTGGTTGGGTAAGTAGGTTAAGTTACAAATGAGGTTTGTGGGACCTGATTAAATCATTGGATTACTTGGAATGGTGTCTTATCGATTGGACTTTCCTTTTACTTTGAGATCTAACAATGATTGCTTTCACGATTCCTAGATATGGAGGTATATACTAGTTCCTTTCCATTTAGATGGATGGGAGGATTCTGATATTAAGACCAACACCACTATGGTTGAAGAACTTATTTAGAAGATGGAACGCTGATAAAATGTACTACACAGTAAAACCTTTCCTATAGTCTCTGTATTGTGCAAGTGTATACAATATTTCCATGACATGTGGGAGAGGAAATTTTTTATGAGACTAAATTGTACATAAATTTTATTCATTCTATTATCAAGATGGATTTATTAGGTAAGAAACCATTTATGGTGGTGAGATTGTTTCATCCTGTTACGTTTTTCAGGTATTCCCTTATTCATGCTTTGTTTATCATCAATGTTTGGGTGAGTTTGTGGGATTCTTGTGGATGGTGATATTTTTATAGGGAAAATGCATTGAAGTTAATGGGTGGATGTTTGATTTTTAATTAATGGAGTCTATGTATAATGCTCTAATGAATTTGAGGTCTTTTCCCCAAGTTTACAGAATTTATCAGGTGATTTAGGGGTTTCTATTGACAACTATTCTATTTACCATTTATTGGGAAATTAAACACCAAGTAAAGGGATTACATGCCATGTAATGGTAAATAGTAATATTTCATGAATCTGGTTTAGGTCCTGATATTTACATGTCATGTATTTCGAGTTCAAGTCTTGTAATGGGTAAAATTGGGTTTTTATAATAAGGCAATTCATTTTTTGATGTTTTCATCCTTCAAGGATTTCATGTCATGAAAAGGGATTACATGCCATGTAATTCTCACAATATTTGGTCTTAGGGAGCTTTTTGGATTTTTTCATTTCATTCATCCCACTACCTCCCTCCCTTAACACAAAATTCACCATAAAATATTTTGGAGATCCCCATTACCTTCATGTCATCTATTCAGTGATTAATCATTAGGGTTGTTATAGTGTGCCTCTTCGGGTACGTGTTTCGTATGGTTATTTATTCCATTAGTCATGGATATATATGTTTACAAATTTATGGTTCAAATTCATTATTGTATGGTCTTTTATATCAATCCTTTATAGTTTCTTATCATGATTTGTATTTTAGTGGATGGTGTATTTTTTTCTGATCACTATTGTCTTTGTAAGATTGATTTATACAATTTTATGGTAGGTGTCTCTATACAATGGTATAATAAAATTACTATATTATCATTAAGTATGAATTCCATTAGGATGTTCATTTAATTTAAGTGTGGTTTCTAGGTATTTCTTAAAAGTTATTTGTTTTTAAATGAGGATTTCCTTAAAAATGGATTATTTTTAATTTTGGAAATTGGATTTTCAAACACCGAAGTGGTTTTTATTGGATTTAAGAAATGTTTTATAAATTTTGATCATGTTTCTGAAATGATTTTTATGAAATTATTATATATTTGGAATCATTGGGTACATTAGGAAATAGACATAGGAATCCATAATGTCTGGCACCACTAGTGGTTATTTTAATGACATTAACATACTGTGGAAGGAATCCATAGCAATTGGATCCAATGTTAGATCATGTTTAGGAATATTTTTACATATATAATGTATCTTCCTATAGTATTGAGACCAATTTATAGTTTTCTTTGTTATTTACCTATTTTTACTACATTATGGTTTTTATCATAGATTGTTTCTCATAGGTTTTTATATGAGGTTTTATCACATTGATTTTCATAATGGTATCTAATGTATATGTGTTTAAATACATTCTTTATGATTCATATATATGACTTTTTTGTTTTATCTATAATACTTTTCATATTTATGTATTTTATAATATGAAATGATTTTACGAAAACCAAAGGGAAATTGATTTATACATTGGATTGGATTTATTGAAATTATTTTTTAAATATATTTTGTTTGAAAATATAGAACTTTGATAATCTAGATATTTGAACTTGTAATGAATTATTGATTTTATCCTTCTTGGATTTGTTATCAAACCCTACTTTTACCATTGGGTTGTTATAGATATTTTATTACATGATACTGGTAAAGGGAATGGCATCCTGTAGAATGTTGGTTTCCCTTATTGTCACTGCCATCAGTTCAGGATGGTTTGAAGGAGACTATTGGTCACAAGAAATCTTTTTGGTCTTGTCTAATTCATACATTTATGGCCTATCCTATCTGGATTTTTTATTATGGATTTGGATGTATCTTTTCCTTCCATGTTGTACTGTGGTAGTATGTCTTATTTTAGATATATTAAAGAGTTTTTTCCTTTATATTTTTTATAACGCACCATGATATGAAGACTCAGGTGGAATATCTTGATGACCTAGGTTGGTTTGTTACATATTTCATACAAAAATTATACTCATCCCCTCTCATTTTACATAGTTATCCTTATATATTATTCATCTATTCTCTTCTTATCATAGTTTCCATTAAAAAATAGAACAATTATAGAACTATTTCTTAGTTTGGATAAACGTTTTCACTATCTCCTCATATAAGGAAACCTTTTTTAGAGACCAATTCCATTCAAAGTATTAGATTTGGTCCATCAAATAAGTGATTGATCTTACTTTTTGGATTATGTATATAGTATAAAACATATATTTACAACCCTGTAAAGTAATCCTTATACTCAAAATAACTTCCCTTATTTTACTTAATATAATAAATTTCATTTCCATATCAAAACTATTCTCTCAAAGTAAATACATTTCATGGAATATTTACTTAAACATTTTCTATTCCCTGCTTTTTATTTCTTAATATTTAGTGTTTTCAATTAATGACTATCATTTATTATTATCTACCCTTAACTGATGTAGTAACATAATCTCATTATCTATATCACTAACTCCCATATTGAGGAATATATTTTCTATGGACTTGGTTTTTTGTTTATTTATTAATGGATTAAGGGTACCATTGAAGGTTGGTGTTTTCTACTACATGAAGCAGTCTGAAATTATTACATCTTGTTTAATAGTAGAATGTTGTTATATACAAGAAATCTTATTAGTCATAACCTGAGTCAAATTCCCATATATAATGTTAATTATCTTAGTTTCAACACCATCCATGCGGACTTTCTCTAGAGGGTAATCTCAACATTGATTGCGGGTGTTGAAATAGTGTCTATTCATTGCATTATCTTCCATTTCCAAAAAATATCATTTAGTTAATTAAATATTGAATATCATAATGACTATTCAATCATTGTATACAATTACTATTAATTTATTATAATTAAAGGTAATGTATTATATAAAACTTTATATAATATCCTATTTATTTATCATAAAATTGTGATATATAACTATGTTTTCTTAAATCTAGTACCACATGATTATATTAAAATTTATTTGATACCAACTACAATATACCAAATCTTTTAATCAAATGTTTTTGGTTATATTATTACTTTCAAACATAATATAAGATATTATATTACATAGTATGAATAGTTTACTTTTCTTAAAATACTATATATATACCAAATCATTGCATTATTTTCAGAAACAAAAAATACATATTGAATTTAATAAAACATTATTATTCCCCTAAGAATATCCATAGATCATTCATAGTATTCTTTTTATTTTACTATGGAAAGGTGATAACAAATTAAATGGAAATCTCAAATGATCATTAATGGGTAGAATACAACATAATCTAACATAGAAATAGAAAGACACATATAATATGATAAAAATAAATAATCACATATATTCAAGATGTGAAAAGTATATCCATGGAATATATAATGAAGGTAATAAATAATTACATACATAATATTAAATTACTTCATATTGATGGAATTACTAATTCCATATATCTTAATCATACCTTTAATTTATTGACCATGAAATTATTATTATATTATGAAGGTCTTGTTTGAAAACATCACATGTGATAGTGAATAAATTTTTCAAATATTTCAAAAAACAATTATCACAAGACCTGATGATGTATGGAGAGGATATATAATTCTAGGTTCCACCCATCACATAATAAGTCCATTTAATTCCTCATATGAATGAGTTTGGATAATAATAAAAATCATAATGTTCCAAAAGGATACACATTCATAAATATGTTTTAGTAAGAAAATTATTTTCTATTTAGAAGTAATGAGTTTATGATAATCAAAATTTTCGTAGTAAATTAAATTACGTAGATATATTGGTGAATACCCATCAATATAGTAAAAATTATAGGATATTAAAAAGTTAAATGGAAATTATACTAGATAATTGTATATTAGGGTGTGATACTTTCATCAAAAATAGATATTTTATACAATGTTTAGAGACCAAAGAAATGATAAAAAATATCCTCTAATTAAAAAAAATATTATGGTATTATAATGGATTATGAGGGAGATATAATAAGAGGTAATAGAAAATTATTATTTACAATAATTCCATGGATTTTTAAAAATTAACCATACATCATTATATATGGGAATGTAATGTAATTTAAAATAATTTTGAAATAGAAATCCAGGTATTGTTATGAAAACTCTTATCCTTCTATATTCCATAGAAATTCCTAGGAATGATCTTTATAGATCCTTAAGTGATTTGGAGCTCTAGAAATAAAAATATATATAAGGGTTCAGGAACCCTTACCTTAGTAAGTCTGTTATGAAAAGAAACTTGGACTAGATTCAACAGAGAAATTGAGATAAAACATGAAACTCTAATTTCCCTATGTCTCTTCCCAAAATTTCATGAGACGGAAAATGAGTGAAAAACCATACTTAATGGTTATTAAGTTAAGATAAATGAGAGGATTAGTTTGTATAAATCGAAAATGAGGGAATTATTTATTAATTTCAAAACATAGACCTTGGCCTCTAGGTTGTGGGAAAATTGAAAACATTTTGCCTTACCATGGTTTTAAACCATAATATTTTAAATTCAAGGTCTGTTTTTTGTTTTTTTAAGCTTGATTACTAAATTTTATTCATAACTACTTTTATAAAAAATTTAATAATATAATTTAGGATATATAAATATATTTATATTTTTAGAAAATAAATTTTATCATTTTAAAATACATTATTTTAATGAAAACAATATTTTATCCTAAAAAAGGTTTATCTTACTTATTATACCATTTTTACATAATAATGATGACATAATTCTTATTATATAGACGTGCTATATTATTACTATTAATCCAAAAATTCATCTATGTCAAAAAATAATTTTCAAATCACTATTGTCTAATTTCAATTTAAAATTTTTAAATTTAAATTCATTTTTAATAAAAATAATTTTCTATATATGATAAATCTAATTAGTAAATAAAAAACTTGTGTATTTAAAAAACATAAAATTTGTGTAAAAAATCATAAAATTATTTTTAAGTTACACATATAGTTAAATTATATTTTATTTATGAATATACATTATTAATTATTAATAATTCTATTATTTCCAAATGAATTTATGTACTTTATTAGGATATTATATGTATAAGGGTTACATTACTATTATGAGGGGTATATGGGGAATTCACTATTCTATAGTTATGATTCCCAATAGCAATATTCTAATAGTCACATTACACTTCCAATGGTTATATTATCCTCTATATAGACACTTCATTCTAATATATAATGTTACTCAAATTTTTGTCTTACCTTTTATACCATATCTATTACACTATTTATTATTTTTTTAGAAAAAGAATATAGATTATATATTTGAATATTTTTTTTCAGTATATGATCTTACAGAGTTCAAGATTATAGAGCTACCTTATATTGTTATGTGGTCATTAGTATTAGTTTAATCTATTATAGTGAATATAATTTTCATGATTTTGGTTAGACTATAATGATGAAAAAATAAGATGTTCATTATGAAATAGTTATTAGGATGAAGTGTTCATTTAATGTAGTACAATAATAGGTCTTACAAAATATATAACATTATAGAAATAATAAATAACAATAATTACTCATATTCAAATAAAAAAACCTATTATATAATCATTCCCTTACATAATAACATATATGATATGATAGTTTCTATGATATATCATCATTCCACAAAACAATAAAATTTAACATTAAACTTAATAATCATTAATGGTCATATATTTAAGAGAAATGAAATAATCAATATGAAATTTTTTTGTTAAACCATACAAAATTTGATGTATTATTTTCAGAAAAAATGGAAACTTAATATTTTGTATATAAAAACCAATCAAATCATTTAAAATAGGGCAAAACAAATGATAATTTCAAATAGAATTACTCACATAAATAACCTTAAAATAACCAAACATAGAATTGTTAATTAAAGAAACATAATGAAATCATGATGTTAATCCATTATAAATTACAATAAATAACTTAATAAATGTAACCTGAACTAAAACATGAAAAAATAGAATTTTTTTTAATAAACACCTTTTGTGAATCATTTAAATGAAAACATATTTTTAACTTTAAACCATGAAATCCCTAATTTATATCAAGTGAAAAAACAAAGGGAAAACCTAATATAGCTTTTATAAAATCCAGATATATATTTAATATACCTATTATACATTCATATCCAAGATTTAAATCAAGAAAAAACTTAGGATTCTATAGAAATATGAAAATTCCGGGATAAAATTACAAAAAATGGATGAAATTTATGTAAATTTTTTTTAATCCACTTAAAAGAATATATCATTAATGATTGATGAATATTTGGAAACCTAAATATAGAAAAACCCAACGTAAATGACACTAAAAAAAGAAAAAGAAAATATGTCCATTAGGATAAAATAAAATGGATGGATAAATAAGAACAAGGAAGACAAAGGAAAAAAGGAGATATTAGAGATAATATACCTTGACGTTTCATTTAATTTTATAAAAAATAACAAAGTGAGAGGAATATAACCAAAATAAGATAAATATAGGAATTGGATAGAGGGTTCTTGATCCATGTGAAATAAAAAAGAGGATTTTTCTCAATTTAAATTTGAATTTCAATTATAATATTTATATTTTTACAAGGATTCAAGGTGAGATCACTTGGTTGGTAGAACATATATCGAACTACCAAGATATCTTGTCCTGAAAAATATTCATGCATATTATATTCACATATTAATAGAAACCATATTCTCTAATATAGATTATTATTATTCTTAAATTTAAAAATCCAACAAAAAACTCTTTAATAAATGAGAATTTAAATATATAATAAGATAAATACTTGAAAGAGACACTGTATGTGTCATAATTCTCTACATTATTAAAATTTATTCTTCCTAAAAATTCTTTATGGAAATCATTCATTATAGAAAAGATGATGTTAAAATTCTTATTTTGATATATCAATCTATTATATAGGGGGAGAATACTATCCTAGAAAGGGAACTATTCATAAAATATAGAATATTATACAATTTGAAATCCAGATGTCCCAAAATTTGGATTGGTAAAATAGACCATAAAAATCCTTATGAAAATTATATTTTTTAATAATAATTATTTCGCTAATGATACATTATACATTGATCTGATTATCACTCCCAGATGTTCATTAAGGATCAAGGAAAAGAATAAAAAATACATTATAGTTATAGGTATTGAGTTCAAAATACAAAACACTACCACATTACCAATGATTTAATTTAGAAGAAAATGATCAGTTTACCCAATTAACAGATAATATTCATCTTTCTAGAAGTTTATGAAAATATGTTATACAAATTTATAGACCATTATTCTATCATACGGTAGGAATGGGATAGGGAAGAAATATCATTACTCAATAATAAGATAAACACTGAAATCACAATCAATTATCACCCTTATCAATATAGTCTATAAATATTCATGTAATAACACTTTACAAATGAAAGTACATGAATTGTTTTCTCACATAATAGAAAGATAGTTTTACACCAATGATTTCTCTATGAAAAATGAAACACACAATTAAACTCATAAAACTAATAATGTAGAAATAAAGAGTTCATACCATGATGATATGTAAATAATATAGCCTCCCTCTACTATAGTAACACTAAAAATCAAATAGTAATACCAAATAATTGAATATAAGAGGAGAATATTGAGTAGTATCTACTACATATCAGGTTCTTTCAGCACTAGATTAGGTAACAGTTTGTTGAATATATTGATAACAGCAAATATTTTAGAATATTTCTTAAATAATTTAATTATTTATTCAACATCACTATGATAAAGTATGGGATATTCATTGGACATATACATTTCACTAGATTTATGCATTATAGAATGTGATTAAAAAGATGGAAATCAATTAAAACAGAAATAATCCTAGAGTAAATTATATAATAAAACACATAACATATAATAAGTAAATTAATATATAAAAAGAATGGAATATCTTGAGATAAAAAAATTGGATTCAAAATAAGTATTGTGGTTCACTACTATCTCCCGCCATACTATAGTTCGAACGCAAAGATCTTTTGGGATATAAAAACCAGATCCATATTTCTTAAGTGATTCTCTAATAAAAAACCTTTAAAATTGACCAAAACATCCCCAAACATAATACATTTTAGGAGGTTACCGGTAAGAAGGATTATAATTATAATTCTTACCACTTCAATGGCACACTAAATATTTACTCTTTGACAAATCCAAAGAGATGAAATAATATGGTATCTCAACAACCATTTAATTAGATTAACCTAATTCTATTTTTTACCTACTAATTTTTTTCAATGACTATGGGTATAGACAAAACATTACCCATACCATACAATCTTTCCTTAACCACTTCAACTGTTATAGTCTTCTTGACCACCTCTATATAATAGTCTTGGACAAATAGAGACACCTTCGAAAAAAGGTTTACATGAAATAATATTTCAAAAAAAAAAAAGATTTTAAAGCATAATTTTTGACCAATTTATGTAAATATAGTGATACATTAGTGAAGCTATCAACATTTTATAACAATGAATGTTTTTCTACTTTAAAAAATATATGATATACTATGTTTTTCAAGTAACTTTCCGATAATGTTCCAACTAATACTACTCTAATAGCACCATAAGTTTGGTTCCTTGTGAACTTAGGCATGGCTAACCGTACACTAGAGGCTAATGATTATTAAATATGATATGATAAATCACATGGGGAATTCATACCCTCTTTTATCCCCCTAAAAATAATATATAATAATATAAACATCCATAATATTTATGAAATTAGAGTGTGATATATGAAATTTTAATGGAATTAAAATCATAAAAATAAAATACATATTCCATAATAACATGTACTTTCAATCCATATAGTCATACAAATTATGGAATACCACTGAATGTAAAATCATTTATAGTAAATGGGAAACAAAAAACAAAAGTCATAGATACTCAACCACTATCATCATCATCACCTCATATCAATCTTTAAAACCCTCCTGACATATCTAGGAACGTTGAATTTTACCCCGGATGTCACCCAACCTATATGTAAACCAGAAAGATCACATGTGAAATAAATTTCCCATGGATATAGTGAGAATAAAACCTTGTTAGAAACGAAATATGTCCCTAGAAAAATAGTTATATGTGTTCATGCATGTAATTAAGGTAAATTAAATCTTATAAACCGTTTCTAGAAAATACACTAGTACTGGGTACACAAGAAGTGACCCTGATGGCCCACCCAAATTTCTTTAGCCAAACCTAAAATGGGATAATGCTCCTATATTTTGGACACATATTTAGTTGAATGATTGATTATCCATATATTATTAGAATATTTAATGAGATGTGAGTATATTGTAATATGCTGATGAATAATGAATCAATAATACACTGGTCAATGAGAATTATATATCACCATAAAAAAAATAGAGAATTACATATCACTAGGTGAATAATATATCCTCATAAAAAAATAGGTAAAATGATGTAGCATCAGATAAATGATGCATCGCCATAAAAAACTATGTTGATAAGGAATTGGAGGATAAATAAGGCATGAACCATCAACAATAGTTGAAGAGATGGAATCAATGTGTGAATTATATATCCCCAATAAAAAAATGGTGGAATATAATTAATAATCAGGTGAATCATATTTCATTCACCAACAATAGTGTATAATGTGGCATCGTTGGGTGAATTATGTTACACACATCAATAATGATGGAAAATGTTACATCATTGGGATAATTATATATCTCTGATTGAAAATAGCGGTGAATAAGGAATCATTGGTTGAATGATATATCATTAATCCAAAAACTATGAGGAGAATGATATAGCACAAATAATCTCAAAGGAAAATGAACTATCACTAATTCACATGTCTCTAAGTGTAAGATCTACCAACATAAACACACATAAGGTGAATTCTCCATCACCAAAAGCATAAAAATAAATGAAAATGAAAATAATAATTATAAGAATAATCATATAAACACAATTAACTATGATACTAAATGAGTTATCACCATAATCATTGATCCCACTGACCCAAAATATTACGTGGTTACAAATTTCGATGACATACCATACGTAGAAGCCATGTATGTAGATCTACCTCACATGGCTCAGCTTAGGATCTCTTTTAACCACCCATATCACACGAGTCATTCAATAATCATAGTATTAGGCCAAAGTATTATCATAAATGATATTCAAAAACTTGGACTAACCAATACATGATATTCCATTTCCAAGGAACAATCCAAATTGTAATATATATATCACAATATATTATAGGGATTAGAAAAATCATCATGGTTTCATTCCATAAATATCTAGTCATGTCCCAAGGTTTCATTTCAATTAGTCTCCTTGGTCTCAAAATACAAGATTTTAAAGAACTACCATGATATAGGTAGTACGATTTGACAACTAAAGAATTAAGGGAACACGATTTTCTTCAAACATGGTTCATTATCACAAACCCATTCAAGTCCATATCTCATATGAATAAATCAATAACAATAGAATAATCTCACTATCAGTCACCACCCCAGGTGAGAACCACTACCACAACATGACCCTCATAAACACATGAGCTACAACTCAAATACTACACAAAATCTAGTTAAATCTCTTTCTAACAAAGTATTTCGTATGGATACATAATAATCAATGGATAAACATAAATTCATAACAACATAGGTCTTTCAATGAGACAAACCAATGCCCAATACCAACCTCACATAGGGAACCACACTCACAAGTACTTATTGGGTCATTATCACCCACTTACCCCTTCTTTCAATCTATACAGAAAATGAAAACATATATAGTGTTGTAATATTAGGAACCATATACCTAAATTTTAGAGTGATCCAAAAAATATTGATTTCTATGCCATCAACCAAGATTTTCCATGCCTATAACAACTATAGATTACCTATACGTGGTATTAAATCCACTAAAATAATTTCAAATAACAAAAAATTACAATTAATTAAAAATATTAACTCATCATTAATCACTTTAGGAAAAATTGAGGAATATCTCACTGAGTGAAACATTCTCCCAAATACCTACATAAATGTGGTGAGGTTTAGTTCCTAAACACCACACAGTTATTACTGGAATGAAGACTGAAAATATAATATAAATCAATCAATTAAATTAATTTTAATTCAAAAAAACCATCAAAATAAATTAGAAAAAAATTATACCTATTGTTAAATATTGTATAACATAACACTTTCATCCTTCCAAAGACTTCCATAGATAATTCACACCTAAAACCCATCAACCATACTGTATTTACCCATACTTATTTCACCCTAAATGGGTAGTCATTAGATCTTTATATCCATTAAACATTACCTATTTACCTCTAAAACACCAAAAAATAACTATAGGAGTCCTCTTCCCAAGGTACATGCCCTATAACACCCTTAAATCAACTCAAGTGGGTCTAAAAACAATATTTCTCTATCCAAATCCAAAACATTTATCAGCTATAATTTCAAATCCATTGAAACCCTACCTCTATCTAAATCTACTACCATGAATTGGTATGGGTTATAATTAACTCCCCACCATAACACTTTTTAACCATAATCACTCTATATATTTATCTCTCATGAATTACATTATTCACCCAAAATCCAACGCAATTTCTAGATTTATACCTCGTGTTTGCTGATACCACACCCAAAATATTTAAACCACTCCACACGCAGACACTTATCACTCTATAAAATCCCATACACTTGATATTTCCATAAAAATGTGAATTAATTCCTATCCGAGTTATAATACTCCATTGTGCACAAAATGAACTGTCCAGAATGCCACTACACCCACTGAATTTTAAAGACATGACGACTCCTGCACCACAACACCAACTAATTCCACTTACTATAAAATTATACCACACTCTAAATGAAATTATTTATTATATAATTCACGAATCCCATAAAAAATGGATGATATAACTATTCAATACTATAATATCACCCGTTTAGTGCCACACCCAAAAATCACATGATAATTATCATGAAAGTCCCTAATATCACCCCAATACCATTATCATAAAATGATTCCCTACTTTTTTTATGAAAATAATCATACTCTCCCATGAGTACTATAACATTATAGACCCAATCAATATATAAATATATTTTCTTAAAATTCATACATGAACATTTACCAGGTTGTAACACACATCATCCAGCTACCTAATATACTAACTTCACATGTTCCTCATTGATTAACACCCATATCTGGTTATTACCTATCCACTAGTCATAATATGATAATTTTAATATAAGATATGATGTAAAACTAAAACAACTTCTATGGTGGGTCCATTGGCACATTAGCTTTAATTTTTACCAATGTTCACCTGAAATGATTACTAAATACTCATAACATGAATGGTGTAAACCCCAATATAAAATATATATTATTCCCAAAAAATAATCTTGATCCTTTTTAAAATCCATTATGAATTTAGGTTTAACGCTTATGAGTCCCTATCATAACATCATGAAGGATCCATCCCATGATCCATCATCTAGCCTCTATTTCATTATATCGTTACACACCACCTCTGCATAATTTTATTTATGAAACGATGTTATATCATTTTTTTACTGAAACACTATCTTGTTACTCTTTTACATCGACTAGCTAAACACCACACACTAACCCTACTATAAATTCGTTTTCTCATTAATTTTTAATTTAACATTGGTTAGGAACTCTCCCATGAATTAGTAATCATGAAGGGCCACTCATCCCCTTTCTGTCTCACAAGAATCAATGGTCATCATACTACATTTAATATATCAAAAACGATTGAAAATAATCTCTCATATGATCTGACTATTTACAACAACCAAAATCCTCATGACACCCATAATAATTTTAGTTTTTATCAATTGAGTCCAAAACTCATTCATTAGTACTACTATAATTCATTGGAACTCACGAGCAAATCACATCTAGCCATCCCTAGAAAAAATCTGACACTGAACAATGAAGAATAAAATTTCAAGTACTAACACCCTTACCCAAACACCAACCAATATATTGTACCTCACACATTTCAATTATCACATCCTACTTGATCTTAGACCATATGTTATTATTCATGGAATTGCAACATCACCCCATTACCTAACTCTAAGAAGTCTATAAATAATATGGATTCCCCACCCAATCAATAAACATAGAAACCTCTCAAGATATTATTACCATAAGATCTTGATTTACCAAGTACACCTCAATAAACTTAACCCATCCATTAGGGAGGCATAATATGAAACCATTATTCATTTGTAGTCATTAATGTGACTGAACCTTGAGTGTCACATGCCCTTTAAAACCCAAACTCCATATTTTTTAGATATTACAAAATCCAACCATTAATGTGTAACCTATTACATTATAGGCCAAACACACCAAACTAAATCATTAATTTCCCCATCAAAGTAAAACTTTATGCCACAACTCATATTTCTAGTGAAAACTCACTCTCCTATTCCTAACATAAGAGAGTATCCAATGAAATTTTCATAATGGAATTCACCACTCCATTTTTAAACAAATAACACCACCCAATAGGTGTACACCATAATATCACCTTGCCATACAAATTGGATCATGCATGTGGGAATGTCATTTCCTAATCCATCACATGGATTTGGGATAACTACTGGTACCCGTATTATCCACCACATCAAAACGTTTACGGTTTGACCTCTGTGGTGATGTTTATAGGGGTAGAAGGGGGAGGTGAAACCCTACTCTAGGTTCTAGGGGATGAAGTTACCCATCCTAAATTTTGGCGGCACTATAGAAATGTTGACCAAGTATCTCTGAGATGACCAACTACACCGAAATCATCGTTATAAGAGTGTATACTTCGATATGATACTATAGAAGAGATGATTGGTTACACCAATATGGTAATATAGCTCTACATACCTACTTTGCTAATTATTATAACTTAATATTTTTATTTTGGGGATTTATAATATTATAAATGTGATTTATAGTGTCATTATTTTTCTTCATGATCTCATTTTCAAGCTAGGTATTTTGAAAATCTAAAATTTTACCCTATATCTTGCTCTAGAAATATGTGAATTGATCTACCTCTCCCACTAGTACAAATATGGTATTTAACATCACTTGTAAAAGTTAATTAATAGTTCTACAGAAGAAATTAAAATTTTAGTGACGTTAAAGTGTTGGATTTAATAGTGCTCGTAAAAAGCGTTGATAAAGTCCCCCTCATAATGTGAAAAAACAGCTGATAACGACCACCTTTATCATCACTCTCATTTAAGTGCTGATAAATGGGGGATAATTTTTTTTGTACCTCTTCCCACCCCATCATTTATCATATCTTCCCACTGTACTTTATCATCACTTTCTACCCACATTCCCATGAGCTCTCCCCTTTATCAGTGCATTAAATAATTCTATTCTCCTGCGTGCGCCCCTAACTCCATTCAGTTTGGAACCTCAGACCCCCCCTAATATGCCTAGAAGGTTTCAAATATTCTATATTATTTTTTTGGTATTTTATTATACATCTATATGTTTGTATATATTTCATTACATTTTTATCTATATAATTATATATATGTATTTATATATATATATATATTTGAATACATATATAAAATATAGTTTTTGTGTGTGTATGTAAAGGTGTGTTTTCAAACATACATACATACATAAATACATAAATACATACATATATATATATGTGTGTGTGTGTCTATGTGTAAATCTATAAATATAATTATACATATTTATATTTATTTACATATGTCATATATTAATATTTATATACATATATTAGAATATATAGATAAATATATATCTGTTTTTCAAAACATACAGACACACACACACATATATAAATATGTTATATATACATTAATAGTATATGTATATTTATATTAATACATTTTCATTTAAAATAGAATAGATTATTTTTTTATATACAGATTATATATTTAGAAATGTATTTTTTATGTAAATATGTTTACATATTTATTTATTAAATTAAATTTTTATGTGTTAAAAAATACTATGTATGTTTATGTTTTTATTTATTTGATAATAAATAATAGTAAAATATGAAAAATTATTAAATTTAAAAACCATAATATTAATTTTTCTATAATCCCTAGGAATAAATATAGTCCCCCTCCAAAAAATACAATAAGACCCCCTTAAACAAGGTTAAAATTCAACATAATTTTATAAAATTAGGATACCCAGACTACAAACTTAGTTTTAATGTCTATAATGGATTTATTGGACCCTAAAAACCTGATCATTGGATTACCTTAGTCTTTAGTGTGTAGATCTTGTCATGGTGTTCGATTTGATATACGGTAGAGCCCAAATGGACACCTAGGTAAAAAGTTATGTCTATTTGCAATTCAAGACATGTTTTAAACATATCTTCGACTGTTCATAAATTCATTTAATTTTTATGCCATAAATCTATTATTAAATTACTATTAATCAAGTATAATTAGAAAATTATTTATCAATAATATTTTTTAATTATTTTATAATTCATTTCACTAAATATCTTATATATTAAGTGTAAATGAAAATTTAACCTTATATAAAAAATATTTAATATATATATATATATTATATTTATATCAATATATATATGCATATATTAATATATAATTTTTATTGAAATATACTTTTTTATAAAATATAACGTTTATCAGTTCTAGGGATAAAGTGATGATAATGGACCCCTTTTATCAGTATGTTTTTCTATTAATGGTATGGGGGGGGGGCTTTATTAACACTTTTTTTAGCACTGTTAAAGGATCCCTTTAATATTTTTTTGATAGAACTATTAAATACCTAGACCTGGATAAAACCTATTTTTTAGTAGTGTCACTGGATGTAGGGTATCATGACTCATCCCATTGGGGCCCATGCCACGACTCCCCAATTCCACCTCTAATAGGACAGGGGTTGGTGACTAGAACCAATATGGAATATCACGAACATGATAGGCCTTAATGTAAGTATGTTCACACACACACAAACATCTCCAATATCATATAAATGAAAAAATGTAAAAAACATTAAGAAACCATGCATGCATACATCTAAATCCAGTAATCATAGTACGACTGGAATTAATGTAATGTAAACATGGACAAATATAATCCCACCACAATGATTTTGTGACACATGTCCATCTTGAAGGTAAAGGTATGGGGAATTCTATTTTAATTTTGCATTAACACACCTAAGTATGTCCGGTGTCTCTATGCACCATATGGTCGCGGTCTACATAGGACTCAGTGAAAATGCCAATCGTCTACATAAGACACGACACATGTGGGAAAAGTCCAGGTACGGGTGGGTATAACAGTAATCTGTAGGACACCCCAAAACCATAAATCAATAAAAAATAGAAATATAGTTAGTTATATATAGGTATATGACTACATCACATATAACAAGAATATCTAGATATACTCAATTCAATATACATAGATAAAATGTAAGCAACAACTTTATTATAATTGCCTTAGGATTTCAACTCAAAGATTCTATGAAGCACTCATTCAGGAAAACACACTCCTAAGACTAATAGCACTAATGACATCCATCTGAGGGGTACTTATCTTAGGGTTTTCCATGATTAAGATACATGAAGAGAATATGATACACTGATAAGGATCACAACCAAATTCATGGGGTGATACCAAAAATTTATTCTAGATTAACCCTTCTATTCATAGGATTAGGTACCATTTATTGTTGGTCATGTTGATACCCAGAACTCCACTGTGTGTATGAATATGAATAGAGGATCCCACTCTCGGACTCTCAAATGGTTTTGAACAACTCTATCTAGGAATTCCATTTGAAAAAATCCTATTACTCAGAGTAGGAAACAATTCACACCCACCTTAAAAGAAAGAATATAGGGACTGAAATCTAATGAAACATTCCCATGATATGGATTAAAAGAGGCTCAGGCCATGTATAAAGGAGTACACGGTGTGTAGTAGGGGTATATGCCATGTCCCTTGATTATAGGTAATGCCCATTTAAAATATCATGTGTCATTCAAACTGTGACCATGTAGCAGTACACACCACATAGGCATCTCGTGTACTCTATCCATGTGCCAGTACCCGACATAGCCTATGTACTTGGTCCAACCTGTGTCGGTGTGGGGTATTAATCACCGTGTAGTCCACCCCGTGTTATTTTACTTACCAAGTTATATTCTAAGAATCCTATGAGGGATCACAAACTATTTAGACCGGTCCACACACATTTTGATACCTATCTCTTACCCTAAACCCTAAACCACGAATCAAGGGTCCCCACATGGTGTGTAGATCCGATTTACATTATATTCTATTAGTTATTTTATTGAAATACTTGTATTACATATACATTTGATATGTAGTATTTGTCCTTTGTTCTAGTTATCAATCCACCACAAAAAAATATCCATGCTCATCCAAGACATTCCATTATCGAACAATGCATTTCATCATCTAATTTTCTCGAAAAATATATCATATCTTTATTCTTCATTACACATCTAAGAACACTAGAGAACATGAATTCAGGGATCCACCATCATCTAAGTAGATCCATATGTATTTTCACAACACTTTCATGCCATGCAGAACCCAGATCTATGATAAGAGTTCATTATTACAAAAATCAGGTGTGCAAAGATCAATTGTTCAGGATGTGTTGAGTAATTGTCCAAAAAAAGAATGATAATTATGAATGATTATTTGGAAGAGAAAATAAAAATAACTGAAGATAGTAACTAGACTCAATTGATGTTCATGTCAATCTCAATACATCACTTTTATAACAATAATCGAATAAAAAAATAATCACAAAGATTAATCTCCCATCAACTCCCTGCAAATATAATCCCAACCTGCAATATGAATGATCCCTAACTCAATCCATTTGTTGATTGATTCATTTTCATAATAAAAATAATGAATAAGGAATTGAATAATTTAAACAAATTCCCTACCTTGATTTGGTTCAATTGTTGATGAAGAATGACAGGTCGTTGTCCTCACTGACATGATCTGTCGAATCTGAGGTTCCCCGATCTTCAATTTGAAATTTTTTCATGTTTCTTATAAGATGGTTCTCCAATAATCTCACCAAAGATACTTTATAGTTTACAAGGTTATGCAGAGAACCCTATAATTATTAAATAAAGATCTGTTTAATAACTTTCGATTGATGCGGAAAAACAATTGAAAAAAAGAATTTATTCCAATTATTTTATTCACTTCAATGCCTGATATGACTCTACAAAAAAGACACACACCAACTAATTTTATGTAGTGTCTAGGTTAAAGCAGCCATTATGAACTCAATGGTGCCCACATATTTCTCTTTTGGGAACCCATTTAGATGTTGTTCCACTTTTTCTGAAAAAATACACATGCTTGCTGATAAGAATCTTTAATATATTTCAAATATTTATTCTAGACACACCAATTATTAGAATCTTACACCATATAATTATCTAGTATTGAAATAAAACCCTATAATAACCAAAGATAATACACAGAAAATATGGTACATTACATTCTCCCCACAACGGGGATTTTATGTACCCGAAAATCCAAAATAAAGGCTACTGAAAGAGATGTGGGTACTGATCATGAATATGAACATCCCGCTCCCAGGTTATCTCTAAGATATTCTCGTGCTGCCATGAGACATGCACAAAAGGACTTTCTCACAAATTAATGATTCTATCATGATAATTCTTGACATGCACTAGGTTGTCAAATAATGGTCGCTCCATCCTTGATGTCCAACTCGCCCCAGTTGATAACATGTGATGTGTCCTGTAGATTCCTCTTCAGCTACGACACATGTAAGATATCATGTACCCAGTATATATGTATTGGTATAACTAAGTGGTACTCCACATCCCCAACTCTACATAGTATATTTAAAGGGCCAATGAATCTTTGAGATAAATTTCCTCCCTTGAATTTTTTTTATCCACGATGAGGTCAAACCCATAGGAACACATGGTCTCTCTCTTCGAACTCCAATGGCCTCCATCGCCTATCCCCATTATAATTTTGTTGGTTTTGTGCATTTTACATCCACTCTTAGATGTTCTACAACTTATTTTTTTATCATTAACCAAGTCTAAGCCGATGAGTTCTAACTCTCCTGGGTGAGTACAAAAAATGGTGACATGTAGGGTCACCCATAAAAATCCTCTAAGGGTGCCATATTGATGGTGGAATGGTAGCTATTGTTGTACATAAACTGCACTAGATGAAGGTGATCCTCAAAACTATGACCAAAGTCTGACATGAAAGGTATCATCATGTTGTCTAGAACCTGAATGGTCTGAATATTCTAACAATATTTTTGGGGGTGAAACGCCATCCCCAAGCATAACTGGGTCCCAAAAACATTTGATAATCCCTTCCACAACCGAGATGTAAAGAGAGAATCATGATCATATACATTTGTCGATGGAACTCCATAGAGTCAGACCATCTCCTGAACATATAGGCATAAAAATCCCTTTATTGAACTCTAATCTCATATAGAAAGTTAGTGGGGTGACTTGGTGAGATGGACTACAATCACCCATATAACATCATGTCCCATGGATGTGTGTGGTAATATTTTCACGAAGTACATAGATATCCCATCCCACTTTCCAGTCTATCTCGTCAAGGGGTTGAGCCGAACCCACTATAACATGATGCTTAACCTTTAATCGTTGACAAATAAGTAATCGAGAGACAACCTCTTAAACTCCATTAATTATCCCTAGACACTAAAAAAACGTGTTATAGGTCCTGGTACATACTTGAAACACATGGATGTACTTATAATGATGATTTATGACACTCTCCCAAAACCTCCTCCCATAATGTCACTTGTACAACTGTGCATCCTACGAGAAGAACAATGTGCTCCCCATAGTTTGAATATCTAGTAGAAGCATGAACTATTGATATCTAAGAATGTATGTACTCACAGTTTTTAGCCCCATGTTGTTCCTTCCTAACTCTCTACAAGAGAGAATGGGTGACAACCATCAACTATAGGTAAGATTCTCCGTCTCTATCCACAAGGTATAACTGCAATAAGGTTGACTATTATGACAAATCATTCCACAACTGTGATCAAGATCTCCTTCTAAGATAATCTATAGTCATGTTCCCCTTCGAAGGAGAATAGAAAATTTCAGATTTAAATCCCTAGAGGAACACTAGCTATCGCCTTGGTCTCAACTGTAGAAAATCATACTAGAACCTTTCTATCCACACAGAAGGCTTCCCCTTTAGAGTCAAAGGTATCATGGCTGGTGATATTATAGAGTAATAAGGTATGAATCTTCAGTAAAATCCTTCCATCCAAAGGAAGTTCCACACCTCCATCATTATCAAAGATGGATCTCATTCTAACACTGCCACGACCTTGAATGGGTCCACTACAACTCCATTTGCTGAGATAATGTATCCAAAAAAGTGGACCACCTGAATCCAGAACTAGTACTTTGAGAGATTCCCATAAATTTGGTTCTCTCAGAGTATGTCTGAATTATCCTTAAGTGCCTCATGTGCGCCTCCTTGGACAAAAAGTACACAAGTATATGATCAATAGAGATTACCACAAACCAATTTATGAAGGGAAGAAATATCTAGTTCATGGGTCCCATGAACAATGTTGGGGTGTTCGTCACACAAATAGGAATAACCAAGTAACAATAGTGACTATAACGACATCTGAATTCCACCTTTGATACATCCTCATCTCGTACTCATAGCTAGTGATAGCCTGACTGGCGGCCAACCTTTGAGAACCATAGTGACCCTCCCAGCTAATCAAAGAGTTCATCGATCCAGAGTAGTAGATAATTTTTATTCACAGAAACTTTGTTCAATCCATAGTAGTCTACACACAACCCCAATCTCCCATCACATTTCTTTGAAAAAAACTAGGGCTACCCAGGGAGAAACACTAGGTTGGACAATGCCCTTCCTCTATAAGTCCCCTAACGGGATCTTCAGTTCACAAAGCTATATGGGATCCATCTGATACACTAGTGTAGATACCCGTGTCTTCTTAGGGTGTATGTCAATGTAGATGTCTATTTCATGGTGGATTGGTAATCCTAGAGCATCTTCAGTAAGTACATCCCCATACTCCTCCACCGCTGCAAGAAAATGAGAACTTATAACACGCACTACACAAAGGGTTAGGTTATCCAACAAATGAGAAATTAGACACATCCTCTTATATATTATTCCATACTAAACATTTTGGGTTTCATTTTCACTAAAAATGGAAAATCTAGGTCTGTCACTATATAAACACCAAACCCTTTTCCTAAAATTGTCAATCTAGGCATGAAATATAGATAACCAATCAATTCCATGAATGACGTCGTAGGGACTCGATGCTGCTATGAAAAGATTACAACCAAATATATTTCCACCAATGGTAAGGTCATAATGTATTCATATGTATGTGATCACTGAGTCTTATCCAGTAAGAGTCTCCAAGTGTAAGTGTTGGGTTGACAGTTCAACTAGAATTTCCAAGTATCATACAATGTATCTGGATAAAAAGGAATAACTAACACTCATGTATATTAGTACTTCAGTTAAGGTAAAAAATACACATATTATAACTTGATTCATTCCTAGATCCTCTGGGTCATAAGCCTCGACTTCCATAAACTATCCCCACCCTTATCCTCCAGCTCACCAAGCCTAGTGTGGACCAACTGGGGGTGGGGGTGGTAACATGCTAAAACATTGAACACCTCTTGAATATCCCCCAACACCTCTTTCATTGAATCCACCATAAAAATATATCTGATCCTACCATTGTCTCTACCTTGGGGGTCCATACACAGTCTCTCTATCATCAGTTCGATGGTTTAGACAATCTCAAGTGAGATGTCCCATCCCATCAAATGAGTTACACTGCCTCTCCCTAGGATGACTGGACCAACCCTTTGAGACCTGAACTACAAATCCACTATCGTAGGACCTCATCCTGAAAATTCTCACTTGTAACAACCCCTACGACTGACATCATCTCCCTACAACCAAGGTATCTACTCTTGTTATCCCACTAGTGACAACCACTGGATGTATCCGCTCAGTTAGGAGGCTTTCAACCACCAAAGCTCACTCAAGCACCCCAACATAAGTAAGATTGCATAGAGGGATACCAAATCCTTGGATATCTCTAGGAAGAAATCACTTGAATGTACTAACCCTAAACAAATAATATCAATCTATATCCATTGAGTACCAAGAAAGGTTGGTAAACCATGTTGAATACTCAGCTACTGTCACACTTCCCTGTGGGATCTGCAGAAGGTCCTAGATACACACACCCATCAGTACAGACGGTGAGAGGTCCTATATAAAGAGGAATTAGAACTATTTCCATGAATGAGTCATGTCATCATAATCTTGGGTAAAAAAACTCCCCCATCATCCTATTGAGCCGTGAAGAAGACTGTCCTCCCGGACCACCATTTGATCTACTAGTTTAATGAACCAAACTTTTATTAATGGAATTTATCCCTTCCTATAATAGTTTCAAATAGTATAATAAGTTAAAATCATGTTCAAAACACAATATAAAACTTTATAAATGATTAATTAATTAAATAAAAGGTATTTATAGATTTTAAGGAACCTATATCGATGAAATACTATGTTGTCATTTGGAATAGTATTGTGACCCTTATTAATAGTAAAATAGAAAATTGAATAGTAACCTCACCAATGAAAGTATAAATATAATTTATATTTCTTATAAGTTATGATATGTAATAATTATATAATAGTATAACTAAATAAATATTTTAATTTTTTATAATTAAGTGTTGATATTATTGAAAGTCATAAATATTTAATTACAATTTTATTATTAATTTAATAATTTAAATGAAAATTTATCTCCCTAAACTATATTCATAAATTAATATTTAGATGTCTTATTATTTTAATGCAATTTTATGTGACGTCAAGTGATTTATCAAAGTGTTATAAAATCATTCATAAATTAATGATCTATATTTTCTAAGTAAATGATGATTTTCATTAAAAATTAAATTAATCATATTTAGAAAATTATTTTAATAAATTTTAGTTCATTTTTTAATTATAAATGTAAAAAAAAATTAGGCATAATTTTCTTTATATTTTTCTAAAATACTTGAATATTTTATTAATAGTAAAATACGATAATTTTTGATAAATGCCAAATACAATAATTATTGATCCATTTTTGATGTAAGAATGATGTGAGCCCCATTAGTTCGAACTCAAATGATCAATTTACAGTGTTTAGTCTCAAAAATATACAGTATTTCTTATCTGGAGAAAACTAAAAAACTAATGAATTAATTAATGAGAAGACACCCCCTCCTCCACTATAAATACCACCCCCACCACCTATTCCCCTCAAACCTCTAAGACATTTATCATCGCCCAAATTCTATCCAAACCTCTCACCAAGCCCCATAACTTTTCTATGAGCTCCTGGTCTCATCAAAAGACCAAAACCTTTTCCCTAAGGAGGTTCTCAAGGAGGATAAATCCATGTCGTAAAATCCTCTTCCTTTTTATTTATTTATTTACAATCTCATTTATTTTCTTATTTTCTCCTCACTTTATATTTAACAAATGGAATAATAACTATAGTATGTATGATATAATGTAATTATATCATGTTAATGGAATATCCATAATTAAAATCCTCCTTCTCCCTCTCTCCTTTATTTATAAAAATAAAATCATCACCTATGATGTGTCAACTAACCGGCATCGTGGACAATGCACTTTCATTTTCCTTTAATACATTAAAGGATGTTAATAAAACCATTAAATGGATGGAAATGATTTTAATCTATATTTTATAATTGTTTTTTATGTTTTTAACTAACTTTTATACACAATACTAAATGTTAAAACAAAAATATTTCATTGTGATAAAAAAAGTGCCAAAATTATTCTAAAACGATCATCATTAACTTTTATCTTCATATTCATCCTAATTCCATATAAAAAAATTCATTATAAGACCATTTAATCTTATGGAGGATAATTAGTAACATATAATAACAATTCTTAACATTTATCTACATTTTTCATGAACTCCCATAAGGTTTACAAGAGAACCGATCATGAAAACTAAGAAAATGAACAGCGTTGAATGACGAAATTAAACACTATAACAGATTGAAAATCCAATATATGATCCTAATAAAACCATAATGAATAAATTTAATGTTTAAATGTTTCTGAATTTATTAATTAATGAATCTGGTGTTATTATATAGGATATTAAAGTGAATAAAGCATTCAGACACAAAGTAAGGGGAATTCCTGAACCAAACTCTCTTTCATTGGGTTTTCTCTATTTCACCCAATTTTAGTTTTTATTTTCCTTAAATATCATTTCTTCATAATTATATTACCTTTTATGGGATATACATGTTTTCTATATGAGTTTTAGATAAACACAATTTTTTTCCAAAATAACTCTTCATAAAAAAACACACCTTTTACTTCTCGACATTGATTCTTCTTCAGTCAAAGTTGATGATTATTATATCAAGTATGTTATACCATATATAATTTTTGGAACCCAATGTTGATGAATTTATTCTTTATGAAATGAAACCCATTATATTCCCTAGGATATTTTATGTCTAATATTGATATGTGTTCTATGTAGCGTGCATGAAAATGTAAATGTAATGACGTGATGGGTGTACCCAGAATTATATAGAACTCCAATGCTTTGGATAATGCTATTTATCTCATGATAAAAGTAAAATATTCATCAAAATGATTATATATTTGTTCAAAATTATATGTGGTATTTGACCACTATGATATGATGTTTTTTTTATTTCCACCTTCCAAGCCTTTTCTTAATTCTTCCTCTAATAATTATGACCTTGTACCCATGTTATGATGATAAGGATTATAATAAACCAATGTTATATTGATTCATGTACTTATATATCCTGTTATTGGGATTTTATCTCACCCCTTTCTTGGATGTAAATCTTTAGGTGACTACTTATACTAAGGATAATTCAAGGGCCAATAAAAAGATAGAGTAGAATGAATTAAATAAATGTTTATGTTTTATTATTTAAATGTTATGTATCTTCATAATTTTTCCAAGACACTAAACATTTGGATCTTGGTAATGTAATGGTTTTTTGTTTTTATCATTAAAATTATGTAATAGTAATGTATGAAAATTTAGGGTCACTATAGTTTGTATTAGAGAATGTTTTAGTTAATTTGGGAATTATTATTTGAGAACCTTAGTGAAAACCATTTGTATGAGACTATGTATAAGTAATCACCCAAGAATCGTTTTTTTAGAAAATTATTAATATAGGGATCCAGAAATATATTCCTTTATAATTAATTTCACAAAGTAACAAATTATTCTTAATTTTTTTTACTAATGTTTTGTTCTAAACGTTTCTAATTAAAGAATGTTGGGAACTAGGAGATACCAGACCAAAGCCCATGTGAGGGAAAATTCATAGATTTCCAAAATTAAATTCACAATTATTTGAGATGTGGAGTTAAAAATTTCCATTCAATGCTTACCGAACTATATCAAGTTATGAATAATAAACTAAATAATGTGGAGCATCCACCTTGACCTAAGAGGGAAAAACTGGATATTGAGTGTTTTATATGGATACAACCACCGATGTTTTTTGGATCTTCCGATAAACTAGTTAAAAAATAATGGGTCAACTAAATAGAGTAGATATTATATGTGCTTCTCTGTTCTAAGATAAAGAAGGTGAATCTGGCCGTATTCTGTTTAGATGGAGAGGCCAATCAATGATGTGATTTGATTAAGAACCCCAAGCCGACAGATGAAATTGATGAGATGAAGTGGGAATACATTAATATAATTTTTCTTAATGAATATTTCCCTCAAAGTCCTTATCAATATATGTAGATAGAATTCATATAGATGAATAAAAAGGAAGAAGAATAATTCCTGGCCTATGAATAAAATTTTACAACACATGAAAGGTATGGTTTGGGTTTTGTTATCAATAATGTCAGAAAAATTGTTAGACTATTTATTAGTGCAAAACCACACCTTCAAAAGGCCCTAGAAATTTGAGAATTTGGGAGTTATGAAAAAGTTTTTCAATGTTATCTAAAAGTAGAGATGGATTTTGGAGAATTGTCTCATGGCTATGGTGATGAGAAACAAAATATTAATTTTAAAGATGAAGGATCTCATGAAAAAGGTGTAAAGAAAACTCAACCACCCATATGTCAAAAATGTGGGAAGAAGAATCATGGTACATAACTCAAACGTAAAAGGAAATGATTCGAGTGTGGGAGATAAGGCTACAAAGCTCATGAATGTTGACGATACATGAGAAAGAAAGATAATGTGGTCAAGGAAAGGAGAGAAGCACATCTGGTCCAATGCTACAACTGTAGGTATTAAAGGTACTATTGAAGACAACACACTAATCCTAGAGTCTTCAAGGGTAATAGGAATCATCTATCCAATGGCCCAAAGGCCTTCATTTTTTTATTAATTTTTGATAATCCACCTTTCAAGGGGTGAGTTGGAACCCGTAAAATTCCCTTAGGCATAAGTATTACATGGACCTATAGGCCTTAGAGGAATTCATTGCACATAGGCTTCAAACATTACATTCAACCCAGACTAACTACTAAGAACTGATCCTCCCAACATCTTCATCGTGAAATAATATCTCCAACTTTTCCTGATTGTTCGGCTAGTCTATCCCATGTATGCACAGGCTTGTCCCGATGGCAGGTGACATACCCTCTCATTCTTGCAATCTATGTAGCTTTTACTCTGGTGAAATATCCTTGGTCATCCTCCTATATAGCTTGTTCCTTGTAGTTTTGTCTGATATTCATTTATACTAAAGGTTTAGGGAAGTCCTTGAGGTGTCCCAAACGCCTTACTGGCCCGAAGTCTTGGGTGGCCTGAAGGCCTTAAAGGACTGAGGGACCAAATCGGTGGCCTGAAGGCCCAAGCAAGGGATAATTCCCAGCTACTACAGAGCCAAACAATGCCTGCTATTGTTCCCGCTACAATACCTACTACAGTACTGCACAATTCCTGCTACAGTGCAAACTACAGTACTGCTACAGTACCCAGAAATTTTGCCCCCGCTTGAATTTGATCCCGTGTCACCCAGATGCACTTAAGTGTCCTCTCCAATCAGGCTGAGGCTCATGTGTCTGTAATAAGCATCAACATCCACCAAATATAAAGGATCAAGGAAAGTCTTATTCCATCACTACTTCTGAAGTGTATAAAGAAAATGAAGTCATAAAAGGTACAATTAATATTCACTCAAGAATGAAAATAGTCTTATTTTATTTTGGTTCTATTAATTTTTTTTTTATATTTCAATATTTCAATAACTATTGAATTGAATCCCCTAAACCATTAAGTATATATATTCATAAAAAACACCCAGGGGTGAAATCATTATAACCAAAGTGTTGGACTCTTCTCATGTTGACATATGTGAGAGGATTCTTCCTGTGATTCTCGTTATACTTCCCATGGTTGAATTTTACGTTATAATGAAAATAAATTGGCCCTCCTTATATAGAGAACATATAAACTTTTAATAAAATAAAACATCTTTTCATATTCTGAATCATCCGATGCACTTCTAGAAATGCAAGGATGATCGTGAATATCCTTTCTAAAATCCTTCAACACTGTGGTTGTTTATTCCCTATGATGAATCGTACCTTCCTCAAATAGATATGTCATAAGAAGGTATCAATCTAGGGGAAATGCCCATTATGAAGGAATATAGTGATGAATTTTCTAAAGAGTTACCCCTACTTCCTTCAGATCATGAGGTAGAGTTTTCAAAATAACTTAACCTAGATATAATCTTACATCAAAGTGTCACTATAGGATATATCCTATTGAACTGGAGGAGTTAAATATGTTGCTGTAAGAGAATTTGGAAAAAGTGTTCATATTCCGTAGGGAATCACCTTGGGGTGTTTCAGTGCTCTTTATCGATAAGAAGGATGGATCAATCTAAATTTTTATAGATTATTGAGAACTCAACAAGATCACCCTAAAGATCAATTATCATCTTCCAAGGATTTATGAATTGTACCATAAGCTATGAGGTGCTTCGTACATTTCAAAGGTTGATCTCCATTATGGATATCATTAGCTAAAGGTGAAGAAGGAATACATTCAGAAGATTTCCATCCATACACGGCATGTGCAATATCAGTTTCTAGTGATTCCCTTCAGGCTTACTAATTCCCCTACAATATTTTTTGATTTCATTAATAGGGTCTTTATACATCACCTTGAATATTTTTGGTAGTTTTTATCGATGATACTCTCTTCTATTACAAGATAAAATAGGTATATGATGAACATATACGGCTCGTGTTGGTGACATTACGGAAGGATTAATTGTAAAAAAATGTTTCTCAATAGTGAATTTTGGATATAGAAAGTCACATTATTGGGAAATGTGATCACAAGTGAGGTAATTTTTGTGGACCCTTAAAAATGGTAATTGGGAAATGGACCAGACCCTCTAGTGTTACAAAAAGCCATAGTTTTCTTGGATTTGCGGGGTACTACCAAAATTTTATGAGGAATTTCTCATGATTATCCTACCTTCTAACTAAGATAACAAGGAAAGGGGTAAATTATGTGTGGAAAAAATAATTTTAGGAAAGATTCAATGGGCTAAAGAAGAGGCAAATCACCACAACTATACTCACATTAACAAAAAGTGGATAACTTTTTGTGATATATAGTGATGGTTCCAAGAATTTATTGGGTTGTGTACTCATGAAATATTATAATGTGATATCATATACCACAAGAATATTGAATATCCATGAGTAAAACTAAAAAACACATGATTTGGAGTTAGTATTTGTGATTTTTTCTTTGAAATTATAGTGGAACAACCTCTATGGTGAGAAGTGTGACATACTTACCGATCAAAAGAACCTAATGTATATATTTAAACAAAAGGATATTAACATTTTTTATAGGAGATGGTTATATCTAATCAAAGACTTTGATTTCCAGATTCACTATCATCCCAGAAAGGCAAACTTGTTAGCTAATTAACTTAGAAGGAAAGAACCATCTAATCTATTGATGTTGCGAATTAAGAAAGAAGATATCTTCATGGAAATGAAAAAGATATAATAGGAAATCATAATAGTAGGGAATAAATCCTACCTTTCCAAAATTATTTTCCAACTATTTATCCAATATATGATTAAGGAAACAAAAAGGGATGATCTAGAGCAACAAAGGAAGGAGAATGTAGTAAAGGAAGAAAAAATTCAAGAGTTCCATATCAATGATGATTGTGTGATTTGGTTTGGAATGAGGCTCTGCTTGACTTCAGCACATGGGATATCGAAGGATCTATTAGACAATGAAAACATCTCAACATTATCTATACATCATAGGAGTACCAAGACGTACTGTGATCTCCAAGAATACTTTTGGTGGGACAACATGAAGAAGGATAGTACTAAGTATATATTAAGGTTCTTGTTATGTCAGCAAGTTAAATCCTTGTGACATAAGAACAAATAGACCATGAATCAATTTCTTATACCTATGTGGAAATAGGAGAAGGTCACTATGGAATTTTTCATGGGTCCCCCAAATTCATAAAAAAGAAATAATTTTATATGGGTTGTGGTGGAATGACTCACAAATACTTCCCACTTTATATATTTTTGGGAAGATCTATTTATAAATAAACATGCTATGATATATGTGAAGGAAGTGGTGAGACTTCATGGAGTTCCAATTTCTACTGTCTTTGATCATGATCCTAGGTTCACATCTAAATTCTGGAGGAGTCTCCAACGTGCTTTGAGTGGTGAATTAAATTTCACCACGACCTATCACCCCCAATTTGATGTCAATCTGAAAGGAAAATTCAGATGCTTAAAGATATGCTAAGAGACTTCTCTTTAGAATTCCAAGGTGGATGGGATCATCATCTTCCAATTTATGATTTATCATACAACAAAAACTTCCACTTGAGTTTTTTGATGGCTCCATTTCATGCGCAATATAGAAAGGGATGTATAACTCCAACATGTTGGGATGAAGCTGGAAAAAGAATGATATTGGGTACTGATATTGTGCAAGAGATGATAGAGAAGGTTTAATCCATTTGACAACATATCAAAGGTTCTCAGATTTGAAAAAGAGCTATGTTGATAACCATAAAAGGAACTTGGAGTTCAATGTTTGAGATAAAGTATTCCTTCAAATACTACCATTTAAGATAGTCATGTGGTTTGGAAAGAAAGGGAATATATTCCAAAGGTACATTGTCCGCCTTGATATCCTTGATCGCATTATATCTATGGCCTATATGCTTGAACATCCACTGAATATGAATCATGTTAATGATGTCTTCTAGATATCACTCCTGATGAAGTACATACCAGATCCCTCACATGTACCAAACATAGATGTGGTACAACTAGAAGATGATCTCTCATATGTAGAGAAGCCAGTAACTATTCTGGATTAGAGATAAATGTTTCTACTCAATAAGATAACCCACCTTTTCAATGTTTTGTGGAATAACCATACGTATGGAGAAGAAACTTTGGAATCTAAGGAGGTGATTAAGGATATATAACCCAACCTATTTATTTAAAATTCAATTTCGGGGGGTGAAATTTCAAAATGGGGGAAGAATGTAACAATCCAAAATTTTATCAATGAAATTTCTCCCTTCATATGGTAGTTTTATATAGTATAATCACATAAAATCACATTTAGAACCAAATACATACTTTATAAATGACTAATTAATTAAATTAAAGGTATTTCTAGAAGTTGAGGAACCTATACCGATGAAATGGTTACATGACCTTTGGAATAGTAATGTGATAATTATAAATAGTAATCAAGACAATTGAATAGTAACCTCACCAATAAAATTATAAATAAAATTTATCCATCATATAAGTGAAAATATATTATTATTATATCTTAATATAAGGAAATAAATATTTTAAAAATTATTAATTAAGTTTTGGTATTTTTCATCTCATAAATATTTAATTAAAAATTTGTGATTAATTTAATAATTTAAAAGAAAATCTGTTTTCATAAAATGTATTCATTAAATAATATTTTTATATCTTATTATTTAAAGATAATTTTACGGGACTTTAATTAATTTTTCATTGTGTTCTAATTAAGTTAAAATTTTAAAATCATTATTTTCCAAGTAAATAATGATATTAATTAAATATTAAATTACTCATATTTAGAAAATTGTTTTTGTAAAATTGATTTCATTTTTTAATTATAAACTTTTAAAAATGTTTAGGTAGGATTTTACTAAAATACATGAATTGTTTATGAATAGTAACATACGATAATTTTTGATAAATGATAAATAAATGAATCCTGGAGTCATAGTTAATGTACGTCTGATGTACTCACCATTGGTCTAAACACACATGATAAAATTTATTTATTTAGTCTCAATAATCATCAATATCTCTTGTCTTGAGAAAAATAATAAACTAATTAATTAAATGATGAGAAAACACCCCCCTCATCCACTATAAATACCACCCCCACCACCTCTTCCCCTTACACCTCTCATGCTTTGAGACTTGTCAAAATTCTATCCAAACCTCTCACTAATCCCATATCCCACTTCCAAGAGCTATTCCTCTCATAAAATACCAAAAACCATTCCTTAAATAAGTTCTTGAGAAGGATAAATTGAAGAGTTAAAATCCTCTTCCCTTCTCTGTTGATTTCTTTTCAATTTCATTTATTTTATTCTATTCTCTTCACATTATCTTATCATAATGGCATGATAAATATAGTATGCTTAATATATTATAATTATATCATGTTAATGGAATATCCATCATTAAAATCATCCCTCCCTCCCTCTCTTTTATTTTTAAAAATGAAATCGTCACCTGTGATATGTCAAATAACCGACATTGTGGACGATGCACTTTCATTTTCCATTAACACCTTAAAGGATGATAATAAAAACATTAAATGGTTGAAAAAATATATTTAAATATGTATTTAATAACCCTTTTTATAGTTTTTAACTGACTTATATATATAATATTGAATGATAAAACAAAATGAGTTCATTATGATTGAAAAACCACCGAAATTAACATAAAACGATCATCACTGACTTTTATCTAATGATTCATCATCATTACATATAAAAAATTCATTATAAGATAATTTAAACTTATTTAAGACCATTAATAACATTTAATAAAAATTATATATATTTATCTTCATTTTACATGAACTTCCATTCATGTTTACAAGTGAACCGATAATGAAAAAAAAAGAAAATGAACACTCCCAAATGATGAAATTAAACTCTATAACTCATAAAAAAATAAATAATTTATTTTAATAAAGTCATAATTAATAAAATTAATTTATAAAAGGATATTTATTTGTCAATTAATGAATATAATATAATTATATGGGAAATTAAGGTGATGAAATCATTCAGACAAAAGATAATGGGAATTCTTGAACCCAACTCTCTTTCTTTGGGTTTCCCCTCTTTCACCCCATTTTTTAATATATATTTTCCATAAATATAATTTCTACATAATTATGTTACATTTAATGGGATATACATTTTTTCTACATGATTTTATCAAAATTACAATGTTTTCGAAAAGAACTCTTCTTTAAAAAAAAACACACCTTTTACTTCTCGAGATTGTTTCTTCTTCACTCAAGGTTAATAATTATTATATCAAGTATGTTATTACCTAAATAATTTGGAGAATAAAATGTTTATTAATGTATTATTTATTAAGTTAAACTCATTCATTTCAAGGGGTTATTTTATGTCCAAGATTGATATACGTTCTATGTGTCATGCATGATAATGTAAATGTTATGATGTGATAGCTGCACCCGGAATTATATAGAGAAATCTAAATGTGACGATGTGATAGGTTCACTCAGAATTATATAACACTCGAAATTTTTTGTTAATGTGATGCATCTCATTAGAAAATTGAAATTTGTTTGAACATGATGTTATCTTTCTTCGCAATTATGTGTGGTAGTTTACAAGTAAGACATGATAATTCATTTATATACAATTCCACATTATAATACTTTTCATAATGATTCCTATCATGACTATGATCTTATTTGTATGTTACGATGACAATGATTAGTCTCACCACATGTTATATTTATTCATGTTCTTATTTATATTCTTACTAGGATTTTAGCTCACCCATTTATTTTCTTCATATCATCAGGTGACTACTTGTATTAAGGGGAGTTCAAGGGCCAATGAGAAGCTAAAAGAGAAAGAATTAAATAAATTTTAATCTTTTATTTTGTAATTATAATATATGGTCCTAATTTTACCAAGACAAGAAACCATTATATTCTTTGCATGTAATTCTTCTATGTTTTTTATCATTAAAATGATGTAATAGTATTGTAATAAAATGAATTGTTTCTGTAGCTGGTGTCCTGACTAGGTGGAAAACACTTGTCACTACCTCCAGACACTCCTCAACTGCTTATGGTTCGAGCCCTCTTCACAACATGTGGGATCTATTATTTTGAAACTTGTGAAGCATGCTCAGTCTATGAAACTCATCCATTGGTATTGTGGGTACCCTATGCTTATCTACAGGTGGTGGTATGGATGGTTCACCACCTGAAGGTAAAATGTCAAGAACTTGTCTCTATGTTGAAGTCTCATCATTGAGGGGGTCATGCTCAAGATTATTCTATGTAATTATAGTAGGTTGACATCATAGAGGAATCTTAAATGTAAACAAGATGTACCATGGTCAATGGGTATACTTGGAGAAATGACTCAAGAAGGACTTGTAAATCACAACCCATTCATATATGATGCATGTGACATTGTTTTCCCTGCAACTAGGGTTCTAATATACTAAATTGAAAAGCAGGTGATCAGATTCCCGGTGTATGGATACATTGCCTTCCAAACAAACACTTGAGTCCTTGCCAAAACTCCAATCTCAAAACACGTAACACTATTTCCCAAAACCATTCTCATAGACTCACTTTCCTAAAGTAGAACTACCTCCTCTGATTCAAGTCTTTTAAGACCCATTCCAATGGGTCCCAAGCCGTTACTCCCCACACCCACCTCCAACAGACCAGGGGCTGGATACTAGCATCGAGATGGAATATCACTAACATGAGTGTCCTTATCCGAAGTACCTATACAGACATAAAAATCTCCAATCCCATAATGAACTTGAAATATGTAAAAAAAAGAAACCATGCATTCATACATATAAATCCCATAACCAAAGTACGAAAGGGAGTAAATTAAATAGGGACAAATAGAATCCCATCACAATGAGTATGTAAGACAAGTCCAACATGAAGGTAAATGTACTGAGACAACTATCCTAAATCCACCGGAACACTCTTCGGTCTGTTTGGTATCACTAATCACCGTATAGACCTGGTCCATCCAGAAATCTATTAAAAGGCTGATCATCTACCCAAGACACAACATGTGTGGGTAAATCTCATGTATGAGTGAGTATAACAATACTCAAAAGGGAACCTCAAAACTAAAAAGAAATACAATATAGTAAATACAATAAGATCTACATAGGTATATGTGTACAATACATATAACAAGAATATCTATATATACTCAATTTGAGACACATAGTATAAAGGTAAGTCACAACCTTAGAATACTAGCCTTAGGATTTCAGCATGAAGATTCCATGAAGCACTCATCTGGGAGAACACACTTCTGTGTATGATAACACTAATGACGACCATCCAAGAGGTACTTATCATTGGGTATCACTATGAGAAATAAATTTGAATAGAATATGATATGTAGATGAGGATCATATATATGTCCATGGGGTGATAAAGAAACTCAATCTAGATTAAAACTCCTATGTAGATGATCAATTCCCACATGAATTTGGTCACATAGATACCAGGAAAACCACCTATGGAACGAATATGAATAGAGGGTCATAATGTGGGCCTCTTAAGAGGATTCCAACAACTTTATCCTAGATGTTTTTCTGATGATATTTTTGTCCTAGGAGTAGGAAATGATTCACACCCACCTTCATAGAAATAATAAGGGGAACAAACCATTACAAAAATCAACCAAGATATAGAGGAAAAGAGGCTCAAGGAATGCAGAAAGGTTTACACAGTGTGTAGTAGCGGTACATACCTTATCCCTTAACCCTAGATACATCCCTTGTAAAATGGATCGTGTCATTCGAATCATGTTTGTGTAGTATACACAACATATAGGCATCCTGTGTACTTTACATGTGATCCAATACATGACTTAGCCGATGTACTTGGTGTAGCCCATGTCCGTTTAGGCGAGTACACGCTGTGTTGGTTGGCTGTGTAGTCCACCCGGTTTCCGTGTACTTCCCAAATTACACTTCAAGTATCACCACATGTTGGGTAGACTGGGACACATTCCATGTGATACCTATCTCCTACCTCAAATCCTAGGCACTGCTCAGGGGGGTCCACATGAAATGTAGATTTGATTTACACGTAATGTTGCATAGGATTTTGTAGAAATATCATTCTTCATTCCATGTTTTATCTGACACCTTCATCCTTTGATATTACGATCGATGCACCACAAAAATGAAGTTCTGATCTCATACAAGCCATGCCAGCATCGAACAACATGTTTCATCCTTATAGTTTCTCACAAAACATATCAAACTTTCATTGTTCGTTTTCACTATAGATTGATGAAGAATGGAAATTTTGAGATCCACTATCATCCGAATCATTTAGTATCTATCATCGCATATCCTTTGTGTCATGTTGATCCCAGATCTCTGATGTCGAAACATTACACTAATAATCTGGTTCATAATGATCGATTGATCGGGATGTGTCGAATCGCGGGCCAAATGAAGAATTCACACGACGAACAATGAATTGGGGTAGAAAATCACAAGTACCAAATATAGGAATTAACCTTCATCAATGTTCATGTATTTTTCTACACATCTATATTAATATGAAAATTAAATAAAATAATAATAAAAAAATTAATAAATTGAAAAATCCACCATAATATGATCCCAACCCACAATACGCACGATATTTTAATCAATCCATTCCTTGATTGACTCATGTTTTATATATAAATAAATAATGGGGAATAAACGAATTAAAACACACACCCTACCTCAATTTGGTTCAATTGATGATGAATGACGATGCATCATCGTCGTCATTGATAAGAGCCATCAAATCTGAGGTGTGTTGATCCTCGATTCACAATTCCTCTATAGTTAACCTAAGTTGATTCTCCAATCCTCTCTCTAACGATCCTCCACATGTTCTAGGGTTATACAAATAACACTTTAATTCTTATATAAGGGTATATTTAAAAACATTCGATCAATGCATCAAAATAATTGGAATAAAACAATTTATTTCAATTATTTTATTCACTTCTACACGTGCAATGAATTTTCCCAAAACGACCCACGCCGACTAATGTTATGTCGCACCTAGGGTAAAACCATCATATTGAACTCAAAGGTTCCCTCATATTTCAGATTTGGGAATCTATTTAAAAGATAATCCAGTTTTCGGGAAAAGTATGCACTCGTGAAATTAAATGTATTTAATATAATTCAAACATTTATTCCAAACACACAGGGTCTCTTAATGACACACCATCTCCACACCTGATCTCAAAATTAACCAATGTAATATTAAAAAATAATACATTGAAAATAAGAGACATTACATAGGTATTATTATTGAAAAACATAAATATGTTTTTTCTCATTTTTATTATTCATTTTATCATTTTCTTTATACTAATATTTTATGGATTCAATTATCCTTATTTAATTTAATATATTTTTATGAAATGAAAACTGTAATCATATCTCATTGGTCCTAGGCTCACATTCCATGTGAAATAGTTGACCATGCCTCCCATTTTTGTCAGAAATAATTTTCACATTAAGAACCATCTATACATTCCTTTCAAATATATAACTGTAACGTACCGACCCAACTTACCTCTAAGATGGTGGCCAGACCGGTGGGTCACATAACCTCATTTGCATCTCCCTGAATGCTAGAGGCTACTGACTAGCAGCGAGGGGACTTTTTGTGTATGTGGGGGAGACTATGCCCTTATAGGTAACAGATAATATCACATCGGAAGTAAATGGAAACCATTAATAAATAGCGGAAGCATGTGAATGAATAAACCTCAGCAGAACCAATACAAATAAATCCAACTAAAAGATAATAACCAAGCGTAGAAGCTCATAAAAGGATTTCATGCGATGATATGAGCCTAAACTGAACGTACAGAAAATAGAACTCAAACACACAGTCTACTAAAAAAAAGACACAAGCAACAACTGCATCATGATCAAGGCCCGATCCTCTTCCCCAGTCTCCATCCTAAGAAGTAATGAATAGTCAAGCATCGGAAGTAGCACACTTCCCTTTTTTAATACCCGCGAGTATGTAATCTACTCGGGTGTCAGTGACGCCCAAGCAGAGTGTGGGATAAAAATCCCAGTAGGCTGGCACCCACTGTGTCTAAACCTTTCCATTTTGTGCAATGATAAAAATGCAGTGTACCATTATATAACAATTCCATATAATTAATTTTAAGTGCAATGAAATAAATAAGTCATCTCAGGTCCCAAATAGCCCCGGTGCCTAATCACCTGCTTCAGCCTAAGCTAGTAGTCTGAAAGGGAACTTGTCAGCAGAATTCATGAACACACAGACATATATATAAAACCCAGGAAGTAAGGAAAAACCATGAAAATGTATACCCCAAGGTTGTGTATTAACATAGGGTTCATGTCCAGTGTCATCCAGGCACAATTCCACTTATCAGGGAAAATTTATCAATTCTCAAGAGACTCAATTAGCAATAACATAAACCTTAAGTGCATCATTATTTAAGGTTCAATTTGGGAGTTGGAGTCCGAGACCATCCCGAAGGTATCACTATGGAACATCCATCAATTTATCCTATGCCACTGAGACCGTCGAAGGAAATCTTTCGAAAGACCAAGTATCGCCCAAGGCATGGTTTTACCCAGATTCCATCCCGATCTCGCAAAAAGGGGTCGAGTGTCATCAGAGGATGGATTAGCAACATTGCCAACATATGTCTCCCGATGGGCCCTTTTGGAACATGTATCACTATAAAGTATTAGAATGTTTGGGGAAGTCTCAATCCGGAAAATCCAACGACACCACCCCCTGACACATAGAGGTAACTCGTCAAGAACGAAGGATCTAAGCATGGACCTTAATACGGGACCCACCCACTTTCCCCGCCCTAAATTTAATTAAAGATTCCACAATAGAAGATATGACATAATCAATATATAAATTCATAGTTTTAAAACTAATTAGATACACTCACATCACAAGGTATAAACCTAACAGTATTGCATAACAACTTGAAAGGCAATATACATATCATATCAACCTGATCGGATAATGCACATTTAAATAATAAGCAGTCCAACATATCAAATTGTAAGGAAATATACATATCATATCAATCTTAGCAGATAATGAACATCTAAATAATAAGTAGTTCACCATAACAAGTGCCAATGATCCAACAATTCAAGTTCATGTTCAAATAAACTATTTATTTAATTTAATTACATTAAAAAGGGGATTCGTAACATATGAAATTAATCAAACAATAAACTCGGATAATAGAAGAATACACTGATCATGTTGGCATGACCAATGGGGTTTCCAAATTTTTTGCAATAATTCAAACTACTATTCATTTAATTTAAAAACAATAAAAAGGGGCTGCATAATACCCACAGCTAATTAAATAAATAACCCGACCAACAGAAAAATACACTGACTATGTAAGAACACCCAAAGGGGTTTTCGATCTGGTTGCAACCATTCAAAAAAATTTATTTAAGATGATTAAGGCTGCAAAAATTATGTAAAACCATTAATGTAATTAAAATAGGTAAAATTGTACAAAGACGGTAGGCACTGACTAACGACACAACAATGCATTTTTATAAGTCACATTGAAACGGAGGGAAAGAGAGTAGGAACCCTACCTTGTAGTTATAAATGACTCTCTGTTATGTGGTATACTTTGATTTGACCTAAAACAGATGAAAATGAAGGATTTTAGAAAAACCCCAAAATAGGGTAAAAACCTTCAGTGGCTAACTGTGTGCATATTACTCAACAAAAACACACAATTCAACTTGAAAAATGTTATCCATTGCCTAAGGATAACTTTACACCTAGAAGAAAGGGAATCAGACGTCAGATGGAGGAGAAGCGACCTTCTGAAGGGGTTTCTTCTTGGTGTGATGAGATTGAGGGGTGCGACGTGATGAGTGGGAGAGGGAGAGAGGAGAGACGAAAAAAGAAAATAGAAAAATAAATAAAAATAAAATAAAATAAAAATTTGATAAAAATAAAAGATAAGGGAAAAAGGGAATAAAAAGAGATAAAATAAAACAAAATAATGGAAATAAAATAATAAAAATAATTAAACACAGGAATCCACCATTTTAATTATTTTCATTTTTCTAGAACCCCCTCTTTATTTTATTTCAGAATCTCTTTTTATCCTTCCTAGATTTCTTTTAATTCTTCTTTAAATCTCTTATTACTCTTTTAAAATCCTTATTTATTTATTTGAGACCTGAAAACCACGCCAAAGCGCGACATGAGATTTTTCATGAATTGTATGCAATTATTTAAATTAAATAAAATTTTCCCAAGAACCACAGCAAGGTGCGCAGGCACGCTCCCTGAGTCGCTTAATTAATTATACTGTAATAAAGTAAAAAATGGTCTATACCTGATTAAGGCCAGGATGTTATAACCCCCCCTCTTTAAGTCAAATCTTCCTTGAGTTTCCCTTCCGAGGGTAGTGGAACGTCACTAGAGAAGAGTTCCGGCCACTACACACATAAATCTGTCTCTCGCTCTCAGGTCTCATCTTGAATGCATCCCTGTTTCCATAACACCCGGACCAGTGGGAATGAATTTCCTCAGAGGACTTTCATGATATGGTCGACAATACAGATTGAATGCTCCGCAAAGGATGAATCAATGTCAAGGTCGATGTCATTAGGGTCAAAATAATGATATGGGTCTGGATGATATTGTTGAAGTAGAGATACTTGGATAACATCGTTAATGGCATGGTACCTCTGAGGTAGCAGTAACCGATAGGCTACCAGCCCATCTCTCTCAACTATCTCAAATGGTCCAACGTATCTCGGTGATAACTTTCCCTGCCTCTTGATCTTCCTATGACCCAACCTCGGAGAAACACATAGAAAGACAAGATGTCCCACCTTGAACTCCATAAGACTTCGACGACGATCGGTATAAGACTTTTTTCTAGACTGTGCTATAGTCATACATTTCTAAATCAGCTAAAATTTCTCAAAAGTCTCCTAAACGAGATGAGGACCCAACAGAGCCATCTCACCTGCTTAAAGCCTACATAAAGGCGAATGTCACAGTTTACCACAGAGATCCTCATACAGAGACATTTGGATTGTCTCCTAGAAACTGTTATTTTAGGTGGACTCGACAAGATATAAATGCTTCTCCTAGGAACCTCCAAATTCAAGGATTCATGCCTGTAACATATCCTCTAACACTCATATAGTTATATCATACATCCCATTGGTCTGAGGGTAATATGTATTACTCATATGTACCTATGATCCCAGTGCCTTTTACAACCCTTTCCAGAACCACGAAGTAAAGCGAGCATCCCTGTCTGAGACAATAGAACGGGGTAAACCATGAAGTCACAAAATCTCTCTGATATACAGCCTTCCCAAACCATCAATTGTAAAGGTCTCTCAGATAGGAAAGAAGTGTGCAACCTTGGTCAACCTATCGACAACCACCCATACTGAATCACTACCTCGAGGAGATATTGGAAATCCTATAACAAAATCCATGGTGATGTCATTCCATTTCCATTCCTGAATGGATCGAGGCTGTAGGAGTCCAGCAGGTCGCTGGTGCTCTCCCTTCACCTGTTGGTAGGTGGAGCACCGAGTGATGAAACCTGTTATCTACTTTTTCATAACAGGCCACCAATACTATCAACACATGTCCCTATACATCTTGGTCATCCCAGGATGAATTGCCCAAACAGAGGTGTGAGATTCCTTCATCAACTCTTCCAGCATACCTGATGGAACCCATTCATGGACACGGTAAAGGAGAGTTTCACTGCCATCAATAACCCAACCAGGAGGTGGGTTCTCTCCTAGAACATTTTCTTTCAAAACAAGCCCCTTAGGATCAGTAAACTATTGTCTGCGGACCTTCTCCAGAAGAGAGGATGTCACTGTAATAGCTACTGGAACCAGATTTCCACTTTCCTCCTAAGCCTCTAGTTTCATCTCTGAAAACAAGGCCATAATCTTCCACTCACTGTTGGCTACCTGCACGGCCTGTGTCTGTGTCTTGCAGCTTGAAGCGTCCTCTACAGCATTACCTTTACCAGGGGTATACGCAATCTCAAAGTTGAACGACTGAAAGTATTCAACCCACCTGCGTTTCCTTAAGTACAAGTCTCATTGAGTAGAGATATATTTCATGATTTTATGATCCGTGTAAACCAAGAATCTCTCACCCAACAAATACCGTCTCCAACATCATTGAGAATGAACCACAACTTCCAAATCAAGGTCATGTCTAGGATTATTCTGCTCGTGAGGTATCAGCTGGCAGGATCTATAAGCCACGACTCGATCACCCTGCATCAAAACAACACCCAGTTCAATTCCTGAAGAATCACAATATAATGAGTAGATCTTACCAGGCTCAAGAAGAATCAAGATTGGGGCTGAGGTTAGTATTCCTTTTAATTCTTGAAAGGACTTTTCACAAGCTTCTGAACAGATGAACTACACACCTTTCTTAGTCAGTGTTGTAAGAGGCACTGCGAAGTAGGATAAATGCTGGATGAATTTCTTATAATAGCCAGCGAGTCCCAAGAAACTGCAGATGTTGAAGACACTATTGGGATTCTCCAATTAAACCACAATGCTCACTTTTTCTGGGTTAACCGATACCCCTGCTTTAGATATAATATGACCCAAGAAGTGAACATTGTCAACACAGTAGTGGCATTTACTGAGCATAGCATATAGCTGGTGCTCTCTCAGTGTACTCAGCATGATCTCAAGATGGGTTTCATGTTCGTGTTTGGAACATGAATAGTCTAATATGTCTTTTACAAAGACTACCACAAAATAATCATGATACAGATGAAAAACCTGGTTCATCAGATCCATGAAGACAGTACGCGAATTTGTGAGGCCTAATGGCATAAATAGATACTTGTACAAGACGTACCTGCTGTGGAAATCCATACGTGGTATTTTATATGGTCGCACATGCCCCAGGTAATATCCTGACCTCAGATCAATCTTGTATAAAATAGTTTCTCCCCAGAGCCGCTCAAAGAGAGCATCTATAAGAGACAATGGATATAAATTCTTTACTGTGAGCTGGTTGAGTCGAAAATAATCCACATATATCCTTAGGGTACCATCTACCTACTTTTCAAAAGGACTGTTGAACCCCACGATGATGTGCTAGGTCTAATGAAACCCTTAGCCTCGAGGTCATCAAGAAACTTTTTGAGTTCATGTAGCTTTGTTGGTGACATCCTATATGGAGGAATAGACACTAGTTCCGCACCTGGAACAAGATCGATAGTGAACTCCACATCTCTCATAGGAGGTAAGCTAAATAAATCGTCATGGATGACGTCCCTGAAATGATCCACTAATGGAGGGAATTCAACTAGCTGTGTTCCCTGGTCTCTAATGAAGAGACTTGCCAACTGAGCTGTCACTATGCTCGACCCTATGTATTTAGGCTTATCATGGTTTTCCTACATATCCCATTCTCCTCTGTGAAGATATGTGTCACCCTCATGGGATGTGAAGGACACCCGACAACAATTGCAATCCACTTGAGCACCATAAGGGGCGAAGAAGTTCATACCAAGAATGAGTTCGATGCTAGACATATCATGGATTTAGATATTGAAAACAAAATGCTACCCACCTATCTCATGGGGGAACTCTTGGCACTGGCGTATGACCTCTATTCTGACCCCAACCGGAGTGTTGAGAGACATGACGCTACAAAGGCACTCACATGGAAAACTAATACATTCAACAATGGCAGCAGATATAAAGGAATGTGATGCACCGGTATCAGAAAGAGCAGAAACTAAAGTAGAGGCTACTAGAATAGTACCTCTAACTGTAGGTTGTTTTTCAATCTGATCATTTGGTGATATTTGAACTGCGTACATGAGACCTGAGCCATGACCCTGATGCGCTGCCTGGTTGGCCTGAGAAGGTCCACTCTGCTGACACTTACAATCTGGAACTTGATTTCCTCAACCACGACCTCCACCATTACCTCGAATTGATCTACCGGTGGTAAAAGAACTTCCATTATACTATGGAGTCATAGATCCCATAACTGATGGAGGTGCAGGTCCAGATCCTCTACCACTAAATGTTGAAGAGATGGAATGGAAGAAACGTTGAAGGTGGTCCATCCTTCCGCAATCTCATCACACCTTAGGATCTCTCATGCACTGCGGCATCTTGTGACCATCCCAACCGCATTGAAAACATGTGACAAAGCTACCAAGATGTGTTGTTTGTCTAGGATTTCCCCCACGTGCACTTTCAAAACGGTGTTTCCTACTGCCAGAAGCGCCATCACCCAGTCTTGGAACTGAACCACCCAGACTCACTGGTTTAGCTTCCATAACATTTCACTCTGAGATCAGAGCCGGATTCACGATCTCTATAACAATGGCCAAATGGATGATTTTAACCTACAAAAAGATAGTATACTCAAGTTTTTCCTCAAAATGCCTCGCAATAGTCTATGTGTCTCTAATCAGATATGGGTCAGAACACTGAAGTTATGTGAAATGTGTAGAATACTATAACACCATCATAGAGCCCTGATGAAGTAGTAGGAACTCCCACACATGATCATCTCTCAGAGTTTGTGGAAGGAAATTATTATAGAAGGCTGCTGGTAAATCAGCCGAAGCCATGCCACTAGTATGCTCAGCCCAAGAAATAACTTCCCACTAGCACTTAGAAGGGTCATGGTGCATATAGACTACAGGTTTGACCCTTCACTCTGGAATCGTCTCAAGGTGGTCGAAGATAGAACTTATAGCTTCTATCCATGACTCTTTATCCCGAGGGCCACAAATCCTCGAGATGGTGGGAGGGTGTAGCTATAGGATGTCCCACGTGAGGTCTTCAATAGACACGACAGGTCTTGGGATATTCTGAACCGACTACATAAACCTGAGGAGACTATCCCTGAACTGAGCATCAGGGTCCCTCGGAAGATCGATAGGTGGTAGTTCCAAAAGAGGCTCTACGAGAGGAACCACTGGTGGTTCAGGACCCACTATCTCTGGAATGTTCTCATTACCACTCTCATGAGGCAAAACACGAAGATGTCATGGCAGAATTTTCCTACAAAAACGAACCACACACCTTTAGAAAAGGAGTAAATAAGGTGAGAAAAACAAGTAAGGCTCAAAAGAGGTTAGGTACATAGCCTGCCTCTGGGAACTAAACAACAGGCAACCCACCTCAAGAGTAGGGTTTTGATATGGAAGAGACAACTCAAAAGGATTACTAAAAAAGTTCTACAGTCCACTCCTTGGTTAATTCCAGCTATCATCTAGTAGACCATCACAACTTTATATTCAACAAACTATCATTTCAATTTTTCTTACCTCTAGGCACCACAACACTAACATGCAAACAAGAAGATACATGATAAAATTAGATATGGCATAGCAATATGCACAGATTTAAATCCTATAGTGCCTATAATGATGCATGGAATGCATTTCCCTCGTTTCATCGGGCTGTAATGGTATCTCAGTATCTCAACAATACCAACTCAATAACAATGCAATTCAAGCGATTCTCCCAAGGTGAAATCATATCAACAGTAACTGGCATAATCAATAACTACAATCCCAACCCCAGAATTTGAGTTTTCCCGCATACAGGGGATAGCTACATCCAAGCATAGAGTACATCCCAAATAAATATATCCTAGTCTCCTTTATAACCCAAATAGTAAGGCAAAAGAAAAAATCACCTCTAATACCACTTCGTAACATCTCGACCCGACTCACCTCTATGACGGTGGCCGGACCGGTGGGCCACATAACCTCAAGCGCATATCCCTGAACACCAGAGGCTGCCAAATTGTACTGAGGGACCTTTTTGTGTCCGTGTGGGAGACTACGCCCTCATTGGTAACAGATAATTTCATAGCGGAAGTAAATGACATCAATTAATAAATAGGGGATGCATGTGAATGAATAATCTACAGCAGAATAAATATAATTATATCCAACTAAAATTTAATAACCAAGTGCTGAAGCTCACAAAAGGATGTCGTGCCATGATATGAGCCTAAACTGAAAGTACAAAAAACCAAACTCAAACACATAGTCAACTAAAAAAAAGACACAAGCTGCAACTGCATCACGAGAAAGGCCCGGTCCCTTTCCCTAGTCTCCATCCTAAGCTGTAATGAACTATCAAGCATTGAATGAAATACACTACCATTTTTCAATACCTCAGAGCTTGTACTATACTCAGGTGCCGATGACGCCCGACCAGGGTGTGAGAAAAAAATCCCAGTAGGCCGGTACCCACAGTGTCTAAACCTTTCAACTTTGTGCAATGATAAAAGTACTGTGTACCACTATATAATAAGTAAAAATAATTAATTTTAAGTGTAATGTAATAATTAAGTCAGCCCAGGTTCCAAACGACACCCATGCCTAGTCACCTGATTCAGTCTAAGCTGGTAGTCTGAAAGTGAACCTGTCAGCAGAATGGATGGACACGTATATATATAAAACCTAGAAAGCAAGGAAAAACTAGGAAAAAGTATATCATAATCTTGTGCTTTAACTTTGGGTTCAAGTCCAGTGTCATCTAGGAACACTTCCAAATATTAGGGGAAATATCTCAATTCTAAAGAGACTAAATTATCAACAACATAAAACTTAAGTGCATAATTATTTAGGGTTCATGTTGACAGTTGAAGTCTGAGCCCGTCCCGAAGGTATCGCTATGGAACATCTGTAAATTTAACCAATGTCACTGAGCCTGTCCAAGGCAATGTTTTGAAAGACCATGTATCGCCCGAGGCATGGCTTTACCCTGAGTACATATGGATCTCGCAAAAAAGGGTCGAGTGTCATCTGAGGCTGGCTTAGCCAAAATTTCAACAGCTCCGTCCCAATAGGCCCTTTTGGAACCAGTATCACTCAATATTATTAGAATGTCCGGGGAAGTCTCGGTCTGGAAAAACCAACAACACCACCCCCCATCACATAGAGGTAACCCATCAAGAACAGATGATCTATGTGTGGCCCTTAATACAGGACCCGCCCTATTTCCCCACCCTAAATTTAATTAATGTTTCCACAATAATAGATATGACATAATCAGCATATAAAGTCACATCTTGAAAACTAACCAGATACACCACATTATAAGGCATAAATCTAACAGTATAACATAACAACTTGCAATGAAATATACATATCATATCAACCTCAGTGGATAATGCACATTTAAATAATAAGTAGTTCATCATAACAACTTACAAGACAATATAAATATCATATCATTCTAAACAAACAATGAATATCTAAATAATAAGCAGTTCATCATAACAAGTGCCAATGATCCAATAATTCAAGTTCATGTTCAAAGCCACTATTTATTTAATTTAATTACAATAAAAATGGGCTTCACAACATATGTAATTGATCAAACAATAAACTCGGCTAAAGGAAAAATACACCGATCGTGTCGGCATGCCCAAAGGTGTGTCCAACTTTGTTGAAATAAATCAAACAATTATTCATTTAATTTAAAAACAATAAAAAGGGGATGTGCAATACCGGCAACTAATTAAATTAATAACCCGGCTAATAGAAAAATACACCGACTATGTCTTCACTCCAAAAGGGGTGTCTGATATTAATTCAACCATTCAAAAAAAATTATTTAAGATGATTAAGGCTGCAAAAATTAAGTAAAACTATTAAAGTAATTAAAATGGGTAAAATTTCACAAAGTCGGTAGGCACCGACAAACGGCACAACGGTGCATTTTTATAAATCACAAGAAAACAGAGGGAAATCAAGAAGTAACCGTAAATTGTGGTCGTAGATGATTCCATGATCCACAATAGCCTTTGATTTGACCTAAAATGGATGAAAACGAAGGATTTTAAAAACCCCCAAAATAGGTTAAAAATCATCTGTGATGAACTGTGTGAAGATTACTCAATGAAAACACATGATTCCACTTGCACAATAGTATCCTTTAACTAAGGTTTACTACTCAGCTGACGGGGAAGGAATCAGACATCGGATGGAGGAGCAGTGGCCTTTTGAAGGGGTTTCTGGTTGGTGTGACTGGATTGAGGGGTGCGATTGGATGAGTGGGAGAGGGAGAGAGGAGAGGAAAAAATTGAAAAGTGAGAAAAGAAACAAAAATAAAATAAAAGAAAAATAAAATGAAAATAAAAGATAAGTAAAAAATGAAATAAAAGAAAAAGATAAAATAATACAAAAGAATGGATAGGAAAATAATAAAAATAATTAAAAACGGGAATCCCCCATTTTAATTATTTTCATTTTTCCCGTAACCCCCTCTTTATTTTATTTCAGAATTTCTTTTTATCCTTCTTTTCTTTCTTTTAAATATTCTTTATATCTGTTATTACTCTTTTTCAATCCTTAATTAATTATTTAAAACCCGAACATCGCGCCAAAGTGCAACGTGACATTTTTCATGAAATATCTTTAATTATTTAAATTAAATAAAAAGGTGATTGGGACCCGCATCAAGGTGTGCTGGCGCGCACCCTTGGTCGCATAATTAATTAGACTGCGATAAAATAAAAATGGTCTATACCAGATTAAATCCTAGAAGTTACAATAACTATTCCTCCCAGCAAATTATTATACCATCTATTCAATCATACCTCAATTTCATCATCCCTATAATATAGATTTTCTACCATTTTACCTATTTCTGTGGAATTTATATCCCCCAAATAATCATTACTCTCTAGGGTAACCCTCACATGTTATATCTCATCAAAATAATAACATGCTAGCTACCATGTTATTCTACTAACACACTCAACTCACCAAAATCTTGAGCCACATACCATCATCTCTAGACCCACCCACCTAGTCTTTGGATCATATCCCTATAGTTGATATATTACAAATCACCATCAATGACTTTATCTATAAGCAAAAATGAATCTTTTTTTCCATGGACAATTCTAAGGCTCTCATCAATATCAGGTATTCCAAAACCCATACTACCCAATCCAAGTTTACTTCTATAACAATAATCACATTGAGAATATTACCCCTTTGGCATATGTCTCATTAAGTCTCTAATACTTGAAAAAGTAGTAGTAGGAAATAATCCTCACTAGTCTATATGCACCCCATGATATAATGGTCTAATATCACATAGGAATGAATCTATCCAAATTTACCCATTCTCAGGGTAGGTATCATATATACATAGAAAAACATAACCATACATCATATATAATATAATAACTAGAACCTTTTATCTAATTGAGTATAATTCACTATGTAAGTTATATAAAAAAACAATATTAATTGTTTTTGAACACTTAAACAACTAAATAACCTCATAATAAGAATTTCAATCATTGATAAGCACATGAATTTCTTTTAATCCTACATAACCAATATGATCCATGAACTCTGACCTATTTCAACCCTATTATAGGTGAAAACCGATACATAAACATGGCATCATTTTTTTTAAATAATAAATTGAATTGAAACATCAAAATTCAAAAAACAATCATCACAAATCCCTGGTAAATTGGACATTAGCTCATATAAGAGACGACTATGGATAAGAAATATCATTAGTCCCAAGTTATTACCACATATATAGTCATATATAATATAAAAAATTGCAATAAAAGGGAAAAGAAGGCTCCAATAACACATTGTAATTTTGTATCCTAGAATACAAAAAAGTACATAATAGATGGTTCTAGGATCCATCATGAATGATATAATTTTTAGAGGTTAATGACTAGTATTAAGGGTATGATAAATTACACAGAGATACTATATACTCTGGTATAACCAAAAAAATAATAGCCAATAATAGAACAATCCAAAACAGGTAACACATTAGTGTTTTTTATATTGACTTTTTTGGAAAATATCAAAATAATAACAAATAAATTAAATGATAATATTTAAATTAAAGTAATATAAGAGATGAAAGAAAATATCAGGGATAGTAAGGTATAATGTCAGGGAAACAAAAAATAAAAGGAATTAAGACCAACCCAATGTCCTTGTTATCACCTCAGACCTATATCCAAAACCCATATGGGATATCATATCTCATTGACCTATACTCACTACATCATCCATCGTGTATGTAAACTATAATGTATATGTGCATGACAAAGTTCCCATACAAGGTGTGAGCATAAAAATTTTTATACCACCACCAATAATTTACATAATAAAAACCATTATATGTTTTCATGAATTTAATTGTTTGTCCAAAACAAAAACCTCACATATAAGCATCGTTCGCACCATTGGATGCTCAAGATTTCACCCTGATGTATGATTCATACATTGTTTTATAATTCCAAGTAGAATCATGTAATAACATAAAGAGGGGGGGGGGGTGAATTAGTGTGAACTAGTTTTAATTTAATTCTATTCACTTAAAATATCTAGATCTCTATAACTATTATGATTAAAGGATGTCATAAGAATTATGAAACAAAAAACTACACGAAAGAAAGAAAATAAACAGATCATAACACATTATATTTTTACATGTTTTATCCCTGATGTGGGTGACTATATTATTATTGTGTTTGGATCAAGTCCAACACACATGTGATTCACTAATATGCTAAATTTGATACACATGGGGTAATTTATCATCCTTACCCTACAAGGATACCTCCTAAAAATTCATTAATATCTTAAAGAAAGATTCTTTAATAACTCATAATATTTTATAATATTTTATATCCAAAACTAATTAATAAGATTTATTATTCAATCCATGATGTCAAAATATCAAAATGATAAAATATTATTCCTCAAACATATATCTTCCACAACCAATGGATGTTTAGAATTTTATAATTTATGTCATCCTGTTCTCAATATTTAGAATGATTAATTCGTAGACTGTAGTGGGATTCTCTACCCTATATTCCTACTCCACAATAAATAATTTAAATTGATAGAATATATTTAGCGATAATATATTATAAGTAAACCTATTCCTCTCAAATTTAGAATCGTAAATATGTTCATGGAATAAAATCACTAATTATCTTATTCCATTTTAATATTCTTTGAGACTTTTTATAATTCTTAATCAGTAAAAATTCCTCAAACATCAAGAACAACAATGGACAATGGATAATCTAATAAAAATTTTATATTATTCTATATCAATATCCTTATAATTATTTAATTTCTCCTTTAATGTTAATATAATATTCAAATATAGTTAATATTAGATTCTTAATTTTATCCTCTTTTCTTATTTTATATCTTCTCTTTACAAACTCAAAATCATAAGATGAATATTTTTTCCATATTTTTAATATGAAAATTGTTTAATATTTTTAATTTCTAGCTTCTCATTTTAAACTAGTCGATAATATTCCTGATAAATACATGGATTTTTATATCTATAAATAGAATATAGATATTCAAATTTAAATATCCCCTAATTATCACATAGATATCCTATCATATATTTTATTTTATTATTCTAAAATTTTCCAATTATAGATATTAATTATCAATTAATTGTCTATATTTCATGACATATTATTTCTTTTAGGGTTCCTAAAATATTAAAACTTCTTTATTTAATGTCTATATGAACACTTGTAGTGAACGCTTCCAGTGAAATTCTTCTACTCAAGGCAATTACTTTTTCTAACTTTCAATATCAAAATATCTTGCTTGAGTCATGAATTCATTTATCCATGAGAATAATGATTACATATATCATTTAGGAAAAATATTAACACCTTAATTTTTAGTTATGATTTTATAGAAAACCTGAAATATCATATTTTGAATTTTAAAAGAGATTGCATATCCCAAAAAATAATAATACATGTTCTAAACATTCTTGTATGTACCACTTGAAAGTATAATCGGTATTCTCTAGTAAATATTTTGTATTATCAACAGCTTTATATTAATCTTCCACACATATGGATCTTCAAGTGACTATCATTCATAGCCTCTCAATTATTACAACATAGGGTAATTCTTATATCTTTTAGGATTAATATAATTCATATTTTAATCATCCAAACCAAAAATAATGAATCTCTTTGGCTTGTGGATGTAATATTACATATGTTATGAAGAACCATAATTTATCTTTTCAGGTTCTTGAGACATTCTTTCAAAGCCTTGATTTTTCTAGGACTACACATAGATAACCATGCATCTTCCAGATTTTATTTTCCAAATCAAGAATTCATTATTATGTGTGTAATATACCATCCCATTTAATATTATACTGTTTTATAATTTGGGGGGTACTCATATGTGACTCAAGGTTTGTACTTCTCCAGGAATGTTCCATGAATATACTCTTACACAATTTTTTAATAATTTGTTTGTTATGAAAAATCTTTTCCACTCACACCAAAATCATAAAATTATTAATTTTCAAAATATTTAATCTCAATGAAATTACATCATTATAAATTATATATATAACTTATTAAACATTCAACCACCTTAATTTATCAAAAAAATACATGAAATTACTTTAATTATAAATTTTTTATAGAAATCGTCAACATAATTTATATAGCACTTTAGAAAATTATGAATTCCCAATCCTTCAAACCTCTTTCAAAACCCATTTATAATAATAATTCATTAATTAATCACAAATAATAGAAAATTAGATCTTAATATAACTTATTTAAATAATATAATTTATGTGACAATCCAATTTAATGAATATTTATTCATTCCAAAAACAAAAGGGTGAATAATACCCACTAAGTTATACTAATATTTTGTAAAATCAATAGATTATTATAAAAATCATCAATATTATGTATTACACACAGATTTCTTCAACCATCAACACTTTTATTTTGATTAAAATTATGTCTTGTTCAATACTCATCACATATAAAACCATATTCCATGAATGTGTATATCATAATACTATTAGAAGAAATATCTCAATCATAATTTCTCATTTTCTATGGAAAAATCTGAATATTTTTTTATTGGGTTCTCCATCAACACCCAACACATATTGGAATCCTTTTATATTGTAAAAATAATACATTCCCCATCACAATCCAATAAGATATTCAATATACCCCTTTAATTTTTTCATTAATAACATTATGAAACTTAAATAAAGCAATGTCAACATGTTATCAATAGTTATACTTTTATATAATCCTTCTTGATAATAAATATATTGGTTATAGAGTAAGGGGTAGTCAACCTCATATTCATGCAGAAATCATAATAGAAATAGTATCTTCACCCCTTTATAAAAAGTAAAACATAAGAAATTTTTTAGAAGGATTTCATAACTTATATGAAATAATTTAGTCATAAATTAATCAACTATAAGTATATATGGGATACAATAGTGTTTAAAAAAATTATATTAATATTTTCATCAAAATTTTCCATAAATAACTCATCTTGTGATACCAAATAAAATATTTATTTATAAGGGTCATTCATGGATATTTTTAGGTGATCACATGAAATCAAATAAATAAATAAATTAAAATCATTTATATAGAAGTAAATTTATACCCATTTATGTTACATTTTCTCTTTAAATAACATTAAAATATTCCCCTTCTTAAAATTTTAATTTATTCAATATAAAATAATGATGGTAACAATTTGAAATTAATAACTCTACACCATCATTCTCTATGAAATTTATATAATTTAATATTTAAAATAAATAATGAGTCCTTATAAATTATTTATCAATTTCTATCCCCATTAATATAAATAATTCTTTCATCCCATCAATAAGTTTTATCCTTTTTTAAAATAAAATCTTTGAAGATATTTGTGATACCAATTGAAGTATTGAAAGGAGGAAATTATTAAATCCCCAAATAAAGGATATATAATATTTTTTTTATCTCTTATATATAATTCTAGTACAATATTTACACAAATCACATACAATTCCCTTATCCATTCATAAAATAAGGGAAAAGTCTACTTCTCTATTACTTATTAGTGTGAAAAAAATAGTTGAGAGTTTACTATCAACCTATAAAACTTTTTTATATAAAATTTGGTGACAAATCTAAATGGATTATCTTATAATTATTTTATATGAACCTGTAATGGTGGAAATATATTACTTTTTTAGATTTCAACATATGTGGAATTTGTCTTCTCATATTTGATAGTAAGGTGCATGCATTCTCTTTATGATTTCTCTATTTTCTTTCCATATCCTACTAGAATGGCCTAACAATAATGAATTGTTTAGAAACATGATCAACATTCATTGACATTCCATATGATTTATAAAAAGTTTTTTCATGATTAATTTTTTAAACCTATCATTAAAACTAGATTTATCTTTATAAATTTCTTTCAAAAAACACATCCTTTTCATTCTTTTTAGATAAATTTTCATTGCTATTTTAATTTTCATTATTTATCACTTTTATTCATGAATTACTTGAAATGATCCATGGTGTGAAATTTTATTCCACAAGAATAAATATTTTTTTTGTGTATCACCTTTCTGAATATTCTTCTTGGTATGTTTCTTTAGTAAATATATTTTTTTTACCTCCAATGTAGATTAACCATATGCACTTATTTATCTTCTTCTCATCATGTATGGAATTATTTATTCCAAATAATGTGAATCAAGATCTGTAAATATGAACCAAAATTAGTCACTATATTTAAAAGTCTTATTATAATTTCAACAGATAATTCATAATAATCTAAATATATTTTTATGGATTATTTTATTCCCAAATTCCTCTATTATTTTTTCCTTAACTAAGAAGGATCTCTCGAGGAATAATGTCCACCCACCTTAATAAAGGTGTTATTTATCTTTTAATTATTATAATATTATACCAATATTAAATATATTTTTGTCCAATTGTACTCATAGAATAAAAAATGACCATTAAATCATTTTTTATTCCTCCTTGAAATAATGAAACCAGAATGATTACCTTGTTATTTTGGACAAAGAAACCCATATTTGATCTTGTTTTAAGGGAAACATTAATACATGGAGTTTTTATGTATTATTATTTTTTGAATAAATCAAATTTATTTATGTATTTGATTATACACAACACCATGTTAAGCTTTCATGACATGCTACATTAGGTTATTATTTCTCTACAGGAAATAGTGGGTCAGTTTGGGTTACACAAGACACTAAGTTTTAACAAAACCACAATATATTATTTTAACATGACCATTATAACCTAGATATTAAACTTATATATATGAATAGTAATAAGTAATTATTAAATTTTACTTATAATGGTTTTATAAAAATTAAACATATTGATAAAAATAGTAATTAATTTTCAGTAAAGTCTTTATATATTTCAAAAATTATATTTTGGAAAAAAATTAATTTTATGTCTTTTTGTGACCATAAATAAAATTCGTTTTTCACACTTCAAAAAAATTAATTTTATATAATAAAATAAAATATTGTAATATTCATATCATAATTAGCTTAGGGTGATTTTTTGGGATCTTTCTGAAAATTGTCATTTTTTATGATTAGTAAGAAAATACTGAATTTTAATTAGAAAAATCATTTTAATTTAATTAATTATAAAGTTAAATTATAATTTAAATCCATTTAATGTAAAAAGAGTGAAATTATATAGAAATTAGTTTAATTTAGGTCATCAGGATCAATTTCATATTGATTTTTGATATAATGTATTTGTAAAACATTGAAAATTTTATCTTCAAAAAACCGATTTCTAACCACATATGTGGGATTAATTTTAAATTAAAATTTTATAATAATTTGAGTATATTTAGGAAAAATATATTATATATATGAAATAATAATAATTTATATTATATAATTTGGTGAACATAATTATTGATTATAATTGTTAGTGAAAATAATTAAAATTAATTATCGTGATTAAGGTAAAAATATGTTTACTCGGGATTAAACATAATAGAAAAGTGTGAAACATTACATAAAACATGTCCAAGACTCATTTTATGTAAATATTTTTAATTTATAACTTCTATTTTAAATATTTATGTATTATTTTATCATTTTGAAATTAATAAAACATGGGTGGAATTCTACATTTACAAAATATTAGAACTGCGCCACTCACCTCACTTATAAAAGGCCACCCCTTCTACTCTCTACAACACCCCTTAAAAGAAATTTTAATAGAAAATTAATACTAATATAACTTAATATATTCCATAATTTTATCCTATAATATTTATTTTGGATATAAATCCAACAAAGGATGGATTTGTTTGAAACATAATGAGGATACGTGAAGAAGTGGTAACGTTTGTCAACGACTGTTTTTGTTTTATTTATTCCTAAAACTCATTATATTATTATTATACCATGAAGATATAATAATTATAGTATGTTAAATATACTGAGATTTTCCTATGTTAATTTAATGACCAAAAAACATATCCACTTCCATCAAATGTGTTATGAAATCAGCATTCAAGTGTACAGAGGTCTACTGCCTCACAAAATGGTGTCAATCCTTTTTTCAATTACCACCTCTCACGGTTGGACATAATTATTGATTTATTTTTTATATGTTATATTTATTAAATTATTAGGATTATATGATTATTATATAACACAAATGTTTTTCCTTATTGTGGGAATACTATAACGTCGTTCGTGTGTACGACGGACTACCGTCTCACAAAACGATATGATTTATTCACACTTTATATGGAAGTTAGTAAGGATGTGTTTCGTGAATATATGTGATATATATGACATAAAAATTATTGTTAAATGATAATATATAATTTTAAAATATTTCTATCAATCCTACATGATCACAGAAACAACGTTCATGCGTACGTACGACCTACGGTCTCTATGAAAAATGTATTTAATTTTCAATCATTAAATTTTATCGATTGATCTAAATTCAAATATAATTAATATCTAAGTTATTTATATAATTGTTAAAATTATATATATTATGATATCATGATCCAATTAAGAGGGAAAAAATAACTAATCCAAATGTATATGAAAAACAAAGTGGTTATTAATAAAAATGCGACTTTAACAGGGAATTGCTAATTAACGAGTAGTAAAGTTCATAAGTAAATCATATATGGTATGATATATTTATTCAAATTTCTCTATTATATGTATAATAAATATAAGTTTATTTTACAAGAGGCTTCAACATGTACTAAGTAAATAAATACATAAGGTAATGAATTTAAATTTTCTCTTTTATTTCTAGAAGACATATGAAAATCACCCATCGTTTCTTTTGTGTGGAGTATATACTTCCCATTTTAGATTTTATACAATTAATATCCTCATTTTAATGATATTAAATGATTTATAGGATGTTATTATTATTTTTTCTTACAATTGAAATGAAAACTAAAGCTGTAAAGTGTTTCCATCTCACTATTTACTTCTACGAGACACATGCCATATTCACCACCAATTTATTTAAGGTGGTGTATATAATGAACCTGAATTTATTTTATAATGATTATAATTAAAATTATTTTTGTCAAAATATCCATTTTGGATATCTCTTTCATCATGTTTACAATTCAAAAGTTAACAAATCAGTAAGGTATTTTTGTCTCAATTTTCCTTCTTCAATACATATGATTATGTCATACACATATCTTTTTGTAAAAGGTGTATATAAATCCCATTTGACATGTAATATCACAAATTTATTTATGATCATGTTATTTTCATTTAAATTTAATTAAATTACTTCATGGGGATTTCATTTCAATGTTACCAATGTGCAAATATTTTATGTTTGAAACTCATTTTTTATCATAATTATTTATGATTATGTTTTAGATGATATTATATTTGGATCAATATCTCATTAATCCCATGAATTTTATAATCTTTTGTTCATGTCATTAGAATATATTTTTTCACTTCATTTTCCTCTCTTCATGTATTGAAGAGTTCAAAAAATATTTTTTAAAATAGATTTTATTTTAGGTTGAAAACCATTTTCTTCCAAAACCATGTCGACAAAAGATTTTATGAAAAATGATTATAAATTTTTTTAAATAAATTATCAATTAAATTTTTACTAGTTTTTTAGTTTTTAATTTTTTGAAAATAAATCTTCATGTCATTTTAGAAACAATTGCAATATTTATTTTACCAAAAATTTAAAAATGGTCTTTATTTTTAAAATGCATGACCTGAACTGTATTTCTTCTTTTCCTGACCGATTAAATATTTCACGATTCCATTTCATGTTTTAAAGGATATTTTCATATAAAATAGTTTTATTTTTTTTGTTTTAGATGATCTTTATAAATTTGGAAATGATAGTTTCCTCAACAAATGTTTTAAATATCTTTTAATTCTTACATTATATGTTTTTCGGGATATTTTCAAAGAAATAGATTATTAAAATATTTTTGGAACTTTTAGTTTTAAAATGTTTTTATAAAACAAAATATATCTTCTTCAAGTAAAATTACAAGTTATTTATTGTTCAATTTCATTATCCATCTAAGATGACATCCTTTTAGGTAGATTATGTTTTTTATATGAACTAGAGATACCATTCTTATTCTTTCCTTGAATGGTTTATGTTTATATTAGCATGATTTCTACGAAACATGTTTCTCAAACTTGAGATATGCATTAATAAAATTCTTATGAAACCCATTTATTTATCCATGGGACATGAAATGATGAAATGATTATGAAACCTACCTCTTTTCCATAGTTTATGACATGAGGAATTTTTTTTAAACCCATTTCTTTTCATGTATTATCAGATGAAGAATGTTTTATGATATAGTGTCACACATAAATATGATTATCATATGAGATGGGTGGGACATATAATTACCTCAAATGAATTGGTTTATGAATTATATATCATGAGATAGACAAGACTGGAATAGAGAGTGAACCTAGTATTATAAGGGACCTTTTCCCCTATAATGGGTTTGAGATAGATCCTTGACAACTATGATGGTTTGGGGAGTGAACCCATTCCACTATGATATCCATTAAATAATCATCAACTAATATATAAATTATTTTCTATTTTTAGGTGTATACCAAAAATATATGTCTTATTCCAATGTTATTCCCTCATTGATCATGTTCTTGGATTCCCTTGTGATTCATCTCCTATGCACTACCAATATTTATTAAATTACTCAAGAATTTGATATTTAATATAAATGTAATGGTTTTATATGTTATGATCATGTTATAATACCATTATTTCCATGTTATTCACACGTATCTCCCTCTATTAACCTTACTGAGAATTTAATACCACCATTTATTATCTTTACTTTCCCTAGGTTATGATGAAATATATTACATATGATAAGTATAATAATGGTGATAAATATGAAGATCATAGTGAGAGATGATGTTGTTTACCTATGGAATAGTTATTTGGGTTTCTATGTTTCCAAAGAATCTAAATTATTAGGGTCCTCAGGCATGTGTTTTTTTAATGTAATGATTACTCATAAAAATGATGTAAAATATATGTAAGATAAGCCTTGGTCATTATAGTTTGTACTAAAAGAAATGTTTATTTAAACATTAGTAAACTATGATGAGAAATAATTTGTGAGATTCATTTCTACATTTCAAGGGATTAGTCTTGGGATGTCTCTAAGGATAAGTCAAGGGATGAGTCAAAGTATATGAAAATGTCCTAGAACTTTGGTAAAGGATAGAGTGAGTGGTTTCCATGAAATTGCATCCATTCCTAGATACTACATGTGGATGTGGCTCTAGAATAGATTTACTGATGGGTAGTAAATCCAAAATGGGTGCATTGATATGGATTCCATCGCCACTCAGTGTATGCCAACGAGCCTCGCTGCATACCTGGTTTGACAGTCCTGGGAGATATGCATTGGGGATTCACAAACTCTTTTCCCACCATCATAGAGTATTTAAGTAGATTGTGACTATGAATGACCTAGGATAAAACTAATGTGTCATAGATTAAATAGAATGCATCTTGATTTCGACATCCTTTAGGATATTTTTTATATTATTTTGTTTCCGGTTATGATTAGAATTTCTCACACTATGTATTTCTATTTTTGTCAATGGAAGGAACTAGAAGTAACTGGGTTAAAATTGAATGTTATATACAATTTACTGACATGTTTTCACAATAGAAGATGAATGGGGTAAATGATGTTGTTATTATTACTAAAAAATTATCATAATACATGATTAATAATGTGAACCTTAACCAAATCTTAGACTCACCATAAAATATAAGGATAGATTATGTTGAGAGTTTTTGTGGAATATACCATATAAGAAAGAATAGAATTTTTTTTTATATTCTAAGAATGTTGGAAGAATAACTCTAAGGAATGTATTAAAGGAATAAGAATATGTTTTTAGTTTGAAAAAATGGACACAAAGTAAGTAATTTTAGAGGAATTATGAAACGTTTTTTTAATGAAATGGACTATAATGATGGCATCCCTAAGATATCACTAATTTTTGAATGTTTCAAAAGTTAAAACTATGAGAATTATGTAAATAATAGTCTTATGTGGAAATATTATGAGGAGAATCCGTAGGGATTTATGATTAATGGATTTTATTTTGTTGATGAATAGATAAAGAATTACATATTAAATTAAGGGGGTATTAAGGAATAAAATGTTGAATCCTAGTTTATGTTTCGAGAAGGAAGTGGGATTATTGAAGTATTTATGTGTTAGAAATCAATAATTATTTTATATAAATCATGAAACATATAAGGGTTGTTCAGAAAAGGTTTTTCATTAGGTATTGAAAATAAAATATGTTGAATGGTGATGATGACCTAGATTAGTGATTTAATATAAATGTGATATTTCTATTAAGGAGAGATAATCCCTAATATATTCCCGATGTTATGAATATGGTATTAAATTTGGATAAATAGATTATTTATATATATAAATTTACCTCGATAGTATTTATGACCATTGAACTGATTAATTATTAGTGTTGAAAGTGGTTTATGTTATCATTGAAGGAGTCTACAACATTATTATAATTATCAAATATATTCAATAATATGTGGTGTATTGAAGGAATAAGGAAAAATGTTTTTTTTAAATAATGTTTTAGGGTAATTTATTTTATTAACATGTTTTAAGAGAATACATGATGAATGTATTCACTTGTATTGTATGGGTTAATAGATAGATACTTCATGTTATTAGGGGGATTAATGAAAAATTCCTTTTAGAAAATTAGTGAACTCATTTCAAAAGTTTTGAATTTTAATCTTTTGGAAGGGTCATAAGGAGAACCATTTATATAATGGACTAATCGTTTTTTACTTTAGATAAGGGTTTATATATTAATGTATTACTTCACCATAATAATATTTATGTATATTGGATAACTTGTTATAAATATTTGGTTTTGATGATAACTAATGATAAAAAAATTGAATTAACATTATATTTAAGGATCTTATAATCTATTAGTGATTTACGAATAACTATTTAAACTTTATATCATGGAGAAAGATATAAAGTGGAAATTTATAAAATCACTACCAAATGATGAAATTTTTCCCTTGAAATAAAAACTTATCAAGTAAATTCGTTTTCATATGTTCTAAGTCAAGATGGAAAATGAAATTCCCTTATATTACAAAAAATATCATAAAATAAAATTCCATCCTCTTATAAAAATTATTGATGATATAAATATAATTTTCATCCTTATTTTTTATGGATTTTTGGTCATTATCCTTATCCGGGTCACACACTTTCTTATGATCAATGTTCTCTACCACTCTCCTTCTGTATTTTAGTGTTAGTTTTATCTTATCTATATAATTTTTCACTCCCCACTACTGTTTTCTAATTTGGAAAACTATAATGTTTTATTTCAAAATAAATTAACAAATACCGTTCAATTGTTCAAGAGTATTTCCTATTAACCCTTTTAGAATGTGAGTTTCTATGAGGGAATTATCAAATGTTAAACCATTGATGACTGAGGTGAATTTCAAGGGAGAAATTCATTTTATGTGGGTAGAATGTAACACATTGGGTTATAATATATATTTTTAAAATAAATTAAATTTATTTGATATCTTGAATTACCTGAAATGTGAAGTTAATCTTGTGTTACATGTAACACCATGTTAATATTGTTCTATAAGGAATACTATGTTAGCTTGCATTACACACAACATTGAGTTTTAACAAAACCATGATATATTTTTTAAACACCACAATAAAAAACTAGAATTTAAACATAATGATATAAATAGTAATAAATAATATTTAAATATTAATAAAAAAAATTTTATTGAAAGGAATCATATTTATAAAAACCATACATAATTTTTGGTACACATTTTATATGCTTTGAAATAATGTTTTCTCAAAAGAATAATTTATATTTTTTTGTTGAACGATAAAAAATTAATTTTTAATACATTTATAAAATCAATTCGATAAAATAAACCTCATTTTTGAAATTATCATGTCAAAACATTCTTAGGGTGATTTTATTTGTATTTTTCTAAAATGTCTCTATTTTGATGAATAGTAAAAAACTAATGAATTTTAATTGAAAATTGTATTCAAATTTATATTATTCACAATGTTATATTATAATTTTAATTTGTTTTAAAGTAAAATTAGTCCAAAAATACATCCATTAATCCAATTTATTTTTTTACAATCAATTTAATTTTGAATATTTATATAAAAACATTATAAACTTTTGAATAGTTTGTCTTTGAAAACCTGTTTTCTCATCAAGTCTGCAAGATTAGTTCTAAATTAAAATTTTCCACTTCTATGAGTGTATTTTTGAAATATTTATTACATATTTGGATTTATAATTTTTTTATTATATAATAATTAAAACTAAATTTATTACCATAATTATTAGTTAAAATAGTAAAAATTAATTACCACAATTAAGGTAAAAACATATTTACAAGGGGTTAACTTAATAGATAAGTATTAGAAACAAAAAAATATTAAAAAAACGTTTTTTATGGATCTATTTTTACTTTATCTCTTATATTACTGATATTTTTCCATTATTAGAGTGTTGTGACAAGAAATATTTGTGCGTTGAAATCTCCCTTAAAAAAAATAAAAAGTTTTCCACATAACTCACTTATAAAAGGCCACCCCTTCTCATATCTTATTCACACCTTCATATCATTTTTTATTAGAAATTAAATCTCAAATCAACCCAAAATTTCCTCCTCTCAACATATAATCCTTATTTAGGATGTAAACCCATCCAAAGAATGTTTTTGGTGAAAACCAAATAACGATCCCCCAAGAAGAGGTAATGTTCATGAACAAGATTTTTTTATTTCTTCCTCCAACAGATTCAATTATTATAATATCATGATTATATAATACCCTTAGCTTCTTACATATACTTATATGTTTTTATGTTAAGTGCATGACCTACAACAGTCTCCATTTACGTCAAATAGGTTATGAAATCATCATTCGTGTGTACATTAGACTACTGCTTCGCAAACCGATGACATTCATTTTTCCATTACCACATTTGACGGTTTGAAAAAATTATGAATTTATTTATTGAATAGATATTTTTGATATTATTTTTATTCTATAATTATTATATCAAAAATACCTACATGAATTCCAATTTTTGAAGATGATAATGTTGCTCGTGTGTAAGACGGACCACCGCCTCGTGAAGTGATAGGATTTGTTCACACTTTACATGGAACAGAATAAGGATTTGAGTCATGATAAATATTTGATATATATGAAATAAAAACGATTATATAATTATAATATATCATTTAACATTATTTATATCAATCTGATAAGAAAACAAAAACAATTTTCATGTGAACATATGACCAACTATCTCTATGAATGTTGTATATAATTTTCTATGAATAAATTTTATAGATCAATATAAATACATATATAATGAATAAATATTATATTAATATCATGGATAAAATTTTTGATATGATGAAATCATTTTCAACGTAATATGTACGAAGATAAAAAATTAAGATATATAGAAGAAACAATGTAATTATTACCCGAAACATGAATTTAACATGAAATTTCTAATTAATGGGTAATAAAATGTCATAAGAAAATTATTTATGGTATTATATATGTATATATTATTCTTTAACATATTTATAATAAAGTTATATTTATTATTAATTTGGTTTTATTGTGTTAAAAGAAATTTTAGACTTAATGTAAGGGATTTCTATTCTCTCTTTTATTTCTTGGTTTCATATCAAAATACACCAATCCATTTTTGTGGTTGGAGTATATACCTCACCATTGAAATGTTATATCATAAATATCCTTATTTTAATGATATTTAAAAATTATTTTTATTTTATTCATTTATTGGGGCTTATGATTCAAATGACTACTAAAGCGGTAAGGGATTTTCGTCTCACTTTTTACTTTTGTGAGACACATTCCATATTCACCACCAATTTCTTTTATGTGTTGTATAGAATTCCCATTAATGTATTTTATGATTATTATACATAATATTATTTAGATTTAAATAAACATTTTATTATCTTTCTTTAATGGGTTCTACGGTTCGAAATTTAACAAACATGAAAGGTATTGTGGTCGAAAATATTCTTTTTTAAGACATTTGATTTTGTTATACACCTATATTCTTGTATGAGGTTTATATAAATCCCATATGATATATAATATAGTGAAATTATTTATAATCATGATGTTTAATGTTTCATTTAATTATATTACTTTGTGGGGATTTTGTTTCAATGTTACTAAAGTGTCAATGATTTTATCTTACAATATCACCACTTATCGAGATTGTTTATGATTTTGTTTGTAATAAAAAAATACTAGGATAAATACCAGAATAAACTCAATAATTTTATTCTATACTGTTTATTTCATGAAAATAATTTTTTTCCATTCATTCTAGTCTATTTATATTCTCTAAAGTTTGAAATATTTTTTTGAAGAAAAATCATTTTTCTGTTGAAAATACATTTTTCACCTAAAACCATGTTTTCTAAAAATGATTAAAAAAACGTTTTTAACATTTTTAAATTTATTTTTTAGATAATTTTTTACATTTTTTTGTGTTTATTATATTTTTTTATGAAATAAACCATCATTTCATTTTCCAAACAATTCATGTTTATATTTTACTAAAAATGTGAATAAAATATTCAGCATGAAATAATTTCTTACCGTCATGAGCATTTAATGATTTCAAGATTCCATTACCAATTTTGCAGTACCCCCGGTTTCTGGTAGGTAACCGTTGTTTTATAATTTTTAAGTACATTAAGCATATAAAAAATGGTTGGGAATTTTTGGAGACTTTTAAACTGTTAAAGGGAAAGAAGTGGTGACGCATGAGCATCGCACGGGTTGCCCAAATAGTGTGGAAGTCATGCAGGTGGTGGTCACTTTGGATAGAGGAGACCACAGAGTGTGCACACAGTTTGGGAAAACCATGCGAGGAGGCCGTGTGGAGCACCCCTTCAAAGTAGTGACTACCACACAGTTGGCACACTATTTGACTAATCGTGAGGACTAACTGTGCGTGAAGTCAACTTAGATCCTATTTTTAAGGATCTAATAATTTTTATCTTTAAACCCACTAGTTTTTTCTCTTAGACAACCCTAACATGGGAATTCTCTCTGGTGATGGTGGGAGAACACTTACCAGGAGTTTTGGAAGAAATCTGGAGGTTTTCCTTGGCGTTTAGAGGCCGGTTGATCGAGGTAAGTCACGTTTCCTTTAGCTTTCTTAGATCTCATTCTTCCCTCTTTATGGATCCTTATATCTACGCCTAATATGGGTATATCTAAGGTATTGGATGACTTTTATGTCGGGTTTTGGTTTTGTTGGTACTAGGGGAATAAATGTAAGGAGGTTTCGAGGAGTATTGGACTCAGTTTTGTTGGCTTTCTTCGCCTCTTGGTTGGTTTCACCTAATTTGTTGATGCAGGTGGCTTCAATCCCGATTACTCTTTCTTATAACTTGAAGTCTTAGTTTCAAATTGTTTTCCATGATTGAAGTGGTTTGTTTATCTGCTATGAAGGAATGGTTAAAACCACTTTTATGTAATGGGTGATGGAAATTGTGTGTTTTTGGAAAGTGTTTATTGAAGTGAATTTAAAATGGTGATTTTAAACTAGTTATAGTTTTTCTGCTTAAAAGAAATGGTTTTCAATAAAATGTTTGATGCTTTATTGAACGGTTTTGAACACACTTGGTTTTGGTGTGGATTTCCATGGGTTGTGGTGTGTGTTAATATGCATTGGGATGGATAAGGGTGAGAAGTACCCCCATCAAAAGGTTGGGAAGGATAAGGGAGAGAAGTATCCCCATCAAAAGGGACGAATAAGGGCGTGAAGTACCCCCGTCAAGGTAGTCCACTAAGTGATGGCTTAGAGGAAGGATAACTCACCACTCACAAGTATAGGGTGGTCCAGGTTTCATGCATGGTTGGTTGTGTGGATTTGTGAAATGGAATGAATGCGCCACAATGGAAATGAGAATTTGATTGGAAACATTGCATGGTTGCTTTTCTTGAGAATGATGGTTTTTTTTTGGAAATGGTTTTGGCATGGAACTTGTTATATTGTGAACTGTTTTGAACTTGTTTTATATAAATTGTTTTATATAAATGTTCTAACTTGTTTTATCCTAGAGGCATGGGTTGGGAATCCATCGGGAAAAAGCTAATGAGTTTCATTACTCACCCCTTCTTTGGCACGTTGGTGCTTTTGCAGATGTCGTATATGGGGATGTTGGAAAAGTTAAAGTTTCAAATGTTTATAACACTACATCATTATACTTAGACCGGTTCATGATTTTGGAGCTTGGGGATTGTGGAGCATGGAGTTGGGTTATTGTCGTGTAGTCTTTTAGTTTGTCTTTCTACAGTTTACTCTGATTTAGTGTTGGTTTCCGCTGTGGTACTCTTGGTTGGTGTATGATAAAATAAATGGTTGAGTTGTCTTAGCTTTTATCATGCATCATTTAGTTGATTAGTTTGGTTATTGTTGTTGGTTCTATGGTATGTTCTAAAAGGGTAAATTGTCCCCCACTTGTATTTAAACCCTTCGGCATTTATTTCCAGCTGTTGGCACCTTGCCGATTTCGCTTAAGGCCTAGTAGTGACTCGTTGTACTCTCAAGCCAATATGGATAAGATGGTCATTACAAATGGTATCATTTTGATCGGTCCTTGTGGTATAAATGCAATCATCTTGTTTCTTTCTTTGTGGAACAAGTATTCATCTGTTGTTTTTGGTCTTGGCATTGAATTCTTACATATCTATTCCTTGGGAGGTCATATTATGAAGGACTAGGATTGCCGGAACTTGGAATGTAGAGCATAAAAAGATGTAGCTAACCTTTTTATGCTGAACATCATGTTACCAGAGAGTTGGGTACATAAGTGTTTTGGAAACACCTATAGGATAACAAATCTCATTTTCATGGGTTTAGCCAATGAGCTGAGCATGGAATGCATTAGAGGAATGACTTCCCATTAGGAGTGCATAAATCATTTTGAGATATGGATTATGGTTTGATGCAAAAGCGTGATTTTTGAAAATTTTAAACTTGTTTTCAAATGAATGATTTTGAAAAGAGAATGGTTGATGTATTTTTAAAGTAGATTTATTTTCAAAAGAATGAAAATATTTTTTTAAGAATGAGAAAATGTGGAAAATCTTGTTGGTTTGAAATCAATATTGTGATAGTAATGTGATAGAAATTGAAATGCTAAGACTTCAGTTTCTAGGAAGTGAGACTAATGGCGTGCATTATTTGTATAGAAAATGGCGCCTGTTAGGCATCGTAGAAACCAAACGAAAGAGGCTGTGGAAAATGTGGTCACACCTAAGCCACAAGTGAACCAGCAGCTAGTCCAAAGTATAGTTCAAGCATTTCAGGCTGTGGACACAGGGAATCAGAGGGATGAGTCAAGGCATGTAGACCATTCTGTCCAGTTCCAGAAGTAGAATCCACCCATATTTCAGGGTGATTCGGAACTGGAAAGGGAGGAGGTGTGGTTGAGTAGGATGAATTGTATCTTTGATTTCATCGGCACACCAGCAGAACTAAAAGTAATGTTTGTGACATATATTCTGGAGGATTTTACCCGACAGTGGTGGGAGCTAGTGGTGCAGGCTAAGGTGGATCATGGACTTGGGTGGGAGGGATTTGAGGAAATTTTTAATAAAAAATTCTATCCTCACACATTCAAGATCCAGAGGACGACATAATTTTTTCACCTGAAGTAAGAGAATCTCTCTATCACGGATTATGTGGCTAAATTCATGAATTTAGTGCATTTTGCACCGAAAGTTGTTGCAAGTGCATTGCTGAAGTCACACATCTTTGAATCAGGGTTGCGATAGGATATTCGCTCGAAGATAGTTGTGCTCTGTATTACGGATTATACGGAGATGGTAAAAAGATAAATAGTAGATGAAAGAGACGTCTTGGGAGTTTCTGGGAGGAGGAAGTATGATAATACCCATGGGAACAGGTGGGAACTATAATGCTGGGAACAAGCGAAAAAGGGACACCTACTTCCTAGGTGGGAGTGCGAATCCAAATTAGATGGCTGGATCGATGAATCTTCCTCCAAGACCCATGATGAAAGTGGGGTTTTTTCTAGGTCGATCGATTGATCACATGAAACGAGAATGTACAACACCACCGAGAGCACGCCACAATTTCAAAAATATGGGGCATCTTCAGCGGTATTGTCGCAGTGCTCCATGGTCGGGTGTTCATGACACTTCTCAGGTGTGGAAATCATCTTATGCTTTGATAGGGTGAGGACAGAAAAATCAGTCTCTCCAGAAGAACAAAGCTAGCTATGGTGATTCTAGAAATACCTTGACTCCTCAGGTAGGGAAATATCAACAAGGTAATAATGAGAAAGGTGCAACAACAAAGCAGTTGTATGGAGCAGAACAGGTGATTATTGATGACCAGTCTGTACCGTCTATGGTGAGAGGTACAATTCTTTTAAATTCTAACCTCGTGAAAGTGTTGTTCGATACTGGTGTATCACATTCATTTCATTCTTCTCGTATTGCTGATTTTCTGAACATAAAACATGAAATGATGCCTTCTCTGATAAAACATTATACTCATATCGGTGAAACAAAATGTAGAGCCATCGTGTGTAGAGAATGATCCATAACTATTGATAGAGTTGATCTAAATTGGGATTTCTATATGCTGTAGATTGATGTGTATGATATAATCCTGTGTATGGATTAGTTGACAGAGTTCATGACTCACATTGACTGTTATAGCAGAACAGTCAGTTTCGCGACTGAGGACGACAACAACCATCTCTTCAGAGGAGAGAGGATAGTAAAGAAAGAGGCAAAGATCATTTTGGCACCAATGGTGGGAATGATCTCTTACCAACTAGAAGCGTTGACTTTGGCATCAATGGAATAGTTTGAGAGAGATAGTTTTCCAGCTGTGGTGGATTAATTTCCAGATGTCTTTCCCAACAACTTCTCAGGGATACCACATTTAAGAGAAGTAGAGTTCATGATTGATCTTCTTCTGGGGATCAGTCCTATATCACTTCCATTTTATAGGATTACCCCAAATGGAGTTAATGTAATTTAAAGTGCAGTTGGAATAACTAGAAAAAAAGGTTTTATTCGGCCAAGCATGTCTCCGTGGGCAGCACCAGTTTTGTTTGTAAAGAAAGAAAATGGAACTTTAAGGATATGTGTGGATTATCATAAACATAACCAACTCACGATAAATAAAAATATCCAATTCCACACATTGATGACCTATTTGATCAATTGAGGGGAGATCAGTGGTTCTCTAATATTGACTTGCGGTCAAGATATCACCAGTTGCGAGTTCCAAAGGAGGATATTCCGAAGACAGTCTTCAGAAGCAGATTTGGCCACTATGAGTATGTAGTCATTCCTTTTGGTCATACAAATTCACCAGCAGTCTTTATGGCATTGATGAATCAGATATTTCAGCGATATCTAGATTCTTTTTTGTGGTGTTTTGGATGACAAATTGATGTATTCACGATCAAGGGCTGAGCATGAGAAACACTTGGCGATAGTGTTAGAAATTTTGAGAGACCATAAGTTGTCTGCCAAATTATTACAGTGCGATTTTTGGATACGAGAAGTACTCTTTCTGGGCCATGTTGTTTCTGAGAAAGGTGTTTCAGTATATCTAGAAAATATAGAAGCTGTTCTTTCTTGGAAACCACCGAAGAATGTCTCTGAAATTCAAAGTTTTCTTGGTCTAGCTGGTTATTAACGACCCATTGTGAATGACTTCTCACGACTAGCTTCGACTTTGACAGCATTGACAAAGAAGAACAGTGCATTTCAATGGATTGAGGAATGCCAAAGATATTTTCAAGATTTAAAAGTTTTCCTTACATCCTCACCCATCTTGATTTTGCTGGAAACAGGACAGGGGTATGTGGTGTATTGTGACACTTCAAGATCTGGGATGGGATGTGTTCTCATGAAAGGAGACCATGTTGTTTCTTATGGCTCAATACAGTTGAGAGTGAATGAAAAGAACTACCTAACACATGATTTGATGTTGGTTGCGGTCATCCATTCTTTGAAAACATAGAGACGTTATCTCTTTGGTGAGAAATTCACTATGTTTATGGATCATAAGAGTTTGAAGAAAATTTTCTCACAATGAGATTTGAATCTGAGGTAGAGGAGATGGATAGAGTATCTTCAAATGATATACATTGACTTGATATATACACCAAGTAAGGGAAATTTGGTGTCTGATGCTTTATGTAGAAAGTCGTATGCTCAGTTGGAGCCAGAAGCTTCAGATGAGTTGCAGTTGATGTCGGTCCGAGATAACATGTGTATGGAATGTGAAGACCAAGCTAATGTTGTGGTTTTCTTTCCAGTTGCACTTTTTCCTGATTTGGTGGAGATAGTAAAGGAGGCACAGACATCCGATGTATAATGTGTTGCAATGAGTTCAAAACTCAATGGCGGGGAGACCATTGAGGGATGAAAGCTCTATGGGAGTTCAGTTTTGCAGTTTCGAGATTGGATTGTTGTACCTTTAACTGCTCAGTAACAAATCCTTCATGCTTACCACCATTCAAGATGGAATGTTCATCCTAGAATACAGAAGATGTATAATGCGATAAAGTAACAATTTAGGTGGAGCGGCATGAAACGGAAGGTAGCTAAATTTGTTTCAAGGTGTTTAGCTTTTCCCCAAGTTAAAGAAGAACTTCAGCAACCAGTGGGTATGTTGCAGTCTCTACCAATTCTAGTGTGGAAATGGGAGCAGATCGCTATGGATTTCATTACAGGTCTCCCAATAAAGTTTCTGAACCATGATTCCATATGGGTGATTGTGTATTAGCTTACCAAGTCGGCCAATTTCATCCATATTCGTGAATCTAATATGGTGGGGGATCTGTCAAAATTCTATATCCAAGAAGTGGTAAAAAGACATGGCATACCAGTTTCAATCATGTCAGACAGAGATCCGAGGTTCACATCACGTTTCTGGCGATCCTTACAGAAAACCCATGGGAGCTCAGTTGAATATGAGTACGGCGTATCATCCTCAGGCGGATGGACAAACTGAAAGGATGATACAGATGTTGGAAGATATGTTTCGGGATTGTGTAATAGATTTTAGTGTCTTGTGGGAAGAGCACGTGCCTTTATTGGAGTTATCATATAACAAATGTTATCAGGCCTCGATACGCATGACTCCTTTTGTAGCATTGAATGGGCGCCCTTGTCATTCTCCACTATACTGGGTGGAAATAGGTGAGACTTCACTAGTTGGGATGAGCCTTTTCCAAGAAATAACGAAGAAGATTCTATTGATAAAAAAGAGGATGGAGATGGCACAAAGTCATCATAAATCTATGCAGATCATCCTTGAAGACCGTTGTCATTTGCGGTGAGTTATCATGTCTTTTTGAGAATCTCTCCAAGGCATGGATGTCGTCATTTTGGGATGTAGGGAAAATTATATCCTCGATATATAGGCCCTTTTGAGATACTAGAATGGATTGGTGAGGTGGTGTATCAGTTGTCATTACCACCACAATTCAGTGTAGTGCATAATGGGTTCCATAAATCTCAGTTGAAGAAGTTTCAGCCCGACCCTGACCATGTGATCTAATGGGATCACATTGACCTAGAGCCAGATGCTATGTTTGTACATATTCTGGTGCGGATTTTGGACAGGCATGATAAATTCTTTCATGGAAAAAGCATCGTTCTAGTGAGGATTTTGTGGCAACATGGTTAGATTCGGGAGGAGACTTGGGAACACAAGAAAGAAATGAAAGAGCAGTGGTCATAACTCTTTCAGGAAATCGATAATTTTCTACTTTCCAGGGACGGAAAGGCCAATGGTGGGGAGAATGTAGTACCCATGGTTTTTGGTAAGTAACCCTTGTTATATGATTTCTATGTACATGAAGAATATGAGAAAAGGATGGGAATGTTTGGAGACTTTTAAAGTGTTAAAGGTAAAAATGTTGTGATGCACAGGCTTCGCACGGGATGCCCAAACCGTGCGGAAGCCATGTAGGTGTTGGTCACATTGGACATAGGAGACCGCACGGTGTGTGTACGGTTTGGGAAAACTGTGAGAGGAGTCCGTCCAGAGCACCCCTTCGAAGTAGTGACTACCGCATGGTTAGCACACAATTTGACTAACCATGCAGACTAATCGTGCGCAAAGTCATCTTAGATCCTATTTTTACGGATCTAATCCATTTTATCTTGAAACCCACACGTTTTCCTCATAGACGGACCTAAATCGGGATTCCACTCTGGTGAAGGTGGGAGAACACTTACCCATCATTTTAGAAACGATCCGGACATTTGCCTTTGAGTTTAGAGGCCAGTTGATTGAGGTAAGTCTCGTTTCCTTTATCATTATTAGATCTCCTTCTTCCCTCTTGATGGATCCTTAGATCTACGCCCAAGGTGGGTAGATCTAAGGTAGTGGATGGATTTTAAGTTGGGTGTTGGTTGTTTTGGTACTAGGGGAATGGATCTAAGGAGTATTCAGGGAGTAGTTGACTCGGTTTTGTTGGCGTTCATCATCCGTTGGTTGGTTTCACCTAATTCGTTGAGGTTGGTGGCTTTACTCCTGATTCCTCTTTCGTAGAACTTTAAGGTTTAGTTTAAAATTGTTTTCCTTGAGTGAAATAGTTTGTTTATCTGCTGTGAAAGAATAGTTGAAACCTCTTTTATGTAACAGGTGATGGAAATTTTGTTTTTTTTTTGGAAAGTGTTTATTGAAGTGAATTTAAAATGGTGATTTTAAACTGGTTATATTTTTTCAGCTTGAAAGAAATGGTTTTCAATAAAAAGGTTTGATGCTTTATTGAAAGGTTTCAAACACAATTTGTTTTGGTATGGATTTTCATTGGTTGTGTTTTGTCTTCATATGCATTGGGATGGATAAGGGTGAGAAGTACCCCCATAAAAAGGTTGGGATGGATAAGGGCGAGAAGTACCCCCATCAAAAGGGATGGATAAGGGCGTGAAGTACCCCTGTCAAGGTAGTCCACTAAGTGATGGATTAGTGGATGGATAACTCACCACTCACGAGTATAGGGAGGTCCAAATTGCATGCATGGTTGGTTGTGTGGATTTTTGAAATGGAATGAATGTGCCAAAATGAAAATGGGAATTTGATTGGATACTTTTCTTAGTTGCTTTTATTGAGAAAGATGGTTTTTGATAGAAAATGGTTTTGGCATTGAACTTGTTATATTCTGAATAGTCTTGGAATTGTTTTATATAAATTTCTTTATATAAATGTGCTGACATGTTTTATCCTAGAGGCATGGGTTAGGAAGTCATCAAGTAAAACCTACTAAGTTTCATTACTCACCCCCTTCTTAGGCATGTTGGTTCTTTTGCAGATGTCATATACCGGGATGTTTGTAAAGGTAAATTTTCACATGCTTATAGCACTACTTCGTGATACTTGGGTCAGTTCGTGATGTTGGAGCTTGGAGCTTGTGGATCATGGAGTTGGGTTTTTGTCTTGTAGTTTTTTAGTTTGTCTTTCTCATGTTTACTCTGATTTAGTGTTGGTTTCCACTGTGGTACTCTTGGTTGGTTTATGATAAAATAAACGGTTGACTAGTCTTAGCATTTATCATGCATCATTTAGTTGATTATTTTGGTTAAGGTTTTTGATAATGTGGTATGTTCTAAAAGGGTAAATTGTCCCCCACTTGTTTTGAAACCCTTTGGCATTTATTTCCAGCCTTTGGCGCCTTGGGGATGTTGCTTAAGGCCTAGAAATGACCCATTGTACTATCAAGACAATAAGGATAAGCAGGTCATTACAAATTTTCCAGGTATTTTCAATGAAAAATATTTTCATAATGTTTTATATTTTAAAATGTTTTTTTTAATTTGGAAATGATATTATCCCTAATAAAAAACTAAAATTATCTTTAAATCGTACATTATAAGTATTCAATATTGTTTTAAAAGAATAAGATCTCAAAATTATGATATTTTTTAAAAAAATTGTTTTAAAAGAAATTATATTTCCATAATAATAATTACAATAGATCTATATTACAAAATCATTTTCCATCTATTATGAAATAATTTGATGTAACTTATTCTTTTTTGGGGATATGAATCGAGGATACCATGATACAATTCTCAATAAACTCGCATATTTCTCTACATGCCATGCAATTATGAAATGATTAAATAATTTTAAAGCCTTTACCTTTTACAAAGGTTATGACATGAATAAATTTTTATTATAACCATTTCATTTCATGGGTTATGATATCTTGAATGTTTTATGATCTTGTGAAAGGCATAAAAATGGTTTTCATTATGAGATATATGGGGCACATATCTCCCTCCAATGTATTGGGTAAATATTTATATCTACTATGATAGATAGAACTGGAATGTAGTGTGTACCTCGTTTAGTATGGGACTTTGTACACTATGATGGTTTTGGGAGATAACCATGAATACTATGATAGTTTGGGGATTAAACCCTTTATAGTATGACATCCTTGTAAATAATCCATGACTAATATGGAAATTATTTTCTATACTTATGTGTATGCCATAAATTTATGTCTTATGCCAATGTTATCCTCTTATGGCTCATGTTATTTGATTCTATTAATATTAATGGCATATGCACTACCAATATTTATTCCATGACTCAATATAATGATATTTGATATACAGGTTATTGTCTTCAAATGTTATGCTCATGTTATCATACCCTTATGTTCATGTTATGTTTATGTGTCTCCCTTATTTACCCTTAATCAACATATAAGCTCAAAATTTTAAATGTTTACTTTCCCTACTATATGATGAAATGTATTACATATGATATTTCAGATAAGGGTGATTGTTTTCAAGATCATATTCGGAGATGATGTAATTTACCTATGGACTAGATGTTTTTCTTTCCTTGTTTCCAAAGATATAAAAATCGTATGGTCCTTAAGAATGAGTCTATGTAATGTAATGAATATTCATAAAAATGATGAAATATCTATGTATAATAAGCCTAGTTAGTCATATGTACAATCTCTTACTCTTTCTCATAAATACATTTGATGATGTAGTGAGTTTGTAACAAGTTTCCTTTACCCATACATATCTATAATTTATTATTTAATCTATAAAATCCTTTAAAATAAATTTTTTATAAATATTATTTTTTACCTAAATGGTTTGGTTTTTTATCATATAGTGGATGTGTCATGAGATGATTTCATTACCTTAATTCCACTATAATAATGACTCTTTTAAATAATTATCTTTTTATTATGTTTCATAAATTCACTTCATCATTCAATAGTTTAAGATGATTTGTCTTATTTTTTCTTTTAGATTTCTCATATTGACTTCAAGAAAAAGTACTTTATGTTGATGGTATTTATCTCATCACTCACCGACGCCATTATTTACCCATATCATCATATTATCTTGTAATTATGATCTTCATTAATTGTATTAAGTTATTTTAAATAATTATCAAGATCATTTACTCTTTTTGATTTGATCTCTGATTATTCATTCTTGAAATTCAAGTATTCACTATGAGTTTATTCCAACGCATGAATCCACTATTCAATAATTTTTCTTTTCATGTATATATAATTAAATGTTTTTTAAAAATCTTATTAATATGGGGAATATTTTATAAAGAATCACAAAAATTACCCATTGTATTTTATATCTTCCATGAGTGTGCTATAGATTTTCAACTTCTTGAGCGATTATTTATCTGAATTATCTATCTCAATCTACATCAATGTTTTATATTTCTATATTTTCTTATTGGAAAAAATATATATATAAACTTATAAAGTTATATATTTTAAAAATAAATTATTTTAGATTATAAGTCATCATGTTATTCAATAGGAATACACTCTTCAATGGATGAACTAAATTCTTGATTAAGATATCGCTCAACAATTCTAGCAGATAAATTAACATTTTATGACCTTAAACTAGTTTTGAATCATATTTGTCATTTATTTCGAATGATAAATTTTTTATCCTTTATATTTTCTCTTTATACTATTCTTCTTGATTTTTAGAGAAACCTCCATCCCAATTTTGAGAGAAAACTAACAATATTTTTCAAATATACAAATCATATTTGATATATAAAAAATACTAAAAGATAGATCAAATCAAAGATAGAATATAATCTCCAGTTCCACATGTAATTCCAAATATAATCATTTAGTCACACTGAGGGGGGGGGGGGTGAATATATGTGAACTATTTTTTACTAAATTATTTTTTCTTTACTTTTTTAAACTGTATGCACTTTATAGGATGAATGGATCCACTATAAACAATGAAACACAAACAAAATGCATGAATTAAATAAATAAAAAACGATAATAGAACATAATATTTATATATTGTTTTCTCTCGATATTGGTGACCATGTCCTTTATATGTTTTGTTCGAGTTTAAGACATTAGTGATTCACTTATATAATAAATTTAATACACATGGGTATGGTATCATCCTTAACCCCAGATGTTATCTCCCAAAAAACCATTACTATCTACTGTTAGGATTTTTACATACACTCCAAATAACATACAATGGTCCTACTCTAACTCTAATGAATAGGATCTTGTTCATTACTCAAGGATTTCATAATATCATTATGATAAGATCTTCTTCCTCAAACTGAGGACTTTCAACAACTAATGGATGTTCAGAAAATGTATATGTTAGTAAACCTATTCTCAATATTCCAAATGATCAGTGCAAAGATTGTATAAGGATACTCCCTAATATAATCATACTACACAGTACATAATTTCAATATCAAGTATATATTTAGTATAAAAAAATTAATGATTGGCACTTTGTCCATCATTAAGAACTATCAATATGTGAATGAAATACAAGAACTCGCCATTTTCATCCTTTTCAATCTTCTTTGTTCCTTTTGAGAAATTTCAATAAGTATTAGCTACTCAATATTAAGAAAATTAAATGATCAATAGATAATACAATTTCTTCAACAAGTAGATATCTCCATGTTTTTCTATTATTCTTTCTTTTATCCTTCAATAATAATAAAAATATTCAGAGAGAGTGACTGTTAATTTTACTTTTTGATCATCATCTATTCTCTATATTCTTATATTTATATACATAAAATCATTGCATGGATATAATTTCAATAATATTAATATTAAAACACCATACTACTCAAAATCATGATATTCTCATTTAATGTTTTTTTATAATATTGAAAAAAAATTCACTTGTTTCGATATCCATATATGGAATTCAAATATTCAAATTTTATTATCCCATAATTATCAAATAGATATATAGTAAAATGTTTTATTTTATTCTAATAAAATAAACTTTATTAACTTAATTATTTATCTATAATTCATAGTATTTTATTTCCATTATTCTTCTATAAAATCTATGATTTCTTAATCCATGTCTACATGAACGCATGTAACAAACTATTGTAGTGTGAAAGTTAAAATCACGACACAAACTTATTATCTATCGCATTATAGAAATATTTTTCTTAAATCATTGTATTATTTCTATTAACAAATCATTATTTTCTATGACCTTTAAAAAAACATCAGCATCTTCATATTTAATTCTCCTTTCATAAAACATTTGAAATCCAATATTTTTGATTATGATAAAAAATTTATTTTATAAATAGATAAATATTAAATGAGATCATATTTATCTTAAATATCACTTGAAAATATCTTCTATAAACTCTAATGAACCTTCAATATTATAATAAACTTCAAATTAATCATTTTCAACTCTGGATCTTCTGGAATTTATCTTATATAGCCGTTGAATAATATTGATATTGGTCTATTTTTTAAAAACCTAATATTATATATCAATTTTTACATAAAATATTGGTATTATATATCTTTTAATCTTTTTAAAATAATCAAATGTAGCTTTGGATCTTCTAGATATAATCTTACAAAGAATAGGAATAACCAAAATTAATCATCTTCAAGTCCCGATTAATCTTATACAAGTGTTTTATCTTCTATAATTTCTATAAATAATCATTTAGGATTCCAATGTTATTTTTCCACAACCTTGACTATTACAAATATAATAATATATATCCTTTAAAATTATGAATTTAGTCTTTAATATTAGGAGTTTATTCTGATATATCTTCTTTAATTCCATATTTAATCTTACATAGCTAAATAATTCCTTGGTTACTCATACATGACTCAAATATAATCTTACTAAAGGGATGTTCCATTGATATATACACATTTCAGGTATTTTAATCATACATTGATATTGGAAAATATATTTTACTGATTAAATTTTAAAAAATTTAACATAATAAAACTCCAAAAATTTCCACCATTTTATCTTATTTCAAAACTTCTTCATCCAACTTAATTCATCTAAAAATAATTGGAATGATTTAATATAATTATAAAACCATAATAAAAATATTTATCACATTTTAAATATAATTTTTGGAATTTATAAATTCAAAAATCATCAAACCTCCATCAAAATTCATTTTTAATAATAATGAAATAATTAATCATGAGTAATTATAGTGATTGTGTCAACACAACTTCATCATATAAAATCATCCATGTGCCAGTTCTATTTAGTACAAATTTATTCATTCCAAAATAATTGATGGATACTCACCTTCAAAATCATAGATATATTTTCCAGACTCATAATATTACTCTAAAACACATCAATATAATTTAGTAAACAATTATTTATATAACCATCAACACATGTATTTTTATTTAAACTGAGAAAAACCAACAATCATTACATGTTCAGAATTATTCATTGTGTTTGTATATCATAAAACTACCAGTAATAATATATAAATCTTATTATCCCATTATATGTGTTAGTATATAAATTTATTCATTTATTTGGTTCATCATTAACACCCAACACATATTATAATCCTGATATATTGATAGAAAATACAATCATCATCACAATCAATTGGACTCTCCATCTTTTTTCAATACTGGAATGGGATGATTCCCCGGTAATTTGAACACACATGATGGAGAATAATCCTTCTCCACTCACAATAATAAAGAAATAATGATTTATCACTATATCATAACATAGAGGTGAATGAGGCATCACAAATAAATTTGTTAAGGAAAAAAATACATTATGATACACTGACAGGGTGAATGATGTATCTCCATGTGAATTATGTATCACAATAAAATAACATGGATAATGATGTATAATTAAATGAAATATGTTTCACTATAATATAACTTGGAAACTGAAGTATCACTGGTCGAAAAATTCATCACCCATAGAAAAACATTTATATGTGTGTAAGGAATTGGAATGTTTCTTGGAATATTTTCAATGGTAGGTGCTCAGATGGAGCAAATTTTTTTATCCTAGTGAACCATGTATTGATATAAAAATATATAAAATATTTTAAAGTCACATGTATGTAGTTTTCCGAAAATATTAGAATAAATTTAGGAAATATTCTCATAATGTAAATCTAATACTATGGTTGATTTCGGAACATTGGTTTTACCCTAGTCACGACATATAGTTGGTTAGTGGTAGATGTCTGGATAAGACAATCATTGGTGGATGAGTCTAATAAAATAAATAAATAAATTATTTATTTATTTTAATAAATTAACTAATAAAATAATATTTGAAAAATATTCTATATAAATACTCTATGGTTAGCTGTACAACCCTCAGATAATTGAGAGGTGCTTTGAGAATTATTTATTGGAGGATCGATATCTAAGGATGATAGATGATTAGATCGACGTGGATCAAGAGGTAGTGATCACAAAAACTATTTTCCTTTACTGGTGAACATATATTCACTAATGATTACCTTTGTTTTTTTATTTTCCCCCATGTTTATTCACATTATTCATCATTGGCCAACATGGTTGTGGATAAACTTTTATAGGGAGTGTTCAAGCATGATCAAAACCAATAATTAATGATGGTTGTGAAAAAAAAGAGTGGGATAGTTATTTTTAAGAGGATCTTGTTGGATTCATGGTTGCAAAATATGAAGAAGGAGATCGAGACTAGGTTTGGATCGAAATTAATGGGTGGTGTGATGAGTAGTGGAGAAGGTTACAATCAACTGGATAGATTCTAATTTCCTACCATCCGTTTCTAGAAAAATTAATGTTGGATTCATTACCTTCAATTTTAGTGAATCTTAGATAGTTAACTGGTAGAAATAACAAGTGAGTGAGGATATAGAAAATCTCATGAAGAACTGAGTCTTTATGTGAGAAATTTAACAAAAAAATAAGTAGTATTAATAACAAATTCCATGTAGTCCCTTAATAGTGGATGGGTTTCCATAGGGAGATAAGTATCACACACCATGTGTATGGTCCACATGTCATGTACACCTTAGCTGTCTAGATCAGCATGTACAATGAGAACACACCTAGGTAGCCATGTGGTGTTACACCCTGTGTCCCCAAGTCAAACTTCGTGTAACCCATATAAAATATATTGGAGTATATATAGAGTACCCACCTAAGAGGCCATGTGACCCATACATGCTGTGTAGAACAAACATGATTAAAAAATATGGCCTTAAACATTGGAATGGTCTGATGTATGTGCATGGAAGGAAGAGCATAATCATCCCACAGGTGGATGGGATACACCAAGTTACACCTATATATTTCATGTATTATTACATTAATTCCCAATGCATCTCTAATTTAGAAAAAAAACATGATATGATGTGGGGTCACAAACCATGTTGACCCCCATACACACCTTATATTCTCTCTACAATCATCTTCAACTTGTATTTCCACAATTTAGAATCAAATATTATTAGGTAATTAGAATATACATAATTTTTTTCCATGTAGAATGCAATAGTGGCCTTCATCCTAGAATATGAGATTTGGAAAAAGGTGTTTCTATAATAACACTTTTTTAGGTAACACTTGGCAATAACAGTGATCAATAGAGGATCATATTAGAATTTTCCAATTTAGTACTCCCCAATCACACCGGGGTGTGGGTTCCCCATACTCTTCATATAGGTAGAGATGAACCCCCCTATAATGGGGGTGATTCTTCTATCTACATAGTTTTACTTCCCTGCCTTCAAGCACTATCGTTGATCGTGTTCTCCATGGGTGTTGTGGTTCCCTCAGATTCGGAGTAAAATAGAGAGGAGTCGGACACTCCACACAATTATTTTCAAGGTTTTGTTGGACAAATGGTTCAAATTTCAGGCTCCCTCAGCTATGATGTATAGTAGTGTGGTATATTACCCTCCACACTGATTCTTATGAGGCTACACATGATGTTGGGTATTGTAGATGGAAGTTTAGATCTTTTGGAATACTCATCATTCTTTTCTTGGTTGTAGTGATAAAAATGAACTTTTTGTCTCATTTAGGAAACATGTTAAGAATATATAGATTTTTATGTTAATTGTATCAATTTCTAATTGACATTATTTTGTTGGTTAGATTCAATTAATATTTATTATTCTCAGACTCTAGTAGTGGGATTTAGTGTTTCCTAAGGGTTATGTATATACTCACCCATGCATGGGATTATTCATTACATGTCCAACGTTCTGAAGAGAAATAAAAAATAAACAATGAATTTGGTAGATATTTGGGATACTTTGGAGCTTTGCCTATGTATGGTGTCCAGAGTTGGATATTTGGTGCTATGGTATCCCAGTTTTACATTATTCTAGTAATTATCAGGTTGGGGAATCATTTATGCTTGGGAATATATTTTTCCCCTTTTTAAAATTGATTACGACTTCTATTCTCTTAGGTATTACATAGAGGTTATTGAATAAATTATTTTACTCTAAAGGATACAATATTAAATGTATGTACATACAAATTTTTTCTTGGATATGGTTGGGTGTGTTCATATAGATACATTAGAAAAAGGCCTCCCATTAATCTTATTCCTTCAGGATGATAATCTCCATCCCCTAACTAATGAGATATGGGACTAGGATACGAAAACTCACCCTTCCATTGGATAGGTTGTCCTTATTGGTTCAGGTCATTATAGAGTGGTAACAAAGAAGTTAATCCTTGGGTTAGTAGTTGGGTTTTTCCAATGATAAGGATTGGATTGGGAATTAGGGAAATGGTTTCAAAGTGTCTTCAGTTTGGATTTCATGAAATGGATCCTGGTGTTAGTGTGGAAGCTGACTTATCCATACCCTATGACTCTAAAAACTTACATTAAAACTCATTATACTAACACATAGACTAAAGTGAACCAATATTAAATGCATAATATATGATTGAGAACTTTGAGTATCATTCCTCATTAATATTCCTAGACATTCTCTTTGATCATGGTACATGTTGATAAAATTTGAGGTGTCTCTACGACGACAAAAAACTAGGATTTAGAGACTATGTCATGAATATGACTAGTTGAGTGATGAGGTCATATTTTGGGCACCCTTTAATGATGTGTTTTCACATTGAAGGCACTAAGAAGTGCTACCACCAATTGAGAAACACATAGACCCAACTTCAGTGATCTAGGTGGATAATCATATAGATATTGAGTAGTGTATGGATCCATTGGGATAAAATGATGGTACTCATGAGTTTTTCACATTTCTCATATTCATATGACAAAATGATGATGTTTTGTGATGCTCCAAAACCTCATTAAGAGGATTATTTTCTTGAGATGATGTTATGTATTTTCCTTCTTGTGTGGACCCTGACCAATTAGATTGTCTTGATGGAAACTAATATTATTTATGATTAGTGTTGGATTTAGAGGTATTAGAAGATGTCACACCAGTGTTATGTGAATATTATGGGTTTTTCGAGAAATATATTTACCATGATTATTGTGAGTGATTCCACTTTATCAGGTTGTAGAGGAATGTCATAATACTATAGTGTGAATCTTGTAATCGGATGAGACTGCTTTTGATGGTGGTCTTGGTAGAGAAAAATATCTCTAGTGATGTGAGGAATCAGTAAAGACTTACCTTAAATATATTCAACATGGCTTCAAGAATGTTGGGAATTGGGGAAATTCATCAACAAATATGTTTCCTTATGATGCGATTTAAAACTGCTCTGTTGAGTCAATTATACCAAAAGAGGATAGTGTCGAGGTGTGGAATATGAGTTCCATTTAATTGTATGTTTGAGGTCACTTTTATGTGCTAAGGAATATGTGTGAGTCATGGTTTTAGTGAACAGGTGGGTAAGGGAAATGATGATATTTATGCTAAATTGGATTCTATCCTAGAGGCTTCAGTGTGGTTTGAGGTATGACATATGTCTTCACTGGCTTAGCTGTATATTTAATAAAGAGTCATGGTCTAATTTTCCTTGAGTGTATCCCCTATTCGAGGATTTGTGATACCAGTGGAGTATTATTACTAACCAATATGTTTGTAGGGTCCTATAGATAGGATCAATGGTTATAAAATCCTTTCGATAGTGTGACCCAAATCATGAGGGGATCACTACTATAACATGGCCTTATATGCACGGTTTAGGAAATTACCATGGTTATATGGATTTTTTAGAACCTATACGAATTCTTCTGGTAAAACATAGTTATAAGTTTTTTCCACACCTATACCAATGGTTTTCACGAAATCAAGGGTATAGGTCTGGGCTAGAAACCTGTAGCAATAGTTATGACAAACCGTGGGTACTGTTTTCCGGAGTGATCATGGGGATTTTGTTTTTCTGCGGGAAAAAAATTTATTTGGCGGGGACACTTATACCCATTATTTATCTCTCTATATCCATGCTTTATATAAATATTTATATATATATATAAACACTCATAAGAAATGTCAGGGAAGTGGTTAGGTGTATTGTTTTTTATGAATATGTCACGTTATTGAATCTTGTGACCACCTATTTTTTTAAAATTTTACCCACGATTTTAAAAATATGGGTATAGGGTTATCAAACATTGGAAAATACATATACCCATGATTTGAAAATGTGGTTGTATAATTTTCAATCTGTGGGTATAAATTAGACTTATACTGACGGCTAATTTTCCGATAGTTCGCAAAACTGTGGGTATAGGGCCATTTTTTAGTAGTGGAGAGAGAGAGGGCCTCATATGGAATACTCATATAGTGACAGATAGACTATATGATGGTTTCCTTTATGTGGACTAGTTTTTTACTGTCCAGGATTAAATGAATGTCACTGGTGAGGTTTATGGTGTACCTAAGATGGTGGTACGTACTTGTAATTATTTAGTGATAAGGAGTCATTGTATGAGAAGGATGAGCTCATGTTTAGGGGGATATGAAAATTTCCATAACAATTGGCTAGTATAACCCTTATAGTAGTGGATGTTATGAGAATTCAATTCCCAAGATCTGGGAGAGTTCCGAGGATGTCTTCCCTAAAACAGTTTCCCATTTACCACTACATTTAGAGTCTGTTTGCATCATGAAATTACTCCGTGGATAAGCTTATATATGTGATAGCCAATCAGATGACCTTATGTAGCTATGCGAGATAGAGGTTTAGTTGGAGGAGTCTACATAGTAGGGGTTTCTTAAGACCCATTATGTTTTCTTAGACAAACATATGTTATTCACCAAAGATGTGGATGAGATCTTGAAGCTAGTTTTGGATTGATATAACCCAAGATGAGTGACTATTAGGGAGGAGTATCCAACCCTAATAATCAATGAATTATTCAACCAATGGTAAGGGGATAAATGGTTCTTTACATTTAACCTTAGGAAATTCTGTCAGAAGTCTTAGTTCAAGAGTATGATGTACTGAAAAAGGATTATCATAGCCACTATGGTTTATTTTATTTCAGGGTGATATGATTTAGCTTGTTGAACACCCAATAGAGTTCATGAGACTTATGAATCAGATCCTCAACCCTTCTTGGATATGTTTTTGGTAGTCCTATATGACGGAACCCTCATGTACCTAGCATCAGAGGTGGAGCAAAAAATACAGTTTTAGATAGTATGGGACACACTCCAAGAGTGCCATATTTATGGGAATCTCCCATGTATATGGTATTTGATTCAGTAGGTCCACTTCTTTTGATATGTCTTCTCATATATGGGAGAGAAATTGAACCCAATAAAGGTTGATGTAGTGATATCTAGAGAGCCACCCATGAGTTTTGTATTGGTAGGATATGCTTATAGTTAAGTTTTCCGTCCACTATTGTAGATCATGGGGATAGATAAGTCCACCTCTTCATAGTTAACCGCAATGGGAGAGGGTGGTGTAATCTACCTATAGTCAAGGGTTATAACCCAGAGATTGTAAAAATTGTTATGGAAGCACATCATATATATATTGACTATGAGATCTTTCCTAACCAAATATCAACCTAGAATCTTTCTAATCGATTTTATGATGGTGGGGACCACATCATCATTGTTTTAGGGATGCACGGTTCCACCGGTCGTCTTATAATAAGAGGTGATAATGTGGTTTAATTAACATAGTAATACACCTAAAAGAGATGTGGTTTTTCCAATATCATTTTCCATTGGGTTGGAGGCCAACAATGTTATATCTTGTTAATGAGTTTATCTCTATAGGTCTCACATACCTATAGGGGGAGGCTAAGGAACAAATATGGTTGTGAAATTTGGATGGTATCTTTGTATTTTTTTGTGATGTGTGATTCCAAAACTAGTGAGGGTTTAAGAAGATATCTAAGTGATCTTGGACTAGATTTCTATGTTATGCTACTTCCTAAATATCAAAGATCAGATTTCATTAGAGGGTGGGTTTTCCAAATCACATAAGGTAGTCTGGATTCAAGGAATCCCTTAAATGATCACTTCATAATGTGATTCTCACTTCAATTTATGATTATGTAGAGGATACATGACGACTTTTGGACTCTGTTACACTTGATCATAATGTTATTACCAAATATTTTTGTCCTTGTAAAACAAATAGTTTTTTTATAAGTAACATGATTTTGGTTTTCATGTTAGTTATGATCTGTAGTTGGGTCTATCACCTACCATTGGTGGAGTTTGTGTATAATGATTGTTACCACTCCACCATCAGTGAAACATCATTTCAGGATGCATAGCAGATACATGGAGGGTCACTACTATTCTGGTTAGGACCAATGAATGACAGTGATTATGGGAATATAGTTGGCGATAGAAATGGTTCTGAGATGTAAATTCCACATAGGGGTGGATGAGGACTACTCATAAACATTAGGGATCCCTTCAGGATAGATTTTGGTGTCCTTTTGAGTTTTATAAAGGAAACTTGTCTTCTAATAGATCTCATGTCATAAAGGATCACGTTGATTTACATTGTAAAATAAGATATCACTAAGGATCATAGGACCTTTCTTCATTTTTTGTTTCAAGATAGTGTGGTGGAGTAATACATGACAATATAACTTTAGTTAGACTAGGTTCTTGGTGTCTTCCATGTGTAACTACTGAGGAGACATGTGTATGACTAATTCCATGATTTTCACCATGATGAGTTGAACTTGAGTGTGGAGTTTCCTTATTGAGGTACCTTGTGAATTTTGAGAACTAACCAAATAATACCCTTCATCAGTGACTGATTCATTTTGTCACATCTTTTTTATAGCATAGATTCCCTATAGAAAGCTCCCTATAATATGAAACCAAGTCAAGAGATGAATATCCTTACTTAAGAGTAGCGTTTTCTTTTTATGATAAAAAATGAAGGGTGAGGAGAGTCAATTTTTTCTTTTATAAGGATTTGGAATATTTATAGGGATATTTTTGGAGACTGATGATTAGATGACCTGATATTTTGTGGCCCAGTGAGCCTGATATTAATATTATACTAACATTGAATATTTTAATATAATGAACAAGTAGTATTCATAAAATAGTGGAATAGATTCCGAATTGATTAATTGATTAGAAATTTGAGACCATGGTTGATTCCATAATACATGGTGTACTGTAGGTGCATCCTGTGGTTAGTCAGCAGTAGAAATTTGATTGAGGCAGTCGTTAGAAGGCATGTCTAATAATGAAAATAAATAATTTATTTTTTTATTTTATTAAATGGCCTAATAAAACACTCTTTAAATACTACTATATTAAAATTTCTAGGGCTAAATATAGAATATCGGAATACTTGATAAAATAATTGAGTGATCTATATTGGTGTATCAAGATATGACGACGATAGACGATGAAATCGAGTGGTAGTGAACAAATCATGTCTTCTCCTTCACTGGAAAAAATTTCTTCACCAATGATTGATCCGAATCGAGGTCAGGCTCTTCAATAGTCACTTCCAAATTTTTAAATAAAATATAAATAAATGGTTTTAAAATGATTGTTCTCCTATAATTTTTTTCAAAACTTTTGAAGAGACAAATTTATATAAACAGAATTTTTTTGGAATTTATTTATTATTCCATGTTATCACCAATGATCATGAACTTGTTGATTGTTGATCAGGGTCATGTCAACAAATTATGAAAATCAGATTTATTCTTTTTCATTCCCCCCAACATTCTTATTTTTCATTATTGTTGGCCCATGGGTGTGGGGTTTGACTTTTACAAGGTGGGTTCGAATGTTATCAAACCCCAAAATTTGTGGTTATTGTTTGAAAATCAAGTGGGATGGTGATTTTTGTGTGGATCGGGATTGATTTATCGACAAGGGAGAGGGAGATTTGGATCGTAGTTGGGTTTCCTTGACAAAAATGGGAGGTGTGATGGGTCGTGTAAAATGAATTGTGATGATGTCCATATTCATATTTTAAGGCATAAAAGTCTAGTAAATAAATGAACCACATCGGTATCTTTTATTTCAATGGATCCTACATTTTCAACAGGTAGAAATTGTGGGGGTGAGTCAAAATATAGAAAACCACATGAATAATAGATTATTTAGGTTAAAAACTAAACTAAATGGGATGTATTATGGAGAACACAAATCTTACATTCCCTTGAGAGAAATGAATAGGGTTTCCATAGAGAGATAAGTATCACACACCATGTGGATGGTACACACACCGCGTAATCCTTATCTACCCAGATCAACATGTATATGGAGTACACACCCATGTAGCTATGTGCTATTACAGGTAGTATGATCCAAGTCACAGACTGTGTAACACAAGGAGGATGGCATAGATTTTATAGGTATTACACACCCAAGAGGTCATATGGCCCCAATATGACATGTATATCATAGAAAATGACATGAAAAATTGAAAGGAAAACTTATCATGACACTGTACATAAGCATAATCCAATATACACGGTCACAACCGGAGGAGAATGGGAATATCCTAGGTTGTCAGAACATGCCATGTACCACCTACACATGCCATGTATTATGACATGACTACCCAAGGCATGTCCAAAGGAGAACATGGATAGACAATGAGGTGGGGTCACACACTATATGAACCCACCAAAAATACCATATATTATTTACAAAACTTATTACTCTTGTTTTTACATTCTTTAGAGTTGGATTTTTTCCATTGATAGCCTATCCTAAGTATTTCTCCACATAGAATGTGATGGTGGACTGTTTTGTGGAATATGAGATACAATGTGAGGTGTTCCGAGCATGATTCTTCTTTAGGTGATGCTTGGAAATGGAAGTAATCAGGGTAGGATCATTAGAGTGTTTTTATGGTTATTACTACAGTATGTCACTCTGGTAAGAGTTCCATATATTATTTATATAGATAGATATAGTACTCCACAACCCATAGTGTGGGTCCTATATCTATTGAGTGGTACTCCACAACATCGAGATTTGGTGGTTAGAGGGTCATCCACGGTTGTTGTGACTCCCATAGATGTGGAGCATAATAGGGAGGAGTGGGCCCCTCTACACATATTATAGCGAGGTTACCATAGATTCATATTTTAGAGCTAAGGATCCCTTAACTACAGATCATAGTAGCATGATGTGGGCCCCTCCGCAGAGATTCATATATAGTTTCACGTAATATTGGGAATCAGAGTTGGTCATTTAGAGATACATGCATAATCATCATTCTTAGCTAGGCTTTGGAGATGGAGATATCCCTTATCTCCCATTTGGGATTATTTTTCTCAGAATATATGGGTGTTTGTAGTGGTTGTCTCTGTTTCTAATTGACATGGCTTCATTAGGTTGAGATGACTGTTGTTTTATCTTTCTCTTTCTCCTATTATGGTTTTTTGGGAGTCCTAATGGGTATGTATACACACACCACTTTATTGACATTACCTACACGTGTCATGTCTTATGCATACAAAAAACAGATCAATAGTGAATTTTTGGTATCTTTGGGGTACTTGTGTGAATTCAACATATACGGTTGTCAGACATGGAGATTAGGTGATGTGATCTCCCAAATTTAATTTATTCTTATTTTTTTTTTCAGGATGGGGCTCCATTTTTAATCAGTCATGTATTTTTTCCCTTTTACTTTGGTTATTAATATCATAATCTAATGTATTACCTAGAATTTATTGAATGTTTAGTTTTACTCTATATGATACAGTCTCTAATTTATAAACCACTGCACTTCTGCAGGGAGATGGTTGGGTGTGTACATACAGATATATTTAAAAATGGCCTCCCAATTTTGTTATTCCGTATCTAAACCTATCACTAGACCCTACGCAATTAGAGGTGGAGTTGGTGTGGTGATGGATTAACCTTCTTTCATATAGCTCGGCCCTAGTGGGTCAGGTCATTACATCACCCATTATGAATAGCAGTGAAAGTTGAATCATCGAGTGACCAATATATCACCAATGAACAATGATGGCGAAATTAGTTTTACTAGTTGATTATTATGACCCATAAAATTGTACAAAACAAGGTATCATCAGGTGAATGAGGTATCACACATCAATAATGATAGTGAGTAAGTCATCACATGGTAAAAATTATATCATCCATAAAAAATTGTACAAAACTAGTCATCGTTGAGTGAACAATATATCACCAATATCTAATATCCATATTTAATAATATAAAGTTGGGAATCTACCATGAAAATAATATGTTGTTAAATCAAATGTCCTTAGGTGGATGATCTATTATTTTCACTACATACCCAATGAATGATCCATTATGAAAAGAAAAATATTTTAAATGAATGAATAATATGTATAAGCACAATTGTATCAGCACAAGTAAAACCATAAAAACGAGTTATCACCCATGAAGTCAATCCCATTGGACATTTCACTTTCTAGGATATAAAAACCCACAATTTACAACACCTAGAAAATATTTATATATCTTTACCTCTATTTCATTAGATAAGGATCCCTTAAAACCACCCATATCATATGGGTAATAAAAGTTTGTAACTTATTAGACCAAGGAATTATAAAAATGGGTCTCCCATTACATATCCTAACAAAAACATGATATTCCATTTCAAATGAAAAATAAAAAATATTGTACATATATCAAAACATGATCTATGTACTAAGGCACATCTAATGGTTCCATTCCATAAGTATATAACCCCTTCCCAAGGTATCATTTCCATCGGCATCCATGTTCTCAAAATATAAGAATGGAGTGATCTACCACATTATAGGTCACCCAATTTTAATACTAAAGAAGTAAGACAAAACCATTTGGTTCCAACATGGGCCTTTACAACATACTCACCCAATCTTTTATCTTGTATGACAGAATATAAAATAATCAAATAGACTCACCCCATTCACAACTCTTGGTGAGCGCCACCACAATTACATGGCCCATATTAGGTCCTTTGATCCATAAATAATATAATAGAAACCCTTGAAGTTCCATCACTTTATAAAAATCCTATCACGTGGTTCTATATCCATCAATGACATAGAAAGAAATGTATAATAACAGTGGCCTCTCTAAGTGATTAATTAACACCCTAGAACAACCTCACATAGGAAAACTAATACATGATTCCTTAACAAGTCACTCAAACTTGTTTAATAATTCATAAAATACATAAAATATATGATAAAAATAATGAAATAATATTAGGCACCACCTACCTCAATTGAATTGTTATCCCCTCAGACATGATTGCTCTATCATTGGACAAGCTATTCCAATCCCATACTAAAAATTGATCATCTCTATGAGATACTAGGTCTAGAAAAACCATTTCAGTTAATTATAAATATTATATATAAATATAATAATTAATTACATAATTATTGACTCTTAGAATAGTCATGGAATATCTCACAAGGAGATGGTTTCTATCTAATACCTCAAGAAATTTTGTGTAGTTGATTTATAACACACCAAAATTTAACTATTGACTAGAATCCTCAGTTTCTAAAATCAATCCATCAATTAAATTCATACCTACATGATAAGGTATAAAATATTTAGAGAAATGATGTACCAAAAGTGAAAAAATATTTAACAGAGTGTGTTCTATCTATCAAAGCCTCCTTTAGACAATCCCAACCAACAACCTATTAATCCGACCCAATTCATCCATGATCTAATGGAATCAACAATAAGACCCCAACTCAAACACAATGAGATAAATGAAAAAGATAAAAGGAAATAATATGATATGATAATTGAGAGGATATCACCTTAAATGACAAAGAGAAATATGATCAATCACTATAGATTAATGGTAGAAAAATGGGTGTGAGAGATAAAAAAGGGGTCAATCACCCTCATGTTCTGGTTAGTTGAAACAAAGAAATTGTATAAGGGATTTCAAATGAAAATGTCAGAAGACCAAAATTACACCATAAAAACATATATGGGTATCATCTAGTAACTGATCCTCCAACATTGGATTGTTGGTGTTTTAAAGAGTTTTTGATGTTTAGAACCAACACCCCATTGATCTCATATTTGGGGACTACACCCCTATCACCCTCACTAGGTATTCCATGCACCCTTATCAAGTAATAAATATCACTTCATAGCCACTGAACCTCACATATCAGTCTTTTAAAACCTCTAGATTCACTTTAGGCCTCCCCCAACTAATATACCACACCAGAAACTTCTATCCAACCATTTAAAACATTTCTATAATCTCTAATTCTCATGAAAATTATAAAAATAAAAATTGTCACATTTGTGTTTCAGGTGATTTTTTCCTGAATTTTATGTTTTCAAAGACCAGGCAATAAGACCATGATACTATCATAAGTAAGATAGTGGAAAGTGAATGATAACTGAATGGAACCAAGTTACTGTGTAGATAAAATGAATAATACTAGTGTCTTGGTAAGAGGAATATGTATAGTTGGTTCATGGTCTTGGATTACCATGAAACATGATTATTTAGATTGGTACCTATTATGTGATTTATCATTTAAAACCTCGAAAGCCTCTTATAGGCCTCCTTAAGAATCCTAACTTGACTTGGTGTGACCCTTTTGTTCCTAGTGGTAAAAATTTGGAATTATACATCACTAAATAATTAATGTATCTATAGGTTTTGTAGGATTAAACCATGATTCATGAAATTATATATAGTGTTTTTTGGATAATTTTGTACTCATAATCTAATAAAGATGTATCTTATCCACTTAAGAAGACAATGTGATTTAATTTTGGGTGGTTGATATATTTTTATGTAATTTCACTAGGTGAATTATTTATTAAATAATTTCTTGAATTTATTTGGTCAATTCATATTTTCTAAATGTGATATGGTATAGGAAATGGATGATTTGTCTTAACCTCTGATTTGAGATTAAATCATAACCATGAGATTTTGGTTTAAATTAAAACCTAGGAAAAAGAGTTCTTCGGTGTATTAAATTGATTATATTTATGATATGTTCTTAATAGCTTGATTGGGTAAAATATTTGGGGTTATTATAATAGTTTGTAAAATTGAACACGTTATGTATGAGTAACAACAAATAAGTATCAGTTATTGTTGGATGGTTTGTGTAGTTATGACTGATGTGATGTTCCATCGATTGTAGAATTCAGATGGGGTGGATCATCATTTAGTACTCCCCTATCACACCGGGGTGTGGGTTCCCCATACTCTTCATATAGGTAGAGATGAACCCCCCTATAATGGGGGTGATTCCTCTATCTACATAGTTTTACTTCCCTGCCTTCAAGCACTAGCATTGATCGGGTTCTCCATGGGTGTTGTGGTTCCCTCAGATTCGGAGTAAAATAGCGAGGAGTCGGACACTCCACGCAATTGTTTTCAAGGTTTTGTTGGATAAATGGTTCAGATTTCAGGCTCCCTCAGCTATGATGTGTAGTAGTGTGGTAAATTACCCTCCACAATGATTCTTATGAGGCTACACATGATGTTGGGTATTGGAGATGCAAGTTTAGATCTGTTTGAATACTCATCATTCTTTTCTTGGTTGTGGTGATAAAAATGAACTTTTTGTCTCATTTAGGAAACATGTTAAGAATATATAGATTTTTATGGTAATTGTATCAATTTCTAATTGACATTATTTTGTTGGTTAGATTCAGCTAATGTTTATTATTCTCAAACTCCAGTAGTGGTTTTCAGTGTTTCCTAAGGGTTATGTATATACTCACCCCTGCATGGGATTATTCTTTGCATGTCCAAAGTTCTGAAGATAACTAAAAAATAAACAATGATTTTGGTAGATATTTTGGATACTTTGGAGCTGTGACTGTGTATGGTGTCCAGAGTTGGAGATTTGGTGCTATGATATCCCAGTTTTACATTATTCTAGTAATTATCAGGTTGGGGAATCATTTACACTTGGGAATATATTTTTTCCCTTTTTTAAATTGATTACGACTTCTATTCTCTTAGGTATTACATAGAGGCTATTGAATACATTATTTTACTCTAAAGGTTACAATATTAAATTTATGTACCTACAAATTTTTTCTTGGAGATGGTTGGGTGTGTTCATATAGATACATTAGAAAAAGGCCTCCCATTACTCTTATTCCGTCAGGATGATCATCTCCATCCCCTAACTAATGGGAGATGAGACTAGGATATGAAAACTCACCCTTCCATTGGATAGGTTGGCCTTAGTGGTTCAGTTCATTATAGAGTGGTAACAGAGAAGTTCATCCTTGGGTTAGTAGTTGGGTTTTTCCAATGATAAGGATTGGATTGGGAATTAGGGAAATCTTTTCAAAGTGTCTTCAGTTTGGATTTCAGGAAATGTATCCTTGTGTTAGTGTGGAAGCTGACTTATCCATACCCTATGACTCTGAAAATTTACATTAAAACTCATTATACTAACACATCGACTAAAGTGAACCAATGTTAAATGCATAATATAGGATTGAGAACTTTGAGTATCATTCGTCATTAATATTCCTAGATATTCTCTTTGATCATGGTACATGTTGATAAAATTTGAGGCATCTCTATGACGACAAAAAACTAGGATTTAGAGACTATGTCATGAATATGACTAGTTGAGTGATGAGGTCATATTTTTGGCACCCTTTAATGAGGTGTTTTCACATTGAAGGCACTAAGCAGTGCTACCACCAATTGAGAAACAGATGGACCCAACTTCAGTGGTCTAGGTGGATAATCATATAGATATTGGGTAGTGTATGGATCTATTGGGATAAAATGATGGTACTCATGAGTTTTTCACATTTCTCATATTCATATGAAAAAATGATGATGTTTTGTGATGCTCCAAAACCTCATTAAGAGGATTATTTTCTTGAGATGGTGGTATGTATTTTCCTTCTTGTGTGGACCCTGACCAATTAGATTGTTTTGATGGAAACCAATATTATTTTTGAATAGTGTTGGATTTAGAGGTATTGGAAGATTTCACACCTGTGTTATGTGAATATTATGGGTTTTTCGAGAAATATATTTCCCAAGATTATTATGAGTGATTCCACCTTATCATGTGGTATAGGACTGTCATAATACTATGATGTGAATCTTGTAATCGAATGAGACTGCTCTTGATGGTGGTCTTGGTAGAGAAACTTATCTCTAGTGATGTGCGGAATCAGTAAAGACTTACCTTAAATATATTCAACATGGCTTCAAGAATGTTGGGAATTTGGGAAATTCATCCACAAATATGTTTCCTTATGATGCGATTTAAAACCGCTCCGGTGAGTCAATTATACCAAAATAGGAGAGTTTCGAGGTGTGGAAGATGAGTTCCATTTAATTGTATGTTTGAGGTCATTTTTATGTGCTAAGGAATATGAGTGAGTCATGGTTTTGGTGAACAGGTGGGTAAGGGAAATGATGATATTTATGCTAAATGGGATTCTATCCTAGAGGCTTGAGTGCGGTTTGAGGTATGACATATGTCCTCACTTGCTTTGCTGTATATTTAGCAAAGAGTCATGATCTAATTTTCCTTGAGTGTATCCCCTATTCGAGGATTTGTGATACCAGTGGAGTATTATTACTAACCAATATGTTTGTAGGTTCCTATATATAGGATCAATGGTTATAAAATCCTTTTGATAGTGTGACCCAAATCATGAGGGGATCACTACTAGAAAATGGCCTTATATGCACGGTTTAGGAAATTACCATGGTTATATGGATTTGTTTAGAACCTATACCAATTCTTCTGTTAAAACCTAGTTATAAGTTTTTTCCACACCTATGCCAATGGTTTTCACGAAATCAAGGGTATAGGGCTGGGCTAGAAACCTGTAGAAACAGTTATGACAAACCATGGGTATAGTTTTCCGGAGTGATCATGGGGATTTTGTTTTTCTGCGGGAAAAAAATTTATTTGGCGGGAACACTTATACCCATTATTTATCTCTCTATATCCATGGTTTATATAAATATTTATATATATATATATATAAACACTCATAAGAAATGTCAGGGAAGTGGTTAGGTGTATTGTTTTTTATGAATATGTCACGTTATTGAAACCTGTGACCACCTATTTTTTTAAAACCGTACCCATGGTTTTAAAAATATGGGTATATGGTTATCAAACAGTGGAAAATACATATACCCATGATTTGAAAATGTGGTTATATAATTTTCAATCTCTTTGTTTAAATTAGACTTATACTGACGGCTAATTTTCCTATAGTTCCCAAAACTGTGGGTATAGGGCCATTTTTTAGTAGTGGAGAGAGAGAGAGCCTCATATGGAATAATCATATAGTGACAGAGAGACTATATGATGGCTTCCTTTACGTGGACTAGTTTTTTACTGTCCAGGATTAAATGAATGTCACTGGTGAGGTTTATGGTGTACCTAAGATGGTGGTACGTAATTGTAATAATTTAGTGATAAGGATTCATTATATGAGAAGGATGAGTTAATGTTTAGGGGGATATGAAATTTCCGTAACAATTGGTTAGTATAACCCTTAGAGTAGTGGATGTTATGAGAATTCAGTTCCCAAGATGTGGGAGAGTTACGAGGATGTCTTCCCTAAAACGGTTTCATATTTACCACAACATTTAGAGTTTGTTTGCATCATGAAATTACTCCATGGATAAGCTTATATATGTGATAGCTGATCAGATGACCTTATGTAGCTATGCGAGATAGAGGTTTAGTTGGAGGAGTCTACAGAGTTGGGGTTTCTTAAGACCCATTGTGTTTTCTTTGACAAACATATGTTATTCACCAAAGATGTGGATGAGATCTTGATGCTAGTTTTGGATTGATATAACCCAAGATGAGTGACTATTAGGGAGGAGTATCCAACCCTAAGAATCAACGAATTCTTCAACCAATGGTTAGGGGATAAATGGTTCTTTACATTTCACCTTAGGAAATGCTATCATGAGTCTTAGTTCAAGAGTATGATGTACTGAAAAAGGATTATCATAGCCACTATGGTTTATTTTATTTCAGGGTGATATGATTTAGCATGTTGAACACCCAATAGAGTTCATGAGACTTATGAATCAGATCCTCAACCCTTCTTGGATATGTTTTTGGTAGTCCTCTATGATGGAACCCTCATATACCTAGCATTAGAGGTGGAGCAAAAAATACACTTTTAGATAGTATGGGACACACTCCAAGGGTGCCATATTTATGGGAATCTCCCATGGATACGGTCTTTGATTCAGTAGGTCCACTTATTTTGATATGTCTTCTCATATATGGGAGTGAAAGTGAACCCAATAAAGGTTGATGTAGTGATATCTAGAGAGCCACCCATGAGTGTTGTAGTGGTAGGATATGCTTATAGTTATGTTTTCCATCCACTATTGTAGATCATGGGGATAGATAAGTCCACCTCTTCATAGTTAACCCCAAAGGGAGAGGGGGGTGTAATGTACCTCTTGGCAAGGGTTATTTCCCTAGAGATTGTAAAAATTGTTATGGAAGCACATCTTAGATATATTGACTATGTGATCTTTCCTAACCAAATATCAACATAGAATCTTTCTAATGGATATTATGATGGTGGGGACCACATCATCATTGTTTTAGGGATGCACGGTTCCACCGGTCGTCTTATACTAAGAGGTGATAATGTGGTTTAATTAACATAGTAATACACCTAAGAGAGATGTGGTTTTTCCAATATCATTTTCCATTGGGTTGGAGGCCAATAATGTTATAGCTTGTTAATGAGTTTATCTCTATCAGTCTCACATACCTATAGGGGGAGGCTAAGGAACAAATATGGTTGTGAAATTTGGATGGTATCTTTGTGATTTTTTTGTGACGTGTGATTCCAAAACTAGTGAGAGTTTAGGAAGACATCTAAGTGATCTTGGACTAGATTTCCATGTTATGCTACTTCCTAAATATCAATGATCATATTTCATTAGAGGGTGGGTTTTCCAAATCACATAAGGTAGTCTGGATTCAAGGAATCCCTTAAATGATCACTTCATAATGCAATTGTCACTTCAATTTATGATTATGTAGAGGATACATGACGACTTTGGGACTCTGTTACACTTGATCATAATGTTATTACCAAATATTTATGTCCTTGTAAAACAAATAGTTTTTGTTATAAGTAACATGATTTTGGTTTTCATGTTAGTTATGATCTGTAGTTGGGTCTATCATCTACCATTGGTGGAGTTTGTGTATAATGATTGTTACCACTCCACCATCAGTGAAAAATCATTTCAGGATGTATAGAAGATACATGGAGTGTCACTACTATTCTGGTTTGGACCAATGAAGGATTGTGATTATGGGCATATAGTTGGCAATAGAAATGGTTCTGAGATGTAAATTCCACATAGGGGTGGATGAGGACTACTCATAAACATTAGGGATCCCTTGAGGATATATTTTGGTGTCCTTTTGAGTTTTATAAAGGAAAATTTTCTTCTAATAGATCTCATGTCATAAAGGATCACATTGATTTACATTGTAAAATAAGATATCACTAAGGATCATAGGACCTTTCTTCATTTTTTGTTTCAAGATAGTGTGGTGAAGTACTACATGACACTATGACTTTAGTTATACTGGGTTCTTGGTGTTTTCCATGTGTAACTACTGAGGAGACATGTGAATGAAAAATTCCATGATGATCACCAAGATGAGTTGAACTTGAGTGTGGAGTTTCCTTATTGAGGTACCTTGTGAATTTTGAGAACTAACAAAATAATACCCTTCATCAGTGACTGATTCACTTTGGCACATCTTTTTTATAGCATAGATTCCCTATAGAAAGCTCCCTAGAATATGAAACCAAGTCAAGAGATGAATGTCCTTACTTAAGAGTAGCGTTTTCTTTTTATGATAAAAAATGAAGGGTGAGGAGAGTCAATTTTTTTTTATAAGGATTTGGAATATTTATAGGGATATTTCTGGAGACTGATGATGAGATGACCTGATATTTTGTGGCCCATTGAGCCCAATATTAATATTATAATAACATTGCATATTTTAATATAATGAAAAAGTAGTATTCATAAAATAGTGGAATAGATTCCGAATTGATTAATTGATCAGAAATTTGAGACCATGGTTGATTCCATAATACAGGGTGTACTGTAGGTGCATCCTATGGTTAGTCAGCAGTAGAAATTTGATTGAGGCAGTCATTAGAAGGCATGTTTAGTAATGAAAATAAATAATTTATTTTTTTATTTTATTAAATGGACTAATAAAACACTATTTAAATACTACTATATTAAAATTTCTAGGGTTAAAGATAGAATATAGGTATAATTGATAAAATATTTGAGTGATCTATATTGGTGTATCAAGATACGAGGATGATGGATGATGAAATCGAGTGGTAGTGAACAAAGCATGTCTTCTCCTTCACTGGAAAAAATTTCTTCTCCAATGATTGATCTGAATCGAGGTCAGGCTCATCAATAGTCACTTCCAAATTTTTAAATAAAATATAAATAAATGGTTTTAATATGATTATTCTCCAATAATTCTTTTCAAAACATTTTAGGAGACCAATTTATATAAATAGATTTTTTTTTGAATTTATTTATTATTCCATATTATCACCAATGATCATGAACATGTTGATTTTTGATCAGGGTCACGTCAACAAATTATGATAATCAGATTTATTCTTTTTCATTTCCCCCAACATTCTTATTTTTCTTTATTGTTGGCCCGTGGGTGTGGGGTTTTCACTTTTACAAGGTGGGTTCGAGTGTTATCGAACCCCCAAATTTGTGGTTATTGTGTGAAAATCAAGTGGGATGGTGATTTTTGTGTGGATCAGGATTGATTTATCGACGAGGGAGAGGGAGATTTGGATCCTAGTTGGGATTTCCTGGACAAAAATGGGAGGTGTGATGGGTAGTGTAAAATGAATTGTGATGATGTACATATTCATATTTTAAGCCATAAAAGGTTAGTAAATCAATGAACCACATCAGTATCTTTTATTTCAATGGATCCTACATTTTCAATAGGTAGAAATTGTGGGGGTGAGTGAAAATATAGAAAACCACATGAAAAATAGATTATTTAGGTTAAAAACTAAACTAAATGGAATGTTTTATGGAGAACACAAATATTACATTCCCTTGAGAGAAATGACTAGGGTTTCCATAGAGAGATAAGTATCACACACCATGTGGAGGGTACACACACCATGGAATCCTTATCTACCCAGATCAACATGTATATGGAGTACACACCCATGTAGCTATGTGCTATTACATGCAGTATGATCCAAGTCACAGACTGTGTAACACAATGAGGATGTCATAGATTTTACAGGTATTACACACCCAAGAGTCCATATGGCCCCAATATGATATGTACATCATAGAAAATGACATGTCAAATTGAATGGGAAACTTATCATGACACTGTACATAAGCATAATCCAATATACACAGTCACAACCGGAGGAGAATGGGAATATCCTAGGTTGTCAGAACATGCCATGTACCACCTACACATGCCATGTATTATGACATGACTACCCAAGTCAAGTCCAAAGGAGAACATGGATAGACAATGAGGTGGGGTCACACACTATATGAACCCACCACAAATACCATATATTATATACAAAACATATTCCTCTTGTTTTTACATTGTTTAGAGTTGTATTTTTGCCATTGATAGCCTATCCTAAGTATTTATCCACATAGAATGTGATGGTGGCCTGTTTTGTGGAATATGAGATACAATGTGAGGTGTTCCGAGCATAATGCTTCTTTAGGTGATGCTTGGCAATGGATGTAATCAGGGTAGGATCATTAGAGTGTTTTTACGGTTAGTACTACAATATGTCACTATGGTAAGAGTTCTATATATTATTTATATAGATAGATATAGTACACCACAACACTTAGTGTGGGTCCTATATCTATTGAGTGGTACTCCACAACATCGAGATTTGGTGGTGAGAGGGTCATCCACGGTTGTTGTGGCTCTTATAGATGTGGAGCGTAGTAGGGAGGAGTGGGACCCTCTACACATATTATAGTGAGGTTACATTAGATTCATAGTTTAGAGCTAAGGATCCTTTAACTATAGATCATAGTAGCATGATGTGGGCCCCTCCGCAGAGATTCATATATAGTTTCACGTAATATTGGGAATCAGAGATGGTCATTTAAAGATACAGGCGTAATCATCATTATTAGCTAGGATGTGGAGATGGAGATATCCCTTATCTCCCATTTGGTATTTTTTTCTCAGAATATATGGGTGTTTGTAGTGGTTGTCTCTGTTTCTAATTGACATGGCTTCATTAGGTTGAGATGACTATTGTTTTATCTTTCTCTTTCTCCTATTGTGGTTCTTGGGGCGTCCTACTGGGTATGTATACACACACCCCTTTATTGACTTTACCTACACGTGTCATGTCTTATGCATACAAAAAACAGATCAGTAGTGAATTTTGGGTATCTTTGGGGTACTTGGGTGAATTGAATATATACGGTTGTCAGACATGGAGATTAGGTGATGTGATCTCCCAAATTTAATTTATTGTTATTTTTTTCAGGGTGGGTCTCCATTTCTAATCACTCATGTATTTTTTCCCTTTTACTTTGGTTATTAATATCATAATCTAATGTATTACCCAGAATTTATTGAATGTTTTGTTTTACTCTATATGATACAGTCTTTAATTTATAAACCACTGCACTTCTGCAGGGAGATGGTTGGGTGTGTACATACAGATATATTTAAAAAAGGCCTCCCATTTTTGTTATTCCGTATCTAAACCTATCACTAGACCCTATGCAATTAGAGGTGGAGTTGGTGTGGTGATGGATTAACCATATTTCATATAGCTCGTCCCTAGTGGTTCGGGTCATTACATCACCCATTATGAACAGCAGTGAAAGGTGAATCGTCGAGTGACCAATATATCACCCATGAACAATGATGGTGAAATTAGTATTACTAGTTGATTATTATAACGCATAAAATTGTACAAAACAAGGTATCATCAGGTGAATGAGGTATCAGACATCAATAATGATAGTGAGTAAGTCATCACATGGTAAAAAATATATCATCCATAAATAATTGTATAAAACTAGTCATCGTTGAGTGAACAATATATAACCAATATCTAATCTCCATATTTAATAATATAAAGTTGGGAATCTACCATGAAAATAATATGTTGTTAAATAAAATGTCCTTAGGTGGATGATCCATTATTTTCACTAAATACACAATGAATGATCCATTATGAAAAGAAAAATATTTTAAATGAATGAATAATATGTATAAGCACAATCGTATCAGCACAAGTAAAACCATAGAAAACGAGTTATCACCGAAGAAGTCAATCCCATTGGACATTTCACTTTCTAGGATATAAAAACCCACAATTTACCACACCTAGAAAATATTTATATATCCTTACCTCTATTTCATTAGATAAGGATCCCTTTAAACCACCCATATCATATGGGTAATAAAAGTTTGTAACTTATTAGACCAAGGAATTATAAAAATGGGTCTCCCCTTACATATCCTAACAAAAACATGATCTTCCATTTCAAATGAAAAATAAAAATTATTATACATATATCAAGACATGATCAACGTACTAAGACACATCTAATGGTTCCATTCCATAAGTATATGACCACTTCCCAAGGTATCATTTCTATCGGCATCCATGTTCTAAAAATATAATAATGGAGGGATCTACCACATTATAGGTCACCCAATCTGAATACTGAAGAAGTAAGACAAAACCATTTGGTTCCAACATGGGCCTTTACCACATACTCACCCAATCTTGTATCTTGTATGACCGAATATAAAATAATCAAATAGACTCACCCCATTCACAACTCTTGGTGAGTGCCACTACAATTACATGTCCCATATTAGGTCCTTTGATCCATAACTAATATAATAGAAACCCTTGAAGTTCCATCACTTTATAAAAATACTATCACGTGGTTCTATATCCATCAATGACATTGAAAGAAATGTATAATAACAATGGCCTCTCTAAGTGATTAATTAACACCCTAGAACAACCTCACATAGGAAAACCAATACATGATTCCTTATCAATTCACTCACACTTGTTTAATAATTCATAAAATACATAAAATATATGATAAAAATAATGAAATAATATTAGGCACCACCTACCTCAATTGAATTGTTATCCCCTCAGACAAGATTGCTCTATCATTGGACAAGCTATTCCAATCCCATACTATAAATTGATCATCTCTATGAGATACTAGGTCTAGAAAAACCATTTTAGTTAATTATAAATATTATATTTAAATATATTAATTAATTACATAATTATTGACTCTTAGAATTGTCATGGAATATCTCACAAGGAGATGGTTTCTAGATAATACCTCAAGAAATGTTGTGCGGTTGATTTCTAACACACCAAAAGTTTACTATTGTCTAGAATCCTCAGTTTCTAAAATCAATCCATCAATTAAATTCATACCTACATGATAAGGTATAAAATATTTAGATAAATGATGTACCAAAAGTGAATCAATATTTAACAGAGTGTGTTCTATCTATCAAAGCCTCCTTTAGACAATCCCAACCAACAACCTATTAATCTGACCCAATTCTTCCATGATCTAATGGAATCAAAAATAAGACCCCAACTCAAACACAATGAGATAAATGAAAAAGATAAAAGGAAATAATAAGATATGATAATTGAGAGGATATCACCTTAAATGAAAAAGAGAAATATGATCAATCACTATAGATTAATGGTAGAAAAATGGGTGTGAGAGATGAAAAAGGGGTTAATCACCCTAATGTTCTGGTTAGTTGAAACAAAGAAATTGTAAAAGATATTTCAAATGAAAATGTCAGAAGACCAAAATTACACCATAAAAACATATATGGGTATCATCTAGTACTTGATCCTCCAATATTTGAATGTTGGTGTTTTAAAGAGTTTCTGATGTTTAGAACCAACACCCCATTGACCTCATATTTGGGGACTACACCCCTATCACCCTCACTAGGTACTCTATGAACCCTTATCAAGTTATAAATATCACTTCATATCCACTGAACCTCACATATCAGTCTTTTAAACACTCTAGATTCTCTTTAGGCCTCCCCCAACTAATATACCACACCAGAAACTTCTATCCAACCATTTAAAACATTTCTATAATCTCTAATTCTCATGAAAATTATAAAAATAATAATTGTCACATTTGAGTTTCAGGTGATTTTTCCCTGATTTTTATGTTTTTAAAGGCCAGGAAGTAAGACCATGATACTATCATAAGTAAGATAGTGTAAAGTGAATGATAACTGAATGGAACCAAGTTACTGTGTAGATAAAATGAATAATACTAGTGTCTTGGTAAGAGGAATATGTATAGTTGGTTCATGGTCTTGGATTACCATGAAACATGATTATTTATATTGGTACCTATTATGTGATTTATCATTTTAAACCTCAATATCCTCTTATAGGCCTCCTTAAGAATCCTAACTATACTTGGTGTGACCCTTTTGTTCCTAGTGATAAAAATTTGGAATTATACATCACTAAATAATTAATGTCTCTATAGGTTTTTTAGGATTAAACCATGATTCATGAAATTATATATAGTGTTTTTTGGATAATTTTGTACTCATAATCTAATAAAGATGTATCTTATCCACTTAAGAAGACAATGTGATTTAATTTTGGGTGGTTGATATATTTTTATGTAATTTCACTATGTGTATTATTTATTAAAAAATTTCTTGAATTTATTTGGTCAATTGATATTTTATAAATGTGATATGGTTTAGGAAATGAAAGATTTGTCTTAACCTCTCATTTGAGATTAAATCATAACCATGAGATTTTGGTTTAAATGAAAACCTAGGAAAAAGAGTTCTTCGATGTATTAAATTGATTATATTTATGATATGTTCTTAATAGCTTGATTGGGTAAAATATTTGGGGTTATTATAATAGTTTGTAAAATTGAACACGTTATGTATGAGTAACAACAAATAAGTATCAGGTATTGTTGGAAGGTTTGTGCAGTTAAGACTGATGTGATGTTCCCTCGATTATAGAATTCAGATGGGATGGATCATCATTTTTAGGATATACTGAAGTGGTTGATGATCCAAAATTGGTGTTTTAAATGATCATTGGTATGAATTTAAGTTATATTTTTATTTTTCTTCTCATTTATCATTTAATTATATTAGTTTATGTTGAATACATATTTCTTTGTAACTGGGAAGTTCCACCTTTTTCAAAAAAATAATTGGTTATGTTTTTTTCACTCATCTCTTTAATTTTATTTGGATATGTGATAAACTATTTTGTTTGTAAATATGAATAATTATTTTCAATTGAATTTTTACACATTACAAAGTAGGTTTACATGGAATTACACATGGTTGGTTAGGGGAAATACTACAAGGTATTTATACTCTCCCCTATTTGCACATCATGGTTAATGTGCACATCTCTTGTGTAATGATACAACATGGGGAAAGTATTTGATTCACTTAGTTATGCGATCAAAATATTTGAGTTTTTTATAGATGCGATAGAGCTTGAAAATTAATTGGAGGAGGAGTAGGAATATCTACTTAGATTTTTCACTATATGTTGGTCATCATGTTATATAGGGATTTGAGTCTATTTATATGTCTACAACCCTAAGTTTTCTTAGTTTACAATGAAATGGTTTTTTTAATATTTTCATTGGATCTTAAATGGATGCTGCATTAATGTTTTATATAGTCAGTTGTTCATGTGAGGGAAAATAATTCCCAAAAATTTATATTTATGCATCACTACTAGTTTCCGACATTTAGAAATCGAGGAATATACATGAGGCCTTGTAACCAATCTCGAGTTTGGAGCTTCCAAGTTAGGGTCATCAAAAAATGGAATTGGAGTGTGCTTTTAATTGGGTTTTCTGGAAAATATGGTATTTGTAGAGACTTTTGCGATAAACACCAATGAAAAACTTATAAATAGTGTAGTTAACCTCTATATAGAGAAAGGTTAGTTACTAATAAGTTTAAGTAAGAAAATTTATTAAAAATAACCCATGTACATTGTATTGTTGTTGTTCCCCATCAGATTATTCAACCATAGTTGGTTGGATGGGGTTTTGTGTTCATGTATAATGGTAGGTATGTATAGATTGAAGTATAGTTTCTTGGATTTCCATATGGTTTCTTTTCATAAAAGATATTTCAAAAAGGGTTTTTGAAAGTGTTTTAATTTCAAAATATTATAATTGAAATTCTATGAGCATTATTATCTAAAATAACAATTTAAATGACTCCCTAAAGGGTTAACAGAGTAACTTAGACAATATTGGATGTATTGAGTTTTGGTATTTTTTGTTTGGGGGTGGGGGGGGGGGGGGGTTCAATGTATCTTGTTTGAATTTAAATTTTTTACCTAAGGTGTTATAGAGATGCCTCCATGTGGAGGTGTTATTTACTCAGATGAGTCTGGTAATATGGGAAGTTATCTAGTGTGTATAAGAGTCTACGTTTATGGTGAGTGTTCCTATCCTCTTTAACAAATTAGTTCAAGAAATCCAAGAACTTAGGAACATGCCTAATCAGTAGTGACCTACAGAGGTGAATCATGGTTCAGAGTTCCAAGATCATATTCTACATGTTTATAGGGGTGATTGAAAACATCAAGAATGTAAAAATGGTTAGAGAGGGAAAAAAATTTCAATTTCGTTGTAATCCTATGATGTCTAAAGTGGACTCCACATGTTACATGATTTAGGTATTATCTTGTAAGTTATTAGTGATAGATATTAAAGGAAGATTTAAGGAGGATCTCACCTGGATAGGATTTGAAATTATGTTCATTCAGTAGTTCTATGCTGAAATGCTATGTCTTATTATGGATCCATATTTACTAGATATAGAGTAGGAGATCATGATGATGTTTATTTGATTGGATCATTTTTTATAGTTAGTTTATTTTACACTTGTGATGACCATGAACGATAGTCTTAAATAATGAGTGGTTAAGATTAATATTCAACCATAGATCTAATCAAGGGTGATTCTTCTGGCGTTACCTACCTATGTAATGGTTGTAGACAATATAGTTATGTAAATGGTAGACATAATGGGTGTGAATGGTATAATTTATTTTCCTCCAAAGATTGTGGAAGAAAACAATTTTCTATGGGTTAATAGAGAAAGATGGGTGAAACTCACTTGGGTTAATACTAGAATAAGTTTTCTAGTAAATATTTTATCAATGGAGGGGTCATCTTGGGTGTTCTCCATGTAGTATCATGACACAATTAAAGTGGTAATGTAAGGATCCTGGCCTTTTTATTTTTGTAATTACTCATAATTCCTATAACCTAATTGTATTTTGAGTGTGACTCAACATTTAAAAGGTGATCAGAGGGGTTTGGTAAGAAATTAGAGTGAAAAGGAGAAATTAAATATGTTTATAAGGAACTTCATACTTATTGGCCCAGTACTAAGAACCTATTGGAGGTCTGCTGGCCTTTACGATTCTATCAAGTTCCCTAGGTTCCTTGTAGTCACCTGGGTAAAACACCTTTAATAAAGTTAATTTTTATCATCTTAGGCCCTAGAATTAATCTTCTAAGATCTAAACCTCTGGATTAATATTCATTTCTCACCTATTTTCCACTTCTTCAAGATCTCTCTTTAATCTATAGGACTATTAATCCTTCCTTAACCAAAAAATTATCCAATTGGAACCATTTAGTTGTAGGGACACTTCTTTATTAAGGTAAGGACATTGATCACCTCTAATATTTTACTTCATTCCTCATTTTTATAAATTCAAATATAATTTACCTTCTTTCAAACATCAATATTATGAAATCATCAACTACGCAAAAATCCCACAAGGTTACGTTGAAGCATTTTTGGTTATTCTGTTTGTTGACAATAATATTTTTGGCATAAGAAGTGCTATGAAAGTCATATTTCAACATCATCACAACAAAATATGAGAACGGAATGAAAATGGAATGAAAGTTAAGAAGTTGTAAGAATTTCATTATGTGTCGTGTAAGTGTGGATCACAAGTAATATTTCATCATAAATTAATTAAAGTGGAGCGAAAGTTAAGAAGTGGTGTGCCAGTCATTAACGGGATTGCAATTCATGAAGTGGCGCCCAAGTTATGGAGCGGCGTGAATGGGAATAAGAGGTCTAAAACACGTATTTCATCACATAAAAATATGAAAAAAAGAAATAACGTGGCACACAACTTAATAATTGGTGCTCAATTCAGAAAGGGGAGTCCAATTCATGACATGTCACGCAAGTTATTGAGTAGGGTGCAAGTGATAAAGTGGAAAAAAAGGTGAGATTCACACCTCACTTGTAGGGTCACCAAAATGAATATTAATATATGGAAACCCTAATCATTTAGTATAAGATCAACACATAGATAATATTCAAGATCGGATCACGTATGTGGAAGTGGCGCACAAGTTTTGAGTGGCACCCAAGTAGCGAGTTTTGCGCAAGTAGTGAGATGTGTGCAAGCAGTTAGTGGAAAATAGTAGTGGCTTGCAAGAAACGAGTTGAGAAGTTAGTGGTGCGCAAGTAGTGGCACACATGGAGTGGCACACAGTTAGTAGTGCCCGAAAATTGGCACACACGTAGTTGTGTGAAAGTAGTGGCATGCAAGAATTGGTGCGCAAGTAGCGGCACACAAGTATAATGTGGTGAAAAAGTATAAACAGACATGAAAGATAGTTTTCCTGCAATAAAGGAAGAGGCTTCACACTAGTTAATGTGGAACACAAGCCACCCTTGGGTGTGTGAATGTTTGAAGTTTCCCAGTACACCTACGGTAATGGGGTATTCATTAGTGGATGAAAATTAGACTTCAACAAAAAATTTATATATAATGGAGGATGCATTCATTAGAAATAATAAAAGAACCTACAAATATTTAAACAGTGAGTGGGTCTTCTAAAGAAGCAATGAGACTTATTTAGTTGAGAGAGTAGTTGGCTTTAAAATTGAGATTGGTTGTAAACCAGGAGGGATAGTGAGTTGGATATGAACTTTGAAAACAACAATGTGTTTTTAGTGGATTTGGTACATTGGCACATCTCTAGTGTATTCTCTTTTGTTGTACCATAGTGAGGGTGAACCTAGTATAATTTCTTTTTCTTATGATTTCATTATGATTTTTTAATACCCTACAATGGGAAGGAGAGAGAAGAGAGTTTTTTATAACAATGAAACAAGATCAATATGGGATGTTGTTTTAATATGTCACACCCTGATTCACCCTCCCTCTCATGGTATCTAACCTACTAGAACCGACAATTGGTATCCGAGGGAAAGGTTGATATCATGTTTTCTCCCTTAATGGAGGTCACCAATCTCAAAGGGATTTCAATCTTTGATGGGAATAATTTTTATCTATGGAAGAATTGGATGAAAAACTACTTCCGATATTTGGTAATGGAGGTGTTTACAACAACAAATCATGGTATCTCAGTCAACATCAATAGTGGTGCTTTATCAGATGCTGAGGGAAGGGAATTAGATGTTGATGCCAAGGGAATTAATGCCTTAGGTGGGGTGTTATCCATTTCTATCTATACTAAGGCAATGTCTTAAAAAACAATACATGCATTGTGGGAAAATCTATTGAATAAATATGAAAGAAATTTCAAGGCCAGAATGCCAAACCTGCATGTTCTTTGGAAAAATTATGAAGATCTGAGAATGAACCCGAATGAGTCTATTGATGCATTATTTGAGTAAATATTTTAGTAGAAGTCATATGAGGACTTGGAGAATTCGTTGAATACATATACATTGTAAAGTTTATCTTGAAGAAGCTTACACATTGGTTCAATATGAATGTTTCAGTATTGGAAGATAATGATCCAAAAGATCTAACACTTGATAACTTACATAGTAACCTTGTTAAATATGAAATGAGAAAGGAAGAAAATGATGTTGTGGAAGAGGTAAAATATAAAGAGGTGATATTAATGTCCATGAAGAAGATAACAGTTGAAGATTTTCTAGAAAAATAAGAGATAGATGAGGTGACATCATTCCTTTCTTCAAATCTACAAAGAGAGAAACGAAAGTTCAAAGTGAAACATATGTTTTCATTCTTTAGGTGTTGAAGGGTTGGTCATCTTACATCAAGATTAACCACAATGTTCTAAGGTGATAATGAGGATGAATCTGAAATTTCTAAGAATAATTCTTTAACCGATGTGAAAGGAAAGAAAGAGTTCAAGAGAAATTTCATTATAAAGAATAACATTCTATCACATGAGTGTTCTGTTCTGATGAATATGAGGTTGAAGAATTTGAAGAGATAGAGAAATGAAAATATGGTGTAGAAAATGATATGGTGGTTGTTGGCAATAGTACATTGAAAAATAAAGAAACTTTTGTTGATTATGGTGAAGAAATTGAAGGAAGAGTCCATATGCGGGCTGAATTAGAAGAATCCATTGAGGATATAGGCATTTGGAGATCCAAAATAAAGAAATCCAACAAAGTGGTTCATGTTTCCAAACTCTACATACAAAAACATGAAGAAGGGATGTCTGAGATGGTTAATGAAATTGAAAAACATAAATCCTCCAGGCCAGAGAGCTCAGAAAATATGATGAACATAAACTCAATGTTGAAGAACAAAAAAGATATATTGTTGGCTTGAATAACATAGTGAAAGTTGAAATCAAGAATATCAAAGATCATTAAGAAGAAGTTGTTATTATATGAAGAGAAGTAAAGGATAAAGAAATAAACTTGACTCTTAGTACGACATCAGAAGGGAAAACCATTCAGAAGAATGAGAAGTTGAAAGTGGAGCATAGTATCCAAGTAGAAAAAAGGAAAAATTGTATTAAGATTTTATGGCTGAGGTGGGGATTGAACGAAAATACAAAACTATGAAAGTTGAAGTCATACAACAAGCACATTCTCTAAAATTAATGATTAATTTGGGTACGAAGTAAAATAAAAATATTTAGAGAACCTAAGGGTAAATTAGAAGTATAGAAGTGAAACACAGGGATAAACCCCACATCAAGTGTTATTATTGTGTAAAGATGGGACATTCATAGAATGTATGTTTCATAGAAAAGAGATATCGAAGGGAACAAGAGAAATAGTTTCTTCCAAACAAAGTGATATTTTAAAGAACCTCTTTTGAGGGACATTGTTTTTGGTGTGGAGGATTTGGGAATGTGGCTTGATACTGTACATCAATCATGCTGAGGAATGTGACCAAACAGAACCTGAGCGGTCACAAGCAGCAAATCATAGAATCAACAACTGACATGAAAACAAAAAATCTATTTGTAGCTCTGAAAGATGATGTTGGTCCCTAATACTATGAGAAAGCTCATAATTTCCAATCCATTCTGAGTTTTATGTCAAAAACATGGATAAAGAAGAAAGGATATGAGAAGGCGGTGTTTACAAAAATTTCCCTAAAAGCATTATACTGTTCTGGTGTATGGATCCTTGACAGCGGTTGCACATCTCACACGAAAGGTAACACATATCTTGTTACAGGTATAAAATATGACAAATATGGAGTCTTAAAGTTTGCAAAAGATGAAGTATTGATGATTATTATCTCAAGAATGGCCAGGTTTGGGAAAAGAAATAATATATGATGATGTCTTTGTAGTATAAAGTCTCAGTCACATTTTTCTAATCATCAGTGAACTGTGTGACTCATGTAATTCTATAAGGTTTAATAAAGAGATGTTTATCATCATAGGAAGATATGGTGGAATGATTCTCCAAGGAAAAGGGAAAAGGGAAATATTATCCTTGTAATTGTTGACGATGATGTTTGATTTTTATCCAGAGAGGAGGGTAACATGTTATGGAATAAATGACTTGGTTATTTATGCCAACCTTCCCTATAAGATTTGGTAATGTGTGATGAAGCTAGAAATCTCCCCAAGAAACAATGTGATCGTACACATACATGTGATACCTCTCAACAAGGGAAGATAATAAAAAATACATACTAAGAGAAGGAAAATAGGTCAATAATTGTGCTTTAATTGGTGCATATTAATGTTTGTGAACCTATATCACCAATATCCACTAACTGAAAGAGATATTATGTTCTATTCAATGATTATTATTGCATAATAACATGGGTTTTCAGTATTTACCATAAGTCGGATGTGTTCAGTTGCCTAAAATAGAATTTGAGGGAATATTAAAGGAATATTTGGTAGAAAATTCTGAATTTTCATACCGAAAATGGTATGGAATTCACAAATAGTCAGGTGGAAGATTATCTCAAGAAAATAGTATGAGGCATCGAGTTTATTCCGTATGAACTCCCCACCAGAAGGTAGTGGTTGAAAGGATAAATAAGATCTTCAACAATATGGATAAAAAGATTATTATAGAAAAAGGTCCACCAAGGAAATATTGTAAGGAATAAGTAATGATATTGGTCTACATTTCTAATAGGGATCTGTTGTGTCCAATGGAAGGAAAGACTCCATATGAGGTGGGGTGCAGAAAGAAGCCAAGAATGAAATAATTACAAATCATTGGAAGTAAGTGCATCATTCTCAACAATGAATAATATAGGATATTTGAGTGATGTGGATATGGGGAGATAATCCTTGGATACTTAGTAAAAATAAATAATTAAAATTCTTTAACAAGAGGTTGGGAAAAGTTGTTGAGAGCAATGATGTCATTGTTGTGGAAAATGAAGAGAATAATCAAAAGCATAGTGAGTAGTTTCTTGATGAAAGTGATGAAGAGGAAAGTAACATATGTGGAATAGAAGTGGTAGATGATGAATCATATGAAGATACTGATGATAATCAAGAATAGCTCATATTTGTATCTACAATTACGTCAAAGAGTCGAGCAGAAATTAACTAGAAGAATATCATTGGAGATCAGACAACACCAGTTCAGACATGAAGAATGAAGTCACTATAACATACATCTCTCTTATCGCAAGTTGAACCTAATTTTTTTCTAATGTAGCTGAAGATTAAAACTAGGTTCAGGCAACGAAGGAAGAGATAGACAAAATTGAGAAGACTTGGACATAGACGACTGTTTTGAGGATAGGAGAAAAGAATTTATTCAGGACAAATGGGGTCATTCCCAAAAAAATGAATGGAGATGGTGTTGTGATCTTAAATAAATCCATCTCTTGTGCAAAGAATACTCCCAGATATAGGGTATTGATGTTGATGAGACAAGTTTACATGTGGCAAGGCTGGAAACAATCAGATTATTCTAGGCCATTGCAGTGCAACAAATGTTCAAAGTGTTCCAGGTGGATATAAATTCAATATTTTGTAATGGAGTTCTGGAGGTAGAAGTGTATATTGACTAGACATATGGTTTTTTCATTCATGAAGATGAGAAAAAAGTTTTTCAATTAAAGAAGGCTTTGTATGGGTTGAAGCAAGAACCAAGAGGATGGTATTCAAGCCCAGATCGGTTTTTGAAGAAACTGTTTTTCCAGTGCGGTAGAGTTGATTACAATTTATATTTAAAAATGATAGTAATCAATGAATGATGGTTCTAGTACATTTTTATGATAAAATCATTGGAGGCCTAGATGACGCACAATGCAAACTATATTCTGAATTCAGTAAACATAAGTTCGAAATGTCTATGATTGGTGAGATGGCGTTTTCCTTGGTTTACAGGTGACACATGGATGTAATGGAACATTTATCACTCAATCCAAATATTCAAAGGTGGTTTGAGGTGATTTTAGATGGAAACATAAAAAAGAAATGAAGACTCTAGTTGTTACCTAGATGAAACTATCAAAAGATGATGAAGGTAAGGTGGTTAATATCACATTATATAGCCAAATTATTGGAAGTTTACTATACCTGACAATGAAAAGACCTGTTATTGTATTCTCCACATGACAAAAAATTATTTATAAATGTAATCACAAGGAAATAAACATGATTTTATTGAAAATAATAATTCGGTATATCAAGGTAATGGTTGATTTCATCTAAATATTTAGTGGAAAATATCACCCAGAGATTTTGGGATTCACAGATGCAGATTAAGCCAGTTTAGAAGATGAAAGGAAATCAATGTCAGGATAAGATTTTTATCTTGGTAGATTGTGTATTTTTTGGTTGAGAAATAAACCATATTTCATTCCTTTAAGAACCATATAAGTTGAGAATATTACATCCATTCAAGCATGGACACAATTATTATGGATGAAGCAGCAACTTGATGACATGGGCATGACAGTGCAGTCTCCAATCTGAATTCTGTGTGATAACTCAGGTGCTATAAATCTTTAAAAAAATTCCTTCCATCATTCTAAGACCAAGAACATTGAAATAAAATATCATTTCATTTAGTAGAAGGCAGAGAAAGGTCTTGTGAAGTAGGAATATGTGCCTACTGAGCTATAGGTTGCATATATTCTGATTAATTCCTTACCCAAGGAAGCATTTGAGAGGAATAAAATGGCCCTGGGAGTTCATTTGACTCCCAAAACTTAAAAGAGTGTGGATTTGGACCCCCTCTCTATGAGGTTTGATGTGTTTTCCCTTGATGTACTGATATGATTTCTCACTTTTTTGCATACTGAAAAGGAGTGGCCTTTGGGTTCATTGACAGAGGGGACTAAAATGTGACTGTTCAAGGGGGTTAATGTGACCTCCCAGGTAAATAACGAAATAATACATTTTAATTTTAATTAATATTTTTTGAATTAGATATTAATATTACATTAAAGAGGTTTCCATGTTTGATGACATACCCGATACGCAACAACATGTTTCTTTGAAATCTTACATTGCAAAATAATAATATAATATTATTATTTTAAATAGTTCTTAATTCCCAGCTATTGTTTTGGTGGGAATGAATAGAACTAATGATAATATAATTATACCTATTTTCTAAAAGTTTTTACATTTATACAGTAAAAGTCAGAGGCTTAAAATGTGACTGAATCTCATTTTAAGCATAATTTACTTTAAAAAGTTCATTTACCGTCTTTTAACGGAGAACCCTATTTAAATATAAGTTTGGTCACTTTTATATGTTATATTTGAGTAACTAAAATTCTTTTTTAAAATTGGGACATCAAAATTCACTTTTGGTTATTTTTTGGTATTTTTCAAATAAAATATAATTTTTAATGAAAAGTGAAAAATGCTGTATTTTAATTCAAAATGAATTTTAATATAATTTATTTATATGGTTAGATTATATTTTTGATTTGTTTTAATGTATAATTAGATAATATTTTTACCATTTAATACAATTTTGGTTATTGGAATTAATCTCACTTTGAAATTGGACATAAACAAGTGTCAATCTTGTGATAGTTATTATTTCTTAAAAACACACCTTTCATTTTGACTACGTGAATTAATATTAAATTAATTTATTTTGCATCTATGTTTTGAATTTGGAAAAATGGATACCATATTTGGAATCAGGAGGTCCAAATTGTGTAAATAGGTATCTTTTATTTTTTTACATTATGAATATTTACTTCAGAAAATATTTTATTTACTATGGTTAAAGGGTAAATATGGTAAATAAGGGTAAAAAATATGACTATAATAATATAAAATTACTATAAAATATGTATTAATCCTATTTTTTGTTAAAATTCAGACCATGAGAATCTTTGGATCGATTTTGGGACCCCATGGGGCCACTTTGGAGTGATAATGACACTTTATTTTAATTAACTTAAAGTAAAGACAAAAATGACATAAAAAATATAATTTAGTAAATAAAAATTTACATCGGGTTATATAAGTTAACATTTATACTATAAATATTATATGTAAATCTAAAAATATTTCTTATATCATGGTATTTTGTTTATATTTTTTATACATTAACGAGATTAAATTATTTAGGACACATTAATGATGTAGTGTTTATCTCATTAATAAGCGATTTAAATAAATATGATTATAAAGATTAAAATAAAATATAAAACCTGTAATGTTCTTATTGGATGATTTTATTTAGACCATGGGTCATCATATCTTAAACTTTAATAAGTTTTGGAAATTTAGAAATCTAAAATCATTATGTAATAAAATAATATTTTCACACTTTCATAAAGAGCCCCTCCTCCCCCTAATAAAAATACCTCACATCTAACCCAATCCTCACACCTATCAAGCCCCTTGAATCATAAAAAATATACCCAATTAAGCTCAATACATACCTATCCTCCTCTTATAATCCTTAACTTATGTAGAAGGCACTTCAACAAACACTTTGGTTCAAACAAAAGGGAGTTACCCGATTTAAAGGTAACATCTTCTCTTAATTTCTTTTGTTTTATTTTACTTCTCCAACACCCTAAACTCTTTTTATTCCTATAATTTATAAAAAAACCAGTATCCTAAATATACTAGTATGTTGTTATGATAAGTATTCAAACTAACCTTACACGCACTACTATCTGATGGGTAAAGAATATACTATTTCTGTGGATGGAAAACTAACACCTCACGAAACGAGGATTGTTCAATTATCTCCTACCGCCTCTCATGGTGGCCATTATGATGGAACTATATTTATATATGATATATATTATGTTTATGTTTTCTTTATGCTTCTGTATTCTCCATTTATACCATACCTTTATGGTTTCCATTCTGGGTAAACATGATAATTTCATTTGAGGATGTGCAAACTACTGCCCCCTCAAATTGATATGACTCGTTAATGACATATATGGGACATATAAATGATGGAGTTAATGATATTATATATTATATTATACTGAAATTATAATATACCTATGTATAATTATGTTTAAAATTCAATTAAATAAGAAATATAAATGAAAGTAGTGTTCATGCATAGGTACGACTTAACATCTCCATGAACGGTGCATTTCATTTCGTACCTCCGAATATTATGTACTATTATAAATACATGTATATACTGGATATATAGGATATAAATGATATCTAAATCATGAATATCATTTTGTATATAATGATCTTTTGACCACATGAACATCTTGTAATTATAAGAATTCCATTTTTGATTCAAGTACCAAATATCGACAAAATGACCATTATTAACTTGAAAGATTACATAATTTTTTTAACATGTTAATAAGTGATTTAAAAGGAATGATAAACATGAAAATTGTTCTTAAGAATGTATAAATTTACATTATTTTATTATTTATTAGATTAAAGAAAGAAGAGGTCAAGTCAGACATGAGGTAAGGGACTTCATCTCAATCCCCTTTCATTGAGGAATATTTTGTTTTAATACAAGACATTCTTTTATACACTTTATAATAACCTTTGACTTTTCATTTCATTCAAAGGGAATATTTTTCTATGAATCATTTTACTAAATGACAAAAAAATAATTATTCTTTTTAACGTAATCAGTGACGATGAACTTTCTACTGCCACAAGTATTATTGGAACGTTGGCTTCCTTAACAAGTCGTAGTGTTTTTTAAAGGAAAATAAAAACTATATACCCTTTCTATGTATTTTGTTATTTAAAATGGCTTTTATAATGAATTGATTATTTCAATATCTTGAAATGGTATATTTTTATTGAAATGTGGAAATGTTATCTTTCTATTATACTTGTTTTATGTGTCATTGTTCTTGGGAATTATTTACGTATATAGGTGGTTACGTGATAATCCTAGGGCGGGTGAGGCCGAGATAGCTCTCCAATGCACTGGGTAACGTGACGGAGGTCAACATGAATGTTTCTCCTAAGATATTTAGGGAATATACTGTGATGAATATTCCAAATATAACTCCCTACGTAGATGTGATAGCTATAATGTAAGTATGATATGGATGCCACAAGTTACTTTTATGGTTTATGATTTCTAGGTGTTATTCATTAATCTTATTATTTCATGAGGTATGTTAAAGAGATTATGTTATGTATGTAATGATGAACTAATGTTTTCTTTATTTATTTATAACCCGTACTGAGATTTTTTTGCTCATCCCATGTTTTGAAATGTTTTTAACAGGACTTAAAGATGAATAGGGTCAAAGATGGGTTTAAGGAAAAGTCATGCTGTCTGAAACATGGATCTAGACATGACTCTTTTTATCAAGAGTTTTATTTATTTTTTGTGAAAAAATGGAAACTAAGTAGAAGTGTCTACTTTTTAATTCTAGAGATGTAATTTAATAATTATGGCCTAATTCTCTAAAACTCTAAACCTGAAAAGATCCTCAATGATAATTATTCATTTAATTCAAGATTATGTAATGTTTTAAGGATGTGTCCTTATAGTTGGTATCAGAGGTCAGTTTATATAACTTTAGAAGTTAGGATATTGTTAAATTAATGTCCATAAATTTATTTATGGTAATATTGATGTGATATTGCATTTACATATTACCTTGTGGCTTTGCCTATTATTTTCTGTGTTTAAAATGGTTTTCCATAGAGGAAACAGTGTATCTATGTTGGGAAAACATCCGGAGGGAAGACAACATTCCAAATCAGCAACCAGAGATGGTCAGAATTAGAACTGAACAATTTGTTGCAGTGATGGAACAATTGACTCAAGCTATAAATGGTGGCAGTATCCATTCACGAGATCAGCCAGATCAACCATAGAGGAACATGTCATTAGTGGAGCATTTCATGAGACAACATCCCCCCATCATTAAGAGGATCATCTAACCATGTGCTAGTAGAAGGGTGTATTAAATCACTAGAGAAGATTTTCGATGTTATGGGGTGTTCAAAGTATAAAAATGTTAGTCTCACTGTTTACCATTTTGAAGGTTAAGGTGATCAGTGGTGGTCGATGGTGAAAAAATATCAGGCATAGTGAGGAGATTGATTCTCTTGATTGGGATGAATTCAAAGGTATGTTTCTTGAAAAATATTTTCATATGGTGGTTTGTCATAGAATTGAAAAAAAATTTCTAGAATTGAGGTAGGAGGATGAATCAGTGGCTACTTATGAAGAAAAATTCACTCGACTGGAAAGGTATGCTCCAAATTTTCATATGAGATCTTGATAGTAAAATCAACTATTTTTACTCAGGACTAATGCCAATGTAATGAAGGGATTTATCTTCTCATGGGTTCAAATGTTACGAAAAACTATTTCAATATGTGGAGAAGGTGGAAATGAAGTTTGCTGATGATTAGGTCTTCTTTGAAAAACTACAAAATAAGAGGTCGAGGTGGCAGGAAAGAGGGAAGAACTATTCAAAAAATTCCAATGGTAAGAAACTTAAGTTTATAGTTTGTGAAAATTGTGGTAAAAAGAATACTGGGGAATGTATTTTCAATTATGGTAAATGCTACTGATGTGGTAAAATGGAACATAAACCTTATATCTGCACTAAAAAAGATTAGGTAAATGGTATGACAAAATCTGATTTACAATCAGTAAAATGTTTTAAGTGCAATGAAATGGGTCATTATGAAAATGAGTGTCCAGTGAAGAACTCAACTGAGGGAAAGCTACCGGACTACAAGTAGAAAGGGGTGGTGAAGTCCTTTTTACCAACTTCAGTAGATGTTGGGCCATCAAATGAAGTAGTATCAGGTACATTGTTTGTTTGTTTAGATTATACCAATGTATTGTTTGATTCAGGGTCTACACATTCGTTCATTTCTGAGAATTTTTATAGTAAATTGGGAATTCCTTCTCAAGATATGAATCCTGAACTAATAGTAAAGATACCTGGAGGAAATTTTGAAACAAAAAGAAATTATAAGAACCTTCCTATCATTGTGTGCAGAATGCATCAACCTACAAACCTTATCATTTTGCCTCTAGTAGAGTTGATGTTATTTTGGGTATGGATTGGATTTCTATTTATCATGATAAGATTTAATGTAGATCTAAAGAGGTATCTTTTCAGAAATATTTTCAGTTTCGATACAATAATGAACCCTTACTTTTGATAACTTATTAGGAAGCTAAGAAACTAGTAAAATATAGAAATGAATGTTACCTTGCACATATTATTGAAAACAGAAGAACTATTTAGAATAAGGATGTTCCAATGGTAAATGAGTACCTTGATTATTTCTATGATGAGTTGCCTGGTATTATACCTGATCGGGAAGTTGATTTTACCGTTGAATTAGTTCCCGATGCGAAGAAAATTTCAAAACCCTTTTATCGAATGGAGCAAATTTAACTTTTAGAGTTAAATAATAAATTGCATGATTTATTAGATAAAGGATTTATTTGACCTAGTACATCACAGTGGGGTTCCCCTATCTTATTTGTTAAAAGAAATATGGTTCAATGAGACTTTTCATTGATTATAGAACATTGAATAACATCACTATTAAGAACAAGTATCCTTTGCCTCATATCGATGATTTTTTTGATCAACTCCAGGGAGATCAGTATTTTTCGAAGATTGAATTGCGGTCTGGGTACCATTAGTTGAACGTAAAGGAAGCATACATTCCAAAGACTGTGTTTCATACTAGATTTGGCCATTATGAATTTGTAGTTATACATTTTGGTTTAACCAATGAACCTGTTGTATTCATGGATCTTTTGAATATCATTTTCTGTGAGTTTTTGGATAAGTTTGTGGTTGTATTCCTTGATGATATTTTGGTTTATTCTAATAATAAAGAGGAAAATGAAAGTTATTTAAAGGTTATCTTGAAAATATAAATATAAAAGAAACTATTTGGGAAATTCAGAAAGTGTGAGTTTTGGTTACAACCAATTTATTTCCTTGGCCACATTGTTTCAAACAATTGCATAACTGTTGATCCTACTAATACAAAAGTTGTTGAATAATGGCGAAGACCCACAAATATAACTGAGATCCATAGTATTCTTGGTTTGATAGGTTTTTACCATAGTTTTGATGAAAATTTTGCATGGTTATCATGTTCAATGACTATGTTTACTAGAAAAGGTGTTAAGTTCATTTGGACAAAAGAATGTGATGATTGTTTTTAGGAAGTGAAAAGAAGATTAGTGAATGCTCCAATTTTATAACTACCTTCCAGAAATGGTGAGTTTTTTATTTATAATGATTCTTCATTGAAAGGACATTATTGTGTCCTTGTGAAGAATGATAAGGTAATTGATTATGATTTACTTCAGTTAGAACTCAGGAGTTAAATTACCCTACACATGATTTGGAATTAGCTGCTGTTGTTTTTTCTCTACAAATTTGGAGGCATCATTTGTACGGAGTAAAATGTGAAATATATACTGACCAAAAAATTTTGAAGTATATATTCACTCAAAATGAATTTAATATGAGAGATAGGATATGGTTTGAATAAATCATGGATTATGGTTGAACGATCCTTTACCACCTTGGAAGCACAAATAATGTGGCTACTATTTTGAGTCTAAAATGTAATGCTTTGTTTACAATGCTATGTTTGGAATGAGATCCTTTGGTTTTTGATTTGATGAACTTTGGAAAAGAATTTTTTGGTGCATTAAATTTTCCTGTTTTGTTTCGGGTTACAGTGAAAGCATATCTCTCAAACAAAATTAAGCATGCACAGAAGGTAGATTGTGAGTGGAAGAAAATGTTCAGTTGATTCAGAAGAACATGAGAATATCATAGATCAGGCAGAAAAGTTTTACAGATACCCGGAGGAAGGATCTTTCTTTTGAGTTAGGTTCTCATGTCATTCTCAAAGTTTCTTCATGGAAGAGTCTGATGCATTTTGGTAAGAAGGAAATGTTGAGTTCGTGGTTCATTGGACCTTATGAAATCCTGGAGAATGTTTGATTGGTTGCATACAAAGTGGCTTTACCTCCATGTTTATCCTAGGTACACAATTGTTTTCATATTTCATTGTTGATAATGTTTATTCCAGACCCATCTCATGCTTTGATCCCAGAGATAGTTCAGTAGGAAGAGAATCTCTCTTATAAAGAAAAAACAGTTCAAATTCTTGACCGAAGAGAGAATGTATTGAGAAATATGGTAATTCAATAGGTAAAGGTTTTGTGTAAAAACTGTATGGTTGAGGAGGCAATGTGGGAATCTAAAATACTATTTGGGATAAATACGCCCATTTACATTATAAGTGAATAAACTTGTGAGGGCGCACTTTCCAAAAGGGGGGAAGGATGTATCATCCAAGGTAAATAAAGAAATAATACAATTTCATTTTTATAATTATTCGGCGAATTAAAGATTAATATTACTTTAAAAAGGTTTCTATGATCGATGGCGTACCTAATACATGACAACTGGTCTCTTTGAAATCTTACGTTGCACGATAATAATATAATATTATTATTTTAAATGGTAGCTAACGCCTAGCCATTGTATCAGAGGGATTCCAAAGAACTAACTAAAACCTGATTATAAATGTTTGTTAAATGTTTTTACATTTATCCAATAAATTTTAGAGGCTTAAAATGTGAATTAATCTAATTTTAAGCATAATTTACTTTAAAAGGTTGATTTACTGCCTTTTAATAGAGAACCCTCATTAAATATATTTTTGGTCACATTTATGTGTTTTATTTGACAAAATAAAATTCTTCTATAGAATTTGGACATAAAAATTTATTTTGGGTAAAATTTATGGTATTTTTCAGATAAAATTCAATTTTTAATGAGAAGTGAAAAATGCAGTATTTTAATTAAAAACTGCCTTTTAATATAATTTATTCATATGGTTAGAATATATTTTTAACTGGTTTTAATGTATCAATAGATTATATTTTTACTATTTAATCCAATGTTGGTAATCAAAATTAATTTCACTTTGAAATTGGACATAAACAAGTGTCAATATTTTGATTGTTATTATATCTTAAAAACACGCATTTTATTTTTACAGCGGGAAATAATTTTAAATTAATTTATTCCACTTATGTGTTTTGAATTTGGAAAAATGGATTATATATTTGGAATAAAGAGGGCTAAATCTTGTAAATATGAATCTTTTATTTTTATATATTATGAATATTTACTTCAAAAAATATTATAGTTACCATGGATAAAGTGTAAATCTGGTTAAATTATTTATGACACAATAATGATGTAGTGTTTACCTCGTTAACAAATGATTTAAATAAATAAGATTATAAAGATTAAAATGAAATCCAAAACCTATCCAATTCTTATTGGATGATTTTATTTTGACAATGAGTCATCTTTTATTCTACTGTAATAAGTTTTGGACATTTAGAAACCAAAAATCATTATGTAATAAAAAAACATTTTCACACTTTCCTAAAGAGCCCCTCCCCCCTTTATAAAAACCCCTCACCTCTAACCCATTACTCACACATATCAAGCCCCTTGGAACATCCGTCCTCTACAAATATAAGCTACCTAAATCCCCCTCCTCCTCTTAGAAGCCTTAACTTTGGAATAAGGTACCAGAAAAAACCCTTTTGGTTCAAACAAAAGGGATTTACCCGATTTAAAGGTAACGTATTCTTTTAAGTTCTTTTGTTTTTTTACTTCTCCAAAACCTAAAATCTTTTTATTGCTTTAATTTATAACAAATTAAGGGTTATAAATATACTAGTATGTTTTTATGGAATTTATTCAAACTAAACTTACACACACCTCCATCTAATGGGTAAAGAACAAACTATTTCTGTGGTTTGAAAACTAACACCTCACGAAACGATGATTATTCAATTATCTCCAACTACCTCTAATGGTGGCTGTTATTATGGAAATTTATTTATATATGATATATATTATGTTTATTGTTTCTTTATGCTTTTGTATTTTCCATTTATAGAATTCCTTTATAGTTTCCATTATGGGTAAATGTGATAATTTTATATGAGGAAGTGCGGACTACCACCCGCTCAAAGTGATATGACTCGTTAATGACATATGTGGGATGTATAAAGGATAGAGTTAATGATATTATATATGATATTATACTGGAATTATAATATACCTATTTATCATTATGTTTTAATTCCATTTAAATAAGAAATAGAAATGAAATTTGCTTTCATGCATATGTACGTCTTACCATCTCCATGAACGGTGCATTTCCTTTCTTACATCCAAATATTATGTACTATTATAAATACATGTATATACCACATATATATGATATATATGATATCTAAAACATTAATATCATTATGGATATAATGAAATTTTGACCACCTGAACAACTTGTAATTATAAGAAGTCCATTTTTGACTCGAGTACCAATATCGAAAGAATGGACATTATTAACTTAAATGATTAAATAATGTTTATAACATGTTATTAATTTGTTTAAAAGGAATTATAAACATGAAAAGGGATCTCAAAAAAGTATAAATTAACATTAGTTCATTAGTCAGGAGATTAATGAACGAACCGGTCAAGTCAGACATGTGGTAAGGGAATTCGTCTCAATATCCTTTCATTGAGGCATATTTTGTTTTAATAAACAGCTTTCTTTTATACGATTTATAAACACCTTTTAAATTTTCATTTCATTAAAATGGTATATTTTTCAATGAAGTGTTTTACTAAATGACAAAAAACAATGTTTCTTTTTAACGTAAGCGGTGACAACGACCTTTCCGCCGCAACGAGTATTATTTTATCTTTGGCTTATATAACAAGCCATGGTATTTTTATAAAGGAAAACAAACACTATATATGCTTTTTATTTTTTTAGTATTGAAAATCGTTTTGAGAAATAATTGAATATTTCAATATCTTGATATGATATATTGTGATATAAATGCGGGAATTTTTTCTTTCCATTATGCTTGTTTTATGTGTTATTGTTCTTGGGAATTATTTACGTATACGGGTTGTTCCATGATAAAACTCGGGTGGGTGAGCCCGAGATAGCTCTACAATGAATTGGATGACATGACAGAGGTAAATGTGAATGATTCTCCTAAGAGATTTCGGGAATATACTGTGATGGGTATTCCAAATGTAACTCCCTACGTAGCTATGATAACTACAATGTATGTATGATATGGATGCCACAATTTACCTTTATGATTTATGATTTCTATGTGTTATTCATAAATCATATGATTTCATGAGGTATGTTAAAGATCTTATGTTATGTATGTAATGATGAACTAATGTTTTCTTTTTTTTTATAACCGTTACAAATATTTTTATGCTCATCCCATTTTTTGAAATGTTTTTCACAAGACTTAAAGATGAATAGTTTCTATGATGGTATCAAGGAAAAGTCATGATATCTAAAACATGGAACTAGACATGACTCTTTTTTAAGAGTTTTTTTATTTTTGTGAAACAATGAAAGCTGAGTCGAAGTGTCAACTTTGAAATTCTTGAGATGTAATGTAACATTTATGGCCTAATTATCTAAAACTATAAACTTGAAAATATCCTCAATGTGAATTGTTAATTTCATTCAAGTTTATGTAATGTTTTAAGGCGGGGTCCTTATAGTGAAAGTGTGGCTTTTTATGGGAGAAAATTTCTTAGTCAAAGACACAAGGGAAAGATGGCAGGTGGAGCAGCAAGATAGGGGGAGAAACAAGATAGGGGGAGTAGGATTTTTAAATCTGACGATGGTAGCTGTGATTAGTCAAAGAAAATATATCACAATAGCTAAGGTCTGTGATGAATTTAGTTGATTAGTTTCACGAATTTGTTTTAGCAATGAAGTGATTCATTGATGACATTTTCATGATAATCTTTTTTCTCATGCCGAGCATTGCTCATGTGGGCTTAGAGTATGTATTGAGTAAATCTTTGATCTCTATCAGAATCGAAAGAGGGTAATGGGTGTAGAATATAGACGAAGCTAAAGAGGTATCATTTTATGAATCATTTGTCAACAAACCCAAAGGGGGATATTATTGGGAAAAAATCCCATAGGGTTACATTGAAGCATTTTTGTTTTTTTGTTGAAAAAAGTGTTCTTGGAATAATAAGTGGAACCCAAGTCATATTTCAAGATTATCAAATCAAAATATGAGAAAGGAATGAAAGTGGTATGGAAGATAATAAGTGTCTCAAAATTCATTAAGTGGCCTACAATTGAAGAATTGGTGTGCAAGTCATATTTCATGGCATCAAAATATGACAATGGAATGAAATTGGGATGCAAGTAAAGAAGTGGTTCCCAAGTCATTAAGGGGTGCACAATTCATTAAGTGGAATGAGAGTTATGAAGTATCTCTCATGTAAAGAAGTGGTGCACAAGTCGTATTTCATCACATAAAAATTTGAAAAATGAATTTAAGTGGTGAAAAAGTTAAGAAGTGGCATGCAAGTCATTAACTAGCATGCACATCATAAAGTGGCACACACGTTATGGAAAATCACACAAGTGATAAAGTGGAGCACAAGGTGAGATGTACGACTCACACACAGGGTCAAAACAATTCTTCTAAATAGATGAATACCCTTCTCATTTAGCTGAAACTCAACACTTTGAGAATACCCGAGCTATAATCATGAAAGTGGAAGTGGCATGAAAGTCTTGAGTGGCACAGAAGTAGCGAGTTTCACTCAAGCAGAGATTTACATGCAAAAAGTTAGTGGAATGAATGTTGTGGCATGCAAGAAGTGAGTTGCATAGTCAGTGGTGTGAAAGTAGTGGAATGCAAGAAGTGGTGCACCAGCAGTGGTGCACAAAGAGTGTCACACAAGTATAAAGTGTCATGAAAGTATAAATTGGAACACAATTTGGTTTTCCCACAATAAAGGAAGAGGATATGAGGTAGTTAAAGTATCTCACAAGTCACCCTAGGGTTGAATGAATGTTGGAATATGCCCATTACACCTGCAGTAAAGGGTTATTCATCAGTGGATTAAAATTGGACTTCAAAAGAGAATATACATATAGTAAAGGATGAATTCATTAGCGATAATTAAAGGACCTACACGTGTTTAAACTATAAGTGGATATTCTGAAGAAGCATTGTTCTCTCTTCAGTTGAGTGATTAGTGAGCTGTCAAATTGTGTCTGGTTATAAACGAGGAGAGACAGTGAGTCCGCTCCAAACATTGTAAATTGTAGTGTGCTCTTAGTGGATTTGGTACATTGGAATATCACCGTTGTATGCTCCTTGGACATAGCCTAGTAAGGGTGAACCATGTAAAATTGATGTGTCATGTTCTTTCTTTAATATTTTTTCATACTCTGCAATAGGATGGAGAAAGAAGAGTGTGTTTTGTCTAATAACAAAATAAGATCCATTGAAGAATTTTTTTCAATCTATCATACCCTGATTCACCCCTATAAGGGTATCTAACCTCGTGGACCTAAGATCATCGTATTTATTAATAAAAATTATCATCAAACTAGTATGGGGGATTATCTTGGATGATATGAATAACTTTACCTAGATTTCTTACTCGATTCCTTATATTTTATAGTTTATTGTTGAATCCCTACTTTTCTTCCTGTTTTAGGTTAATCATAAAATTATATTTGTGGACTATTATTATTACATGGACCCTAAATTAATATTATGAAATTTTATTTGTAGGATAACCTCTTTCATTCACTCACATTATGAAAGGGTATGACTAAAAATTGTGTTGGGATGAGGAAATAAAATATTTACCAAATGTTTTCATTTAATAAACATATCCTAAAAATGGTATTATAGAATCTTGTGTTGACTTGGGATAGATTTGATCATTTTCACATGATGGAATACCATGACTTGTATATTTTTTATTTTTCCATGTTGAATAAACTATATAACATGTCTTAAACACTAATTGTTTTTAAATGTTTAAATTGTTGGCATGATCATTGCAATGTATTCAAAAATACATTTTGGGATTACACTATTTACATTATTTATTATATTTTTGATTTAATACTTCTATATATATGGTAAAAATTAATTTTGGATATTTAGAAATGATAGTTTTATAATTATAAGGGGTATATCATGTGAATATATAAATAGTTGTTAGGAACACCTAATTTTGAAAAAAAGTTGATAGTATTGGATGTTATCTTAATTCCCATGCTCTGTATACCACTTCCCAAAAATTCCATGATAAGATCATATGACATAAATATAATATACCAATTCCCCTATCCCATAGTATGTGCCTATAAACTTACTCTAGTATATGCACCCACAAGGGTGGGATGGTCTATAATATTTCACAACCTCTATCATAACATTGATACTAGGGTAAGATTGATATTTGAAAAGATGGCATGGACCCTCATAATATATGTATTTTGAATTATTTTGAATGAAAATCATTACTTAGTAATAGTTATTCCAATATGTTTATTCCTCTAGATGAGTTTTGTTTTGTCATACACAAGGGAATGTGATAGGTGCTTTGGGCTGGGTGGTGATGCCTACTGCATATATTATACTCACACCATACATGGGTCCTTATCGGGAAACATGCATACCATTTTATACCTGAACAATATAAAGGAAAATCACTTGGGAATTATATATTTTATACATGGTGCATGGATACCAAGGATACTCTTTTTTGGGCTTCAGACAAGTACACTGAGATTAAAATATGGTCTATTTATAGTATCTTTTTAATGAGGTTTCAAAATTGGGACCATTATTTTTTTCCCTATGCATTGTTTTTCTTGAAACAATTTTTTTATATAGTTTATGTAAGATCAGTCATGCCTAAAGTAATTTTTTTATGTCATCAATTTTTGAATGTATGGTAATTCATGTTAATATCACATTGTGAATCATTAAACCATTTTATTATCTATATTCGTTTGTTTAACTTTAATTTTTTTTAGTGTTAATGGTTCATAGATATGACATTACACTTGTTAGTATGGACTCCTTTGATGTAACATAAAATTTATTGTAATCTTTAGAAAGTGTTCTTGAGGTGCTGTGGAAACCTGAACTAGTATTATATATAAATTCAGGTCCCAATAATTATTGTAATCTTTATAATATTCCATGGACATGTCAGAAATGTTGGAATATTGGTAATACAAATAATTTTGGAATTTTTTATATCTCAAGGTGAAAGAATTAGTGTAACTATTTCAACATAATGTTCAAGGATTTCGGTAGAGAAGCTTAAGTAGACTAGTGTTGAGTCATAAGTAAGGATTTGTGGTAATCCTAATATAGTGAACACCTACAATGTCTAGGGACATCTATTAACTATAGAGATTGATACAAAGGATTTTGATTCAAGGACATTGATAGTGACTGGTTCTCTACTTATTCCTTTTATTATGGTTTCAACTATTTTTGTTATAGTTAAATCATATTTATTCATATTTTCAAGAGAAGAATACCATTTGAATTTTCATGTTGAATTAATTTCTTATTCATTAAATATTGAGAAAATTATCATAGAGAGGGTAGAGAAGAGGTTTATGTGTCTATATTATTTTATTTTTATCAACTATGTTGAAATATTGTGGGACTTCGTAGATGTTGAAATGAATTTATTTGGTATCATAATTGGAAAGAATTTTACAGTGGAGTTCATGGACTATGTTGGAAACTATGAGCGAAAAGTTCTATATTCTTCACATCATGTAAATTTTCACACCATTCAATGGAATGGGATATTAAATCTATTTTGTTTGAACTAATTGTTAAATTACAATGGTATTTAATAATTAAGTTGACTATGATTGTTTTTTATGGAATCAAATAAAAAACTTTTCTTAAATTACTAGTAGTGCGGGAAGATTCATTGGATTTTCTCTCAATGTACATCTCAAAACTATGATTAAGAAGGGATAAATATTTCACTATTGATATTACTATTTTAGTATGATCAACCTCATCATCCTCAAATAAAATGGAACCAATAAATCAATGAGATTTGATGGTTCAATTGAAGTATTTTGAGGGTAGTGGTTTATTTGACCAATTGTTTAACCTAGAGCGTCATCCATTATATTCTCTAAGAATGTCGATGGTGGAATGATATTGTTTGTTTTATACCATATGATAAATTAGGTAAAAATAATGTAATAAAATAATTTGACACATATCAATGATTTATTTTAATAGTTGATAGGATTTATGTGGGTTTTGATGTGTGATTTTTTATTAGGTTTTCACCAGGTAAGGGTAAAGGAGGACGACATTCAAAAGGAAATTTTTATGAGAAGGTACCATCATTTTTATTTATTTGTGATTACATTAGGTATTTTTAATTATCTTATTAATTTAATGTACTAGATGTAACACGTATTCAATAAATACTTTTACTCCTTAATTAAATTTTTTTAGATGATATCTTAATTTATTTTGTGTCATAAGAGGACCTCAAAAAGAATTTGAAAACTGTTATGGAGATATTTTGAGAGTAAATTATTTTCACAAATCTATCTGAATGTCAGTTTTATATATTAAATGTTATGTTTGCATGGAACATGATTTTTGACATGGATGTATAAGTGTATAAAAAATTAGAGCCATAAATTTATTTTTAGTGGCTCAAAAATGTCTTTTATATTTAAATTATCCTCTGGTAAACTTGATTATAATGATGTTTCATGAAATTATTTCCAAATTTAGTATCTTTGATGATGGTGTTTTCAAGAAGGAGTATTTTTTTTATTATGATAGGAATTAATTGAGATATTTTTAGGATATGAAGAGCAGGTTGATATCTATAATGGTGTTGATCTGGCATGAGTCAATGGAATGGTTTTATATATACAGTGATGCGTCTGGAGATAGATTGGGGTGTGTTGTTATGTATGGGGATAATTTTTTTTATAAATACTATTAAAATTGTTTTGACATGATAATAGATATATTAAATGTATCCTAGAATAGGAATTAGTTTCTCATTCCATGAATACATATAATAATAACCTTTTTTAAGAGATTCATGGTGTATTGTGAGCATAAGAGTATGGAAATCATATTATCTCTACATGATCTAAAACTGAGGCTCTGGATATGGGTAGAGTATCTTTATAATTTTCATATCATTTTATCATATACACTAGGTACAGGTAATGTTTTAGTAGATACCTAGAATTTAAAAGATCATACAATGAAGTAATATTAAGAGTAATGGCGGATAATGGGAATGAATGAAATTTTCTTTTTGGAAGCTTATGAGGATCTTAATTCCATGATATTATAATGTATTAAACTCACTTTTTTCTTATGGAACGAGTAACAATCCTACAAAATGTTGATGAAAAATACTGTAAAATTATTATTTCATTTAATAGTGGGGTGATAATGGATGGGTGTTCTCTTATGGTTGATACAACGCTCTATTTTTGGAATATATTTGTTCTTTATTTGGGATTAAATTTTGATATTATTTGTGAATTATAGAACTCAAGATTTTTATTTCATTTTAAAGTAGTGAATATGTACTAAAATAGGTTCTTTTCCTGAATTCTTCTTCAATAGTTTAATTTATATAGGAATGTCGTATAGTTCACACCCTGGGTTGTTCAATCGAGGATTCCACATACATAAATTGAATATCTGTTATCACCATTTAAATTATAAAATATACTAATATGGGGGGCGGGGTGATATGTGATTCCATGATAGAAAATGTACTATTCCTAATGAAATTAAAAGAACATAAGTTGAATGGGGTTGATTCCTATGTTTGGAAAGAGGATCATTTGTTATCCATTTTAATTTTTTTCCATCCCATTCATCAACCCATTCAATACCCTACCTAGGACACCACCTTTTACTTTGATTATAGAAATCAATGTTATTTGACATCTTCATAACTGCTAAATCCCACATCATATATAGTGTATGGTTAGTGAGCAATTCATAAACAGGAAAGTCAACTTCCCTACACCTAGATCATTGGTTTATTTTTCTTCATTAAACTCTGATCATTCCACCATATATAGGATAATCAATATGAAGTGATAATAATGATATTTAATTGAATATTGTATTAGAAAATATGTAAGGAGAGAATATTAATATTAAGAAACCTCTCCTCCACACTACTAGAATTTCATATGAAAGGAAAAATAAGAATAAACATATAAGGGAAAGAACATAGGATCATCATTGCCTCCCTTGGGAATCCATCCTCAAGTTAGTTCTTAACTATAGTGAAAATAAGAGTCAAAAAAGAGAAAATAAAAATATAAAATTAGGAATATAGAGATAAACTAATATTATTAAAAATGTATAAAGATATTATTATATTATAACCACCTTTATATTTTCAATAAATTTCTAGTTTCTTCAATTAATTTGTATGTATAATGTTATAAACATGAAGGGTGACTAATTTTCTCTTCAATTCATCCATTAAAATTGCCATGTTGGTTTGTGCATACCAATGGATTAATCTTCACAAGTTTAGTTCTATAAATGTATTTGGATATATCATATATAACAAACCAAAAAAATTTCATATCTATTGGACATGCCTAGAAAACAATATTTTTATACTAATAATATAAAATTTTTCCTTGGTAGACTCTATAAATTATCCTTCTCTAGTTTCCCATGCATTCATGTAACTCAAAAGTCTAAATATTAAATAGAAACAATTAAAAAAATTTCTTAGGCCCTATACTTATTTGATTTTTTTGATCTCCTGTGGATCATAAATTTGTGTGGTATAAGCCCAATATTCAATGTGTTCAAACTATGTATAGATTCCAAGGCTCCACTTATATTATTTATTTTGAACTCATATGTTTGGATACAATAATTGCATCCATCAAATTAAATTATGCCTAAAATCCATATAATCTCCAAAAAAATTAAATTTTGATATTGGATTACTTCAAAAAATATTATAACAAAAATTACAATATGAAAAAAAAGATTTCAAAATAATGTCCAAATTATTATTAAAACATAAAATGTAAAAACATTAATTAAAATTAGTAAATAGTATAATTTAAACCATTCAATTACAGAGTAAAAAATTTAAAAATATGAGCTTTTCAATCATGGACACATAAAAATTGTACTCTCTGTAAATCATTATATATCTAAATCAAAATCAATAAAAAAATAAATGCTGAAAAAATTTAAAAGATATTTTAAAAATACAATTTAATAATTTTGAATAAATAAAAAAATTCTCTTAAATGTTCAACTCTCACTTTTAAATTTGTTCAACCTTAAAAATTGTTCATTACCTAGTCGAAACCTACCTCACATGGATGTTCATGTCACGTATCACTCTAGAAAAATTTAATCTAGATTTATACTCATACATGGAGAAATATTGTATAACCACAGGCTTGTAAAAATTATTATCTCTACAAAAAATAAAGAAATAAACTTTTTGAATAATGGGAATGTTTTCAATGCGATTTCCGATGGCATATGATTAGTGGGTAAAAATATTTAAAACTTTATGTACAAAAATTGGAGACTGCACTCTTAAATTCAATACTATGAATATTCTAGTTAAAAATAAATAAATACACCTCACTAAATTCACATTAAAAATATAAACCATCGTATAATCATTTTTAATGGCATGGTCCTTGAGTCAATTAATAAATATGATGAAGGATATCATCCTAATTCTAACATTTTTTTACATTTTTCTTGTTTTTAATAGTTTTTGTTTTTTTTCTGTGAGAATGAGATGAAAATAAAATTAAATAAATTAATTATTGGTCATCCAATTATTAAAAATGAAGAATTTAATATCTTCATAATTTTTAATCTATATTTTTAGTCTCTTTTTGTAGGAGAAAATAATGAAAATAATGAATCATAATGAATAATTCAATCACATCTCCATTTTTTCATTTTTATTGTTTCAAAATTATTTATTATTTCTCTCTATCTATCTCTCTATAATACCACTTGAAATAGTAACATACATCTCACACCATCATGAAATGATATACACCCCAAAGAACACACATGAAAGGCCATTGTCTACACTCAAACATGAAATATCAATGAATAAATATAAAGAGTGAGGGAAGACAAGGAGAAATAATCTTGTGATAGGGAATAAACCTATATGAAAATTCATAGACTTTATGGGCTTAAAATGGTATGACATAAAGGGTAGGAAACACCTTAAAAATTACTGTATCTAAATAAATTTCTTATGCATATTTGGATCATTTTATCAACTCCAAATATTTTAAATAGATATAATCAAAGGCTCTCGTTAATGTATAGAATCTAGGTTTCTAATAATAATGTTAGGTTATTAGAAGAATTTTTTAGTGAGGTTTATAATAACTCAGAATTGTGGATTTTTTTGATTCAGTGTTTCATTGGAATTGATTTAAAAAAAATTTCAGAAAAAAAAATAGTAAAAAATATATTTCCATATGAAATTTTCTCATAAAAAATAATTTAAAATTCATTCTATCAAAAATAAATTAAACTATTTCAAACCAATTCAAGAGTGATGAATAATAATGAATATTAATTAATCCTAATAGTTTTAAAAAATTTAAAAAAATAAGGAAAATGTAAAATATCCAAAATAGGTTTCACTCCCCTCACACATAATATCTAAATTCTATTTCCATTTATCCTAGAAAACTTATCAAAAAAAATAAATAAAACAATATAGAAAGAAATATGAAACCTAAGTTTATTTAATCAATGAAATAATTAAGGTATATTCCTATATGATTCCAATTTAAATATAAAATAAATATAAATATAAATTTTAAAAAACCTGTAAGAAAAAATTTACCAAAATTAAAAAGAATTGAAATGGGAAAATAGGAAAGATGTTGGGTGAAATCTCCCCACAAGGTGCTAATTTTTTTTATATTCTTATTAAGTAAGATCAAGCTCATTATCTCCAACATAAAATTGGATGGATTTTTATTGGATGAACATCTATATGTTATTTCTCTTGACATCTATAAGTGGATGATCAGAATGGGAACTCCAAATAATTGAGGAAAATCATCAATCAAAAAGAGAGAATATAAAGAAGTGGATGTGAGAAGGGGGAGGGAAGATGAGGTATAGGGGTTACCTTTTGAATATTATAGTGTGCTCCTCCATGAAATATTCAATTTGGGGTTTAGGAGTCCATCTCTTCACAATGGTCTCCTTGATATCTTATTATTATTATTCTTCAATCACCACCTCTTAGGTGATATTTTTCTCATTGGTACAGAAACACATAATAGTGATAATATGCATGAAATACAGGAATTAAATAATTGAATAATTATATTTGATAAATATTAAATAAATATGAATAAAAATATCTACCCCAAAATTTATGTTGGCATTAACAACTATTTATTTTCGCACAACCCCTAGTACTTGTCTGTCCTCAATTAATGATATCATTTTCTCCTTAATGGTGACTTATTTTAAGTTCTTATACAGTGTCCATGAGTGTTTTGGGATCAACTTCGTATAAAAATTCATAATAGAGATATTGAAAAGGTAGTTAAATTACTGAAAAAATTAAACATATTCCATAGAAAATGATACTCCCTTAAGTAGTTTGACCTCAAGATCCTGGTCATGAATGCATGCCTCATTAAATATATTTAAATGATTGGGGTATTGTGGTTTGTTATCTAGAAAAAAAAATTATTAATAATTTTAATTACATAAAGATTAATTGTTTTAATATTAAGAAATATCATATCACATGATTTTTTTCTTCCATGTAAAATTTACTGTGAGTATTTCCTTAGTGCATCTGTCTTATAGAGAGGTTAAATCAGTTTCCTACTATGATTAGAACCATAAAGTGTTATGATGATATTATTGAATAATTTTTATATGGATGTATGGAATCATCTTTTTAGACACATATGATTCATGATATTAGTTGTATGACGATCATAAGATATTGAGGCTTCTTCACATGATGTTCACAATTTGTAATATTCAAAAGATGAGGTTATGATAATATTCACATTTTTGGGAATTTCGTGTTTTATAAATAATTTTATATTCCTATATACATATGTGTGTATTTATCCTTATACTTGATATTAATATAATTTAATATCATATGTGACATTTTATGATGTACTAATGATAACTGTAATGAAATATTCTCACATTATATTTTGATATGTTGAGTGTATGAAGAGTGATATGACATTAATGATTAATTCAAATAAATTTACCTTATATTTTAATGAATGAAAATATATTTGGGCCACTTTTTTAGTATGAAACAATAATATTATGTCCATGGGAATAGTGGTTTTATCATCATGTTCATTTCAAGAAAGTCAAATAGAATATATCAAGAATATAGGTTTATGAATCATGTGATGCAACAAACATTATGAGATATAGAAGAAAAGACACTATAATACATAGTTCTCCTTCATAGGAGTTATTATTAATTAGAAATTTATCTTTTTTATCTATGGGCTCATTAACATGTTTTTGGATGTTATTCAGCGTTCTTTAGCAAGCAAACCTAATTCCATTGAGCAATATTTTAAGTTGGTCACACACTAAGTGTATCCAGAACCTCAATTTAAATCCATTTGAATTTAATATTATAGGAAATATTATTATCAATATTCTAGGAATAATAATTATTCATATTACATTTATCAAAATATTCAATCACATGTTATTTGAGAGAATAAATATATTAGTGGAATATTAATTAAATATTTATTCATTTATTTATTGACAATAATATTTATTTAGTTATTTAATGCATAATGTGGTGATAATTATTTATTCTAAAAAATAGTCATTATTAATGTTTTGAAAAATACCGAGGAAATTCATACATATTTTAGGGTCTATTTGGAATGATATATTAAATATAATTTAAATAATTATACATTTATTTATTAAATAAATCAAATATATATTATCTGAGAGGCATGAAAAAATAATGAAAATAATAATAATTAAAATGAAAACAACATTAATATTCAATATGGGGGTTCCTAAGTATCAAGATATTGGCTAAGGTAATTTGAGAAATTAACAATTCTTTAACATAGATATAAAAATACAATTATTTCATTTATATTTTTTGTTGTGGTTGTGTTAAAAAAAACTCTAAATATTTATCTCAACCATAGAGAGAATTTTCTCTAGAGATCTCTTGAGAATTAAGATATTTAATCATCCTCCTCCCTCTCATGACTTGAGAGAACAATTAAAAATATTTGAATCATTGGAGGAATTTTTATTATGATCAATAATGACTGATTAATGTAGTGATAACCATTCACACTAGCACTTGGTGCTTTCACATTACAACATCCTTCCATGGTTTGTGTCCAATTAGTTGTTCCATGACCAGAGATGTCTCCATTAGGACCTCAAATTCTCCCACCAGTATAATAGAGGATACAAACTTTTAGTGGGGGTCTAGGGTAATACAAATGGTAGACTATTCACCCATATAAATTTGTAAAATAATATATAAAATAAACCAAACATCATCCATGAAAAAAATCAGAGTAAGAAAAAGTGATAATTAAGAATAATAAAAAATTATAATGAATGTAGAAACATACATTCATATAGACTCGTGGTCATGACATCATATAATAATTTATCATATACTAGTACGATTATGGATAAAAAATAAAAATAATAATAAAAGGAGATATATACATCAACATCCCCAAGTTTTACCACATAGTAGTCATGAATCTATCACAAATATCTTTCTCAATCAGTTATATTTGTCCCTATATGAGGCCTAAACATGAAATTAATAAATAGGTGCTTGAGTACATGATTTTTGTGGATATATAAGTAGATTACGAGTCAAACCCTATAGGGAACCACCAATGTGGTCCCTTGCATAACTAGTAAATATAATGTATGCATGTGATATGATTAAAGTAAAAATGAAACAATTATAGAAGAGTAAATAAAAATCTTATAAAAATCATAGGGATCTATCATATAACATGAGATAGACCCATACTAGCTTATCATAGTGTCTTAGTGTCTCTAAGAACGTTATGAAATTTTTCCAACATATAAGGTGAAACAAGTGATTCAAATGATGAAATTTTGTGTTTTCCAAATTCATCAGGTGTACAGTTGTTATCTTAGAGGCAATTCTAAGTGTTATGATAATCATCAGAAATAAAACCCATTCCTATGGGGTTTTCCATATGGAATATATTAGTATTTAGATCTACAAACCAATATTAGAGGATGACCCTAGGTAATCCAATTGCATCCTATTCTATAGCCAAATCCTAAGGGGTTGAACATAGGAAATCAATAATTTCATCAGGCTTAACTGCTGATTCATAGAGGTATAACCATATAAATTCTATTAATATCAGGATCAATAGTCTATTACTTTGTGGATGAAATTTGGAAATCTATAACATCATCATGATTTATAGTTAGTTTTAAGGAGGATTACCCTAGTAAATCCATTAATATAAGGCTTAATAGTATATTTTTAGCTGAATGAGCTTAGGGAATCTACTAGTTTTAAGTCCCAAAACCAATTACTTGGGGGATTAAACTTAGAAATCCATAATATCATTAGGATACCTATCCAATTATGTGGAGGGTGACACTAAGAAATCTTGTAATATTAGGCTCAACAATAGATTCATATGGTGATTTCCTTAGGAAATATATAATAACATTAATATAAATCACCTATTTCATGGGGGATAACCTTGGGAAATCTAATTATCATTAGTCTTAAATTCTAACTCTAATTCAGAGGTCCCTAGGTAGTCAAAATAATAAGCAAGAAAAACATCCAAACTCCATGAGGTAATACTAATATTCTCATTTCCATCAGGTGAAGACACTAAAAACTATGATGTAATCCTTGGAATTACATAATAACATGATTAATGGTTGGGTGCAAGGATCTAGTTCAATTCATCCCATATATCTCATACCTTTTAGTGGAAATTACTTCCCACCCAAATCATCTAATATTATAATCACTGTTTCTTCCTCAAGATTACAACATCGATTCAAGTTCTATGGTGACACATGAAATCATCTCAACCCATTTCCCACTCACCCTCTCATGGGTTAGTATAATACTAGGGAACCCACCAAGGTCCCTAGGTCTCATTTCTACCAGGACACTCCACCTAGGCTCCTCTAGCATTATATCATCTCTTGGTCCAACTCCAAACAATTAGAGGGCATATAATCCCACACCCAAAACTGATTTTCATATGTCCGAATTGGTTTCCTAATAAATCCATACTGTCATTGGTTTCAAAAGATGGTATAAATCCTATATCACACCCCATGTCATCCCTAGGTCAATCATCTCACCCAACCTATCCATTCAGCTACACATGGTATGTCAACCTAGGTACCAATAATCTGAGTGGTGGTATACCCTCATTCCATGTTCATATGAATAACCCAATGGCTTAAAGGTATCCCACAATTCTCACATGTTCAATCCCAAGTCCAGTCACAAAAATTAATCACTATCCTCTACCTATTGGTTACTGATGTATCGTAACAATTAACATGATACATCTTGTTATTTTAATTTCATTTCATTTACACACCTTAGGGTATTGGGGATAAAAGTTATAAAATTAAATTCAAGTCCTTATCCATTTGTGTCCAAGGTAATAAAGTTAGTTCCCAAGGCCCCCCATGACCTTATCATATTTATTAAATTAGACATAGGCATTTAATTTTACATAAAAAATATTTAATTTTAGTATTCAACCACCCATGGGAGTGATAGACCATATCACAACTGTTAAATAAAATTTATAATATCATTGAGGCCTATACCAGAGACAACGAACCTAAATAATGAAGTGATTCCCTTTATTTTTTTAATTTTCTAGGCACCTCTCCATCGGGATCATCCTTGTTAAACAAATTCCACCCGAACACTATAGGCTCGAACAAAAATCTTGATATCTAATAAATGATGATAAAAAATTATAAAAAATTATTTAAATAACTTTTAAAAATTTATTATTAATAATAAAATATAATTCAATATAATTTTCAATAGGAATAAATTCCTAAAACTCAATGAGAGATATCCACTCACTGAAACCTCATGGAACATAGTGTGGTTTAGTCTTGACATTCCATTAGATATATTCCATGAACAAGACCTAATTAAATTACCCAATTAATTTGTTAAATTTGTCATATATCACATAATACCCTGAGAAAATTCATTTGGAGATGTACCTTCATCAAAATAGCGAGTAAAAGAATGTAGATATCATCTTGGGAAATCCTCTTGCTAATAAATATAAAATACCCTAAATAATGGTATCATTACACCATGCTATGATGGAATCATCTCAAAACCCTAAACCAAATTCATCTTAGTAATAGATAAAACAAGAAGAAATAATAGGGGAGGAATAAGGTAGATAAATCACAAACTAATAACCAAAAAACACTATGAAATCCCACCTAATCAATGGGAAATGAGTTATGGAGAGTAGGGGGAAGGTATATAGAATCTCTCCCCCGTGTGGCTGTTGGACCAACATTAATGTGGTGGAACACAAAAATTTTGGTAATTTCCCTCACTAAAAAATCCACATAGCATCAACCATGTTGTTAAAACGAGGTTCACACCATGAAACATTCAAAAAGTGGCCCCTTCCATTTGTAAAACTCCATTCATAGCATGAAACATGGTTTAAACTAAGAAATAATCAACATATATGGACAAAACATATAGACTTATCCATTCATTGATGGAACCCCACAGTTTATGACATAAATGGCTACAATAATTATAAATTCTTCTCTAAGGATACCTAACCATTCTTCAATGCTTACCCAAGAACTCATACCTCTAACCAGGTCTTGAAACAGATCCAATAACATTTATTTAAGATTATATTCAGTTATAATTTCAATCCAAATATTATATATGAAAAATTCCAAATCACTAAAAATTTTTTAAGAAATACTCAAAATTTTATAAATCATAAAGGAGTGTTGTTCTGAAACCTCCACAACATGACAGTTATCATCTTTAATATGTATCTTTCATATTTAAACCCTTAAACTTACATACATTAGTCATTGATTCAAACTCAATTAATAATGTTCTATCTCAAAATTTCAAATGATATCCAACTATGCCACTACAACATGTGCAACGTTATTCATTAAAAATAAATCCTTAGATCATCATCATCATGGAAACAATTAGGTAATGATTACCTAAAAAAATATATCGAGAAACACCATGGATTTATCAGTCAATTCATCATTAGGTATATGGAACTCCCTATCATATGCCATAACTCATATATGCCAACTTCGATCTTGGGTGATCCCCACCATCATCATTGAATATCAAAGCTCTTTCTTGATAGTACAAAAATATTATTAGGGAAATTTTCATCTCAAAAAACACAATTATACATGAAAAGACATATTTGTTTTCCTCAGGTGGACCCTTTTGATAAACACTCTAGCTTCAACCATTGACTCACTATCTCATCACCTGATCAAAAACCTTAACTCATTATGGTCCATCATGACTTTTGAACAACCACAATGCAGTTTAACACATGTTTGTGTATAATTACATGGATGGGTCACAGAATCCTCCCATAAACCATTATTATCTCACCCAAGAATCGATGAAGCTCCAATTTGAATCATTATTAATTCATATCAAATCCTCCCCGAGCCTGATGTCAAGAAAAAACTTTGTCCAATGCCGTATCTGAATGGAAAATATGGTATTCTCCATGTAACTAGATGAAATTTCAATAACTTGGTTATAAATATCCCAAATCCATATTATGGATCAAATTATCCGTTTTCGAGGCCCATGACTACAATAACATGTTGTTCTACCTCCATAACCCATGCCCCGTCCATTAGCACACACAATGGTTGTGTATGGCCATCCTAGTCAAACTTGTGAGATTATAAAAAACATCAAATTATACCTATTTCAGTTTCATGAAAATTTCATGATAATCACATGTTAAAATTCCATTCACAATGAGGGTTACACCATGAAATGAGTAGTGATTCACTACCCACTATATAGATTTCCTTATACCACTCCTGGTGCATAAAGTAAATAAGTCTCATCCTCATGTGCATGTATCTTTTCCTCATACATGCTCATCCAATCTCATAAAAAATATACATTATATAAATTCCAAGATTGGTCATGCCACCCCATATGACACATTTCTTATAGAAATCCCTCAAAATTTGGGGTGTTTCTCATTTCATAAAACCTCAGACAACCAAGACCATATGCATCTCATCAAATAAAAATTTCCTTTATTTCCACACTACCACTCAACAGTCACAACTCAAATGGGTGATACATATATCTAGTGTGAACCACCTTGGTCTCAACTAAATCCTATGGGTGTACCCTCTAAAACTGAATATTCACATTAACTAACTCGTTATACATTTATTCATGTGTCATTGATCATAGGATCACACTCTTAAATAATTGGAAATGATCATAGAAGCACCATTGTGTGCTTTTATAGTAAAACTGACATCCTTTACATGTTTAGGAAACCTACACGATCACTAGACAATCCGATGTTTTTATAAAAATAGAAAGTGTTCCCACACATTCTCACCATGTCATAGAAAGAAAATTGACATAAAAAATGGCCTATAACTCAATTAGAATTACCCATGAAACCGAACCATGATACTAAATGAGTAGACAAAAAAGATTCTCTACCTCTTGAAACCTTAAGGAATATAACAATGTTATTCTAGCCATGTATTTCATTCATATTAGATCTATCATAGTATAATAACCTCTTGGATTATATATTCTATATTATCCAATTAATTACGATTCTTTCACCATATACCCGATAGAAAATAAAAGGCACAAATATCATAACCCAAATCATCTACCCATGCTTATCCAATATACGACACTCACAAACATTGGGTTAAACCCTTTCAAAAGTTACCTTTATATATCATGGATTGTTCCCACTACAATTCTCAAGTCACCTATATCCAAATCCATATCCTAGAGGATAGAAAATCCCAAATATCCCATAAATCATGTGTCACATTTGTCACACTTTTATGGAACACCACTATTCCCATCTTTAACTTCTCATAGAAACTCATTTCCCAAAAAAATTCATGGGTTCTCACATATCTCATTATATCAAAAATACCATGAAAAAATCATTAGCCTTCATGGGAGCTAATTCTAACTGGGTATCCATATATGAGACTACCCCATGAGAATATGAAATGTCTATAAGATCCTCACTAGGGCTTCACATAAGAGTGTCACCCCCTCGATGGTCAATTATTATCAGTCAACACATACATATATAGAATCTTTTTTGTACCATGATATGTTTCAAGTAATACACAGTCATGTGGTTTAGTTAACTAGAATTCCACCAAGAATCAATATGGTAAAATAAAATAGTTGTTGTTTCTAACACTTTAAAGAACTGAATAATTTACTTTTTTCTAGAACGAAAATTATAGCCACCCAAAAGGGGTTCCTCAGAAATCCATAATATACATGTACCAAACAACTATGGTAACTATACATCCCTTTCTAGGGGGAATAAATAATTATTTTCATAGTGTATATTGTTGTATATCCACATGAATTTTCATTAGAATAAACTATATCATGGTACAAATGAGTATAATTCCGAAACCATATTATATAAGAAACAACAAAATATGTTGTTGATGAATCTTTAATCATATTAACCCTATCCCTAATGATAAAAATAACAAAAAGGAATATATATTTTATGTGGACCCTTTGATCTAAATATGGTTCATGTACACTAACCTGTTGTCATCAAGTCAAGATAAAAAACATTATAACTCATAAATATAAGAATAAACTAATGTTTCATGCTGGTGAAATATTAAAACATTAAAATTGGAGTGAAAAAACAAAAATACCATCCCCCACGAACCTATAATTCTTATTAGAAATGATGTTTTTGATGAAATTGTCAGATATTAAACATAAGAACTAACACATTCATATCTCGCCTATCACTCATCTAACTTAATATCAAATGTAAATAAATACTGTGATACAATATGTGTTATTAATAGCATATTATTTTCCTTGACTTTGTAATTTCCCCATTTTTTCGAGAACATTTAGTGGTACCTAAACTGAAAAAGTCTCCATTGGAACTTCAATCAAGCCACCCCATATGCCAGAAGATTTAGACTCATGGTGAGGGTCTATGGTAGTTTCATGGTGAGACTACACTCCCATATATGAGTGTGAATTAGCTTCAAAAAATTGTCAATCATCTTCTATAACTGACACTTGGAGTATACTGCAACAATAAAAAATAGTCATAAATAATTATAATGAATATAGAAATAGAAAGTTCTACAGACTCAAAGTCACTCTAGCATAAAATGAGTGACCCTACACTGGGAAAATTACAAATATGAAATAAAAAAAGAATAAAATATATGGGGATTTATTATATCCCTGAGCTATAACATATCCCATTCAATAGTGTATCAGAGAAATTCTTCTCAATCATCCATCTATGAGCATCTATTTAACTTAAACGTATAATCAGTGAATATCTTCTTTGGTACTGAAGTTCTATGGTCAACTTAGATGGGTGTGAGTACAACTCAACAGGGAACTGACAACACTATCCCATACTAGACTAATAAATATAGTAATCAGATGTTATATTCTCTTTTTATAAATAAAACATCTTCAAATGCATAAATTAAATAACCACTATTCATCCTCATGTTCTACCACGTAAAATGGAATCAATATAAACATGCTTACGCTTGAGATAAAATGACTCTAAGAACAATATGAACTAATTAAAAAACAAATTGGTGAATCCTCCCAAATCCAGGCAGTAATATAGGGTTGTCCAAAGCTATCAAGAGTACAACTAATACCTATGAGGTAATCATAGGTGTTCTGATAATCAAATGGAATATAACAAATTCCTAAAAGGATTACCCCAATAAATCCAATATCTTGAGTCTCTTAGATTGATTCATGGGAGAATGACCATATAAAAATAGTAGCATCAATATCTATTGTCAATTCCTAGGGGGATGACATGGGGAAATAAATAATGCCATCATGATCCTTATCCAATTCATAGGGGGATGGCCTCCAAAAATACAACTATATTAGGATCAATAATCAATTACATGATTGATAACCCTAGGTAATCCATAATATCATCAGGATCCATAATTTATTCTAGTGGGATGACCTTAAGAAATCAATAAATATAAAGATAAATAGCCAATACCTATGGGATTAACCCTTGTAAATATATTAACATCAGAATCAATAACTAATTCCTTGGGGGATGGCCATATGAAATCCAAAGTATCATCTAAATTAATAGAAATTTTCTATGGAATAACCCCAGTAAATCTACTAATAAATTCCTCAACATCCATTTTCAAGGGGAATGACGATATATAATCCAAAATTTCATCAGGAATCATCACATATTCTTATGGGGATGAACCTATGAAATCAAATAATCATCATGTATAATTTCCGACTCATTGGGCAATATCCATAGGAAATTATAATAATCATCATGCATATTCATTAACTCTAGGAGGTGATCCCAAGAATCCTATAACCATTATGTACAAACCCTGAACCCCAATATGTAATCTTGAGTTTTCCAAAATAATTGCCTCAAATTCTCAAACCATGGAACTTTTCCCAGAAGTCCAATGAAACTCATAAATTTTAGTGTGGAGTGAATCCCTCCTGAATCATCAATGATAATATTCACTATAGCCTTCACAAGATCACATCATAAATTTTTATTCTATTTTTACAACCAAAATAATTTTGTAACATCTCCAAAAATGATTTCATATAAGATCCTTGATTTATTTTTGGCTATTTTTTCATGTTAATTCATTATTATTACTTTTTGTTTGATTATTTTAAGGATACAGTTGATGTGGTTTGGAAAAATTATCCATAGGTCAAGAGGTATTTGAAAGTATGTAATGAGAGTGTACATGGGCCTAAATCCAAAATGTACATAAGAGTTATATGAACTAGTTGGTAGGGATCAACAATCATCCATTAGAAGGATGAAAATAGGGTATTTCAAAGATAATTCCACTATCAAACTAGTGAGAGACACCAGATGGACATATAAATGTTGGCATAAGTGGGTTCCTATAAGAATGTAATGGGTTATCCAGTGGGACTTCAAGAAGAAATTGAATTCTACTAGGACTCATTGGATAACAAGTGGGAGCCAATGGCTAGCTAGTGACACTATTTTGGGAAAGGTATGCTCTGGAAGTATCATAATGTTATGTCCAAAAGGGGCCTAGGTACTTGAGTAGGGGGGTGAATCAGGGTATTCATATTCTTTTCAATCTAATTCCTACCCCACTATATATTGACCTCTTTATTACTAGGGTCACTTGTTATTCTCATTAATGATAATTTTTATCAGATGCTTTCAAATTTTATCTAATGATAATGTAATTAATGTAATGTAATAAAGCATTTACAAGGACACATATATTTATACTTTGTTCACACTGACTGGGATACATTCAAGGAGAAAACACCAACAATGTTCCAACTGTACCAAATTAAATAAATATCACTACTAATGATGATTTTTGGGTGAGATAACTAATATTAATAAGCTCACTACATTTACTAGATTTAGGGTCTACTCACTAAATTCCCAAGGGTCACTCCCTATGTATCTTTTTCTAGACCACTGCTAGTCGAAATGATCACCATATTCCTCTTCATTTCTCAATGCACTTGGAAGGGATCTACTCTGAGGTTATGGACTTGTAGGTCCCTTCATTTGAATGAAATAACTCATCCTAAACAATAGATATGTTCTCTATTTAATTCTCGTTTTCATTATTATATGAAATACACTTTTCTACATATAGTTTGTTAGTAGAAACTACTTTCTTGAACTTTTAAAGTCCCTTCAAGAATAACATTTTTTGCTTAAAAAATGTGATGCACTGTGAAACATTTATGCTTCGAGGACAACATCTCCTTCGTAGAATGAATCCTATTCTATAGACGATACTCTTTCCATGGAACACTTTTTCCCTTGAAGAACAATACTACCTCAATGGACCATTGCTTCATATGTAGACCATCACCTCTTCCACATACCAGCTTCCCTCTACAGGCTACCTCAACTTCTACAGACCGTCTCTCAACACAGACTGCCTCCTCTTCCATGGACTGATACTTCTTCGATGGACCGACTCCACCTATGTGGACCCATTTCCTTCTCAATCTATAAAGCCCCAAAAATCCCTTTTTGGGATTGTTTGTGTGAATTACATAACCCTTGGTGGAGTCCTCCCTTGTGAACTCTTCTACTTCACGAACATCCTCACAAACATCTTTTAGACTGAGCCATATTTTTTCCAAAGTAATGATATTTTATAATGAAAATAACTCTATGTAACTATCATATTACAGGTCGTTATATAGTAAAATATATCAAAAAAGTCCATGTATCCTTTTTACTCAAATCATCAATGTGGTACCACCGTCACCACATACTGTGCATCTCCCACAAACTACAATCATCTTATGAACCATTTTTCCTATGAATCTTGTATAGTTCCTTGATCCTCAATGGTGCTCGATCTCTTATGGAATCTAAATTCCGCCTATCAGCTACAAATGAAACACCTCCCATGAACTATTTTCCATCTGCGAACTATTTTCCTTCTGTAAACCAAAAGGCTTCTCATCAACCGTATTCCTTACATGGTCCACCTTCCAAACATCGTGGTCTTCATATAATTTCTATAAAAAATATTTCCCATTTTTAATTTTCATCATTTTTCCATGTTCCTCCTATGCGATCCGCAAAATTTGTACTCATACATAAAAAATCCATACTTTTCAAAGAAAAACTCCAAATTATGAAGTCCAAATTTTTGGAAAACATTGGGAGACCACGCCATGTTAAACACTTTCTTTGGAAATCACCTACCATACTCATTCACATTCATCTAGATTTTTCAGCAAACACAATCCCACCCAAAGACACGGAGAGGAAACATTGAGGTATTTTTTAACAAAAAGACCCCTTTGGGTTTGTTGACATTTTTTTCACATTCTGACATATCATTAAATATTCTTCCATCTTATATCCACATTAACTTAATAATATTAATATAGTGTTCAATGATTAACTCAACACACACTCTATGCTCACATGAGCCCTTCTCAGCAGGAGAAACAAGAGTAATATGAAAATTTCATCAATGAATCACTTTATTTACCTCTAAAAACAATATTCTTCTTTCATCGCAAACATCATCTATCATTATATATATATATATATATCCTTTGACCAATCACCTTTAGCATATTCAGTTTCAGCAATCCCCCTATCTCACTACTCTCCTTAATAGCTTCTACTCCCCCAATCTTTCTGCTCTACATAACAGCTTCTCCCCGTGTCTTGATTAAGACAATTTATCCCCTTTAATAGCCACAATTTCTCTCTATTTTTCAAATAACCCAAAAGGAACATAATTTTGGTCTGTTACAAAGTGAAGAACATAGATTAGTAAATTAGGTAACACACACCATACCTCAAGGATATGGGGTCATACATCCACATTTTCATGTTTGGGGAGTCGAATGAACTCCCAGAGACAATCGATGACTTTATAATGCTTATTTGGTAATTAATTTGTTAGAATGTCTGCAATATACCGTTCTATTGGAACATACTAAAAATTCACAAGCCATTGATACACCATCTCCCTGATGAAATGATACTTTATTTAAAATTTTGTTTCCCTTGAGTGATAGACTGGATGTTTGTTAATATTTATTACACTAGAATTATTGCAATGGATTCAGATCATATACCTTAATTCAATTACCATATCACCAAGCTTATATTTCATCCACAATAACTGTGTACATGATTGTGTAGCCACAATATATTCAGCTTTTGTAGTGCTCAATGAAATGAAATATTTCTTCTTTCTAAGCAAAGAAATACCCAAAATTCCAAGATAGAATGAACCAACTGGTGTCTATTTTCTATCATCTGCTGAACCAGCCCAATCTACATATGTATATCCTAATATCTCTAGAAGATATTTTTCACTATACATAAAATTGAAATCCACCATGACCTTGATATACAAAAGTATTACTATTACTAAAATCATGTGGGGTTCCTTGTAATTTATTTAATATCTTGCTTCGTGGAATGTGGAAAAGACAATATTAGGTCTTCCCACTCTCATGAACAGTAGAATACTAATACTTTTCATGTATTCTATGACCTTATCTACATTAATTTCATCATACCACGATTGTTTTATCCGGGTATCTACTAGAGTAGTTATATCATTGGAATTATCCATTCCAAATCTTCTCATAAGCTCCTTGGTATATTTAGATTGAGAAATGAATGTGCCATTATTTCCTTGTGTCACCTGTAAACCAAAGAAAAAATGACAATTCACAGATCATAGACATTTCAAATTCACTTTTAATGATTTCAGTGAATTTATTGCATCGAGATTCATCTGATCCAGTAAATTTTTGGTCATCAACATTTATCATAACCATCAGACTTTGATCAACATCATTGTTGACATATATATTGTAATGAACTCCACCATGTTGAAAATAGAGTTTCATCAAAAACTGATATAGTGTTGAATACTATGCTCTTAGTTCTTGCTTCAACCCATATAAATCATTTTCACCAAAAAACAGTGATATCATATTTGGATTTCATATAAATTTTAATTTTTTGGAATTTTTGAGATCTACGCTATATATTTTATAGCTACACACAATTCCATATATTCTAGCAGCATGAAATTCTTCAATTATTCAGAGGAATCTATTAACATATGAATCTATATCACCTAGTGTTCTTTTCACCATATCTGTCAAAAGAAACATTAGATTTTGAATGATTCAAATCATTAATAATAATTATTGAGCAAAACCCGGATGTTGTGTTACTCATCAGAATAGAGATTCCACTTAGTGAAAATATTTTTAATATTCTCTCCTAAATTATTGGAATCCTTATAATAGTCAACAAATAACATATCGTAAGAACAAAATAGATAATCATGAAATACATTAATGTTGATTCATTCCCCCTAATTGATCTTAATGATCATAAAATTTTATTCATTATTTATCATTTAGATCATTCATCTGATTAGAAAATAGGATGATCCCCCTATCATATGAAACTCTTCCGATTATTAGGCCCATTGTTTAGACTCACAAACTATATTATTCTCCTACATCATTTCTTCATATATGACTGTATATTTTAGATACCTCTATAGCTCAATAAAATTTTACAATTACAGTTGTGTTCAATGATATTTTCATTGGGTTAATTTGCCACTTAACAATGACCCATCAGCAAAAAAACTAATCCTACTGAGTCAAAACTCAGTGTTGGTAACAAGAGATAAAGTTAACAACACTATCACAAACCATTTCAGTCAAATACATCCATATATCTCAGGAATCCAATGAACATTAGCTCTTTTAATTTAAATCAACTAGATTTTTTATTCAGCTCTCTTAACTGATTTTAATCAATCGACATTCTTGAAATCATCACATCACTAATTTCCATCTTTTGACGCCACTTCCCCTTGGACCATATCTCCCCTTGAACCTGAAACACTTGAAGTTCAGTTAATAGAATTTATACACATACTGATAGGGGATCCTTTATAATCCTTATGAAGAGGATTATGGTTGATCCTTATAGATCAACCCCTTGATAATTTCATACAAAGTACTGTAAATTTTTTTATCATGTTCCAACTTCCCATGAAACATATACTATTATATAAAAATGACTAATAATTCAATACCCACATATTGAGTCTTCTTTTGATATTTGGATTCTATAGGCTTGGCCATTTTCACATTTTTGGGTTTAAAACCATTTGCATAATTTTACTTCTTATACTAGCCATTGATATTCCATTTTTCATGACTATTTCTTTAATAATGAATATTTTTACTACTAAAATGTGATTGACACTTCCTTCATAGGAGGGTTCTATCTTTTTTCCTCCACTTATCCCAATGTGGAAAGGAATTTTAATTTTTTAATTAAATCTCTATTCATTATTCTTTTATCAGATATATGAGTCATGCCACCCTTTATTGTATATATTGCATCTTCCACTGAATGTATATTATTCTTATTCAGAACTATAACATCTTCTCCCTTTTCTTCTAGGTTGGTCCAAAATATTTCCAAGAGATTTTTGTGAGTGTAATAAATGAGGTGATCAATATTTTTTTCGTTGAGATCCTTGTGATTCCTTTGAGGTTGTAAATATATTTTTCATCATATCATGTTGCCTTCTAATATAGTATTTTTTATTATACACTTCTAGTGTGGGGGATATCCTTCTTGGTTCCTTTTCCTCACCCTCATTATTCTTGTATAAATCTCTATCCAAATTCCCGTGATTAGAATATATAAAACATATTTTATTAAGGGCATACATCATTTGATCCTTTCTCAGATAAGATGTTGATATAGATAGAGTTATTCTTTTGACATTGAACCCTTTGGATTGTTGTCACATAGTCATAGTGTCTCAAAGTCTTCCAAAATAGTTTAATTTCATGAATACATTATTCTAAGAGACTCTTCTTTTTTTATTTCTCATGATTATTCTTCTTATTAAGGTATTTAGAAATAGTACTATCTTTACAACATGAAATATATTCCAATGCCTCAAAAAAAATCATTAACTAAGACCACCGGTTCAAAATAAATATAACATGTTTTTATTATCCCATGAATAAATCCTTTTTGGTAAGATTCTAGTATCTAAACAATTTTCCCATTTTTTAGAAAAATTCATAGCTCTCTTCCTATAATGCATGAAATATGGCTCATGATATCCAATACCATTTCTTAAAACACCCGATGACCTTTGGGATGATGCAATAAATTAATGTTTTTCTTCTAATGTAGAATATTTTATTTTAATTACATTATCACCTTTGGAAGGATAATCAAATAGTAAGTGAAAAGTATCCTTTAATTTGGTCTTTTAATTGGCCTTAGATATCCCCACTTCTTTCTTAGTGAACTCTTGTCCATATCCCAATTGTTGAATCTTATTGTCCCTAGATTTAATTTGAGCATTAGTTTATCTTATGAGTGTATTTGAAATAGTAATATCAACTTTAAATTACTATGATGTCTTATCTATCTTGTGTGTTTTCTCTTTTATTTTAGAATCTTTCTAAGAAATTGATTTATTGTAGCATGAAATCCCTTTCTATAGACTCTGGTTCTCCTTAACCAGTTCAGGGTGTTGGGTTGTAAGTTAATCATTTCTGGATTTAGAATTCATAATTTGTTTTATGTTCAATCTCACTCCCTTTTAACCATATTTGAGTTTTTATATCTTTAGATAAATCTTTTGCAGTTCTTCAGAAAAACAATCATTCTTCTCCCTTAGATCAGTATCCACATCAACAAACCTTTTATTTAGGCCTTTGATCTATTTGAACTCAATTTAATGCACTTGGATTCTGATATCATTATATTTTATTTCATTATCAAATTTCTAATAAAATTCATTTGTTATATAGACAACCACTACTTTCAGAATTCTTACAATTTATTCGTCATCAATTATACCAACATCACTGGGAACATCGGGTTCTTCCCTAATTCCTATAGCATCATTTAAAGAGTTAATAGTTTCAATGTATGATTCGACTATGTATTTGTTTAGTGTGTTGTTCATTCCCTTCAACTGGATCACAGTATTGACATAGACCCTTCCACACAATGGAATCCACATGGTTTCTTATTCTTATTTGATGTTCTTACCTTTTCCATGGAAAACCAAGATAAGTGTAGAGTGAATAGTTAACTTCAACAATAAATTGAACAATGTTAGAGATTTTTTTTTTGATAAATGAACACATCTATATTGAACCAATTGTTAGGTCCAAAAGAGGCCTAGGTAGCTTGAGAGGGTGGGGGTTGAATCAGGGAATGGGTATTCTTTTCAAACATATTCTTGCCCAACATGATCATGAATGTTTTATTACATGGGTAATTTATAAATATAATTAATGTTAATTTTGATGGTATCATTTCTAATTTTATCTGATGATAAATCATTGAAAGTAAATAAATAAATAATTCATAAGGACACAGTGATTTTTACTTGGTTCATCCCCCACTGGGCTACATCCAAGGAGTATACAATGAAAATTTTACAATTGTGCCAAATTCACTAAGGCTCACATCCTATGATGATGTTCATGTTAGATCACTTTTATTCCCTACCTCAATACCTTTACAAGATTTAGTGTTTTCTCGCTAAATTCCTAATGGTCACAAGATATGACTCATTCATTTGCTCAATACCAGTGGAAAGGATCACCACCTTCCTATTCTTTTTCTAACTACTCTTGGAAGGGATCCACTCATAGTCTATAGATTTGTGGGTCCCATAATCTTTCATGAAAAATGCATCCTCAACTATATATATATGATCTATTGAAGTCCATTTATCACATGTAGAAGAAATAAACTTCTTTTCATACTGTTAGTTAGTTGAAATTAATTTATAGAACTGTTTATGTCTCTTCGCAAACAACTTGATACCTCCATGAACTACGATGCACAGTGTAGCATCTATACTTTGTAAACCACCTCTCTTATGCAGACTAAATTCACATCCATTGAATATTCTCCTTATGTGTACCACTTCTTCTTCTATGGACCAAAAATTACACTATGGACCACAATTTCTTTAATGGTCCATCACCTCTTAAGCAGATCATCTTCCCTATACAGACCATCTCTCCTCGATAGACCATCTCTGTTTAGTGTAATGCCTCTGCTTCCATATACCGATACATATTTAGTGGACCAACTCTTCCTCCATGGAATCTATTCCATTGAGAGCTACAGAGACTCTAAAAATCCTTTTAGGAATTATTCCCACGATCTAATTCACCCTTCATGTAGTCCACCCTTGTGAACTCTTCTTCTTTTTAGACTTCCTCATGAACTTCTTTCAAACTATGATAAATTTTTTCTAGAGAAATGAAATATTCTAATGAAATTCTCTCTATAAAAATATGGGGATAACAGTATGTATATAACAAAATTGATATAAAAAATAGGCAAATTAATTTTACTAAAATCTTAGAAGTGGTATTCCCATCGTCGTGTGCTATGTATCTTTAGTAAACTGCAATCATCATGCGATCCATTTTCCCACACAGTCCATATAGTTCCACGATCCTCTGTGGTGAACGATATCTTCTATAAAGAACCTCCTTCTATTATCCACAAATGATACACCTCCCATGAAACATTTTCATCCCAAAAACCACAATCCTCCCCATAAACTATTTTCCCTATGTGGTTCGCATACCTCCATACATGGTCTGCATTGTTCCCCTATATAGAATCATTCCCTTTGACACTTTTCATCGATTTTCCACATACCTCCTATGTTGTCTACGAACTATGTACGCTTACATGGAAAATATTTAATTTTCAAAAAAAACTCCCAATTTTGAGGCCCAAAAACATGGGAAACAATGGTATACTTCATTTATTTAAACACCTACTTCGGTAAACACCATCTATACTCACTCATGACTATCCGACTTCTTCAAAAATCATAGTGACACTAAAAAATAGCGATAGGATGAATTGAAATATTTTTCCTTCTAATAATTATACCTATTAAAAAAACCATTTTAATTATAATTTATTTTCTCTCAACAAAAATTTGATGTTTTTGACATAGATATTCCCTTGAGGAGGGTATGGACTCTCTAATGTAGAAACATTATAGATCTAAGTGATAGTTTATGTGTTGAATATCTCCTGGGTAGTGTAATATCAAATTGATCAATAAATCTATATTCCCTATTATCTCTCCTTATTTATAAGTGGTGTAACATGTGTTTTTAATTTTTTGAAATCAATATTTACAATTTTTTATTCTACTATTTCCACATGGTTGATTATAGAATTTCGAATCTATAATTTGGATCATGTGTTGGTGTTTGATGATACCTTGATTAAGGTAGGTGGTTTTATAATAATTTTTTTCAGTTGAATCCATTTTTGAATGTAGATTTGTAATATATATCTATAGAGACCCAAGAATTAAGTACATTGATATTACATTACTTTTATGGAATACTAAATAAATTACAGAAAATGATTCCCAAAGACTATATTAGTTTATTGTCCTTGGAAACTGGGAATACATTATAATAACTTTGTGAACTATATTCAACATATCCCATAATAATATTAGCCTTTTTTTCTACCTAAAACATTTCTTTATATCTTAGGGAAAAGAAAATATATGTAAAGAGTGATCTAATATGCTCAATAAGTTTAAACATAAAAAATATCATAAAAACATAAAGCTAAGAATCTTAAAACATGAACATAACATTTAAAAATCATACCATGTATAAAAAATATGAAAAATGTGAGTCATGGAATAAATCTTTGTAGTTCATAAGGAATAAATCATAAAGGAAGAATATCCATGTGAAAATAGCATTGGCATAAAACATGGAAAATTGGAAAACACATAACCATAGAAAATCATTTCCATATTAGCCAAAGATTATTGCAAAGACCACCAAAGTGGAAAGAGTCCCTTAATGAACTTGGGATTGTTGACATTGCAAGCATGTATTACTGAAATAGATTTTCTTAATGTTTCATCCCTGTATTATGGAACCACATTTATTTTCCTTTATAGTACATCTATCTCGTGAGATATAAATCTTTACCAAATGAATTTTTGGGATATATAGGTCCCACCTATCTCATAATGAAATCATTCTTATGTATTCCATAATAATATAAATCATTTATCACAACCCAAGGAATAAAATGGGTTTCATTAAAAATCATTTCACCATAACAAAATCCATGAAAAACAAATGGATTTAATAAATATTATTCCATAATAAACACAATGAAATCATAGGAATAATAAGTATATTTTACCTTAAACATAAATGTATTAAATAATTCCATTTTATATGGAAAATTATTTTGATATCACACTTGAAATTAATTGTTTAATAAAATATCCTTTCTTTTTCAAAAACATTATCATTTCTCAAAATACCCAAAAATTATAAAGAAAATGGATATATTTGAAAATAAACATGAAATTTTGTAGAGGAATATACTTTTAAATAAGGTGTTATGACGAAATAATTTTTTTTTCATGTTTTACAAGTTAAGAAAAACATTTTGCTCATTTTTTCGCCTGAAATGTCAAATATTACCTTTTATCAAATAATGATAAAAGATGTTGTTCATACCGTTTAAAAAAAATCACCAATGGGTAAAATTGACTATAATTTTTTTTCTAAAATTTTAAATAATGTTAAATATTTAGGACTCATGGATGTCGATGATAAATATACCCCTGTAAATACTTACGTATAAACAATCTCAAGTGATAATGATATTGTGAAAATATAACTTACCTTAGGTCTGCTTTCCTTTATTTGTATAAAAACCTTTTGTATAATGATTTAAATGATGCCATTGAAATTTTATGGAATCGTAGTCATTATATATGATCATATTATCATCCATTTTTTTGTAACATTATTACTCTTCCATCAGGTATTAACTTTTTATTTTTTTACTCATGTTTTTCTAGATATGTTTTTGTTCTTAGGTTATAGTTATATCATTAACAAAATGATATTAGTATAATATATATCTTATTTATTAATTCAATTAATTTATGTAATAATGATTTAATGATGATCATATAGAATAAATTTCATTGCATCATAGAGTCAGCAAGCCGTACGTACTTACGACCATAGATATCATTCCCATAATTGTGAAATAGTATCAATATAGATGATATATAATTTTTCCAAAATCCATAAAATGTTATATTAATAATATATAGATATTATTTCTATCATTATATATATATCCAAGAAAGATGGTGGTGAAAAATAGATTACATTGCGGTGTGGAGGCAGTAAGTCGTACGTACTAACGCGTGGTGATTTCATTTTTCATAGTATAGATAGTGGTAAAAATATGGTTTTCGCATAACCATAATAAAATATCAGAAAATATTTTATACTAGAATTTTTAATTTAGAAAGGAAACGACTCATGAATAGGAGGTATAAGAAAATTATTTTTTAAAGAATATGTCGAGGAGATTACCTCTTCTCCAATGTGCTTCCTCTAAATATCCTTTTAGAGAACTAGAGTTGGTCCCTAAAGATAAGAAAACCTATAACATGTAAAAGGGAATTTTATAAGGGAAAATTGAAGGGGATTTCTAATCTCAAAGGCTTAATGTGATGTTAATAGGCATGGGAGGAGGTTCCCTTTTATAATTGACCTGAGGGGAACTTTTGGGATCTCCAATAATATTAATTTATAATAAAATCAAACCCCATCCAAAAAACAGAAAAATGTCAAAATTTAAAAGATCATATCATATAGGGTTTAAATTTTATCATCCAATATATTTTAGAGAAATTTTTATTCCCATTTATCCCTTATCATTTTAATTTGTCACATAGTTATTCTATTTCATTTTAAATAGGATAACAAGTATTTAAATACCTAAAGGGTGAAATATTTACTAATTTGATATAAATAAATCAAAAATAAATCACTTAGTCCTTATATAGCATATAATATTTATTATATATCTTTAAAAATGTTTTTTAGTTTTTAAATTATTTAATAAAATATAATTATGACGAAACAACATTAGTGTCAATTTTGATAATATTCAATTCATGAATTTTTAAAAATTTGAGGATAAGATATTATCCTAGAACCAAATATTTTATTACATCCAAATGGAATAAATATAGTGTAGAAAAATAATTTCATATATAAATTATCCAAAATAATATTTATTTTATCATTTTTAATAACATTTATTTGATATTTCAATTAATTAAATAATTTCTTTATTAGTTTTGTGTAATTAATTAATACCGTTATATTTTGAATAAAAATTACACATAAAATATTATGAAAAATATAAATCTACTATATTTCAGAATAATACATTTAGTTGACTATATATTATTGAAAATATTTCATTTAAAATGTTATACTTTAAAAAAAATTAATGTGACATGTTTAACATCACTTTCTATAAAATAATATAAGTGTTATAATATCTTCTATAAGGCTAAAAATGGTAAAAAAAAATAGACACTTGGATAATTATGGTCGATATATATTTTAAATATAATATTTTATCAAGTTTTAGGGTTATTTAATGGTTATTATCAATTTAATAATAATTAGTTTACTGATTTTTCATCAATTAAATGATTTACGCATCATTAATATATTAACCTTTATGATAATTATTTATTTCAAAAAAATTAAAAAGAATTACCATGATATATAAAAACATTTTATATTTTAAATGATTATTCATAATCTAATTTATCTTTTATATATCCTTATATTAAAAATTATATAGTTTGTAAAATTTGTGTAAGATATATTTAATGTTTCTTGAAATTAAATATATTAAATGTTCTAATCTTATGTAAGTCAAAACCAAAGGGTTTCATATCAACTTGAGTATGTTTTAGGTCGAAATGAACTCATACAATATCATAATAAAATTTGTTATGGTCATTTTATAATATTATATTTACCCTTAATTACCCGATTTCCCTTTTTACCGTATTAATTTCTTTTTACCGAAGTTACTATTCATAAGACCTAAAAAGTAAAGAATTATATTTATATAATTTTTTGTTACTAATATTAAATATGGAATCCATTTTTAAAAATTAAAAACATTTATTTATAAATAATTAACTTGAAATTCATCCCATTTATGTAATGAAAAATGGGATTTTAAAGATAAAACATTGCAAAATATTGATTTTTTTACATCACAATTCAATGTAAAATTAATTCAAATGGAATAAATTATATTTACTAATTAAAAAAATATTATATTTATACTTTAAAACCATTAAATAAATTTTTTTAACCATCTAAAGTTTCTATATAAGAAAGGATGTTTTCAATTAAAAATTATTATATTTTTACTATTTATCAAAACTTGAAATTTATGAGAAAAAAATACAAAGTAAATTTAAATAACCCTCATGAAAAGATTATGTTTTTATGTTCAATATAATATATAATTGTTTGTAAACAAATATTAAAAATTGGTTTTACATCAAAAGGAGACAAAGATGCATTTTTTGAATATTACTTCATTTATCTGAAAAATGAATTTGTTCTTATATTATGTCAATAAAACCTATAATATAAATTTTAAACCTTATAATTATCATATTAAACATATATTTAATTAATAAAATCCATAAATAGTGATTTTATTACTTTATAAACTCACTTATTTTCATTTAAATAGTCTATCAGATGAAGGTTAATATTGGTCATACCTACCATTATAATGATTAGGTTATAAGGTAACATAATAATATTTAGTTGTATGATTATAATTTGTCTTGAATTAACTTAATTATATCAAAAGAACATGAAATTGTTTGTAACTCACGCTGAGCATAGCGTTATGTATACCGCAAGTTAAGCCGATATTGCGTGTTGCGCAAGCTCATCTTGGTATAGAGTACAACAAAAGATATCAATGAAATATTGAGAAAATATATCTCCTATAACTCCAATGGTGTTACATTATACACCCCTTAAAATTAATTTCACCCTCAAAATTCATTACAGTTATAAAAGTTTTACTACTTAAATGTTTTTTCATAGAAACCCACATCGTAAAAAGGATTACTAAAACTTTGTTTCAAAAAAGTGAAGTTAGAAACCTAATAATTACCCAAAGTAACTCCTCACAGGGTTTCCACATAGAGTAACATAGGTGGGAATATAAAACATCGATATGGAAGAAAAATATAACTATCAATTTATGATGGAGAGTGATAGAGAACAAGATTATGTGAAAGTTAACAATAATAGACCCATAAATATATGATGATTTAAGGGGCCATTTGATTCATCAGAAATGAAGGTACCGGGGTAAAATATTTGGTTTTAAGTCCCTTTACATAGAGTTGAATAAGGATCATAAATTCATACTTGATTATGTATAAACTCATCCTTTCACTAATCCTATATAAATTTATAATTCATCTCATATTCCATGAAATAAAGTTGAATTTTTCATTCCGTTAGTGTTAGTATATCATGATATCCATAAATTGAATGATAGTTCATTCCATATGTATTTATAACAACTAAAAGTTTGGTACAAGTTATCAAAAATTCATAAGTCCACCTATATTGAGATAATACATTAATCTAACAGACTTAATCTGAGGTTTAAATCATTATTTCAATAAATGGATAACCTTTCAATCCTTATGAATATTAAAAATATAAATCATTAGAAAGATGTGAACAAAATAACCTTAACATTTATCTCCCATATATCATAATGTCTAATTTTGTTGTCACATTACAAACTTGATAACACCTTCAGCCTGTATTCTATTGATAATAACATGAATTACCATATATTCATATTGAAAATATGGGTGTTTCCTTATTTTTAATTAATTTTTTTAAACATCATCCATGATAATATAAAACACTTTTAAAAAACCCTTAATTAGGTATAAGGAAATAATAACCATCCAATTTACTTATTCAGAACAAAAATAATATTATCTCATAATCAATCTCATATTAAGGATTTTCCATCGCTTAATCACGTCCTTTTCAACTTATTACGCCACTCTCTTTTCATGGTTACAAGTACCATTCCACACGTACTTTCAAATACCTTAGGGAAAAAATAGTGTAACAATCCTTATAGGTTTCCTTATTCTATAATACCAAAAAATTACTTATATAAAATTATTCTCGATAAACATTTAATCATTCCATTATATTAATAAACTATTAACATAGCTTTATCATTTTATTCCTTAACACATCATTCATATCATACATCATTTATATTTTCTTCATCATCTGAAACATAAATACTACCCATATGACCATTCTATTTAGGATATTTTACCCTAGGGAATCCATTTTCATTAATCCCATAAATTACACATTTAAAAAATTTAACTGTCGTTGGTTTCTTAGAAATACAATTATCCTTGTACTTTATATTAAAAAAACATTTTCATTTGAAATTACTAGATTTGTGTCCTTATTTTCAACACCCAAAACATAATTTGGTTCCTTTGAAACATTCCCCTTGATTCATTTTACCACATGATTTACATGTTGAAATTGAACATTCATTACAATATAATCACCATGAAAATCCATATTTCTCTTATTTTTTGTGTGAGGAAACTCACCAATGTTGAGATTATTGATCATATTATGAGATTTTTGATTTGAAAGAATAACAATTTTTTTCCTTCCAACTCCCATTTCAATTGGTTTCTCATGAGGAATATCATTCCATTATCCATTATATTCACCATTAACATGAATCCTCTAGTTTCTAGATATTTTTTAAAACCAAATAATGAAATGTGTGAGCGATAATAATCATACTAGTAAAACCAAATAATCAAGGGAATGTAATTTCAATCTATGACATCATATGATTAATCCTATTCTATCCATGATCATGACCAAAATTCTAGGATTATTACCCATAATTATAATTATCCTTTGGACATCCATAAACATTCCTTAGATCTATCTCTTGGAATCACAATAATTTATTCTCATCCCAGTTTACAAATGTTAAAAAAACTTCACTCTGATACCAACTATAATGACCTAAGCTTGACGTACATGGAAATTTCATTACATTTGTGTAATACATAATACATTACACAAAAAGAAACCCAAAGACTGTATTAGTTTATTGACTTTTGAAACTGGGAGCAGATTATTCTAACTTGATTTATAGTCTTTACTATCTCCCATAATAATTTTATCCATTATTTTTTTACCTAAAACCATTCTTTATAGCATGAAGAAAAGAAAACAAATGAAAATGATGAGATCAAATGATCTGTAAGGGTTATCATGGGAAATATCACACTAAAAATAAAGATCATAATGTAAAAACATAAAAATAACATTCTAAAATAATACCATGTTTAAAAAATATAAAAACATGAGTCATAAAATAAATATTGGCTGTTCATAAGACATAAATGACAGAGGAAAAAGATCCATGAGAAAAAAATTAATGGCAAAAATAATAGAATTCTAAAAAACACATAGGTATAGAAAATCATACCCATATTAGCCAAGGATTATTTCCAAGACCATCATAGTGGACAAAGTCCATTACTGAACTGAGTTTACATGCCATTCAAACCCTGTATTTCTAAACTAGATTTACTTTCTATTTCAGTCCTGTATTACTGATCCAGTTTTACATGTTGTTCTATTCATTTCTATCTCATTAGATATAAATCATTACCCAATTAACTGGAGGGAGATATAGGTCCCAACCATCTCACAATAAAATCACACTTATGTATTCCAAAATAGCATAAATCATTTATTGTATCCCATGGAATAAAATGGGTTTCTTTAATAATAATTTTCCCATAACATAATCCATGTAAAACAAATGGATTTCATAAATATCATTCCATCAATAACACAATAAAATCATAAGATATTAAAGGATATTATAGTTTAAATGTAACCCTATTAAAAAAATCCATATTAGGTGGAAAATAATTTTGATATAACACATGAAATTAATTCAAAGGAAAATATGATTTCTTATTTAAAATTATTTATTTTCTAAAAATTCTGCACAATTTTGAAAGAAAATAATTTATTTGAAAATAATATTGAAATCGTGAAGAAGAAACATCATGGGAACAAGGTTTTATGAAAATGTAAAAATTACTTCATGCCATGTATGTTAAGAAATCCATTATCCTCGTACATTTACTGTAAAATTAAAAAAGTACCTCGTATCAAATAGCGAAAAAATATTCCTTTGATACTGATTTAAAAAAATTCTGTAATGGGTAAAATTAAATTTTATCAATTTTAGAATAACATAAATAATATTACATATTTAGAAAATATGGATGTGGATGATAAATATACACCAGAAAATATTTACATATAAACAATCTTGAATAATAATGTGATTGAGAAATTATCCATTACATTAGTTCCACTATCATTTGTATGTATATGAACATCCTGTATAATAATTTATATTATTTCATTGACTTATTCGAAAATAATATTCATCATTTGTGATCATATAATAATCTGTTTGTTTTTAACATTATTACTCATCCATCAGGTATTAACTTCTTTATTTTCTTACACATGTTTTTTTAGATAAGGTCATACTCTTTGGTTGTACTTATATCCTTTGAAGAAAGATATTATTATAAAATATATCATAATACTTCATAAAATTAATTTATATAATCATGATTAAATTAAGATCTTGTATAATGAATCACATCACATCATGGAGATGGTAAGTCGTACATACATACGACCAACGATACCATTCTCATACTTGTGAAATGTTATGAAAGTGGATTGTATATATTTTTACCTATAATACATATCATGTTATAATATTAATAATATATAGATATTATTTCTATCAGTATATCCATCCAAGAAAGATAGTGGTGAAAAAGAGATTACACCTTGTCGTGGAGATGATAAGTCGTATGTACGAATGCGTGGTGATTTCATTTTTTGTAGGATGGATAGAAGGTGGAATATGCTTATTCCATGACCATAAAAACATCTCAAAATACAATTTATTCTAGTGTTATTGCTTTATAATGGAAACAACTCATTAATAAGAAGTATAAGAAGAAATAATTTGAAAGAATCAGTATAGGAGATTACCTCTTATTTGACGTGCTTCCTCTAATTATTTTCTAAGAGCACTAGAGTTGGTATTTAAAGAATAACAAAACCTATATAATGTAACAAGAGATTTTTAAGGGAAAATTTTGGGGTATGGTTGATCTTGAAGGCTCAATGTGAAGTGAATAGGTAAGGGAGGATGTGACATTTTATAATTGATGCGAGGGGTACATTTGGGATCTCCAAAGATATTAATTTATAATAAAATCAAACCCCATAAAAAACATATAAAATATCCTTATTTTGACGATTGAATGAGATAGGGTTAAAATATTATAATCTACTAGATTTTAGACAATTTTTTCTTTTCCATTTATTCGTAATCATTTTAATTTATCACTTAGTTATTCTATTTCATTGTAACTAGGGTAACAAGAATTTCAATATGATAAGGGTAAAATATTTAATTATTTATTGTAACTTAAATCATAACTAAATAATTTAATAAATTATATTAAAAATAATATTTATTCAATATTTTTAATTTTTCTAGAATTTGTAAATAATTTAATAAAACATTATTTTGACAAAACAACATTAGTTTCAATTTAGATAATATTCAATTCTTGAATTTTTAAAAATATCATGATAAGATCTTATCCTAGAAAAAAATATTTTATTATATCAATATGGGGTAAAGGTAATATTGAAAATTTATTATATATATTAATTATCCAAAATTATATTTATTTTAAAATTTTTAATAACATTAATTTGATATTTCTATTATTTAAATAATTTCAACATCAGTTTTTATAAATATTTAATAGACTTATTTGTTTAATAAACATTAAAAAAATATTATGAAAAACATAAATATATTATATATCATCACAATACATGTATTTGAATATATCTTCTAGTAACAAAATAATTAAATATGATATACTTATTAGATCATGAACGTGACAACTTTAACATCACTTTCAATAAAATATTATAAGTATCATTATCACTTATATTAGAATCCAAAAGTTAAATAAATACTCCCTTGGTTTACTATGGTCGAGACATAATTGACCAATAATATTTTTTTTCACGTGTCTGTGTATTTTAATGGTTATTATGAATATAATAAAATTAGTTTATTCATTTTATATCAATTAAATAATTTCTGCAGCGTCAATATATAAACTTTTAAGGTAATTATTTATTTCCTTAAAATTGAAAATAAATTACCAAAATAATGTAACAAAAATCATATTTGAAATGATTATTCATAATAGAAGTTATATTATGTATATTTTTATATCGAAAATGATTTAGTTATAATAATTTATGTAAAATATATTTATCTGTTCTTTAAATAAAAAATATTAAATGTCCTAATATCATCTAAGTGGTTGTAAAAGGATGTCATTTCTACCCAAGGATGGTTTATGTCCAAAATAACTCATCCAATCACATTCAGATAAGTTTTTAGTTCATTTTATAATATTATATTTAACTTTAGCAACCCTATTTACCTTTTTATGTTATTAATAAAAACTACAGGAGTGACTATTCATAAGGCCTAAAAGTAAAGGAATTATTTTTACAAAATTATGAAATACTAATTCCTAATATGAAATCTATTTTTAAAAAATCAAAACATAAAATTTACAATAATTAATTTAATATTTTTCCTATTTTCAGAATGAAAAATGGGTTTCAAAATTTAAAACATTACAAAAGATCGAAATATTTTTACCTCAAAATTCAATGTAAAATTACTTTTAATGGAAAAAATTATATTGAATGAGAAAAACATATTTTATTTATACTTTAATACCGTTCAATAATATAATTTAACCATATAAATTATTTATATTAAAAGATATTATTTTCAATTAAAATTTAGTGTTTTTTACTATTCATCATAACATGAAAGTTATCAAAAAAATATCAAAAAATCACCAAATGTAAATTTTTATATCCCAACTACAAATAACATGTTTATGATGTTTAATATAATATATAATAGTGTCAAAAACAATATTTAAAAGGGGTATGCGATATAAACGAGACAAAAATGCATTTTATTCAAAATTACTTCTTTTATACAAAAGATTGAATTTTTTATTATATCATGTAGTTAAAACATATAATATGAATTTGAAACATTAGATGAAAATATATTGAACATATATTTAATTATTAAAATACCTCATGTGTGATTTTATTATTTTATAAACTCACTTAGTTTCATTTAAATAGTTTTTCAGATGAAAGTTAATACGGTTCATACTTTCCATTATATTTACTAGGTTATAAGGTAACATAATAATATATATATGTTCCATTATACATAGTGTTGCGTGAAAGTAATTATATCAAAATAACTTGAAATTGTTTGTAAAACAAGCCATGCATAGCATTTCGTATACTGCAAGCTATGCTGGTGCTGCGTATTGTGCAAAATTATATAGGTGTAGCATACAACACAAGACATTAAATAAATCATGAAATATATACCTTATAAATATCTAGGGACGCTAAATTATTCCAACCATAAAATGTATTTCACCCTTGAAATTCATTGCGATTATAAAAGGTTTACCAGTTGATTTTTTATAGAAACCCACATCATAAAAAGGAATACTAAAATATCATTTAAAAAAAGGAACGTTAGAAACATAAAAGTTACCCAAAGAAACTCCTCACAGGGTTTCCACATGGAAGAACATAGGTGGGAAGTGGAATAATGGATATTAAAGAGAAATATAACCATCATTTTCTGATGGAGTGTGATAGAGAACACACTTTGGAGAATGTTAGAAATCTAAAATCCATAAATATATGATGATTTATAGTGTCATTTGATTCATCGTAAATGAAGTTAGTAGGGTAATGTTTTTGGTTTTAATATCCTTTACACATAGTGTAATAAGGATAAAAAATGATTACTTTATTAAGTAGAATCTCATCCTTTCCTTGTGCCTAGATAATTTTTCACTTTATCTCTTATTCCAAGAAATGAAGATGAATTTTTCATTCCTGAAGCATTAGTATATCATAATATCCATAAATAGAGAGATAGTAAATTCCATCAATATTTATCACAACGAAATGGTTTGAAAAAGTTATCAAATATGATTAAGTCCACCTATAGGGAGATAATCCTTTCATCATTTAAACATCATATAAGGTTTAACTTATACTTTCCATTTATGTATAACCTTAAAATCCATCTGAAAGTTGAAAATACAAAACTTATGAAAGAGGTGAACTAGAATAGATTAACATTTATCTCCCATATATCGTAATGTATTGAATTTTGGTCAAATTCCAAATTTTATAACACCTTCTTCATGTATTCTCTTCATAATAACCCTAATTACCATAAATATAAATTGAAATCATGCATTCTTCCTTATTATTAATTCCAAAAAGCTATAAACTTCATCCATGATAGCATAAACCACATTTAAAATAAATATTTAATCATTTATAAGGAAAAAATTACCATCAAATTTACTTATTCATAACTAAAATATCAGTATCTCATAATCACTATCATATTAAGGGTTTTCCTTCCCTTAATCATGTCTTGTTCAACTTATTACCCTAATAACTTTTCATGGTTACCAGTTCCACTAATCTTATACATTCAAATACTTATGGAAAATCAATAGTTTAACAATCCGTAGATGTTTTCTTATTCCATAACACAACAAAACTACATATACAATATTATTCATGATAAATATGTAATAATTTCACTATCTTCTTAAACCATTGACCAAGATTCATTGTTTTATTCCTTGAAAATTATTTCATCTCATTTTTTGTTCATAGACTCTTCATCATATGAAACCTAAATACTACCCATACGACCATTCTGATTCTCTTCATGAGATTTTCCCCCAGTGAATCAATTTTCAAAATGACCAGACATTCCACATTTAAAACATTTTACTACCATTGACGCCATAGTAATAACATTATCCCTCTCCTTTAATCATACAGAACCTATTTTTTTTCAATTATTAGCTTTGTGTCCTTATTTTTCACACCCAAGACATCTTCTAGTTTATTTGAATCATTCCCCTAGAAGACTCCTCCCACATGATTTACATGAGGAAATTTGAACTTTCTTTCCTATGTGATCACCATTAAACTCCATATTACTTTTTTTGGTGTGTTAGGAAACTCACAAATGTTGAGATTATATATCATATTATGAGATTACAGATTAGGAATAATATTTTTTTAGTTTTCTGAGTCCCATATCACTTATTTTCTCAAGATGAATATCATTCCATTTTCCTTTATATTCGTTATAAACATGAATCCTTCTATTTCTATTTATTCAGTAAAACACAAATAAGAAAAGTGTGAGGGAAATAAATCATACTATAAAGGCTACACAATGAAGGGAAATTTTATTCAATCAATAAAATCATAGATTTTATCATATAATATCTATAATCGTTACCCAAATTCTAGTACTGTAATATATAATTAGACTTATCAGTGGGAAATCCCATGATATAACTTTGAACTACCTCTATGAATCTCACTGATGTTTTCTCATCCTAGCTTCCATAGATTAAATATACCTTCACTCTGAAACCAACTGTAGAGAACCAATCTTGATGCACATAGTCATTACCATATTTTTTTACGGAATACCTAATACATTACTCAAAATATACCAAAATACTATATTAGATTAGTGTCTATGAAAACTGGAAACACATTCTGCTAACCTAGTGAAATATCTTTAACATCTCCCATAATGATAATCTTCATTATTATTCCTTCCTAAAACATTACTTTTTATCCTGGGAAAAGAAAACATATGAAAATTGTGAGCTCAAATGATCAGTAAGTATAAGAATGGAAAATATCTTACAAAAAATAAACATATGAATGTACAAACAAGAACATAACTTATAAAAATCATACCATTTGTAACAAATATCGAAAAGATGAGTAATGAAATTTGTCTTGATAGTTTATAAGGAATAATTCATAATGGATCAAGATCCATGATAAAATAGAATTAGCATAAAACATGGAATTTTAAATAACACATAGGAATAGAAAATAAATTTCCATATTAGCTAATGATTTTTTCTAAGTCCATAATAGTGGATAAAGTCCATTATTGAACCAGGTTTTCTTACTGTTACAACCCTATATTACTAAACATGATTTACTTGTCATTCCAGCCTTGAATTAATGAACTATATTTACTTTCCATACCAGTAATTTCTATCTCATGAGATATAAATCTATACCTAATGCACTGGAGGGAGATATAGGTCTCATCTATATCAGAATGAAATCATTCTTATATGTTCGACAGTAACATAAATCATTCATCATAACCTAAGGAATAAAATGGGTTTCTTTAAACATCATATCACCATTACATAATCCATGTAAAAAAATGGATTTCATAAATATCCTTCCATAATAAACACAATAAATTCAATGGAATAATAAGGATTTTATTGATGACACATAACCCTTTTAAATAATTCTATCTTAGATGGAAAATAATTTTGATATAACCCATGAAATTAATTATTGAGGAAAATATACTTTCTTCCAAAAAATGATTTCATTTCTCAAAATGTAAAAAAAAATTAAAACAAATAATTTATTTTAAAAATAAACATCAAATTGTGAAGAAGAAACATCAGGGATATAATGAATCACGAAGATGTAAGAATCTGTTCATGCCTCATAAGATTAGGAAAACATTCTCCTTGTACTTTTTGGGGAAAATTCAAAAAGTAACTCATATCAATTAATGAGCAAAGATTCCTTTAATAAAATTTTATAAAAACTCCCCAATTGGTAAAATTGTATTTAAATTCTTTTAAAATTATAGAAACAATATTACATATTTAGAAGACAATTATGTGGATGATAAACATACCCCAATTCATACATACGTTTAAATAATCTCATATAATAATGAGTTTGCAAAATTACACCTTACCCTCGGTCCTTTATCCTTTTTATGTATCTAAACCCCCTGTATAATGATTTAAATGATTTCATTGACTTATTATAAAATCATAATCTTTATATATGATTATATTAACATCCGTTTTTTAGTAACATTATTACACATCCATTGAGTATTAATATCATTATTTTCTTACGCATGTTTTTTTGGGTAAGTTCATATTATTATGTTATAGCTATATCCTTTAAATAATGATATTATTATAATATATATAGTATTTATGTAATAATTTTTTTTATATTTATTCTTTAATGAATATCATGTAGTTTGAATCACATCACTTCGTGGAGACAGTAGGTTATACCTATGCCGGAGCAGCGATGTTATTCCCTTAATTATGAAATGGAATAGAAGGGGATGATATAAATTTTGTTCTATAATACATATCATGTTATAATAATAATATATGGATATTATTTCCAACATTATATCTATCCATGTAATATGGTGGTGAAAAACAGATTACACCGCAACATGGAGATGACTAGTTGTACGTACAAACACGTGGTGATTTCGTTTATTAGAGGATACATTAAAGGTGAAATATGGTTCTTACAAGACCATAATAAAATTTAAGAATATATTTTATACTATATTTATTACTTTATAATGGAAAAAACTAATGAATAGGAATTGTAAGAAGAAACAATTTGAATGAGTCGGCAGGGGAGATTACATCTTCTTCGACGTGCTTCCTCTAAATCATTTCTAAGAGATTTAGAGTAGGTCATTAAAAATACAAGAACCTATAGACTATAACTAGGGAATTCGTGTAATGGTCCAGAACTCTTCGGCCCATTCCTTTGTCAAAAAGAAGGTCACGTAGTGTTCTGGAGGGTAAAATGGTCTTTTCCCAAACTCTCCAGAATTTTGTAAGTACACACCGTGTAGTGTGAGTACATGCCATATTCCACCTTTCCGGGTATACCCCGTGTTGAAGTTCGTGTCCTTGTTATGTGAAATAAATGGGTACACGTCCTGTACCCCATACTATACGTCATGTTCCACCTTGATTGGTATACCCCGTGCTGAAGGCCGTGTCCTTGCCGTGTGAAATAAGTGGGTACAAACCGTGTACCCCATACAACAAGCCATGTATTCCCTCCCCATGTATGCATTACCCTCAAACCGTGTGTTGACTAGTCAATGGCCGTTTTCCGTGTTGGAGCCATGTCCTTGCCATGTGAAATAAATGGGTACACGCCGTGTACCCCATACTACACGTCGTGTAGTCCCTCCCCGTGTATGCGTTACCCTCAAACTGTGTGTTGACCAGTCAATGGCCGCGTACCGCATTAAAGGCAGTGTTGGAAGCCGCGTGGTGACCGTGTGAAATGGGAGAGTACACGCCATGTACCATAAAGTACACGCTGTGTAATTCTGTTTTTCTCTCCTATAAAAGGAGGGGTCCCCTCCTCCTTTTCAACTCACCCATCTCCTCTGCATTCCTCGATAGAGAGCTCTCTCAAGAGACTCTAAAGCTCCTTTTCTTCCATAACTTCTTCGCCTGAGATCTGATTTATGATTCGTCAGTAGCCACAGGATCGTAATGACGAGGCAGAACATCTGAGCTTGGATCCGTTGTCTTTCCTTTTGCCTTTCCTTTGCAAATTCCACCCGATGAGGTTTTTAAGGGACTCGACAGAAGTGAAGGATGCCGACAGAAATCTTCTAAAGTTGATCCGGGGGAGCGTTGTGATCAGAAGCTGTTGAGGTAGGGATCTTACCTTCGTATATAAAAATTGTGCATCATGTGGGGGTGGGTATCCTCTTGTTTTCATGAGAAATGGTTGAACCAATAAACAAAGATAATAAATGGTTAATGAACAGGGATGGGGAAGTTGTTATGTTTATCTTTATATCCTGTGATATTATGTTGTGAATTGAATATGCATATTCCTACTTAAAATCACGGTCGTTGGGGGCCTTTTCTTGTGCAATTAAATGTTTCCCTATCTTTCTAGACCGTTTTTGTGGATGGAATCTTCTTTGAATGTGGAAATTTGGTTAATCATTTAAAGTTGGCTAATTTAAAATCTGGAACCCTTGTGTGATCACCCCGATTGAACAAAATTGAATAATGAACATGTGGGTGTTAGCTTGGATACGTGGCATGTGATGGGGTTTGTTTATGTGAAGGGTGGGTGGGTGTTTTGTAGGTTGTTGTGGATCGGGTGAGCAGCGGGGCTGCAGTTGGCTTGGTTGTGGGTTGGTGTGAATGCTATGTTGGTGATAGGAAACAGGGCTATGCTAAATGGTTTTTAAGGGATAATGATGTACGAGTTTTGGTGTGATTGTGGTTATGGTGGTTGGCAGCGGGGCTACAGGGATGGGCTTGAATGTGAACGAACTATGGGTTGTGAATAATAAAATAAAAAGTGGAAGAGTTAATTAATGGTGGATCATGGTAATGGAATGATATTAATAATAAATGGGTTGGTTGGTTAATAAGAAGGGATTTGTTTGGTTGCTTGTGTTTTTCTATCTTGATTTTTGGATGGAAGGGATATTTTTCATGAACGATTGATATGGTTGGTTGCGGTTGGATGCCCAGTAGATATGGAACTAAATAAACTAATTCTGCTGAAACGTGAAAACCTAAATGGGGTTGGGGTTGTTTGTTGAAAGCATGCTTCGTAGTAGCAGTTCCGAGGCACATGCTCAGTTTCTCTCTTTAGAATCCATAGTTTGGGCTGCGTGTTTGGTATACATATATATATCTGTATCTTTTGTGTTTAATCACACCCCACCCATGTTGATCACTTAGTGCCGAACACTCCCATTTCATGAGAGAGGGTGTTTTCCCCTTAGTTACTAGCTCCTTCCTGCTCCTTCTTCCCTAGGCTTTGATGGATTGAGACGACCTTACACCCAAGACCCTTCATGTATGTTTCGATTGGGGTGGGTTTAGCCCATGACTCTTCGGACAGGATTTACTATTTCCCAAGAATCTTCAGGATGAGGCCCAGGTGTGTGCTGGAGGGATACGTGGTTGTGAGGCCCAGGTGTGTGGGGGCGGGATACGTGGTTGGGAGGCCCATGTGTCTGCGGGCGGGATACATGGTTGTGAGCCCCAGGTGTCTGCGGGTGGGATGTGTGGTTTGTGAGGCCCATGTGTGTGCGGGTGGGGAGAGTGTGGCAGCGTCAAGACATTCACCTTTAGGAATATCTGCTATCTAATGGGAAATGGTGCGGGGTACCTAATAATATTGTTCTTATATACTACTACTACCTGTTTTGATTGTGTTTTTGGTGAGTTTGGTTGGTGAGGTTGGGTGGAAAGATTTCTCTGCTAGGTTTCTTCTGTTATTCTTATGAGACATTAGGATGTCTCCCCACCTGTGCATGAGGGCTTTATGTTTCCCTACTGAGTATACATGTATGCTCACCCTACGTTTACTTTCAGGTTTCCAGGAGGACTACCAGGGCCGTGCAGGACCCTACTAGTCGGGACAGTTGGAGTTTTTGCAGTTGTTGTATACTTGTTTCTTTTGGTATAGTACTTTTGGGCTTTCTTTTACTTGTACCTTGTTTCAGAACTATTTAAACATGCATGTGGGATTTTTTTGGGTTTATTTCTATACACTTGTTCTTTTCCTATTTGGTGTTTGACTTGTCCTATTTCCTAATATTCAATAATAAAAAGGTTAATGCCTCCCATATTTGTAAAAACTCATACCCTTGGTGCTGGTTGCCACCCCGAGGCCTACTGGAGGTGGGACTCGCAGGTCATTATCTCCCTTTCACCATCTCCAACTCAGGAGGGGAATCTTTGTTGGGAGGGGGTCGTGACAGAATGGTATCAGAGCAAGGATAAGAGATAGGATAGAGTCTGAAGTTAGGCATAGTGAGGATTTCATGGGATGGTAGGGGAACAGTGTTGGTTAATCTTGGTGCCTGACATAGGCTAGGGATGACTGGCAAGAACACGGGATTTTAGGGCCCCCCGTGATCCGATTCAAGGAATCTGAGCCTACCGAACGACCAAGTGAGACTACATTGATTGCAGGGTAGAGACCCTAGGGATGGTACATGCATCATCATGTTTGTGTTTCACATGATTTGGGTGTTCTGGGAATGAAATTGAAATAAAAATGATAAAAGAAAACCTTGAGAAATTTCCTTACTACTTAGGCTTAAGCGTTCCTTATTTACCGAACTACTATGACAAATGGACGTCAACAGAAAGGAAGAAGAGTGGGATGCAGACATTTTCATGCAGCAGAGTTGACAGCTCTAGTAGGACCCAAGGTGGTGCGAGGAACGATTTGTTTGTTCAGCACTCTTGGTTCTGCCTTGTTTTATTTGGGAGCTTCACACTACTTTGTTGCACCTGGTCTAGCCCATTCTTTGGGACTAGACGTAGAGAGACTTTTCGTACCACTGGTGTTGAGTACACCAGTTGGAGGCCAGACCAACATATCTTGTGTTTTCCGGGGATGTGGGATGATGTTGGGACCACATCGATCTAGTGGGGACCTTCTTCTGTTATAGATGCAGCCATATGATGTCATCCTAGGCATCGATTGGTTGTTTTCCGTTAGTGCCGTTATCGACTGTTTCCGAAGAAGGGCCGTGTTCTCTGATGTGGATGTGAAATGTGTAGCTTTTGATGGCGAGGGGAGCTATCAGGTGGGAAGCTGGCATGTGGATCCTCTCCTTTCCTTGTTAGGCGAGCTATCAGTGGTTTCAGCTGATACAGAGATTATGGATGTCTTGGAGGTTATTGGGGAATTCCTCGATGTTTTTCCAAAGGATGTTGTGACTCTACCCCCCCCCCCCCCGATGTGACGTTGAGTTCAGGATAGACTTACAGTCTGGTGCCCATCTGATTTCGATGACCCCTTATCGGAAGACACCTTCGGAGTTGCTGGAGTTGCGAATTCAAATTGACGATCTGATGGAGAAGGGTTTTGTTCGACCCAGCGTATCGCCATGGGGTGCTCCAGTTTGGTTTGTGAAGAAGGAAGATGGTGGTATCAGGCTATGCATGGACTAATGAAGGTTGAACCATGTAATGGTCAAGAACCGTTACCCCCTTCCAAGGATAGATGATCTCTTTGACCAACTGAGGGGAGTAGGTTGGTTTTCTAAGATTGATCTACGATCTGGATATCATCAGCTGAGGGTAAAGGACAGTGACATCTCCAAGACGGCTTTCAGGTGAAGGTATAGGAACTTTGAGTTTGTAGTGATTCCGTTTGGAGTTGAAAATGCACTGGATGTGTTCATGGGTCTTATGAAAATTGTCTTCTGAGAGTTTCTGGACCAATTCATCGTTGTGTTTATCGATGATATCCTAATCTACTGAAGATCAGAGGAGGAGCACGTTGAGCATCTCAGGCCAGTCTTGGATGTCCTTCGACACCACCAGCTTTATGGGAAATTTTCAATGTTTAAGTTCTTGACACAAGAAGTACACTTCCTTGGGCACGTAGTGTCTCAACATGGAGTGTCAGTGGACCCATCGAAGGTGGAGGCAGTTGTTTCTTGGGAAGCACCCAAAATCAAGGCAAAAGTTTGTAGTTTCATGGGGTTAACAGGTTACTATCAGAGGTTTGTTTCAGACTTCTCTCGAGTTACTTCTCTATTGAAAGCTTTGAATAGGAAGAACCAGGTCTTTCTATAGAGCGAACAGTGCCAGAAGGCTTTCGACTACCTGAAGGATAAGTTGGTCAGTGCTACCGTTTTCAGGTTTCCTGAGGAAGGGTTGTTGTATGAGGTGTTTTGTGATGCTTCTGGACTTGGTCTGGGGTGCATACTAATGCATAAGAAGGGAGTGATCTGTTATGGGTCTAGGCAGTTACTCCCTCACGAGCATAACTATTCCACCCATGACCTAAAGCTTGCAGCAGTAGTGTTCACCCTGAAGTTTGGGTGACATTACCTCTTTGGGGAGTGCTTTCTAGTCTTCTCAGATCACACGATCCTGATTTATATCTTCTCTCAGCGTGACCTGAACTTACGGCATAGGAGATGGGTCGAGTTCCTCCAAGACTATGACTTCAAGATCTCTTACACTGAAGGTAAGGGCAATGTTGTGGATGATGCCCTGAGCAGGAAGTCGCATAAGGAAGTGGTTCGGGAATCCACTCATTCTTGGAAAGTGATGGGAGAGTTGTCCGCCTTGCACTTGTATGCAAGGGTAGAAGGTGATAGAGGCTATTTTTTTCAGATGACGGTGCAGTCCTCCTTATTGCAGCAGGAGGAAGAGTCATAGTGGGGGGACTCCGAGGCGGAAGTAATGAAGGATCACGTCGATCAGGGAAACGCTCCAAAAGGATGGTCAGAGGATAGCTGACATCAGATGCCTTTCCATGGAAGGTTGTTTGTTCCGGAGGCGATGCGTGAGGGAGTTATCCATGAGTTCCATAACCCAGCCTTGGCGGTACATCCAATAGTTTCAAAAATGTACCAAGGCCTGAGGGAACCGTTTTTGTGGCCTGGTGTGAAACGGGCAGTGGAAGAGTTTGTGGCTAAATGCCTAGTGTGTCACCAAGTTATTGCTGAACACTGTGTTCCCAATGTATTGTTGCATCCTTTAGATGTCCCCGAGTGGAAGTGGGATGACATCTCAATGGATTTCATCACAGGACTACCCAGAGATCAGGGTGGTTATGATTCTATCTGGATAGTGCTGGATCGACTGATGAAATCATCTCACTTATTAGCAATTAAGGAGTCGGGCCCAGTGAGTACCTTATCATAGAGGTACAAAGATGAGGTGGTGCGTTTTCTTGGATTTCTGAGGACTATCGTCTCAGATCGGGATACTCGGTTTAGCTCACGAGTCTGGAGGGGGTTACATCATGCTTTTGGAACCCATCTACGACTTAGCACTACTTTCCACCCCCAGAGTGATGGACAAATAGAGAAGACTATCCAAACGTTGGAGGACATGATGCGAGCATGCGTTCTGGATTTCAGAGGATCATGGGTATGACACTTGCCTTTAGGAGAGTTTGCCTACAACAATAGCTCCCACTCTACTATTGGCATGGCACCGTTTGAGGATTTGTTTAGAAGACCATGTCGTTCCCCCATTTGTTGGGCATAGGTTGGTGAGACAGGTGCTCTTGGGCCAGAGGTAGTGCAGAGCACCACAGTGAAAGTCCATCTTGTACGTGAGAGGATGAAAGTGGCTCAGTACTGACAGAAGTCTTATGATGATCGTCGGAGGAGGCCCTTGGTGTTCGAGGTGGGAGATCATGTGTTCTTGAAGGTTTCCCCTCGACGGGGGCATCAGAGGTTTGGGAAAGGGAGCAAGCTCTCACATATGTTCATCGGACTTTTTGAGGTGTTGAGGCGAGTCGGCGAGGTAGCATATCAGCTAGCCCTGCCACGTCAGTTGGAGAAGGTTCATGATGTCTTCCATGTCTCCCAGCTATGTCAATAATTACACGATGACTCTCAAGTTATCGAATGGGGGGAGTTAGATATGGGAGATGACGCGACCTTCGAGGAACGACCAGTCAGAATCGAGGATCATAAGTAGAAGGTACTCCGTGGACGAACCATTCTGTTGGTTCATGTGTTGTAGAGGCATGGTGGCCTTGAGGAGAGCACTTGGGAGCGGGAGGCCCAGATGCATGCTCAGTACCCGGAGTTGTTTTTACTTGTGTTTTCCCTTCTTCTTATGAGATTTGTTTTGATGTTATACTCTGTACCTTTGATATGGAATGCTTGGCTTGTCGTTTATGAGATCTTTTGCTTCCTTATTATTTGGAAGTGTGTAGCATGCCCAGATGTGTGGGGAAAGGGAACAACCTGACTCTTAATTGAGACGCATTATTGAGGATGTGATTGAACCCGTGTGGGCAAGTCAGTGCCACCTAAAGCGGATAATATCTCGACATAGGAGAAGAAATTTTCCCCAAACCACATGTCCGGGTAGTGTGTTGGTTGTTTGGTGTCGGGGGGGTAGTGCGTGTTGGAAAATCCTAATATATGGAAGTGGGAAGGCCCAATTCTTAATTGAGATGCGTTAATGCGGATTCTATTAAACCCTTGCAGGCGAGTCAGTGCCGCCTAATGCAGATAATATCTTGACAGAGGAGGGAGAATTCCTAATACCTATGATTAGGGTTGTTGGTTGGGTTGCTGTTATAATGAGAACCCTAAGAGGTATCTTTTTGGTTTCCTCTAGGGTGTTTTTTGAATTATCGGGGACGACAATGTTTTAAGAGGTATATGATGTAATTTCTCGGACCTCTCCGACCCATTCCTTTGTAAAAAAGATGGTCACGAAGTGTTCTGGAGGGTAAAATTGACTTTTACCATAGTTTCCAGAATATTGTAAGTACACGCCGTGTACCACCTTGCCGGGTATACCTCGTGTTGAAGGTTGTGTCCTTACCGTGTGAAATAAATGGATACACGCCGTGTACCCCATACTTCAAGCTGTGTACCACCTTGCCGGGTATACCCTATGTTAAAGGCCGTGTCCTTGCCGTGTGAAATAAGTGGGTATATGCCGTGTACCCCATACTACACACCGTATATTTCCTCCCCACGTACGTGTTACCCTCAAACAGTGTGTTGACCAGTCAACGGTCGTGTGCCGTGTTGGGGCCATGTCCTTTCCGTGTGAAATAAATGGGTACACACTGTGTACCCCATACTACACGCTGTGTAGTCCCTCCCCACGTGTGTGTTACCCTCAAACCGTGTGTTGACCAGTCAACGGCCGCGTGCCGCGTTAAAGGCCGTGTTGGAAGCCGTGTGGTGACCATGTGAAATGGCAGAGTACACGCCGTGTACCATAAAGTACACTCTATGTACTTTTTTTTCTCGCCTATAAAAGGAGGGGTCCCCTCCTCATTTTCAACTCACCCCTCTCCTCTCCATTCCTCTGAGCAGTGCTCTCCCAAGAGACTCGAAGGATCCTTTTCTTCCATAACATCTTCGTCCGAGCTCCAATTTACGATCCGTCAGTGGGCACAGGATCGTAACGATGAGGAGAAAGTTTTGAGATTGGATCCATTTTCTTTCATTCGGCCTTTCCTTTCCAACATCCACCTGAGGAGGTTTTTCCGGGACTCGACAAAAGTGACGGACGCCAACTGATGTCTTCTAAAGTTGATCCGGGGGAGTGTTGTGATCAGAACCTATTGAGGTAGGGATATTACCTTCATCTCTCTATATTTTGCATCACGTGGGGTGGATATCCTCTTTTTTTCATGAGAAACGGTTGAACAAATAAATGAAGATAATAACTGGTTAAAGAACGGGGATGGAGAAGTTGTTATGTTTATCTTTATGTCCTGCGATATTATGTTTTTAATTTAATAGACATATGCCTACTGAAAATGTCAGTCGTTGGGTGCCATTTCTTGTGCAATTAAATGTTTCTCTATCTTTCTAGAACGTTTTTGTGGATGAAAACTTCGTTGGATGTTGAAATTTGGTTAATCACGTAAAGTTGGCTGATTTAAAATCTAGAAACCTTGTGTGATCACCTCGGTTGAACAAAATGGAAAAATGAATATGTGGGTGTTGGCTTGGATACATGGAGTGTGATGGGGTTTGTTTATGTGAAAGGGGGGGTGTGTTTTGTAGGTTTTTGTGGATCGGGTGAGCAGCGGGGATGAGGTTGGCCTGGTTTTGGGTTGGTGTGAATGCTATGTTGGTGACGGGCAGCGGGGATGCGATAAATGGTTTTTAAGGGATAATGATGTATGGGTTTTAGTGTGATTATGGTTATGGTGGTTGGCAGTGGGGCTGCTGGGATGGGCTTGTATGTGAACAAACTATGGGTTGTGAATAACAAAATAAAAAGTGTAAGAGTTAATGAATGGTGGGTCATGGTAATGGAACAAGATTAATAATAAATTGGTTGGTTGGTTAATTAGAAGGGATTTGTTGTGATTCTTGTGTTTTCCTAACTTTATTTGTGGATGGGAGGGATATGTTTCACGAACGATTGATATGGTTGGTTGCGGTTGGTTGCCCAGTAGATAACGAACTAAATAAACTAATTCTGCTGAAACATAAAAACCTAATTGGGGTTGGGGTTGTTTGTTGTATGCATGATTCGTAGTAGCAGTGTCGAGGCACGTGCTTAGTTTCTCTATTTATAATCCATAGGTTGGGTTTTGTGTTTGTTATACATATATGTGTCTATATCTTTTGTGTTTTATTACACCACACCCATGTTGATCACTTAGTGTCGAACACTCCCATTTCATGGGAGAAGTTGTTTTCCCCTTAGTTACTAGCTCCTTCCCGTTCCTTCATCCCTAGGCTGTGATGTCTTGAGGCGACTTTACACCTAATACCCTTCAGGTAGGTTTCATTTGGGGTGGTTTTAGCCCAAGAATCTTCGGGCAGGATTTACTGTTTCCCACGAATCATCGGGATGAGGCCCATGTGTGTGCAGGTGGGATACGTGGTCGTGAGGCCCAGGTGTGTGCGGGCGGGATACCTGGTTGTGAGGCCCAGGTGTGTGCGGGCATGATACGTGGTTGTGAGACCCAGGTGTGTGTGAGCGGGATGTGTGGTTTGTGAGGCCCAGGCGTGTGCGGGCGGGGAGAGTGTGGTAGCGTCAGGACGTTCGCCGTTAGGAAGAGAAATTAACTAATGGGAAATGGTGTGGGGTACCCAATACCCTTGTTCTTAAATACGACTACTACCTGTTGTGATTGTGTTTTTGGTGAGTGTGTCTGGTGAGGTTGGGTGGATAGATTTCCCTACTAGATTTCTTATGTTATTCTCACGGGACATTAGGATGTCTCCCCACCTGTGCACGAGAGCTTTAGGTTTCCCTACTGAGTATACTTTTATTATCACCCTATGTTTACTTTCAAGTTTCCAGGAGGACTACCAGGGTCGTGTGGGACCCTACTAGTCAGGACAGTTGGAGTTGTTGCAGTTGTTGTACACTTTTTTCTTTTGGTGTTGTACTTTTGAGCTTTCTTTTACTTATACCTTGTTTCAGAACTATTTGAACATGCATGTGTGATTGGTTTGGGTTTATTTCTATACACTTGTTCTTTTCCTTTTTGGTGGTTGAATTTTCCTATTTCCCGATCTTAAATAATAAAAAGGGAAATGCCTCCCATATTTGTAAAAACTCATACCCTTGGTGCTAGTCGCCACCCCGGTGCCTACTAGAGGCGGGACTCGGGGGTCATTATATCCCTTTCACCATCACCGTCTAAAGAGGGTCATCTTTGGTGGGAGGGGTTCGTGACAATTAGAGAAGGTAAAAGGGCATGGTATGGCTGTTATTGAAGGCTCAATGTGAAGTGAAGAGGTGAGAGAGGAGGTTCCCTTTTGTAATTAATGTGAGGGGTTGTTTTGGGATCTCCAAAAATATTAATTTATAATAAACTCAAACTCCATAAAAAAACATCCAAAATTTCAAAATTTATAATATGAGATGAGATATAGTTGTAATATCATCAATTAATAGATTTTAGACAATTTTATCTCTCTGTTTAAACCTTATCATTTTAATTTATCACATAGTTATTCCCTTTCAGTTTAACTAGGGTAACAAATATTTCAATATGAAAAGGTGTCAATATTTACTTATTTTATATAAATTAAATAATTAATAAATAATTCAGCACATTGGGGGACATATAATATTTATTATATATTTTTAAAACTGTTTTATTAATTTGAAATAATTTTAATAAAAAATTATTTTAACAAAACAACAATATTGTTAATTTGGAAAATATTTAATTAATGAATTTTTAAAAATGTCAAGATAAAATGGTATATTTTAACCAAATATGTTATTATATACCTACGGGGTAAAGGTGATACATATTATTATTTAGATATATTAAATATCCAATAATATATTTAATTTATTATATTTACTAACATTAATTAGATATTTCCATTAACAAATTAAATTCAACAACAGTTTTTTATAAATATTTAATACACTCATTTAATGAATGAAGATTTATAATAAGATACTATAATAAATATAAATCTACTATATTTCAGAGAAATACTTTTAGTGGAATATAACTTCTGGATTATCAATCATTATAAATGTTATATGATTAAAACATGAATGCGACAAGTTTAACATCACTTTAAATAAAATAATATAACTGTCATAATCTCTTATATAAGGCTTAGAATAGTAAATAAATCCACCATTGGATGATTTTGGTTGATCCACAGTTTACCAATATTATTTTTTCAAGTGTTTTTGACTTTTAATGGTTATTATCATTTTAATAAAAATTTGTTTTTTTATTTTTCATCTATTAAATAATGTCTACACCGTCAATATATAAACCATTAAGTTAATTATTAATTTAATAAAAATTTAAAATAATACCAAAATAAATAAAAAAATAGGTTTCAAATGAGTATTCACAGTAGAATTTATCATCTGTATAACCTTATATTAAAAATGACTTCGTTTTTAAAATTGGAATAAGACATATTTAACTTTTCTTTGAATAAAATGTATTAAATATCAGAATATCGTCTAGGTGGCTTCAAAAGGATATAATTTCGATCCAAGGATGGTTTAGGTTGAAAATAAGTCTTCCAATAAAATTAGGATAAGTGTAATGGGAATTTTATAAAATTATATTTACCCTTAATTTCTTGATTGACCTTTTTACCATATTAATAAAAAATATTTAAGTTACTATTCATAAGGCCTAATAAAAGAGAATACTATTTACATAATTTGGACATAATGATTCCAAATATTTAATACCTTTTTAAAAATTCAAAAAATTGAATTTGTAGTAATTATTTTAAAACTAATCCAATTTTCGGAATTAAAAAAGATTTTTAAAAGTTAAAACATTATAAGAGAATGAAATGTTTTTACATCAAAATACAATGTAAAATTAATTGAAATGTTATAAATTCAATAAAATGATGAAAATATATTATATTTATAATTTAAAACTATTTAATAATATAAATTAACCATATAATCAATTTTGATTAAAAATGTTGTTTTTAATTTTAATTTAGCATATTTATACTATTAATTAAAACTTGAAAGTTTTCAGAAAAATATCTAAAATTCATCCAAAGTATGATTTTAGATCTCGCATTGAAAGAAAATTTATATTCTATTAAATAAATTATATAATATTTTCAAAAGGTATATTTCAAATGGGTGCGCCATCAAAAGGAGACAAAATGAAATTCATTTTCAAAATTTCTTCTTTTATCTCAAAAATTGAATTTTTTCTTATATCATGTCTATAAAATTTATAATATGATATTTAAAAATTCAATTAAATATATTAAACAAAATTTTAAAGAATAAAATCCATCAAGAGTGATTTTATTATATTACATGGTCACTTATTTTCATTTAAATTGTTTTTTTGATGAATGTCAATAAAATTCATACCAACCATTATAATGACTAGGTTATAAGGTAACATCATATAATTTATTTTTTCAATTATAATAGTCTATCATGAAATAAATTGTATACATAGAACATTAAATTGTTGGTAACATAATCCAAGCATAGCTTTGCGTATACCGCAAACTAAGCTAGTGTTGTGTGTTGCACAAGCTTATATTGGTGTAGCATACAATAAATAATATCATAAAAATTAAAAAAAAACTAGATCTCATAAAAATCACTAGGTGTTACAATTTTTTTTTTTTAATCATGAATTGAATCCACTGAAAGTCATTTTTCAAAAATGGCATGAGGGAATTGAAACTATTTGGTTATCTTTCATTAAATTAAGTGATCATTTCTAGGAAATTTATTTTAATGGAATGAATTATTTTATAAATAATTATGATGATGGTTATTTAGAAATTTTGGAGTGAAAATTTTAATGGATCTATAATTAAATGATTTTTCTGAAAGGCATTAGTTTTTTTGAAAACCATATGATGTAGGTTTTTGAAATAAAATAGAATTTATTTAATCCTAACCGTACGAAAAATTTTAAATGATATATTGAAATGATATAATATGGATTTAAATGAAGGATATCATCTTATATTTTTGATTTACTAGAAGCACATGGGATTAAGGGTAGTTAGGTGGAAAGAACACATGCTAGGAATTTATTAGCTCTACTAGAAAACAAAATGATTATAAAAATGATAACTAAACTATGATGAGGCTAGGGGGTTCATTATTTGGGCCATTATCTTATTCTCTTTAAGCTTAGTATCCAAGTACGTGGGATCACTTGGAGCTATATTTTAGTAATATGTATGAGAATCCTAATACTAACCTTTATCTCAAACTCTTAACCATAGTTCTATGATTGAAAATGGACTCCTGAAAATGATTTATGCATGACAAAGACGATGAAACGATTTGTATTTTTAGGTTTCAATAAAAATTATTATTCACGCCTATTTTTATTGGTAAAACATTGATTCAATTTTTATTCTTACAATTGTATTGTTTTGAATGCATTTTTTTATAAATGGTGAAAAGATTACCATGCCATGTTATTTTAAAAAAAATGAATATTTGGTTTACCTAATATGGATTTATTCGGGAATACCTAGTGGGATCCTTAAGGTCTAGTGTTGATCTCACCTTAATTGTTTTTGGGTGATTATAGACTTTGTAATGCAAGGACTATGAAAAGGAAAACATCTCTTGGAGGTGGTCGACATTCATGATTAGTGGGACCTTGGGAGTTTTCAGTGACTAAAAGAGTATGTGAAAGAGATCTTATTATGATTTATTTTATGTTTATATCATGTATCATATTTATATACTATATCTGGGAATTTTACTTTTATAATTGTCTTCCTTTTATCTTGTTGAGTGTTTTGGAATATCCACTATTAGTGTTCCTTCACTAGATTTTATCTTTTTGAGTAATTCATATAGTGAAATCATTATATCTGGATTGTTTTGGATGACCTGGTGCTAGAAGAAAGCCTGTGGGGATTTGGAATTCCCTTTGATTTATACCAGGATTCAATCAAGTACTATCATAGTGGGTTATGTGTGTCATTTCATAACAAATTAATATAAAGAGATTGTTATTGTCTCCTTGAATGCTGATATTCATTTTGAGATGTATCATATGAAAAGTGATAGAAATTTTTGACTTAATGGATATGATGAAAGCTAGTTAATAGTCAAACATCATTGTAATGAACATTGTTTTACCATGTGAATTTGGGAAAAATTTTCTTTGAGGAAATAATTTGATCTGATGCTAACTTTTTTCAAAACATTGTTTGAGAATTTCTATTCCAAAGAGGAATTATAACTAATTAATTTGATGATTATGTGTCTTATGACAGATTTTCCCTTTTTTTATCTATTAGTATTATATAACACCTTTTCTATAAAAATACATTGGAATAGGCTTCAGGGGGAGCTTCAAATGAACCATAGTGAGAAAACCCCTCAGTCGACCATAATCTTATAGAGGGTGTAGTGCATACGATCCATGCTCAAGGATAAATGGTTTCAATTTCGCTCATTTGGATGAATAGTTTATACCTTATAGGTTTTAAATAGAGATCATCATTGTGCATTTATTCATCAAAAACATCCATCATTTTATGGAACGAATTATTCTCAGGAGGTATAATATCTGTTGGGAAAGATTGAGTGTCACTTTGATTGGTTAGAGACAGAAGATTTCAACCTGGTGAAAAAGGTCACATTCAAGATTATGGGACATAGTATAAGGTGGTGGGGTGATATATATAGGTAAAATAATAATTAGGGATTGGGGTGGAAGAACATCATGAATGTTTTTATGAATAAATTCTATCCTATGTCGATGGTTTTCAATAAGTCTAGGGAGTTTTTCGACCTTCAACAAGATTATTTGATATTGAATTAGTATTCCAATGATTTTTATGAAATTTATGATTTCTTAGCCAAGTTAGTGTTGAATGAGAAGATAAAATTTCACTTTTTTCAAATATATCTTCGATCAAATAGCCTAACTTAAGTATTTATTCTTAATCCTTCCTCTACTCACGATATTCTTGATAGGGCTTCGATGGAAAAAACTGACCTTGGGGTTATGTTAGTATTGATGGGATTTCTTTCTACTCCAATTAGAATTTTTAATGTCTAAATTAAAGGAAATAAAAAATAGAATGAGACACATGGTTGAAATAATAGGGATAGTCCGCAAAGGTAGACTTTCTCCATGTCATCTGCAGTATTTAGTAAGGGACCCAATACTTATTTCCAACGTGGAAAGGTTGGGTACTCAATGTAGGCATGCACAAATGAACTGAGCATTTATATATCATACATATACTCAGGTCATGTGAAATGGTTTTTCTATTTTTTATCACTCTATATAGCAGAAAACAATTTTCAATACTAATAGGATATATGATGTAGTCACATGATTCCATAATAATATGCTCCTAGACCGATGAATCATAAATGAAGCATCATCATGTAGTAGATGAGTCCCATGTGAATGTTTATATGGGTACTTTGAATGTGAGATCTATCATTACTGTTTATTTATCTTTAGTGACTAATATATTTGATATTTGTTCCTCCCATTCATTAATATTAACCCACACTATGAAATTTTTTAATCTTCCAATGGATCTCATCCCTTATAAGATAGAATATGCTATACCTATCGGGAAGAAGAGATAGAAGGGTCTTTAATGACCTTCTTGAACTCTATATTTAGGAATAATTAATTTCACATGTGACTTTTCATTTATAAAAATTAATCTCCTCAAATTATTCAAGTGATGGACTAACAGATTGCTCATAAATCCCAAATTTTCTACTATCACCAGTGGGTCTTAATTACAGCCCCTGATAGGGAGTTTTATGTTTTTCAGGGAGAATAAGATATGAGGTCTAGCTATTCCATACCATATCATCCGAAGCATGTTGGGAAAACATCATTGTATGATTATAAAATAGAGTTTGAATTTCTATGTTGGGATATTCCTCTAGTATGTTTTGATTTAGGATGTTTTTCCCTCATACTTTTCAGGCATACCACTAGAGAGGGCGCTATATTTTTCTATCAACATAATATTATGTATTTTATAGATATATATTGCTTCTCACCATATAGAACTAGCTCAATTAATGGATCTAAAGGATTAATTAGAAACATTTATGCCCAAATTATTCATTTTACAATGTCTGTCACCTTGGTAAGTTATATTTCATTTCATGAAGCAGGATATTGGGACCCTTAGCATTTTGTGTTTATTAACAAAAGATCCATTGGGAAATGATCATGATGAAGTTTCCTTTAACTTGGATTGATTATTTACATTAAAAATTGATATGATTAAAGTGGTTCTATAAAATTTATCAATGGTATGGTTATCACTAGCTTTGGATAAAAGAGTTTGATATCCATAAAACCATGTCCAAAAGAATATATAGACACAATGATTCAATTCATAGGACATTTGGTCTAACCAATGATCCAGATATGTTTATGGAATTGATGATATGGAATTTCCACTTGAATAAATATTATTTTATTGTGGTATTTATAGATGAAATATTTTATTACTCTTATATTGAGGAAGATCTTATACTCCATATGAGATCTGTTCTAGAGATATTGAGGAATATTTAGCTTAATTCCAATTTATGAAATGTTTAATTATTGTATTTGAGGGAAGTTTTTCAGAGAAAGGGTCTCAGAACAAGTTATCTCTTTTGATGATAAAAAGGTGAAAGTTTTCATGTCATGGAAAGAAAGACACAACATCTTTGAGATTTATAGCTTCTTAGGCTTGGTAGGATTTTACCACTGGTTCAATACTTATTTATCAAATGTTTGATTCTCATAAAATATATATCACTAAGAAGGGGTAAAGTTCATATTTGATTTGAAATGTCACTCTCCCTTTGATTACTTGATGCACTATTTGACGTTAGCTCTAGTGACGGCTCTTCTAGAAGAGGGAGAATGAAATGTGGACTTTTGTAATGTATAAAAATAATGTTTGGGATATGTTCTCATCCATGGTGAACATGTGGCATCATATGATTCTGTTCATATTTTACAAATAAAAGGAACTATCCACACATGATCTCACACTCATTATTTTGATACACTCTCTTAAAAGTTATATACATTACCTTTTTATTGAATGGTTTATCATTTACATTGATAAAACAATATTGAGTTATATATCCTATCAAAAGATAAGAATCACCATTAGCATTTATGGGTGTAGTATATACAATAATTTGAATTTGATTTCACCTATACCCTTATAAAGGGAAATATTTTTTTATTCTCAAAGTAGGAAACTACTTTCCCATTCCATGAAAGAATCATCGAAGGAATGAAATATCATTTATACCTTTTAATTCCTGAATTTGAGAGTCTAAGAGGATAGGGATGAGACAGTTTTGGATAGTGTTTAGTGGAAATACTATCTTTCCAAGATGATATAGTTATAATAATATCTTGATGATGAGTTTGGATGAATTATGTATTATTTATATAGTGGGGAGACCATCAATGATTGATCTATATCTTTAGAGGGTATCATTATCTTCCAGAACCATTTTGACATTCTAAATCCAATGATAATGGATGTGATGTGTGTATAGGAGTAATTTATAGAAGGTGACACAACAAAGTATAATGGTTATCTTTTATGATATGAGGTGATGATTATATAGTCTAGGTATAAAATGATATATCACAAATTTTGTTCCTCAATGTCATACCTATCAATAGGTTAATAAAAGAATTAGAATCCTTTAGGATTACATAAACCACTTCTAGTGATGACATTGAAGTGGTATGAGATATATATAGAATTTTTTGGGGTTTCCATGAACTCATTGGGGAAACAATGAGATTTGAGTGGTGATTGACAGATTGACTAAATCATACCACTTTATCACTCCTCATTATATGACCAATGTTAAGGACCTAGGACATCTGTTTGTGTAAGATATCATCATATTTCATGGTATTACATCTAATATTGTTTCTGATAGGGATCCATGGTTAACATCATAGTTATGGACATGCATCATGGAGGTGATGAGATCCCATGACTGATTAAGAATTACATACCTACATCTGATAGATGGTCATATAGAATGAGATATAAAAGTTATCGATGAATTCATTCAAGAATTGGTCCTTAAATTTGGAGGATATTGATATTTTAATTTAGGTAAGGTTTATTATTCATATAATAACAGTTGTCATATTTCTATTAAAATAACAACCTTTGATTCCTTGCATGTCTGGCCTTATAAATCACTTCTCTGTTGGTCGGATATTAGTGAAGCTTCCCCTGTAGAACATTGTTTGGTCCCGATGTTGGTGATGAAAATATTAATGATTCAACAGAGTTAGGTGGTGGTGTAGATTTTAAATGAGTCACATATGGACCAGCATAAATTTTCCTTGGAATTATCAGTTAGATACTATGTTATTTTTGGATTATCACATCGATTGGTCCCCGACATCTTGGTAATATGGGATGTTATAACTAAGATACATGGGACCATTTGAGGTTTTCTATTGGATTAGATTTTGTATTTTCTACATTAGATGAAATTCTTACATGACATGATTCACGTTTCAAAACCCATAAATTATTATTCAGACTTATCTCATGTTTTTAATTTGGTGTACAATGATGTGGAAGTTAATATGTCACTGAATGGGAAACAAGTTTACATTTTTGATTCAGATATGAAAAATCAACATGGAATTTCTATATCTATAGTTAGGGTTCTAATGATGAACGGTTCTGATTCTCACAATATGTGAAAACATGAGTTTTTTTATGATAGATAAATGGAATTATATCTTTATGGATGGGTATTCATGATAATAATTATATGGGAAATCAATAACTATTGGGAGAATTAAAAAATACCAATATATTCATTAAGGTACAATTCTTTATTTTTTTGGATGATCTTGTTTTTATTATTGATTCATGGGTTTCACTCATTGTTTGATCATTATTAGGGGTCATTGGGAGTGGTTAAGATTCACGCTTGAGAGGCCAGGGGTAGTCTAGGAGTTGGGAATGAGAGTGGTGAAGGGATTATAAACAAAATTGATTAAGGAGGTCCACCAGCCAACCTGTGAATGTATGGAGGAAGGGTATTATATAGGTAGTCCACATACCAGCTAGTGATATCCATAAACATATTGGTGGAATGATGGAAGAAGTTGGTTACTACCAGAATCCCATTGTAAAGAATGTAAGAGCCCAAAATCATTCTTACGGGTCTTCTAAATTCACTAGTTTTATTCCTAGAACAACATTCAATTGGGTGGGATCCAACAACTAGATGGTGAAACCATTCTGGGCGAGTAAACCATTGGCCAAGTAGTAACTATAGTTCTTAAAAACATTATTTTAAATTTCATTTTCTCTCCCACAAACATAACTTTTCCTTTTCCACTTCAATATTCTCTTTGTGTGGTTTTGGACCTTCCATCCAAGAAATATCATTGATTGAAGTGTCAGTTGATCCATTGAATCTATTACAACAAGTGTAATGTTGATTTTATCATATATTATATTTTATTTATATATCTACTTCTTTGATATCAGTGGATACTTATATTATTTTTGGATATAGATCATGATTTAGGAACTGTGATTCTAGGATTCCCATATGGTTGATTCTAGGCTTGGGACTCTCTGTTGTGGAACTTACACTATGTGTTTGTTGATACCATGATTGAGTTATGTGGGTGAATAATCATGTCCTTATCAATAAAAATACTGGGTCATGTTTATTTGATAAAAATTTCTATTTTTGTGTTGAATATAAATTTAATGTCCATAAAATATTTTTTGAAAAAAATGGTACTAATTTATTGAACCTCGTTGGTTATGAATTTTCAAATAATGTGATAATTTCCAAAAAAAATGTATTTGAAATGAATAAATGATTTTATTAATGATTTTGATGATTATTCGTAATAAATTACAACATGAAATATTTTATGGATTTTAAATGAAATTGATGGTTTTTGAAAGGGATGAGTTTTGAGGAAAACAATATGTTCTTAGTTTTTGAAATGAAATTGAATGTTTTGAAACATGTTAATGGGGATTATTTTAAATGATGTATTGTAATGATATAATATTTATTAAAATGAAGTATATCCTCTTTTATATTTTATTTCCTCAAATTATATCGGATAATGGGTAGTTAGGTGGGAAGATCACATGTTATACATGTATTAGCACTACTTGGGAACATAATGTTAATGACAACAGTAGCTAAACAATGATAAGGGTAAGAAGTTCATTAATTGGGGCATTCTCATATTCCCTCTTAGCTTCTGATCTAGTGACGTATGGACACCTAGTGTTGTACTTGAACATGATTCTTGTGAATCATTATACTAAACTAACCTCGAGACTCTTAATCATGGTTATATGATTGAAAATGAACTATTGAAAAAAGATTTATATTCACAAATGACGATGAAATTATTTCTAATGTTTGATTTCATATAAATTCTTATTTATTCCCATTATAATAGAGAAAATATTTTGGTACATGTTTTATAGTCCCCGTGGTATTTTTTCGAAAAGATTATTTTTATGAATTGTTAAAAGATTACCATGCCTTTTCTTTTTAAAAGAATTAAAAAATTTATTTGTTTGATATGGAGTACTTATGTAATGATTGGTGGTATACTAAAAGTATATTATTTCTAATAAATTACATTTTTTCTTTTAGGGGGATGTAAAATTTCATATGATATATCCCGTAAAATGGAAATCAATATCTTTTATATAGTATTTGTTCTTGATTAGAGGGAGCTAGGGAGTTGGTATTGATTGGTGGAGTTTGATGTTAACATAATATATGGAGATATTATGATGATTTATTTTATGTTTATTTGATGGATCATGTTGATTTCATATTTTTGGTGCATGTACATGATTTCTTTTGGTTCTTTTATCTTTTTGAGTGTCTTGGAATATAGACATTTTGTAAACTTTTACACTTATTTTTTCTTTTTGTGCTTTTGTTATGGAGAAATTGGTCCCTCTTGATTATTAAATATGACTAGTCACAAGTCACCATCGCATTTGGATCTTGAATTACCTCAATGACTTATTAGACGTATTTGGGTTCCATCTTAGTTGGTTATATAGGATTTTTCCTGACAATTACTCCTTATTTCCCATGAAACCTAACTCGGGTCAACATAACACTGAGACCCCCACCGAGGTCCCTCAGATCTCCACACATCTAGGAAACCCTACATCTAATCCACTATCATGTTGTCATACCTTAGGAAAATCCCCTACTTAGAGGGTATAACATCCCATCATCATAATCATGATCATCATATGAACCCACTAGACTTATAGGAAATACATACCAACATCGGTCTCAAAATTTGGGACAAATACAATCTCATATAACATGTCATATCTAGGTTGTTCTACAAACCCAACCTATCCATCCATCTCTGGAGGTCCTATCTACCTGTATAGTCACAATCTCATTGTGGGAGGAACAATCACCTTCTAGTCATCTCACTAAACAAAAGGCTTAATGTCTGATCACAATTCCCACTTGGTTAATAACTAGGAAAAACATATCATTTCATCCTTCACATTTAACAAAAGATTACTTAGGGAACGTAAAAATAGGCCCACTAAATCTCCTTAATTTCATTTCACTTAATTTATTACAATTTTTTTCTAAGGAACATAATATATACAATTACAACTAATACCCTGTCTATCGACAACTAAGGCAATCAAGCAAGTTACCGAGCCCCCTCATGACCCTGACACTTTTTTCAGTTTTGGTATATGAGTATAATGTCAATTACATAATTTATTTAATCTTAATGGTCGATATAACCCTATGGTATGACTATAAATAAAATGTGATAAATAGTATTTATAAATCTATAAATGCATTTATGCATGACCACATACATAATAATCAGAGTAATTATCATTTTTTCATCATCCCATCAACTCTTAGTTGAGATCATCCAAGTACAAAGCCCATCATATAAACACTCAGGTACCTAAATCCAATTATAAAATCCAATAATTAATTATAAATAATCGTCAATAAATTTTCAAATACTTTTATGAATTTATATTAAATTAAACTATTTAGTACATTTTAATTTTATATAGGAATAAATCCCTAAAAATCATGAGGTGACATATGCTCATCAATACCTCAGGTAATATGGTGTGTTCCACTACCAACATCCCCAGATAACCAGGAAAATAAAAATCTAAAACTTAATTTCCCAATTCATTGTTTAATTTAACAGAATTTCTCCAAAATCATAGGAAATATCATACGACAAATTGCTTCCATCAAACAGCAAGAAGCAATGTGGAGACATAATATCAATACATAATCTAACCAAGATATACTACATACCAATCATAATGGGAATATTACACCAATATATTATTTAATAATCTCAAAAAATAATCTAAATTCATCCAAATAATATTGAAATGAAGGAGGGAGAAAAAATGAAGATGAAAGGATAGTGATCTTACAATAATGACTGGAAAATTTACAAAAATAGACACTGCATTAAGGGGAAATAAGGGAAGGATATTATATGGAAAATCAGTATGAAATTTCCACCACACATGGGTATTCAACAAAAAAATGAGGGGGGCTTGTAATTATGTGTTTTCCCCTCTTAAAAAAATTCACTCAACATTAATCATTATGTAAACTGGTGGTTTACATTATGTAACACTTGGGAATATGGATCCATGACCATGAATGAAATCCATTCATGGTTCAAAAAATGATATATTTTATGAAATCCATGAGTTAGAGGGATGGAACCCTCAACCAATACCATCCATGAAGTGAAACAAATGGTTCACTAAGTGATTCTATGCAAGTACAATTTTTTTCTTGATCCACCAGACCCTCCTCTAACACTCGCCCAAGAACCCATACTTCCAATAGGGTCATGAAATATTTTCAAAAATATTTATTTATGAAACAAAAAACATGATAAATATAAATTTGATTATGAAATTTCTAAAAGACCCACTAACTAAGAAAAAATAGAAAATTACTGTAAATTTTATAACTCATAAAGGACTGAAGTTATAAACATCATGACTTTACACAGTTTGTGTCATATATATGGATACTACAAGTGATATGTTACACTGAATTCCTTTGAATTTTTTTTTAAAAAAAGATGTTAATTTATTAATAAAAGAAACAATTACTAGATATGGTGATTCTAAATTATTTAAATTTTCTATAAATTTTATGTGAAAGATAATATACCAAGGATTTCATGATTTCTATTCATCTAATTACAATGTTGAATCTAAAGAATATGATGAATTACCAAGGTTGGGCATGGTCTCAACTATATCCACTATACCCTAGAACCTTTAATTGGTATCAAAGAGGTCACATGTCAATTTATAATTATTTTAGTTTATAATTAAATTACATATTTATTGATAATTTTTTATTTCATGATCAATTAATTATTATTTATAAAGTATTGATAACTTATTTATTAAAATTATAATTAAAAAAATTATTTTATTCAAAATATATAATAATAAAGGATAACATGTAGAAGTATTGAATATTCTTGATAGGGGACATGGATATACATTGTGTAACTGAAAATTACATGTCATGTAGTATGGTAATCCACACCTGGACACATTGTCATAAATGTGACTTGTTTTTTTGGCCCCATTATATGATGTGTATTAACTACATGTAGCATGTAACTTTCCACAACGGTCTATGGTTTTATGGGGTACACGACATATATCCTACATAAAACTATATAATCCTAAATGGTTTTGAATTTAAATTCACATAACCCACATGTTCATATATGCATCATGTAATTATTACTTACTGTGTATGAGATATCAATATTTGTAACATTGGATAGATTTAATAACATGGTGTATTGTTAAAATAAATATAGTGTGAAACATTTTAACTTACGTGGAATACAGAAGGAATTACTAGGCATGTGGTGTGGTATTGACCAAAGGTGATTAAATTCTATATAAATAGTGTACACGCAGTGTAATCTAGACCATGTTATTATAGGAAAATGGATTTATGGATGTAGTTTGTGAGTTATAACACATAAATAAAATAATAATTTCAGCATTAAACCATACTATATGGAATGTAGTTGGTTAACACGTTGTTAGTCATGAAAAATAAGAATGATAAAATTAATTATTTTTGTATATTCTCTTCATATACACACCATTTATAGTGATTTTACATGCCATATATATGAATAAAATTGGAACTTACCATGTAACCTCCAATTGATTCCATATTATTGATCAAATGGGCCCGTGTTGTGTCCTTTTTATATATATTCAATCAATGTATATAATTTTAATAATAAATTATTTTATTTTATTCAAATAATGTTTTTATTGACGTGTATGTCTAGAATTATTTTCATGTGAAATTAACATAGATAAATGAATTAACAAGATAATAAAATTATCTATTCATGTAATTTATCATAATTAATAATGAAAAGACGAACACTAAGTAGTATTTTTAATTTGTAGTCATTACAAGTGTGGATGATCTTATTCTTCACCAACCAATATATTTTTTTAATTTAATTTAATTTAATTATTCTTTCATGGGTTTTGTGATTTCTTTATTATATTAAAATGAGAATCATTATATCATCCCCTCCTATTTATTATTTCTAGACCTATGTGTCCATGATTTCTTTAATTTAACCTCACATCCCTTCTTCCTATCACCTATAGATGAATGATAATATATAGAGTATGAATATACAATGTGAGTGGATAAGCTGCAAGGAAAATATGAGCTGAAACAAACCAATTAGTTATGCAGAATTATAAGCGGGTTGTTGTAACTCAAGATAAATCCCGATATAAGAGTTATTCCACAAGGGTCCAGATAAGTTTATCAGACACATGATAATCCAAACATTATAAAAGCTCATGATCATGAAAAATATGTTTATTTTATTTTTATCATGTTCATGGTAAATTATTTATATTTATTGGATTATGTGTCAATATCCTATAAAATAAATTAATTAACAATCATGAAATATGGTATAAAATTATTTGATTATGAATAAATTATTTTATCAATATTTGGATAATAACTTATTTAAAATCCACATACTATTACAAATCTTGTAAAATGATAAAATAATGGAACGTTTTTAATTTAGATTAAAAACCCTCAAACAAAATATTAATTCCTTTTAGCCTTCAGTTACTTTAGTTAAAATGAAACCATAGTTTATATTTATTATCTTTACACTCTCAGGGTTCTATCAATTATTAGAGAGTTTTAAAAAACGTTTTGGGTTGACATAACCTTGTTCATATCAAGGTTTTATTGCCTCTATGAGGCTTAGTGTCACTTGTAGGAATGTTTTGAGGAAATATGAGTCTAGGATTTTAGGCATGGGGTGTCTACAAAATATATCAAGGATCAAAAATTTAATGTATATGACAAGAGATACCCACCACAATACATTGGAATAACTTTTTAGAACCACATATTGGTTATAAAAAGGGAAATATGGATCATTTACACTATAATATTCACATGACAGGATATTCAAAACTGAATAGTAAGGGATATTGGGAAATGAAAAAATAATTAAAGGGTAATTAATAAAATTACTACATCCCACTTATTTTGGTAATCATGATAATGTACTAAAACCATATTTTTTTAAAATTTGATATTAATTCAACCTTTACATTATCAATGTTATTGATTATGGCGAAATATTGTCTCTTAATTGATATAAACATCTATGATTCACATATGTTCTTTTGCATAATATTACACCAAGAGGGATGTATTATGTACTAGATTCTCCTATTAATGATACACCTTTATAGAGGCTAGTAAGGAAGAGCTATCTATTTTTCTAAAACACTTGGATCATGATCCAAATATATAGTGTCTCATGTTATCATCAATGACTAGTGAAATATAAATGTTTTAGGAATAATGGAATCATGTATTATGTTGTCCCATTTGCACGATATTTATGAAGATAAGGATAAATATGTGTTGTATGTGATTTACAAGGAACATTCATCATCAGATCATGGAGAAGGCTCCCATGTATTACCTCATATAGGTAATATGGATATATATGATGAAAATTCATACAATATTGTTTTTATGATCATTGATGTGTTCTTCATCGAACTCATGATTTCCTCACAACCTTAGATCTTCACAAGATATATTGTTAATTATATGCAGAACAACAGTGAGAGGTTACTCCCAAAACTCCTCACTATGATTATTCTAGATGATGAGGATATGTGGTGTTAATAACCTAGAGTTATTTTTCTTGAAAAGATGGTGGGAATGGAAAATGGACACAAGTAACACTAAAACTACACGGATTAAAAGAACCATACTTTATTGAATAGAAAGATCTAGAGACATCCAATTGAAAATGATACTGAATGTTTTGAATGTGGTAAGAAGTTCCACAAAAAAAAAGATTTTATTGAAGAAAGGAAGTAATGGGAAGGCCATGAGTATTCATTATCGAGTTTACTTTTTTATCTACAAGTTTTTATTAGATAAAAATTGGGGGCACATATTTTTATCAAATGTTTAGAAATAATTATATCCATTAAGGAAACTAATGGTTAGGTAGATCTTTAATATTCTAATATAGAATGACTTGTTACCTTCATTATAGGATACTACTACATTATATTTACATCGTGAATGATTCTAATTTTAAATAATTGATATTATATGCCTAGTGTTATTAAAAGAAATATATCAATATCCTTTTATAAATTAATTGATTTCTATTCATGTTTAGGAATAAAAATTGTTAATTTTATAAAGATATAATTTTTTATTGTATGACTCACCATAATAATAGGATTTATATACCAGAGTATGATAACCAATTGTTGAAAATTAACAATTAATCAAATTTACATGAATCATATCACAATCAGTTCTAGAATCACTAGTTTAGTCATGTAAAGATGAATTAATTAAAAAATGTATATCAATATGTGTATTTATATTCCTCAAAATTATACCACTTGATATATGTATTTCATTATAATAAAGAAAAAATGATGAAATCACTTTTTGGTGGAAAGGTTAAAAGGGCCATATAGATTTTGGAATTTGTACACATTGATATGTGAGGTCATTTCTAGTTGATGATATAGGTGGATCTATTACATAATTACTTTGAATGATGAATTTACTAGACATGTATGTGTTTAATTATTGAGGAATAACTCAAATTATTTTGATAAATTCTCATAGTTCACGAAAGATATAGGTAATAATATTATTGAAAAGAAAACGAATCTTTCATTGGATGTATGTGGAGAGTATCTTAATCAAGAGTTAATAAACTTTATAATTTTGTTTGTGATCCTATTTAATATCACTCATCCTTATACACAATATTTTAACAGTATTAACTACAGGAGGAACCATACTATTTTGGACATGGTGAGGTCGATAATTAGTCATGTAGATATTCCAGTATACTTTTGTGGAAATGAATTATAGTCTATGATACACATATAATGCATATTTATAAATAATTTGGTGAAAAGTTATGTATTAGTGTTAATGTATTGGAGGATATATGTGTTATCACATACATGCGAATGGAGATTCAAGGCATTTTTAAGGAGACTTATGAAAAAAACTAGCACCCCAGGGAATGAAATGTACAATTATAGGATATTATAAAGAAAAAGAAGATATTTTATATTGGATCCATTATAAAAGAATAAAATAAAGACAAGATATACTATGTTTAATTGGATGGATATCATCTCTAAAAAATATACTGGGTGAAATACTGACATTGATGATGTTGATTATCAAGATATATTGGATAAAGCACAATACGAAGTTCAATAAGACCCTGTGGAAGCGGTTTCTACTTGGAAAGAAAGTATTATATAAAATCACTAGAGATTTCAGAGAACTATAGATACATGGTATTCTAGATATAAAAACTACTTAATCATTATTGGTTAACAATGATGAACCATTTTTTTATAAAAAAGAAATATATAGCATAAAATATTTAAGATGGAAGGAAGTTATGAATTTTGAGAATATGTCAATGTATAGGATGTATGTTTTTGTTTTTATCAGTTCCAATGTTTATATAAATCTTTTTGGGTGGAAATAATTATTCAATATGAAACTATACATGGATATTAAATTTAGTACCTATAAATTATGGCTAGTAGCTAAAGGGTTTAATGAATATTACTGTATAAACTACAAAAAATATTTTTCACTTGATCCCATACTAAAATCCATCAGAATTCCACTTTCCATTGTAGCTTACCATGACTATGATATTTTTCAAATTATGTTAATAGAACATGAATTAACTATAAATTTATAGAAAAAGTATATCTGATAAAACCAGAAGTATTTGGGATTCCATTGGACTCAAATAATAAATTAATGTTTCAAATATCCATTTATAAATAGAAGGTAGCATCTAGGTCATTTAATATTTAATATACTTATTCCATAAGGGAATTTGGATTAAAAAATAATAAATGTGATCCTTGAAACTATAAGTGGTTTTGTTGGAGTACAATATTTTTTATTAGTTGTATATGTTTTATAAAAAATTACTTATTGGAAATGAAATAGTAGTCTTACATTTAGTTAATGTGTGGTTAAAAAAGTGATTTTCAATTAGTGAAATAGTTGAAAAAAAATATATTATAGGTATTAAGATCATTCATGATATTTTAAAGAGTAATCATGGATTAAGTCAAGGTATATACATTGAGAAGATACTAGAGAGATTTTTTATCAAACAATAAAATATGGCATTGGTTCTAGTGTCAAATTTTATAGATCTATCTAAGAAAATTACTCCTCACACTCAATAGGAGAGATATAGGAGTGGTAGAATATGATAAAATTCAATTATAGGATTTATTATCCATTAAATGTTATTTACCTTGTATGATGTTTCTTCCTCATTGATCATGGTATCATAATATTCTGTAGATCTAAGATAACATCATTGAACTTAAGCAAAGGATATCTGTCAGTATCTGAGGAAAACCAAGGACATATTTCTAGTTTATAGAAGAGATGAGGAGCTAATAATCATAGGATATGTATATCATATTTTATACATATATCATGAAAATAAATAATTTAGTCACAATATGTGTTCACCCTCAACAAAGGAGCGCTGAAATAGAAGAGATCAAACAAGGTATTGGTTTCATATTCTATAGTAGAGTTATTGCTTTTTATAAATTTATATATAGTTAAAAAAATAGTTTGAATTTGAAAATTCCTGAAACATGTTTATCATGGTCCTAAAAATAAATATGGAATCTTATTAAATTGTGATAATACTTTAAGGGTGGCCCTTTCTCGGGAATAATTGTCATATCGATAAATAAATCATATTCATTGAATGTATCACCTATTCAATGATTTTTATTAAATGGGAATGGTTGAAATAATAATATTTTCCATAATGGAGAACATTATAGACCCTTTTACTAAATTCATATCTTAACATTATCTTTAATATCATGTGATAGATAGAAGATTGGAAGTCAATAATAGTTGGATTTAGTATAAGTGAGAATATATTAAATTTCATCCCAATAAAACTAACTAATTTATATCATTTATTATCTATATATACATAATTTTTAATACTGAAAAATTTCATATAATGTGATTATTTTACTTCAATGTAACATTTAATGGGACAATGTAATTATGGAATCTGTCACATCATATTCTTATACGAATTTTCCACTGTGATTAGAACCTCTGAGTGATATGATGATAATATTAAATATGATTTTTTGATGGATTAAATCATCTAACTAGAAATATATGATTTTTTTTTGATTTATGATGATCATAATACATTTATAATAATTGTAATATTGTTTTTATTTGTAATATACAACATAGGAGGTTATGATAATAGACACATGAAAAGAAATTCCACATTTTATTTGTGTCATTGGATATTCTGATCTTCAAATGTGTGTATTAATCCATAGATATTATATTATTATTAATTCATATCATGTGTCAGATAATTTAATTTTATGATGAAAATGGTGATGAAATACTCTCAAGAAAAATTTGTATATATTGTGTGTGTCATGAGTGATATGGAATTAATGAATAAGTCACAATATTACATGTCCCGTTAAAGTTAATGGATGCAGTTTTCTCTGAACCACTTATTAAAATTTGACTTCCTGATTAAATCTATAACCATTAAAATTTTATATGGGAGTTTATTCAGAAAATTCAATAAGAATATATTAAGTGTTTATTTTGATGATACATGTGATGAAACCTACATGCTGAGATATGGATACAAATGGATTATATTTCATAGTTTTTATTAATAAGATGAAAATGTCATTGAATTATTTTTCTTTTTTTTTCTAGGAGTTCCTTGACATTTTTCTACATGCTAATATAGGATGTCAAGTAAGATTTATGAGTTGTACTGAGAAATGGGAATAGAGATTCACACACTAAGTATATCGATAACCATCTTTAAATTCTATTTTAATTTAATATAAAAAAAATATTATTCTCATGAAATAAAGGAAAAAAAATAATTCATTTTATTTTGATTGTTAATATTTAGTAATCGGTTCTCCCAGAGAATTAATATGTGAGTTTAATATTAAATAAATATTTATTTACAAATTTTATGTATTAAATATTTATTAATTTATTTAAAAAATAACAAATTGATACATTTTTATTTAATTTTTTTTCATTATTTTTGTTTTGGTAGATACTAATGAAGAAATTTATTCTGAGTTAAGGGTATGATTAGAATAATATATTATAGTTCATTTATGTAAATATTGATTTTTAATAAATGATATTTGTATTATCCCTGAGACATACATGAATCATGTAAATAATAATAATATTATTATTATTCAATATGATATTTTTTATGGAGTAATAGATTATCAAGAGACTATGAGTAATTACCAATTAACTAATATAGCTATATAAACTTGGTTACATCATTTATAAGGTTAAACAATATTGTTCACAACAAATCAACTCTAGAAAAATCATTCATCCCAAGAGAGAACTTTCTCAAGGACTATATTATGAACTAAGATATTTAATCATCATTCACCCTCTCAAGCCTTGATAGAACATGAATAAATCCTTTAATTGTCAATGGAATTATTATTGTTATTTCTAAATAAAAAATCAAGTGGTTATAATCACTCATGATAGAACTAGACTATTCTTTGATGATATTACAAGGTTTGTTGAGAGGGTATGGATATCTTTAGAGGGATTATAAACATTAATATTTAAACACAATGTTTGTATGAATAAATAGGTCAACCACTTTGATAATAAGAAAATAATTACAATCAATGTAAATTTTCAATTATATAATTTATTTATAAAAAATATAGAAGGATATTATCTCATTGATTGTGGGTTTTATATTATTTTAGTTTTATGGGAAAATATTAAAAATATAATGAAAAAAAACTATTAAGTATGGGCCTGACCAATTTAGCTATGTCATAGAACCATCAATAGAAGTGGGTAAGTTTCATTTATATCCTTGACACTTTGATGTCTTCTTGGAATGAATATTAAATAATAATTTCTCTTTCTTGAACTTATTTATTAAATTATCCTATATAAGTTGAAAAGAGTTAAATTTTTTGACTATCAAATTGAAGGATTTTATAATTTTGTTCACTTCATTATTCAAAATATTATTACATGAAAAACTCACCCATTTTTTTATAGTCCAAGAATAAAAATAATAACTATGAAAATCCATCTTTGACATTATTTATGATGTGAAAAGATGATCTATATTAAAAAATAGTTTTTTTATTTTTTATTAATAGAATAGTTTGTAATCTATTGACATCCCATAAAATGGTTCCAAATTATATGATGTATTTTTTTAAATCCCACTTCAATAAAATTATTTATCTAGTAAAATAGTACATTTCACACACAATGTAGATCTATCAACGATTAAACATACCCAAACTGTATTTTTATTATCAATATATATAATATAAAATATACTATTTAAAATAAATACTAATATATTGTGGTTTTTGAGATGAGAATGAGAGAAATAAAACATTAAATTTAGTTTTCAAAAACATTTGACCCTAGATATATAATTAGGGTCCTTCAATGTATTTTTTTAATTTTTTTACCAACCATTCATAAATACATTTAATACTATTCATAATAATCCACCTTCTACATTGATTACAGAACTCCAAGTGCCATGGTGACCTCTTACAAACATAGATCCATGTAACTTATTATTGTAGTGTTAGTTGACAATACTCACTTACCACAATCACAATACCAACCATAGTCCATCATACATCATTCATCCTTAAAATATCACTATTATATTATATATGGGATAATCCAAATGAATGGATCGAAATGAAATTTACTTGAATATTGGAAGACAATTATAGTGATAAGAGAATGTGATGACTAGAAAACTATAGTGAACACTTATAGTTTCACCTAGGAATGAGAAAAATGTTTACTCAAGAACTCATAAACATCATTGGTTCCCTTGAGAATCAATATTCAAGTAATTTGTTAACCATAGTGATGATAATTGATCACAATAGAGAAACAATTAATGAAAAAATGACAAATTCAAAGATAAATTAGGATTATTAGTAATTTATAAAACTATTACAACATAAAACCTCTTCTTTAACTTCTAAAATGGGTAAAAAATTGAATAAATGTGGATGTGAAAATTTATTAGCTTGAGGGGAGATTTATTTTCAATCAAATTATGACTTTAAAATGTTCATTCATGATTGGAAAATTAATGGGTGAATACAAAAATCGGTATTCAATGATGTTTTTAGAATATATCTTATATATCCACTCAAAAAAATTAATCACTATAGACCACATTTTGGAAAAATTATTTCTAAATTACAAAAGAAATATTTTCAGGCCTAACATGATATTTTAATTCACATTATTCATTTTACTATGTATTTTTGTCCTTGAATACCACTGAATATAAATAATCATTACTTATTTAATCTACTTATTTGGCGCTTCTATATTTATAGACAAACATTGAGCTTATTTGGAATTGTATTTTTTGAGATATTCACCCAACATTAAACTTCATCAAAACCGTGATTAGATTCCAAGGATCAACTTTTATGATTTATTTGGGAAACATATATTTGAATTAAATAATTATAACCCTTGAATTAAATTAATCCACAAAACCATTTAATAATATAAAAGTAATATTTAAATTTTTAATTTAGTAGAGAATTTCTTAAAATAGATACCAAACTAAATAAAAAAATTAAATTAAACTATTTTAGTAATAATGTTTGGAATACTACTGAATCCAAAAAATGAAACAAATATAGTTAAAATGAAAAAAATTGTGGAATATTAAAATTTTAATTACAAAATAAAATATATTAAAACATGACCTTAATCATGTCCAATGACATCAGGTGAAAAATTTGGTGTGTGAGTATGAATAGGGATGTCACTGTTAATGTCTCCTAGTACATAATATTCTAGTAGATAAAGGTGAAGTATTTGTAGGCTCTAGGGACTTTGAATAGATTTCCTATGATGTTGTGTAAATAGTAATATACCATAATTATGACTTGATCACCTAGATGAAAACAAAATCATGATGTGATATGGGTTATTGGGGATTGATATACAATTTAGGTCTAATTTTATCATATTTGGGGTGACATTATTTATGGAGGAACTATATAATTTAAACATTGATGAGGTTATAAAGAATTATTGTGTACGTTTGTATATAATTTTATAAAGAGATATAAAGTTTATTTTGAGGTGTTTTAAATCGTTTCATATGGTGATGGGTACTTACTTGAGAATGAGTACATAGTACTATTATTAGATGGATAATCAAAAAGAATATACCATACAAATTACGAAGGGCATGATTAAAAAATTTCTGTTATATTTTAAGAGATTATGGGTTGATAATTTGGTTTTGGTATATTTTATCTAAAAACTAATTATCAATCATTGTTTCATATAGATTCATTTGAAAGAATTGGGTGAAAGGCCCTATCGAACACTCTTACCTTAGGAATAATTAGGTAAAAGAATAATTTTAGGGCCTTTTTTTGTGGAAGAGATAACATACAATGTTTCTATAAAACCAAAATAAATAATTTAATCTAATGGGGATATAACTCTTAAACCGATTTTCATCAATTACCACAAGATGTTTTCATTGGTGATAAGGTTAGTTTTATGAGTGACATCGTTGTTTGGAAACATATAAGTCTATAAAAATGGGATGTTAGGACCCTGGTACATTGGTACATTAAATGTTGTTGGGTGAATTATTGATGTAGTATATCATCCAATGTTTCAATCTAAGTATTCAGTGGTGTAAAAAAGTTCCGTGTTCCTATTTTATAAAAATACAAACCATATATATAGAAAATTCATTCCAACAAAGTGATGGATTTAAAAAATTATATTACCTATATGGAAAGAACATTTATTATATATGGTTGTTAATTGAAAAAATTTATATGATGGATTATTTTATTATATAGGGTGTTAAAGAAACAATACCCTATTATAGAAGAGATCTGTGGTAGAGAATATTATGTGACAATAATATATATAATTGTTCATAGAGAATGGTCCTTGGGACATCTGGGGATGAAAACTCTTTTTGTGGTAAGATTTTGAAATCAATTAATTTTTAGGTATGTTTAACCTTTCTGTTTTGGTTGATTTATTGTTTTAATTTTGAGTTTTAGACGATCATTCATGATTTCATTTTCAGGGTGCATGATTTAGGGGCTTCGAAACTAGACTGTGTATCTATAGATGAGAGAGTGACTGTTGAATGATTGAAACATGTTCCTCAGTAACCATGTAGATTCACCATAAAATCCGTGATTCATGAGAAGCGGTTCCCATGTGATCTATGGATAACATGATTCTCTATATAGTAAATCAGATAAATACTATATTTTATGTTCAAAATCGATGATCACTCTTATTCTATGATATTATTATTTGTTCTTCTTTTATCTATTTTCACATGGATGGGTTTATCCCTTTGTATGAGATCAAGGGATATGGGTATTGTTTTTTAATCATGAAGAGAATAATCATGATCATATATTCTAATTTATAGGGGTTTTAGGATCGTATTGTGATTAAAGACATCAAATATAGTGTTTTTGGACGGTCATGCGTTGATCATCCAGGGTAGGTGTCTCTTATACACTGATGATGAGATAAGGATTAATTATTAGGATGTTGATGTAATTTTAGTCCATTTTTCTATATGTTTGACTGTTAAAATAATCTATTGAATTAATTTTATTAATAATTATTTTTTATAGTTTCCATGGTTTGTAAAATAGAGGATTTGGCTTAACTTAAGATTTAGTATTTATATTAATACATGGTATTTGGGTAATAAAGATGAATTAATAATTTTTTTGGGAATTGTAAATTGGTTAGTTGTAATATTTTATTTAATTAAATGTGTGGGAAAATTGTTATTATGTAGGAAAATGGTTTGGGAAATTTAAAATATTGGGTATGAGTAATTACCATGAATTGTCATGTTTTGGTGAAAAGGATGGGTTGTTAAAATGGATCAGAATATCTATTAATTTTGTAATTCAAATGATTTAGTCCATGAAATTTGATGAACAATTAGGTTGGTGAAGATCCAAAATGGGTGAATGATATCATAAAAAGAATTTATATTATGCACCTATTTATTTCTCATGTCTCTTTGTGTTATATTTTTTGTTTATTGAATAATTATTTTTTGGAATTATAAATGTTTTCCTTATTTTAAAAAAATTGTATACATTAATTTTCACCTATTTCATTGGTTTTATCTGGGTATGTGATAAATTAATAGGTTTAAAAATGTTGTAACCAATTTCCAAAGGCATTGGTTATGTGGTTTGGAATAGGTATTCTTGGAATTGCAATGCAATAATTTAAGGATCTATTCTCGATATTCATACTCACCCATACCTATACATGTCAATCTGAAGTTAAATTCCTTTTTTTCTGTTTTTGAAAATTGGAATGAATTGATGTTCTTAAGAATGGGATCTTAAGAGATAAGTTTATTATGGACACATATGTGCTTGGCCAAACTTTTTAAGAGGATTTAGGTCATCCATTTTGGATGGGAATAGTCATTTGATTACCATGTCATACCATTAAATGATTCTGATTATTTTTTATTACAATATATTTAGATTTTATTTTAGATTTAATTGTGTTTCAAAGTTTGTTTTGGATTTTAGATGAAATATTCATTCTTGTTTCATAAATTTAATTGTTCCTGTTAGGAAAAATCATTCCCCATTTTTTATTTTTTTCTCTAAAAAATACTTTATATACCATAAAAATCATGAAATTTGAATAATTCCATATTGTGGTACTAGAAAGGCATTGTGTTTTGAGATTCCTGGATGGGATCCCCATACAATACCACTCCACCACTTTTTTCACCTTTTCATATTTTTAAAAATATCATTGAAGGAAAATACCATAAAAATTCTCATGAAAGGTCTACATATAGATTATTATAATTACTGTTCATCCTATAGTTCCATATAATAATATCGAGTGTGAATGTGACAAATTGGACCTTTTAGGCTTTAACTTTTTTGATCAAATAAAAAATACTATCAATACTCTAGATAAATTATTATTATTTATGGGATATATGATTTATTTAGAAGATAAAAAGACTAAAATCCTCAAACTCCCAAACCAAATTTATTTGTTAAAATATACCAGTAGAGGGATTAGTTTCTACAATTGAATCAAAATAGAGGATCCAGAAAGACTTGAATCAACCAAAAAAAGATTTCACCCATGGAGAATCACCAATAACTTCCTCTTGATAGTCTATAGGGACATGTTTGGGAGGAATATTATAAAATAATAAAATGCATTAACTAAATACAAATATATCCCAAATATCTAATTTACATGAATAAAATAAAAAAAATAAAAATAATTCCCAAAAACTATGAAAATACCATTAAAATTATAATATTTTCCCACATTTATTTATAAGAAATTCATGACACATGGAAACCATCAACTGGAAACCACTATGTAATCTAAGGAAAAAATATTTTAATTTATCAAATTGATTTAACAAGAAAGATACCAATAATAATGTATAAATTTTTTTATATACAATTGAATGTTCCTTATAAATAAAAGGAAAAAACATTTTATCATCAAAAAATTTACAATTTTTTTAATAAAATAACTTTGAAAGATTTCCATACATACCTAAATTATAATAGTTCAATGAATTGAAATTAACCCATTGAAATCATAAATAAATAAATCATCATGAAAAAGATAAAGGGTTTTTATATTATATCATAATGGATTTATTATCATTCTACAAAATTCTTTATTCAACATGAAGAGCATTCATTGTTAAATGAAAATGAGTTCCATAACAAGAAGTTTTAGGAATTTTTTAACCCAATAGTACTTTATATATAAAAACATTAAATTTTAAAAATTATATTCAATCAATCAGGATATGAAACACCAACCCAATGTAACCATGTTACATTAATACCTCTAAAGACCCATTTTAAATAATTTTATATTAGTATTGAACAGTAATAGAAATTGTTAGAGATATAAGAAACTAAAATATCATAAAATTTGAAGAAATTAAAAATATAAAAACATATTTCTCACAATAAATGTAATGGGAGGATGGTATGGTAAACCATTAATCTTACCACACATTTAATTCTTCCACAAAAATAGAGCTATATACTTTGGTTGTATGGTTTGCAGTATATAAGTCTTAAATGTTCACTTCTAAGTTTCCATCAATTTTTATTTTCCAAAAATAAAATCCATAAAAAGTGAATAAATAATAAATTTCCTTATTAAAAATAAAAATCGTGGAAAATCTATGGTAACTCACATCTCATCATGATAGGTTTTGGACAGAAGATGACTTGTAAAATGAATATTGAGTTTGAAAATCCAATATCCAATCTAACTTGACTCCCCAAATATCATAAAAAATTTTAGTCTTTGAGACCATTTTTAATGATCCCACCCAATCTATCATAATCCAGTGCTCCATTTGGTTTACTACAAGGACTTAGGTGTATTCCCTATCACCATGGGATGGAAACTAGTATTGGGACATAAAAGTAAACTAGATTGGGAATGACTTTTTTCATGATAAATATGTAGTGAAAAAAGAACTCCCACTTGGTCTTTAAACATAAAACATTTTTACGTTAAATAAATAAATAAATATATTAATTAATTTTGAAATGAAGCTCTCACTAATCAAATAACAATGAAAAAAACAAAATTCCAAAAAATTACAAATAATAAAAAAACAAAAAATCATTTTAGGATCATATCCCCTAAAATCTTATATAATAATGAAAAGGGAAATAAAATGAAATAATGACAATTTGGCATGATATAAGAGATGAAAAAATAATATATTAAAATTAATAAACAAAATTGTCTATCTCCATGTGTCATACAATAACACATTACTTGCAACCTGTTCCATAACATAATCCAAAAGATAAAGTTTATCTAAGAAATCAAAATCATTACTATCATAATCGTTTAGCACATGAAATATAGTATATATATATATACATATAAATTGTGTATATAATGTTTTAACTATAATACAGAGTATTATATCACAAAAGTATCCCCTTATTTTCATTAAAAAATAAATCCATGATATTCTATTTTTAGAAAAACATATGAAAGATTGATTTTTCATTTTTAATAATTCAATTAATTGTGTTTCATTCCATGTAATCACATATTTAAAAAATAACCATTCCTTTCATTTTAGAATAATCAAATTATAAAATTTATCAATAAAGGATGATAATAGAATGAATGAAACCCAAATAAACATTACATTAAAAGGGTTAAATATTTTATAATTTATAATACTTTTTAAAACCTTATACGATTTTCCCATTATTTATTAAACATTTAAAAAATAATGATTAATTATATAAAATGATAATTGAACATTAATGAAAATGAATTCCATAAATAAATATTTAAACAATATATAAAAAAATTCATTCTAAATCAAACATCATTATTTTAAAAATAACTAATAACATCAAATAAAGAGAAATAAATATTTATGATTTTAGGTCCACCATAATTTTATGAAAATATAAATTTAAAGGAAACAAATACTACTAATAATAAATTATAATACCATAAAAACAATTATATCATCCATAATAGGATCACATAAAAGTGTTAGAGAATATATAGTATGAAGAAATATTAGAATATATTTAAGTAGACTTCCTAATGTGATCCAGCTACCTAAAATCTTAAATTTACACTTTCATTACATACCAACATTACAAAACATTACATAATGAAAATTATTAACATTTGGCCACTAGGAAATGACTCATGAGGGATAGTGAATCACTCATACATATTTTCTACAAATATACCCAAGGTTTTCCTTGGCAAATATATGGATGTGAGTAGTATAATCAATATATAATATTAAATAAATGATAAAAAAATTTATAACTCACCATAATATTTGAAAACCCTTTAGAGAAGAAACACCTTACATAATAACAAAAATGAAATAATAATATCAGACATTGATAATCATTCAATAAAATAATAATAATAATATTTATACTTAATTAATATCAACACATATATATTTAAGGTTATTGAAATAATAAATATCCAAACATTTTATTAAATCATACCCAATATGGTATGTTATGTAAAAAATAAAAACTGGAATCTTCAAATTTTATTTTTGAGAACTTACCAAATCATTATAGATAGGGTAAAATAAATGATAATTTCAATGGTGTTACTAATATAAATTTCTACAATATAACCAAACATATAATTACACTATGAATAAATTTTTTGAATGCAAGATGTTAATTCATTAAGAATCATTATGAATATTTATTTAAAGGATAACAGAATTAAAAAATGAAAACCCATGGACGAATTTTTTTACAAACACATTATGATTTTTATTTATAAAAAAATATTTTTAATATTTAAACATGAGATTCCCCTATTATTTCATGTAAAAATTAATGAAAAAACTATCATTTTGGTTATAAAATCAAGATATCTTTTTGGTATACATTTTATTATCATAACAATATAGATTTAAATCAAGTAAAAACTAATTGATTAATATTTAATGGAAAATAGATTTATCCACCTAAAAAATGGATGAAATCAGTGTGAGAATGTCTCAATCCATAGAAAAATTATAGGATAAAACTAACATAAGGATATGAAATATGGATAACTCTAATATTAAATCACAACAAGATAAAACTATATCCACCATGGACATGAGGTAGAATGAAAATGTATTGAGAATTATGGATAAGGTTGAAAAATGAAATAGGAAAATATTAGATATGGAATACATTTAATATTCATCAATAATAGTGAATAATAAAAAATGTAGAGTCATGAATCCCATATAAGACTTGGAGGGGAGTCAAATAAAGGATTTTTGAACTAAAAAGGAATTAAATGAAGCTTCCCTAGAGATAAAATAGGATTTCAATTAAAAGGTTCTATTCTATATTTTAACGAAGTCTAATATCACATTGTTGGAAGAGTGTGTGTCTAACCATGTGGCCATCATATCCTAAAAAGATATACAATCATGGTCTGTTAATATAGCCAGGGTAACCGTGAAAATAAACAACACTTATTGGAAATTTTTTATATTAATATTCAACCCGGACCACTAAAATAAATTATATATTAACTATATTATAAAATAAATAATATAAAGTGTCACCATGGGAGTAAAAATAGACATTCTTAGTATATGTCAATAATTATTGGATGATTTATAAACTAAGTCAATCTAGTTTTTTCAGAATTTGATGTTTTATAATATAATTGTATTACATAATTTTAATTCTAGTATGAATTTCATTGTTAATAGATAAGTACTTTAGGAAAAAATAGATGTATGGGGTCTTTGGAATCATCCTTCAAATATGAATTTCACTCACCCTTTACACTTGCATCTTTTGGGTGTGTATTTTCTTGTGATTTATTATTGTTATATATTGGAACCTTGAGTATCATTGAAGTTGGTGTTAAGGTTCATTGTAATAATAATAATGGTGTCTAGGAATGTTGATGGGGGAGTCTTCTATCCTTTATATTGAGGTATTTTTATTTTATTATTTATTGTATATGTGTTGTGATATTTATGTTTGTAGTGCATGTTTTTATGGTAGTTGTGAATTTATGGAAAGGATTTTTAAAATTTATTTACATTTTTGGAAACACTATCTACAGTTTATATGTAAATAATATTATATAGTTTTTATAATAATGACATATTAAAGTCTAAATATATACACAAATTATGCTTAAAAACACCAAGTGTTAGTTGTTTGATATTGGTGATTAGAGAAATAAATTGAGGTAATTTGGTGTTTCACCTTAGCAACACAATAATACTATGTTTGGATATTTTAAAGTGGTTTTAGGGAAATTTATTTTATAAGGTTTTGATATTTATCAATATGATAGAACTTATAGTAGAGTTTGGGGAATTTTATGATGTTTGGGTGTATGTGTCCTAGGCGAACACACCGATAACTGATGTTTATGTCACTAGGGAAGTGTAGGATTGAGTTTTATGATTTTCATGAGTAATTATTTAGTGATTTTAAAATTAATTTGTTTCCTTAGGGTGGGAAAATGTACATGGTTTAAGGGTGAATAATGGGATGTTTATGAACTATTCTACGATATATGTAAATGGAAGTTATGTTACTATTGATATGAATGTGTTTGAAATTGTGAATTTATTTAAGAATTTGACTTTGGTTGAAGAATTCATCATTAATAAACATGTATTTTTTTTTGAATATGTGACTGATAATGAGTGGGATAACTAATATAAAATGGATATTATAGTGGTGTAGTGTATTTTAGTTTTATAATTAATTTAATTGTGATTTTTTTAAATGAATTGATTCCTAAAATTGATTATAAAGTGTTGAATTTGGAAAATTGATACTGAGTTTTAATAAGCATTGAAAACTTTTTTGTATTAATTTCAAGAGTAATCTAATATGGTGAATTGTTTTTTCCTGTATATAAGGGAACTTCTTTTTTTTGAAATTGTGGGCATTAGATGTATTAGATAACAAATAATGGAATATTCAAAAATAATATTTTTATAATATGGTAAATTTTGAAATGGATTTGTTATTTTATTTGTATTTGGTTAATTGATTATATATTCCTATGATTTATTTTAAATTCATTTTAGAAAAGTAAAAACATAAAAACTATATATTTATTTGTAATAATGAAATAATAAAATAAATTAGAACCCAATTGAAGTTTTTGGTTCAAATACAGATTATTTTCATTTAATTTTTGGTTATATACCTAAAAAATTATAGTTGTGTACTATCAATAATAAGTTTATTATTAATTTCATAAAACCATTTAAAATATAAAATTACTATAATCTAAGGAAATTTTGTTTAATAGTCATTTTACTTTTGTTGGTTTTCAATTTTGATAAAGTCTTAATGAAGGATAATATAAGTTACACATCATAGTTTTTATATATAAAATTATGTATATTATAGTAAAAGGTTTATGAAAATACATAAATATTTATTAATATGGCTTAAATTGATTGAATTATATTAATTTTAAAATATTATTTGGATCGATTATAAAGATAAGGCATAAAGATATATTCTGATTGTGTTGAAAGCTTTAAATTATTTGATTAAATGTTTAATTTATGTTTTTCGTTTAGTGTTTAATTTTTAAAAAAACAATATAGAATTTAATTTAGTGTTCACTGAGATTAATTATTTTACTATTGGGTTTTCGGGTGATCTTATTGATTTTAAATTTTGTTTTTCTAGCATGTGTTCTATTTTTGGAAATTTTTTTAATAAATCTTTTATTAGCATAATGTGATTGTATTATTAAGAATCATTTTAATGTGAAATTTTTTATAAGAATTTAAATTTTTATTATTATTTTAAACAATGATTTAAAAGAAAAACATAAAGAAGGAAATTAATACGTTATTAATGTTTTGTTATCTGTTATGATGAGCTTGTGGAAATAAATTATTTTATTAGTTGTATATTTTTTTATTATAATGATCCAGCTGTTTAGATTTTATTTTTAATTAGTTTATATTACATTTGGTTAAAAAAATTCAAAGGGAATATGTTTATTTTAATTTGAGTATTTTTAATTTATAATTTAACCAAGGTTGAATGATTAGTTAAATAGTGTTAATTAGGTTGAGTATTGTAATCCAATTTTATAGACTAGTTTTCCAAAACAAACAAGTGTCATTTGTCTTAATGAGTTCTAAATAATATTGAATTTTGGATATTTTTGGTTAAAACCATAGAAATAACTTGGTTTAGATTAAGTCGGGTGATCTCATTAATGAATTTGAAATTCAAATAGAAATTTTTTATATTTTTTTATATAATTTTTTGTTGTATGGGGAATAAATATTTAGTATAATTTATAAGATATGTAATCATGGTTGAGTATTAATTTTGGAATGGGTAATTCCATGGTGGGAATCTTTATGTAGTTATTATTACAGTTTTTCAATTGTTTTATGTACCTGAGTTTGGTATCTCAATGGTAAAATAATTCATTAGAGAAACAGAATGAAATTTCTTAGGGATGAGAAGAATCATGGTAAGGGGTGAACCCCATTTGAGTATGTGTTTTATTGGTTTTAAATAAACAAGGAAGCCTGAAAAATATTAATATATAATAAAGAAAGATTTCTTGGAAGGAAGGTGATGTCCCCAATAATAATTGTTGTTGTCATGGTTCACATGGTATATAAAAAGAGTCCCCAAGTATATAAGATTTTATTTGTTGAAATATGAATAATATATGTTTATTGTAGATTGATATATTTCAATAATTATAAGATAATATTATATTTATATAAAAATTTTAGTACTTCCGTTAATGCTTCTTAGAAATCAATTCATATATGGAAATGTTTTTTTATCAATAGAGTTTCTACCATTGTAAATATTAAATAACCATTCACTTTGTGGAAAATATGGTCTAATGATTTTACTTCATGGTATTTCATTTTCGATGATGATTTAGATGGTCCACTTTTCCATCAAAAGTGCTAATGTAGGATAAGCAATGTTTGTAATAGTGTAGGAAAGTTTTTTTTTCTAGTTATGTGAACAATTTGAATTAGATTTATTTATATGTGTTAAAATTTAACTTAATGGGAAATTAAATTGATAGATTGAATAATATTCCATCACAATGTTCATGTGAATTTCGATACTAAAATAATTTTTTAAACACACATGGATGATGGCTAAACTGAAGTTGATGCAATGAATTCAATTGAGTTATTGGATATATTTTCAAATGGGACTTTATATACTGCCAAATTTATTTGGTATAGTTATATAGTGTTTATTAATGATTCAAAATGGTTAAAAATTGAATAGATGATCCCAGGTTAGAAATGGATAATGTTTTGAATTTTTACTAAACTGATAATGAGAATTTCTATCAAATGTTATCCACCTATCTATATGTCACATATACCAAACTCATGTGAGAAACTTATATTGATGTTGGTGACTCCACATATCTAATGTCATAATGTAAGAATGTTTTCAAATATATTAATATCATTATAAGGGAATCCACCTTGTAGTTGAGTCTATTATTTTGAAGTTTAAATTCACGTAACAAAATTTCTCCGACAGCATGGGATATAAACTATGAGTTTCAAAAATTAATTTCCCATGAAAAAAAATAATACACATGAAAAATTCACAATGGTTTATATAATGATCAAATTAAATGATAATTATTCTATAAAGATCAATGTAAGGTCAAATGGTGAGTTGTTCTCTACCCCATAGAATTAAGTGACACATCACAAGCCGTATGAATCCATGCTAACATGGAAATATAATATTAAACTAAAATCCACATTTCTTTTATAGAGTTATTAAAGGAAAAAGAATACCATGAAATAAAATTTTTTCTTAAAGGGAATATGTAGACGATTTAATCATATTTACATGGATTTTTATGTGAAAATTTCACTTGAATATTCCTAGACTTATTAAGCATAAACTAAGTTCTACGTCATCAGGAAACAAATAAAAAAAAATCAAAGATTCTTTAATGTTTGAATATAAGAACGATGTAAAAAATAAGAAACTATTATATATATAAATGTAGTTATTGAATAAAAAGGTTTAGAATATCAAATGGGTTAACATTGAACACATTCAGTAAGTTGATATATGGGAAGGGAAAAATGATAAAATAGCTTATTTTATATCTTGAGTATTGAAGAGAAGAAATAATGTGATCCTATTATATTCATTTTCACTAAAGAAAAAGAATTGATAATAATATATTAGGAGTGGAATACCTAATATAGTCATGTATAGGATTATTATCTGAAAAGGATATCCAAAAATATAATTATATAGAAATATGAGGAATAGTGAGGCAACCCTTATGCCATGTATGAGTTAGGGAATAAGATCATTCACATAGTTCAAGATGGATTCAATCCAACATCGGAGTTCATTATTTATGAATTTCTAAACCTATTCTCTTGTATAGTGATGAAAAAATCCCACACATTCTTTGTATGTTCTCCATTCCATGATAGTAAACTTTGGTTCATATACTAACTTATTCTTTTTTTTGATAATAATAAGGAAGCTATCTGTGCATGAGGTAAAACTTTACACACAGGGGATGTATCCATCTTCATGGAAGAAATCCTTATACAAAACCATGTTATTCTCTCGTTCTACATTATTATATCCGTATACATATTGATCAAGATAAGGTAAATAAGGAAATATACCCACACAATAAATAAGTGATGTTGCACTAAAGGGCTAAACATTAAATTCATTAAAAGTGATCTAACAAAAATTCACCCCTATTGGTTGATACATCCCTATGTGATCCTATCAATTTATATCAGATATATGACAAACCTCTGTTCGATTATCATATATGATGTTATTTAATTGAATTATTGTTTCCAAACGCCTATGAAGTATATATTTGAATAAGTTTGTAAATATTATGAAGAATAAAACATAAAAGATATTTATACTATGACATAATATAATAGGAATAAAATAGAGTTATATATGGTGATAAAGGAATCACTAAAGAAAGGATATAATAATGGATATCTCTAATTCTATGTTAACAAATATTAAAGTTTTTATTCTATAAATGACCATGTGTTATCTATTAATGATTATGGTTATAATTATTCATTCTTCTCAAGAAAATAAGAAGAAAAGTCATGTTACCAATGCAATAATTCAAATCAAGAAAAATTATGAATTAAACTTGATATTATGGTTATTGAATCCAGCACCATGATATTAGATAATTGAATGGTCACATGTATATTATCGTCTCTATATGAATAGGGGATACAAAAAATCTACTCTAATATTATTCTTACTAATATACTATACATATGTGGTAATGATCACGATTCAGAGGATTGAAAAGATGAACTAGTTAGTTCTATAAAAGATATATTATATAAATAATACAAATAAATTATGTCATATTTTTTTTCTTTTAGAAGTATTTCAAATGAGATCACCCACTATAAAGATGATAATAAAATAATTGATATGGATTTAAAAGAAATGGTTTAGGATTGTGTTGATTTATTCAAACAAGTAGGATTCATAGGTGAAATTGATTCAAAAGATTAAAATATATGTACCATTTTTTAAAATTAGTGGCTCAAAAAATTATAGAATGGAATATTCCCTGAATAGAGTTGATGATATTTTATATTCATTAAAATATGCAATGGATGTCAAATATTCTGAACTGATGATTAATTCCATGGGGATAAAATAGATTGACCATCGAGTAAATATAAAGATAAAATTTTGAAAGATGAAATTAAAAGTGGCAACCAAGGATTGAGAGAAATTTTAAATAAATATAGTATTAGAAAGGAATCAATAATATGAGATTCTTAGATCACATAATTAAATTTACTATTCAATAAAAAACACAAGTTGGATCTGTAAAACTTGTGTAAAAAATATGCTTCAAGAAAAACATAAAAGAAGGAATCTTATGATAGAAGACCTAAATCTGGTAAAATAAACATTCTTAAATAATATATTTTTCACTCTAATATAGCAACAAAAGGATAGGTTCCATAAACTTATAAACATTTTATGCTTAATATGTTTTATAGTGATGTTTAGGTTTAATACAATATATGTAAAAACAACTTTATGAAAATTGATATAGAAGCCACCACTATATATAGGGTGGTTGGAAGAAATTATAAAATGTTTTCTCCTTAAAAAAATAAACTAGTTGATAAAAACATAAAAAAATATAATGTTACTAGTTTTGGAAAATCTAGACAATAATAATATAAAATAAAGAAACCAAGATTTTTAAGTTATTTTTTTGTAGAAAATTATGGAATATGGCTATGGACTACAAGAATAATGTGTCTTCCTATGTAATAAAAATAGAGTCAAAAAAAACTGGGATTATGGATATATTGAGTTAAAATGTACAGAGGATGTTTAAAAATGTATACACCCCAAATATATTTGACAATATGAAATATCTCTATGATGTCAAAAATGAAAGTGGTTATAGTGAAGTATCATTAAATTATAAATAATAATACAATTTCAATAAAACAAATGATAATAAAATTAAATAGAAGATAAATAATTGATAAAATAAAATAATGGGAAAGAATACTTAGAAATATATAGCAGAGGACATTCCCATGATGTCTGCAAAAAAGGTTGGAGATTCATCCTTGGGTAAAAATGAAAAATATACTAAAGATCACAAAAAGCATAATAAATTATCATTGAAAGCTACACCAAAAAAGTTATTATTTTTTATTTGTGAAAAATAGGAAACTTCATAGACATCTGTAAATAATCCATTAATGAGAATCTCGAAAGGAACCGGTTGGAAGAAAATGGTAAAATAATCCACAGAACTATTTAATGGAGTAATTTAGTGAAAATCACATCTTGAAAGGCATTTGGAAAAATAAAATGGCTCAACACATTCATAATGTATGTATATAATTGTAACATTAAAATTTAGATAAATAAATGTATTTTTATCTCAAGAAGAGTTAATTACCAAAGACAAATAAAAGGTTCCACATATATAAGAAATTTATATTCAAAGGAATTTTTCAATAGGGAAAAAAATTTCTTGATTATATTTAAGGGAAGGGAATACTGACTTTATGTAATAGAAATTATTGTGTAATAATCATTCCTTCCCAAAAATAAATTTTAAAGAACATGAAAGTTACATAAAATGATATATTTGACTTGATGGATCATGAAAAAACAGACGATCCCACCGAAGGTGAAAAAGAATGTATCCCTGATTCCAAAAGAAAACACAAATTTCAAGACGAATTGTACATGAATGAAGTCTCTATATAATAATAGGGGTAAATTGAAATAGGTAAACTATATGATTTTAAATTATCAATCAAATTTCTCATATTGATGAACATGATGGTTCCACCTAATTCTCATTATTATATGTGCAATAATTTTTAGCAACCCATATAGGGAATTAAATGTGATGTTTTTTCGTAAATTAAGGAATTATTAAAAGAATGTAAGATATAAAAATAATCCATATGTGAATAATATTCAATATTTTTATTATTTTTCAAGTGGAAACATAAAGAACATCTTGGGAAAATATCGACCATGATGAAGGTGAATAGTATTTCAAAACTAGAAAGGACACATGATTAAAGAACCTAACATGGAAACAATGAAATAAATAATATAATGAAAACTATTTTATGAATTGAATCTTCCTTGATAATGAAATAATTAATTAGTCCATATTCATGATATCTCAATAAATACAATTATATATATAATTTATAATGAAGACAACTCTTGATGACTTAAAGGGGGAATACATCCCTTGATGGGGTGTTTCTTAAGGAAATGATTTGATCAATCAATTTTGAAAAATATTTAATTTTTTGATGGTTATTGGAAGACATTCTTTGAGGAGCTATGAAAATTTCAATATGATTTTTAGTACGTCCTTGAAGTTCAGGTTGAAAATGTTATGAAAATATTTTCAATATTTGATCTAAAATACATTTATCATCCTGGATATATATAATCAACATTTAAATATGATATTAAAAAATGGTAAAAATATGTATACTATTCTCTAAATTCTAGTTAGCATTTTTTTATAAATAAAACCCTCTTGTTTTTTACAATTATCATTGATCAGGTAGACTTAGAGAGGAAATTAAGATACCAAATTTCTTAAGAATAAAATGATATGACCCTCTCATACAGTTTTTTATTATTTTCAATGATAGTGAGAGATAATAAAATTAGTTCAAATATTGAAATTCCATTAGTATTGAAAATAAATAAAAAGGTGGTATTGATAATCCCACTTTGTTTTTGTGTTCTATTTATGATAAAAAACTGAGGAAAAATTCATGATGTCAATATATAATGAATAAGGGAAACATGAAAGGAATGTGAAGTCCATAAGTATCTTTGTTTCTAACATAGATCACAATTTAAATAAGAATATTTTTTTTGACTAGATGCATTTATGTATTAGAATATGAATAGAATAACTGGATTAGAGATCTAAAACCCAGATAAATTGTAATACAATATGATATTTTTATGGAATTCAAGTAAATAAATTAAATTTTCTAAGATATATATTCATTGATGAAAATTATTTTTTGAGTATTAGATTTGTTGTCATTGTAATTATCAAATAATCATTCACCTGATGTAAAAGGTGTTTGTTTCTTGGTATTTCACTTATCACTATTGTTGATATGATCCTCACGATTATTAAAGGTAATTATTTAGGTTATGTAATATTTAAAATAGTTTAGGATGGTCATAAGTTTTGGATAACTAAATATCATGAAGGATCTATAATTATAATTGATAAAATATAGGTTAATGGTCAATGGAAGTGATTGATCTATAAAAATTACATCCATTGTTTCTATAAATGTAGTTGTAAAAAACTGCTAAATCACAAATGGATGATGAATGAACAAAAGATAAATGTGTGAAGGAATGGGATCTCATATATATATATATTCTCAATGGTTTGTTCATAGGAAAATAATGTTCTTGAGAATGTTTATATTGTGATTAAGAATGATTAAGAATAGTTGAATATCAAATGGAGGATCCTTAGTTAAAAATGGATGAATACTATAATTTTTATTGATTAACATATGATAATTTATTGGTAAAGAGATCTATGTATCCATAATTTCAAGTAGCCAAAACTCAAATAGGAAAATTCTTGTGATGTATAAAACTCTGCATATCATAATTCACCACATATGAAATTTTTTACATAAGTAGAGACCCTTGAAAGGGAATCCATCACATAATCGAGTCTATGTATGTGAAGTTGAAATTTACATAATCTAATTAACACTATATCAGGGGGAAAATTACAATATTCAAGATTTATTATTCCAGGGGAAAAAATCAATCAATGCACATGATCCCATAATCATGGTTTTTGTATCATGATCAAATGAAATGAACATGATATTAGAGTGATAAATGGAATATTAAATTATGAGTTGATCTCTATCCCACACAATGATGTTCCATGTAATTAACTATAAAAATCCATTCTTACATGGAAATGTCAATGAAAAATGAAGTCCAAATTCTTTTGGAGTGATTTAATAAAAAGTAAGACCATGGTAATTAAAATTTCCTTGAGGAGAAATAATCAGTGTATTCAAGTAAATATATATTGAATATTATGTCAAATCTATCTTGAATATTTGGAGACATGAGAAGTAGAAATTTAGTTCTATTTATTCAATAAAAAAGAAGAAATAGATCCACCATTTGAGAGAGTTTAAATATGAGAAAGAGAAAATAGTAATAAAACACACCCACACACACACACACACATATATATATATATATATATATATATATCGGTGTGTGTTGTTGAAATAAAAATGGTGATACTTTAAACATGATGAACACCAAAAACATTCTAAATGTCAAAATAAGGATAGAGAAGAACAAACACAATAGACTATTGTATATATTGAGTGTCAATGTTATATAATAAGGTGTTCTATTACTATACATATTCTCCATAGAAGAATAAGAAGAGAGAATATGATATTAGGAATGAAATGTAAAGATGATCATACATTGGCTAAAGCTCTATGTAAACAAGCCTAAAATAGCATGCTGTGGTAGAATGAATAACACTGAGGCTTCACATTAAACTACTATATGTGAGGGAAGAAGATCATTCGTATTTTCCCAGTGGGATTTGATCTAACATTGAATATCTTAATACTGGAATGTATAATACAATTTTATTTTACAATAGGACAACAATTCCATAATTTATTTTTACTAGGTTAGTTCCAGGATAGCATTTTCAAGGTCATACAGTTTATCATTTTTTCTTTGATAATTATAAGGAATCTTTATATGTTTATGGGATAAAAACATCTACACACTGGCAATGTAATCATCCTTATGGACATAAACCTCATTAAAAAGTCCGAATATTCTCCAATTCTAATTTAATATATATACATACAAACCGAAAAAATAAGTGGTAATGAAATAAAGATATACACACACTGAATATGTGACAAGGTACAAATTCTGTAACGTTTAAATTGGGTAAATTGACACCAACACTAATTCAACCCCAATAGATGTTAAATGTATCCTTATGTGATAATATATATGGGGAAATTATAATAATTTAGTTTTTCAAGGGTGGGTTATAAATTTTTAGATAGATAATTTTTTAAACTTATAATGATTTTATATCCATTAAAAATTGATTTTTTGGGAGAAGGAGGTGAAGAAATGGTTGTGGTAGAAGTAGTGTTTACTGAAAACAACAATGTGATAGAGTTATATACATAGATAAATTATTTATCTAATTTCAAAAACACAAATATAATCTATATCTGAATAACTACATGCATATGAAACTAAAAACACGAAAATGGGAAATAAATAACATCCACACACTTCAAATTGATAGATTTTTGTACATTTAATCAATTATGAACTTAAAAGAAACATCCATATAATTATTTTCACCATAGTGAATCCATGGGAAGCACCAAATCACCCGAACAACTTTTTGTGGAGTCCACTAACATCTACATATTCTTCTAGGAATGTGTTGACAAAATAGGATTGAGGAGTGAGATTATAAGAGGGGGGAGTTTCATATATAAGGATCTTAAATGGATAAGACATATGACTAGGGGACTGGTCTAATTTATATAGTGTATGGGAATACTTATCCACATTCCATTCCTCTATTCTATTCCAATAATCATATATTTCATTAACATATGAGTAATGGACTTAGATAAATCACAAGTAATTAATGGATCAAAATATAATATTAAAAGATATTTTAATGTATAAGAGTATTTGAATATTTAGCCATAACATTCAAAGGGATACACGGGTTATGAAAGTGGAAAAGGTATAGATGAAATAAACTCTTGATAGTATATTTCATTTTATATCACACAATGTGATCCTCCCATAAAACTGTATACAATCTCTTATATTTTACAATACTATCTAATCATAGCCTATATTACAAACTTAATCATAAAATTAATCATAATTTACGAACTATGCAGTCCTATACTATGACATGTAGACCTTAATAACTATTCCAAATAGATCCCCCCACAAGAACATGATCATATGTGACTTTTCTTTCAATTTCAACTTTCATTACATCACATAAAATATCTTGTGAAATAAAATCCAAAACACTTTTTTCATGTATTTAAAAATACGTTTTGAAATAAAATATTAACATAACATCATATTATACCATATAACTTATCTTGTGAAAACTACCATCCAATATTATTGTAGAAAAAATATAAACAATTTTAGAGTATATCCTTGAGTCCTAATAAATTTTTATACAGTTAACTAAAATGTGTAACCCTAAAATCCTTTGAAGCTTTGTAAACAGAATTGATCATCAAATTCTTAAATTTAAGAAAATAGAAACCACTAGAAATGCATCATTGCTTCTCAATCTACAATGTGATGATGAATAATCCCCATAAAACATAGGTATCTTATTACATGTGAACCCCATCTTCATCTCATGCTAGTTTTAATATTTATAGATTTCCTTTGTCTATTTAATTGAGGAAATAAAGGATATATTTTATGTTAATCCCATATATCCTCCTCAAATCTTCTTAATTATCTTATGAAAGACTGAATAGGTCAATGAATACATTACATGTGATTCATAATGTAAATTAGTACATCAAAAACCCTTAATCAAAGTATAAAAGTACATTATATGTACTTACCAATTATGTTCATACATGTTTCAGTATATCTCATCCAAGGTCCTAGATTATATTCTTGTTATATTATTGGATAAATACTACCTTGTTTTAGTGTTAATTGAGGACATGATCAAAAATATAACCAACCACCCATGATTAGATAAGACTCAATAGATCACATAAGAAGTATATCAAAAATAATGTTTCCCATGATAGGTATCTCACGATCCTCAGGTTTGGGAAAACCCAATATGAAAAATTCATCCCAAGTATACCAAATATTATGTGTATTCCATTACATATGGTATATTTTGTGGGTCATCCACAAATCGAAACAATTTTATGTCTGATGAGTATACCATGTATCTCCATACAAGAATCATACTCATTATAACCATAACATTTCTTAATATGTTAAAATCACCAATGAGGAACATTTCTTAGTGATAAATCAATGACATACTTTTTTAGGTTAATCATCATTTTACCTTTTTAAATGCATATCAATATATACATATATTCATCCAATGTAATGGAATGATAAAGTAGAGATATGTTTTTGTATGATACATTTTATATTCATAAAATGTTTTAAGAATACTTAATAATAATCTATAAAAAAAATTTAAATCATATCATATATAATAAAATGACATGTCATCTTTATTTTTTCTAAAAAAATTTTTTTTTGTTAACTCATAACATTCGTATTTAATTTTTTCCACATATCTATTTTCCTAATTGATAAAACTCTCATACTAAACTCTTTAGTTAGTAACATTAGTTGAGTATTTTTTATTGGATAATGGTTTCTTTAGGATTCATATTCTTAATGATCAACTCTTTGAACATATATAAACTTCATTACTCTATAACTTATAAATTGAAATTGTTTATAAATTCTTATTTAACCTTGTAAATTTTATAATAATGTCATTAGTATCCTAAGAAATCTTCCATTTTTATTTTCCCATTAAATATTATATTAACTAATGTAACATTTATATTATAACTTTACAAGAATATAATAACCTCTTTTTAGGATATCAAGATAAATTAAGTATTTAATTATAACTATTATACATTTTATATCATTTATTTACTATTGTATCATAATAATGTTTGGATATCCAGTGAAATATACTATGATCATTGAATATTTTAACATTTTATTTATGAAATTTTGACATCGTTAAGTATAAAAATACTTCTACTAGTCTCTTAAATACTATTTGTTTAAAATATTTTGATAATATTAAAAACACATTTGAGCTCATGATATAACTCGTACATCTTTTTTAGGAAATTTATCATATTTCCTTTTTTAGTTGGACTATTTAACGAATAAATTATTATTTTCATATTATATATTTTATTCAGCGTTTTCAGAAATATTACTAAAATGAATACTTTGTCGAATATAAAATAGTTTAAGTTGGAATATCATTTCCTCCAATTCATATATAAAAACATTACCCCATATAAAACACATTTTATCCTTGTATTATTTTCATATATATTATAGAGTCTGTATGAATCACAAACCATGTGTATCAAAAATATCCATCAAACTTATTAAACCATAGTAGTTAAGATGCTCTTCTCATGAAAGTATTGATACAAACAAATACATCTATTTTTAAAATTCAAAAAAATATTATAGTTCTCCTTACATCTAATTTCTAAATAAAATAACACTTTTCTACATTACATAAATGAAATTTTTAATCTCATAACTAATACTATTCCTTCACTTATGGACTTATTTATATTCACTACAATTTTAAATTATAGTTTAATTCATTTAGACTTCAGAATTAAATAATTATATTTTAAAACATAAATGATTAAAGTATACTATCCCTAGGAATTCATGGAAGCCACAAATTATTCTAGGATGTTACACTTCTATTGATTAGTATTTCCTAAGTGGAAACAACACCCCTCCTTTTGAAACAATAGTTTAGGTGGTGTTCTCGACTCTCCATGATATCTTTTCCTCTCATTATAAAAAAATGTATTACCCTTATCTTTTTCATCATCATAAAATAAAATGATCTTGGAAAACATATGTTCTTCTTGATAAACTATTTTATGTTAAGAGTATTGGGTAATATTTTAGGAAATTCAATCGTATTATAATTTTGAATAAACATTAAATACAATTTTGGAAGTGATTTAATAATGAAGTCTTTCATGAGATTGAGAATAATATATGAACCCAAAATTTTCTAAGTAGTTGATGTTGGTAATAATATTTTAGATATGAGTTGATAATTAGGTTACTTTAACCATTATAAATTAAAATAGATCCATTTAAACCTAATACCTATCAAGAATATGTTGTTCTTGATAGAAAATTTTCATGTTTTCAATCATCTTATATGAATTGATAGTCCTATGTGGCTTCTAAAACATAGATTTCATGATCACATGATTTAGGGTAGTGTAATGTAGTTAATGTTCTATATGAATAACATTTAAATCTAATTATAATTTCCAAATAACTTAACTATGCATTTTTTAGGAATTATTCCTTCCAACATATAGAATTTTACCACCTTCATGAGAACTGTACTCATGTTTTGATACCCACCAAGGAAATTACTACCATAAATTATTTTATATATACATAATTTATCAAAAGGTTAAACTTGATGAGGATGATTCCATTATCCACAACCAAATCTTCATCAGACGAGCCTCATTTTTTATATTAATTTGATATGTAATTTTATTAAAGGAACTCCCACTAAAAATCATGTCCCAATAAATCATATACCTTTGGTGCTCCAAGATCCATATTTCACTAGGTAGTGTTCCAATTATAGAATTCTTCTCACAAATTATTTATTTAGATATGGATTCATCCCAATCATATCATATATGATTCTTGGATAGTTGAGCAGAAAACACTTTACCCGATCCTTTATATAGAAAAACTCTATTATATTTTTTTGGTATCCTAACTCTTATGGTTTTCTAGAAATGTGTTACCCAAACATCATAGTGGTATTTGATTACGAAATTTAGGGTCATAAATTTTTTCCATTCTTTATGTATGATAACCCTTGGGAACCCTATTACGGAATAACTGACCTGGTTGGATGTCCTAGGACTTTAACTGTATTTGTTTTAGAAGAAATTTTACACATAGTATTTTTAATGGTTTAATCTCATAATTTTATCTCTTGTTATTCCCTAAATGCTAGAAATAGTTTTATACTGTTTACACAATATTAACATGTAAATATATATAAAACCAATAAGTTTTTGTTACTCTCACAATAATATAATCCAAAAATATTTATACATATAAAAAATTATATCATACAAATCATTCATGGACTACTAATTTAAATTTATAGAATTATATGAAATTTAAAAACTCTATAAGATTAAAAATGGAGTGAAACATTTCCAACCTACACAATTCTATAAAAAGGTATAGACCTCTAGGATAGTGGGATGTTTGACCCAGTGTCCCTATCCCTTCGGAGACTATACTAAAGAAATTATCTAATTCATTATTATTCTAAAACCTATAATCGAAAAACTATATTCAAGATGTGATATTTTTCTAAAATACATCTTCTAAGTAGATGAATAATAAATATTTTGTTTTCATGCTTATCATGATATTAAAATGTATAGAAATTATATTATCTGATTAAATAAAACATATATAACAATTCATAATATGAAAATTATATATTTGAATTAAATTGGATAAAATAAATGCATAAACATTTAATGAATTAAATACCTGAAAAAATTTATAAATAACTCCTAAATCAACAATTGTAAAAGTTTTATAATTTATTTTAAAATTTTAATAAAAAGATAAAAATAAACACTTGTATTTGTTGGATTTCATGATTGTTAACATCTCCCTAAAACCTTGCATAATACCCAGGTTCAAATCTGGGTAGGGATAAATTTTCATGGGATTGTATAATTATTATATATTTGGATCAAGAAAGGTAGTGAGGTATATCAGAAGTATCACATTTCATAAAAAATGGGTTTTCATGGCATGCAATTGAGCCTTTATGCCACAGGTCCTCTAGGTCACACATTTAAAAAATATTAGTGCTATAAAAGTGTCCAAATGATGACATGGTATGATATAGGATTATAAAAGGTAGTCTATAGGTGAAAACATAGAGTGATGTGGTCATTGATGGATGGTGTTAGAGTGACGATGTGATGGAGTTAAAAGGCGCACTCTAGTGACTCAAACCAACCACACCCACTCATGTTATTAATGTGAGATAATGAATCATTAGGTTGGATTGAATATTAGGGGGATTTCCAGAGCATTATTTAGAGCTCCACAAGGATCTATGTGGTGAAGACAAGGTTCACCATGGGGAACTCTATAAGGAGCCTAAAACGAAGGTGCATGGGTTAGTTCCTTAATAGGGGTCCTATGGGGATCCCTATGGGTTTTTTGAAGATGGTACATGGGTCACCATAACATTAATATGGGTGTGTTGGAACCCAATTGGGAGTTACATATAGAGATCTGCAGTGAAGACCATACATACCTACAATTTAGCAAGACATAGTGCTTGGAATGATTATCCCAAGAGGGGCACAATGACATGGAGCCTAATTTCATTCTCATGGACTACAGTGAAATCAGGTTATTCATGGTAAATGTGGGGGAAATAATAGGTGGGTTTTTTGACACATCATAACACATGGACTTTTGGTCATCAACATCACGGTCCTATAAGGTCAATTGATATGTAATGAAATATGTGAAGTTTTTCCTTCCAATATTCATGGGGATGGATGAATCATGAACACCTAAGGTGACTGAGCATGTGCGTATTTGGTTATTTTAATTCCCCCTCACTAATATATAAATATTATCACTTTACATTTATTTGTTATATTAACTCATTCATAGCTATTATGAAAAATATTATTTTAATATATGATATTTCTTGAAAAATATTTTTTTTTTATTTCAATTTCAAATTATGTAATTTGTTTAAATAATTTATAGATCAAATATAAATTTTAATTTAGACCTCTTATTATATCCTTTTTAATTTTTTTTTGAAAAGCGTGAAATAAAATAAAAATAAGGATCTTTTAATTTAGACATTTCAAATTATCCATCATGAACATTTCATAATTTTCTAAATATAAACACCTTATATTGTGGATTATTTTTTCTATTTTTTGAAACCCTTTATAAATATGTATTTTAATATTTCATATGAAGACAATGTATATAAATTATATAGTTTTTTTATAAATATATTTGTTTTTGAATATTAACACTTAATATTATTGGAATATCTATAACCGTTTCAAAACATTTAATTAATTAATAATTACAATTTTATGATTAATTAATTTCTAAATCGAAATCCAAAAATAGAGAAAAAAGAAAAAAGATATTTCTCAATTATTTATAAGTAATTTATAAACAATTAAATTCAATTTATCATTAATAAAAATGAAAACATTTTATCTTAAATAAATCATATTTAAAGTGTTTAACTAAACTATAGTATATGATTCATACATAAAATTTACTAAAAGTATTGCATACCATCTATAATATTTTACAATTTATAGAACAATATTTTTATGTGATATATAGTAATCATTTATAATTGAAATCTATTTCATCTCCGGTGAAAAACCTGATACATTTTATGACTTACCTAAATATCATAAGTGCGGTACAATTCTCTACTTTCAAAAAAAATAGTGTCCTTATTGTAAAATATGATAACATGGTGTTATATGATACTAGAAGATCCAAACCTGATGTTTTAACTTGTATCTTTTTTTATGATATCATATATAATATTCCATAAAACAGACAATGTAGAATGAAATCAGGTATCATATTTAACGACGAAAATATGATTCATAATATAATTGGAAGAACATCATTTTAAAAATATTTTCACAAATCAAACATCATTGATAACCTCTGATAAGACATATAGAGATCTATTTATAAAATAATGTTTAATCTAATTAAGATAACAAAAAAACTCTAAACTCTATGAATAATATGTGTCTAAAACTAAAATCCCATAGATTGTAAATGAACAACATGTATATATTTCTCCATTAACAGATTCCGCCAAATTCATTTGATGATGACCTCAAATTAATAACATGATGGATCTTCCCTCCGATGTGCATCATTGGGATGTACTGAATCACCTAAACACTATGGGTGAGATATTATAACTTCTACATGTTATTCCAGTCACACAATAAAAAAGTATGAAAGAAGAGAGAGTTTATGGGAGGTTAATTTTTTGGACCTATGGATTTTAAGGATAGTTTCACATATACCTAGGGGATTTTCATTATTTTGGATATAGTGATGCTCATCAAGACATAAATATGAATCATTCTATTACTCATATGTTTCCTAAAAATTTGAGTAATAACATTAGTTACATCACATGTAACTAATGGACTCAAATAAATAATTAAATAAAGAATTATGGAACCAGAGTCTTTAAACATTAACCCTTACCATTTGAAAGGCTTCATGGATTTTTAAATCCCCAAAAGTATCAATCAAATTAATACATGTCTATATGATTTGTTTTATACTATATAATATGATAAACCCTTGAATCCTTATATGAAAGATTTATATCATACAAAATGATATTCTAATTGACTATATATTTGACTTTAGCCGCACATGCATTAAACTTTATTATCCATTCATTTATAGAGAATTACATCCCTAATTTATTGTATATTCCCTATAAAAAGGACAACACTGAGTACCTGTTATGATATCATCGAGTACCCATTATCTAATATAGAGGAGATATTTACCTAGGTCCAACCAATAGGTATTTATCTGTATTACACCAGGTGGTTGTTTGCCTGGCATGGAGTACATGGTTAGTTTTGAGGTCATTTTTTAATTAGTGTAGTTTATTAATTCTATAGAAATAGATTTTGGGTCGTAAAACCAGCTATAGAAATGATTAGATCAATATTTATTACCTTAATTAACATTTTAAAACACTTATAAACTAATTTTATTAATTTATACTTTGTTTCTTATCGATCAATCTGTTTGTCACATTAGAACCAAGTCATAGAGAAGATATTTTTTCAAATTCCCGTTATAGAATACATTGGGATTTGGTTTTATACATGTTATATCTATCATTTTATTTTATTTTTGGATAGATTATAGACATCCAATGATTATAATGAGACTAGGATTATAATCCTTTCATTCATATTAATATATTAGGAGTTTGGTGCTATTGACATTATTTGGGATTCTAATTTCTACAATAGTTTAATTTTATTTATGTGATTCAGAAATTTACTCATGTCACGTTATTTATATGGAAAAGTTTATTAAATAAAATTGAAATTTTTTATATGATTTATTGTGACTCATAAAATTGAGTTACATATAAAAATCATTATTTATTTTCTGTTTCAATGGTTGATCATTGTATATTACTTGGGGTGAAAAGTGTTATGTACTCGGTTAATGCTTATTATTCAATAAGAGTATTAATTAATGGTATATTTGGTTGATATACTACTATGAATATATTTTAAATAATTATCTAATAATCCTTACCTAATGTTGAATGAGAGTAAGTGAGTAGATAATATTTGAAGATATGGATTGTATTAATTATTGAATTGATACATTAATATTATATTAGTTCTGTTAGAATTTAATAATAAAAGTATCATTTGATTAGTAATAAATTTTTATTTATTTATAATTATTTAATAATTCAATTATGTAGTTTGGTAAATATTTAAACATTGTTTCACATTATGATTCACTCCTGTTTGGATTAAATAATTTTTCTTATGTTGCTTCAATTGGGTAGATATTTTTTTATGTTTAGCTTAAATGACATAATCATTTTTGTAACTAATTGAGGTAATGGAGAAATCAAGGGGTCATGTAATAGGTTCTTAGATGAACATTATATGAAATTTTTTATCTAATAGATGTTTTAAATTAGGTATTTTATATATTATAAATTCATCTATGATTATTAAAATCATATATGCATTATTATGGTGTTTGGTTTTGTCACGTGGTTGTCTAAAAACATAAATGGGAATACAATTTTTAAAAATTAATAATGTTTTATGTCTAGAAATGTGATTAGAATTGGTTAAGATAATTATTATATGATTAACCCATGTTTTTTAGCCTTATAATGGTTCTTTTCATATATAGAAGGAAACTATGACATATTGGTTGATTTTTTATATATTCTTAGCATTAAATTAAATAAAACATTGGGATAAGATTTGGAATGGAAGTAATTACATATAACAAATTTTTTTTATTTTAAATTATAATAAATTTCATTATAATGATAGTTTTAATTTGATTAGAAAATTATATTTGGGTTATCAATATTAATATGTGAAGTATTTTATTAATTATTATTAAAAAATAATTATTATTTTATGTTAATAAAATAATCATATTGTGTAATAATATTAGTACATTAAAATATGATACATAGTATTATTTTCATTAAATATAAAGGAGCCGTTATTTACTAAATTTTTTTATGTTGATTAGTTGTTGTAATGTTTAATAGAAAATGAATGGTGGTGTTTGGAATTGAATAATATACCAAAATATGGGTAAATCAACAAAAATTAGTGTTTTTGATAATATATTTATTTTTATCTTAATGTAATGAATGTATACACTTATGTATTCAATGTGATTAGGTATGTAAATAACTTTAATTGGTTGGGATCTATTTAAGGCTTGAATGTCTTTGGGATTCATTTTAAAATCATTTGTAGAAAATTTTCTATATTATATTTTGAAATATAAAATGAATTAATAAAATTTTATCCAACATCATGAATATGTTAAAGATTATTGAGCCGGACATAGTAGGATTTGGATCAAGTGTCATATTTATAATACAAGTGAGTAAAAGTTTATCAAGGTAGAAGAAGATGGTATTGTAATGTTTAACAATGTTTCAAATAGTATTTAATTGATGACATTGAATCCTTTTGTAGGAGTGATAAATCAAGGGCATTATTTCAATTGTGGAAAACACGATCATAGGAAGTAGTATTGCTCAAAATACCTAACAATGATGAAATAAATAATTTGGATGGTCCAGAGTAAGTATTTATGTTATTGAAATAAATTCCTAGATTTTTAAGGGTATATAAAACCAATTATAAGTTAAGAAAATGTTATGAACATGCATAGTAGTTGAAAATTAATTTTGAGTTAATGATTGAAGCTTAAAGTATATATTCAATGTAATGAATCAAGACTAACATCATCAATAATTTGGATAGAGTTTATTATATTAAGGGTTATACGGATAAAAAATATGGATTATATATTTTATTCTTTTTATATATTATATTATAATAGGTATTTCCAAAAAATTATTAATTTATAAACAATAAAAAATACTTTATTCAGAACATATGGTTATTAATTGTCCCGTTTCAAAATAATGGTTTGAAAAATTAGATGATAAAATATTTTTCTTGGACAAGAGTTGTTTATCCATGATAATTATTAAAATAACAGGGAATGTGTTTCCATCACTCATTATTGGAATATTTTAAGGAATTACTTATTAGTTTTTGAGTTATCTTTTCAATCAAGTAGAATACCACATAACATGTGGTTAGTGATAGTTTAGTTATAAAATATTACCATTAATGAAAATAACTTTTACATCGTAAAAAAATATATCATATCTTTCTTTGTATGTTATTTTTGGTGAAAATATATTTTTTAATAGAATAGTGGGAGTATTTTTAGATTTATAATGTTTAATTGGATAGAAAATAAAATATAATACCTATATTATTAAAAGTAAATGTTAGTTTATTTCATAAATGTTTTTTAGATATGTGAAGGAGTTATTCCAAAAATTCACACACATGCACACATACATATTATATGTTTATTACAATATAATAGTGTATCATATTTACAAATGTTATGGTATGAAATATTGAAATCAAAAAATTATGAATTTTATGGATTTGTGCATATAATCTACTATTATATTTAGATATCATTATGATAAACTGTTATAGTATGGTATATGATATCATCTCACTGCCCTCTAAATGTTGAAAATTAAAATTAAAATTTCCTTTAATTATTGATTATTAAATGTGAAAAATTTTATAACATGAAACACATGTCGTTTTCATAAAATTAGGCAAAATGTGATGTAACAAAAAGTTTAAACGGGTAATGTATAAGGTAATGCATGTTCACTTGAGGAGAATCCATGAGGTATTTGTATAATTAGAAAGATCATATTCGATGGGTATGTGTGACTATTATATGTAGCAGGATGAAACTCTATATCTCATATAGCTTTATTATTCTTCACCCTTATCATTTATGAATCACTATCAGGACATGGGTTATGAGGGGATATCACTAAATCATCGAGTGACTCAAAACGACCCATATATACCTCTTGAGGAGGGATGAAATTCATCTTCCTCTTATGAGGTCTTTACCACTCAAACATGATAAAGGAATAACAAAAAACCATCATCAATGAAAGATACACACATCCTCATTTTATAGAATCATGATTTTTTAATCTTGAATGGTGTTATTAGAATAGATTTTCTATATATATTATACATATTAACGGATGATATTTAGATTATATAAAACCCAAAAATTGTATCAATGTTTTAACATGTTTTTTATTCTTCAAATTGTGTTTTTAAAATGATGAACCAACATGTGATAATCAACATTAGGCTATGTAGAAATTTGATATATTACACTACTAAGTGAATCCCAATGGATCAATCTATCTAGATTTATGATATATTATATTGTGATGTAGGATTATTTTATATTAGACATAAGGAATGACTAGTTTGTATTATAAGGTATGATGTAACGAGATCTCATTGTATTGTTCTATATTGTATTCTATGATATAATTTATATTTTAGACTGCAATTGAAACCCAATATGTGTAAACATTGACCATTGAATCGTAAATTTCATATAGGTTATACAACTAATTACAATTATCTTATATATAAGTATTAGAAGCTGATCTGCAAGGGTTAAACCCTTTGTAACCTTTACATATTCTTTTTCCTATGTGTAAGAGTTGATTTGGTAACCCTTAAATATATATTTTCCAATGTATAAGGGTTACACCACTCACACCATGCATGAAGAAGGGTCTTTTACTTTAACACAAATGATAAAACCTTTATATATAACTATCCATATATGTGAGGGTTACACCAATGGATCCTTGAATACATTTTGGATTTCCATTTGTCATAGAATTAAATAACATTATTCCAACGAGTAATCATTCCTGGAGAAAGGGTTATCATCCATAAATTATGACTAATAATTAATAAATGGTTTTATAATTACATCCCTATCAATAATATTTTATGATTCCCTATATAAAATTATATATAGTATAAAATGAAAAATTTATTTCCTAAAATTCAATTAAGAATTCCGTAATATAATTTATAAATTTTTTATAAATTTTAATAAATGGAATTTTAGGATATTAATTAACTTATAAATTTTTTTATAAATTAAATATTTATATAGTGTATGGAATTAAATAAATAATTGTTCAATAAAAATTAATTAATAAATAATACAGATCATTAAATGTGTATATTGAAATAACTTTAACCAATAATACATAATGTCTTATATTTTTGAAATAATTTTTTTATTTTGAAATTATAATGCTGATTTCTAAAGTGTTTAGAAAATTAAAAAAATAAGGTTTAATATCAAATAGTTTATATTTAAATTATGAATTATTATTAATTATTAATTACAATTTTTAAAATTATACCCTTATTTTGATAAATTATATAAACCATATAAAAAAAGTTTTCATAATGGATTCATCATGGATTAAATAATTTTATGTATGTGGTATTAGATTTTGTATGTAATTTACATAATATAATTAAAATATAAAATATTTATATTTCATGTAATAATATATATCTAAAAATATTCCATATAATTAATAATACAAATATTTCATATTGGGATGTGAATATAAAGTGTGTATATTAAAAATTATGGAATGAAAATAATGATTTATAAGATTATAATGTGTTTATGACTACTTTTATTTATCAATATTTTATAAATTTCCATTTCATGTTTAAATAATTCAATTACTCATTTATTTTATGGTTTAATCATTTTTATTCGTAGTTATAAATTTTTTATATTATGAATATTTTTATGATTTAGTAATATTTTTAAACATCTTCAATGTAATAATACATGAATATAGAGAGTTGCATGCTAGGTATGATATTGAAATTAGTTTTTCTTCTACATTTATTTTTTCTTTTATTAAATTATGAATGTAAATTAGGTAGTTAATTATGATCCTTACATATTATTTATTATGAGTTATTATGGAATTGATGTATCTCTTAGGTAAAGTATCTTTGCACAGAGGGGATTTGGGTCTAGCTTCTCACTTCCCTAGATGCTTATGCCTTATTCTAGATAATTTTGGTTTGACTATCTGTGGATTGAGGATTACTTTTTGGAGGTTTTTAATATCATATAATTATTTTATTTTACATTATATATATTTTTATATTACTTATTTATAGGTTTAATTTGGATTTGTATAAATATAGTTTTCTTCTAATTTGGGTTAATAACATAATTTAGGAGCGGTGTGGAGAGTTTTGCATCAATGTGGTGTAAAAATATCGGTTTTATGGAAGGGACATGATTACCAAATAAAAAATTTGAAACACAATTACATGTAAACATAATACATGAGATAATATAGTATGATTAAATCCCCTTGAAAATTAAAATATTAAATTTCTTTCAAAGCATCACTTTTCAAGAGCTCAGTTTTCTAAACAGTTTGGTTAAGGCTAATGTGTCATTCCCCTGTATTGTCTTATGCAAGTAAAGAAAGTATTGGATGACACTAATATGTTAAAGTTCATGTTTATGATGTTTTAAATATGATATAAGTTTTTTCAAAACACGATGAGATAGGGTCAAGTTTATTCAAGTTGATAGAATCAGTATGTTCGATTGGAAAGAGTGTTATCCATTCAACCATCCAAGAATAATATGTTATATGATTAGTATAATGACTAGCCTAATTATATATGATGATATATATAAACTAAATTGGACTAATCACATAGTTAAATATGAATCTTTTACCATTAATGGATCAGATGGGTCTAAAGAGGATATCAATTTATGAGAGAATATTTAATACAATTACATATTAATTGAATAAAAAAAGGATAATAATCTAATATAATGTTTTTTTTATAATTGAATAAAAACATAATTTTCAAAATGATGTCTAGATTCATTCATTTAAAATGGATTTTTGATGTGAGAAACTCTTAAGACTTGTTACATAAGAATAATTCTTAGGTAATAGAGATTGTATGTCTTAAACTAAACCCATAATAAGTAGCCATGTCTTAATGTAGTATAAAAAATGTATATTGATACTTATGATAATAAAATAATGAGTCAGTTTAGTCGTTAAAGGAATCATATTAAATATAACCTACTGAATTTTACTCTCTATTCATATAATCTATATTAGTGTGTTTATCAATAACTTGGTGAAACTAGGGTTTTCATTAAGATTATTGTGGTTAATAAATTCATTGTTTTTAATATATGGGAATGTTATGAAAATATGAATGAATTAAAGAAATATTTACCTATTATTTAGAATGTGACGAGGATACATGGACCAAGAATTTGATTCTATGTTCTAGTTTTATATCTATAATACAAGTGGGTAAATGTTCATACTGAATGATGTAATTTCAGTCTTAAATTCCAATAATGTTTCATTTTGTAACTAATCATGTTCATTGAAACCTAAAGGAAAAATCAGGAAGGATGGGATAATTATTCCATAGGATAGAATTTTTTGAGATAACAAAAGGGGTTATTGAAATTCTGTGGAATATCCATGTATGGTATCAATGTTATAGAAATAAAATCATTTATTTTAAAGTGTATATGTTAGATTATGTTTGTTTTATAAGTTTTATAAATATAAATGAGTCTAATGTATAGGTTATAACTTATATATCTTTTACTTTTCATTTAAGTGATAGGAAAAAGTGTTTCTAAATCAAATATTTGAATGTAAGAGAGTTTTTTAGGCTGAAAATTTAAGTAAAGAACGTGATTAATTATCTCATTTCTATAATGTTATTATAGAATTTATTTTTTAACGAATATTTATATTAAAAAATTTGAGATAATTAATTAAAGAAATATAGTTTATGATTTATCAGATTATATAATATTTTTTTATAAGAAGATAGGGATAAACATGTTTTATTATGTAAAAAATTGTTTATATAAATGTTCACTAAAAGAAGGGAAATTGAGATGCAACCACCATCAATGGAATATTTTAAATAATTATATTATATTCTATAAAATGAAGGAACCCCATATATTTCCATATAATATATTTTATTAATAGTTTATTTATTAAATATTCCCACTAAAGGGAAATGATTTTAATTTCTTAACACAAAGGATCCATTATATCACTGGATGATATTATGAGAAGTATATAATTTCTAAGAGGTTAGTATATTCATGTTTTTTGTATAGAAGTTTAAAATTATCAAATAAAATATCATTATATTTAAAAATTAAAAGGTAATTTAATTTAAAATTCTAAAATATTCTAGGGTATAATGGTAAAGAAAAATGTGAAGACTTTTATTTAGTTACCTAAATAACTTCAATGTAACTTCATCCTGGTAGATTTTAGTTTGTTTTTTTGTGTGATATTTAAATAGTTACATTAGTTAAAAAAATTAGGAAAAATGTTTAATGTATTGTGCTCCAAGAGTGTCAATGATACAGTTAGAAATATTTATATGTAGAAAAAATAAGTTGATACCATAAAAGATTCTTTTGTGAAGTAAATATGTTTTAATATGTTCAAGGATTTCAACATTTGGAATATGATTTGTAAATCTCAACATTATTTAAAATTTTATACATTATAGATGATAGTTACTAAAGAGTTTAGTGTGAGTTTTTTTATCAAATGGTTTCAGAAATATTTGGAACAAATTATATGTATTTAATGAGTTAAAAAACCCTGAAAGTGGAAGCAAGCATAAGGCTGAATTAAAAGTCTATTATATGTGATATTCTATAAATGTTCTTATGTATTGTTTATTTATTTAAGCTTAAGGAATATTATGAATTTTAAATATATCATTTTATATAAAAGTAAAACTCCACTTTATCATTCTTTCACATTGGTGGAATATACATAAATATTGATATATGTGTCCTGAAATAAAAATGATAATTTTCATTTCAAAGAAAGACCTTGAATTACCATTAACTAATATTAATTATTGAGTATTATAGGTTTTGATGAAATTTCAATGTTAAAGGGATTATGGATCTCATATCCTGGTATAAAATATGCTCGTAAGGCACACAAACCCATCTTTTAAACTAGATTAACAATTAAGTATACCATATGGAGTGTTATATGCTATGTATATACTATACTAGGGGTGTGTGGGTCATTTTTGGAGTCCCAAATGCATGTGGTTTGTGATAGATCTAATATTTCAAACTTCATACTTTGAAAATTTTATTACATAAGAGATGGAAATTAGCTAATCTAAGGGGTGGGAGGGTATGTTACTGATCATTTCATTGGTTAATGCCCAACCAAGAAGATATTTATCCTCTCATAGGAAAAGTATTAAATCTTGTACCTCGATTGAGATAGATTATAGATGTGTAAGAAAAAACCTATAGAGTACATATTATCTGCTTATATATTCTGTTGAGATACATGTGATGTGATAACCCATAATGGTGAATGACAAATTATTCATTCATCAACCAAGTAAATCCCTACGAATAGAGATGATAATATTTGTGTGGGATATATGGTATTGAAATACTATGTTTCCCATTTCTAATTGATATCAAGAAAAAACAGATCATATGAAAATACATTCATGCATATGATACTGTTGGTTGAAACATATATAAACATACATGTATTTGATAGAGTTCATACCACATCCCTGTGTTTCTTGAGTAGAACTAATTCTTTAATAAAGTATAGTATTTTATTAAATTTATATATCACATGATTCATATATTTTTATAACACTAAATATACCCATGATTCCAGAATTTGTAGCCAAATATCAGTATTGAGTTTGAGGGTGAGAAATACTATAAATTTTTTTTTGAGTTTACCCAAAAATGAGTTTTGAATTGGGATTTTACAAGGTATTGTATATAATTTGATTTTAGGTGATGTTAATGAATGTTCTCAAATAAGGTTTTGTAATATATCCAAATGTAGGCATTGATAAGTTTCCAAATTTATTCTCTATGATACAATATAAGGTGAAATGGCACGTAGTGTACACGGATTTAGTGTAAGTGGGTTATTGAAGGAGGTATACCCTAAATACAAACATAGACACACATAGAGAGATATATATATAAGTGTATGATAAGTGTATTCCAAAATCAAATTGTATGAAATTTATAGTTCATATGGTATGAAATATAGAAACAAAATGTTTTAAATTTCATGGTTCTAAGCATATCATCTGATATGATATGATGATATCATAGTATTAGCCACTTTTGGCATGGTATATGATACCATGGAACTAAATTATGAATGTTAAATGTTAACATTCACATTTTATTTCATTCTATATCATTAAATGTGAATCATTTTGTATGATTAAAAACATGGAGTTGGCAGGGAAAATGTTTTCATATAATGTAACTACATGAATAAACTCATAATGTACGAGTTAATAGATGTAAAATAGAGGATCAATCTTAAGGGATCTATTAAAAGGAATTGTAACCATTCTATGGGTATTAGTGCCTACTATATATAGCTAACCAAAAATCCCTTTGACCAATATCACTCTTTCTCTTCACCATTATCCTCCACAAGGAAATAACATTCCATGGGTGTTGATGAGATTCCTCTTGAGTGGCATGTGATTTACCAAATCATAGGGATACTATTAAAGGAAGTATATATTTTAGGTTACTCCCATCTTATCTTCATCAAGACCATATTTTTAAAAAAAACATAAGGATCCACCTTTGAAGAACGATACATGACTATTCATTTTATATTAGTATGATTTTTTCATTTAGAATTGTCTTCATGGATTTTGGTTATTATATTACTTATTTTATTTTAATAATAATCAATAGATCCTATAAAATCCAAAAGTTTGTTGGTAAAAAAATAATAAAAAGAGTTATATTTTGTTTCAAAAAATTTCGAACAGAAAAGTTAAAACTAAAAACGTTAAATAATAATATGGATGATAAACATAGAAATAGTTAAATTTATATTATACAAGTTATGTACTTCATAAAATTTTATTTTGTGAAGTAAAAAAGTATACTACTATGTTCAAGAGTTGAAAATCAAGAATATGATTTCCAATATCACCATTACATAAACTATATCTATTCATGACTATTACCAATTTTCGAGTTTTATTGGAGGTTTTACTAGATGGTAATAACTAGTGGTTGTTGTAATTACATCAATATGTAATGAGTATGATAAAACATAAAAATGTAGAAAAAATAAGACATTCAGGACATTCTATGAACCATCATGTTATTACTTAGTCCAGCAGTGTGCTGGTTGTGACACCCTTGGCCCACCTCTAATAGGCCATGAGCAGGTCACTAGCACCAAGATGTCATAAATCACATATGGGAGTAAATTCTGATTACTCTACCAACTAGGAACCCCACATAGGATTAATGTAAAGATGAGGGTGACCCCACAAGTCCACCTCCAACATTCCTTGGGATGGTGACTAACACATAGTGTAAAAAGCATACATATTCATCTAATTACCCATATATATCCAAAAAATGAATAAATAAACCATTGATTAATTCCATAATATAAATAATCGAAGGTCCATTACAGTCCCAAAATGCATGAATATATTAGAAAAACTAATGCTCTAGGCTACAATTATCCATCTCAATCACCAATGTATCCCAAGATAACTGGATAATAATTTATATATAAATTGGTGAGAATAATAGGTATACTCATTAGAATCATATTATATAACCCTCATGAAATTTTTTAAGAATTATAGAAATGATCTAGTGAAGTTGTAATAGAATCCACTGACAACTATCAGGTAAATTAGTACTCATCCTTATGTAATATCACTCACAAAGTATGACATCCATGATTAATAACATAATATCAAGAATAATTGAAATTTTGTTCCATATAATTTCTTCCACATTGATTTATTACTCTCACAACCCAACATTAAAAATCATGATCTCAATCCATTCTATAGTTAGATTTGAAATGGGTTAGGCCACCACTGTACCTACATAGCTTCCCATAGTGCCCAACATCCCATGATAGCATTTCTTAATAGCAACATCTCCACATCCATCTCCACATTTAGATATCTATAACCCATATAAACATAAGTAAACATAATTTTATGGTATAATTAACATGAATGACATAAAACCCATTCCCTCATCCTTTTATGCATAACCCCACTATGAATACATCTTCTCAGTCCCTTAACAATAAGATCCATATCAATCAAAGTGGGGTATTAGAACATTAAGGACATCAAACCCATTCCCTCCCACTACCATGAATAACCCCCACAATGTGAAAATTCTACCATCTACTATGGACAAATTATGGGAAATAGGTGGTACCCATCCATATTCCCTCACCAACCTAGATGTTGGTTAAACCCCATATAAATCAAAACATATAGATATTTTTAATGTTATCCGACATGGGTGGATTTCATAAAAAATATAATCAAAATAAATCACATATATATTTCTACACACAAACTCAACCTAAAGGGTTCACACAAATGAACCCCCTCAAAACCCACAACCATTATTGTACTACAATCACTACACACTAACACTACTTCCAACAATATCAACATGAACAAAACAACTTTACCACATAGAAAAATCACTATATACATTAAAAATAGATAGGTTAATCAAACCACTTCCCCATTTCTTATCATTATCATAGCTAACCATGTCAGGTTTATTAATTGATTTGGTTCCATATTTTATGAAAAAACATTATCAATAATTTTCCAAATTTATTTCATCTCTTACTCATTACCAACTCATTAATTAACATATTAGTTAAAACCATGATATAATTCAATTTCATCATCACCCATTTACCATTTCATCATTTCTAGTTGTACTCTTCTACTACCGAGAATCTACCAATTAGCTACATCAACCCACCTGACAATCAACCCAAATAAATCCTATCATTCCCCTATGAAAATTGGTGAAAGGATGAAAAATCCATAATTACTATGCACACCACCTATTGTAGACCCACTACTAATCACTTTCCAAGAAATGAAGCCCTGTCACATGATATATACCAACCAATGCAGTCCTGATGCCCTACACATGTTAACAGAAACAACTATGCTTCCCAAATCACTCCGACCATTGAATCCAAATGTAGCCATTGAAAATACAACATTGTATCCCCTATTATAACCACAAAATGTGTCCAAATAATATTCCCAACAATGTCTATAAAAATACAACAAATACATAATAACCAATTATAGAAATAACCACTACTGCAACTCACTTTCTCCTATAATAAATATACATTAATCATCAAATTCCGCACAATAAGATTGTTTAAAATATTTAACTTATTATCCTTTTATAAATTGTGATTTATATAGAAAATTTACACTATCATCACAAAATCCCCAAAAATATCAATGATTTATGCCATTGATTTTATAATGCATAAATCTCATGTGAAATATCATAGAAACAAATAAACACATTCATTTCACCCTATCCCGTTAAATATACATTTGGATAGGTTAATTATATATAGTAGTCCAATCCACACTCCTCACATAATGGAAAAAAATAATTTTTAATCCCTCATTTTTCATAGAATAATGGAGTTCTCTCGAATTCTCTAACTCAACAGAATATTTCAAAATATCTACATTAAGGGGAAAAAAATTAAGAGATATTCCCAAGATTGAGATCACATTAGAAGAACCTTTAAAAATCATTTTAACAAAATCCTAATAAATATAAACACCAAAATATCCCCCCAAATATAACCATCACTACATCCAAGAGTCCCTATAAAAATTATAATGGTGAATCTAAGGAAAAAGGAGGAGAAACTCACCTTGGTTCACCAACACTCGACCACCCAAATATAAGAATAAAATTTAAAGGAAATGGGTTTTTTTCCTATAATCAAACATATGGTCACCCAAGTCAGAGTGAATCAAAATAAATATAATTTTGGTCAAAGGGTATTTCAAATTTATGTCCTGGTTGGAAATATAATATCATAGTGCATCACCATAATCCATGCCATGTCCCCTAGGGTTTTTACTAAAACCATGATGAAAATGACATTTCTACATTGTAATAGTTTGATTTCAAATCCCCTCCAACGATCATGATGAAAATATCCCTAAATCATATAAACCCGAGAAAATGTTGAGGTATAAGTCATGAAAAAACTATAACAGTTACCGAAATGATAGATTCATGGGTCTCGATAACCACGACTGTATGTATAAATGTATTCTATTTGACTAAATGACCTATATATATATAGAAATAACAAACCATTATCCTAATATTCATCCATAGGGATAAATAATACATCCTAAGAAATCATCTTCAAAACTATGAAAAATTATTTTTTTGAATACCACATTCCAATACTCCCCCTACGATATAAAAACTATTTAAACCATACTAATATCTCCTCAAACCTCTTCTAACTATATAAAAAACCTAAAAAACATAAATTTTAAGGTTATTATAGTACTAACCATTACATTAGATATTGCTCAGGTGATTCTCACACTCATGAATCTAAACCAATCCCATAAGTAAGTAACAACCATTGTATAGTCAAATACCCCTGGGGAATAAATCATAAATAGGAAGATACCATAAACAAAAAAAATCTCTATTAAATAAAAAGTAATCAATCCGTACATAATTGAGGTAAATATATATTCTAATATCTCTAGATAATGACATCATATTTGAGAATAACATTCCCACATACTCTCCTCAACACCAAAAGGTATCCACATAACATTAACTGAGTGATTATTTCACCTATGCATTGCCTTCTTTGGATGTTATTTCATCTCAACAAGTCTCTCTATGAATGTTGTGACATATTAGATTTACAACTCTCAAAAAATGATATAATAATTATCATGAATTAATAATAAAATAGTAACATGTAAAAGAAATCATGAACCTAATTATCCATGGAGGAAGCATTAATGGCTATTCCAACTCTCCAATAATCTATAATACCTTTTAAGGACTGATAAATTTGGGAGACATATTCCTCCCCCAAAAAATCCTTCACTACCCAAAAATAAGGAAAACCCTCATGAACACTTTCTCACGAACATCAAACACCATTGGTCTCATTGAATGATCTATATATGATTTTTTTAATCTTGATCTATTTGTACAGAATTCTAAACAACTTTAATACTCTTGACCATGCTATGAACCACATCTTTTCCTTAGACTTCTCATTCTCTAATTATAGTCAAATATAATGAATACCAATAAGGAAACACATACAACGCATTGAATGGATCCATTACATTGCAATAGAGGAAGATATCGTTATAAGTAAACACAATTAAAGTAAATTATCTCACCCAAGATCAATCAATATACAAAAACAAAATAATGTAAAATATCCTCCAATGTATGGATGGTCCTCTTCGTTAGAACATTTTGTTATGGACTGATTGATGTTCTATAGAACTAATGGTACAAGGAATAATATTTGAATCCTCTCCAGAAATGTGATGTAAAATAAGGATCCATGGTAGAAATGATGGTCCTTGGAATCTTGGGATGATATACCACTTCATCCACATACTACCTCACCGAATCCTTGACAACATTGGACTCACTATGTTTTAGTAAGTGGTCAAAATTAATAAATTGACCTATAAACACCCTAATAACATCACATATTCCCTGTGATTATGGAATTTTAATACTGAATCCATCAGTATGTCCTATCATTTCCACTCAATAAAATACAGTTGATACAAATAACAACCACAACATTTTTTTCTTCATTAACATATTGAGGGACCAAGATCCATGATAAAAAATTATTCCATTGACCACATTATCTGAGAAAAAAAATTACCCCTCAAAGAATGACAAGTACTCTATATAGAATGATTTACAACCGCTTAAGATATATGAAACTCATGAAGGACCTCTCCACACACCAGTTATATAATGAAAATACTACCATGAAGAATCATTTGATGTTAGATAGCCTTTACCATTCTTGTGGTGCATCATTCTCGATGAAATAGACCCACATTATCGTATATTTGAGTCTCCCCACTAAGAATCCTATGCCTACTACACCAAGGATGATTTTCCTATCATTGAAGAAAAGCAACCTCCACCTATAAAAAACTATGTATCATGATGATGCATATAAATATCATACATTTCTCACTAAACATCTCCAAATTATTGAAAAATGTATCCTCATTCATTCTTAATCAGTGAATATGAAACTACATTCTATTTTCCTAGGGTACATGGTATCTCAAAGTCACATTCCAAGATAAAATCTATCAAACTCTTCTATTGTAGATTCAGATCAGGTTGAGAGAAAATATAAGTCAAGATATTATGATCTATGAAGCCAAAAATAACTCATTGATGATATAATGTCAACATAACATCACAAAAAAAACACCATCACCAAATTGATATCATGGGTGGAATGGTTCTGCAATTATGTATGTATGTAACTATATTCATATGAGATCACTACCCTATTTCACATCATGACATAACCTAGGATAAAATGAGAAGATTTAAAAAACTCCACAACTATAACAACCTCATCTTGAAATTAAAGCACTGAGGAACTGATCAATATCATTTTAGGTAGTCAAAAGTTTCTTAACATTGATAAATCCATAATATGGCCCAGTTATTCTTGGTCAAGGATATAAAATGAGGTGTTTCCTGAGAAAATTCGTACATAAACCTAAAAAAATAACATGTGATCACTAAGAAGCTATATACCATAAAAATGTCAGTGGGTTCTTCCTTAGAAATAAATACCTCAATATTCCACTGATCCACTGTCACCACTTTTTTAGATATGTCATATCTAAGAAAGTGATCCTTCCATATCTAAAACATGTACTTTTACATATCCCCGTAGAGACGATGGTGTCCAATGACCAATAAAAGGGCCTTACAGATTTGAACATGCTACTCTTGTTACCTCTGATACCTGGACATATCGTCGACAAACACAACCACAGACCAATCTAGAAATACAATGAAGAAATATTTGATGAGTCTCATGAATACAACTAGGGTATAAGTGATACCAAATAAACTAAACATGAACTCAACGTTTAAATAATACTATTATAAAGAATTATTTAGGATATTCTCCACCTTCCTGCTCATCTGATGATATTATGACCACAAATAACCCATGAAAATAGATTCCATCAAATAGTCTAACACATAATCGATCCAATGGATATTTTAATTGTTTTGTATAATAGAAAAATTAATCTACTGATAGTCAATATATTTCCAAAAAAATACTATCCACCTTCCTGTTGAATATTATGGGAGCACACCATGATGAAACACTAGGCCAGAAATATCTTCTACATCCGATCATCAACATGAATCTAGAACTATTAAAACTAATAGGGTTCTATCTAATATGGATCCATCAAAATTGGAGAATCACTAAGATATAATAGGATCTCATACTTGATATCACATTTATAGGGAAAGAAAAAAAAATCCTTGAAAAAACATAATGTAACTCCAATATAACTTTATGAAACGCCACTATCAATTCCTCCACAAGCCTAATAACAAAGAATGTAATTGAGAAAATAATTAATCAGGCTACATAAAATTTTTTATATTATCTCCCTTACAAATGACTACTACCTGATAACCCATCACCACAAAACAATACACTCTTATTTAACAAATACATAACTGAACACACATAATAAAACACGTTTATAATAAGAATAAAATCATATGGTTGTATCTGTTATTTAAATAAATCCCTAGATGATTTTTAGTACCCATAATCATCTCACACTGAAGAATAAATCAATCAGACTCATTTTCCCTTGAACATGAATAGTCAACACCATTGAAACTTGAAGCCTTTCCACATTATGTATCAAGGAACATAACAAGGTCGGTGAAATAATGGATCAAGATACTTTAGAATAAAATAATTAATAATAAAAGGGAGAAGATAAAAAAATGGTTACTCATAAAATCTTTGGACCATATAAGAGGTACACATCTATAACATGAAGTTTTACAAATTAGTCTCCTTTTCTCTACTACTGATGACCACCTTCTTGAAAATACTCAACCCAATGTCTCGGAGGGGGTAAAACATAACTGGAATAACCAATAAAACCTACATCACCAATTTATAGAACATAATACTATTAATCATATAACTAGTATGGACTTTGGGGAAATTGCTACTACTATGGATTATAAGAGATCTAGACTGTTATACTATACCATGACTCATGAATGGGAAAACAATGAGAATATTTATGGATACTACCCCCATAGAAAAATATAATTGGTGAAAGCTCCCAAATGGGGCATAAAATATAACACACCTTGACATTTTATGAAATTTTTCATTGAAATAAATTTAATTTAATTTATATCTTTCATTACACGTAACAACGACTTTAACCAAATCATGGTATACTATTAATATATTATTATTGGAAATGATTGTTTTTTAAAAGCCATTGAATTTGAGGGTACATTTATTACTAACTAAATTATGATAATATTATCTCCATATATTTAAAAAAATAATTCATTGGTCATCAATTGATTATAAATGAAAATAAGAATCATTTGAATGAAATGAAATATTTTTATGAAAAATGGTTTTTATACAGACAATGTATTTTTATCTTAAATAACCAGTATTTGTGAATTATTATAATAATTTTCATATATTATATATTCATTAATAAAATAATATTAATTTAACATTTTATGTAGGAATGATACGAGAATTAACCATGTTTTATGCTTAAAATGTAATTTTTCACAAAAAAGTATTTTTCATGTATTGATAGTTTATTTAAAAATTAATTTATATATATTTTAAATTTTTAATTTTATAAAATATATTCCAAATTTGGAATCAGGATGCTGGAAATTTTAAAATGGATCTTTTTTTTCAATATAAATAGTAACTGTGGTAAAATTTATCACCTTAGTAAAAAGTAAATCAGGTTTATATAGGTTAAAACTATGTGATAAGGTGATATTTTTTTCATTATAATTATTTTTGGATTAAGGTAAATTGACCCTTAAAATATTATGCTCGAAATATATGTGTTTAATGGGAATTTTTCTATGAAAATTTGAAATTTAATATTTAAAGCAAGGTATGTTACAAAATGTATCACTCTTTCTTTTAGTTATCTTTTATTTTTCCATAAAAAAATAATGTTTTAGATGAATAAAATTGTATATGTTTGTTTAAAGACCTAAACTTAGTTCCAAGGATCTAGTTCCTTAATTCACAATATTTATATGATTACATGAAAGTCGTTTCCTGGGGGAATGAATAGTTCAGTAGTTTTAGAAAACCAGGTACATACATAAGTTCATCATTACAAATTGAAAGGAAAATACAATATATTAATACATTTTTCAACATCCATAACTCCTAGGTTAACCCCTTCAGTCATTCATAAAATAGCTTTTCATGTGTTTGGTAAATTGAAACATTAAAATGGGGTGAGATCAAATGCTCATTAAGGGTAAGTAATAATGTGGAATATATCATAAACATAAACATTAATCATGGTGAATAACTAAAAACACATTCCTTTACAATAAACATGAACACATTATGTCTGGAATAAGAGCTGAATAAATAAATCCACAATAAAGCATAATCATGGTTATTCTACTCGTGGAATACACTCTCAATCATTATATTACTAGTTTTATAATGAGGTATTTCCTAATTTCGGATGGTATAATCATACCTTTGAGGCCTCAGGCCAAGACCATAAATGACCATTTTGTCAAGGCCTCGTTCCCAGACCGTAGTTTGTCTGATGAGTCCTACCATTCCATCAAGGGGATATAGTGGGACTCACCCATCACATAAGTAGTAAAATACTTTTCTGATATAAATGGGGATAAAATTAAAAAACATATAAATTCATATTGAATGTAATATATGGAATGTAAATAACATTCTCTGAAACCGTAAGAACAAACACAAACCATTCAGAGTAAATTATGGAATGGTTTTAAGATAGAACATCCCCATTCAATCTAATAATAAAACATTAAATTAATTGTGGTCTATGATATCAAAAAATAATAATCCCAATAAAACATAGGAATCAATTAGAGTGTTTAAATATATGAAGATACTCTTATAAAATCATCAAGTAATTCTTTAGATAAATACTCTTTTACATTGAAAAGGAATGTTCTTTTTGAAAAAAATTTGGATAAATCCCAAATTCAAGTAAATAAGTATTTTAAAAATAATATGAGTAATCGTACCATGATAACTATTTATAAAAATATATTATGAAGTGACCATGAAAATAGGTAAGAATTTGAGAAATTACATTGAACCAGACTATTATTTCACGAAGAAGTTTTGAAAGATCATTTTAAAACACATAACTACCTATAAATGAAAGTTGGATTCTGTTTGTTACACATTTATATAACATTAAAACAGAATTTATAATCATTACATTTGTATAGATAATAATTTAATTAAGGAAAGTAGAGAATAAGTGTAACACGAATGAAAATGGAGGTTCGGGTAGAAAACCCTTACAATAAGTCTGATGGTTTTCATCACTTGATATTAATGTTCTACATAACAAAATTAAATTAATTTATTAATATTTCTAGAACCTATTCATTATAAAATTTATCTATTATAGACTTATTGTGTTCATCCTTTTCCTTCATTATGGGTTTAAGAGGTTCAATATTATTGATTTGGAGAATTTTCTTCCTTGGTATTCATGACTAGTTTACTTATATATATATATATATATAAGGATATGAATGTAAGATGAGAATGGTATTATAGAATATAAGTTTTATTATATTTTTTAACATCTATAATACTTCATGGTTATAAAATTCATTTGGTTATTGGGACTGATGATGAATAAAATTATTGAACTGAAGTGATATTTGTTTGAGTTAATTGGAGGATTTTGATAACAACAAAATAATTTTTATTTGTAAATTAATTTCATATGTACAAAAAGTTACATATAATTACATAAGATATAAGAAATATTATATAGTATAGTTCATCTACTAGAATGGTTTCATGACCAAAATTGAAAATGTTAATAGAAAGTGAAATCCATCATCCTTGAATGTGATAAATTAACACACATCAGATGGTGTTTTCATTTCTATTATAAAATAAGGGGAAATGAGAGATGATGATAAATTATTCAATTATCATAAAAAAATTCTAGAAAATTTAATGTATTGGAGTTATCATATCATTTGGGGGAAAGGAGGTGAGGAAATAAAAATAAATGAAAGGAACTCGAAATAATGGAAATGAAAAGGGGAATTTACATCTTGATGTTATTTTCCTTGAGAGCCTCTTTAGGGGAGAGCTTTTGGTCTTTTTATTAGACCAAGGGTAAATTATTGTGGGGGAGGAGTTGGGAGAATATTAGATCAGAATTTATACAAGGAACAAGTCTTTAGAGGACCGATGAGAAGAGGGAGTGTGTGGAGGGGGACGGTATAGTGGAGGAGAGAAGGATTTTCCCATTATTTTAATCATTATTTTATTATATTTAAAAAGAAAAACAATAGTGTTGATTCTTATGAAAACAAATTGTAATAAGTGCATGTGAGTTCAAACCAATACTCATTTACATCATCCATGACTCAAGCATGATGCGGAACTTCATTTATTTAGAATATTTCAAAAATTATAGAATTTCAGTATTCATAAAAATTCAATTATTTTAAAAAAATACCAAAAATTCACCCTAACCAATTTTTGATGTGTAGAATTAAAAAATGAACTCAATTTGTTTGAAAATAATGTTCTAAATATAAGTTATTTAATTTTTAAATAAAATTATAATTTATTTTAAAAATAAAAATATTAGAACTATAATTTGTTATAAATCACCTTCAAAAATTCTTCAATATATCCATATCTTAAAACCATAAGACAATAATAATATGATTTACTATTCATAAGGTTTATATCAAAATTCATATTACTGTTTATAAGGGTATGTTTCTATTCACAAAAAAAAACTATGCTTCTGTTATCAGACTCTAAATATCTTACTGAACACAACTGTGTATGTCCAATTTTCTAATTTCAATGCACATAGGTGTAAAAATTATGTTTACTGGATAGGTTATAATGAATTGGTGTTTTTTAGAGATTTAGTGTAACATGCATTCAATTTTAAATTTATTTATAAATCCTTGAGGTGTTACATTTTCCCCTCTTTACAAAAACTCCGTCCTCAAAATTCATTAATGTTACCTCATAAAATGATTTGGGTAGGTCTTCATCATAAGCTTCTCAACCTCCCACATTTTCTCTTCGATCTTATGAATTTTCCAAATTATATTTACTAGTCATTTTTTCAGATTCCTCAACACATATTCTGTAGTTTATAGAATCCATGTAGGCTCTTCACAATATGATAGGTTAAGTTCCTATTCAATTCCTTCAAATGTGGGGACTTGCATTTGGACTGGAATGTACTTACTCAACAATGAGACATGGAACACATTGTGTGCTATTGATAGGCTATGAGGCATATCCAAACAATATGAAACATCTCTAAGTATCTCTAGGATTTTAAAAGGTCCAATATACCTAGGACTTAGTTTCCTCTTCCTCCCAAATATTATAACACCATCCCATGGAGATACCTTCAGGAAAACATGAGCTCCTATAAGAAATTACAAATCCTTCATTAAATTACAATCATATATCATTTGTCTGCTTAGAGTTTCTTTGATACGGGTTTGAATATTCTTTACTTTTGCTGATGTTTTTTCCACAAGATCTAGACCCCCAAGTTTCCTTTCACCAATTTCATCCCAACATATTGGTGTACGAAATATCATTTCATACAATGCTTTATATAGTACAATTTGAACCCTTAAATGGAAACTATTTTGGTAAGAATACTCTACTAAAGGTAAATACGAATCCCACATACCTTGAAAATCAAATGATCATGATCTCAACATGTCTTCTAATGTTTGGATCATCCTTTATGATTTTCCTTCAGTTTGAGGGTGATAAGCAGTACTCAATCAAAGCTCAATATCAAACAATTTCTATAGACTTTTCTAGAATTTCAATGTAAAATCAGGATCATGATCAGAAACTATTGAAAGAGGTTCCCCGGGAATACTTAAAACATAATTTATATATATCCATGTAAGGCACTCACATGTAAAATCGTCCCTATAGTAATGAAATGTGAAGATTTTGTAAGTCGATTCACAATTACCCACATTGCATTATTCTTTCATGGAGTTTTGGGAAATCTAGTGAAATAATCCATAATGATGTCATCCCATTTACATGGAGGAATATGTGTAGGTTGCATGAATCCTCAAGGATGTTGTCATTCAGCCTTCAGTTTTTGGAAAAATAAACATCTTGACACATAAAAAATAATTTCCCGCTTCATGTTTTCCCAAAAAAAATGTTCCGTTAAGTCACTATACATTTTTATACAACCAGGGAGTATATGGAATTTCAACCTATGGGATTCATCCATTAACTCCATTTTTAGCTTAGGTATAGAGGGAACATATAGCCCCTTAAGAAATTTCATAATTCTATCTTCACACATGAAGTCAACCAACATCTCATCTTTCATAACATTAATTTTGTTTTTAAGGTTATCATCTTCCGGATGAGATCTTTTAATCCATTATAATAAATATAATATGCCAACCAACAAAAAAATTAAGGATGTTTCACCATAAATGATAACTACTATGTTCATCCTCACTAGATCTATGAATATAGGATCCCTTTCAATACCCATTTTTTTAAAAATTCAATGATCTTTCAGGCTCAATGCATTAGCTACCTTGTCTTCCTTTCTTTGGTGGTAGTGTATGGAACAATCATAATACTTACGTAGCTCGAGCCATCACCTTTACCTCATGTTGACTTCTTTTTGTGAGAAGATATATTTTAAACTCTTGTGATCGGTATATATCTCACATATTTCACCATAGAGATAGTGTCGATATTTTTAAAGAAAGGATTATAGTACAGAACATAAGTTCATGAGTAGGATAGTTTTTCATGAATTTTTAACTGACATGATGCATAGGAAATAAATCTATCATTAGGAAGTGGGACCCAACCAAGTACATTCTTTGATGCATCACTATAGATCACAAACCCATCATTCTACGATGATAGTGTTTGTAATAGAGAATTCACTAATCTCCTCTTTAATTAATCAAATTATTCCTAAAATTCTTTTTTCCATATGAACTTAACACCTTTTCAAGTAAGATTGGTTAGTGGGTTGGCTAAACAGGTGATGTTCTGAACGAAACACGAATAATATTATTCTAAACCAATAAAAATACATACCTCAGTTATGTTTGTTGGTGTAGGACATTATTGAATAGCCTTTATCTTCATAGGATCAACCAATATTCCATCCTTATAGACAATGTGGCAAATAAAAGAAACTGATTGAAGCCAAAATTCAAATTTTTTAAGCTTCCCATTAAATTTATTTCTTCTATGAGTCATCATAATAGTGCGCAAGTGATATTCATTATCTTTATTTCATTTAGAATATACGAAGATATCATCAATAAATACCACCACAAAGTCATCATGATATTCCTTGAAAACACTATTCATTAAATCCATGAAAATAGAGGGTGAATTAGATAGTCCAAAAGGAATTACTATAAACTCGTAATGCCCATACCTAGTTCAAAATTACATCTTTGGAATATCATACTTCCTCACTCACAACTGATGATATCCAGATCTAAGGTAAATCATTGAAAAATATTTGGATTCATGGAGTTCATCAAATAAATCATCAATGCGAGGTAAGGGTTACTTGGTCTTTATTATTATAACATTTATCTCCCAATATTCAATGAAAAACCTCATAGATCCATCTTTCATATTACTGAAATGAACAGGGGTTCCCCATGGAGAAACACTAGGGTGAATAAATTATGTATCACTCAATTTGTCAAGTTGTTTCATCAATTTTAATAATTTCATAGTGTCCATTCTATAAGGATTCATTGATATAGGCATTGAACTGGGAATTAAATCAATATAGAATTAAACTTTCCATTCTAGAGGATGTATAGGTAAATCCTTTGAAAAAACATCAATATATTTTTTCACAATAATAACATAATCAATTTGAATATTCATTTCGTCACTCATAGATATTGTTTTCTCATCATCCCTAATAATTAAATTCAGTAAAGCAACTGGGGGTGAAACTAAATAAGAATCATATGGTGAGGATTCTACCCTAAAGACAAGGGATACCACATCTTCCTAAAAACATTTATCCCCATTATTCTTGTAATAGATTTTTGCATCATTATTTGAAAGCCAATACATACCAAGGATAATATCAAATTCAATTAGGGGGATGATAATAAAATCAGCAGATAAAGTACATTCATATTCCATAATGGGGACTGCTTGACACTTATTTTTTACAACGATACTTCACTTAATAGTTTTGACTAACAACCCCTTTATTAAATAAAATTAAGAATATATAATTTTTTTAGAAAATTTGGATGATATGAAATAATTAAATGATAGAAAATCAAATAAATAATTGGATAAGTTTGAGGAAACAATTAATGTACCTACAACCACATCATTGGAAAATTAAATATCAGTAGTTGTGATCGCATAAACGTGTCCTTTATCTCTGGTCCTTCTTTGGGGAATGTTTCCATGATACCTAGATCAATAATTATTATAATTTCCCCTATTATTTAAAATGTACCATTGAACATTGGTAGATTCTTTCTTCCCCATACTATCCGGGATAGGTGTACTTTTACTCTAACTTGGCAACAAACACCCACACCCTTCAGGAAATTACCGGGGTGTCTCTCCCCATAATTATCATAGGGTGGATGGTCAACTCTTCCCTACGTCCCCATTTCCCTATTCCATTTTCCAAGTTTTTCTGCAGCCCTCTTCTTATCTTTCTTTCCATTAAAATCATAAGACTTGGATAATTATATTTCCTTATTAATAGAACATGAGACTATATCTTTATATGATGAGAAAATTTGGGAGACTAGAGCCCTTCAGAGTAATGGTTTAAAAACCTCAAAGAATTTATAAACATTTCTTCATGGATTACATATGTAGTCTCCATCATGTCTTGATAACCATGCGATGTTAGCTTCATACATTGAGTCATTCTTATCCTCCATTTCTTCATATTCAGATGATACCATTCTATATCTATCTGTTGTTCATGATGGAAGTAGTTTTCTAATTACATTTCATTTAAATCTCTCCATTCCATTTCATTTATTTAATCCCTCTTTTTTGTGTTTTGGATTAAATACAACAATTGATCTGTATCTCATGATAGGCGATAAACTAAAATAAGAACCTTCCCCCCTTCATTACTTCCCATGATGAGAAATGACTTATCTAAGGAACTTATCCATTGTTCCACTATAAATGGGTTTGTAGTCCCATTTAATGATAGAGGTTTTTGTCGCATAAATCAATCTAACATAGACCTTCCAGGTTGTGGATCTAGATGCTCTATATGGGTAAGGTTATTATTCATAACATGAGTAAGTAGCCCTGGTATAGTTATACGTTTCTCATCATAGATGTATCATTATATCCAACATCTTTATCTTGCATCAGAGGGGAATCCCTAAATGGGACATGCACATTCATTTGGTTTCCATTCATTCAACTAGGCTCCATTTTTTAATAATTTAATACACTATATTAGGTTATGAATCATAATGTATAATCTAAATGTAGAAAATACATAGTATATCTAATATCAGTATCAAATACATGGTTTATTTGAGGAAATAATTACATTTAAATCTTTTACAATGTATTGTAATGAAAATGTGAATTATCATAAGAATATCCCCTAAGAGTGTCAAACTAGGTGTGTTGTAAGACCGTTATCATGTACCAGGATACCTCGGGTCTAGCCCAAACTCTTTTTCAGAGTTGTTACTCCGAGGTACATCGATTCAAGATCCATCTCCACTTTTCGTATCAGGGTAGAGATTTATTTTCTATAAAGATCCACATAATCTATTACTTATCTAAAATCACGGTATGTTCTTGTATGTTTATCTTTAAATACTAACCTAGGGTTCTGTTCCCTAATCTATGTTTTCTAAATCTAGTTTCTTTTTTTTCTACTAAACATTAATTGATACCAACTGTAAAGACCTGACCCCATTTCCCCAGATCTGGTGCCTTAATAAATTACTATGGAATGATTACAATAATGTCATATCCCGAAGGAATGAATATTTTAGTGTATTTGGAAAACCAGATAAATATATAAGTTCAGTAATACAACATTAAAGGAATATAAAATATATAAATTTTATTTACAACATCCATAGCTCCTAGGTTGACCCCCAATGTCATTCATAAAATAACTATTCATGTCTGGGGGAAATTGAAACATAAGAAAGGGGTGAGTTCAAATGCTTATTAAGTATATGTAATAAATCAGAAGATATCATAAACCTAACCACTAGGCATGGTTATTAACTAAAAACACATTCCTTTAAAAATAAACATAGACACATTACATAAAGAATAAGAGCTCAATAAATAACACCATAATAAAGAATAATCATGGGTATAATATAATTCAAATTACCTTCTGAACTTTCAATTTTTAGATTAATAATGGGGGAATGCATAATGCCGGATGTCAAAAACCATACTATCAAAAACTTTTTCCAAGACCACAAATATCCATTTTATCAAGGCCTCATGCACATACCCTAGTTTGTCTAATGAGACCTACCAATGCATCGAGGGGATATAGAGGGCCCCAATCGTCAATTACTAAGTCGAATTCATTACTCATATGAATGGGGATAAAAATAAACAACATATACAATCATATTTAAACAAACATTAGAAATATAAATTACCATCCCCAAATAATAAGCATAACCAATAACCATTCACAGTAAATTAGTGAATAGTTTTAAGACAAAAAATACACAATAAAACTAATCATAAACCACTAAATGAAATATTGAAGATTATATCATAAAATACTAGCCCCAATAATACATTACAGTCAACAAGTGTGTTGAAATAGATTAAGATACTGTCATAAAATCATCATGTAATTCTTTAGATAGATACACTTTTACTTCGAAAGGAAAAGTTCCTTTGGAAAAGTATTTGTATAAAATCATAAGTGAATTAAGTTGTTATTTTTATAATAAAATGAGTTATTTTCAAAAGATAATGGTTTATAAAAATAGATTACATCGTTCACTTGAATGAAGGTTATAATTTAGGAAATTCTCTTGAATTTGGCTTGTATTTTGGGTAGAATATTTGAAAGATACATTTAAAACATATAACTTACAATAAATGAAAGTTGGATTCTTATTGATACATATATATAAAAAATTAAAATAGAATTGATATGTATTAGATATGAATACATAATAATTTAATTGAGGTATGTAGAGAATAAGAGTAACCCAAATTAAAATGGAGGTTTGGGTAGAAAACCCTTACCTTAAGTCTGATGGTGTTATTCACTGGATATTAGTGTCCTATATAACCAAATTAATTTCATTAATTAAGATTATCTGAACATATTCTTTATTTAATTTATTTATTATAGACTTATTATCTTCATTCATGGCCTTCATGATGGTTTTAAGAGGACTAATTTTATTGTTTGGGAGTGTTTTCTTCCTTGGTATTCATTACCAGTTCATTTATATATATGTATGGATAATCAAGTAATATGATAATGGTTTTCCAGAATAGGAGTTATATGTTATTTTTTAAAATCCATAACATTACATGGTTATAAAATAAATTTGCATATTTAGAGTGAATATGTATCATTATATAAAACTTTTAGGATAATTTTATGGGTTAAATGGTTGTTTTTTATCACAACGAATTCATTTTGTTTTTCAAATTAACATCAATTGTAAAAAAAGATTAAAAAACCTTAAATAAGTTATAATAAATATAATATATTCTAGTTCTACCATGAAAATGGTTTCATGAACATAATTGATTATGGTAATTGAAATTGAAAACTCGCCATCCATGAATGTGATAAATTAACACATCTCGGATGGCGTTTTCATTCCATGTATACAAGTTGGGGAAAATTAGATAAGATGACGAATTATTCCATTATCATAACAAAAATCGCGTACATGTAATGTACTGGAGTTATCATTACATTTGGATGAAAGGATCCGTGGAAAGAAAAAGAAAAGATATAAATTCGAAATAAAATAAATGAAAAGAGCAATTTACCTCTTGTAGTTATCTTCCTTGAGAGCATCTTTAGGGGAGAGTGTTTGGCCTTTTTATGATAAAATTGTCTATTGAACATGGGGAATGTTCTTGGGAGAATATTTGAGAAGAATTTATATGGGGCATAAGTCTTTAGATGTGTGAAGAGATGAGAGACTGAGGGGGAGTGGAGGTGAGGTTGGTTTTCAGATTATTTTTTATCATTATTTTATTATTTTTCCAAATACAACCAATAGTGTTGATTCTTGTGGGAAAAATAGTAATAAGTGCATGTTTTTTTGAACTAGTGGTAATTTACATCAACTATGAATCATTCATGAATCCAAAATTCATTTATTTATCATATTTCATAAATTATCAAATTTCACTATTCACAAAATATTCAAGTATTTTAGAAAAATACAAAAAATTCACTCTATCCACTTTTAATGTTTATAATTAAAAAAAGAACTCAATTTTTCGAAAATAATTTTCTAAATATGAATAATTTAATTTTTACATAAAATTATAATTTATTTGAAAAATAATAATTTTAAAACTATAATTTTTTTATATCCCCTTAAAAAAATAATCAAGATCTCATTATCTTATAACATTAAGACAATAATTATATGACTTACTATTCATAAGGGTCATATCAGTATTCATATTACAATTTTCAAGAGTATATTACTATTCACAAAAAATAAAGTTTGTCTTATTAGACTCTAAATAACCTACTAAATGAAACCGTGTGTGTAAGTTTTTCGAAATTCAAAGCACATAGGTGGAAAAACTATGTTTACTGGCTAGGTTATAAAAATTTGGGGTTTTTTTTAGAAAATTAGTGCGTCATAAATTCAATATTAAATTTGTTAATAAATCCACGGGGTGTTGCAATTTAGATTATTAATTTTTTCCCTAATATAAATTTATTTATATTTTTTTAGAAATTATATAATTATATTATTTCCTTATTAACAGTATGATAGTATTTATTTAATTAACATAAAAATAAAATAATTTATTTTAAAAATATTTAATGGGATATTATTTGAGTACCTTATAATGCTACAGAGATTTTATAGGTGAATGTGAAATATTAGTGTGGTTTAAATGTATTTTATTACAATGAATTCTTTTTCTTTATATATTTTAAGTCAAATTTAGTGATTAGTGAAAAATAAAAAATAATGACATTTTATCAAAATAATATTTTATTGAATTATTTAAAATAACAAAAAACATGAAATATGAAATTGTGGATATGGTATGGTTGAAAACGTCACAACATTGAAATTTATAGACTAATTGACACCTTATAAGTTAATATTGAAGTGCATTAATTTTTAACAGTTCTTTCTCTAGTTATAATTAAAATTAGTTAAATAAAGGATATTCAAATTAATAAGGTTTTACATTGAGAAAATATTTATATAAATGATATTTTTTATGGTATTAATAACATATATTACATTTTTTGAGTGCTTAACAATTTTGAGGCATATTTCATGATAATGAATTTTTTATAATTTATTATTTTTGAGAAATTCCAAAAGGGGCCCCACATCATTTAAAAAATGGAACATCCTCCCTCAAATATTCAAAAAACATTTAGCATAATATATCAAAAAAAATATCAATTTATCTTCTAGTATTACCTATCCACATTATATTTCTTTTGGTCTTCAAAAAAACTAACCGTAGATTCTTTTGTTGGAGATCTAAAGGAGTCATCTAAAAAAGAAGTAATTTCATTAACAAATAAAATTATTATATACTATTTGTTAACTCATATAAATAGATGGTATTTATAATAAAATAATAAAAACATTATCCCAAATAAGATTAAAATTTTTATTATTATTTAAACACCACTATACAACCTCTTTCCCATCAAATGTGAATTGAAAATATCGCTCATCTGTAAATACGACTTAGAATATCCATGCAACGATACAATTCCTTTTTGATCACCATATTTCATTGATGAGTATTATTATGTGTTTAATTTTTATATAGTATATTTATGAAATAATTATACATCTAGAATTATAGTATCACATCAACCAACTTACCTTCCAATCCATGGGAAAACAATAATGTCACTCATGCATAAATGTGTAGTACCACCTCCATGAAGCAATGCGATTCATTTTTAAATTAAATTTTAACTGGATATGAATAAGGATATATTTAATTGATATATATGATATATAAAACAAGAAAATAAATCTTTAATGGTGAATTATTTGTAACCTTTCTTTTATTACATCTGTTAAAAAAATGCTAATAGAGTTCATGCGTACGTACAACCTACCGTCTCCAAAAATAGTGTAATTTATTTTTAAGTATCAAACATTAATATATGACTATAAATATATATATAAATAACAAATAATATATTTATATGAGGATTGATATTTCAAATATTTTAGATCCAAGATAAATGTACAGGTATCAAAACTACTAAAATGAAATACCACTAATGAATGAAACAATTGATAGAAGAAAATGAGGAATTTAAAAATAAAATTATTAATAATATAGATTTTAGAAATATTATTAGGGGATCATATAAGATACTATATACAACATCCCTAGGTTTTAATAATTAAATACTACGTTCGATAGCGTACATGATACACCACATCGAGCTTAAACGAACAACTAAATATTTTTATTTATATGATTACCACTATAACCTAGCGATCAGAATGATGAGTTTGCAAAGGATAAATTAAATTATTAAAATAGGGTTATATATATATATATATAATTCTCTTTCTACAAATAAATTATGAATGAAAATAAAACCATTTTGAAAAAAATTGGAATTCATTTTCTGAATAAATATTAAAATGAAAACAAGTGTGTTTATAAAATAATCAGATCACTTTTATTGGATTCTATTAATGATATATATATGTAATATTATATATTATTATTAACACTCATATTATATGTTTTATAGATATTATATTAGAATAAATTAAATTTTTCTCATAAAAGATGTATTTTAAAAAAACCATGGTTTGCAGGCTTTTGATGGAACACTTGTTTTAAATCTTGTTTTTTACAATATCATAAATTATATTTGAAGAAATAAAAAAACTGTTTTTGGGAATATTAATATAAAAATTTTCTTTTGGTTAATTATGTGGTATTTTTCTGATAATTTTCATTTCATAAAGAATAGTGAAAGATACTGCATTTTAATTGAAAACTACATTTTCCTCAAATTTATTTATAGTGATAAATTATATTTTCGAATGTTTTAAAAGTATAATTAAATAATTATTTTATCATTTAATCTAATGTATTTCATTTTAATAAATTTCACTTTTAATTTGGATTTGAAAACATTTCAAACTTTTGAAGATTTTAACTTAAAAACTCATTTTCTAATTCCATCAATATGATAAAATTTTAATTAATTACATCAATTTTTGTGTTTTGAATTTTAAAAAATGGATTACATATTAAGAATCATAATTTCCAAATTTATAAATTGGTCACCTTTATTTGTGGAAATTTTAAATAGTTAATTTAGTAATTTTTATTAACACGGTTAAAAGCAATTCTTGTAATTAAGGGTAAAAATAATATTATAAAAGTTATAAAATTAACTTAAATTTTTTAAAAAATCACTAAAGGTTCCATTTCATTGTTTTTGGGATTATTCTATTTGTTCAAAAATCCAAATGACCTACAATCTGTATAGTTCGTGTTTCAGAAGTAGATATTTAAGTTGGTGTTGTTTCCTAGTGTTAGCCAAATTATTAGGACTCAAAATCGAGAGTTTATTTTTGGGAAAAGAAAGGTTTTATGTGAGTAGTTAATAGTTTAGGGACTATGAAGAACAGTTCTTGAATTTCAATGTGGTACATAGAACGATGATGTGAATTTAGAAAAGGAAGGATCTCCACATAGAAGTAGTATGTGGACCCTAGACCACAATATGCAGACCGCGTAGCAAAAATAGATTTCAGATGGATGACAATTTATTGGAGGATCAATACTTTGTGAGAAGCATGTATTTTTTAGATGTAGGTGGTTATTATAGATTCCACAATGGTTTTTTTAATTTATATAAGATATCCATCATCGTAAAAGAGAAATATGATATACGAAAAATATAGCATATTTTGCAGTAATGACTATACCACATCAAGGTTTTAGGTAATTTGAAATAAGGGAATTTCTGGATTATTTTCCTATATAAAGATCACTAATCAAATCAATATGAAGAGTAAATTTAATTAGATAATATCATCACTCCACGGTGAATTTAGTGAAGTCTTAAGTAGTTCGCGAGGGAGAATTCCACCAAATAGAAGAGTTCCTGAGGGATGATTCCATGAAGGGTGAAGTAGTTCATATGGAAAATTTCACCTACAGAGTTTATGGGGATTTTTATCCTATATAGGAAATTTTCCAATTATCATAAATGATACCCAGAAGTAAAATGCTTCAACGAAGAAGGGATGATCTGAGGAAGAAGAGGTGGTCCACAAAAGAAGCGGTGGTTCATGAAGCACTCACACCATATGGTGTAACATAGTTCATAGAGGACTCACAAAAATTATAAAATTATTCAAGGAAGTTTTCAAATTAATAAAATATATTGCAAAAGTAATTTCCACAAACTAACTATACATGGAATAGTGGATTTCATCGATGAGTGAAAACATTAGTTCAAAAGATCATCTATCTACAACTAAGGAACTGTTAATTCATGAAAATAGAGTGACCTACATTTACATAAACTGTGGGTGATTCCCTTCCAAGAGCAGTGAAAAAAGGAAGAGGAAAAAAGTGATTGTTTCTACTTGTAGTGATCCAGATAAAGAGACTCAAGGAGTGACCCATGGGAAAGTAGTGAGATGACCTTAAACCATGTAATGTCCATGAGCCCTGGCATAAAATTGATATAGCTTGAATGATTTTTGTGTGAGACTTAGTGGCTTTTGTACATCAGAAAACTATCATTGAATTATTCTTGGATGTATCCTAATGAGGGTGAACCATGTAAAATATATGTGGCAATATTCTTGATTTCATGTTTTACTACCACTGCATAATCATCATATAAATAAGGAAAAAATAATATCAACATAAATACTTCATAGAAAATAAATTGACCCTCATAATAAATATGTCAATATCTAGTGGGGAAGTATGAATTTTAAAATGAATATTCATACCTATATTACCCCCTCTTAGGGTATCTTTGACTTTTTTAGACTCAACAATTGGTATCAGAACATTTTGTCCTTTTATAATGTTTGTATTCTTTCAATTTGTTTAGTTGTTAGTTGAAATTATTGTTTTTGTATAAACTTATCTTGTTGTGACATTGAAAAGGGATGAACAAAAAATAAGAAGAAGTTATTTGGTATTCCTTAATGTAAAAGTGTCTATGGAAAAAGTGTGATTTAGTTTAAGGAATCAAAAAATTATTGAAAAATGGATTGGATGAATCATATAGTCAAAATATTTAACCATGTAATGATTCTATAGTAAAGGGTGAAGAAACCAATATTCTAATTGATGTCTATATTACTGATGATAAAGAAAATTCAAGGAGACCAAAAGTGTAGGTTTTCTTCAAATCAAAGGAATTTGTTCAGAGGCTAGTTGATGAAAATAAAAATAATGATATCTGGATCAATGTTCAGGAGACTAAAGTCAATAAGATTAAATGTTTAAATAATAGACTTTATGATGTTTGAATATATCTAATGATTATAATGACTCACAGGATGAATAATATGAAAATATGTCCATATAGATAAAAAAACACAATGATCATGACATGGGAAAAAACAGATCTCAGAAAGAAATTTAGTATTTTGAGGAAAAAAATAATGATCTTTCCACATAGCTATCTAAACTGGTTGAGGAGAAAAAAATTCAACAATAGTAGAATTCATGATGTAATAGTTCTATTTATTTTTTTTAAAAAGGAGACAGTTGACATGATAAATAAGATATACCAGGAATTGGAAGATGATCTAACTAGTGGGAAGATTCTTTTAAGATGACATAAACTGTAACATTTATTAAGGGATAAAGATATTAAATAGTTGAGAGATGAGTACTAATTTGTGATGAAAGAAATAGATAAATCTAATGCCAATAGAAATACTAAATTAAAGGATTCTATTCACATACTATATGATTATCCTTCTTTAGGTGATAATTAAATGAAAAGAAAAATCACTACGTTAGATGAAAAATTTGAAATAATTGTCTCATCCAAAAGGCCATGCAGTTTGAGAAAAATTGGTATGGGATATGATAAACCCTATCCCATGAATGATAGTAAGAATTTTTTTAACTGTTCCATAAATATGAAACATAATTTCGGTGCTGAAGAAAGACCTAAATAAGTATTTTACAAGAATTAATGACAACATGTGATACTTTTGGGGGATGAATGCTTATATATCATGTTTTTGTACTGAAAAATTGGAATATATTTCATGTTGTAAAGAAAAAAATATTCCTAAATCACAGAATTAGAATAATATCCTTCAATAATATGAAATAAGTGTCTCTTAGATTATGGTCAACATGAAATTATACTTTTGTGGAAGACTAGGACACACCCTGAGTATGTGTCAAGAAGCCCATGAACATAATGTAAGAAGAAGAAATATAATTGTATCAACATATCATCCATGAAATTATGACACATGGTTTTTTTTAATAAATGGTGATTTATATGTTCTAATAATGGGAATTTGGAAATATATTGTATTAGGAATAATGTAGGGAAGGAAAAGGGACTCGAAATGAGATCTCTATCACCAGTGGTTTATAACGAGAAAGCTTATACTGGAAGACAAAGTGATAAGATAAAAAACTTGTTTACAGTATCAAAGGAATCACAAGGAGATCTAATAATTGTTTATCAATCAATTACATTGTTACATTCAAAAAAATATCTTCAAAAATATTTGAATGAAATTTGATTAAAAATGGAGCATGTACTATATTTTTGAGTAAAAATAATTAGCATTTAGTGAAGGACCAACCAACAACAATAAACATTATGGAGAATTATATAAATTATAAAAAATTTAATAAGGAATGTCTCAAAAAAATCATAAGTTGTGCCAGAAGGTATGAATTGAAGGCCATAGGATGATCCCTCTAATGGGGGAAGGAGCAATATGGGAAGACATGTGGAAAGATTCATGCTCAACGAAAGGGTCATGAGAAATGGCATATTGGTGGATCATCAAAAAAAAGATTTCTATTAATGGGGGTAAACCACAAATTTTGAAAATATATAATCTTATAGAACATAAATATTATAAAAAGACTAAACATGATGGAAAATAATTCTTAGTCATTTGCCCAAAATAGTTAATGTTTGGGTGGTAGTTGGAAGAAGAATAAAACAGTACAATACTCTTTAAGAAATAATAATAGGGTTAATCCATCACGATCTACTGTAATCCTATTCTTGGGTATTCCAAATATAACACTCTACCTATGTTTTTAGATCATTTTAATTGATTTTCAAGTGTTTTTGGTTTTAGGGGAGATATAATACAAGTGAAAGTTTCATTAAAGGATGCATTGTGGTGATGTATTTTTCAACAGAATGAAAACTGATTGAGAGTTGACATGTATATTGATTTCATGTTGTGTCTAGATCCCTGATAATAATAGAATATAATATGATCTATCAAACATTGGATCTAGAGGAATTAAAAATGGGATTGCAGAGTCTTCTTGAGATGAAAATGGATGTATAGTGATGGTGTTAATAACTTCATCTCTTGTTTCCAAAACTGAGTTTCAACTTAGTAGGATTAGTAGGTTTGTTGATGGATCATTATTAAGTAGAAATTTCTCTCACTAAGATATTACTCAATGTAGATAAATAGGTATATTATTTAGTTTAAGAGGAATGTTTATGGGTATAAATAGCAGCCCTAACCTGTGTAAGAGGTGCATATCATAGGGGGAGCATACTATCTCCTAATCAGATGCAAAGAAAATATAGACCATATTGGAGAAATATAAATGTACCCATGACCATCATTGTTAAATGAGTAAAAGTTAACCAATGAAATTCAAGGTCTCAGTGCTATTTGAAGGATGAATGTTTATGCTTTCTAACCTCATGATGACCTATAAGGGGATAAGCAACATCATTCATGTATGTCAGAACTATCTATTTTTTTCTAACAATATGGTATCTTATAACTATTTTTTGGATTCCAGGAAGCCAAAATAGGAGATTAAACCAATTTTAACAAAAATATAGGAAGAGTAGATAAAAGTAATGATGTCACTATACAAGAGAATGAACATATCACCAACAATATAGTGACCAGTTGTCTGCTAAAAGTGATGAGGAGGTAAGTTACTAAAAGGGACTAAGATTAGAAAATTATAATTCCAAAGAAGATACTTATGGCTAAGAGGAGGAGGTAAAATCTATATTTCAATGAAATTTGAATATTTAAACTGATGTAAATAGATAGAACATCATTGGTGAATAGGAAGTTCCTATGCATGCAGGGTAAATGAGGACTCTATAATGAGCATCATTTTTATCGTAGGAATATCCTAAATGTTTTGATAATGTATCTAGAGATTAGAATTTTTTCATGATATGAATGAATTTCTAGACCAAATTGATAAGCATCATACATGTGATATTTTTTTGAGGACAAAATATAACCACATCATCGAAAAAATGGGACTTTGACAAAACAAATGAAAGAATATGGTATACTAATTTGAAACAAAGCATGACTTTTGTAGATAGGGAACTCCAAAATAGTGGGTATCAGTGTTGAAGAATAATTTTCATCTATTTCTATCCTAGAGACCATCATATTATTTTTGGTTGTAACCATGAAAATAAATTTTAATCTTTTCTAGATGGATGTCAAGTCATAAATTCTGACTGTGGTTCTAGAAGATGATGTTTATATTGAGAATAAAAATTGTATTTTTACACATGAATATGAGAAATAGGTTTTTCGGCTGATAAAGGCACCATATGGGTTGAACCCTGAACCAAAATAATGGTATTTAAGGATAGATAAGTTTTTGAAGAAGCTCGATTTTTAGCATGGTGTAGTTGATTAAAATATTTTGGCTAACAGTGATAATAATTAAAGGATGATGGTTTTAGAATATTTTGATGAAATTATATTTTGGGGGATCACTGGAAGATAAATGAACTATGTTAATGAGAGTCCTAAAAAGTGAATTTTAATTGTCCATGATTGGTGAATTGATTTTTTCCATGGTTTACAGGTGACATAAGGAATGAAGGGAACATTCATCTCTCAATAAAAATATGAAAATGAGGTTTTGAGATGATTGGGAATGGATAATTTCTAGTAGATGAAAACTTTTGTGGCTACCAAGATTAATCTATCTCATGATGATGAAGGAAATTCGTATAATATAATTTAATATAAGAAAATAATTGGAAGTATATTGTAATTGACAGTGAAGAGAACTGATATTATTTTTGTCACTTTCTAAGAAGAAAAATATCATATAAATCCCAAGAAAAGAAAATTTATTATAGTGAAAATAATACATAGGAATGTAAATGGCACTGTGAAATTAATTTTTCAATATAATTACCAATCATAGCAAGAGTTATTTGTCTATAAAGATACTGATTGGGATGGATCAACTGAGGATAGAAAGCCAGCATCTTGTGGTGCTTTATATCTTTATTGATTTCTTATTTCTGGGCTAAGAATGAAGGATTTTTGAAAAGAAGATATTTATCAACCATGATGTTTACTACACATATAGTGTAGAAAAAACAATTCCTGGAAGGCTTGCGGTTCATGGGATGATCAACAGTTCATAATAATCATGTTGGTTTTGGATTGAGGTAGTGATTATACCCTAAAAAATGGATTTTTTCTTTTTTGGAAGACATCATCTAACACAAAGGAGAATGGTGCTATGTGGAATGCATATAATAGTTTCCAGTGAATGTTATACCACATCAATGATTTGGGTAATTCAGATTAGAGGGTTTTGCATATCTATTTTCTTTTATAAAGACCCCAAATTAAATCATTGTGTAGAGAAAATTTCATTATAATGTATCATCACTCCAGGAGGAATTCAGTGAAGCCTGAAGCAGCTCATGGGGGATAACTTTTTGAAAGAGAAGATTTTGTGCGGAAGGATTATACAAATGGTGAAGTAGTTCACCAGAACTTTCTAAGAAAGTATTTTTTAGGGATTTGTATCCCTAAAAGTAAAATGAGTCACATAGTATAAATAGTCATTAGAATAAAATGGATTATGAAATGTATGGGTAGTCCAAAGAAGAAGAGGTAGTCCATTAAAGAATTGGTGATCCATAAAGCACTCACATTGCATGATGTAATGTAGTTTGTGGAGGACTCAAGGATGTTTACTAAATATTCATTTATTTCCACAAAGGCAGTAAAAAAGTTTACAAAAGTTATTTACGCAAAATAACAACACATATAATAGTGGATAAAATCTATAAGTGAAAACTAGTCATCAATATAGCATCTATATACAAATAAAAATGTGTGGATTCATTAAAATAAAGGTACCTACATGTCAATAAACTATAAGCGAATCCCTTCCAATAGTAGTGAGCAAAGGAAGTGGAAGAAAATAATCCTCTTCGTTAGTAGTGAGCTAGAGAAAGAGACTCAGGGAGTCATCCTTCAAAAATAATTGAGTTGAACCTAATGCTTATAAAGATATTGAGCCAAGGCATATATGTCATATACATTAAACGACATTTTTGTAGTGATCCTTAGTAGATTGGCCACATTAAGACATTGTTGTTGCTTTCTCCATAGATGTAGCCGTGTGAGGGTGAACTATGTAAACCATGTGTGTCCTTGTGCTGACATTAATGTTCTAGTTTAAATGTATCATCACGAGATAAATGAGAAAATAATAAGATCATAGTAAAAACTTAAGTTAAAATAAAATGACTCTCATAGTAAAGAAGTAATGATCTATTGGTGAAGGAATAATTTTTGAAAGAATATCTATACATGATTCAAAACATCTCAGGGTATCTAGGCCCCTTTTGGACTTAACAATTTAAATTTTCATAATTTTATGGGATGAGTGTGTGTTTACCAATAACATCCTTGGGATGAAATTTTATCCTTTGGAATCCACATGGATGAGAGTATGACATTTATAATATTTTATTTAAAGAAAATGCAATGATGTCATACTAATGTTTTTCATAACTATAATATTTTTAATATAGAGTTATATAGATTATTTGTTTGAAGATAAATAATAATTCGAAATATAAAATGTTTATATTCATCATGTATTTTTTTGAATTTCAATAAAATAAATATTGACCTTAAAGGCGTACACAATGATGATACTGTACATGTTGAATTAATGGAATTATCAAATAAAATATATTATGAATTTTAAAATAAATATAATTTGATATAATTAATGTCATATAGAATTTTATATATGACTTTGAGATGTTATTTATCAGTTAAGATATTTTTTTAAGATATCATGTTGTCACGATATATTTAAAAAGTCAAGTAATGAATTGTTTCAAAATTGACATTACTGATTTTTAAAATTAGTAATATTTTATTAAATGATATAAAATTCATAAAAATATAAAATTTGGTAACATTGTTGGGACGAGACTCAATATATCATAAACTAATAATTTATTGGTTTTTTGTTTGATAGTAATTATATTATCCCTAAACATGTAAATTACAAGATATCATAGAGAGATTAAAAAGGTTAAGTAATGGTTAATAAATGTTGAGGATTAAAAAATAATCAAAACATATAAAATATTAATTGGATTAATGGATTTGGACCCATAATAATACTATCATCTAAATAAATAAGTTTTAATCCATTTTTATTATAAAATTATTTATATATCAATTTATCATCTTAAAGAATTCCAAGAGTGCCCCTCCCCTCTCTTATAAAAGGGAACATTTTATTCTACATTACTCACATTTAAAATCCTTTTTGGTGTCTCAAAGATATACACAAATAAATTTTAATAATACATCCCCACATTATATTGATCTTAGTTTAGGAAGAAAAATCACCTTATATGTGTTAAAATGTTAATCAATGGAGACTTGCTGAAGAAAATATCTCATTTATAATTATTATTTTTTATTTTTTATTCCAATTCCATCAAATTTTATCACACAATGGTGAAATAATAACTCCATTATATTCTATATAAATATATTTTATTTTGTTAATATCATAAAAAAATCCATCTCCACTTTCATTAAATTGGAAAATAATTAGTCGTCCGTGCGTACAATGATCTACCACTTCGCGAATCAATATAATTCATTTTCCATAAACCTATATCCAGACTAGTTATAATGAGAAAATTAATGTTTATATATGTTATTAATGACATATTTATCATTACAAAATAATAATATACCATTTATGTTCTTAACTTTCCGTGCACATAAAAATGATAACGTTGTTCATGTGTATGTTTGAACTATCTTCTCCGCAAAGTAATGTGATTCATTTCTACAACTATATCACATGTATGATATATATAAGTACATTTAAAATATTAATATGATATTAATTATATTATTATTATTTTGTAAATATAAAATAATACCTACCTTCTTTCCATATTTATCGTTGAAAAAAGAAATTGTAACTCATGCATATGTAAGACTTACCTTCTCTATAGTTGTATCATAGTTAATTTCTGTTATGCATATGTAATGGATGGATTCAAAAGAATAATTAACTTATAAAATTTATTATTATTTTACAAAAATTATTACACTGATGATGGACTATTATCCACGTTGACTATTGACATCATACCATAGTCATTTTGGTCTCAAGTACTGAATATCTAAGAAATGTCTAACATTAATATATATAATTAATTAATTTTTATAACATGAAAAGAAGTGACATAAAATAAAAATTTATCTTTAAAATGCTTAAAATGTAAATAATTATCTTATATTAATTATTTAAAAATATAAATGTTTTACATGATGATTTAAACATAAGGTAAAGGACATTGTCTCAATCTCCTTTCCTTGAGGCGTATTTTGATGTCATACACCCACATCTTTTTTGTGTGGTGTATATACATACCCTTTTCATATCATATCATGAATTTATTTATTATCATGTTATTTAATGTTTTTTAAAATGTTATTCCATCATAAAGATTATGATTCAAATATTTTGATGTGGTATAAGACACTTTAATTTAAAAATATATTTCCTTTCCATTATTTCAATATTCTTGATAAGACTTTACATAATAATTTATATGGATATAGAAGGATTATAAAAGAGATTCTATGGATTTCTCTACAAGCTGTCATGTTTTTTTGAATAAAATACTATTTTCTCATTCTTGGTATTTTATTATTGAAAATGGGATTCAAAATTAGATTGATTAATTATATAAATTGAAATGTTTTCATATGATTGTAAATGAAATTTTAAGAGTGGAATTTTGACAATTTAATGATTTAATGTGATATGATTATATAATGGTACTTGGAAATCTGAAGGGTGGTTCTGTGATAAACCAAGGATGGGTGGTTTGTGATAATCCAATGATGGGTTGTTATGTTATAACCTTCTATGCATTTAGTATAGTTGTCAATAGTATGGTTACTATATATGTAAGAGTGACATGTATGGAATTCGACCATATGGTTAATCCATTTGTAAGAGTGCAATCTATGGAACTCGACAGCATGGTTATTCCATTTTTATGAATGACAGTTATAATTATTTCACATGATACCTTTTTGTATTTTCTACTATTGATATGATTTTTATGGTAATATTATGGTAACAAAAGGGGTAAATAATGAGTTTATTTTAGAAGGAAAGTATTTACTAATTTTGAAGAGTGAAATTTTTTCTTTATGATAATCCAATTAATATGTTTTCATGTTTTCACTAGCTTAACCGTTTTTTTTTCATTATGTCTCTTACATATGATTTTATTATCATCTTGTTTTGAAATGTTTTCCAGGGGATTTAAGTGAGAATAAAGATAATGATGTGATCGATGAAAAAATTTGATGTTTGAGAATGGAAGAAATTCATGATTTATTTTAAAATTTTTCTTTTTTGAAAAATATTATATTTAGTATAATTATGTAATTTGTTATATTTGAGTTGTTATGAATGATTTATGGATTAATTTTCATAAAATCTAAACTATAAAAGATCCAAAATGTTAAATAAATCATTTTTTTAACTAAATTAATATATTATGTAATTGTTAAGGTTGGGTCCTTACAGTATAAGTATGAAAATAAATCTATTATTGATTTATAATAAATATAAATTTATTATAAAAGAGATTATAGTATTTTCAACGCTATGAGAAATCGAGGTATGGCATTTTATGTTACAATCTCACTGCTCAATGGGATTATTTATGATTTAGTTATGATGATGAAATTATACGATAAAATTCATGAGAAACTCATTAATTTTATTCAAATCTTGTTATTTCCTGATAATACACATTTTCATTTAATTTTCTTCATCTTAAGTATTCAAGATACTGAAAATGTATTTTTATGGAAAATCAATTTTATTTCTCTCTTTGGTAAAAAAACTTTTTCTTACATATATTTTTTTTCTAAAAATTATAAAATAATTTTTAATATATTATGATTTTATTTTTTAAATTCATTAATACCTATGTTTTACTCTTTAAAAAATTGCTTTATAGGTGTCTTATTTTCTTTTTCTATGTGAGTTACTTTGGGACTTTTCTGAAAAATTATGCAATGAATATGTTTTTTAACATGTAAGAAATGATCAAAATTAACCTCTATCATATATATTATCAATATTTTTAATATTAATTTTAAAATTCACATGGTTGTTTTCAATTAAAATATTCCAATAATAATATATAAACTTTTAGATTTTAGAGATGTTATTTTATCATTGAAACATTATTTTTGTCAAGAATGTTGTAATGATATTTGTATTCGTCAATATTAAAAAACATAAATAATTATAACGATTTAATATAAATATTATATAAGGATAACATACCTATTAATTCCCTAGAAGGATTATATTTATGATGACAAGATTTTTTGGGAATCCATTCCTTTTCCGTGGGTTATTATGTTATGAAATGTTTTTGAAACCCACTTCATTTCATTGTTTCAAATATTATGATGATGTTTTCACACACATATGTATTTTTTCATCATATTATGGGAGGGATATATATATATTTCCAATTAATTGGGTGAATATTGATATCTCATTTGATAGTTTGGACTAAAATGTGGAGTGAATCCAGTTTAGTAAGGTAATTTTGTTACTATGTGAGTCTTGGTTGTGATCCTTGACTACTAATATTGTCTTAATAGGGAACCCATTTCACCATGCTAGTCTTAATAAGAGGCTTTTAACATTAAAGAAATAATTCTATTTTATTATGTTTATATAAAAATTCCATATCTTATGCTAATGTTATACTCACATGGATCATGATCTTTGATTCCATTATAATTAATGTCTTATAAACTACCAATATTTATTCTCTTAACCAAGTTTATAATATATGACATACATTTTATGGTTTTAAAATATTAATTTATTGGTCTCATACCCATTTTCTTATGTTATTATTATATAACCATTAATATATCCCCCATTTATCCTGACTTAGAATCAGATCTAACACTTTCTTATGTTTCCCTTCCTAGTTTATGAAGAATGATTTTATGTATGATATGTATAATGTTAATAATTTTGAAAATCGAAGTAGTAGATGTTGTAGATATGTTATCAAACATTGTTAATTTTTATATGATTCACAATATGCTAAACCTATAAGATTATATCATTCATCCTTATATTATGTAAAAAATATTCATCTACTTTGATGTCATATAAATTTGTGAAAATTATGGGTCACTATAATTTGTACCAGAGTAAGGATGAGTTAACATTTAAAAACTAGGATGAGAAAACATTAGTAATAACACTCGAGATAAATCTATGTATAGTGCAAAGTTTGAATATTTTGGTAATGATCATGAATTAAATAGATTAAAACTATGTTTTCAAAGAAGAAGGTTTCATGTTTTAGATATCAGATAAATGATACTTGATGATTCTATAGTTTCCCACTATGATTATTGTTGATCAAACTATGATTTTTTATTAGATTCAATGGATGAAACTAGATGAAATCAAATTAATTCAATATGAGAATGACCATGAAATGATTTTCCACTAGTAAAACCAAATCTTATGGGAGCTATATTGAAAAATATCATTACAATAATCATATAAAATTATCAAGATATGAATGATACTAATAATTATAATGACAGAATGTGGGAACAAAAATTTGATTAGACATTTATGAGGCAATTCAAACCTTATTTTAGTGGGTCCACTGGTCCACTAGATGCTCAAAATTGGATCTGTATCACAAAAAAATTATTTTCCAATATCCAGTTTTAAAAACATGAGAAATACATTCTCAATTTTTATCATTTTAAGGGTTAAGAAGATCAATATTATACAGTTATTAGGAACATAATGTAATAGGATTAAATTGAATCTCAGGAGTAGGATGATTTTATGATATTATCTCACAATTTGTATTTTCTAGTATTATTAATATGAAAATAGAGAAATAATATCTTGATTTGAGAAATTAGAATGGTGAATCCATTGGTACCTAAAGAAAACTTTTAAAATACTTGTGAGGTATGCTTCTAGTATTATCATCAAAACTTAATGTAAATTTGATCAATTCATTAGTAGATTAAAACCATTTTTTTCCAAAGTGTGTTATCCATTAGGGACATTAGTAAGTATTAATAATGAAATATATGTGCTATCATTGTAGAGATGAATAACAGAGTTACCCTTAAATGTCATTATTTTTTATGGAAATAAAAAATATAATTCAATGAAAATTTTAAAAACAATATAGAGAAGAAGAAAAGACTTCCTTTATGCTTGAAGTTACGAAGGAAACATGGTGTACATTTTTTGAGTGACCAGGTAAATGTTTCAAGTATGGGAAAGAAAATTCATCGGGAAATATAATAATAATTTTATAGGAAGAAGTTATCTAATGTTGTGAGTAAAGATAAATATCCAGTGCATACACCACCAATCCTACATTGTTTTAAATTCAATTAGTATGGGAATTATGAAAACCATTTCTCAAATAATACGATTAATGATAATGATCTATGCCAACAAACTCCAAATCCTAAATACATTGGGAAAACTCATATGATCAATCCTTTTTGTAGATGTGTATGATAACGACATAGCAATATGTACACTTACTATCCACTCTTGACTTTATAATGATTTATTTCATTTTGTATCTACCAAATATTTTATATCTAAAGTCATTAATAATGGTACCACAATACTACCACATAAATTGGATTTTTAGTTTGAAGTAAGCACCCCTAATTGTATTATTATCACATCCCAAGACTACGATTCTTTTGTAGTTGAAAATTATTTGAATGCGTTTCCATTAAATCCTATATTCTACCTCTATTTGATTTCAATGAAATTTTTGGAATTGAATAATATTCTATACTATTAGGTACAAAATGATCCTAGATACCATGAGAGGGGGAGGGGTGAATAAAGGTATAAATATTTTATTAAAAATTATTCCCACCCACTTTTTATTTATCTATTTATTATAAGGGAAACATTGTTTGTACATAAGTGTTAATGTTGATCATATTTTTTTCTTCTTTATCTGATTTTCATTATTTTAATTTAATGTAGGAAAACAATAAAATAGACAGACATATTTTTACTTAGTCCACCCTCAGCGTGATACATCCAAGGAGCATACGATGATAATGTACCGATGTACCAAATACAATAAGGATCACTGCCAAAATGTTGTTCGAGCTAGATATGTTAAATTCCAAGGATAAGAGCCTTTAAAAGGATTATGGTCATCTCACTAATTTCATAAGGGCCACTCCCTATTTCTCTTTCTAGGGTCACTATTGATAGAAAGGATCACTGTATTCCTTTTCGTTTTCTCACTGTTCTGGAAGGTTTCAGCACATAGTTTATGGAGTTGTATGTCACTTAATTATCACTATTTAATACATCCTAAGTTGTAGATAGATTCTATTTTGAAGTCCCAAATTCAATCAATTTATTAATTCCACTTTATCATTGATTTAGTAGGAAAATAATTATGAGAATTTTGGGTTTCTAACTACCTTCGTGAAGCCTACTTCTTTCACGAACCGCACTTATACTTCACAAAGCACCTTACTTTAATGATGATCACTTTCATTAAAAAGAACATAACTATTAAGAAGTATAAATATACATCAAAATTATCATCTCTTTATGTTTTTATTTTATAGCCTTCACACATATTAAAAAATTTTTGATGCATATATATTTTCGATGGAGTTTATATGCTTCGTGAAGTCACTTCCTTTGTGAACTTTTTCGCAACAACGACCTCTGTGAACTACCTTCTCAAATCCAGAACCTTAAGATCTTCGTTAAGTATAGATTCTTTTTTTAATGGGTGTATAGGCCTATTTATATCCATTTATAATGATAATGCAATATTCTATCCATTTCATCACCATTTCATGATTCTCTCTTATTTCATTCATAGTTCTCCCCATCTCGTGAAGATCTATGAAAATTACCCAATCACGATGCCACTAGTAGTAACAAATCTTACTATAAAAATCAAGGCAACATTGCTAATGAACATATGGGAAGCCTAGTATTCCCAAAAATCATTAATTTCCCATATTTTCATATGAAATTTAAGGAAATCAAAATTCTAAAATGCATTCAATTGTCTAAATTTTGGACCCAATGAATTTGGAAAACACTGTGAAACAATGTCACCTTATGTATGAAATATTATATACCACATACAGGTTATCAATTCCATTATATTGGATATTTTTCAACACACTATGTCAAAAAATCATTATAGTTTAACAAAATACCTTGGAATCCCACTTTTTTAACAAAAACTATCAAACCAAAAATGATCCAATGTTACCTGGAGTGTATTTTTCCAAAAAATACCCCCTTTGGGAATGTTGAAAATTCTTCACATTTTGTATACATTGTAAAAGCTTCTTTCTACTTATTCCACAATTCTCTTCGTGATATTTAGATATCGGTCAAATATATAATTAACACATAATCTAATCCTTAATGAACCATGATCGGCACAAGAATCAAGAGTATCCTGAAAAGTTTATCAATGAATCATTTAATTCCAAAATCACTCAACTGATTTCATCATAAAACTAATTTATCATTATATATATCCTTCTAATGAGAAAACATAGGATCCTCAGATTTAAAACTACCCTTAATTCACTGATATCCCCATTAGATTCTTCTCTATCTTGATTAAGACATTTTCTCACATTATACAGCTATTATTTCTCCCAATTTGTCAACAAACCCAATGGAAAATCCTTTGAGGTCTGCAACATGGTAAAGAACACAGCTCAACACATTAGAAATAAATATAGCATACCTCAAGGGGAGGTTACACAAATCTACCCTTTTTAAGTGCATGTAGTCAAATAAACACCCAGAACTAATCAATCCATTTCAAATGCTTCTTCGGATAAGGAATTTTTCATAGTGTATGAAAACTATAGTTCTGTAGGCACATACTAGAACTTCACAAGCCCTTGATCCATCATCTCCTTTATGAAATGTTACTTGACTTCAATGTGATTTTCCACTGAGGGGTGTACCATATTTTTTTCGATGTTTTATTGAACTTGAGTTATCATAATGGATTCCGATCATAGACTTAACTTCAACTCCCATATCATCAAGCAGGTTCTTCATCCATAGTAACTATGTTTTAAGAATGGGTAGTGACAATATATTTAGATTATATAGTGCTCAATGATTGAAATATTATAAGTTTCTTATCCATGAAATGATAAATCCTATATGATGGAATGAACCACCTGATGTTGATTTTCTATCACTTGCGAATCCGACCCAATCTGAATCTGTATATGACAATAAATCATTCTAAGATTTTTAAATGTATAAAAAACTGAAATTCAAGGATTTAATGATATAACGAGGTACTCTTTTCACTATAAGGGGGTGTATTTCCTTAGGATTTATTTTATAACATGTATCATTGAATTTTGAAAAAATAATATTGGGTATTTTCACTGTCATGTATAGTATAATACCATTGATTTTTCTTTATTCTATGACATTAACTGCATTGCCTTCATCATCCCATGACAGTTTCATCTGAGTAGCCACCAATGTCTTCATCTCTATGGAATTATCCTTTATAAATATTCTGAAAACCTCTATATAATATTTATATTGTCAATTTAATATACCATTAAATATTTGTGTTACCTTTAAGTTAAAGAAAAAATGGATGTCCACCGATCATTGACATTTTGAACTCACATTTCATGAATCTGAAAAACTGTCTGTGCTATGATTCATCTGATCCTTCAAATATTATTTCATCGACAAACACTAGAACTACATTCCATTGATCACTATAACTGTTGAAATAAATATTTTAATCAACTCCACCACGCTATAAATTGAGCTTCTTCAAAAAATGATCAATCCTAGAATATTGTGCTATTGATGATTGCTTCAACCCATAGAGTGCCTTATTCATAAAATAGGCTATTATCACCTTCATGAATTATAAAACTATTTTTCTATTAAATATAATTTTTTTATTCTATAAACCCATTCATAATTTTTGACATGAAATCCATATAGAAAACATTGAACCTTCTTTTCATTACTACAACCTAGAATAATATGGCTTTCTCTAGCCTCGTAATAGGAGAAAATATTTCAGCAACATCAATACCCTCTATTTGGGGTACACATTGCACAATAATCAATATTTTTTTCAAATCACTACATCATACATATTAATGAAGTTTTGAAATAACCATTTAGTTTTAAAAATTTTCTTAAATTATGTCTCGAAACAATATCCCATGTCTGATTCTTCTCAATTTGTCGAAGCTTTTCATTCATATCATGAACTTAATTGAAATCTCCAGCTACATCCCCATTACATTTAGTCTCTAATTAGGATAAGGATGATTCTTGTTGTAGATTCTTCAACCTCATTATATTTACTTGAACTGTATGACCACTAATTTTGTTCTATCTATAAATTTCTCCTATTCTAATTGTTTTTTGCCTAGATACAAATTTGAATTCTACTTTTCCCTCATCTATTTCTTCTTTAGAATCATTAAATTACACTTCAACATCCCCTGAGGTACTTCCCTCATCATAACTATTCTAATTAAATTTAGATAAAGAGAAATTAATCTCCCTATTTGTTCACACACATCTTATTAGTTCATGGGACACCATTGGGTTAAATTCAAACACCACCAGGCTATATCAACTGTATGAAATATCACCATTGACTCCATTTATGATCACAGAATTGAATAATTTTATTCTTTTATAACTTTTTAATATATGGGTGACATTCATCTTTAATATTTCCACATATATGTAATACTTTTAGAAAGTTAAATTACCAAATTATGAATTAGATATCATATGTGAACTTCCATATTTCATACTCTTTATATTGTGTGTATCTCATTGAACTAACAGTGGAGTTCCCATTCTTCCCACAAACCATTTTGATCATATCTCCCCTAGAGTGTTGTATGAAATCCAGTAGATATGAGAAACATTTATCATATAACGAGAGTGGTACCTCTATAATCCTCATGAAGAGGATTTTGGTCGATCATGATGGATCAATCCTTAGACACTTTCTTGAAAATCATTGTACAATGTGTATTCTTATTCTAACACCCCATCCAACCAAAACTCTTCTATATATACGAATAAAAAAAATTATGCATATTATTAGTCTTCCTCGTATATTTAGGTTCTATAGGCATGGCCTTTTTCAAATTTTTGTTTTATACCCACTAGTAGAAATTTCATTCATTACGGCTCTACTAGTATTCCAATTTTCAAGATTCTTTATAAGAGTAGTAAAATTTCCACTTTCTATCATATGATAGATCTTTCTCCATTGGAGAAATAATTAATTTTCATGTATTTATCTCCTTTTGGATTGACATGAGGGTTTGGAGATACATTCTTTATCCATTTTTAATTTAATAGTTATCTTAGACATGTCAACATTTTCATGTTTTGGTTGAGTCTTCAACTAATTTTACATTCTTATTAATCAAAATTTGTCCATCTACTCCTTTTTTATTTTTTTATTTTTCACATTATTTCCATGAGGTCTTCGGTGACTATTTTAGAGGAGGTGATTGATACACCTTTCATTGAGATCCTAGTGATTCCACTAAGAATGTAAACATATTTTTTCAACTTATCATGTTGTTTTTCAATATATTATTAATCGTTATACAACACTAGATTTGGGGATCTACTTTTTAGTTGCTTTTATTTCCATATTTTATTCTAGATATAATCTCATTAAAATTACTCAAGATTAGAACATATTAATCATCTCCCATTATAAACAAACATCATGTCATAATTTCTTGGTAGAGATGTTGATATAGATTGAGTTCTTCTTCTACCATTGAGCTCCTGGGCTTTATCACAAAAACTTGTGGTGTATCCCAATCATCTATAAGAGTATCATTTCATTGATACATTCTTTTAAGAGACTATTATATCATACTTTACATGACACTTCTTCCTATTCTATGATTTAGAGATATTGTTTCTGCACATCATGAAATATAATCCAAATCCTCTGAACAAAAACATGATATATGACTATGAATCCAAAAATAATAGAAAATTATATCATTAATTATCATAAAATCATTTTTAGGTCTGTTTTACATATCTATATGATTTTTTTGGAATTTTTCATAGTTCATATCTTTTCAGGCATGTGAGACAATTCATTATATCCAATACTAGTTTTTCTAAAAACTATATCGTCTTTGGGACGAGATAACCTTTTATTTTTTCCATTAAAGTAGCTATTGTATTTTCATTTCATTATTAAAAACGGATGGATAATCAAATAATAAATTAAATCCATCATTTTAATTTGGTCCTACCTTTGGCATCATACCACTCTACTTTTTTCTTCACTGATTCTATATCTTCTCCCAATTGTTGAATCATAAAATCCATTGATTAAGGGTGAGAATTATGTTCTCTATAATAATTCTTACTAATACTAATATCATTTTCAATTATCATGTTATCCTATCCACCATGTCACATTTATTTTTTATTTTTTATTTTTCTTGAGCAATAGAATCTATAAAACATACATTCTCCTTTTGTAGCCTTTGGTTCTCTTGAACTTGTTCAGAAAGATGTGTCGAAAGATCATCATTTATGGCATTTAGATTTTAAATCCCAGATGATTTCATATTCATTCTTCTATCATTAGCTTCTAGTTTTTCAATCTTTGTAGAAATATTTTTTTGTTCTTTAACTTTGGAATCACTCTTCTCTATTAGATCTAGGGCCACTACTAGACATATTTTATTTAAACCATTCACATTGTTGACATTAATTTTCTACACATGGATCCAAATATCATTAGATTACTTTAATTTAGTATGTTTTTTATTCAATTCCATTTTTGTGTTAATATTCCACTTTTGGTCTTATTTTATCTTGTTAGTCATCATTTAGACCAAGATCACATAGAATATAGAGATATTATCCCATTCCATCAACATAATTATATAAGTGAATATATTCACTATATGATATTTCTATCTATATATTTTTTTTATTCCTTCAAATGAATCGTACTCTTTCCATTAAAACTTTCACACTAAGGAATTCCAAAATACTTATTCTTTTTATTTGAAGTTGTTTCCTTTTACTTACAACACCAATATAAGAGAAGACTTATGTCTTAAAATCAACAGTCAATTGAAGCATTTCAGAGAAGAAAAATATGATAAAAGAAACCATTCATATTATACATATCTTTTGGACAAAAAGGGGACTAGTTACCATGAGGAAAGGGGGAATCTGGGAATCTATATTCATTTCAAAATTATTCCATCCCACTGGATCATGAAATCTTTTTAATAAGGGTCACTTTGTTTTTATTTTAGGGATAATCCTGACTATATTATTTCTATATTCATCTGATGATGAGTCTTTCAATGTAATATATGAAGCTATAATAGGGATACAATGATTTATACATGATTAACCCTCACACATACACATCCAAGGATCATATAATGGAAATTTTTTGATATAACAAAATGCACTGAGGCTTACTGTCAAAATGTTGTCTCGGTTTGCTCACTTTTATACCCATGCTCATTGCCTTTATAGGGTGTATTTTTAGGTCACTACATTCCCAAGGGTCACTCCCAATGTATCTTTATCCATATCACTATAATTGGAAATAATCACTGTCATCCTCTTCCATTGACCACTACAATATAAGGGATCCATACACAATTTAAGGACTTATAGGACCCTTCATTATCAATAATGAATACTTCCTGAGTTGTAGATAGATGATCTACTTATGTTGCACATTCATCAAATTTATGAATACCAATTTAACATATATTTATCGGGTAATATAAATCTGAACACATTCACAATTCTCACATTCTTTATGAAGCTCAATTATTTCACAAAGCTCACTTATCCATCACAAATAACCTTACTTTTGCGATGCTCACTGCCTTCATGAATCATAAATCTTTCGAGAATCATACATATCCTTCATAAAGATAATCTATTTCTATTGTATTCTTATAGTATTTATGAACACCAACACATTAATGATGCATAAATATTTTGGTTTGTGTTTATATTATTTTCAAACTCCCTTCAATAGTGAGTGTTTTCATAACAACCATCTTTATAAACCACCTTTGTAAATCCATATCCTTAAGATCCTTGGGAAGTCTCAATTATCTATTGAAGGGGGGTAGAGGCCTATTTATAATCTTTTATAGGGATTCCATAATCCTCCAGCCACATCATCACCATTTTGTGATGATCCCTCATTTTTTTCATGAAGCTCCCTGTCTTGTGAAGCTATAGGAAAATTATATGTTCATGATGCTTGAAATAGTCATGGAGAATACAATAAAAATATTTTCTCTTTTTCAAACCAAAATTCTTGAATCCTGGCCTAGGTGGTTCTCATGACATTTACATATATCTATATGAGCTTCATGGAAATCTAATTCTGGTGATTGTAGCCATACTCCATCTTTTGGACCCCCAAAATTTGAAAATCACTAGGAAACGACATCACCTTGTGTAAAAAAAAATTATGTACTGCTTATAGGGTGTCCATTCCACTGTCTTGGATATTTCCCTACCTAGTATGTGAAAAAACTCTCTAGAGTTAGATAACATACCTTTGAAACATGCTTTTTCAACAAACAAAATCAACTAAAAAATTTTGCAATGTTACCTTGATGGATATTCCTTAACACTTACTCAGATCTCACAATAATTATCTTGGGAGGGATGTTATGTTTTATATTATTAATGAACCAATGATCACATATTAGTGTGATACAAAAATAAAATACAATAGACATTACATCAGTCATATAGGTCATGATTCTTATTCAAAAGGGTAGTTAATCCTAGGTGGTTGTGGAGACACTGAACTTAAAGATATGCCCATTGTTCACGAGTTTATTTATTTATTTAAGGTTGTGTTTCTTGGTATTCAATCATACCAAGAAGTTAATTTTTTAATATAACTAATACCTAATGATATACCTACTTTCAAGACTCTACATAGAATGGTCCTGATTGAATTGTACGAATTTAGGAACCAAATCTAGGGGAATCTTCATAATGGATTCATTTGGAAATTTGTGTCACCATTGGGTGCATCAAATATATTATATAAGAATAAATATGTATCAATGTTAATATTTATTGAATATTGGGAACATAGAAAGATCTGGATCTATAACAAGTATCATTTTCCCTATATTTATGTACTGTTTGATCAACTGTGTAAAGATGGATACTTTTCCAGGAATGATATTTGTTTTTGATATCATCAATTGAGTGTTAAGAATGAGGATATAACCGATAAAAAATTCTTTATAAGTTATTAACCCATGAATTTATAATTTTGTCATTTGGTTTTTCTAATTCCACTCTATATTCATGGATTAACTTGATAGATTATTTAGGGATTACCTTGATCAGTTTATGGTATTCATTATTGATGTTGTTCTTATTTATTCATCGAATAATGATGAGCATGATGATCATTTGACACTTTTTATTAAGATCCTTTGGATAAAGTATATTTATAAAATACTTAAAAAGTGTGAATATTGTTCTCAAAGTGATTCATTATTGGGTCATATAGTCTAAGGTGAGGGTATATCGGTAGATCCTTCCAAGATATAAATTATTAATTATTCGCCCAAACTAACCTCTGTGACTATGATCCATAGCGTTATTGGTTTTTGTGGAAATTATCAATTCATTGTGGAGAATGTTTCATGGCTATCGAATCCAATCGCTAAGTTAGCTTGATAGGGAGTCATGATTGATTGGACAGAAGAATGTGAGGAATTATTTATTGAACTAAAGAGAAGGATTGTTAGTTCACTTATGCTTACACTACCCCTATAGTGGAGAATGGTTTATAACCTATCATGATGCATTAAATAAGGTTCTAGGATTTTTCCTCATTTCAAGTGTTATGGTTATATCATTGTCCTCATGAAAATTTGTGGCCCATGAGAAAAATTACCCAAATCATGATTTGGATTTATATGTTGTAATTTTTTTATTAGAGATATGGAGGATTTATCTCACTATACAATCAGGAATTTTATTCTATTTTTTTATTTCATTAGAATATATTTTTTCCTTTCATTTTCTGCATTATAGTTAGTATTGATACTAAATTTTTTTTTGAGGAAAATTAACTTCATTTCCATATTCAATCATAAATTCTTTTCTTCAATATACATGTTTTATAAAAAGGTTTTAATTTTTTTTTAATATTCACCTCTTATTTTTCAAAAAAAAATTCCGATGTATACTTTTTACAAAATGATATGAGTGGAATATTCTTGTTATTCTCCAAATGAGAAACTTTGTAACTCTTCCAATTAAATTATGGAAGGAATATTTTTTTATCTTATACAACATGAATGAAATTTACAACCCTCAATGACCCAAAAATGTTATAATGCTTTCTTTAAAATTTCCCATGGTTATTTTAAATGATTTTTTATAATATTTTGGAAATTTATTTATTTTATGTAGTGAGTTCAAAATGGGAAGGTTATTTTCATCAAGAATGTTTTTTTGATCTTTTGATTCATCAAATGAAAAAAAACATAAATATTTTTTATGATTTACTAGGAATATTATCAAAGGTCTCCTTACTTATTCTTTTCTTAGATATTTTACATTTTTATTGTATATTAGTCATGAAACTTTTTCCCTTTCCATGGGTTGTGTTATATAGAAATGTTTATGGAACCCATTTATTTTCATGGGTTTTGATATGATGAATGATTTATGATCTTATTGAAAACATACATATGATTTTTATTATATGATTTTGGGCCCTATATCTCTCTCCAAATAATTTGATAAATATTAATATTTCATGAGATTAATAGGAATAAAATAGGGTGTGAACCCTATTCAATAAAGGACATTGTCCACTATGATAGTCTTGGGAGTGAACCTTGAATAATACGATGGTTTGGGTAGAAAAACCATTAAAATTTGATAATACTGTAAAATATAATTGGATACTCAGTAAATGATTTTATATTCTAATATGTATGTCAAAATTCCATGTCTTATTCCAATGCTTTTATCTCATGACTCATGTTCATTAATTTCGTTATGACTCATGTTTTATAAACTGTCAAGATTTATTCCATGACTAAAGATTATGATCTATGATTTTACATTTATGGTTTTAAAATATTAATATCATGATATAATAAAAATTTTCTAATGTTATACACATATAAAAATTGATATATCCCTTGTTTATCCACACTGGTCATCATATATCACCATTTTTTATGTTTCCTTTCGGATGATAAGAAGAAAGGTTTTATGAATGACCTATATAAGGGTAAAAATTAAGAATATCTAAGAGGGAGATGTATTAGATATTTTATGAACCAATTATTTATGTTCCCAATTCTATAAAGATACTTGAACTAATTGATTTTGGTATGTATCATTATGTTTTGTAAATAATGTTCATCTACTTAGATATAATATCAATGTCTCAAAATTACGCGTATCTATAAAAGAACTACATTCCATAGGGTAATTGGAGGATTGAAACTACTGAGGATAACTCACAACCAATTGAAACAATGAATACCCCAAAATTCATGACCATCCACTAATTTATCAACTTTTTGTGGAACCCTAGTGGATCCCCTATATTGATGAACCTGATTGAGCATGCATCCTCTTAGTCACCTCATCCTTATTCTACATATCCAATTTCACATGTAATATGGAAGTGTTAACTAAAAATATAATCACTAGTGACAATAACTCCTCAAAAAACTGAGCTCTAGAATCCTTATCCAAATATATATAAGGGGTAAAGTAGAAAAGTTCCATTAACCTAATCGTTATCTCACACACACACAGGATCCCTCACTAAAGGGAGAGTACCTCCAACCACTTCACTTCCATCTTCATCAATGATAGTAACGTAGTGTGAACTTCCTCTAGAAATCATACCAAAGAGCATTTTCCTCTATCCACATCCAAATATATAAGATTAACCACTTCTAAATCGTTCCAAAAATATCACTAATAGCTAACAGAACATTATACTTACCCCTTTCATGGATCACACTAAAATAAATATAAACATCCTATAGGTAGTACTCTATCTCTTGAGTAGAGACACTCCCCTAAAAATTTTGTTATCTCTGGTGCTAAAAGTCACACAGAGTCTACTTCTAAGAATTTTCCTCTTCAGATAGTTTAACCATCCAATGGTCAACCATGTTGACATGTTGAAAATCAATAACAAAAATATTTAATGGACGATGACCAATAGGTTTCTCCTCAAATAAAATAACCACATAAAAATAATTATAGAAGATAATTCATTTTAGTTTCAATTATTTAGATTCATTTCAATTACCATAGTTTCAACCAAAATTAAACACAATGAAAAAATGGTAAAAAATGTTTCACTTGGTCATTTATTAAACTCACGGTCCTTGTATTGGATCATGCAAGACCAAAAATATGTTGTCTGAGCTATTTTTTTCTGAAATCATGCTCTATGCTACAATGGTAATGTTTCCCTACCAGCCCATACAATCCTCATTAATTCCTCACTCAAAATTCCATCCTAAATATCAGGTAAAATCCTTTATAGCACTTTCTAACTACTTGACCCCAATGAGAATCCCCAATGGGATTATAATAAAGATGAGATTAAACCCCAAAAACATACCTCTAATAAGCATCATTCTGGAGACTAGAACCATTGGTAAAAACATATATATGTGAGAAATTACCATCATATATCCTTGTAATGGATAAATAAACCATTGATCAACACAATAATGTAGATAAAAAATAATCTAAAATAAACCCACAATGTATGAATGTAACACCCTATGATTTTATGAAATGTTTTTTTATTTTATATGAAACACTAAAGGAATCTTTAAAAAGACACAATACTGACTTGGCTTGCATTACACGCAATAGTGACATTCCTCAATAGCTTGCATTGTACGCAATACTGAGTTTCATTAAACAACGATATTCTAGTAAAATGTTATTAAAACTAGCCGTTATGAATAGTAATACACACTTTTTGAAATTTTTTAAATTTTATCTTTCAAAATGGACTTCATTTCTGGATTCGAAATATCGAAATTAGCAAAGGGTGAAATTTTTGGATTTTTCTGAAAAATTTCAATTTTTGAAGAATAGTGAAAACACTGGGTTACTATTTAAAACCCGACTTTTTATTTAAATAATTATTTATTTTATTTAAATTTATTTTAGGTCAAAATTGATACATAATTCTTATATAAGTTCAAAGTAATTCGTTGGAGTCATTTAAGAATAATTTTAGATATATAAAAAATTTATTGAACTTTTCACCGTATTTTACCCACCTGATAGGAGAATTTTCAAATTCACATAAAACATAATTTTACCACTTCTGTGAGTGGAATTTCGAAAATCCGAGAGACACAGTTAATATCAAGGACAAAAATGTGGTTCAATGAGATAAAAATATTTTTTGGTGAATAGTAACTTTTTTCTTTTTTTAACCACGGTTAAAAGTAAATAGGGTAATTAATGGTAAATATGATATTATTATCACCCTAACACATGTAATAATTCTATTGGTTAAGTTTAATTCAACCAAAAACAACCTTGGGAATAAAATATATCCATTTAGGTCCACTTGGATTAGATTAGGACATTTATTATTAATTTATTTAAAGAATGGTTAAAATAGTTAAAATCAAAGTTTAATAACTAAATAATTTTTAATATTGGGTTATACATAATATAAATTCGACTATAAATATTAATTAGAAAGCTAGAACTATTTCTTAAATAATAATATTTTATTTATAATTTTTATACATTAAATAATTTAATATATTGATGACACAATGATGATGCAGTAATTATCTTATTAATAAAATATTAACATAATTGATGTTATAAATACCCAAATAAATGTAATTTGAGAATTTTTATGAATTAAAATTATTTTATAGGTTAATAGAACATGTTAGTATTGATTTAATTAACGTTTTTCGAACTAATCCGGCTGTTATGATTTTCACAAAAATCAATTACCAAATTGTGTCAAAATTGACATAAAATAGTTTTTAAAACAAATATTATATTATTAGTTGTTATTTTATTATTAAAAATATATGGTTCGGAAAAATGACGTAGATAAGGTTATATATATTACTAATAAACAACTTAGGGTTCGTTTGGCTTGTTATTGTAGGTTTATTAACCATATAGTATAACAAACCAAGAAGACATGGTAAAAGTTAAATTATTTAGCATAGAGTTAAATCTAAATGATAAGGTTAATATAGTAATCTAAACTAGTATAAAATATATTGGATGAGAAGATTTTGACCCATACCCACCTTAGTATCAAAATAAATTAATTTGGAGCTATCAAAAACTGAATACGACTTTATAATAAAATAATACTTTATGTTTTTTTAAGGTGCCCCTCTCCTCCCTTATAAAAGGGCACCTCCTCCCTCTCCTCCTCACACCACATTAAGCCTTCAAGCTCGGACAAACCCTGAATATTTCTCTTCTCCACTTCCCTAGAAACATCCTATAGGTCCTGGTATTTTTCAAAGACCAGTCTTAGTGCCCTAAGCTGTGGTTTCAAAGAGGCGCGTCGATGAAGAGTTAATATCCATTACCAATTCATTCAAATTTATTTCTTCTTCTACTTATTCTTCTTTAGTTGTTTCATTATGAGGTAATAAAATCAGTATCCCTCATATAATGATATGTTATTATAAATATGAAACAACCCTATTTCACCTCTTATCCATCCTATGGTAAACAAAATCACCGCGTGTGCATACGTACGGAATACCGTCTCCACGACGTGGTGTAATATGGTTTCCACCACCACCTAACTTGGACGAGTATAATGGTGTAAATAAATAAAAATATATGATTATTGTAAAGTGGAATTGATTCTGACATATTATACATACACTTCAATACAATTCCACGATCATGGGAACGATATCATCGCTCGTGCGTACATACAGCCGACCGTCTCCAAGATGTGATGCGACTCGTTTTATATGATCTTCATTGAATAATGATTATATAAATGAATTGAATGAATGAATATGATATATATTACGCTAATACCATTCTGTAAATGATATATCTATATCCTATAAAGAGTAATAATAATTCATTCGACAAAACATGCATAAGAACATAAAGCAATAAACACCCGAATAATAAGAAGCAATGAAATATTACTACTAAGAAGATACAAATATGACCATATATGATATCTTAACAATGAATATGATTCTGTAATAAGTAAATTGGCATTATTTAAACCATATTACATGAGGTTCGGATTCATACGAATCATATCAGACCTAAGGTAAGGGAAAATCATGATATCTTATTTTTATCCGAGATTGTTTATACTTCAGAATTTACTGGGGAATATTTATCATTCATCCAGGTTTCCTCAATATGTAATATTATTTCCATCCACCTACAATTTTTTAAATCCAATTTTACTCATTGGTGAGTTTTTATTAAAAGATATGAAAAGAATATTTTGTCATTTTTAGTACGAGGTACTTTTTGACTTTTCCGACCAATGTACGAGAAAAATATTTTTTTAACATATACGGAATGAATGGATTCATAGAACATTATTTCCATGAATCATCCTTTAAAAGTTTTAATGTTTATTTTTAATCAAATACTTTTAGTTTAAAATTGTATGACATTTTAATAAAGGGAAAAAAATTTGAAGTAGAAAGGATATTTTGTCAAGAATGGATTTCAAGCATTTTATCAATTTTTGTTCCATCTAAGATAATATAGGGTTCTGTTTCTATTCTTATTTTTACATTGATTTGATTATGTTATGATGGAATTATTTTTATGATGTCCTTTTATCTTATGATGGCATGATGTTTAATAATCCCCTTTTTATTACATAAGTTATACTATGATGTATGATTTATGATCTTGTGGCACACATAAGAATGGTATCATTATGAGATGGGTGGGACCTATATCCCCCTCCAATGCATCAATTAAAGATTTATATCTCATGAGATAGACATGGCTGGAATGGAAGGTTAAACCGGTTCAGTGAAATAGGACTGATATGAGGAGTGAACTCGGTTCAGAAATGGACCTTGTCCACTAAGATAGTATTGGCAATGAGTTTTGACTACTGAGAAATGATTTTCTATGATTTTGTGTGTATTCCACAAAGCATCATGTTTTAAGTTATGATTATTGGGATTACATTTCACTTCTATGATTTATCCCATGTATTGATCTCTTTTACAGGATATGTTTTTAAAAATTTTATGTTCTTATGAATATGATATGTTTGATATTACTTTTGCTTACCCTTACTGAGCATTTGAGCTCAACCTTTTGCATGTTTTCTTTTCCCAAGGTCAGGAAGAAGGATATTAAGTAGGATATGCCAAAAAGGGACTCTAGATATGATGAAATAAATGGGAGACAACGTAGATGATTTATGAACAAGTTGTTTATGTTTCCCAGTTTCTAAAGACACTATACCTATATGGTCCTTTCATGGTATCTTTTATATGTTGTAATAAGTATGCTTCAATTTTGAATTGATAACCATGTATGTAAAGTATGGGTCGTTATAGTTGGTATCAGAGAGAGGTTAGTCAACCTTTGGAAACTAGGATGTGAAAGCCTTAGTAAGAACCCTAAGGATAATTCTAAGCATAGAACACAAACTTAGTGTTTTAAAAATGGCCATGAAAAACCGTTGATAAGACCTTAAGTGTGAAATTTTATTCTTGATCATGTGATTTTCCTATTATTATTAGTGTTTCTCACACTATGCTTCTTGGTATTAGTCAATGGATGGAACCTGAAGGAACCCTATTAATGCTGAATCCGACGGGCAATGCAATGATTGTCCCCCAGAGAAACCAAATATTATGGGAGCTGGAATACAAAATCTTTTATCCATGCTCACACAACTTTCTCAAGCTATGTACCATGCATGACTTCCAAATGAGCAAATGAAGGAGAAAAATTCTGTTGAATCCTTCACGAGGCAGTGTCCACTTTCATTTAGCGGGTCTTCTAATCCATTAGTAGCTTAACTATGGATTAGTACCACCGAAAAGATATTTTTAGTTCTACAATGTTCTGAACTTGATAAAGTCATCTTCTCAGTGTATTTTTTGGAAGCTGATGCTGATCAATGGTGGAATCTTATAAAAAATATGAGGAAAAAAGATGAAATTGAGTCCATGGAATGGGACGAGTTCAAGAACTTATTTTTCAATAAGTCCATTCATTGTATTCTTCAAACAAAGATGGAGAATCAGTTTCATGAACTGATGAAAAAGGATGATGAATCGGTTGGTACCTACAAAGCTAATTTTAAATGTCTTGAAAGGTACGCTTCCGGAATTATTATCCAACTTAAGAGTAAAATCGATCGATTCTTTAGTGTCATAAAACCAAGTCTTCGAAGGGTGATAGACATAAGAGACATCAATAGCTACGAGGAAATTGTTCAATGTTCTCTCAAGGTTGAGATGGAGATTTGAGTAACCCATCAGTCATATGTGTTTGATAAGAAGAGGAAAATGGAATTCAATGGAAAATCTAAAGACCACACTGAAAAGAAGATGAGTTTTCCCTTATGCTCAAAGTGTGGAAAGATACATGGAGGGAGTTGTCTTAAAGGGAAAAGTAAATGTTTCAAATGTGGAAAGGAAGGTCATCGGGCATTTGAATGCCGCAATTATGGGGAGAATATGTCTAGTGATGCGAACAAAAAAAGGGATTCACAGAATGCACCGACTACACTTCAATGTTTCAAGTGCAAGGAGATGGTGCATTATGCCAATCAATGCCCAAATCCAAGGGTTGATGATGATGATCGACGTCAAAAAACTCTTAAGGCCAAAGATAAAGGAAAGTCACATGCAATTACTATCGGCGATGTGGAGTACGACAATGAAGTGGTGAGTGGTACACTAACCATAAACTATAAAGTAGCACATGTTTTATTTGATTCTGGATCCACCCAGTCTTTTATTTCTGAATAATTTTCTAAGGGTATCGCCGTATTACCTCAGCAGTTAGATATTGAGTTAGCTGTGACAACCCCTAATTGCACAAAAGTCACATCAAAAGTTTACTATTCTTCTTCGATTGAAGTTTTTGGGAAAGTGCTTCCTGAAAATCTTGTGATCCTTCCTATAGTGTAATTTGATGAGATTCTTGGCGTGGATTGGCTTTCTTTATATGGTGCTCATATCAATTTCCGAAGAAGGGAAGTCACATTTCATATTCCAGATCAATCTATGATCATCTATCGATGCAAGGATGAACATGACCTTACAGTGGAAATTTCTTCAATCTTATGGGTCTTGATTCCACTAAATGATGGTTATTTATCACAAATTGTTGGTGAGAAACTCAGGATTAAGAATATTCCGATTGTACATGAGTTTGACGATGCCTTTCCGAAGGAATTGACGGGTCTTCCACCAAATCGTGAAGTTGAGTTTTCAATAGAACTCGTACCGGGTGCTTTTCCTATTTCAAATAGACCTTATAGAATGGCCCCAATTGAGTTGTAGGAATTGAAGAAGAATCTCGAAGACAATATTGATAAAGGATTCATATGCCCTAGTGCATCACCTTGGGGAGCACCTATTCTTTTTGTTAAGAATAAAGATGGATCAATGAGACTCCGCATTGATTATTGAGAACTTAACAAGATCACTATAGAGAGAAAATATCCTCTCCCGTTCACTGATAACTTATTTGACCAATTATGGGGAGCTCAATACTTTTCCAAGATTGATCTTCATTCAGGGTATCATCAATTAAGGGTCAAAAGGGAGGATATACCAAAGACGACTTTCCGTACAAGGTATGGACACTGTGAATTTATAGTGATGCCTTTTGGTCTTACTAATTCCCCTACTATCTTCGTGGATCTAATGAGTAGAGTCTTTAGAGACTATATTGATCTGTTTGTGGTAGTCTTTATAGACGATATTCCTGTCTATTCAAAGAGCATGGAAGAACATGAAGATCACTTGAGAATTTTATTAAAGACCCTATGAAAGGAGAAACATTATGCCAAATTTACAAAGTGTGAATTTTGGCTTCAAAAAGTTTCATTTTTGGGTCACATAATCTCAAAAGAGGGGATATCTGTGGATCTAGAAAAAACATAGGTTATCGAAAGATGGTCGATACCAACAACAGTAACTGAGATCCGAAGTTTTCTTGGTTTGGATGGATATTACCGACATTTTGTGAATGATTTTTCAAGGTTATCTAACCCACACAACATGTTGACTCGGATAAAAGTTAAGTTTGTTTGGACGGAGGAATGTGAAGAGAATTTCAAGGAGTTGAGAATATGGTTATCCAGTGCACCTATTCTCACACTACCTTGTAGTGGAGAAAGGTTTGTGATATATATTAATGCATCCAATAAGGGACTAGGGTGTGTTCTCATGAAAAATGATATGGTGATAGCGTATGCCTCACGACAGTTGAAAATCCATGATCAAAATTACCCAACTCATGATTTGGAGTTAGCTGCGGTATGCATTAAAGATTTGGAGGCATTATCTTTATGGTGAAAGGTGTGATATTTATACTGATCATAAAAGTTTAAAGTATATTTTTACACAAAATGAGCTGAATATGCACCAAAGAAGATGGTTGGAGCTGATTAAGGATTACGACTCCTCAATTCATTACCACCCTGGGAAAGAAAACAAGGTGGCAGCCGCATTATGTTGACAATACCATGCTAGCTTATCCATGACGAGGATCACAAAAGATCCAATATTTATGGATTTACAAAGGATGGATCTTGGAATTTTAATTGAAGGGGAAAAATATTATCCTTCTCAAATGAATGTTCAACCATCTATACATGTGAAGATTAAAGAGGCACAGAAAGAAGTTGTGGAGTTACAAACGAAGATGAGAAATGTTCCTGAATTCAACCTTGATTATACTGGGATAATAATGTTCAGGAATCGGGCTTGTGTTCCTCCCATCCCAGAATTAAATAAATAGCTACTGGATGAGGCTCATAGTTCTTCATTCTCTATTCATCCTGGAAGCACGAAGATGTATAGGGACCTGAAAGGGTACTTTTGGTGGGATGGCATGAAAAGAGATGTTGCTGAATATGTCTCTCGATGCTTGGTTTGTCAGCAAGATAAAGCTGAGAGACAAATGTCTTAGGGAATGTTACAACCATTACCCATACCAGAATGGAAATGGGAAAACATCACAATGGACTTTGTCACCAGACATCCTAAAAAATACAAAGGCAATAATGCTATCTGGGTTATAGTAGATCATCTTAGGAAGTTGGCACACTTCATTTCTATTAGGGAAGATTTCTCTCTGGATTAGCTTTCCATGATATATGTAAAGGAAGTGGTAAGATTGCATGGAGTTCCACTTTACATTATATCTGATCGGGATCCAAGGTTTACCTTGAAATCCTGGCAAAGTCTTCAGCATTCTCTAGACACCGAGTTGAGTTTCAGCACTGCTTACCATCCTCAGACAGACGGTCAGTCTGAGAGGACAATTCAAACTCTAGAACATATGTTGAGAGCTTGATCTATGGATTTCAAAGGTGGTTGGGATCAACACCTATATTTGGTGGAATTTTCTTATAATAATAGCTTTCACTGTAGCATTCAGATGGATCCTTATGAAGCCCTCTATGGAATGAAATGAAGAACTCCAACTTTCTGGGATGAAGTTGGGGAAAGAAAGCAAGTAGAACCTAATCTTGTTGATGTGATGGCAGAAAAGGTCTGATCTATTCAACAACACATAAGAGCAGCTCAAAGTCGACAATAAATCTATGCCGACAACAGAAGAAAAGACCTAGAGTTTGAAGTGGGTGATAAAGTGTTCTTACGAATATCTCACTGGAAGAGTGTAATGAGATTTGGAAAGAAGGGAAAGTTGAGCCCTAGATATATCGGTCCTTTCGAAATGTTGGATCGTGTTGGGAAGGTAGCTTAACGATTGGAGATTCCACCGAATCTCTCTCAAGTTCACGATGTGTTCCACGTATCTCTCATGAGAAAGTACATACCTGATCCTTCACATGTACTCAGCTCAGAAGTTGTACCGCTGGAGTAAGATCTTTCTTATGAAGAACAGCTGATAGAGATTCTGGATCGTAGCAAAAAAGTTCTGCAAAACAAGACCACTCTCTTGGATAAAGTTTTATGGAGGAACTGCCAATTAGAAATGCTACATGGGAACTTGAGGATATGATGAGGGAGAGGTATCCTCATCTGTTTGTAATGAAGTGACGAATTTCGAGGGAGAAATTCATTTTAAGGGGGGTAGAATGTAACACCGTGAGATTTTATGAAATATTTTTTTTATGTTATACGCAACACCAAAGGAGTCTTTCAGAACACACAATACTAACATGACTTGCATTACATGAAATCAAGACTTTCCTCAATAGCTTTCATTGTACGCATTACCGAGTTTAACTAAACAACGATATGCTATTAAAATATTATTAAAACTAGCCATTATGAATAGTAATACACACTTTTTGAAATTTTATAAATTTTATCTTTCAAAATTGACTTCATTTTTGGAATCGTAATATCGAAATTATCATAGGGTGAAATTTTGATATTTTTCTGAAAACTTTCAATTTTTGATGAATAGTGAAAACACTATGATACTATTTAAAATCCGACTTTTTATTTAAATAATTATTTATTTTATTTAAATTTATTTTAGGTCAAAATTGATACATAATTCTTTTATAAGTTCAAAGTAATTCATTGGAGTTATTTTAAAATAATTTTAGATATATAAAAATTTTATTGAACTTTTCACCGTCTTTTACCCACCTCCTCGGAAAATTTGAAAATTCACATAAAACTTAATTTTACTACTTCTGTGTGTAAAATTTCGAAAATCCAAGAGACACGGTTAATATCAAGGACTAAAATGTTGTTCAATGAGATGAAAATATTTTTTGGTGAATAGTAACTTTTTACTTTTTTTTACCACGGTTAAAAGTAAATAGGGTAATTAAGGGTAAAAATAATAATATTATTAACCTAACACATGACCTAATTCTATTGGATAAGTGTAATTCGACCAAAAACAACCATATGAATAAAATATGACCATTTAGGTCTATTTGGATTAGATTATGACATTTATTATTAATTTATTTAAAGAAGGGTTAAAATATTTAAAATCAAAGTTTAATAACTTAATCATTTTTAATATTGGTTAATACATAATATAAATTCGACTATAAATATTCATTAGAATGATAAAAAGATTTCCTACATAATGGTATATTATCTATAAATCTTAGACATTAAATAATTTAATTTATTTATGACACAATGATGATGCAGTAATTATCTTATTAATGAAATATTAACATAATTGATGTTATAAATACCCAAATAAATGTAATTTGAGACTTTTTATGAATTACAATAATTTTATAGGTTAATAGGACATGTTAGTATTGATTTAATTAACCCTTTTATAACTGATAACTCTGTTATGATTTTCACAAAAATCAATTACCAAATAGTGTCAAAATTGACATAAAATAGTTTTTAAAACAAATATTACATTATTTGTTGTTATTTTATTCCTAAAAATCTATGGTTTGTCAAAATGACTTATATAAGGATATATATATATTAATAATAACCAACCTGGGGTTTTTTTGGCTTCTTATAGTAAGTTTATTAAACATATAGTGTAAGAAAACAAGAAGACATGGTAAAAGTTAAATTATTTAACATAGAGTTAAATCTAAATGATAAGGTTAAAATAGTAACCTAAACTTGTCTAAAATCTATTGGATGAGAGTATTTCGACCCATAACCACATTATCTTAGAAATAAATTAATTTGGAGCTATTAAAAACTAAATGTGACTTTATAATAAAATAATACTTTATGTTTTTTCTAAGGTGACCCTCTCCTCCCTTATAAAAGGGCTCCTACTCCCTCTCCTCCTCACACCACTTTGAGCCTGAATCTCGTCACACCCCTGCCGATTTCTCTTCTCCACACCCCTATAAGAATCCTATAGGTCTTGGTCTTCTTCAAAGACCAATCATAGTGCCCTAAGAGGAGGTTTCAAAGAGGCGTGTCGAAGAAGAGGTAATATCTGTTTCCAATTCTTTCATGTTTATTTCTTCTCACTAGTGGAAATATGACTTTTACCAACGATTTTGGCCAAACCGTTGGTATAGTTCATTATTTTGGACATATACCAATGGTTTCTCCAAAACCGTTGGTATAGGTCCCTTATATGGACCTATACCAACGGTTTTGGACGAACCGTTGGTATAGGGGGGGGACCTATAGGACCTATACCAACGGTTTTGGCCAAACCGTTGGTATAGGTCCATTATAGAGACCATATACCAACGGTTTGGCCAAACCCTTGGTATAGGTCCCCCCGATACCAATGGTTTGTCCAAAACCGTTGGTATAGGTCCTAAAATCCATGGACATATACCAACGGTTCGCAAAACTGTTGGTATAGGTCTATACCAACAGTTTTGAGAACCGTTGGTATAGGTCCTTCGATTTTTAATTGAATCTTCTTACCGAGAACATTATATAAATCAAAATTTAAAATTATTATAACAATACATATATATATATATTTATGAAATTATGTTCACAAAAGTCATGTTAGGTTAGTGGTTAAGTCATTCAATTATAAACTAGAGGTCCTGGGATCAAATCCCACCGAATGTTTTTTTTGAAATACATATACCAACGGTGTTGAGAACCGTTGGTATAGGTCTATAGCAACGTTTTTACCAAAACCATTGGTATATACCTATTGTCACGACTTACTTTCCAACGTTCCTCCAAACCGCTGGTATAACCTATACGAACAGTTTAAGGGCCTATACCAACGGTTCCAAACCATTGATATATGGTATTTTTCCAGTTGTGTCTTCTACTTATTCCTCTTTAGTTGTTTCATTATGACGTAATAATATCAGTATCACTCATATACCGATATATTATTATAAATATGAAACAACCCTATTTCACCTCTTATCCATCCTACGATAAACAAAATCACTGCGCGTGCTTACGTACAGAATACCGTCTGCACGCCGTGGTGTAATATGTTTTCCACCACCACCTTACATGGATGGGTATAATGGTGTAAATAAATAACTATATATGATTGTTGTAAAGTGGTATTGAATCTGAAATATTATACATAAACTTTAGTACAATTCCATAATCATGAGAACGATATCATCTCTCGTGCGTACGTACGACCTACCGTCTCCACGATGTGATGTGACTCGTTTTATAAGATCTTCATTGAATAATGATTATATAAATGAATTTAATGAATTAATATGATATATATTACACTAATACCATTCTGTAAGTGATATATCTATATCTTATAAAGAGTAATAAGAATTTATTTGACAAAACACGCATAATACCATAAAGCAATATACACCGGAATAACAAGTAGCAATGAAATATTACTACTAAGAAGATACAAATATGACCATATATGATATCATAACAATGAATATGATTCTATAATAAGTCAATTGAAATTATTTAAACCATATTACATGAGTTTCAGATCTATACGAAGCAAATCGGACCTAATGTAAGGGAAAATCTTGAAATCTCAATTTTATCCGAGATTATTTATACTTTAGAATTTACTGGGGAATATTTATCATCCATATCCATGTTCACTCAATATGTAATATTATTTCCATCCACCTACAATTGTTTAAATCCAATTTTACCCATTGGTGAGTTTTTAGTTAATGATATGAAATGAATCTTTTGTCATTTTTAGTATGTGGTACTTTTTGACTTTTCCGAACAAAGTACTAGAAGAATGTTTTTTAACTTATACGGCATGAATGGGTTCATAGAACATTATTTCCATGAAGCTTCCTTTACAAGTTTTCAATATTATTTTTAATCAACTTCATTTAGTTTAAAATTGTCTGACATTTTAATAAAGGAAAAATGTTTTTGAAGTAGAAAGGATATTTTCCTCAAGAATGGAGTTCAAGAATTTTATAAAAATTATTTACCATCTAAGATAATATAGGTTCTATTTCTATTCCTATTTTTACATTGATTTTATTATGTTAGGATGGAATTATTTTTATGATTTCCTTTTATCTTATGATGGCATGATGTTTAAGAATCCCATTTTTATTACATGGGTTATGCTATGATGTATGATTTATGATCTTGTGGCACACATAAGAATGGTATCATTATGAGATGGGTGGTACCTATATCTCCCTCCAATGAATTGGGTAAAAATTTATATTTCATGAGATAGACATGGCTGGAATGGCAGGTTAAACTGGTTCAGTGAAACTGGACTGAAACGAGGAGTGAACTCAGTTTAGAAATAGACCTTGTCTGCTAAGATAGTCTTGGAAATGAGTCTTGACTACGAAGAAATGATTTTCTATGATTATGTGTGTATTCCACAAAGCTTCATATTATTTGGTTATGATTATTGGGATTACATTTCACTTCTATGATTTGTCCCATGTTATGATCTCTTTTGCAGGATAAGATTTTCAAAATGTTATGTTCTTATGAATATGATATGTTTGATATTTATTTTTCTTAACCTTACTGAGCATTTGAGCTCACCCTTTTTTATGTCTTCTTTTCCACGGGACATGAAAAAGGGTATTAAGTAGGATATTCCAAAAAGGTACTCTATATATGATGAAATAAATGGGAGACAATGTAGATGATTTATGAACCAGTTGTTTATGTTTCCCAGTTTCTAAAGACACTATACTTATACGGTCCTTTCATGGTTTAGTTATATGTTGTAATAAGTATGCTTTAATTTTGATGTAATAACCACGTAGGTAATGTATGGGTCGTTATAATTAATATGTTAAAAAATACAAATCCCGAAATAAAATACCTATAATTCTCTCAAAAACAACCCCACATCTAATACAAAGCTCCCTACTATATTTACTAGCATCGTCTAGAATTTTACACTTGAAAATAGGAAAACATTATATATATATATGGGTGATCATATCATCTATAATTATTTGGATCACACTCAACAACTCTCACACAAATTGGAAGAATCATACTAATTCTCCAATAAACAATAAAATAATTAGTTAGAAACTATCAGGTCAATTACCACCCATCCTCACCCATACTCACTCACATAGTATCAAATTAATGTCTAATAAAACAAGATTAAGAGAATATGGAAAAAAAGGACCTCACAACCACTTCTCAAGTAATTTTATACTCTCATATCATAATGTCAAATGAGTGGAGATCAATCCACTCTATAGATAGATCTATTGTGGGCTGGGTTACGACCTTACCTTCCACCTCCCCATGTAGTGAATGATATCTTGTGTTGTGATCAATCAATATAAGAATCTCCACATCTACAACCACATCCAAATATCCATATCCAATATACACACTAATGACTATAATAGTTAGGTATCATGAACATTAAGGACCATAACCTCATGAACTCCTCCCACCATGCATAAACCCACTATACATTCCAATTATCCTTCATATAACCTTCACATCCATATCCATCAAAGTAGGGTATTATGAAATTGAACAAGATCAACCTCATTCTCCCCTCCGAAAATTATGGAACTCTTTATATATCAATTACATCATGTACTTTTCATGAATGGATATAGGGGAAGTGGGGGTAATCCATTCATCCACAATCATCAACCAAGATGTTGAGGTAAATAGAGAGAAGACAAATAATTTTGGTGTCGGTTGGGCTATCTGAATTAGGAGGATTTCATGATGAAGTCAAAATAAAATACATTATATATATATATATGTAACCACAAAATCCCTAATTAATGGGTTAACAGAAATATAATCCAATCACAAACCATGACAATTAATGCTCTACTAGAGTAGGACACATCCACCACTACCAAATATAACACCAAGAAACATCCCACTTTCCCACAAAAAAACCACTATATAAATTTTTAAAATTGGGAGTTAAATAGACCTCTAGATTTTTTCCAAACATTACTACTATAAACCATGTTATTCTTGTTAATCCATCCAATTCCATATTTAATAAAAAAACCATTATAAAAAATTTACCACATCAATTATAACTATTATCATTTACCAATTAATGAATAATTATTTCATTTATATCCATGATTCAATTAAATTTCATCCACACCCTTTTATCATTTGATCATTTCTAATTATATTCCACTAATACTATGAAATTATATATTAACTACATGAACTTGATTTTTAAATCATCTAATGATAATCTCTATATTCCATATTTTTAACTGTTTTATGGTAATTGCATCCTCACTACCTCACACACTCCAATAGATTTGTCACCATTTCCCAAAATATGAAAACCAATGTAGCCTGACTAATTTATATATACATCCAATATAGACCCATTACCCCACACATACCAAACAATAACACCTCACTATCTAACACATACAAACCAAAAAATATAAATCAGGCCTTATAAATAATAATGACAAACCCCCATAATTGCCAAAAAATATATCCAGGAAAAATTCCAATCAATGTCCCTGAAATTCCAACAAGAACTTAACAAACAATTATGGGTACAACCACCACTTGAAATACCTTTCTATTTCATGAAATATAATTTAAATACAAAATCCCATACAATATGTTCATCTACCATGCTTATGATATTATAATATTATAAAAAGAAATTACAAGAAGGAATTCATAAAATTATCTCACAAGGATCAATAATTTTTTTTAAAAAAATATTGTAGTGAACATGCTTAAATCACATGAAAAATATCATGAAAACAACTAAAAAAATAATTTCACCAATCCCCTTTAATTTTAAGTATGTAAATTTCATTATAATTATTAGGATATTCCATAATCCACAACCCAAGGAATTAAAGTAATTATAATCCAATAATTAAAACTGAAGAAGGGAGTGATCTAAAATCACCTAACAAAAATACATATTTCAGAATCCCCACTAGAAGTCTAAATAAGTAAAAGATGATCCCATGACCAAGATCACACCAGGGGACGCTTCAAATCATAGATAAAAACAAACCTATAAAAACTACAACCCAAATATCCCCCAAATACAAACCACTGCTATTTATATGTATAATAGTGTGAAGAACAAAGAGGAAACTTATAAGAAGAGAGAATAGAATCACTATGATAATCAATAATCAACCTCCAAAATACAAGGATCAACTCCAAAGAAGTTGGGTCAAAATTTCTCCTAAAATCACACAAGAGTTATCCCATGGTTTGGGATCAAAGGAAATATAATGGAGGTATAATGGGATTTCAAATTTATATAAAGGATATACAATAGAAAATAACAATAAATCACCATCACACACACTATGAATTATAGGTTTTCCTTTAAAACCAAATATTTATATAGATGAATATATTATAATGGTTTTATTCTAAATCTCCCTTCATAAATAATTATGAAAATATCTTTAGTTCATAGAAACCTAAGGTAGGGTTATTGTGAAACCCACACACCATGCAATAATGGTTCCTCGAATGGCAGAGAAAACGATATATATTATTGTGAAACTATAGAATACACTATACATGATGCTTTATTGAAATACATAATATTATAATCATGAATATTCATCCTAAGACTCCAGGATATAGGGACCACAAATACACCACAGGTGGTCACATCTAAAATGATTAATTATGCGAGAATCCATGGATTGACCTCATAATAAGACCATATCCAATTCTCTTAGGTGGAAACTAAGGATAACATTATAGTATACATGCTATTGGGAATGAAGAAACCAATAATAAACCTCATGAATTATTGGAATAAACATACATGACCATCTCCCTCTTGGGGAGGTATCTCCTTGCTCAACTACATCAAGGGAGAACCATTTACATAGGCCTACAAGAGTAGAATTACTAATAAATCTACTATATCAGAACAAATTGGATATAATTTGAATGATAAAATTACAATAGGGTATTATAGACAATAAGAAACTCCACATAAACAGGAATCAACACATGCTCAAGATTTAGGTGAAATATCCAAATCACATATTAAATCAAAGTTCCTATAACATTTATTCTCCAAAGACCCATATAAACACATCATTATTGAAGTCATGAATTTAATGTATAGTAGGAGTGGGTGAGACCACAAAATTAAGATTAATACCATGATATAGGGTATACCCTCTCTACTGAGAGTATTCATAGACCTTTTTCAATAATAAATGTGGGAAATCAACCCTACTCTACTACATTAGGACCACATGATTCGATGTAGATAAATTGTAGTGGGCTGATCATTCTACCTTTTATTTAATTAGAGTGATACCACTCCAAAAGGATCTTATTGAGCATAAGAAACACCAAATAAACTACACTTGGGGTAAAAAATACCAACCCCATATTTCTCTAGCCTAATAGTCATTAAAATCAATGATATTATATAGGAACAACTAAGAATATTACATAGAAACTACTCCACATATCAATTGTCACATACTTGAGTGAACAAGGGATATGGAAGTCATCACTTGTTGGTATTATGGATTGTCCAAAATGATAATATGAAAAGAGAGATAATTAGAAACATAACATCTTATAATCTATACTATGTACATCATCTATGACATAGGGTTTAATAGGTAGGAGGTAATCTACATGGGTTCAATATCTATCCTTATGTCTCTTCGGGATGCGCTCTTATCTATTGGGAGCTTCCAAAAACTAACTCAAACTCCAAAATTCATTATATCGACTTAAAATAAAAATAATCCTATATTTACTAGTAAATAATATCATATTTATATACATACTACACTATAAAAATATATGTTAACAAAACATAATATAGGATATTTACTTTCACCAAATATAAACCTAATGAAGAAATCATGAAAATACACAACAAAGGATGTCGAATCCACTTGGGAACACCTTAGTGTGCCATGTGGAACATTAAGGTAGGAGATGGAATTCACAAAAATTTCAATGCCACACCCATTTGAGCATGACTCATATTCATAGGTTGGGTGTGATAGACTTGAAACAGTTTAGTTATCCTTGCCAATTTGTTTTTTCCCACACATGCTTTGATCATGCACCTCTGGCCCCCGTGTTTGGCTAGATCTATAGTGAGCCGGTCTTTTCATACAAAGATAGTACATCTTCGAGATGAATATCCTTTTCATTACATAAACACATTCCTAAAGACCATAATGGGGTTTTTATTTGGAGACTAGGTAAACAATCTTATTATATATAAAAATATCTTCAAAATCTTACAAAAATATCATTCCCTTTTATACTCTTCCTAAACATAATCTACAAATAAGATTTATTCATAACATGGAGAAATAAAACATTAAAAAGGGTGATCTAAAATGATCATTAAATATAGGAAACCAAAAATATGTATACTTAATTTGAGAATATCATATGGAAGAAATACCCTTTATATCAATGAACAAAACCTTGATTCAAGAAAAAAATATTGGTTGTTCATAAGACCTGTATCATATCAAAATCAATTAACATGATCCATGAGAGAATAACATTGACACAATACATGGAATTTTAGAATACACATGTGAATATAAAATAAATTCAATAGAATTATAGGCTCATTACAAAGGACATTATGGTAGAATGAGTTCACTCTCTAAACCATCCCATTAGTCAATTTTCACTCCCAAGACCATCATAACAGATTAATTCCCTTTATGAATGAGGTTCACTCCCCATTCCAGTCCATGATATATCATGATATATTAATATTACTCAATGCATATGGGGTATATTAGGCCACACCTCTCACATAATTAAAATCATGTATATATGGGCAACAAGATTATAAAACATTCATCATATCATAACCCATGAAATGAAATGGGTTTCAAAAACATTTCGTCATATCATTACCTATGGGAATTATATAGGTTTAATAACCATTTTATCATAGAATATCCCACAAAAATAAGTGGGTTTCATAATAATTTCCTCATGGTATAACCTGTGGAATAGAAATAGGTTTCATAAACTTTATACCATCATAAAACTAAACTTTTCAAAGAAAGAATAAAAATGGTATCCTAGGATCATATCTCCATTAAGGAATAGGTAACATCAAAGGATGTAATATTATATGAAAAATGATTATGAAAATACCATTGGATAATTTCTTAAGCAAAATAAATTTTGATTAAAATAACCTATTAAAACTATAAATTCATTAAAAAAATCGTAAATACATTCTATTGGAAATAAAAAATTAAACTTATAAATTAAGATTTTAAAATTATTTAAAACATTACTTAAGGAATATATTTTCCTTATTTAGTTATTCTTAAAACATAAAAAATTCTAAATATAGTTTCCATTAAAACTAACCTTGAAATCTTATAAAGAAAACATTAAAAATGATTTAAAACATTTCTCAAGTGAAAAACCCTTTCCACAATGAATTTTTTTTTTAAAATAAAATAAAATATTTTTAAAAAATTATTTGAATATAAAATTTAAAACTTATATATTAAAATTCAATGAATATAATGATCATTAATATAGAAATATAATTAATGTTGTTCTTGTTGAGACTAATATTGTTTCCATATTTTTGGTAAAATTTAATTGGGGATGATTTGGAAAATAGAAAGAAGAATAATTTTGAAAAAATAAAAAAATTTAAGAATGAATTTAATTACTCATTTTGATTACCTTGAAATCATTATTCAGTTTATTTTAGAAAACATAGTTTTGGAAGAAAAAGAGTTTTCTAATAAATATAGGAATAAATATGATTTTTCGTAAAAACACTCTTCTAAACACATGAGTATGTAAAGAGAGTAAAATAAAGGAAAATCATGTATTATCTTGAAATAAAAACATTATATGATAATATATGTGTCTATTTAGTGATATATCATTTTATTTCAACATTGGAAGCATAATAATGAGGAATCCCAATAGACAATGAGATTGTAACATAAAACCTATAACACTTTGGTAACATTAAATCATAAGCCCCTTGAAAGAGTAACATAAAATAAATGTATAATTTTATAAGAATAAATAAATTTATTATATTATATGTCAAATTAGTACTATATACTCCTAATTAAATAATAAATGTTCATAACATAGCAAATTTCTAAAATAAGGAAATTTGAGACAAAAATCATTTAATACATTGGTAACTTTTTAAATGTAAAACTCATAAAAGAGAGAAAATAAAATGGAATTGTAAATAAAAATAATTTTCTATATAATAATAAATTAATTTTAATTATATACACAACATAAAATAAATAAGTGGTGAATATGACATGTGTCTTATAGATGTAAAAGGAGAGGCATAAATCACTTACTATAACTTGACATTCTATGAACACATTAAAACAGCGTATTTAATAAATATATTTTTATTATAAATCCGTCAATTAACCATTAATATATATATGACACCATATAGGATTTACTTATGACCTTTTATTACCAGTTTAATAAAAATTCCATGTTAAAATCAAGTTTTTAGTGTTAAGTGCTTTGTTTTATGTGTATGTTTTGAATTTTTATTTTTCATAGTATCACATTGATCATGGTAACAAAATCATAAGAAATTTAAACCTGATATAAATATCATATATATTCATTAAACATTTATTTATTGAGATCCATATGATTTAGAGAAAGAAAATGAGATATATTGTTAATTGAGACTATATATTGTACGTACAAATGAACACATTTACCATATTTTCGATAGATGGATATAAGTAAAGGAAAATTACATATTAACAATTAATAATAATTTTTATTCCATATATATCATATATGTTCATTAATCCCTTAAATTTTAACTTCATTGTAAATCACAAATGATTCACATCACTGCGTGAGGTCGTAGTCTGTTGAAGACACTAGCAACATTATTGTATTCACAGAAAATGGAATGTATGAATGTGTATATGATATAATATTTTAACAATAAAAATAATATAATTATTAACATATATATAAAATAACTATATCATTATATGCAGCCCTGATACGGTGTTATTGAAAATGAATAACATCGGTTCATGAGGAGGTATTCCGCCCAATACATGAATAATGATTTCGTAACCCATTTGGTGGAAGAGGATAATGATATAGGTTTAACCATTAAAATAATGACATCTCAGTATATGTATGGAACTTAAGATATTATATCAACTTGGGATAATAATATTTTAATGACATGGAACAAGAACTAAACTAAAATGATTGATTTGGGGCATTACATTTTCTTTAGATAACTTCATTTGGTTTTCACCAAAAGGTTTATTAAGTATTGAAACGAAAATGAGGATCATAGGAAGCTAGGATTGAATTAAGGAAGTTATTTTAGAAGGTTTTTTTCAAACCAAAATATTTATGAATTTTGAAGAGGATAGGAGATGGTGGGTTCTTTTATAAGTGGGGTGAGTGACATACTTATAATTTTTGAAAAGAAAAATGTGTACCCACTTTTTTCACTTGAAAAAAGGATCCAAAATGGTATATTATCAGAAATATAATTTATATGGTATAAATATGGTCATATAATTATTTTTTTCATTTTTAAACCAAATCTCTATAGTTTAACCCATGGTAAACCCATTTTTACTTTAACAATGCTAAATTATTTTTACTATTTTACAGTTCAGGATAGTCCCAAGTTAATTTTAACATACAAGATAATATAGCTTATGATAATTCAAAATATGGAATCATTATTTTTTAAATTCCATTTTCATATGTGGAAAACATTAATTTAAAATTAATCATATTGACACGACGATAAAGAGTGTTTTCAATTAGAATATATTCAAAAGATTAAAATATTTTTAAAATATAAATTAAATATGAATAGATTCCAATGAAATAAATTGTATTAATAGATATATTATTGAACCAATTATAATATTGATACCATATTAATATAAAATTTTCATTTTTAAAATCATTAAATGAAATGAAAATTCTAAATAAAATCGTGAATATGTCATTATTGATAAAAAAAATTGAGCTTATTAGAAATGTAAAAATATTAAACATAAGATAATTTTAACCTTACTATCTCAAAAAATAACATTATTTATTCAAATAATTTTTTTAAATTTTTAAAAATGAGTTATAAAGTAAGTTCTAAAAAGTAGGATTTTTTTTAGAAAAATATAGTTTTATAGTGTAAAACTAGATTTAATCTTCTTATCTAGAGAAAAATAAGACAAATCTTAATAATTTTATTGAATATATCATATATAAATATCTATAAAATAATACACAAAAAGTGACCTTTTTAGTTTATTTAGGTCAATATGTTTTTTTTCTTAAAAATAATTTCTGTCAGAAAAACATTTCTTTTATTTTCGAATAGTTTTTTACTTTCAATTCCTAATTAATTGCCTAGAAAAATAATTAATTTTATACATATGTTTAAACTATATATTTTTATAATTTACTTTTTCATATTCAAACCGTCCATTCCAATTACTAACTTATAACTATTAAAGTAAATAATAATATTTTAATAATATTTCATACTTCATTTAAACATAATATTTTTTGGTATAAAAAATATTGAAAACATAAAATTCATTTGAAAAAAATTAAAAATATTCTGGTGATACATTCTACCCCCTAAAACAAATTCCTCACAATATGTACTTATGCTCGGTAAGAAAGGGTTCAACATTTGAAAATCCCATTACGGGAATCCCACATCATAAAAATGGTTAATCAAAATTTCTAATGGAAATAGATAAAGAGATGTGAGCAGTTCATATAGAACAACACACACTCAAATTCCAAATATAAGAACATAGGTGGTATGTTAAAACATGTACATAAAATCGAAAACTAACACCTAAATACAGAGGTATAGTGATTGAGGAAATTGTTAGGATGTAGTTGATGACAACGATACCATAAACCAAAGAGGTGTAAAAGAGGCCATTTATATCCAAAAATGATGATAATATGAAGAACATTATATCATGTTAATTTTTCTCATGTTGGGGAATTTTTATGAGAATATATAATTACATTACTTAATTCTATTTCATAAGTACAATCTTTTACTTTGGTGGGGACTTGATTACTTTTCACTTCATTTATTACACTATGTGAAAAAAATTTCATGTCCGGAGCACTAAAAAGGATCTATAAAATAATGACTCTTAATTCCATATATCTATATTTATTATCAAAAAAGAAAAGGAAATGTTATGAATAACTCTCCATATAGTGAAATAATACAATAATCTCTAAAATATCATCCAAAATTCAACATAATCCATTCCATAAATGGTTATACTTATAAAAATTGAAAATTGAAAATTTATAAATGAGGATAATAAAATTATTAACATTAATCCCCAAAATATCAATAAGTATCTCTTGATTGTCACAGACCAAATATGTGAACACCATAGTCATGTATTTAAATCATGGTATTGTAATGAATTAACATAAATCATACCTTAAAACATACATACTTCCTCATTCCTTGAATAAAACCATTGATTATTGAATATATTACATAAATCCACTAATGATGTAAATCCAATAAATGGAAGTAGAAAAAAAATTCCATAAATAATCAATCAATTACAATGTTATCAGTTCAATCCAATTGACATTATTCATATCCAGAGTCTCTTTTTTCCTACATCATTATATCAACATCCTAAGCATTAAAAGGGCTATCATTCATTAATAATGCGTTTTCAAATATATATCAACTCTTTAATAAATAAATTATCTAGGCTATCACTACTAATCAACATATTCTAAACAGTAATTAATGAAAAAATTATACAGAACAACTCTCATATCATTCATGATTCATATAACATAATTCTTAAATTTGAATATATTGAAACATCAATCATCACATTTTATTCTTAATCCATTAACTAGGCTTCATCATCTTATTCCTTAATACATATTTCCTATAATATGAAATATGAATCATGTCTTAACCATCATATACATCAATTTAATCATAATTCTTATTTTTAACATAAATATACCATTAAAATTTACCATAAATTCCATATTTCAATTAAAGTCACATCAATTGCAGTAGATTAACCATTACCCTTTCCAAAATTATGAGTATCTTCATGATATTTCCCCTTGAAAAATTTATTTTAACAATTCCCATACGTTACAAATTAAAATATTTCAACCATCGATGATATCCTAAGAGAACCATTATTCGTATCCATTATGTTGACCAAACATTTCATTTTTCCTCTATAATTAATTTATTTGTATCCTTATTCTCCAAACTCGAAAAAATATTTCTTCTCCACTATTAAATTCACTGGGATTATTCTTCCAACATTATTGAAATATAGGAAACTAAATAATCTTTCATCTATGGTCTTTATTACATGAAATATCAATAAACTCTATCCTACTATTGTTTGGTGAGTCTAAGAGTTCGTTAAGGTGAAATGTTTTAATCCTATATCAAGATAACTAATTATGTATAATCACAATATCATGCACCATATTAATCATCCCATTTATATTATCATCAACACATTTTCTATCACAATCAACATTATTCTAGTTATATCTCATTCTCACCATTGACTAAAACCCTAAAATCATATTATAAGAGACAATAATCATATTTTGGAAGCACATAATCATGAAAAATAACTTATTTTATGTATAAATAATATTATATTATTTTAAATCTATTACACCTTATGTTTATCAATTCTCATCCATAGTCATCATCTATTTGAATCCTTCAGGATGGTTTATAAAGATATTGTGAATTTTTATATCAAATCCTATATGAGTGTCTATAGAAGCTGTACAGTGAGGCCTGTTTCCAAGCACTAGGTGATGATTGAGATCAGATCAATGTGACCTTTTTAGAGTTATTAACCATATGAATCTCTATTCTCGACTCACTTTCACATGTATAATATATACAAAGATGTATGTATTTGGGAAACCATTATCGCAATCATTCACCAATATTCTAGGAAATCTTCATATACATTAACTCATCGTTAGAATTATCCTAAAAGACATCCATATAAATAGAATTAAAAATATCTCTATGGATGTCATTAATTTTGTTTATCTAATTCTAGTTTCAAAAGGCTACCAAAACCATTCCTTTGATAACAACTATAACGACACAAACTACTCATAAAATGATATTACATCTTATAAATGAATAAAAATTACATTAAATAATTACACACATGAGGATTATAAGTTTTTAGTTCCATTAGATACTACATACATGATATTATTATTTAGTGAATTATCTTCAGTATCTTCAATAATGATATTCCCCTTTTTTACCCTTTATAAACAGACCCTACATAAAAATTGTTTCATAACCTTGTGAAAGAAAACATAAGAAAGGGTTAACTCAAATTCTCAATAAGGGTATAAAATTTATATTAGGTAAGAATATCATGATCATAAGGGTATGATAACATGGTAATAACATATTAAAACCATACCCAACTTATCAAAGATCAAAATATTATGTCATGACATAAATATTTATATTTCATAAGACATGATCCTAATGATATCAAATAGCATGAGCCTAGAGTGCATAACATTGACATAATACATGGAATAATGGTATAAATATAAGCATGTAAAATAATTTCCATAATAGGCATGGATCACTACCAAGTCTATCATAGTGGAATGGGTTTACTCCCCAATCCACCGTAGTACTCAAGGTTCACTTACAAGACCATAATAGAAAGAAAATTCCCTTATGGAATGGGGTTCAGTCCCCATTACAGTCTTGTATATCTCATGAGATATAAATATTTTCCCAATTAATTGGAAAGACATATAGGTATCACCCATCACATAATGAAAATTATATGTATGTGTGCAGAAAGATCAGAAAACATTCATCATATCATAACCCCTGAAAAAATAGGTTTTATAATAATTTAATCATATTAGAACCTATATAAAAGTGGTATATTTCATAATAATTTAATTATTTCATCATATCCTAACATGTGAAAATAAACGGTTTCATAATCATTTTCTCATGGCATAACCCTTAGATGAGAAATAGTGTTTCTAAACAACATTCTATAAAAAATAGACCATTTTGAGAAATAATAAGAATGGAATCCTTGGATCATATCCCATGTAAGGAAAATCTAACATCAATGGATTTCATCAATGGCGTAAAATGATAAAGAAAAGACACAAGGGACATTTCATGATAAAAATAATATTTCTCTGAATGTCAATTTTTTAACCTAAAAAATCATCAATCAATTTGGAAGTCCCATTCTTTGAAAATAAACATTGAGTATTATAAAAAAAATTATTTAAAATCTTTCTTGAGGCAAACAAACAATTTTTTGGAATTTTTTAAAACATAAAAAACCCCTAAATCTTTTTATTTGAAGATAAACATGAAACCTTATCAAGAAATATTTATAAATCATTTAAACCATTTCATGACGAAAATAAGTCTTCCTCTTTGAAAAAAACAATTTAAAAAATAAAGAAATTTCAATATATTTTTTTTAAAATAATCTTTAAAATTTTAAAAGGAATATAAAAATTAAATAATGGTCATGATGGTAGAAATTCTATTTTGTCTGTGAACTTTTTAAAAAAAAGTTTCCTTTCATAGTTTCAATAAAATCTTATGAAGATTTGTTTCGGAAAAGTTACTAACATTTCTTTAAAAATATTTTGTCAAAAAATTAAACAAGGGAAAAAATATCATATATAAATAATTTATATAATTTTAAAAAAATTAACTTTTTTAGAAACATGGTTTTGGACGAAAATGGTTTTTAACCGATGAGAGAAATAATAACAATTTTTCTTATATACATTATTCTGAAATATAGGGTATATAAAGAGGGGAAAACGAAGGGATAAGATTTCTTATACAAAAATAATAATTTTAAAATAAAAATTAATGTGTTTCCTGAGTGACAGATCATATTATTTCATCCTTGAAATCATAATCTTGTGCAATCTAAATAAATATTGAGATTATAACATAATACCCTTACGACATTGGAAACATGAAATCATAATCTCAATGAATGAGTAAATATAAATAAAACATTGAATATCATGTGAAAAATTAAAATCATGATATTACATGTGAAATTGGTTTTATATACACATCAAAAAATAAGACATGTGAATAACATCACATATTTGTCAAATATTGAAAATTGAGGTAAAAATATCTTACAATTTAGAAAATTATGAACAGTAAACCCCATGAAAGTGATATCCTAAATGGATATGTACATCGTAATAATTTTAATTATAATCATCATAAAATAAATTAACGGGATGAATATACAACACATAACATAAATAATTGGTGTATATGGTTTGTGTCTCACATAAGTAAAAGGCGAGTCATAAATCCCTTTTTAAAAGTTTTGGCTTCATTTGTACTTGTTTGAGCCTTATATTTAATATATTTATGTTTATTATAAATATATTAAATAAACATATAATATATATCAACATATATTAATAACTTATGGACTTTTATTACCCGTTTATTTACAATTCAATTTTGATGTCACGTTTCAGACAATAACTTCATTGTTTTTCATGTTTGTTTTGATTTTTTATTTTTGGTCCTATTACATTTATCATGGTTAAAAAATATAAATAATGTTAAAATTGATATAAATATAATATATATTGAATAAGAATATAATTATAGTGATCCAAAAAAATTCGGTATAGAAAATGAAATACATCGTTCCTGGAGATGGTAGGTTGTACATATGCATGAACGCTATTTCCATTATTATCAACTAATTTAACAAAATAAAGTTACATAATATATTAAAATTATAGAGACACTTATATTATATATATATATATATAATTATATATCACATTTTTTACTTAAAATTGACCTTATTACCTTTTATGTAATGCATAAATGAATCACATCTCTTCACAATGCAATTGTCCGCCAAACACACAAGCGATGTTATCGTATTCCTACAGAATGGAATGTATGAAGGTATATGTGGTATAATAATTATATTTTTATAATAATAACATAATTATAATATATAAATAAAAAATACATATCTATATCCATCAGTGACAGGTGGTGATGGAAAAAAATAACATCGGTTCATAAGGTGATAATTCATCATACACATGAATGTTGATTTCAAAACCGTTTTGATAGAAGAGGAGGAAAATTTTGGTCATTAAACTAAATTAATAAAATAAAATTATATGGATGATCCTAAGGCCATTATAACATAATGTGTTAATGTCACGAACCGGATCTGGTCACCACCATTAAAGGCACCAAAGCTGGCCCATGGCAAGGCCCGAAGGGTGTTCCCTATCCCCACAGGTTGGCACAAGTGCCCGGGTGTCAAAAAAATCTGGATTGGGAACGATTTACTCGAGTATGAAAGCATAAAACATAAAAAAACAATCAATAATTAGAATCTTAAACTTTCATGATAAAAAATTATTAACAAAACCATATCTGAATACATATGTTTAAAGACACTACAAGTTGTCCAAAAACAAATAATGGCAACATAAATACATCCCCATGGACTCTACATGACAAGGGGGTCATCACCCGCAAGCCTTCTCCGCAACTCCTCCCCAACGATGGGGACGAACACCCTGAACCGCCATCACCCTTAGCCTTACCTTTACCTAAGTCAAGCATAAGAAGGTCTACTTACACCAAAGGTGTGTAAGTAGGGTGTGAGCCTACGCCCAATAGGATATCACCAGATGATTCCAAAGTGCAGGCAATATAATGTGAACAAAATAAGCAATTTTAATACACAAGGTGAAACAGTGTTAACATTCGAAGAAATGAAACTTTAAAATGAAAAAAAAATTCAATCCGAGAATTTTAGAATGTTAACACATTAAATAGAAATGTGATCTACTGTAAAGTACTGCCAAAAATACCCCAAAACAAGGGTAAATTCCACAAATCTAATGATCAACAAAATTGTGAACACCCCTAAGCACTATTTTGTCTCGGGCCCTATGTACCTCGTACCTCGGTGTAATGTAACCATAGAAAAATCTGTTCTTATGCACGATCCACTAGTAGGGAACATACCCATAACCTAGTGGTCCCCGATCATCATCCACATAGTTTAGTTAGAGTTGTCGTTATCCAAATGCTAAGTGAAACAGGGACAAAACCCATCTGATCCACTAATCGTACTAGTACAAATCCGCCCCACCTAGGTACCCAGGCTTCCCCTTTTGTGCTCAGAAAATTTCACCACACAACACACATCCTTTTGCATATAAAATATCACTACTGGTCACAAACAAATAGTATAGTAGCTACACACATTTTATACCATTTAAAACACACAATAAAGTAATTTGATTTTCAATAAAACAACCCCTCAAAACATCACATTGTTTTGCACCAAAAGTTCTTAAAAATATCCACATTGCACACTTTGTGAACAATTTTTAAGTCATTAAAATAAAATTTCAGTTCAATGCCCTTTAATGAAACCAACAATTCAGCTATGGGGCAGCCTAATGTGAACCAAGAAGTTATATCTTTTAAAAACTACCATTTTCAGACAAACATGGAACTTAAAGACCATTTGCTTCCCAAAAACCATTTAAACAAACTTTCACAACTCCAAAACAAGAATAAACATTAAAAAAATTATTTTCGATCCTAATAAAGTTCAATAAAATTAGCTAAGTAATTATAGGTCAGCCCAAAATGAACCAATAAAAGATATGAATGAAAAACCCCTAAATTTCACCAAAAATTGGAACTTAAAATTCATTTTCATTATAAATGCAACTAAAACCAATTTTTATAGAAATATTCAAGTGAAATAAACATTATGGTACCATGAACACAGAAATATAATTCAAAAAAATTTCACACACAATGGAATCACCTACCAAGGTAACAAAAACCCTTGAATCTCCGCGTGAAAATCAAATCGCACCCCTACCGCACCAAGAGAGACCTAGATCAAATCTAAAACAACAATAATTAGCCATGAAAGCCCAAAGATAAACCCTAGGTTCGAAAACCTAGATTCTGGACATTAGGAAATTAATGATAAGAAAATAAACCCTAATAACAATGAATGAATCCCTAAGTAGTTTGAAAGAGGAAAAAAAGGACTCATTTACTTGAAGTATCTTGAAGTAATCATCCAAAACACCAGTAGATGAAATTTAAAAAATCTAACATTCGGGTTTTGTTCGAAAAATATTCATTAGGTAATTTATGCACTGGAATGGAGGAAAAATATTGAGAATTGAGAGAGTTATGAATGAAATAATTTACCTCTTCAAATCTGGACGATTTGAGAAAGCCTATTATGTTCGGCACCACATCGCGATTAACCAGAGCTCCAAAGAGGTGGGATAGAGTTCCGACGTGTGTCTGGGTTAATTGGGCTTGGGTGAGACCTATAATCACCGAAAAATCCCAAAAATTGAATATTTTATAAAATAATCAAAATTTATTATTAAAATAGAAATTGAGCTTTCGGGCAGGCCCAACCCCTTAGATAAAAACCCAAATAAGCCTTGGTTATGAATTTATAAAAGCCTCAAATTAACTTGGTATTAGTAATAGGTTAGGGTAGGACAATTAAGAATTTGAATGGATGAAAAATGATGAAAAATAAAAAAGTTATAAAAGATACAAAATTTATTTTTCAATTTGAAATTGGGCTCACGGTTTGGCCCAATTCATGAAATCTCATCTATTCCTCCCTAAAACCTAGGGAAACCCCCAAAACAAATAAAGGATGTAAATTAAATGAAAAAAAAAACTTTAAAATATGTCATGTATGTTACAATTCTCCCCACCATGAAGGACTTTCCGCCCCAGATATTCAACATGAAGCTTGGTTGGAAAACAAGAATGGGTACTCTTCGTCGACCCATGAATTTGGCTCCCATGTCTCATGTGTATCATTCCAATGTAGCCATAGAACCTGGACTAATGGAATAGACTTCCCTCTAAGTATCTTCTCTTGGGAGTCCACTATTTTCACCGGCCTCTCAACAATAGATATGTCAGGTTCTATCTCCAGTTCTTCCCAACTCAAAACATGGGATGGATCTGGGTTGTATTTCTTCAACTGAGAGACGTGGAAGACATCATGGATAGACGTCAACTGAGAAGGTAATGCCAACCTATATTCCACCTTTCCAATATGATCAGTGATCTCAAAGGGCCTGAGATACCGTGGCATCAGCTTACCTTGCTTCCCCAATGGACAATGGCCCAGACGAGGGTACACTTTTAAGAATACCATGTCACCCAGAGAAAACTCTTAGTCTCGACGCCTTCGGTCAGCATATGATTTATGACGACTCTGAGTTGTCAATAAACGTTGCCTAATCAACTTGACCGTCTCAAAAGTCTCCTTCACAAGGCTCGGCCCCAACAGTTAGGTCTCTCATACCTCAGCCCAACATATGGGGGACCGACATGGATGACCATAGAGCGCCACAAAAGGGTCCATTCAAATCGAGGATTGGTAACTATTATTATAAGAAAAATCAAACAATCCCAAATGGTTTTCCCAAGAACATCTAATGTCTAGGACACATCCACCAAGTATGTCCTCCAAAATATGATTTGCCCGCTCTGTCTGACCGTCCGTATGAGTGTGGTATGTCGTGCCCATCTTAATCTGAGACCCCAAGGACTTCTGAAGGCCTTCCCAAAATCGAGAAGTCAAGCGTGGGTCTCTATCTTAGACAATAGCTGATGGTATACCATGGAGTCTCACCACTTCATGAAGATACAAATGGACTAACTCATCCAATTTAGTTGTTTCTTTTATCAGAATGAAGAGGGCTAATTTGGTCAGATGATCAATCACCACCAAAATGGAATTATTACCCCGAGGTGTACAAGGTAATCCAGCAATGAAGTCCATGGCGACCTCGACCCACTTCCAGGTAGGAATGGGTAGTGGCTAGAGAAAACCGGAAGGCCTTTGGTGCTCGGATTTCACCTACTGGAATGTGTAGCATCTCGAAATAATGTCCGCTATGTCCTGTCTCATACTAGGCCACCAAAATTGCCAACGAACATCATTATATATCTTAGTGGCACTAGGATGGATAGGCCATTGAGACTGGTGGCTATCCTGCATCACCACCTTCCGTAGAGATAATGGCACTACCGAATGGCCCTTAAAGCACAAGATTCCCTCGGGAGAGAATGAACAATCAGAGGATGTCTACCCACCATGAAGAAACTGCTTCGACCAATGAAAAAGATCATCACTAGGCTGTTCCCTCCTAATCAACTCCAATAGAGAATGAGTCAACTAGATGCTCACCAAGAATTCCCCTCCACTGTGTTCCCTGGTCTCCATATGCATCTGAGAAAAGAGCCCCATCAATGCCCACTCATCACCAGACTTCCTCAAAGCCTGCACTAGAACCCTTCTGCTCAAGGCGTTGGCCACTACATTACCCTTACCTGGGGTATAGACAATGTCAAAGTCAAACCACTGCAAGTACTCGACCCAGTAACACTTCCTCAAGTTGAGGTCCTTCTACAAGAATATATAAGCCAATATTTTGTGATCAGAGTATACCACAAACTTCTCCCCAAAGAGGTAGTGATGCCATTTCTCCAAATCATGCATCACCGCTGCCAACTACAAGTCATGGGTTGGGTTGTTCTTTTCATGTGGTCGAAATTTTCAAGAGCCATACACGAACACATGATCATCCTGCATAAGCACACACCCAAGACCCATACCTGAAGCATCACAATAGACCACATATCCCTTTCCTGCCTCTGGTAAAATCAGCACAGGGGTGGTAATCAACCGCCTCTTCAGCTCCTCGAATGACGCCTGGCATTCTGGACCCCATACAAACTTCACCCCTTTCCCGGTGAGGGCAGTCATTGGTGAAGCAAGACGAGAGAAATCCCGAACAAATCGCCTGTAATAACCATCCAGGCCAAGGAAAATCCTGATCTCGAACACATTGTTTGTCTGCTCCCATAACATAACGGCACTAATCTTCTCGGGGTCCACTGAAACCCCCTTCTCAGAGATCACATGCCCCAGAAATATCACATCTATAATCCAAAAAGTGCATTTTGAAAACATTTCATAGAAGCGATGATCTCGTAATGTAACCAAAACAATCCTCAAGTGATGTTCGTGTTCCTCCTCAGAGCAAGAGTATACCAGAATGTCATCCACGAACACCACAACAAATGAATCGAGTTACTAATAGAACACCCTGTTCAGGAGTGCCATAAAGACCGCTGTAGCATTGGTCAATCCAAAGGGAATGACCAAATACTCAATGTGGCCGCACCTGCTTCGAAAGGCTGTCTTTGGGATATCTGACTAATTCACCTGAAGTTGATGATACCCTGATTGCAGGTATGTCTTTGAGAACCTCTTTCCCCATTCAACTGATCAGACAAATCATCTATTCTAAGAAAAGGATATTTATTCTTAATTGTTACCTTATTCAGCTTCCGGTAGTCAATGCACAACCGGAAGGACCCATCATACTTTTTTGCGAACAAAAAAGGAGTGACCCAAAGAGAGATGTTCGGGTGAATGAATCCATTGGATTCAAATTCGTCCAGCTATATCTTTAATTCCCTCAGCTCGGTGGGGGGATTTAGATAAGAGGGAAAAGATATCGGCTGTGTTCAGGGTGCCAGATCAATCGAAAACTCCACATCCCACTCCAAGGGAAATCCTGAAAAATCATCCGGGAATAACTCCGGAAACTCATTCACTACATGAGGTAATGAACATTCAGGGGAAAGACCATCCTCAAGCATGAGCAAAGATAAATTGAAGATAACACTTCCCAACTCTGGGAGTGGAGGCCCTATGCGACCTGACCGAGGATCCCATTCTCCATGAAATACCTGACGACTCCCATCAGTTGTCGTGAAACTCACACGCCGTCTGTAGCAATCGACGTGTGCCTGGAAGTGTACTATCCAATCCATCCTGAGTATGACATCAAAAGAGTCCATATCTAAGATTAAGTGGTCCCAATCCATCTCGACCCCTGACACAGAAAGAGCACACGATGGGCACATGAGACCCTACTCCTTCTTCTTTCCCAGCGGTGTCACCAACTCCATCGCGAAAGACATCAACTCAGTTGGAAAATTCATAATGTCCACCAAATGGGCAGAAATTAATGAAACAGAGGCACCAGTATAAAAAAGATCAGTATATATAGAATATGTGATCATAATGGTACCTCGAACTGTCGACAGTCCCGCCTCTAATCCTACTGGTGCCTGATCCACTGCTTGGAGATGTCCAGTATCTGCCTGAAGATGACCGCTAGTCTGTGGCTATGCCCTGAAATGGCTCTTCCTAGAAGATGAACCAGCCCTACCACCACGACTACCAAATCAAGATCCCTCAGTCCTCGATGGCTCAGACTGTGCTGGCACTCCTCTTGATGCCACTGACCCAACCCCACTCGGAAGTGGACATGCCACACCACAGATTGGTGGCACAAGACCGATCTCGCATCAGAAGCCGCAGAAGAAAACTACCTGGAAGAGTGGCCTGAACTGCCCCCTCCTTTCTTCACATGATCCTCCCAATTCCTTTTCTTCTCTGAAGAGCTACCACTGCCCACTACTGATACTGAACCATAGAAACCAGCCCTACATTTCTTAACAATCTCCACCATGCACGCCCGATCAACATCCTAAGCATAGGTCCTCAGCTTAAACAAGAACACCTGGGAGAATATTTCTAATCGCAAGCCTTTCTCAATCCTCTGGGCCTTCGATTGCTCATTAGAGACAATTTATGGAGCATACAGAACCAACTCAGCGAAGCGGTTGGCATACTCCATCACTGATAGATTCCCCTGAACAAGTTCCATGAACTCTCTAGACCTAGAATAAGCCAACACCTCAGGGAAATACTATTCATTGAAGATATCCTTGAAATATCCCCAGCGCATCTTCTCATTCTTCCTAGCCTGGAGCACTGACTCCCACCACATACGGCTGGGAGCCTTGAACATAATGGAGGCCCACTTCCCCCTGATCTCCTCAGGTGTTTCCAAGAACTAAAAAAAACGCTTGATCTTCTCGAGCCATTCTTCCTCTTCCTGGGGTTCTGATCTACCTCAGAAGGTAGGAGGCTTGTTTTTCAGAATCTCTTATGCTTTGTTGTTTCTAGGACCTGTCTGTTCTACCCTAAAAGTAATAGGAGTAGGAGCTGGTCCCTATCCCAAATCTTGGATAGCCCAAACCACAGCCTCCATGAGCCCCTGATTGATCGGCGTGGGAGAACCCTCTCCAGCTTCCTCTTGTGGGCACGTGGGAACTTTCCGGGGAGGCATGTTGCTAAAAAATTCAACAGTCACAAGACAATATTCAATACCACAATTCTTAGAATTGTAATCACATACATCAAATTTAAATAAACTAAACACATTCTAGTAATAAAAGAAACAACTACTCCACATCCACCTGATGTCCACATGTGGTTTGCAGCCCACACGTCTCACCTGGAAGTGAATTCAATCCATAAATTCCAACATCCCCTGGTGACTCAAGGTCTGCCATGAGAGGTACGGTCCAGGAACCCTACTCACAACCAAAACCCCTAACCCTGATAGTCCTAGCTTCGGTCTATCCCGACTCATCCCAAAATAGCAATATAACCCAAAAACTTTAACCTCCTCTGATACCATTTTGTCACGAACCGGATCTGGTCACCGCAATTAACGGCACCAAAACTGACCCATGGAAGGGCCCGAAGGGAATTCCCTATCCCCACGGGCTGGCACAAGTTCCCAAGTATCAAAAAAATCTGGTTTGGGAATGATTTGCTTGAGTATAAAATCATAAAACCTAAAAAACAATCAATAATTAGAATCTGAAATTTTCATGCTAAACAATTCTTAACAAAACCAGATCTGAATACATATGTTTAAAGACACTACAAGTGGTCCAAAATCAAATAATGACAACATAAAGACATCCCCATGGACTCCACATGACAAGGGGGTCATCAACCGCAAACCTTCTCCGCAACTCCACCCCAACAACGAGGACTAACACCCTGAACCGCCATCACCCTTAGCCTTCCCTTTACCTGAGTCAAGCAAAACCAGGTCTACTTACACAAAAGGGGTGTAAGTAGGGTGTGAGCATAAGCCCAATAGTATACCACCAGATGATTCCAAAGTTCATGCAGTACAATGTGAACAAAACAAGCAATTTTAATACACAAGTTGAAACAGTGTTAAAATTTGAAGAAATGAAACTTTCAAATGGAAAAAGTTTTCAATCCGAGAATTTCTGAATGTTAAAACATTAAATAGAAATGTGAGATATTATAAAGTACTTCCAAAATCACCCCAAAAAAGGGTAAATACCAAAAATCCAATGAGCAAAAAAATCGGGAACACCCCTAAGCACTAGCTTGTCTCGGGCCCTGTGTACCTCGTACGTCGGTGTAAAGTAACCATAGAAAAATCAGTTCTCATGCACGAGCCACTAGTAGGGAACATAACCATAAGCTAGTGGTCCCCAATCATCATCCACATAGTTTAGTTTGAGTTGTTGTTATCCAAATTCTAATTGAAACAGGGACAAAACCCATCTGATTCACTAGCCGTACTAGTAGAAATCCACCCCACCTAGGTACCCGGGCTTCCCATTTTGTGCTCAAAACATTTCATAAAACAACACACATCCTTTTGCATAGAAAAATATCAGTACTGGTCACACACAAAAATAGTACAGTAGCTACACACATTTTATACAATTTAAAACACACAATAAAATAATTTGATTTTCAATAAAACAACCTCTCAAAACATCACATTGTTTTGCACCCAATGCTCTTTAAAATATCCACTTTTCACAATATGTGAACACTTGTAAGTAATTAAAATAAAATTTCAGTTCAATAACCATTAATGAAACCAAAAATTCAGTTATGGGGCAGCCCAATGTGAACTAAGAAGTTATATCTTTTAAAAACCACCATTTTCACACAAACATGGCACTTAAAGCCCATTTGCTTCCCAAACACCATTTAAACAAACATTCACAGCAACAACAAAAATAAACATTAGAAACATGATTTTCAGTCCTAATACAGTTCAAATCAACTATGTAATTATAGGTCATCCCAAAATGAACCAATAAAAGATTTGAATGAAAAACCCCCAATTTCACCAAAAATTGGAACTTAAAATTTATTTGCATTATAAATGCAAATAAAACCAATTTTTACAGAAAAATTAAAGTGAAATAAAAATTAAGGTACCATGAAAACAGAAAGCTAATTCACAAAAATTTCACACACAATGGAATCACCTACCAAAGTAACAAAAACCCTTGAATCTCTATGCGAAAATCAAATCGCACCCCCGATGCACCAAGAGAGACCTAGATCATACCTAAAACCACATGAATTAGCCAATAAAGCCCAAAGTTAAACCCTAGGTTCGAAAACATAGTTTCTGTACATTAGGAAACTAAATTATAAGCAAACAAACCCTAATAAAAATGAATGAAACCCTACGTAGTTTGAAAGAGGAATGAAAAGGACTCATTTACTTGAAGTATCTTAAAGTAATCACTCCAAACCACCAGTATATGAAATTTAAAATATCCAACATTCCGAGTTCGTTCGAAAAATAATTATTAGATAATTTAGGAGCCGGAATGGATGAAAAATATTGAAAATTGAGAGAGTTATGAATGAATGAATTTACATCTTCAAATCTTAACGATTTGAGGAAGCCTTTGATGTTCGACACCAAATCGCAATTAACCAGATCTCCAAAGAGGGGAGAGAGAGTTCAGATGCGCGGGTGGGTTAATTAGGCTTTGGTGAGACTTGTAATCACCAAAAAATCCCAAATATTGAATAAGTTATAACATAATAAATATTTATTTTTAAAATAGGAATTGGAATTTCGGGCAGGTCCAACCTCTTAGATAAAAACCCAAATAATCCTTGTTTATGGATTTATAAAAGCTCCAAATTAACATGGTGGTGTTAATAGGTTAGGGGAGGGCATGTAGGAATTTGAATGGATGAAAAATGTTGAGAAATTACAAATTTATAAAAGATACAAAATTTATTTTTCAATCTGGAATTGGGCTCACGGTTTGGCCCAATTCATGAATACTAATCTATTCCTCCCTAAAACCTAGGGAAACCCCCAAAACAAATCAAACATGTAAATTAAATGAAAAATACCTTTAAAATATGTCATTTATGTGATGGTTAATAATAATTTATGGAGTTTTAGGGAAAAGTAAAATAAAACACTTGATTAGAGATGTTATATCTTCTTCTGGAAACATTTTTTGGTTTGCATAAAAAGGCTTATTATGATGGATTTATGAAAAAAAATAAAGACTAAAGGATGAAAAAATATATTTAATATTGGGATTTTCATTGGTATTTGATGAACCAAAGGGTTTTTTTGTGTTAAGTGTAGAGAATATTGGGATCCCTTTTATAAGTGAGGTGAGTCGAACACATGAATTTTATTTAATAAAAAAGGTTAAACACATTTTTCTCATGTCACAAGTCTCCAAATGCTCTATTTTATAACATATAAGTGATTAGGTACAAATATTTCCTTTTAATGTGTGATGGAAATGATTTGGACTAGGTTTAACAGATTTCCTTTTATTTTAACTCCCTGATAATCTCATTTTTACCTTAACTATAGTAAATAAGTTTTAATATTTTATTATTTATTATGCTAAGAAATTAAGTTAAAATTATCAAATAATATAAATTATGATTAATAAAAACATAGAATACATTTTAAAACATTTTATTCATATTAGTGGAAATTTTTTAATTTAAAATTAATCTTATAGACGAGTTCAGAAAGTGGGTTTTAAAAGGGAAAATATATAAAAGAATAAAAAAATTATATCAAAATTCAACATGAATATTATTAAAATTACCTAAATAGTATTAGTATATATATTGGAACTAATTTTTATATTAAAAAAAAGAAAACAATGTCAATATATTTTGAATCATTAAAATAAATAACAATTCTGAAAAAAAATCCATATTCATTGAAAAAAAATTATTCTAAAAAATTTCTCAGAAATTCGTCCTAAGATAATATTTTCATAATGATTAAAAAAATATTAATCATTTTTACATATAAATTTTCTAAATGTTTCAAAAAATTAGTTTTAAAATAAGTGTTCAAAATGAGACAAAACATCTTTTTAGAAATATATATTTTAAATCATAAATTGGATTTATTTTTATCTCCAACTTTGAAATCACATAACATTAATGCTATAATTTTTTTGAATATATAATATATAATCTTCATTAATATAATTTATAAATTATATTTTTTAATTTTTTAAGGTAAAATTATTTTATTTCCATAAAAATAGTTTTTTCAGAAAACGATTTCCTTCATTTTAAAATTGTTTTTATTTTCATTTATAATTAATTTTTAACTAATGAATTAAGTTTATATACATGTGTAAAATATATATTTTCTTAATTAATTAATCATATTAAAACCCACTATTCCAATAGCTTGGTGATAACTACTATATTTAATAATAATATTTTAATAGTATTTCACGTTTCGTTTAAAGTCAATGTTTCCTGTAATCAAAAAAATCAAAAAGATTAAATTCAGTTGACAAAAATTAAAAAATATTGGGGTGTTACAGGATTGATGGGATAACATATATTTTCTATCCAGGTTTTGGTAGTCCATACTTTCTAACTTGTTGAGGGCCAATTCTGAGTTACCATTTACCAACATGTTGTGGGAAAGAGGGGATCATATGGTTCGGGGAAACTATATTGGATACCCCACCCCAGCCCTCATCGGTTTTTTAGAAGCCACATGGGTCACCACCCCTTTTACACTCTACAAGTAGCAAGGAAGCTGGTCTTCTTCCTTCGTCCATAGCCATCACTACTACAAGCACTACCAATGTTGAGGATGAGTCCCATTCTCTTAAAAATCATTCCTCAAACTCCCTTGAAACATCTACTGGTCATGGATGAAATATATTTTAGCTTGTATAAAACCATGTTCGCATCATTACTAGTGTGTTTGAACTCTTTTTCATTACTTCTATAGCCTTTTATGAATCCACCATTAACTCCTCTAATGTTGCATCAATAATTCCCCTAAAAATGGTTAACTAAGAAGGAAAAGAACAAATTGATCAAAAGATAATTGAAAACATATATTATAAAATAAGAATAATAGGGAATGAAATAAATATTGAGTCTTATCAGGATGACAAGACATTGTTGACTTAATCAGTTTTTTCCACTATCTATTTATCATCATTGATATTGAATTTTTTCATTACTTTTTCGACATTATTTTCTATATTTATATTTATTCTTAAAATCGTAATAATGTTTTTACTTGAAAAATGTTCAATTAGATTTAATTTTATATTTAATAATTAAAATAATGGTTCTTTTGTTAATGTATACTTTTTGTATTTTAGTTTTCAATAATTATATTTTAAAAAAAAAATATTTACTATCACTTTTATTCTTATGTTTTTGATTAAATTATTTGTATTTATTTTTATTCTTTTAATTCATTTATTTTTCATGCTATGTTTTTCAAAAGTAAAATTTCACTAAATTAATATCATTTTTTATTTATTTATTTTTTATTCAAATTTTTTTGAAATTAATTTTTTTGCTTGAATTAATATTTAGTTTTACTTTATTATTCACTTTCACTATTGTGTTTAATTAATTTAATTTTGCATATATTTTTAATATTTTAATTTAATTTAATCAATTAATTATTATTTTATTAATTGGAAAATAAATAATTTACCTCTTTAATATGAATTTATTAAATATAATTTATGGGCACAACACACTGCTACTGATTTCCATATCTGCCACCATATACCGTTGTCCACACATACCAATGGTAGATCCCCATGTAACGCCAATCATCTCAATCTACCGCTTTGTGTATATGGTAGATAGTAATACCCTACCATATCATTCTTCTGGTATCCCCCTACATCTACTAATTGTCTTCCAACTCTATCGCCAACATCATAGACACCAGTAGATCAATGTTTACCAATCAACAATCTACTACTGCTACCGAAATCTCCCTTTCATCCCCACCTCTACCATTCCCCCTTCCACTTGTATATATTAATCTACCATTATCACCAATTATTTTCCTAGTTCACCCATGATAAATCGTTCAGCCTCCCCACATGTACAATAAATACTCATCACTGGTAGAATAACCATATTATACCACCAACCAAGGTCTCTACTAATGTTCGCTTCCTCTCTTTTATTTTGTTCCACTAGAGATCTATCATTGAAAAATGATCCTCCTATGAAAAACCCATTAACCACCAATGTCACCAATCTGTTATGAGCATATAGCCCAATATTCCCTACCTATACAATGCGAATTGACGAAGAAGAAAATTAAAATAATCAAAATCAGAAATATGGACACTAGATCTACTAAAGAATGTGAATCCAAGCCACCATAAAGCCAAGATGAGATATAATTGTCCATTGTTTAATGAATGCACCACTGATTTGGAATTTCAAAGATCCAACTCAAATATGGAAGAATAGTCACTGAAGGAAGAAGGCATGTCGCGATGCTTGAGATGCACCCCCACAGAAATCCCTCGCCATCACTATTGCACCGCTCGAGCTCACCGCCTGTAAAACGAAGTTATTGACGTTGTTGAAACCCATATTTGTTTGTAGAAGGATTGCTCATAATGCTATGATGTCCAACAAAACCCATATGGATAAGAATACTTGTGATGTGGAGAGGATAAAAAAAGGAAAAAAAGAAGAAAAATTGAAAATATTGATAATAATAATATATATAATTAATATATAAAATATAAAAATAATAAAAATATATATTTATTAATAATATGTATATAATTATAAATATATTGTTATCAATATATATACATATATATACATGAAAATAATATAATATAATAAATTAATAAAGAAATAAACTTATAAATTGAGAACGCGGGACAAAATGGAGAACTACAATGCCCATAAAACCACTCCAACCACACCCACATCCACCAATACCTTATAAATTTTTTTCCAAATTAGTGAAATATTGAATGAATAGGTTACTGTGGTCACTACATGGCATAATATTTTGATAAGTATTGAAGTTTCTTAGAGGAGTGATGCTGAAGTCACCAATGGATCAAGATGTTCAGTAATGTTATACCATGTTGAATAAAGGGGGAAGTCCCCAAACAGTGATGGTGAGATCTCATTAGAGATTGGTGGGGCACATTTGTTTTAAAATGATATAGAACATAGATGTAAAAAAGGATGGATACATCTGAAATTTTTATAACCATCCTTTTGATGATAACCATTCTACCATCCATTCACTAGAACACCGAGGGTATAATACAACCATGATGTGAGCACATTCAGAGAAAGAGGGAAGTGGAGTTTGATTTGGAGGATGAATTCGATCAGACCATGAGTTCCTCTTATACAATTAATTATTCCAGGTCTCACTATATTTAGTAGTTTTTTAATCAATTATTTTTTGGTTGTTTTATCTATTATCAATATCCAGGTATTTTAGAGAGTTATATCATTTGGATTACAACACATTCATTTATTTTGTTCTTACAACCAGATTAAAAAAAGAGGGATGATGTCTTCCATCCAGTTATGTATTTATATCCTCATTATTAAAATTATTTTACTCTACCACATATATTTAGAGTTAAAGGGTATAATATACATTCTCTGAGGTGTCCACAACCGATGTACTATTCTAGAAAAGGTTGTGGTAATCACTTCACCACAAGGAAGCATAATTATTATGGTTTATGTTAGAAATTATTGTTCCAAAGAGATATAAATTGGAAGTTATATTTTTAGAAATATACTTATAAATTTCATTCATCTATACACAACCTCACAACCTCTTTGATTGGTTATATTCAGATGAATTTAATTTTCAATCAGTGTATTCTAGTCTAGTGGACCTAACTAATATTTTGAATCTCTGTCTCTCTCTAGGACCCAAATTATTATCACTACATACTAACAAATTCACATTTTTACATAAAAAACAACCACATAATTTCATCATCACCATCTCATTTCTTTTATTATATTTTCGTTTGTTTTATTCTTGTTTCTCAAGTGACACACACATTAATCCTTCCCTTACTAAAAATCAAAACAACAATGTTTCACATCCTTTAGTTCATTCCCCAAGGAGACCTAGTCTTAGGGAGCTCCAAATTATATTTTTGTTATGTACTCATTATTGATAAGATTTTACCCAAGGTTTAGGGACTATGATATCAAACAATATAACTTCTTCCAACTCACTTTATTAAATGGTCTACTACCAGAGGGCTCATTAGAGTTAATCATGTATTTTTATAGTTCTATCACAAAATTTACTCTGCAATATCTGTGTGAGGAGGAGTTGAGGTTGAGTGAATTTTCATTATTTTATAAGGGGAGGGAGAGGATATGGTTCTAGATTTTTTATAATGATATTTTTTTTAACTTGGGATGATCTATCGAACAAATTTAAATCCAATTTTTACCCTTGGAGGACCACTAATGAGGTTTGACACAACAAAATAGGGTCTTGACTGGCTTAGGGAATGTTTTTTAAGAAGCATGTTATAGTTATATTAGTCTTACTTTGTAGATTCACAAACATAAATTAGCTCCCAATATTATCATGGATACATTGTAATGTGAGTTTCTGACTTACAATCATAATTTAAGTGATAATCATATGGGGTGAGTTCTATGATTTTACTACTGATGTGATTAAGAAATAATTTGATAACATTTTTCAAAAGTCCTATCACATGTTCATAAGAAATATAGTCATTCATACATCTAAAACTGACACCCATTTTAATTTTTTAATGAATATGTTGTTAGAGAAATTATTTTTCAATGGAAGATGTTATGGTATAATCAAATATGATACCCAAATATTGACCAACCTATTCATCCTGAAGAGAATACCTAGTTTATTGATTATAAAGCTAGTAATGAAGGAAAAAATGAACCATTTTAAAACCAATAAAATGATATATTCATTAATTACCCAATCCTGTCCTTGAAAGATGAATATATAATTAAATAACCCAGTACCCAAAATTATAAACCAAAACCACAAAAATTTTCCCAAAAATCAATATTGGGCTATCTAATCTAATTCTGATGTCAAACTAAAGGGGTTGGTTAAGTTGGTTTTGGGTGATATTGGTTCTCTAAGAGAATTTAAATATTCTATGATTCAATGTTTAGAGCATCAGAGGGGTAAAATGGCGAGAGACCTATACAGTAGAGACAGGGGAACGTTTCCCAGCACTACAGTTCCTATTCCAATAGTGAATGAGATGGAATTCAACATAATGTTTTACCATAAAACCCAGAAATAAGTAATGTAACACCTTGGGTTAGTTTAAAAGAATGGAAAATCTTAACCTGAGAATGAAATCCATTAAAAATATAAATCTATTAATCTAGAAAACATTTTCCATAAAGATAAAAATGCTGAACCCACACCTTAAAAATCCAAATAAATATAGAAAATGATGTTATAATTGACAATGAAATGAAATAATAAAGTCATAGTTAAGGATATGGTGTGTGGTTAACCACTTTTAAAACATTATTCCCTTCCCATTACTTCCCAAAAATGAGTATAAAATATTGATAAACACGGAAACCTGATATAATTGAAAATAACTCGACCTTATACATAAACATTCCATTCATCAAATCCATGGAAAAACTCCTATAATATGTATAATTCACCATGAATTTTCCAAATAATGAAAATGATTGGTATAATTTGGAAACCATTATTATAAGTGAGTAATATATTGTTGTTATTTTGAGAATGTTATCTCCAAGGTCGAAGGACGCTAATAGTTTAATTAATCTAGATAAATAGGAGGAAGTGGTAAAGTTAATATTTTGTGTGATTTATGACTAAGTATTAAGTGTATTCATTAATCCTTGTTTAAAAATCCAAGACTTATGAATTTTATACAAACTATTTTATCTCTTGAACTCACTAATAGGCCGCTCACTCATCCCTATGGAAGGATTGATGACTTATTAGTAATTATAATAAAACTAAAACATCCAAGAAATTTAAAATAATTGATATTGAATGTTATTAAAAGGTCCCAATCTAAATAGGTGAGAAATTATTAGCTATTAGAGGTGAAATAATTAATGTGTTCAAAGGAAATCTTACTCTCCAAGGTCTGGAAGATGTGATGGAGATTTTGGTTTTTAAAAACCAAACCATGAGGTTAGATGTGATATGATTGATTTTGTTGAGATTGATTAAATTAAAATTGATGTTATATATATTTATAGTTATTTCCCTCCTAATTTTATAGTGATTAGAGTTACCCATCCAATTTTATGTTTTACTTAGAATGCAGCCTTTTCCCCACATTCCTCTGTTCATGAGTATATTACTTCCTTGGAACATATTTTAGATTTTGAGTCACCAATTTGTCCTAAGATGTATGAACCAACTTAGGAATGTTTTCATTTTTAAATTGAATTTTTGGGTTTTCATGAATCTACGTAGTGTTTTGTTTGAATTATTTCACGAAAAATTGATTATTCTTTTTATTAACAAGTGAATATTATTGAATACATATAAGATGATGAGTTTTTTTGTTTGACGATTTCAAACAAGAACATGAATGGTAATTATAATGACCTATACATTAGAGATATTGTTATTACTTTAAAATTGAAGCACATTTATTACAACATATAACAAAACCATGAAAGGACCGTATAGGTATAGTGTCTTTAGAAACTGGGAAACATAAACAGCTGCTTCATAAACCATATACATCATCTCCATTTTATTTTATCATATCTAGAGTCCCTTTTGGCGTATCTTACTTAATACCATTGTTCCTAACCTAGGGAAAAGTGAACATAAAAAAAGGGTGATCTAAAATGCTCCGTAAGGGTAAACAAAAGATATATCAATCACATCATATTCATAAGAACATCACATTTTGGAAATCTTAACCTCCAAAAGAGATCATAATTTCATAACTTCGGATAAATCATAGTAGTGAAATGTAACCACAATAATCATAACATGAAACTTTGTGGAATACACACAAAATCATAGAGAATCATTTCTTAGTAGTTAAGACTCAATGCAAAGACTATATTAGCGGGAAAAGTCCATTTCTGAACCGAGTTCATTCATCGTTTCAGTCCTGTATCACTGAACCGGATTAACCAGCCATTCCAGCCATGTCTATCTCATGAGATATAAATCATTACCCAATGAATTTGAGGGAGATATAGGTCCCACAAATATCATAATTAAATCATTCTTACTTGTGCCACAAAATAATAAATCATACATCATAGCATAACCCATGTAATAAAAATGGGATTTTTAAACATCATGCCATCATCACATAATCTATATAAAACAAATGGATAACATTTCATAATTAGAAGAATCAAACCATGTAAATAATAGGGACATTATACTTGAAATGTACACATATGAAATAAAGTCATCTTAGATGGTAAACGGTTTTGATAAAACACATGAAATAAATTCTTGAGGAAAATATCCTTTCTTATTCAATGTCATTTTCTTTTCACAAAATTCCATGAAATATTAAAATAAGTGGATTTTTTTTAAAATAGTCATGAAATATTTTAGAGTATGCTTCATGAAAATAATGTTTTATGAAATCGTAAAAATTCATTCATGCCGTATAAGTTAAAAAAACATTCTCCTTATACTTTTGTTGGAAAAGTCAAAAAGTTCCTCGTATGGTAAACAAAAGAAAGATTCCTTTAAAAACATGTGGTAAAAGTCCAAAATGGGTAAAAGGTTCATTAAACATACATAAAAATACTTTTATAAAACATGGATATGGATGATAACAATAACCCCAGTAAATACTTACGAATAAACAATATCAGATAAGAATGAGATTGGAATAATTATCCCTTTCCATAGGTTCGCTTCACTTCGTATGTGTCCAAAATTCCTGTATAATGATTTAAATAATGTTATTGAATTATTCCAGAATCTTACTAATTGTTACGATATCATATATGGTCATATTCTTTGCTTCGTATTGGTAATATTTCATTGCTACTTGTTATTCGGGTGTTTATTGCTTTTTGTTCTAATGCGTGTTTTCTCAAATAAATTTTTATTCTCCTTTTTAGGTTATAGATACCTCATTTCTAGAATGGTATTAGTGTAATATATATCATATTTATTCATTAAAATAATTTATATAATCATTATGCATTGAAGATCATGTAGAATGAGTCGCATCACATCGTGGAGATGGTAGGCCGTACGTACGCACTAGCGATGATATCGTTCCCATGATCATGGAATTGTATTGAAGTGTATATATACTATTTAAGAATTAATATCACATAACAATAATCATATATAGTTATTCTTTACACCATTATACTCATCCAAGGAAGGAGGTGGTGGAAACAGATTACACCACGGCATGGAGATGGTATTCCGTACGTACGCACGTGCGGTGATTTCGTTTTTTGTAGAATGGATAGAAGGTGAAATATAGTTGTTTCATATTTATAATAACATATCAGTATATTAGTGATACTCATGTTATTAATTCACAATGAAACAACTAAATAAGAATAATTATAAGAAGAAATAAAGTTTAAAGAATCGGTAACAAACATTACCTTATCTTTGAAATGCCTCTTCTTAGCCTCCTCTTACGGCACTAAAAATTGTCTTTGAGAAAGACAAGGACCTCTAGGATGTTTCTATGGAAGTGGAGAAGATAAATTGGTTGGGGTTTTCTGAGCTTTAAGGCTCAATGTGGTGTGAGGAAGAGGGGAGGAGGTGCCCTTTTATAAGGGAGGAGAGGGGCACCTTAGGAAAAATATAAAATATTATTTTATTATAAAGTCATATTCGGTTTTTAATAGCTACAAATTAATTTATTTCGAAGATAAGAATGGGTAGAAATCCTCTCAAACAATATATTTTAGACATGTTTAGGTTACTAAGTTAACCTTATCATTTAGATTTAACTCTAAGTTAAATAATTTAACTTTTACCGTGCCTTCTTGTTTTCTTACACTATATGGTTAATAAACATTCCATAACAAGACAAACGAACCCCAAGTGGTTAATTATTAATTTATAAAACCTTATATAAGTCATTTGGAAAAACCTTATATTTTTATGAATATAATAACAATCAATAATATAATATTTGTTTTAAAAAGTAGTTTATTTCAATTTTGACACTATTTGGTAATTTATTTTTGTGAAAATCATAAAAACATGATTAGTTCTAACAAAGTTAATTGAATCAATACTATCATGTCATATTAACCTATATAATTTGTGTAACACATTAAAAGTCTAAAATTAGATTTATTTGGTTAATTATGACATCAATCATGTTAATATTTTATTAATAAGGTAATTAGTGCACCATCATAGTGTCATAAATAAATTAAATTATTTTATGCCTAAAAATAATAAATAAACTACCATTATTTAGGAAATATTTTTATCTCTCTAATGAATATTTATAGGAGAATTTATCTTATCTATAACCCTATATTAAAAATGTTTTAGTTATTAAACATCGATTTTAACTATTTTAACTCTTCTATAAATAAAAAAATAATAAGTGTCCTAATCTAATCCAAGTGGACCTAAATGGTAATATTTTATTCCTAAAGTTTGTTTTGGTCTAATTACACTTACCCAATAGAATTAACACATGTGTTAGGGTAATAATAATATCATTTTTACCCTTAATTACCCTATTTACTTTTAACCGTGGTAAAAAAAGTAAATAGTTAGTATTCACCAAAAATTATTTTTCTCTTATTGAACCACATTTTACTCCTTGATATTAACTGTGTCTCTTGGAGTTTTGAAATTCCACTCACAGAAGCGGTACAATTATGTTTTATGTAAATTTTCAAACTCTCCTAGGAGGTGGGTAAAAGACGGTGAAAAGTTCAATAGATTTTTTATATATATAAAATTATTATAAAATGACTCTAATGAACTAATTTGAACTTATATAGGTATTATGTATCAATTTTTTCCTAAAATAAATTTTAAAACAATAAATAATTATTTAAATAAAAAGTCGGTTTTTAAATAGAAACCGAGTGTTTTAACTATTCATAAAAAATTGAATGTTTTCATAAAAATACCAAAATTTCACCATATTCTAATTTCGATATTCCAAATCCAAAAATGAAATCCATTTTGAAAGATAAAATTTATAAAATTTCAAAAAGTGGGTATTACTTTTCATAACGGCTAGTTTTAATAATTTTTAATAGCATATCGTTGTTTAGTGAAACTTGGTATTGCGTACAATGCAAGATATCGGGAAAGGTTGCGATTGCGTGTAAAGCAAGAAATGCTAGTGTTGTGTGTAGTGAAATATTTCTTTTGATGATGTATATAACATAAAAACAAAATATTTCTCATAAAAATCTTGGGTGTTACATTCTACCCCCCTTAAAATGAATTTTTCCCTCGAAATTCGTCACTTTGTAACAAATAGATGAGGATTCCTCTCCCTCATCATATCCTCAAGCTCCCATGTAGTTTATTCTAATTGGTGGTTCCTCAATAAAACATTCACCATGTGAGTGGTCTTGTTCCGTATGACTTTTTGGCTATGATCCCGAATCTCTATCATCTGTTCTTCATAAGAAATATCTGCTCCAGCGGTACAACTTCTGAGCTGAGTACATGTGAAGGATCAGATATGTACTTTCTCAGGAGAGATACATGGAAGACATCGTGATCCTGAGAGAGATTCAGTCGAAGCACCAATCGGTAAGCTACCTTCCCAACAAGATCAAATATTTTGAAAGGACCGATATACCTAGGGATCAGCTTTCCCTTCTTTCAAAATCTCATTACTCTCTTCCATGGAGAGATTCTTAAGAACACATTATCACCCACTTCAAACTCTAGGTCTTTTCTTTGGTTACGAGCATAACTTTTTTGTCAACTCTGAGCTGATCTTATGTGTTGTTGAATAGATATGACCTTTTCTTCCATCTCATCAACAATATCAGGTCCTAATATCTTTCATTCCTCAACTTCATCCCAGCAAGTTGGAGTCCTGCCTTTATTTCCATAGAGGGATTCATAAAGAGACATCTGAATACTGGAGTGAAATCTATTATTATAAGAAAATTTCACCAAAGGTAGGTGTTGATCTCGACCACCATTGAAATCCATAGAGAAATCTCTTATCATATCTTCTAGAGTTTGAATTGTTCTCTCAGGCTGACCGTCTCTCTAAGGATGATAAGCAGTGCTGAAACTAAAGTCTGTATCCAGAGTATGCTGAAGACTTCGCCAAAAATTTGAGGTAAACCTCAGATCCTGATCAGATATAATGGAAATAAGTACTCCATGAAATCTTACCACTTCCATTACATATATCCTGGAAAGCTGATCTAGAGAGAAATCTTCTCTAATAGCAATGAAGTGTGCCGACTTCGTAAGAAGATCAACTATGACCCATATAGCATTATTGCCTTTGGATGTTTTTGGAATTCCAGTGACAAAGTCCAAAGTGATGTTTTCCCATTTCCATTAAGGTATGGGTAATGGGTGTCACGTACCCTTAGACTTTTTTCTCTCAGCTTTAACTTGCTGACTAACCAAGCATCGAGAGACATATTCAGCAACATCTCTTTTCATTCCATCCCGCCATAATTACTCTTTCAGGTCTCTATACATCTTCGTTCTTGCAGGATAAATAGAGAATGAAGAACTATGAGCCTCATCCAGTAGCTCCTTCTTTAATTATGGGATGGGAGGAACACAATCCTGATTCATGAACCTTATTATCCCATCACAATCAAGGTTGAATTCAAGAACATTTTTCACCTTATTTTGTAACTCTACATCTTCTTTCTTTGCCTCTTTAATCTTCACATGAATAGATAGTTGAACATTCATTTTAGAAAGATATGATTTTCCCCTTCCATTATAATTCCAAGATCCATCCTTTGTAAATCCAAAAATATTGGATCTTTTGTAATCCTCATCATGGATAAGCTATCATGGTCTTGTCGACTTAATGCATCTGCCACCTTGTATTCTTTCCTAGGGTGGTAATGATTTGAGCGGTCGTAATCATTAATCAGCTCCAACCATATTCTTTGGCGCATATTCAACTCCTATTGTGTGAAAATATACTTTAATCTTTTATGATCAGTATAAATATCACACATTTCTCCATAAAGATAATGCCCCCAAATCATTAATGCAAGGATTACCACAGCTAAATCCAAATAATGAGTTGGTTAATTTTGCTCATGGATTTTTAACTTTCGTGAGGTATAAGCTATCACCATATCATTTTTCATGAGAACACACCACAGTCCCTTCTTGTATGCATCACTGTAAATCAAAAACCTTTCTCCACTATAAGGTAGAGTGAGCATAGGTGAACTGGATAACCTTATTTTTAACTCCTCTAAATTATCTTCACACACCTCCGTCCAAATGAACATAAATCCTTTTTGAGTCAACCTGGTGAGTGGATTAGATAATCGTGAAAAATATTTCACAAAATGTCGATAATATCCATCCAAACCAAGAAAAATTCTGATCTCAGTTACTATTATTGGTCTCAACCATATTTCGATGACCTCTGTCTTTGCTGGATCAATAGATATCCCATCTTTTGAGATGATGTGACCAAAAAATGCAACTTTTTGAAGCCGAAATTCACACTTGGTAAATTTGGCATAAAGCTTCTCCTTTCTCAGGTATTTAATATAATTCTCAAGTGATTTTCATGTTCTTCCTTTCTCTTTGAATAGACAAGAATATCTTCTATAAATACTACCACAAACTGATCAATATTGTCTCTAAAGACTCTATTCATCAGATCCATGAAGATAGCAGGGGCATTAGTAAGACCAAATGGCATCACTATAAATTCATAGTGTCCATAAATTATACAAAATTCCGTCTTGGGTATATCCTCCCTTTTTACCCTTAATTGATGATACCCTGAACAAAGATCAATATTGGAAAAGTATTGAGCTCTGCGCAGTTTGTCAAGTAAGTCATAAATGCACGGGAGAGGATATTTTTTCTTTATCGTGATCTTGTTAAGTTATCGATAATCAATGCGGAGTCTCATTGATCCATCATTATTCTTAACAAACAGAATAGGTGCTCCCCAAGGTGACACACTAGGGCATATGAATCCTTTATCAAGATTCTCTTGGAGTTGCTTCTTCAATTCCTGCAACTCAATTGGGGCCATTCTATAAGGTGTCTTTGAAATAGGTAAAGCACCCAGTACGAGTTCTATTGAAAACTCAACTTCATGATTTGGTGGAAGACCAAGAAATTCCTCTGGAAAGACATCATAAAACTCTCGTACGATGGGAATATTATTAATCGTGAGTTTCTCTCCAACCATTTGAGATAAGTAACCTTTATTTATTGGAATCAAGACCCATAAGATGGAAGAAATTTCCACTGGAAGGTTATGTTCATCCTTGCGTCGATCGAAGATCATAGATTGATCTAGAATATGAAATATGACTTCCATTCAATGGAAAATGATATGAGATCCATATAAAGAAATCCAACCCATGCCATGAATCACATCAAATTACACTATAGGAAGGATCACACGATTTTTAGGAATCACTTTCCCACAAACTTCAATTGGCGAAGAATTGTAAGCTTTTGATGTGATTGTTGTTCCATTAGGGGTTGTCACAGCTAACTAAACATCTAATTGCTGAGGTAATATGGTGATAACCTTAGAAAATTCTTCATAAATAAAAGAGTGGGTGGATCCAGAATCAAATAAAACATTTTGTACTTTAGAGTTGATGGTAAGTGTACCTTTCACCACTTCGTTATCATACTCCACATCGCTGATAGAAATTGTTTGTGACTTTCCTTTTTCTTTAGCCTTAAGAGTTTTTTGATGTATATCACCATAAAAAACCCTTGGAATAGGGCATTGATTAGCATAATTCCCCATTTCCTTGCACTTGTAACATTGAAGTGTTGGAGGTTCACTCTGTATAGCCTTTTCTTTGTTTCCATCACTAGACATCTTCTTCCCATCATTACGGCATTAAAATTCTCAATGATCTACCTTTACACATTTGAAACATTTACTTTTCCCTTTAAGAAAACTCCCTCCATGTTTCTTTCCACACATTGAACATAAGGGAAAACTCATATTTTTTTCAGTGTGCTCTTTTGAATTTTCTTTGAATTTCATTTTCCTTTTCTTATCAAATGCATATGACTGATGGGTTACTCCAATATCAATTTCAACCTTGAGAGCACATCGAACGATTTTCTCATAGCTATTGAAGTCCCTTATGGATAATGCCCTTCGAAGACATGGATTTAAGCCACTAAAGAATCGATCGATCTTACTCTCAGGTTGGATAATAACACTAGAAGCGTACCTTGAAAGTCTTGTATAATTTTCTTTGTAGGTACCAACAGATTCGTCATCCTTTTTTTAGTTCAAGAAACTCCTTCTCCATCTTTGTTCAAAGAATATGAGGGAAGTACTTTTTGAAAAATAAGTTCTTGAACTTGTCCCTTTCCATGGATTCAATTTCATATCTTGGCCTCGTATTCATGATAAGATTCCGACATTGATCAGCTTCACCTTCCAAACGATACACTACTGAGATGAATTTATCTTGTTCAGAACATTGAAGAACTTAAAATATGTTTTCAGTGGTACTGATCCATTGTTCAGCTACTAATGGATCAGTAGACCCACTGAATGAAGGTGGACGCTGCCTCATGAAGGATTCAACATAATGTTGCTCCTTCCTTTACTAGTTTGGATGTCCGGCATGATACATATCTTGAGAAAGTTGTGTGATCATGGCTATAAGATTTTTCATTCCAGCTCCCATAATGTTTGGTTGCTCAGGGGGACAATCATTGCAATGCTCGTCGCATTCAGCATTAACACGGTTCCTTCGGGTTCCAGCCATTGACTAAAACCAAGAAGCATAGTGTGATAAACACTAATCATAATAAGAAAACCACATAATCAAGAATAAAATTTCACACTTATGGTCTTACCATAGGTTATTCAAGGCCATTTCTAAGACACTAATACTGTGTTCAATGATTAGATATATCCTTAGGGTTCTTACTAGGGATTACATATCCTGGTTTCCAAAGGATGACTGAACTCCGTCTAATACAAACTATAACGACCCATACATTACATACATTGTAATTAATTCAAAATTGAAGCACATTTATTACAACATATAACAAAACCATGAATGGATCATATAGGTATAGTGTCTTTAGAAATTGGGAAACATAAACAACTTGTTCGTAAATCATCTACATCATCTCCATTTTATTTTATCATATCTAGAGACCCTTTTGGAATATATTACGTAATACCCTTCTTCCGGACCTGGGGAAAAGAAAACATAAAAAAAGGGTGAGCTCAAATGCTTAGTAAGAGTAAACAAAAGAAAAATCAATCACACCATATTCATATGAACATAATATTTTGGAAATCTTAACCTGCAAAAGAGATCTTAATTTCATAACATGGCACAAATCATAGTAGTGAAATGTAACCTCAATAATCATAACATGAAACTTTGTGGAATACACATATAATCATAGAGAATCATTTATTAGTAGTCAAGACTCGTTTCCAAGACTATCTTAGCGGGAAAAGTCCATTTCTGAACCGAGTTCACTCCTCGTTTCAGTCCTGAATCACTGTACTGGATTAACCTACCATTCCAGCCATGTCTATCTCATGAGACATAAATATTTACCCAATGAATTGGAAGGAGATATAGGTCCCACCCATCTCATAATGAAATCATTCTTACTTCTGCCACAAAATAATAAATCATACATCATAGCATGACCCATGTAATAAAAATGGGATTCTTAAACATCATGACATCATCACAATATCCATATAAAACAAATGGATAACATTTCATCATAATAAGAATCAAACAATGTAAATCATAGAGACATTAAACTTGAAATATACAATATGAAATAATGTCATCTTAGATGGAAAATGGTTTTGACAAAACACTTGAAATTAATTCTTGAGGAAAATATCCTTTCTTATTCAAAATCATTTTATTTCCACAAAATGCCTTGAAATATTAAAAGAAGAATATTTTTTTGAAAATAGTCATGAAATATTTTAGAGTAATCTTCCTGAAAATAAGCTATTATGAAACTGTAAAAATCCGTCCATTCCGTATAAGAAAAGAAAACATTCTTCTCGTACTTTTGTCGGAAAAGTCAAAAAGTTCCTTGTTTGGTAAAAAAAGAAATATTACTTTAAAAAAATGTGGTAAGAGTATAAAATGGGTAAAAAAAGTCTTTAGACATATATAAAAACACTTTTAGAAAACATGGACATGGATGATAACAATAACCCCAGTAAATACTTACGAATAAACAATCTTGGATAAGAACGAGATTGGAATAATTATCCCTTACCTTAGGTCTGATTTGATTCGTACGTATCCAAAAATCATGTATAATGATTTAAAAAATGTTATTGACTTATTCTACAATCTTCCTCATTTTTATGATATCATAAATTGTCATATTCTTAGCTTCGTGTTAGTAATATTTCATTGCTACTTGTTATTCGAGTGTTTATTGATTTTTGTTCTTATGTGTGTTTTGTCGACTAAATTCTTATTATTCTTTTTAGGTTATAGATACGTCATTTATAGAATGATATTAATGTAATATATATCATATTTATTCATTAAATTAATTTATAAAATCATTATGCATTGAAGATCATGTAGAATGAGTCACATCACATCGTGGAGACGGTAGGCCGTACGTACGCACGAGCGATGATATCATCCCCATGATCATGGAATTCTATTAAAGTGTATGTATACTATTTCATAATCAATATCACATTAAAATAATCATATTTAGTTATTCTTTACACCATTATACCCATCCAAGTAAGGTGGTGGTGGAAAACAGATTACACCACGGCGTGGAGATGATATTCCGTACGTACCCATGCACGATGACTTCTTTTTCTGAAGGATGGATATAAGGTTAAATAGGGTTGTTTAATATTTATAATAACATATAATTATATTAGTGATACTTATGTTATTACTTCATAATGAAACAACTAATGAAGAAGAAGTAGAAGAAGAAATAATGTTGAAAGAATCTGTAATGGACATTACCTCCTCTTTGAAGCGCCTCTTCTTCACCTTCTCTTAGGGAATTGAAAATGGTCTTTGAAGAAGACCAGGACCTATAGGAAGTTTCTAGGGAAGTGTAGAAGAGAAATTTTTAGGGTTTGGCTGATCTTGAAGGGTAAAAGTGGTGTGAGGAGAGGGGCACCTTAGCAAAAACATAAAATATTATTTTATTATAAAGTCATATTTGGTTTTTAATAGCTCAAAATTGATTTATTTGTAATCTAAGGTGTGGATGGGGATAAATCCTCTCAACCAATATATTTTAGACAAGTTTTGGTTACTATTTTAATCTTATCATTTAGATATAACTCTAAGTTAAATAATTTATCTTTTATCGTGTCTTCTTGTTTTCTTACACTATATGGTTAATAAACATAATATAACAAGCCAAACGAACCCCAAGTGGTTCATTATTAACTTATATAACCTTATCTAAGTCATTTGGCCGAACCTTAGATTTTTAAGAATATAATAACAATTAATAATATAATATTTGTTTTAAAAACAATTTTATGTCAATTTCGACACTATTTGGTAATTGATTTCTGTGAAAATCAGAACAACATGATTAGTTTGAAAAACGTTAATTGAATCAATACTAAAATGTCATATTAACCTATAAAATTAGGTTAATTCATAAAAAGTCTAAAATTAGATTTATTTGCGTATTTATAACATCAATTATGTGAATATTTCATTAATAAGGTAATTACTGCATCATCATTGTGTCATAAATAAATTAAATTATTTAATGTCTAAAAATAATAAATAAAATACCATTATGTAGGAAATATATTTATCTTTCTAATTAATATTTATAGTCTAATTTATCTTATGTATAACACTATATTAAAAATGTTTTATTTATTAAACATTGATTTTAACTATTTTAACTCTTCTTTAAATAAAATAATAATGAGTGTCCTAATATAATCCAAGTGGACCTAAAGGGTAATATTTTTTTCCTAAGGTTTGTTTTGGTCGAATTACACTTATAAAATAGAATTAGGACATGTTTTAGGGTAATAATAATATCATTTTTACCCTTAATTACCCTATTAATTTTAACCGTGGTTAAAAAAAGTAAAAAGTTACTATTCACCAAAAATTATTTTTATCTTATTGAACCAAATTTTACAACTTCATATTAGCCATGTCTCTCGGATTTTTGAAATTCAACTCACAAAAGAGGTAAAATTATGTTTTATGTAAATTTTCAAACTCTCCTAGGAGGTGGGTAAAGGACTGTGAAAAGTTCAATAATATTTACATATATCAAAAATTATTATAAAATGAAACCAATGAATTACTTTGAACTTATATAGGTATTATGTATCAATTTTTACCTAAAATAAATTTAAATAAAATAATTATTTATTTAAATAAAAAGTCGGTTATTAGATAGTAACCCAATGTTTTCCTATTCATCAAAAATTGAAATTTTTCATAAAAATACAAAAATTTCACCCTAGGCTAATTTCGATATTCCTCATCCAAAAATGAAGTCCATTTTGAAAGATAAAATTTAGAAAATTTCTAAAAGTGGGTAATAATATTCATAACGGCTAGTTTTAATAATATTTTAATAGCATATCGTTGTTTAGTGAAACTCAGTATTGCGTACAACGCAAGCTATCGAGGAAGGTTGCGATTGCGTATAAATAAAGACAAGCTAGTGTTGTGTGTAGTGAAATATTACTTTGATGATGTATATAAAATAAATACAAAATATTTCTCATAAAAATCTCGGGTGTCATAGTACTTATATGATGATTGTTGTTGTATTTTCATATATTGCAAGATTTGTTTAATCAAATAAGTGTATGTGGATATGTGGAATATTTTTTTGATCAAATAAGTGATTTTATAGGTTTCTATTTAACTTTTTAGTAGAGGATAATATGGTTTTCAATTGTAAATATGAGCTGGAGAACATGGTTCCTCCTATTGTCATGGAATCTTTTTTGGAGATTTTTTTCTTTTGATGGTAGAAGTTTCATGAGAGGTCCTAATTTTACATTAATAGAAAATAGTTAATTGAAAAACACTAATAATTAATACTTATTGAATTGTCATGGTTATAAATTTTTATTGTACAATGTATAACTGGATTTTTTAAATTCAACATTTTATAAGAGGAAACTAATAATTTCCTTGTTTTTATCTTTTAATTCATGTTTACATAAATGATTCTCACTCAGTTGTGTGTCTCCCTTGACTGGTGAACCAATGTTTCTAGAGTTTAATATTCATCTTATAACTCAAGTTGTACATATTTTTGTTCAAAATTATTGGTTACATGTTATGATGATGTGTAGATGTTCTGTAGTTGGAGGAATCCATTGGTTGCGATGATTATTTACATGTAACAGAATCTTTTGGAAAATCAAAAACAAAAAAAGTTTTTAGTTCTAGTGACGTGATAAAATATAACTCAACTCAAACTCTATACAATTTCAAATTCTTCATGAAATTCTAAATTCTCTTGTCAATCTGTTCATTTTATAGGAGCTTTAAAATTTCAACCAAATGCCTTTTTTATTGGTTTAAAGAGATGTCATAATTTTTATTTTCATCAATGATAAGAGCTTCTATGTGAATGGGGTGTAACTTTATTAATTTACTCTAATTTTTTATATTAATGATGTTGGTTTAATTTGATTTATAGATTTATATTTATTTCTAAAGTTATGACTTGCATTATTAATTTTCTATTTTATGTCGGTGATTATGAAATTGCTTGTAGAATTTTGGTTCCCCTATGAAAATCAGTCACAAACTCATCTAATGAATGAAAACTTTTAAAATAAAATATTCTATTCTTTATTTATTTATAGAGGAAACATGGGTACATTTGGAATTTATAGTCATCTTACTATGTAGAAAATTTTTGTTTTAGTTCCTTATTACACCATAAAATAAAAAACATTTCTTTATTAATAATCCAAATTAATATTTAACCTCAAAGATTGTTTTTCCTCTTACACATAATTAAATAATGAGGATAATGTTGAGATTTAATTATTTGTGAGGGTTCTTAATTATTCTAAAATAATTTTCACTATCAAAACATTAAAAAAACTTAATTATGGTAAACATTTTTTCATATTTGACACATTAATAACTATTAATTTTTTTTTAAAATTTAATCCACCACAGGTTGTAAATAGATTATATAATTTTAAAGAGAATAAAAATATAAAAAAATCAACGCAACCTTCTTAGGTGAAAATTTCATTCTATCTTGAGGTGTTATAAGGATTTTGAAATTGAATGAATTTCAAGATTTCTGATATTTTGTACCACATTATTTTGGGGAAAATTATGTTTAGAAACTAGGAAGCTTGTGTAATGGAAGATATTTTTGTGGAATTGAGATTATAACATGAGAAAACAGAAAAATTGAACTTGAACCAATGAAACACACTCCTTTTGAAGAAACGCCTCCTGAATCCAACTCAAATGATAATCATTTAAGTCCTTTGTTAATGGGGAAAAATAGAAAAATCGTAACCTAATACAAATATCTATGACATAAATAATTAGGTGTGTGCATAATCCATCTTTACTTAGTGAATAAGTTATTTTTTATAGTGATATACAAATACATATATGGGTATAAAAAATTTAATAAAAAACATTAGAGTGCCTTGTAGTAAAAAATGAGTTGACTAAGTTGAGAGGAATTTTGGTAATAGTTGAAGAATGCAAAAATTGATTTATTTAATTATCATCTGACTTGAATCAATATAATGAGGAAAAAAACTAAAACGTCTATTTTTTGGAACATAAGAGAGGGTGATAATTAATAGTTTCTCCTTTTAAATAGTTTATTCAACTTCTTTATATCCCCTTTCACTCATGTAACAAGAACTAATTTAGAAATAAAAACTTGGCAATGACTGAAATTCAAATAAGAGATATGATTATTTCAATATTTAGAGAGTTTTTTTATGTCCATTGATTTGAAGTAATTTTGAACCACAGTAGGATTTCATTTAATTAAGTTTTATTTTTAAATAAATAAAATTCATTCAAATGCATGGGAGTACAATTTATTAAGTGCGTGGGAATTGAATTTGGATATTTATTCATTACCTTGAACCACATCATTTTTATATGTATTAGTATTTTTAATATCAAATTGTTTTTTACTAGAACAATATAAACAATTGTTAATTTTGTATTTAATAATTAAAAATATCATTTATTTAATGTATGAATATTATTGTTAATGTTTGTTACTTATAAAAATTTAAATTTAGATAATTTATGTTTTATTTACATTAATTTTATATTCCAGTGTTTTGGTTGAAATTATAGTGTTTTATTTCCATCCTATTAATTAATTAATTTTATTTTAATTTTTTTTTCAAAATAATAATTTTATTTATTTAATTTCAATTTTTTTTTATTTTTTAATTTATAATTCAATTTTATTTCAAATTAACAAATCTTTTGCATGTTTTATTTTTTTCATTACTATAATAATTATTGTCAGAAATTTTGTAATAAATTAAAATATTTCATATGTTTTTTATTATTTTAATTTAAGTCAACAAATTCATTGTTTTATTTATTATAGTTTAATAATAAATTATTTAACTCAACTTAATATTAATTTACTAAATGTATTTTTTGGCCCAAGTGACTGCAACAAGTTTCCACATCAGTTGCCATCTTCCATTATCCACCACTTCTAATGGTATATCATTATATACCACCAACCATATCCACCTACCACTCTATGATAATGGTAAAAAGTAATCCACTTCTAGTTGTAGCTTTTGGTCAGACCCATACATCTACTACGAGTCACCCACCTCTACCCCTAGCATCACTACAACAAGTATATATATATATGTATATATATATATATATATATTCGTCATCAATCCACTAATACAATTGAAATCTATAGATATTCCAATCCTCTTCTATCATCCCTTACACTGGTAGATCATCATATATTATTTCCACCCATCTATCTCCTACTTCACTGATGATCTACTTATATGCCTTCCCACATTTACAACTACTACTCCCCACCAACTTCACAACCAACATCTGCCACCAGTCAGGATCTCTAATACTATTAGCTTCATCCAGTTACTTCCAGTCTAACCTAGATATACCATATTTCCAACTTCTATAAAGAAAAACACCATAAGCGCAATTTCCCACAATCACCAATGAGCTAAAATCTCGACCCTCAAACCCTATCAAACTCGAATGATCAAAGAAAAAAACCAAAATACTCAAAAAAATAAAAACACCAAATATACTAATAAACTTGAATTGAATCCATAATGAAGTCAATATGAGATCTACTTCTCAAATATGTGAAGAAAACACTACAAAATGTTGATAGTTCATGATACAACACCACTATGTATGAAAACTCAAAGAAGGAAGTTGATCTGTCATATTGCTTGAATCAATCCTTCACTGATATCCCTTATGATAACTGTCACACTACATGAGCTCGCCATTATTGAATAGAATTCAATACCACTGGTTGAATCCATCACTGCTTGGAGAAGGCTTCCTCCAGAAGGAAGGATGATCCACCCCTTCCCACCACCCCAGTAAAGAAAAAGACCTTCGACAATCAGAGTATAATAAAAAAAGAAAAAAAACAAAAAAAAAAAACAAAAAATTGATGATAATAATGATAAATAATAATATATAATTATAGTAATATATAATTTTTATAATATATAATACTAAATATAAATAAAATAATAATAATAATAATAAATGAATATATATATTAATAATAAGTATTTTAATATATATGTAACTGATTTAATAAAGGGAAAAATATATTTATAAATTGAGAATTTGGGCTAATGTGGGGAACTACAATACCTAAAATACCATTCCATGCATTCCCATGTGGTCTATTTCCTTATTATTTTTTTTGTAATTTGGAAAATCATGAAAGACCACGTAAATTTGGTCACTACTAGGAATCATACTTTCAGATTTTTTGATTTTTATTGGAGGAGCGATGATCAAGTAACCCAAGGATCAGGTTGTTCCCTACAGGATTTCCATATGGAAGAAAGATGGGTGTCACTATTTAGGGATGTTGAGATTTCATTGGAGCTTATTTGGGTAATTTTATTTAAAAAGAGGCAGAATAAAGTGGTAAAAGAGGAGAGGGATCCATATGTGATTCTTAGAGACATCCGATTGATGGTCAACAATATTACATGCATTTAATGAATCATGGAGGTGATAACTGAGGTTATATCATAGTCAGAGATAGAAGTATTTGTAGTTGTGGTAAGAGAAAGATGTAGATCAGACTAGGAGTGCTTCTTCTCCCTTTTATTATTCTCTGTCACACTGTAATGAGATGTTTTTTTAATGAATCATATTTATTTTGTTACATCTATTATGAATAGATAAGTAGTTAAGGTGGTTGGATTAGAATGATTTTATTTCAATCATTTAATGTATTCTTATGATCGAATTAATCATAATGGTCTTATGGGTATAATTCAATGATCAATTTTTCTATTCCTCATGATCATACTTTCACTCTTCCCCGAGTACTAAGAGGTGAAGGGTATATTATCATTTTTCCTTGGAAACCATAGAAATGGTAGTTATCTTGTAATGTATATGGAATTATTTTTTCTATGATCAATCCTCTCTATCATGGGGTTTGTTATGGATATGTTTTCCAAATAGAGATCACTATAGTGGGTGATTTTCCTAATGAGGGATAATTATTTTATTCCTCAACACACAACCTAAATACCATAGTTATTAGTTCCATTCAATAGAAATGACATTTCATTTGATCAAACCTAGTCCAGTACCCCTAACTCAACTTATTATTCTCTCTCTCACTTTTATTATTCTTATAGTGTCTAAAAAAATTCTAGTTCACAATTTACATTCTCTTACTACATTCAATCATCACATGCTTGTTTCTTGTTTTGTGTTTTTATTTTTTATTTTAATAGTTTATTTGGGAATACACACATTAATATGTTCTTTTATAATTGATACTCTTAATCACTACTCTAGTAGTAGTTTGTATTTTCTATGTCATTATTTTTTGTGATGTTAAATGACCCACGCATCAATCAGTATCACTCAAACCTAATTATTAAACCCCAATTTGGCCCCGATCAACCTCCCCATTAGTGATACCCCACCTTCTTATCTCCCACCGCAAATTTTTTTATCAAATAAACTAATTATAACCTATAATGACATTTATATATAGGGGTTAAGATATCCAAATCAATTAATCAATCAATCAATTAAATTGAACATTTTACCCTTGATGGTCGATCATGACAGTCTCGACGTAGACAAAACATACACCTCCCATAGGGTAAAATGACTATTCCAGATAATACTATAATCTTGTTTTTACCATATAGGGAATGTTTATAACCTAAAAGAATAATTTATGAGTTTAAAATCCGTGTAGTTAATAATATATGATTTTTATACAAAATATAGTTTTAATAAGGCTCCTTCATGAACGATATTCCTTATCAACACAACCCAAGGGTAAACACCACACCCCTAAATCATCAATACAGTATATTTTTTTCAATGTTTTATACAATGGTAAATTTTTCATTTTAACATTAAGGTAATCTAGAATTCGAATATTAAAAATGAACTAATCCGTCCACATAGGGAAACTGTGGTCATTTTATTCTCCCCACATTTATGAATTTTCATCATTTAAAATAAAAAAAACCTAGAAAACTTATGAAAAGCTAAAAAAATAACATTACATAGTGATATAATATATTTATTCATGATTCATACAACTTTTGAAGGTTAATACATCTTCATGGATCTGAAATGAAACCCCATATGGGATAAAATCCCTTCTCTTTCTCAATAATCAAGGCTACAACATATGAGTCTATTTCCCCCTAAAAACTAGATTCCCATCAATACTAGTATAAATGTTTTTTACAAAATATCAAAATTAATCACATTTAGTTCATTTTCAAAGGTGTTTTATCCATGGAAACTCATACTCCCCGCCTTTCATGACACCCATAAATACATTCATAAGGAATAGTCCAATTATAAAAAAATTCCTAACCATGTCCCTTTATTATAGTTCCAAACAACGACAATATAACATACGAATAAACTAAAAAACACCTACTATGATGAATTATCATGGATAATATATATATTAGTTCACCAGGATCACATCAATACTTTTATCATTCCCTTTAAAATCAACCAGAAGATAAAATCATAAACCAATAACCTCTGTTAGGCTCTCATCTACCACCGATGACCATATACATATCTTCAGAGCCTAATGCTGGTGTCTTTTGAAAATATAAAATGTATAAAACCATAATACTCCATAGTTATATTACTATCAGAACATCCTAAAATACCAAAAGATATTTATCATTTAGTTTATTCCTATACCATATAGTTGGACCCTAAGTTTATACAACTAACTTCTGCTTGGTATTATACTCAACAAAAATGAAATCATTATTTATATCATATCTATTCCCTAACATATAAAAAATACCATCCATAAATATATCACTTACAACCACACTTCTGATTCCATCTTATATAATACACCAATAGGTTGCATAGATCAACCTCTACATTATATCCTCAAAACGATATGAAATATTCAACTCCCAAAAACTCAATATCCAGCTATCTGAGATCTCCCAAGATATAGACTAAGGAATAGAATGATCCATTTATATAAATCTATAGTATTTGAACTATTAAAAAAGTATAATGCATAATCCCAAGGTCAATGACTAGTTGATTATCTGATATGAACTTCCAAAGGGTTTCACCCTACTCATCACCTAAGTATCTCTTTCTAATGATAGTAAACTATTATTCAACTTCTTGATTAAAAAAACCAAATATAGAAATCCATGTATATTAACCCATGTTTTGAGTGATCATCTATAATTAATTATTTCAACATTAGGCCCCCTAAATGGTAGTTAAATACTAGAGAGACCTATCAACCAATGTTGTTCTTCATTAGGAATTGATATAATGGAAGACCGTTACCTCTGGTAAAACTATACAATCAAACTATTCTTTTTTATTGATTCTATTTGTTTCTTTAGATTTTCAACGAACTATTTTTTTATAGAATAAAATGTATTTGTACCATAAAATATGACCACTAATGAAAGGGAATGTAGATCATGTCTTATTTATATGATACATTGGAAAATACAATCAACCCATAAATCATATTACGATTCAATCATCATGATGATCATCATTTTCAAATTCATTACCACCCATGTGACTAAATTAATACATGAATTATACCACACACACTTGAGGATGAATATCAAATCAAGACAAGGTAACTATTATCAAATTATGATTCATAGCACTCATCATTTTCTATATTAAAGTGTCTGATAGAATACCTAGATACTCTATTGAGGAATTATCCAAGAGTTTATCTCTAAACTATTTTGTTAATATAAAGAAACATTGGTCAAACTCAAAATAATATTTTCCCGATAACAAGGAACCCATACCTCATTTAGTAGTTATAAACTAGTTGAGGGTGTAACTGACCACACTGAGTAGTGAATCCACACTACATCAATCACTAAACAATAGGACCCACACCCTTTTGTCATAAGGGAGTAGAAAATCCCCCATAGGGTGGGGCCCTAAACCTCATCGAGACCAAGAGATTACTGACTTGATTTCTTAACTGAACACACATCATCCAAGGGGTATCCTACCATAAAGGGAGTGAAACCTTTCATGGATAGGAAAAATAAAACCTAATCCCATCAATTACAACTATTATTTTATATGGGGGATCCACACACTATATATTAGATGTTTCTACACCCCATTGAAATGTTAGAGGAAATCAATTTTTTGGGGTCAAGGGATTACTAAGTCCCATGTATTAGTAGAGGATTAATTCCTTATAAATGATATTATACACCGCTATATCAGTTATGGAGTAATTAACTACATGATATATTATAGTAGAATCATGACTTATTGTAATACACCTCAGTTGAAAGAGTACTGACCCAACTAACCAAAAAATCTTGGTCCACTAGGATCCCTATCCCCAGAGCATGGTCATTTCAGGGAAATCCTAATGGTATTAGACCATAAATATATCAATAGGGCATTACCCGAGGATCTCAAAAATGGATGAGTAATCTTAATACAAACACCATCCATATAAAGTATTTATTTTACCTATAGTGAAATAATTTCCATGATGGAAATAAACATCCTCATTTCATGATGTCATATTGGGAATGTAGGATGTCACTCCCTGAAATCAATAATGCACATATCATTATAAGATACATGAACCTACTCAAATGAAACCTAAAAAAATACATGAGTAATAAATTTAGTTAATATCTCATCAGAGTTCTAGAATATGAATAAAATTTCCACCTCACCATAGTTGGGTTATTTGGTCTGGTAACCCAGCCTAAACATCTTTGAGCCCATATATCCTAAATCAAGCTCATGATAAACCTATCTAAAAAAACATTCCCTAGATCCAACCCCTCTTTGAAACTAATATGATAGAAACAGACCAAGCCATACCTCTCTTGGACCGATGGTTGGTGGGGTGTGTAACCACAAGAATACCTTAAATAGGATAGGGGTAGGTAACTAAAATCATGAAGTAATAAATCACATATGGTAGTCTGTATCCTATAAAAATTTCACATTCAGATATCACATATGAACCATAATATCACATCCATGTGGTAATAAATAAATATCTAAAATATAAAATTCATGTAATCACATAATTCATCCCAAGTAAATATTGTACCAATGATAGTTAAAAAGGGTGAAATAATGCACAACCTAATACCCAAATAAAAATCACCTCAATAAACTCTAAGGAATAAAATAACATCATTACACTATCTACACAAATAAGATCCAAATGACCTATTCTCCACTAGGATCAACAATTCTCTAACCCCACAATATCCACATTAACTAAAACAATATCCTATCGATACATCATTTATATAGACACAATATCTATACACATAAGGAATGTGGTAGGATAAGTGTAAAAATACCCAACATAATAATCCAACAAAAACAAAATTTCTTATTCTTTGTCTATGATCACAATATAAAACTAAAAGATATAACCACAAAACATGAGAAAAAAAGAGAACACGATATGGGGAAGAATCAATGGATTCACCTCATAAAAATCCCTCAAACCAATATTGTATGTGGATACAAAGGATGGTATGATAGAATAATGTCTCCATGGAATAAGGAATCCATAAATACACCTCACACCATAGGATAAAACAACACAAAACCCATAAAACTCTCCATAATACACCTCCTTACTAAAACAATCTGGGAGATACCCATCTACATAGATCCACGTGAGGGGATCCACAATAAAAAAACCACTTCAGAAACAAATAGATCTAGTTTGAAATGTACCAAGACCAAATGGTATAATCTAACACAATAAAAATTACATGTAATGGAATCACCACCTTATATTAACAAAATAAAACCCCCCAAAGCCTCCATAGAAATCAAAATTCCAAGAATGTATTACTCTATGAAGGCCTGTATAAAAATATCACACATGGAGTCTATAACAGATAATCTGATCGGAGTCGGAAAATAAAACCCACAAGGGTGATATAATGTTTGGGGGGCTACCATCCCCACATATGGGTGACCTAAAAAAATTTCCATCATAAAAGAGAGAGAAAATACTCCCCAATAAATATAGTACTTGAGGCAGTCTATCTGATCAAGAAAATTAGAGGGGGAAAATCAAACTTCAAAATGGTGGATCCAAGTCTACTTATCCCAGCTCCATGGGAGCAGTATATCAAGGAGTAAACTCATCACCTAGTGCATGAATGTCTATATATAGTTTTACCTATGTATGGATTGTGAAAACCACCACCACCATAATATCTCAAATATAATATCACCATCATGGGTCCAATGCCTCAGTAGGGTATGTCTATTTGTCAAGAGAACGTCACTAACACCATAAATTGATGAAATTTCAAAACCTCAATATTTATAACTATCATTTAAGACCTCACATTCACATTAGAAATCTACACCCTTTCCATGTGTAAATGATAAATGAATTGGGTATAAAATTCTAAATTCGTATATCTCAAGAAACAACGTCATTGAAATAGACAGTTTGATAGGGGTTGACAAAAAATATTCTATATCTTACACTCTTTAACTATGTGTTCACAGATTACAATAAAATTGGGATTGGAGAGACCTCAATCATATATATTCTAGCATGAAAATAAGGATAATATAAAAGAGAATGAAATGAGGAACTACCCATCCGCTAGTCCAAACTGTATGCATTGGCTCTAGATTAAGGTTTAATGGGAAGAGTTAATTTAAATGGGTACAATACCCATCTCCATTTCTATTCAGGATACTCTCCAGAATATGGGTACTATCGAAAACTTCCCTAAATTCCAACATCAATAATATAGAGTTATAATCAAAATATTCCTATATCTCTATGTAATATATCTCATATGGATGAACATACTACACCTTTGTAATGTCCCCGGCCTGAGAGACACTAACTAGTTCCCTGGGACGAGTTGTCACATGACCTGAAGCACTCTTCCTCATACACCAGTGGGTTCCAACTAGCAGCAAGTGTCTAATAAGAAGTTTGGGGGATTCTATTCCCTCTTTAGTAGAGTAAGCCACAACATCTAAGAATATAAATCTAAAAAACAATATGAAATAATCAATAAACATGTGTTTCAAAGCATCTCCCAAAACTGGGAACAAACAAGGAACCACAACTAACCATATCATGTCATGAGAACAATGCTAGAAGAGAAAAAAACACAAAATAAATAACAATGGAGGAATCCAATAAATGGTCTGAACTCCAAGTATGAATCCTCATCCACACATATCCCAAGCCCGACTCAACTCTCAAGCTTAGATCCCTTGCCCTTATCTGATCCTCCAATAATGAAATATTATTAGTTACCCCACTGTTGATGCAGCATTGTGTGAGTACAACTTAGTATTCCCCCACCAATGGTGTATAAAAAATATCCAATCTAAACAGATAGTGCATGAAAATATAAAGTAAATTATAAGAAAAAAAGGAAAAATCTCGCGACATGAGATAAATAAGTAAACATAAATCATTTCTATCCTTATTATTATTTTCTCATCTATATCATCTTCATTAAACAATACCTTTTTATCATGGGTTCCAAGGGATAGGCATACACTTCATTCAAACATGGGTCTATGGAAATCAATCACTATGCATAAGTGGATAAGTCAGGTTCCCTATTTAAATTGGGAATAACATTAAACAATCCATAAATCACACTTACCTTGGAGCCTTAGTCTAGGTAGTACATCCAATGGTACCATTGGGGGAATAGAGAATCATTTTTACTCCACAACCTGTACATTCCTAGGTGGGTTTTGATCATTTTCCCCCTCGACCCGTGGGTGGAGCCTCATTCCATGAACCCACCACTAATCCATGTTCACAAGCTTATATATCTATTAACCACATATTACCCTATCAAAACCAATCACAACAAATAAAAATAAAAAACACATTCCACAACCATCAGCACAGGAATTAATACTATAACATAACCCATAAACACATTTTCCATTTTCATTAATAGTCTGCTATCCCAATTCCCATTATCATTCCCTAACCAATTATGTATATTAAATATTTAAATTCATTATCCAATATTCATCATTGATAACACATTATCCCATTTAGACCATTTCTCATTTCAAATGCATTTTTCCACTTATTCATTTCAAGTATAATTATTATATCACTAAGAACAACCAATTTATCATGTTCAACCCATTAAGTATACCTCACTATTACCATGTATTTACCCATTCATCAAATTCACCAAATCCCTTATCTAACCCAATTCACATGGTCCACAATTCACCATCCATTTTCAATCTAACATGATCATTATTCCATCTATACCAACCCTTTTTGGCATTTCAACATAATTCATAAACCATTGGACACAATATCAATTAACCCAAATAACCAATTGTAATGTCTTATAAACAACCCTTTTGACATTATTAAAACCTAATCAAAACATTCAACATTCCATTTTCAATTTAATTAAATATAAAAACATTATCTTCCTGGGATCTATATTATTTCACAACAACACTACATTTTACTTACCAATTACTATGTTGAAAAGTTCATCACACCCTATCGGTGGATCTAAATCAATACAATCATCCTCATTTCATACCTTAGGGATAATTAGAGCCCTAAATCCTTAATTTTAAACTCATTCTACTGAATCATATTCATGGAATCAAATTCACAATAAGAAAAAAAGAAAGATCTTAACACACATGCACAAATATGTAACAGAAATGTGGCATATTAATTGTATACCACCTTCCTTGAATCTGTTGAAAAACCTGATCTTAATAGAATACAAATATATGGATTTGAACAAATAGTTAATAATTAACAAATATTTAACCAAGAATTAAGGGTTTTAAGGATTTGGAAGAAGATCTTCCAAGGATAAAACTATAATCCTGAAAAGTAAAGAAATAAGGATATTAGACTTACCCCGAGCATCGATCTGTAACTAATGGCTCTCCAAACGGCCTAGAAACGTGGGAGGTCTATCTATTAATTGATTTGGGACCCATGGTTGTTCCCTATTATTTCAAGGGATTAAATGGGACATAATCTTGAGTAAAACAAAAAAATTTCATAATGGAAATTTTGTAATTTTCTCAAATTTTACAGGACTGCATGGCTTACCCACACGGTTTGTCAAACCATGTGAAAACTGGGCGTATGCCACTGTCCAAGAAGATACGGGTCCTACATTTACTAAGGAAGGTTGCACAATTTTTAAAACCATGCACCAACTGTGTGATATGTCAATATCCTAGACTGCACAGCTTGTTTGGGGAGGCAGCACTGTTTATATAACTGTGCACAAACCATGCACCTTCTACAGATTGGCTTGATTCCCATTACTTTGGTGTTTTGAACTCTTAGAACACTCTCGAGGATCCTCATACACATGAAAACATTTCTTTATCCCAAAAAAAATTATTTGAATCATAAATTTAAATAGGTTCATGCGTTAAAAAAATCTAGGATCTTACAACCTCCCCACATTCTAATGGATCATCCTCGAGCCACTCCACTTGAGCATCACTAAATTTTAAAGGAATGAGATTAGGTCATTGGCCCACATATCCATATTCAAAGGCATAATATTTTTCCTTAATACTTCCTCATAAAAACACAAAACAAGAATGAGATATTACTCAAATGCGTCATCACCATCAACCATACAACAACCACAAAAATATCATTTGAAAAACATAGAAAGTAATGTCTAATTCATATAACATGGAAACATATCACACAAAATCATACCATCATGGAGGAACCAATTGGCACCCCATTGGTATGATACTCTCAAAAACTCATGACCCAAATCACTTGGTATTATTTCCCTGTATTTTTAAAACTCTAACGATGTCCAAAACCCAATATCACATGATGGAAAACCCACAGTCATTCCAAACACTTTCCCCAATTTATAATGATCCCCCACATGCGTCATGATGATCTCATACATAACCATTGGTCCTAGATGAAACCCAACTCTTGGGGTAGTCAATCTATTAAATTCATACCAATGATCACTATCATGAACAACTCATCGAAACTATGATCACTTGGGTCCCTCCAACTCGGAACTCCGATCACATCATCAACCAACCATAGAACAGTTACTGTTCTCTCTTCCATAATCCATTATATGGAACCTCACTATCGATTAAAGGCAACCAGAATCTTAACCCAACTTTCACAACAAACCTGAAATGTTCCAACTCGTCATGCCCGAACATCCATATGGGACTTACCCTATATTGGAATCTATCCTTGTCATTGAAACTACCTAAGAGAACATTACTATTCCATCCATTCAAATAGTAAGATCCATATGCCCTTACTCAAGTAAGACTTCATTTATAAATGAAACATTTCACTACAACATCATACCAGGTGTGGGTCACTCTCACAACACCTATTCCACTGTACCTTATCATGTTAGACTACACCGACTGGATTATCCCAAAACACCCATCTTCCACTGATGACATGCTACCCCTTTCAAATTTCTAATGTTCTTACTAACTTTATGCCTATCGCTATGACCCAACATACATATTTATTTTATTCTATTAAATCATGTAGAATTCCACAACCATTACATTGAACCCATCAATCCATAATCTAGATTCACCACCCCCATTAGTGTTCCCCAATCAAAAAATACTACTGTTTATACATTATCTAAGATGGATGAGTTCTGAATCAATCCCAATCCAGAATATGAAATGTACTTCTCCAACCAAAACATTCATCCACGGTTATTTATGACATACAACCTATGTAACTATCTCCTAGATGTCATATCCTAGAATTATTAGCTTCAATATTAGCATGAAACTCTTTCACATGGACAATATTCCCTCAAAATACAAGAAGTTATGGCACCCCCAAGGCACATACCTAGGACTAATTCAAATTTTTATAGGAGTTATAGAACCCCAACATCTTGTACATGATCTATTTGTTTGTCTTACCACCCCATAAACTGATTTTCTCAAGACATATCAAATTTTCTTTTGTATTTACCCTAAGCCCAAATCCACCACATGGATAAATCATCCACCTTAATCAATGCCCATCCAGATTCCATGATAGACCCAATATGAACCTCCTAGGTCCCACATTGATATCCCAGTGCCACAATATCAACTCAACGTTCTCCCCTCCACACTGTGGACTGATTCATCACTCCGCACCATAGCAATTTCTTTACCATTTCACACTACAAGGGAACCCACCACATGAATTACACCAGATCACAAGCCAAACACCAAAAGGTAGACTTGTCTATATAGAATTACTAGAACAAGAAGAAGAGAAACAACCTGTGCCCTATGACACTTCTATGAATGGAACCAATGATGTTTTTCGATACCAATCCCATCCTGAGGACCTCACCTAAAAACTATCAATGTTTTATTTCCCACAACCCAGCTCCATATATACCGCCACATGAGTATAAAACAAATTATGTCATAATTCATCCAAAATACCCTCATGTAAAATGGTGTAAAGATAGATCTTCTCAACGTACCATGAAAGGTGTCAAGATATGGGACATTATCGTCCATTTCTGGGGACACTAAGATGTTTTCGATGAACGCCACCACAAACTCATCCATTACTTATGTAACCTCCCACTATGGGACACCATGACTGAACAAGGATCACAGGCTTCCAAACTTCACACTTATCACAAGAACTGAACCAATACCACTCAGGAAAAAATGTCAACCATGACTCACCACTTCCCCATGAACATCCTCCAAGTAGCCATGAACCAAACTGCCATTGATAATACTTCCACCACACTGATTGTGCTATTCCAACGTGACCTTGATGGGTATCAACCAAACCCAATTTCCTTCCACACTAGTCAATCCAATAGTTTCTAGCATATATATGCTACAGATTTGGTTTTTCATAGAATGAAATATTCTTATCCTGGTAAGAATCATGCCTTACCAGCACATACCCACATCTGGACCTCATTAGATCCATCATGTTTCGCACTTTCATGTGTCCACAAATAAACTGACATTAGTTCCTATAATCCAACCATCACAAAAGTTTATACCACCACCCACTTCCTTATAAAATAATTAATACAAACATTCCCAACCATGCGACCATCCTCTCATCAAGTTTCACTTTTAATACAATGAATATGACCATGCTTCAACCACCCTTGTCTCTTCCACTTGAAAACAACATTGAAACCCCCATTAATCTTCATCCAAATAGACGGGTCAGACATACATATGATAAAACACTTCAAAAAAAATTTACAACCAGTTACAAGTACTTATCTTCCTATTCCGAGAAAACAAGAACAGAGTCACACCACATACAAAAAACTGATGGTACTCATTACGCATCAATTCCACCTCTAAAGAATCTTATATGCTTCTTATTCCATGGTACCTGTATCACTAAGATGTCTTCCTAAATGGTCCACCTTTATTTACTTGAAACTTTAAACACAACCACAACTAATGTCACCTCACCTTCCACTAATCATCTTATTTATCCTTCTAAAATAAACCCTCAATGGGAAATTTTTTGTTTCCCACTATTAGGGTCCAAACATCCACCCATATGAAACAGACCAAAAATCCCTAGGATCCCTTCCTGACCACTCTCCTATGTCCCATTGACGATTGATTGATACTAACTCCCTAAACTGGTGTCACAATAATTGAAATACATTAGATATTTTCTCAAATAGCACACATTAGGTTCCAAAAAAACAAAGACATTTTTAATGGAACTCTTACCCTCATTATGGTACACACTATATCCAATGTACCAAGTGACTATTCACTTATGGTTCCTCACCAACCATAATCATACCAAAATTAGAACTATAATACAAACACCCTATCTAGGATAAAGACATGTCCTTCAATGAAACTTACTCATAAGGTCACCATAACCTTGGCACTATCTTTAAGGTCCAACATACACTCCTTACGATCATGGCCCAAGAGGGGTTCCCCACCCGCATTACCAAATAAAGCATCATGACCTGAAGGCCACAACCCTACCAATGATTATGTAATCACATCTTATATGTCATATCATTACCATAAAGGTCATACAATACTAACTTGAGGTCTCATACAAGTGCACTCCCATTCCACCAGACAACCCATACAAATAGATAATTAATGGCACAAAGGATGACCACTACCTTGTTCACACAAACGATTTATTATTATTCATCCTTTTATAATTTAAAAAAAATAAACATGAACATTGAGGATTGTTAGATAGAATTAAACCATTTATGGGAATGATCATTCAATATCATCATCAAACCAAGCACTCAGCATACACTATCCCAACTTTTGTAATCAGAGTTGTAACACTAACCCTTACCATACCAACCACATTTCAGGGTAAACATGGGAAAAATAGTTTACAATGACATGATCATTCACTAAAAATATTTGTAAAACTATATCCACAATCAAAATATAAATCTATTATCTTACAAATAATTTCAATTTTCACATCATATCACAACAAATACTTTAAATCATTTACACCTTTATTTAATCACAATTCAACACCCATTTGTTTACATTGTTTCCATTTATCCCATTTTCTTCATTATTATCAGGAACCATTTTCAATAAATTTATATAAAAATTAAAATTCATTCCACCTTTCATATCCAACATGCCCATCCCCACGTGTTCCTACCATGATGCCAGCCACCTATGTCCCTAAGTGCCTAAAAATATTCATGAATGAAAAATCTCAGGAAATTCTATCCAGTGGAAAAATATCATAGAATAGTCACATCACCCAACTTTTTCATCACCCAATAGTGAAATATCATTCATCCGTAACAAAATATACCATGAGAAACAATTCCCAGCCTAGGTGAAATGGGTTTTCTCTTATACATGGGTTAGATACAGCAAATAACGAGCTAATTACCAAGTTATGACACATCCTAACCCCATATCAACTATCCTATGAAACAAGAATATAGAATCAAATTCCATTGGTACCATATTATAACATCTCTAGACATGGAGCCACTAACTGCTGTCGTGAGCTGAGTTATCGCATGACCACAAGAACACCTCCTCATACCCCACATGTATCCAACTAGTAGCGAGGTTCTAATAGTCTATATGGGGAGACTATACGGTCTTTATTATAGAAATCCACAATAGTTGGCAATATAAATAGTGGAAAAATATTAAATAATCAATAAACATGTATAGCCAAACATCTCCAAAAAGTGGGTACAAACTACAAACCACCAATTACTATGTCAAGTTATACTAGTAGTGTTATAAGTGAAGAAAAATCAAAATAAAGAAAAATGGAAGAGTCCCTAAAATGGCCTTGAGTCCATGTCTGGATCCTTATCCACCCAAATCCCACACCCAACTCAACTATCGAGCTCTGGGCTCTTTCCCTTATCTGAACATGAAACAATGAGATCTTCTCGGGTACCCAATGATAGCCCAAGAAGGATGTGAGTACTACTAAGTAGGCCACCACCAAAAGTGTCTATATAATATCTAGTCTAAAACATTAGTGCCTAAAAATATGAAGTAATTGATAAGATAAACAAAAAAGAAAAACTTTTGTTCCATTAGATAACTATGTAAACATAAAAAATTTATATCCTTATTACTATTTTCATCATCTATACTATCTTCATTACTTAATCCCTTTTTATCATGTGTTACATGGGTTATAAATACACGTCATTAAAATGTTTGTCTAAGGAAAAAAATGACTATGCATTATGGGATAGTCAAGTTTCCATCTCACTGGAGTGTAACTTTACACATTCAATAAACTGAAAATACCTTGGAGCCTCAGTCTAGGTAGTTCATCAAATGTTACCATTGGAGGAATAAAGAATATGTTTGACTCCCCAACCAATTCAATCTTGGTTGGGGTTAGAGCACAAGTCCAACCAAACCTGTGGGAGGAGCCTCAGTCCTGGATCCCACCACAAAGGCATTTTCACGTTCTTATATATACATTCACCAGACATTACGAAATCCAAACAAGAAAGAAAAATAACAATAGAAATCACATTCCACAACAATCAACATGGGAATTAATACTATATCATAACCCATTAACACATTTTTCATTTACAGTAATAGTCGCCTATCCCAATTCCCATTCTCATTCCCTAACCCATTAAGTACATTCACAATTCTCATTCATTAGAAAATATTCATCAATGAACGTACATTATCCCATTTAGATAATTTATCATTTCCAAAGCATATTCCCACTTCATCTTTTCATGTAAAATTATTATATAACTTATCAAAACCACTTCAACATGTTCAACCCATTAAGTGTACCTTATAATTCCCATGTATTTTCCCATTAATAATATTCATCAATTTAATTATTAGAACCCATTTACATATTCGTCAATTCACAAGACATTTTCAATCTAACGTGATCATTATTTAATCTATACGAAAACTTTTTGGCATTGCAACACACTTCAGAAACCATATTTCAAAATCTCAATTAACCAAAATAAACCATTATCACATCTTACCAATAATACTTATTCCATTATAATGATCATGGAATAACTATCAACATTCAATTTTTATTTTAACAACTTATCCAAACATGACCTTTATCGGATCTACATTATCCCATACCAACTGTACACTTATGATACCTATTAGTAGGTTTGGGAAGGCCAACACACCCATTGGGTGACACTAAATCAATATAATCATCCTCAACACATACCAAAGGGATCCTAAGGGGTCTATATCATTAATTATCCAAAAATTTTACTGAATCATTATCATGGAAACAAATTCTCCACAAAAACGAAGCATGATCTTAACATGCATGCACATATCTCTAACATAACTATGGGATATAACTTGTAGACCTTCTACCTCAAATTCATTGATGAACACATGGTTACTATATCATAGATCTGAATTCAAAAACCTATTTAATAATTAACCTAGATTCCCCTTGAAAAAAATGTTTTTTGGGATTTGGAATAATATCACATATGGTGCAAACCATAATCCGAAAAGGAAAAGAATGTAGGAGATTAGACATACTCAGAGCTTTGATATGAAACTTGCGATGCTCCAAATTACCTAGAAATGAGGGAGATTGATCATTTGGATGATCTAGGATCCTTTTTTGGTCCCTAGTATTTAAAGGTAATAGATGAGAGATATTACTGAGAATAACATAAAAATACCGTAATAGAAATTTTGTAATTTTTTACAATTTCACTATGTCGCATGGTTTACCCGTATGGTTTGTCAAATTTTGAAAAACCTATGTGCAAGCCACTATCCCAGGGGAGTTTGGTTGCACTGTTACCTAGGTAGGTTATACAATTGTTGAAATCATGTTCTGTTTGTGCAATATGGCATTGTCTAATGTTTCACGGTTTTCCTGGGAAGGATTCACAGTTTACCTAACCCTGTACCTATAAAAGATTGGAACAATTACCCTTTACATTGTGTTCCAAATTCCTAGAACACCCCTGAGGCCCCTCATACACAACATATAATTTAATTAACACAAAAAAACATTGAAGCCATAATTTAAATAGGGTCGTACTACTAAAATGTCTCGGATCTTACAACGAACATATTTTATGTGAAGAAATAATCAGGATAAGCTAGTTAATTTCTTGAAAAAGATACACGATAAGTATATTATAAAAAAACAAACAAAAGAAACACATGACACATGGTGGCCCCTATCCATGTTATTCGGTGTTTTGTGGGAGGTACTATCATGCCTAGATTTGTGTTTTCACTTCCTCACATGCAGTCATGTCTCGTAACATGGAACCCATGTGTGACATGGACCCCCCTGCATGCATGACACTCACATATGAATCCCTCAAATATTTTCTTTCTCTACCTATATTGGTTCATGTTTAACCACATTGTTTTGGTTTATTGGGTCATAATATGTGAGTTCATGTCTTCTTAGGCCCCCATGCTGGGTCATCCATGCTGGTATACACTTGCCACCAAACCAATGGAGGACCAGACTCAAGTGACCCCCACCCACCACATGGGAAGTGTGGGGTGTACAATCTCATAGGATTAGATTGTTGTTGGGGAAGCCTAATTTTTCCACTCTTCCCTCACTAGTACAATAAAACTCACATGTGTTACCTTTTCTTTTGGTAATCACCAGCCACGATGTGACCGGAAGTTCTCCATTGTCACTAGTTCCATTACATCCATCCATGTTGATGTTTATGTCGATATCCTTCCTCCAACATACCACACTCAAAACACCATCTAAACCATTACGTGTTTCCCACCATGTCACAAAAAATAGCTTATATAACCAATAAATTTTCCGCTAGTGTTTGAGATTCTACACCCATGACCACTATAGCCCAAAGGAAACCAATTTTCAACTCCTATAATTCAACAACCTCAATCCCAACACAACTTATTAATGATGAAAACATAAATAATGATGAAAAAATTGAAATAATATAAATGAAGTCTATAAAATATCAAAATTGTAGGAAAAAAAATATCTATTTTTAACAAAATTGCGAAACTCCAATGCTTCTATATATTATTATAGGTAAGGATTGATCATCCTCATAACTACAATTCATTCCTCAAATAATGATCATTCCCTAATTGGACTCCATGTTAGAGATCCCCCTTGATCTTCTCTTCTCCAAATTATTTGGTTTTATGATAAAACCTAATTTTCAGCCATAAAGTGAACTATATATGGATGGACTCTATTTTCTAAATAATTTAACAAATATATAATGAAATAAAAAAACATTCTACCCACAAAAAATCATCCTGACTATCCTGATATAATCAAAACATATATATCCCATAGGGGAAAAATCACATTAATTATGAAAATTAATCCATATATTTCCCATGACAGGTTCTTGTTTGAAGGAAAATAAAAACACATTATTAAGCTCATGAATGGATAAAAAAAATGTTATTTTTATACATAAATTTTTTTCGAAGAGTCTACACCATCTCTTTAATTCTACATTGTCTCATCCCAAAGGTAAAAACCATAAACTACAATCAATATTACAATTATAAAATTATTTCGTGGACATTTTATATAGTCAATTTACTGTTTTACAATTATAAAGGTCGTAGGACTCTAGAAACCAAAAAACTAGATAAGCCTTATTCATGGTGAAAATGAGGTAGTTATAAATTTGATAGTCTTTCATATGAAATATTAATAATGTTCCTCTGTGTGGTTTTGTTAGTGTATTCATAAAATAAATTAAAAATATGAAATTTATTTATCTGTATAGAGAGATTATCCACTTATAATTTTTTCTTGTTTGTTGCATATATCACATTATGTAAAATGATAAATAATCTCTATAGGAATGACTTTGAGTTATCCATAACCAATGTTCATCATAGAGTAACATTTATTATTATAAAATGTTATGGTTTGTATGAGTATGATTTAATATCAATATATATAATATTCCACTGATACTCAAAATGAGTGTTCTTTGATGGGTTATAAATTAAATATACCACTTGTATTATCATTCACTATTACTTTTTATACGAGGGGTGAATGCTTCATAATTGAAGTTCAATATTACATAAATCTAGTCAAGATAACTAGCATGGAAACCATCATAAATTGATACATTTCTCATTCCATCTTGGTGGATGATCCAATTAGTGGTTATTTGGGTGTATTTATAATTAATATATATGTTGAGTTTAAGCATGATGAGTTTATCCTTTTATATGATGAGTATGAAATAATGTCCCCATACTGAGATATACTAGAGTTTTGTAAAACCATACAAAGACATGTGACATGTGTTCCACTAATATATTATATGAGGGGAATGAGATGTGATTATTCATTAATGTGAATGAAATTTGATTTTATCATCCATCTGTCCAATATATACATGGAAAATCCAGAATATATGAGTAACTATTCAATCTTGACATTTTCCATATGATATAGTAAATACATTTCTTAAAAAAATTTAATTGGATTATTTATTCTTGTATATGATATAGTTGATAGTGATAGTGATACATATGTTTAATTAAGATCATGTTAATTCCTTTTATAGCATCAGTGGTATTTATGCTTTTCTAGAGGCTACACTTCAATGAAAAATATTTATTTGATTATTTATTTTTTCTAACACTAAAAAAGAACTTGGGGTAACAATTTATGGTAAAATTAATGGGTATTATGTTTTATTATACTTATATTGATTCAAAAATTTGTTTTATAGTTTATAAAAAATAATTCTTTGGACAATTATTCACAGGGTAATACATATGTTTTGAAACAAGGTGAAACTAATGATAACATTAAAAAGGAGTTTTAAAAATATCTAAAACGATTTTTTGATATGATTTAGAAAGTTAATGAATATGATACTATATAATGTGATAAAGGATAATTTATATGATTCTTTAGTAAAAGTTAGAAATTAATAATTTTTTTCCAAAAAAAACTCCAAAATATATGATGTAATTTCGTAATGTAAATTCTTTGATGGGTGTCACACACAAAATAAATAAATTAATAAGCATTAAAATTAAATCTAATAAATGGTATCATATATATATATATAGTTTAAAATTGAAAAAATACTTAACCAAAATAGATAAAAAAGACATGAGTTCAACCAGAAAATAAAGAATGAATAATTCTGGAATCTAAAATACACATAAAAAATATTGTACATATATTATTTTTTATCAAATAAATACAAGATTCCCATATAATAATGTATTTTAAAAATAAAGTATTTACACACAAATTTAATAGATTTTATTGAAAATTATAAAATAATTATATCTAGGTAAAAGCTAGTATTGATAAAAAATTTGTGCACTAATAAGAGTTTGTTTCATCTTTAACCACTATTATTAGGGGGGGTCTAAATGGTTCATGAAAGAATATATAGATAAAAACATTTATAGATATTAAATGTATAAACCAGTGAAATGTTAAATAATATGAAATATTTAAGTGATCTTAGGTCGTGTCTTTAGGGAGATACTGCCACCGAAAGCATTCATTAGAGGAAAGTGTCAGGGAATATTAAAGACCAAATTTTATTGCTGATATCATGGTCCATCCAAATTAATTTAATTATTAATTTATTTTAGAAAATGGAAAATAACTAATAAAAATTATTTTATTATATATATCATTTTTATAAAAATAATCATAAAACATGTAAACTTACATTGGTATAATAAATTAATGACTCAATAAAAACTAAATCATTAAATAAATTTCAATCAGGACCTCATGTTTTAATATATCCATTACATTTAAAAATAATCTAGTTATTATATTGAAAATTTTGAATTTTAGTTTTTATTTACAAATTTGAAAACTAAAATTAAAAGTCTATAAAAATTGAAAATAAAATGGTTGAAATAAAAGATCAAATGGTTGGAGAATAAAAATATAAAATATATTGAAGGAAAAAAATTATAAATGGAGTAATAAAAATGGATAAATAATAGTTTAAAAATATTGTGGTTATAAGATTAAATGAAATGGATATTATATTTTTACTATTTATTAAGGATTTAAAAAAAAAGATCAACCTTATCAATAACATGTTTAAAAATCCATAAATTTTAGAAATATTATAGATAATTGTTTCATTCTGACATCCAAATCTAAGTAATTTTAAATGGGATTAAATAAATAAGGAAACAATTCATTTTACAGGGAATTACGTGTGAGAGAGGGGGTCCCTTGGTACTAGCACATTAAAAGTGATAAAGTGGAATTATAGGTGAGATTGAATGTGAATAGTTAATATGACTATTATAATATTTTTGGGAATATACATCCATTTGGATTATAGAGTTATTATAAATATATTGTTTTTTGGTATTTAAATATTCATTAGTTAAAAGTGATCAATGTGATAATCTATTTCACTTCAATGCTTCTTAAAGTGTAAAAGACACTCTGATAAATTAATTATAATATGCGACTGTTATAATATAGCAATTGATATGGTATATATAAAAAAACTAATCACATTGTGAAATTTTTATAGAAAATTAAAATCTTTGACATCATCCAATATAAGTCTTCTATATCTGGATCATTTGTTTGATCTTGAAAAAAAGTAAGTATCACATGGGTTTTCCTAATATATCTTCTAAAATAAATAATGGAGTAAAATTAGTTTCCGAAGAAGTTTATGCTTCTAGAGATCACTATATGTCCAAAAAATCTAAATCACCACTAAAAAACACCACAGTTTCTTATCTCACCCTTAGATTTCATGCAATGATTTTTAGGGATTTTCTAAGTAGATGTCGGAATGTCATCATTATGAAATTAATAATGTGATAAATTATATTTATTTATAAAAAATATATATTATTAATGGTATTATTGTTACTATAATAGATAATATTTTTTAATATTAATCATTTATTGTTCATATTTTAAAAATCAATAATAATATTAATGAAATAATGAATGTATTGTAATAAATAAATAATTATTTTTCATGGGTAGTAATATATTCTTTTATTCATAAATATTTTTTATATGGGATATTATTTTATTTAAAAGTAAAATTCGTCATATTTGGTTAATAATATATAATAAATTCTAAATTTATTTTGAATAAAAAAAATTAAATCTTTTTTAAGTGGGTAAATTTATTTTTTCCTTGGAAATAAGTTATTATGCAAAAAAGGGAGTTATGGCAGTAAAATGATGTAATGAATTATGTGGTTAAAATAATGAGTTGAGTAATAAAATATCTTCAAAAACAAAACATTTAAATTTTTTATGAGGTAATTAGTTAACTATATTAATTATATTTCCCTTTATGAGATAAATTAATTGAGAAAATATATTCATATTACATTAAGGAATGATTATCTTTTAAATGGTCAACTAATCTCATCTATAAAAGGACCCCCTACAGCCAATAAAAACCATAAATATTAATTATTTTTACTCAAATATATTCCAAAATTGGATCTTTTACAACAGTTTTTCAAATTTTAGACTCCATGGTTTCAATAAGAAACTCAATTTCCTTGAAATGAGAAATCCTCCCAATATGGAACCAATTGTCTTTATATCTAACTAATAAAACCTCCCCTAATTTTTTTTATTTTATTATCCTCAACCTTATAGGATATTATCTAAAATGTTAACATATTTTTAATGATTTCATTATTACATTTAAAAAATTATATTATAATATAATAAAATCATATTAATACTCATTCATTACTTATAACATGCTTATGTTTGGGTTGGTTTAACCACCAATATTAATGATTACAAAAAATAATGATCATTGATGGTTATGAAAACTTATAAAATTATAATATATCTTGTTAAAATTGATTTAAAATATGATTAAAATTATATAATTTTAACATGTTAAAATTTATTTATTATTAAAATAAAACATTTTGGTCGATTAAATAATTGAAAATAAATAAATCACCGAGTTTTCATTACAAATCACACTCATAGATATCATAGAATAAAAATATATATTTAAATACCATTATAAAATAGTGAATATGGTACCTTCAATACTTTTGAGATGGTCAAATCCTTAACATTGAATGGTGTATTAGTCTGCATAACAATATTATCCATAGAAATAATTGAATAAGAAGTAAATGATGACATACACTTACTAAAAATGATTAATAAATAAGTAATAAAATGTATAAATAAATAAATTACATAAAATAAATATAAATAATGTTATAATTTTGATAAATAACAGACATTGTATTATTATAAAAATATTTAGAGTGTGTTAGTGAAACTGGGAATCTAGGGTAATCAGAATTATTGACTCAATAGTATTCCATTATATTAGAATCTATGTTATGAAAATATTTACATGTAATATGGGTATATTCTACCCCTATAATTATACATAATTCATTTATTTTTTATAGTAATTATGTAATTCGTTTTTTTAATAACAATTTTTCTTATTCTTACCTGAAAAAATACGATGTTATAAGGGGAAAACATTAACTTTCAACATTGGGTATTTTTCTACCATATCCAAATTTATTTTCATCATAAATAATTATTATTTTTTACTTTGATAGTTAAATATATATATTTTCCCCTTCACAACTCATATTTTTCCTTAATTTTCATTAATTTCAAATTTTTCTACTCTCTCAACAATGTTTGTTACTTTAAATATTTAATTTTAATAGAAAAATTATTTTCAACTTCAATACCAAATAAAATTATGAATAAGTAGTCAAATTTTATCTATTTCATAGTCCTATAGTGATTAAGTTATTTATAAATTATAAAACCATATAATCAAAATATATATAAAACACATTAGTTCTATAGAAAATGACGAAATTAATACTTATAGACACTATAATAGAAAAAAAACATTGCATACAATAACACAATTTAAAATTTTTCATCCAACAACATCCAAACTACAAAAAGACAATTTCCAAGTTAAATATTCCGGGTCTTGAACATCATAATAGTAATAAATTAATGTATTTATAACCAAATTGATAAGATAATATGAAAAATTCCTAAAAAAATAGTAACCCAATAAAATCTACTCATAATAGATTTTTTGTGTGCTACCATGAATTGATTTCATTTACTAACATTGGTCCAAAGGAAATCCACAAGAGTCAAAAATGCCAAAACAATACCCCAAATAGATTGATATAGAAATGTGATTGAAGTAGTGAGATGAGAAATATGATGGGAAATTTAAGTGGGTTTATGATATGGCTAAATATAAACGATTTGGATAGATTCATTTAATAGGTGAGTCTTCAATGGAGTATTATTCCAGTAATGGACTTGATATAACTTTTAGAATGGGTATATCATGTTATATATATTGTATCTTTTTTTAGAAAATGAATAGTTCAAATTAATTTTTTGTGGATAACATGGTATATTTATTTTAACAAAATACTTAATCAATATATATAATTATCATAAATTTATATAATATAAATAATTACATAACAATTAAATTATTTTCAAACTGGATATTCAAAATTTATATTCTTATGAATATTGAGATAAAATGCAAATTTTCTTTATTTTATGATGATCTAAAATTACAAAAAAGGTAAATATTATTAATTTAGATAATATTTTCTGAAAAATATTAATGAAAGTTACTAAAGGAATGTAACAACAGGTAAATAAAAAGACAACAAACATAAAATTTTGTTTCTCTTCCTCTGCAATTATGTCCATAATATAGAGTATAGATGTAACACCCCAGGTAAATAAGGAATATGAAATTTTCATATTTATCCATATTTGTGAATAAAATATTAATTTTACTTTAAAGGGGACGCTATGCTCGATGGCGTACCCAACACGCAACAACGAGTTTCTTGGGAATCTTACGTTGCACTCTAATAATAAAATAATATTATTTTAAATGGTAGTTAACATGTAGCCGTTGTAATGGCGGGAATGGATAGAAATAACTAATATATGATTATATATGTTCTTAAATATTTTTACATTTATACAAGAAAAGATAAAGGCTTAAAATACGGAAAGAATTCAATTTTAGGCGTATATGCCCTAGTTTTCACTAAAGGTTCACTTATCACCTTTTGATGGAAAACCGTCATTAAATATAGTTTTGTTCACTATTAAACATTATTTTGGACCAAATAAAACACTTATTAAGAATCGAGACATCAAAATTTACTTTGTGTAAATTTTTGGTATCTTTCCGATAAAGTTCATTTTTTTAATCAATAGTGTAAAATGTTGTATTTTAATTCAAAACCAGTTTTTACTCTAATTTATTTATATGATTAGATTATATTTTGAATTGTTTTTAAAGTGAAATTAGAAAATATTTTTACCATTTAATCCAATAGTGGTCGTTGGAATCAATTTCACTTTGAAATCAGACTTGAACTAGTGTCAATCTTTTGATACTTATTGTTTCATAAAACACGCTATTTGTCATGACAGCGGGAATTAATTATTAAATTAATTAATGTGACTTATATGTTTTGAATTTTGTAAAACGGACTTCATTTTTGAATTCAGAATATCAAATATAGCTTAGGGTGAATTTTTGGGATTTTTCTGAAAAACTTCAATTTTTGATGAATAGTGAAACCACTAAGTGGTACTTATAAAAACTGATTTTCCGTTTAAATGAAATTTTTCAATCATTGTGTTTTGATTTTCAGAAATCCGACATACATGGTTGTCATTAAGAAGTAAAATGTGGTTCAATGAGATTAAAATAATTTTTTGGTGAATAGTAACTTATTAAGTTTATAATCACGATTAGTGGTAATTAGTGTAGTTTAAGGTAAAAATAATGCTTTAATAAAATGAGATGAGCTTGACACACGTCTTACCCAAATTGGTTGTATCATGGCCGACCAAGACAAGCCATGGGTCAACTTGGGGACCCCATGGATCCACTTTGGTTGGGAAATGACATAAATAACATTTTATTTAATGTAAAAGTAAAATTGACACAAACATGATATGTTTTACTAAAACAATTTTTACATGGAGTTATACAAGTCATCTTTTTTATTATAAATATTCATTTGAAAGATAAAAAGATTTCCTACATCATAGTATTTGTTTTATAATTTTTAGACATTAACTATATTAAATTATTTATGACATATTAATGATGCAGTGATGACATCATTATTTGACGATTTAAATAAAATGGAAAGATAATGTAAAATCTATGAACTACACAATTCCAAAACTTATTGGATGAGTGTATTTCAAAGCCTTATCATCTTATCCACGAATTATATCAATGTGGGACCTTTTTAAACCGAAAACCATTTTCAAATAAAGTAATATTTCTTTACTTTCCAAAAGTGCCCCTCCTCTCCTCTTATAAAAGGCCCCCACCTCTACCTCATTTAACACACTCGTCAAGACTTTGGCTCGGCCAAAACCTGCCCATTTACTCTCTCCACATCCCTCTACTCATCCTAGAGGATTTTCTTTGGGAATAATCCTTTCAAAGGAAGCCTTTAGGCTCAAATCAAAAGGAGTTACACTTTTAAAGGTAATTCATTCTCTCATGTTCATTTGTTTTATTTTGCTTCTTCAACCCCCTAAACTCTTTTTATTTACTTATTTTGTAACAACAAAAGTATCGTCAATATACTAGGATGTTGTTATAAGATTTATTCGGGATACACTCTCACACAACTACATCAAATGGTTAAAGAACATACTGTTTCCGTGGATGGTGAAATTCTGCCTCCCGAAACGATGATTGTTCAATACTCATTTAACACCTTCAAAGGTGGCCATTATGATGTCACTATTTTTATATATGATATATAATATGTTTATGTTTTATTTATGCTTCTGTATTTTTAATTTTTTTCTTACCTTTATGGCTTCCATTATGGGTATATGCGATATCTTCATTTAAGGAAGTGCGGACTACCGCCCCCTCAAAGTGATTTGATTCGTTAAATACCATATGTGGGATGTATAAAGGATGAAAATATGATATTATATATGAAATTATACTTGAATTATAATATAACTTTATATCATTATTATTCCATTCTATAAAATACGAAATAGAAATGAAAGTAGCGTTCATGCGTACGTACGGCTTACCGTCTCGATGAACGGTGCATTTCATTTCTTACCTCTAAATGATTATGTAATGTTATAAAAGCATTAATGTACTGGATATATATGAAATATATGATATCTACATCATGAATAAAATTCTGTATATAATAAACATTTGGACACACGAACAACATGTAATTGTATGAAGTCCACTTTCGACTTAAGAACCAAGTATCGGCAAAACAAATATTATTAACTTACATGATTACATAAATGTTTATGACATGGTAATAAGTGATATAAAAGGAATAATGAACTTGAAAACGGTTCTTAAGGAAGTATAAATTAACTCAAGTTTATTATTCAGGAGATTAAAGAACGATCGAGTCATGTCGGACCCGAGGTAAGGGATCCTACACCTCTCTTTCTTTTTAAGTACAAACTTTTATGTCATCCCTTTTAAAGCTCATCTTTTTTGTTATTGGGATGATCTTTTATATTAAACATACTGTAATTTTTATGTTCATGTTATGATAGACCCTATTCTCTCTCATCAATCCATTTTGGAGGTTTTGAGTGGCACCGTTAGGCTGCCGAAATTTCGTAAGAGATCTAACCTCTCTCTTTCTTTTTAAGTACTCCCCTTTATGTCACTTCTTTTAAGCTCCTATTTGTTATGATGGGGGATGTTATTTTATATTCCTATTTCTGTACATTTTGTTGTAATGTGATGAGATACCATATCTGATATTATCAATCCATTTTTGGAAGTTTTATGTGGCGCTATTAGGCTGCCGAGTTTTCGTAAGGGATTTTTCATCTCACATTTATTCCCGTGAGATTTATGCTACATTTGACACAATTTCCTTTGAGTGGTGTATGTACTTCCATTATTCTACACTTTGTGTAATATACTTTCCTTTATGAGTATTTACATCAATGATTTATTGTCCTTCTTTCATGGGGTGTATGTCTTGAAAGATACCCAAGTCGGTAAGGGAACCTTTCACCCTCCTCTTTTTTAAAAGACTTCTTTTGTTGGGTCTTTTAATTTACATATTGTTATGTTGGTATATGTTATCATATATCCTTATTGATGTAAATTTTATGTCCAAGTGATGAGATACGCTTTTTATCTCTCATCAACTCATTTTGATGTGATGTCGTTAGGCTGTCAAGGGAACTTTTTAACCCAATTTCGATTTTCTTTGGGTTCAACATGTAGTCATTGAATATGTCATCCATTGAATATGTGTGAATGACCTTTTATTGTTTTACACTTAATATCCACTTATATTGGGTGTATTTATATTTGTCACACATATTTTGAGATTGATTTGTCCTTAATTTAAGGATACCTTCTTTATAAGGGATTTCATCACATTTGACATTTCTATTGAGGGTTCATTGTTGTTATGCACCAATTCACTCTTATATGGTGTATATACTGTCCATTGGAGTATTATATCATGAATCCTTTTATTCTCATGATATTATAAATTTCTGACTAAATGTTATTCCTCGATTATTGTATTCAAGTGTCTCTAATTTTGGTAAAACCCCATTAACCAAAATATCATTTTAAATGTTTTAATTATTTGTTCTTATTAATATCCATGTTTTCAAAATGTTTTTAAGGATTTATTTATATGGATATTAATGGTTTAAAGTGTTAAAAGCTTCAAGGTGGTATGGGACACTTTGATTCAAAAATCTCTTTATTAAATGTTTTAAATGGTTTTGGAAATGGTTTCTTTTTGAATGGATTGATTATTTCAATATCCTAAAATGTTATATTGTGATTGAAATGTGGAAATGTTATGTTTCCTTTATTCATGTTTTATGTGATACGATTATGTTATGGTTCTTGGGAATTGTTATGAAGAACGGGTGGTTCCGTGATAAACTAAGGGCGGGTGAGCCCGATATAGCTCTCCAATGCATTGGGTAACGCGAAGGAGTGAAACGTTAAGGTTTCTCCGAAGAAATTTAGGGAATATACTGTGATGGGTATTCCAAACGTAACCAAGAGGGTTACTCCCTACGTAAGAATGTTATGAATGCCTCAAGGTACCTTTATGTCTTATGTTTTCTATGAGTTATTCATTGTTTGATGAGGTTTGTTAAAGTGCCTATGTTTTATGGGTAAAGTATGATTTCATTCTTATGTATATATGAACTCATGTTTCCTTTCCATATTTTTATAACCCTTACTGAGCTTTTTATGCTCATCCAAAGTTTTTGAAATGTTTTTCATATGTCAAGGGAAAGGTACATGATGTGATGATAGTGTCAAGGATGTGTCAAGAATGAATCCATGTTTTATTTTTAATATGTTTCCGTTGATGGGAAGAATGAATACTGTCTTTCATGTAACCACTTTGTCTAAATATGGAATTTAATGCAAGTTTCATGATCTAATTCTCTAAAACTCTAAACCTGAAAAGATCCTCAATGTGTAATCTTGTAATAACTCAAGATTAAGTAAGGTTTAAGGCTGGGGCCTTATAGTTGGTATCAAAGGTCGGTTTAGATAACTTTAGAGGTTAGGGTATTCTCTAAGCAGAAGTGACATTACCATAATGGTTAGGATTTCAGAAAGAGTCCTAGTTTTAGATAAAGTGAATGAGTAAGTGTATCTTTGTGTTTACCTTCCTCATTAGTACATGATGGTTTTGTTGATATACTCACACTGACATTTCTATTTTTAGTGAATGGATGGATCTTGCAGGCACCAAAGAGACAACAGGTTTAAAGGAAACTGTGGTGGTTCTCTGATTAAGATACTAGATAAAATGGAGGATTCAATGAGGAAACTCGTGGTTGTTCTAAACCAAATATCAAGGAGTCATGATCAATAACTTGAACCCTGGTATGATCTTTAATGCATCATGTACGTGATGACCAATCCATGTGAAAGTTCAGGTAATAATAATAAAGGTAACCATTAGAGTTTATATGATCCTTACTTTTGAGGTAATTATGGGTTATTATATGATATGCTGGAAAATGAAAAGCATGAGATAAACTTGAGGTTATAATATGTTATGATCATTTTTGATGATTTTATCTCTTTTTGGGGAATGATTTAAGAATTATATAGTTTTGGAAAAAGGACCACACGCAGACCGTGTGACATCCCGTCGCGTCGGACAAAGCTGCGGGAATCGAACCCACAACCAAAGTGCGACTGGTATTTATCGCCTACCACTGGACTACGTGAAGTCCTTGGTTAGTTTGACCTATTCTTTCTAGTTTTATGATTTTATGAATTAAGAGTAAGTTGATTTTGGAGGATATGTGATTAGGATAATTACTTTTCAATGTGAGACTTTAGGAGCAACTGATGTTGTTTGGAGATAAATGTTACGATTTAACTTGGAAGACTATGTGACTAAATCCTTCAAATATTTGGGTTTCAATCTTATATTGGTTTACTTTGAAGAATTTTATGGAAAAATTGTTTATCGGATGGTCCTCGTTGAACTTTGGGTTTTGTTGGACAAATTTTGGAGATTAATAATAGATTTTCTTTTTATAATGGGTTATCCTTTTCTGGATTATCTGATCTTGTACTAACCTTTTTGGTTTTGGTTTTGGTTTTGGTTAAAGCCTAAATACATGGGATGTATATAGTTCTCTTTTTGGGATTAGGTGATTCTCTAGAAGTTGATTATAGTACTCTTAATGCGAACAAGTCTCCCTAAATACTCATCTTTTGGAAAAAATATGAGTTTGATTAAGGAATCTAGTAAAAGTTGAAAGTCAACATGATAAGTGATTATGTTTCCTTATGAATAAATTCCTCAATAAAAATTAACTTAAAACAAAAATGTGCTCTATTAACTTTTCCTACTGGGGAACCCAACACCGTTTAACCCATCACAAGTTTGTGATTTTCTTATTGTTAACTTTCTCCTAAACATGTTTTCTATCACTCTCCATCGGAACATGACCCTATGTTTTCTCCTCCATGTCCATATTTTCATACATAGAATCCTAGTATGGGTTAACTCAGGTGACCTCTCTGCTTATCTTTCTTTATTTTAAAGTGATTGTTTTACCGACTCTTGTTCCGATGTGGGACGTTCGAGGATGTTTCCAAGCGCAATTTTAAAATTGCGAGGATGCAATTCCCAAAAGGGGGAAGGATGTAACACCCCAGGTAAATAAGGAATATGACATTTTCATATTTATCCATATTTGTGAATAAAATATTAATATGACTTTAAAGGGGACGCTATGCTCGATGGCATACCAAACACGCAACAACGAGTTTCTTGGGAATCTTACGTTGCACTCTAATAATAAAATAATATTATTTTAAATGGTAGTTAACATGTAGCCGTTGTAATGGCAGGAATGGATAGAAATAACTAAAATATGATTATATATGTTCTTAAATATTTTTACATTTATAAAATAAAAGATAAAGGCTTAAAATACGGAAAGAATTCAATTTTAGGCGTATATGCCCTAGTTTTCACTAAAGGTTCACTTATCACCTTTTGATGGAGAACCGTCATTAAATATAGTTTTGTTCACTATTAAACATTCTTTTGGACCAAATAAAACTCTTATTAAGAATCGGGACATCAAAATTTACTTTGTGTAAATTTTTTGTATCTTTCCGATAAAGTTAATTTTTTAATGAATAGTGTAAAATGTTGTATTTTAATTCAAAACCACTTTTTACTCTAATTTATTTATATGATTAGATTATATTTTGAATTGGTTTTAAAGTGAAATTAGAAAATATTTTTACCATTAAATCCAATAGTGGTCGTTGGAATCAATTTCACTTTGAAATCAGACTTGAACTAGTATCAATCTTTTGATACTTATTGTTTCATAAAACACGCTATTTGTCATGACAACAGGAATTAATTATTAAATTAATTAATATGAATTATATGTTTTGAATTTTTAAAAACGAACTTCATTTTTGAATTCAGAATATCAAATATAGCTTAGGGTGAATTTTTGGGATTTTTCTGAAAAACTTCAATTTTGGATGAATAGTGAAACCACTAAGTGGTACTTATAAAAACTGATTTTCCGTTTAAATGAAATTTTGCCATCATTGTGTTTTGATTTTCAAAAATCCGACATACATGGTTTTCATTAAGATGTAAAATGTGGTTCAATGAGATTAAAATAATTTTTTTGGTGAATAGTAACTTATTAAGTTTTTAATCACGATTAGTGGTAATTAGTGTAGTTTAAGGTAAAAATAATGCTTTAATAAAATGAGATGAGCATGACACATGTCTTACCCTCATTGGTTGTATCACGTCTGACCAAGACAAGCCATGGGTCAACGTGAGGACCCCATGGATCCACTTTGGTTGGGAAATGACATAAATAACATTTAATTTAATGTAAAAGTAAAATTGACACAAACATGATGTGTTTTACTAAAACAATTTTTACGTGGGGTTATACAAGTCATATTTTTGATTATAAATATTCATTGGAAAGATAAAAATATTTCCTAAATCATAGTATTTTTTTTATAATTTTTAGACATTAAATAAATTAAATTATTTATGACATAATAATGATGCAGCGATGACATCATTATTTGACGATTTAAATAAAATGGAAAGATAATGTAAAATATATGAACTACACATGTCCAAAACTTATTGTATGAGTGGATTTCAAAGCCTTATCACCTTATCCACGAATTATATCAATGTGGGACCTTTTGAAACAGAAAAGCATTTTCAAATAAAGTAATATTTCTTTACTTTCCAAAAGTGCCCCTCCTCTCCTCTTATAAAAGGCCCCCACCTCTACCTCATTTAACACACTCCTCAAGCCTTTGGCTCGGCCAACCCCTGCCCATTTACTCTCTCCACATCCCTCTCCTCATCCTATATGATTCCCTTTGGGAAGAATCCTTTCAAAGGAAGCCTTTAGGCTCAAATCAAAAGGAGTTACACTTTTAATGGTAATTCATTCTCTCATGTTCATTTGTTTTATTTTGCTTATCCAACCCCATAAACTCTTTTTATTTACTTCTTTTGTAACAACACCAGTATCTTCAATATACTAGGATGTTGTTATAAGATTTATTCGAGCTACACTCTCACACAACTACATCAAATGGTTAAAGAACATACAGTTTCTGTGGATGGTGAAATTCTGCCTCCCGAAACGATGATTGTTCAATACTCATTTAACACCTTCAAAGGTGGACATTATTATGTAACTATTTTTATATATGATATATAATATGTTTATGTTTTATTAATGCTTCTGTATTTTTCATTTTCATCTTACCTTTATGGCTTCCATTATGGGTATATGCGATATCTTCATTTAAGGAAGTGCGGACTACCGCCCCCTCAAAGTGATTTGATTCGTTAAATACCATATGTGGGATGTATAAAGGATGAAAATATGATATTATATATGAAATTATACTGGAATTATAATATACCTGTATATCATTATTATTCAATTCTATAAAATACGAAATAGAAATGAAAGTAGCGTTCATGCGTACGTACGACTTACCGTCTCCATGAACGGTGCATTTCATTTCTTACCTCTATATGATTATGTAAAGTTATAAATGCATTAATGTACTGGATATATATGAAATATATGATATCTACATCATGAATAAAATTCTGTATATAATAAACATTTGGACACATGAACAACATGTAATTGTATGAAGTCCACTTTCGACTTAAGAACCAAGTATCGGCAAAACAAATATTATTAACATACATGATTACATAAATGTTTATGACATGGTAATAAGTGATATAAAAGGAATAATGAACTTGAAAAAGGTTATTAAGGAAGTATAAATTAACTCAAGATTATTATTCAGGAGATTAAAGAACGATCGAGTCAAGTCGGACCCGAGGTGAGGGATCCTACACCTCTCTTTCTTTTTAAGTACAAACTTTTATGTCATTCCTTTTAAAGCTCATCTTTTTTGTTATTGGGATGATCTTTTATATTAAACATACTGTAATTTTTATGTTCATGTTATGAGAGACCCTATTCTCTCTCATCAATCCATTTTGGAGGTTTTGAGTGGCGCCGTTAGGCTGCCGAACTTTCGTAAGAGATCTAACCTCTCTCTTTCTTTTTAAGTACTCCCCTTTATGTCACTTCTTTTAAGCACCTATTTGTTATGATGGGGGATGTTATTTTATATTCCTATTTCTGTACATTTTTTTGTAATGTGATGACATACCCTATCTGATCTCATCAATCCATTTTTGGAAGTTTTATGTTGCGTCGTTAGGCTGCCGAGTTTTCGTAAGGGATTTTTCATCTCACATTTATTCCCGTGAGATTTATGCTACATTTGCCACAATTTCCTTTGAGTGGTGTATGTACTGCCATTATTCTACTCTTTGTGTAATATACTTTCCTTTATGAGTATTTACATAAATGATTTATTGTCCTTCTTTCATGGGGTGTATGTCTTGAAAGATACCCAAGTCGGTAAGGGAACCTTTCACCCTCCTCTTTTTTAAAAGACATCTTTTGTTGGGTCTTTTAATTTACATATTGTTATGTTGGGATATGTTCTCATATATCCTTATTGATGTAAATTTTATGTCCAAGTGATGAGATACACTTTTTATCTCTCATCAACTCATTTTGATGTGATGTCTTTAGGCTGTCAAGGGAACTTTTTAACCCAATTTCGATTATCTTTGGGTTCAACATGTAGTCATTGAATATGTCATCCATTGAATATGTGTGAATGACATTTTATTGTTTTACACTTAATATCCACTTATATTTGGTGCATTTATATTTGTCACACATATTTTAAGATTGATTTTTCCTTAATTTAAGGATACCTTCTTTATAAGGGATTTCATCACATTTGACATTTCTATTGAGGGTTCATTGTTGTTATGCACCAATTCACTCTTATATGGTGTATATACTGTCCTTTGGAGTATTATATCATGAATCCTTTTATTCTCATGATATTATAAAGTTTTGACTAAATGTTATTCCTTGATTATTGTATTCAAGTGTCTCTAATTTTGGTAAAACCCCATTAACCAAAATATCATTTTAAATGTGTTAATTATTTGTTCTTATTAATATCCATGTTTTCAAAATGGTTTTAAGGATTTATTTATATGGATATTAATGGTTTAAAGTGTTAAAAGCTTCAAGGTGGTATGGGACACTTTGATTCAAAAATATCTTTATTAAATGTTTTAAATGGTTTTGGAAATGGTTTCTTTTTGCATGGATTCATTATTTCAATATCCTAAAATGTTATATTGTGATTGAAATGTAGAAATGTTATGTTTACTTTATTCATGTTTTATGTGATACGATTATGTTATGGTTCTTGGGCATTGTTATGAAGAACAGGTGGTTCTGTGATAAACTAAGGGCGGGTGACCCCGATATAGCTCTCCAATGCATTGGGTAACACAAAGGAGTGAAACGTTAAGGTTTCTCCGAAGAGATTTATGGAATATACTGTGAAGGGTATTCCAAACGTAACCAATAGGGTTACTCCCTACATAAGAATGTTATGAATGCCTCAAGTTACCTTTATGTCTTATGTTTTCTATGAGTTATTCATGGTTTGATGAGGTATGTTAAAGTTCATATGTTTTATGGGTAAAGTATGATTTCATTCTTATGTATATATGAACTCACGTTTCCTTTCCATATTTTTATAACCCTTACTCAGCTTTTTATGCTCATCCCAAGTTTTTGAAATGTTTTTCACAGGTCAAGGGAAAGGTACATGATGTGATGACAGTGTCAAGGATGTGTCAATAAAGAATCAATGTTTTATTTTTAATATGTTTCCGTTGATGGGAAGAATGAATACTGTATTTCATGTAACCACTTTGTCTAAATCTGTAATGTAATGCAAGTTTCATGATCTAATTCTCTAAAACACTAAATCTGAAAAGATCCTCAATGTGTAATCTTGTAATAACTCCTGATTAAGTAAGGTTTAAGGCTGGGGCCTTATAATAGATATAGAAAGAATGAAATTTTTTGAATAATAATAAATATTTTGAAGAAATAAATCAGATAAATACTTTTTATATGTATATTGGTAATCTATGATTGTTAACATTATACAATTATTAGGTATATATATATACTAGTTAAATGTTAATAACGTGTTAAGGTATTTAATTCTATGTTTTCCTAAAGTGTATTAGACACTAGAATAATGTAATCATGGGATGTGACTGTTATAAAATAATATTTGATACGATGATAATAAGTAAATGTAACAAAGTGGTGTAATTTATATAGAAATGGATAATGTATGAAATCATGTAGTATATATTTTTTATTGGAGCCTAATTTTTCTAAACCTCAGAAGTAGGTAGTATCCAAGGGGTTTCCCTTGAAAAATCTTTTCACTTGAATAAGTATGAATTGAACATAATGATATATGGGATATATATAATCTCATGAATAACACTATACAATCCATGCTAGTTAATCACTAGCTACAACTATGAAATATTGTATCTCACCCTTTGATATTTGTCAAATTTTTAAGTGGTTTTGTAAGTAGAAGTTATGTTTATATAGATGTGAAATTATAAGTAAGATAAATGATATTTTTTATAAACAAACATATTTTATTATAAAAAATGTTATTTAAATAATATTTAAAATAATTGAAAACAAAAATCATTGATATTAGATATATTGAATACATTTAATTAACATATAATATATAATTGTTTAATTAAAAGTCATAAAACTTTATTTATTTTGTTGTATGAAAATACATGTTCCTTCAAAAAATAATTAATTTTAAATAATATTAATTATTATTACAAAATAATATTGATCAGAATTTTCATTATGAATTTAATAAAATATATTTTAAAATATGAATAATAAAATTTATATTAGGTATCATGGTAAAATTAATTTATTGATGAAAAATAATTTACCTTGGAAAAAAGTGAGTTGTGATGCTAAATGGTAAAGTGAGATAAAAAGTTAAAATAATGAACAATGTAATAAAATATTTCCAAAAAATATCACTAAATTATTTTCATGAGGGTACTAATTACTGGTAATAATTATTTTCCAATTACGATTCATTTACATTCTTTATTCATTAAGGAAATTGTTCTTGAAAAAATAGCACCAGATCATCTATAAAGGACCCAATAAGAAAATTATAATTCTCAAAAAAAAAATTGTTTCCATTATAATATTTTTAAAAATCCCATACCTAAACATCATTTCTATCATTTTTAAACAACATATTTTAAGAATAATCCCTACGATCTTTAAGCAATGAAGTGTTCTAATGTGAAAATTCACATTCATCACTATACGTTATGACTCTTCTATTAATATTTATTTAATTTTTTCATTCTCAACCATCCTAAATACCATATAAAAATATAATATAAAATAAAAAATATCAATTTTATTTTTTAATAATTACATTATGATAAAATAACATCATATTCAGATTCATCTATTAATTATAACATATTTGTGTTTCAGTCAGTTTAACCAAATATATGAACAATTCTATAATATTTTTACCATGGATTATTATTAAAAGATAAACTCTACTAATATACTGTATTAATGATTAATTTATGTTCCTTTTTCAATTCTATAATGGTAACATATTAAATTATAATCATTTTCAAATTAACATCTTTTTGAGGATTTAATTATTGGAAAAGAAAGGATAACTAATTATTCATAAAAGATCATAATCATCCATATTATGGAATGTTAAACTTAATTCATATGAAACTATAAAATTATAATATTAGTACATTTCAATTCTATAGATGGTGAACTCATGAAAATAGAATGATGACAATGACCTTTAAATGAGAATAATTGTGGATGAAATGGAATAATTAACAACCAATGCATAATAATGATTGTGAATGATTAATAAATAAAAAAGAAACAACTATAAATGATTGTTATTAATTAAAATAAATATAAATATTTTTATATTTATTGATTTATTAATAATAAACTTATATTGAATAAATAGTTATGTAGGGCATGTTCGAGCAAGATAGAATATAATGTAAGGGGATTTATATAATAAATAGTCTTTTATTATGTTTCACTCCGAATTATTTAACTATATTGATATAAGATTGTAAAATTTTATACATTGATTATATCACATTAATTAATTTGAGGATTATGTATTTATTCATCATAAACTTCTATATGAATGATTTTAACTCATAAAATACGTGAATGTTATAAAAACTAGACACTCATTAATTTTTCTCTTTATAATTTGTATAAATATTATTTATTTTAAAAATTATATTTTATATTTATGTAATTATTAACTATTTATTTTACTCAACACCTCTGATATTTATATTTCATTTTATTTAAAATTCACCTATACATTCCTTTTATCAATCAAGTCACTTTAGACAATTAAATTGATTTAAAATTATTCAGTTCAATTTCATTACAATTTTCCTTTATTATAAATTTTTATTATACTATAACATAATTTCATTTAAAATTCATATATTAATGGAATATAATTATTAAAATAATGACTAATTATTTTTGTTAAATTTTTGAAATGATTTTGAAAGTGGCTAAACTTTTTGTTTTTACAACAATATTTCCAAAACAGTAACATAATCCTTCTTAACACTTCAATTCAATTTTACATTATTTATCTATATCATCTAACATTTATTTATTTTTCATATTATTTAGTAATCACTCTAAAAATAGTCATATCATTTTTTGTATGGGTGATTAAATTTTTGTATCGTCCGATCCAATTTTTTATTTACCGAATATGTGAAACCTCATGAAAATTAATTATATCCTCTTAAATTCAGATGGATTAATCACCATGTTGCGTATAAATGATTTTATATTGAATGAAAACAGATTGATTTATCATTATGTGAATATAGGGATCAAAATTATATTACCCACAATTAAAATGGGTAAATTTTATATCAAATGAGATGAAAATTGTGGAACATTATAGGCTATCACAATCCACAATGTTAGTGACTTTTTTGTACTATGTTATAATGATATTGGTAGATATACTACACAAATGTTTTTATTATCAATGCTTATATGTACTCAACATTCCTATTTTATGTCACCATGATTTATTTTTATTGGTTCTAAGTCCTCTTACCATGTTATAAATTAAAACTATTTTATTATCCTTTTATGGTTTTATGTTTCTATTCCTTTATCTAATAATATGTGTTCAGGTCCCATGACCAATTTTTTTTATTCTATGAATTATTTTATTGATCCTGACATTTATTTTTGGATGAGGATTGTTTTTTTGGTTTTTTCCAAAAATTAGTTTAGTGTTGTAATCTTAGAGGCATTCTCTATCATGTGTATATATATATTAATGTCATTAATTTTCCATTTATCTATAATTTTTAAATAGTTTATATGAGATGACATGATAAAAAATTACTGAAATATTTTTATTAAGAGGTTATCCCTGATCGATGACCTCGGTATTGGTTTGGGATGATATGTTATGATCAATAATAAGTAGGATCACCTATATAACGGTTTAATTGATCATTATTGAGATATATGTCAGTATACCTATATTCAGATTGACATTATTAATGTATAGCTAATGAATTGAAATATATGTGTCATTCAAATTTCATAAGTGATAATTGGTTATAGATCCTTTAAATTATGGTTATCAATTATATTTCCTACTTTTAAGGAATCATACATTTATTTATATATAAATTAATTTTATAATTCTTATTAACAACAAATTATTTTTTTATTATACTAATAAAGAAGAGGTATTTTATTAACCATGTTAGGACATGTTTTCCCATATGACTAGTTATGAAACTATGAAATTCAATTATGTTTTGTATAAGTAGAAAAATTTACATAAAAATATAAATTCAGGTAATGTAAGTATATAAGATTTAGTCAACTTGGGTATTTTGAAAAGAGAAAAGCTATATGGGAATGTAATTATCTATTTATCATGTAAACTCCCAATCATAAGAAGAGAAAATTATTAATTGGAATTTGAGATATTAGATCATATTAAACCCAATTTTAATTTGGGTATTCATAATGTGTTTCCAGATACCACTCTAAGTTTTTGATTATGAATGAGATTCATAATTATTCCCAACATTAAAAAGATCCCTTTTGATCATATCTAATATAATGGTAGTGATTAATTTTTGACTAATTAGATTCATTTATATATAAATTTTTTATGATTACTATAAAAATTGATTTATTTAGATTATAAATTTAAATTATTTATATAAAGAATAGTAATTTAATTAAATAGTATATTTTGGAATAAAAAACTAATAATGAGTTATTATATTATTAGTAAATAAACATGAGGAATTGGAAAAGATCAAATGGTATTCAGTAATGGGCTATGATAAATGAGAATTAAAAAAATTATGTGAGGGAAATTCAGAGGCATAATTAATGGGATATTTTAATCACCACCTTTGATATTTTTTACACAGTTTGAGGTTCATTAATGAATATCTTCAGGTGATATGATATTTAATCAACATTTTGTGTCAAATTAAAGATTTAAATGCCTTTGGAGGATATTTAATACTATTGATGTCTTTTAGATGTTATTTTCACATCACCTTATGTTTAATTCTGTATTACCTTTCTTTGAGGCTATGGAATTACCCTCTTATTATAAATATAAAGGAGTAACAGTGTCATATTCATACAATTGAGGGAATGTAAAGTTGGGTCGTAGTGTTTTCTAGTTTTCCTTATCAGAGAAAATGTTTTACTGGATTAATTTTCCTATATAGTTCCTTAATTGTTCATCACATAATAGGCCCTATAAATTTTATATCATCCCTTTTTATAACATTTTACTTTGATGAGGTACTAGTATAACTTTTATATAAGAGGATTCTTCCAAGGAATTGGTGAATACTATTTTTATTGAAGACAAAAGGAGATCTAGATTTGAATTTTTAATCATGATATAAGTACTCCTAACCATTTTAACATTTTTTTATTCTGTCTTTTTAAAATTGTTTTTAGCTTACATACTGTGATATTTTATAATATTTATAATAACATTCACTTATAACTATGTGTTAGTATTATTACTGAAATGAAATAGTGTTATCAGATAAATGGTTAATGGTTAATAAATTATTCATAACCCACATTCATGAACATGTGATCAAGTAAATATAACTATTAAGGAGCTCTATTATTTATGGAAATAGTTTCATATCCTATTGAGTTGGGTAAATGTATTGATATGATAGTTTTATATATATATAAATACAGGATGAGTTTATACGAGGGATGGAGTTCATGTCACATATAGTGGTGTTAGAGCCACACTCAAAAGATGAAATGTAAATAAACTGAATGTTATAATATTATATAATGATATATTCACATTATATTAAAATTAATTTATGTATTTGGAAAAACATTAATGAAAATTAAGAATTTGTGATCACTATATATAATCATAATTCAAGGTAGGGGGTTTCCTCTAGGCCCTTATGTTCAAAATCATATTCATTATTCAATTTACTACTAAAACCCTTAAGAATAATTGATTTTTATTTCATTGAAAAAATGATTCAAAAACATATAATATTTCTATGTAAATTAATAGATGTCAGGAATATTTTATTAGAATCATAAGTAAATGAATCGTGTAATGAATATGAAAAATGTTGTAATGAGTATGAAAAAGATACAGACTATTTAATTACTCTGAATATAATTAATGAAGTTCATACGGGTTATATATAACAAAAACAATGAGTTTAATTATAAAATCCTTTATTAATTTTCTATGTTATATATTCCATCCAATAAGAATCACATTAACCAAGACCATGATTGATCAAAAAATGATTCTTTCCTAGCCAATCACAAATGATTTATTTTTGTTATTAAAATATTTTAGTAATTATCCTAATTTGAATTTTTTTTGTGATAGTTTATTAGTTAATTAAATAAAATTGAATTCTACAGGAATGGTGTTGAGAATAATAATGATAAAACTTTTGTAATTTCTTATTCACTTGACAATACAATAGATTTATTTGAATACAATTAACAACATTTTTTTACCTAAATATATATGGATTATGAAATAACCATAGATATGTCAAGACTTATCAAATTTTGGATCTCAGCCTAGTAAACATATACTAGTATGGGTTTTTATTATTGTAGGTATATATTCAATATAAGGCTATATTGAATAATAGAATTCCTGAAAATAGTATTGAAACATATTTTATAATATATATTCTTGTAATTAAAAACACACTCAATGTTTTTCATGCCATCAATCCTAGACAAGGGACAATTGAAGGGTAATAATTATACTAATTGGTATCAAAATTTTATAATATTTGTCAAAAAAGGAAAATAATATATTCTAGATAAACACACATCATATGAAAAAAAAATTTCATCATCATATGAGAGAAATGATACATAAAAAAATTATTATATGGTTTAATATTAAATAATATGTCTTATTCTATCGACCATAGTTGTAAGATTAAAAATACTTATAAAGTAATGAAGTCGATCGATTTTATTTAATGGATTATAAATAAATGAAATAATAAAATATCTAAAAAACATTATGTTATAGAGATAATTTACTATAAACTTTAATCCTAGGTATTAACTACTCTATGTACATTATAGATTTATTGTAATGAATAAATTATCAATCGAAAATGGAAATTGATTGTGGATGATGTGGACCTATGATCTAGTTATGGAGTAAGAGTTGTCACATTATCTATGAATATAATAAATATTATTCTTTCCAATGGATTTTAATTATTTTTAAAAGTTTTTTTATCATTATAAAATCCTATACATTTTAAATGATATTTTTTCCCATATAAATTTGTGTAATATTATATAGTTTATATAAATATATCACATAAAAACACTAACAACAATTTATTTCCATAATGGAAATGACTAAATTATTTAAAAAATATAGCCAATAAAATGAAAAATTTTACATTCGAAAACAACATAAAATATAAAATCAACAATAGAAGTTTTTTAAACATCCAGATCTTCTAGAATCATCTCCCCAACAAAAAAACACTATAGAGAAGAAATTGATATTAACAAACCAATCAATATATTTAAAAAGTAAATTATAGAACGACGGTGGGACTTTTAGTGAATAATTTATGGAGGAATTAAGTAGGTTTTATAAGAGGTAATATGACAAGATGAATATAATTGTGGCCATCAAAAAAATTACCTCACAATTAGGAATAGTAATTTGAATGATGAGAATAGTAACATGTTATTTTGAATACAAATTTATTATAAAAATAATTAAATATAATTAATAATCATCATAGGTAATTTTAAAAAACATAACTATTATAATTACATAAAATAAATTCCAAGATTAAAAACTCAAAAAATATAAAAATACATTTTTAATAAAAAATATTTTAATTGATTTTTTAAAAAAACATAATTTCTATGTTAAATATTAATATTTCCAATGTTAAAAAATTTTAAAAAAATATTGACTATAATTTTTGGAAACATAACATTTAAATTTTATAAGGGTTATTTTTTTACAAATATCCTAAAATAATACAATATTTTGGTGAAGAGTAAAAACACTATTTTTTATATATAACAAGATTTGTGGCATAATGATTACAAGATAATTATGTAATAAATCCTAAAGTTTTTATTTAACCCCAAAATTAATTAAATAGGATTAATGGGACATTAATAAAATAAACCCATTTATAAGCATAAATTTTTTTTACAAAGACAAAATTCAAAAGTATTCAATTAAAATGTAATTTCTTATTTTTTCTAAATTCCTTTCTAATAAAATATTGAATTTTGTTTATAAAGGGGTTTAAAAACTATAGCTATTTTATTGTATTTATATATGATTATTAATTTCAATAATATCACAATTGAAATGTTTTTATTGGATAAATTATTTTTCACAATTTTATAACTCAAAAATACATCTCTCACCAAGTATAAATAACCCTCCCCCTACCATAGAAAACCCATATACCTACACATTCCAAAGAAATATTTCAACCAAAATACCAACACTGAATCCCTTAAAATCTTCATAATACTTCACGATTAATTATAATGTCCTGGATTTTCTGTACAATTTTTTTAAATTATATGGGATTATTTCAAGACCGCGAAATCTGATGGCCCGTGATATCAAGGCCATGAGTGCCTAGATTTATCTGTTGAAGTTTTTCTAAGATTTAATTTTCTCTTGTAAAAATTTTTCCTAAAAAAGTGGAATAACTCTTATGTGGTTTCCCATATTTGAATTTCGAGGGCACTGTTGCGTTTAGGATGGAAGGTTTGCCGTAGGCATGACTAACGTTTATTCGGCACAGGACCCCTATGAGAAAACTTGAAAATTGAATAACCGTAAATAAAATAATTAAATTAAGTTATTTTATTTTTAAAATGCTTATAACTCACAAATAGTGACTCAGATTAAATATCGGAGACCACAACTAGGCTCGGCAGGGTATGATATTTTTAGGCTGATACTATACTTGGTTGGCGTGAGCCACCAGTGAAGGTTAGTTTTTGGCCGTTAATAAAATAATTAAATGAAAATTATTTTATTGTAAAATCCATAAAATCTAAACTGTAACTCATATTGAAAATCTAAGAGTACGGTTGAGTTTTTTGGGGAATGTTCTCTTTAGGAGGATCCTAACCCCGATTGGCAGTAGTCGAGGTTCAATGATATTAAATTAATGAGAGTTTTTAAGGAACATTCAGTAAATGTGTGATAATCATTTTCTAACTTTTGAACCGGTGCTCAGATTAAAAGTACGAGGGCACTATTGAATATGTAGCACCGAGATTAACTTAAATGAGGCATTACGTTGAACGTAGTAGGTCTAGAGAAAAATTTATTTTTTTAACTTTAAAAAAATTTAAATTAAGTAATTTTATTATTTTATATTCTTCCTTCTCCACCAACGAACAAGTGGAGTGTGGGGCCAATGATTTGTCAAGCCAATAAATGGCTTGACTTGTCAATATTAAATAATGACATTGTTGGGGAATTTTGATGTTTTCAAATTTATGAGCCCCCATTAATTGCCCACGTCTTCACATAACCTCCCCTCTATTATATATATTGACTTTGGGGAGGGGAATTAGAAAATGTTTTATAATAAACAAAGCGGTGAAGGAGTGATGAGATGCCGAATCCTTAGAGGATGGATCCGATCCTAGTGGGAGGTTATGGGTGACCTCAAACCATGAACTAAAGGATGACGTATGAGTGGAATCGTTTGGAACCAGTTGCGGGAACGAAGAACACGATCCACCTTTAAGCGCAGGTGCTCTCCAATTGGTTTACGAAGTAGGGGTTTTATTAGTTTAAATTTTTTAAATGAGTTACAGTTCTACATTCATGAATAATACGAATAGTATAGACCAACCATGTAACGGGTTGATCTAAAATTCATTCATTTCTGTTGGAGGTTGTAGCGGGGTATCTTTGTAGGGATATAAATTTTTTGTTTATTTCAAATCAATTCATGAACCCCTTTACAATCCCTTGTGAATACAAGCTAACGCGGAGGTTGTGGGCTTAAAAAACATAGCCCAGACCCTACGCTATTTTTAAATCCTTGCGCCTCCCTGGAAGACCATCGGGGTGACGACACCGACTGGCTACAAGGAAGGCGGGCACCGACACACGATGCAAGAGGAGGTCGTGACACAAAGTCGTCGCGGTCATCAGAACAGCCGGCACCGGCCAGCCGTAATTAGAGTGTGGAGCACCGACGCGTGCCGCCGATGATAAGAGGGTCGTGGGTTGTCAGCCATGGTGGGTGGAGGTGGCGACTGGAACTTCGTCCGACCACGGAAGGAGAGGCAGTGCGACCAATGTGATGCCGGAAAGCAGAAGGTGGTGTGACCAGCACTCCTCTAGCAGACAAGAAGTCACAGCAGAAGCTGTAATGGAGGTTGAAACCGCACCTATGAGGGGTTGTGTGATGACTTGTTAGATCCCACACGGAACCTTCATTCCACACATTAGATGGCCTTCTGGTCGTTCAGGTGTTCGGGAGACCGGGGGGTAAACCCCCCCCCCCCCCCCCAAGCTGGCTGGGGAGGACCCCACAATAGGCCGCGCTCCACTACGGGCGGGCCGCCGCCGTAGCGGGATGCCACCCTATACGGGCCGGACCAGACCTTGACCCAGCGGACTGATCCCACCATGGCAGAGCCCAGACTGGGTCGGGCCGGTTCGGTCCGACAAGGTCAGATCGGACCCCGGCCCAACCGGGCTTAGAAACACTTAAAGGGCCATATCTTGAGAATCAGATGTTCTTTTGATTAACTTTATTTAGCATTAGAATCCATAGATTGATATAGTACTTTTCTTATAATCTTATTTAATTTTTTATATAGTTTGAGTATGGTCGAGTTGGATCGAACCTGAATCCAATCAGGTCCCCCAAACATAAACAATTATAACTCACAGACTGGGCGTCTGATTAACACACAGTCTATCACATTGGAACCCTTACAACATGTCGGTATATTGGGTTAATCGTTTTTAAAGATCAGTGGATTTGAGGTACAATTGATATCTTGGTGGAAGATTATACGGAACTCGAGTGCACCGGGTGTGAGGTATCCAGTGGCTGGCAGTGAGGCGGAGGTTGGAGACAGATCATACGGAGGTCAGCGCTCAGCGATCCTATGTGGGTTAGCGCATACAGATCCTTTGTGGGTTAGATCCTATGTGGGTGAGTTCTCAATGATCCTATATGGGTCAGCGCATACCGATCATGTGTGGGTCATATCTTGTGTGGTTCATTACGGGGGTTAGTACCTAGCGACTTTCAGCGGGTTGGATAATATGTGGATCATTTTGGGGGCTAGTACCTATTTATCTAGTTTGGGTCAGACTCTGTATGGTCATAAGAAGTGCCTCTTGATATAATACAATGATCTAAATTGATGACTAATCATATGTACTTCTATACTTCAGTGAAAAACTAGATTGAGATAAGACACTATTTGAATTAAGTCTTTTACCTGTGTGGTGCTTTTATCATTGTGGTGATATCATAAAAGTTATTCATGTGGGTACTTTTACTGTCATGGTGTAATCTTTTTAGTGATACCTATGTGGTACACTAACCTTCGTGGTGATATCATTGCGGTGTTACTTGTAGGGTACTTTGACCTTTGCGGTGTTATCTTTGCGGTGTTACCTATGTGGTTCTTTTACCTTCGTGGTGTTACCTTCATGGTGTAACCTTTGTGATATTCTTCCCTTAGGTATGATATGAGTATATATTGATATCTTAGGTATATGTATAGGCATATACCTATGTTGAGTTGTTGACTACTTCATTCTTTGGGATTGAGCCTTGCTTTGTGGTTTTTTCTTTCGTGGGACATTAGGAGACCTAAGGGGTCTCATGGTCCCTACAGAGAATCATTATACTGACTCCTGCACGGGCCTCGCTCGTACCTTTTTGTGTCTTATGAAAACGACGTAAGTCATTGATCGAGATTTGAGAGATCATGGACCAGGCAGTACGCGGAGGAGATGGGCGGACGTGGAGTTCTCTAGAGGTGATCAACACATACCCTTCAGGTAGGATCCTCAAAGGATAACCCATGATCTATTTTCCATTTTTCAGCTGTATTATATCTTTCAGTTATACTTGTACATTTATAGTTGGGGTTGTATTCAGGACCCTTTACTTTTAGCACACAATTTACTACAATAGTTTACTTCATGGTTGTATCTTGTTAATTTCACTCTGTGTGTTTGTACAGGTTTAAAGGAAATTCCTTTGCATTTTACTGATATGACTTTTTGATGCTAGTCTCGAAGCCCTTGGACTATGGAAGTCAAGCTTGGGGTAGTCATGGAATGGGCCCCTGGGGACTGGTCATGACAGAGAGGTATGAGAGGTTTCGATTCAACAGAAGAACTAGGACTATGATATTTTCTGTCTAGAAATAGTGTTAAGTGTTATGAGTGTGGTTTATAGTTCGGGGAGTCTAGTGTTGGTGCAACAACTGAAATATCCATGCACCAGGACCCTAAATTTTGATTTCCTAATTAGTGCACGAAAAAACTGATTGTGTGTGTTTTTGGAATGTTTTTTCTTTTGATTTCTTTGAGTCAGCTTAGTAGGTATAACTTAATGACCACGACGCACCTATCCCTTATCAGGATACCACCACGTGGATTGCCAGCCAGGATTCCCGAGAGAGTACACAATGATGGCCCACTGAGTGACGAGGCTCAAGTGTAGGGCCCTGTTACTATGTTATCATCTTCCGGAGGTGCACCAGTAGCACCACCACCTATTAAGCATAAGATTCCACCATCCCCACCAGAAGAGGGTGCATTCCGACTGAGCGCATTGCACGAGTTTCAGCTGTAGAGATCTCCGGGGTTTGGAGGTGAGATAGATCCCCAGGAAGCTGAGAACATACTAGAGGTTGTGGTTGAGTTTCCACCTAGTTAGGGCACCATTCGATAAGATGACGGTCAATGTAGATAACCATTTATATGGCTCAAAAGGATGATGACATTGTTTAGATTACCCTAATCTTGCCAAGAGGTGACTTTTCTATGGATAAGCTTGTGAACATTCCTCAGCGAAGGGGGTCTCTTGCCATAAAAATCTAAGGGGTGAGTGTTCCAAAGAGCTTCTACAGCTTCAGATGGACGACATGTCAGTAGCTCAGTATTCATTGAGGCATACCGACCATCCCAGTACTCGACAAATATAGTATGGTCAGTGATTCATGGATCGATCCTCCGAGAAAGGTGAATTTAGGGTCATTCGACCCAACAAATTTCCCCAATGCATTCCTACAAATGTTATGGTTCTAGAGAGAACCTTTATGGTTGAATATTCATTGGCTGAGCAGATGAATCCAATGAATGTTAGGAGTGTGAAATCTGGAAACTGATTCCATTTTTAGAGACTTGGGCATGAAAAATGTTTCCAGAAGAGGAAGTGATAGGGACAAATGAATTTTTAGGAAAAAAAGATCTGGAACTGGAGAAATAAAATCAGAATGAGGTGGTTTACATTTCGACATGTTAAAACCACCACCTCAATGTGGTCCCCACCAGGTTCAGGGAGCTAAGGGACATGGGAAGGGGGTAGCTACATGCGGTCAAGGAATTTGAACTAAGGGCTCCATGAATGATTAGATGTATGGTCTATGTCCTCTTATACTGCCATATTAATAGACATAGGAACTCATCATTCCATATTTCCACAAATCATGTTCAATTCCTAATGTTTCTGGTTAAACTGTTGACTTAACCCTTACATCTAGAGATACCATAGAGCAGAGACTCGAAAATCACACTAATTTAGGCAGTGTGATCTGACCTTTGAGGAGAGGGTTTCAGTTGGAACCTCTTGGTGTAAGCGTTGAGTCATTAGGACGTTAGTTGGGGTATGGACTAGAAATCCATAGTTCATACTCAGATTGAATGTATTAGAAAAAAAGGGTTGTGGTTTATCAACAACGTTCGAATGGGTTTTTCCTTGGTTGGTGAAAAAGGAAACCCATGCAGCACATGATAAATTCATTCATAGGAAGGTACAGTCGATCACTCTTCAGTCAACCAGCCTTACCATCGTGTCAATGGGAGTTTTGGGTTTTCAGTTCTTAACCGGAGTGGCAGAGTGTGGGGACATATTTTCAATATATGTTTCCCAGATTACCTCTCCAAAAGAAGAGGGACTTTTGTTTTGTCTGGGGACCACCTGAGTTTTGAAGAATACTTCTCTAGGATAGTGGAACCCTTGTCAAGTTTGACGAAGAAGGGGGAGCCTTTCCGGTGGATGTATAAGTGTCAGCTATGTTTTCAGAAGTTGATACAGCGACGATGTCTAGAGTTCCTCAAGGACTATGACTTTGAGATAGTTTGTATTCTAGGGAAGGGGAATGTGGAAACAGACACACTCAGCAGGAGCTCCGATCTACAACTACTGAGTGAGGCGTCAAAGAAGCTAGTCGCGGTGTGGATATCCTTCGAGGATAATTATAGAGAAGATTACCTCCAGTATATGACTATCACTCCCCTAATTCTTCAGTGAGTTCGAGGGGGGGGGGACCAGCTGGAGTCATTGACTGCGCGGCCTGACGTGCTGAGATATCTTCAAGAAGGGCTATTGAAGGATATTATGAAGGTGGGGAGCAGTTCATTCTTTTTAGAGGACGCATCATGGTACAACTAACACTTCAGGAGGAGGTGTTGATGGAGATCCATACACCCCCTTAGCGGTACATCATAGAGTGGTGATGGTGTACCAGGACATCCAGCATCAGTACTGGTGGCCAGGGATTAATGAAGCAGTGGTAGAGGATATATCATGATTCCTCACTTGTCAGCAATTGAATACTGCACAGAGCTGGCAGAAGTCTCATGCCGATAGAAGGAGTAATACCATGTCTTCTTATGGGTCTCACCTCGAAGAGGTTTTTGGAGATTTGGTTGGGGTGACAAGTTATCTTCAAGGTTCATCAGAACTTTCTAGATTCTCTGCAGAGTGGCAGAGGTGGTAGACCATCAATATCTTTATCCACAAATGCACCAGGTGAATTATGTTTTCCATGTGTCACAGATGAAGACATGCGTGCATGATCCATCGCACATTATCAACTAGGGAGACTTGGAATTTGACTATGGGGTGACATTTATAGAGTTCCCAGTGGAGATAGAGGATAAGTAGGAGCAAGTTTTTGTGCATGGTCAATCCCACTAGTGTGAGTTCAGTGGTAGAATGGGGACCTCCAGGAGAGCACATGGGAGTGGGTGGATCAGTTTAATGCTCAGTACCCTCTTTTGTTTTTTTTGCCTTTGTTTTGGATTTTGGTCACATAAAACCCTAATGTGGGGAGAATGTAATGGCCCATATTTTCCATATAATTTTTTTAATTATATGCAATTATTTCGAGACCGATAAATCAAAATGCGGGTGATTCTGAACCCGGAGTGCCCAGAATGTTCCATCTAAGTTTGATTATGCATTAATTAGCGCATGTAAGCAGCTTCATGAAAAAATGGAATAAATATAAAATGGTTGCAAAAATAAGAATTTTGATGGTACCATTGCATTTAGGATGGTGGGTTTACCCTAGAAACGAAATAATTTTAGTCAGCGCAAGCCTGCTGTGAAAAATACCAAAAATGGCATAATTGTAAATAAAATAACTGAATAAAGTTATTTTATTTTTAAAATTATTATAACTCACGAATGGTGATTCAGATTAAAAATATGAGAGCATCACTGATCTCATGAGGGTATGATTTCATTAGGTAGATAATAACCATGGCCGGTGTGGACCACTAGTGAAAGTTATTTCTAGGTCCTGAATAAAATAATTATGTGGCAATTATTTTATTTTAAAATACTTAACATATAAATGGTAACTCATATTGAATATCCGAAAGTACCATTGATTTAGTTGTGGAAATTTCTCGTTAGTCGTAGCCTAACCCCGGCAAGTGCGGGTCGAGGGTGAACATTATTAATTTATTGATTTTTTTTAAGGTATGTTCCGTAAATGCGTCAGCAGCATTTTATAACTTTTGAACTGGTGCTCAGATTAAAAATCTGAGGGCACTGTTGAATCCGAAGTGACAAGATTCACAAAATGGAGGCTTTAATTTGACTGCAGTTGGACTGGGGAAAATTTATGTTTTGTGACTTTTTTTAAAGAAATTAAATGAAATAATTTTATTATTTTATTTTCTTCCTTCTCCACCAACGGAGAAGCATAGTGTGGGGCCAGTGAGGTGTCAATCCACTAAATGGATTAACCTTTAAATTTTATTTAATGACGTCGTTGGGGAATTAGGAAAGTTCCTAATTAATGATCCCCCATTAAATCCCCATTCTGTTACTTACCCCCCTCCTATATATATGGATTTTGGGATCGCCCATAAATGGAGTCCCGAAAGAGTGCTGAGATACTGAACACTTAGTTGACGGAGGGGATCCTAGCGGGAGGTGATGGGTGACACCAAACCACAAACTGAAGGATGATGTATGAGTGAAGTTATTGTGAACCGGTTGCAGGGACAAAGAACATGATCCACCTTCAAGCACGATCACTATCCAATAGGTTTACGAAGTAGTGTGTTTATTCATTTATGCATTTTAAATGATTTCCTCTTCCCTTTCTTGAATAATACGAAAAACACGAACCAACCGACTAATGGGTGGATTCGTGATTCATTTGTTTTTGTGGGAGGTTGTTGCACAGTATCTTAGTTGGGGTTTAAAATTTTTGTTTATTTAAAATGAATTCTTGAACCCCTTTATCCTCCTTTGTGATTATGTGTTAACGCTGAGGGTGTGATCTTAACGAACATGTCCCAAACCATCAGCTATCTTGCTATCCTTGTGCCTCCGTGTATGACCGTCGGTGTGGAGACACTGACCGACTATTTGGAAGGTGTGTTCTAATTCACGCCGCAAGGGGAGGTCGCATCACAAATTCGGGGTTGTCATCGGAATGGCCGACACCGACCGAATACGAATGGAGTGAAGCATGCCGTAGCGCGCTACCAGTGAGTAGAGGGCCGCGGCACGTCAGCCGTGGCGGGAGGAGGAGGTGGCCGACACATCAGCCGACCATGTAATGAATGGTTTCCCAACCAACGTGCTACCAATGAGCAGAAGGCGTCATGAACCAAGTGCCACTGGTGGACAAGGGTGGGGGGTCACTCCCACTGCATCGTCAAGGGTGGACACCGCATCGGGGTGCACTCTACCAATGTCTGGCCGTCGCCCTCCAGGCCGGGCAGCCCTTGTGGGCCGCCCTTTACGAGCCATGCCACCCTTACAGGCCACCTTTGCGGGATGACTCCATGCAAGCTGGTATGGACCATGGCCTATCCCAGATAGGGTCGGGCGGTTTCGGATAGGACTCGGGCCCAACTAGGCACAAAAACACTTAAAGGGACTTATCTTGAGAAATAGACATTATTTTGACAAATTTTCTGTGGCATCAGGATCCATGGAAGATGAAGGTAATTTTATTATACTCCTCTTGAATTTTTGATGTAGTTGGAGTGCAGATGGGTTGGATCAAACCCAAATCCAATGAGGCCTCCAGAACTAAAACACATATAACTCATGGATCGGGTGTTCGATTGATGCACCATCTATCGCGTTTGAACCCTTACGACATGGTGGTTCTTTGGGTTACTCCTTTTTGTAGATTAGTGGCAGTTGAGGTATGTTTGATATCTCGAGGGAAGAATGTACAAAACTCGAGCGCACCGGGTGTGAGGAACTCAATGGCTGGAAGTGAGGTAGTGGTTGGAGACAGATCATACGGAGGTCAGTGCTCTGCGATCCTATATGGGCCAACGCATAACAAACTCATGTGGGTCAGATCCTATGTGAGTCAGTGCGAAATGATTCTGTGTTGGTTAGCGAATACCGATCTTGTGTGGATCAGATCCTGTGTGGGTCATTGTGGGGGTTTGTACCTATCAACTCTAGGAAGGTCAGATCCTATATGGATCATTGCAGGGGTTAGTACCTTTAGATCTGGTGCGGGTCAGACTCTGTATGGTCAGAAGTAGTGCCTGTTGATAGAATAAGATGATCTATCTTCGCGACTATTCATCTATACTTCTATACATCACTAAAAACCTGATTTGTGTTGAGACTTTGTTTGAACTTTGTCTATTACCTATGTGGTAATTTTATCTTCATAGAGATATCTTAGTGGTGATTCCTATGTGGTACTTTTACTTTTGTAGTGATATCTTCATAGTGATAACTATGTGGTATTGTTACCTTTATGGTGATATCTTCATGGTTTTACCTGTGTAGTACTTTTACCTTCGTGGTTTTATCTTCGCGGTGTTACCTCTATGGTACTTTTACCTTGGTGGTGTTACCTTTGTGATATTCTTCCTTCATGTATGAGATAAGTATATCTTTATAGCATAGGTATATGTATGGGAATATACCTATGTAGAGTTTTTTACTACTTCGTGCTTTTTTATTAAGCCTTTATTTGTGGTTTTTCCATCATGGAACATTAGAAGACCTATAGGGTCTCGGGGTACCTACTAAGTATCGTTATACTCACCCATGCACGGGTTTCACCCACACCTTGTTGTGTCTTGTGCAGACGACATACAACATTGATCAAAATTTGAGGGAGTTGGGACCAGGCGGTACGCGGAGGAGACGGTCGTACATAGTGTTTCTTGGAGGAGATTTGTACCTACCCTTCAGGTAGGATCCACAAAAGAAGGCCCATGCTCTATTTTCCCCTTTTAAATTATATTGTACCTTTCAGTTGTACTTGTACTTTTACAGTTGGGCTTGTATTTCGTACCCTTTACTTTTAGCAATATTTTTACTACAGTAGTTTACTTAATGGTTTAATATTGTTTTGTTCTACTATATGTTATTGTACAATTTTAAAGGTAATTCCTTCCCGTTTTAGGGATATTCCTTTTCGTTCCTAGTCACCAGCCCCAGGCCTATGGATGGCATGCATGGGGTAGTCACGACATAGGCCTCGGGGGACAGGTCGTGACATTAATCAAATTCCAATCATTCATGATGTCAATGACCATATAAAATGAACAACTTTAATAAATATTTAATTTCTTTTCTTTAACTTATTTCATTTTATTTTTCTATTTTTATATAATCCTTTTTTTCTAATATAATCCGACTGAATTTTTTAAAAAATATGATAACATAGTCAGGATAATGTTAATATACTATAGAAATTTTATTTTTATTATAAACACATATTTTATATCTCACACCATCTATTTGGAAAATTTTCTATTAATGAAAATTTAACTACCAATGAGGAGTTTTCCAATTATATTCTTACCGTAATACATAAAAAAGATTATAATAAATTATATATAATATATAAATATAGAGATATACATATTTCAATGATTTTTCGATAATTATAAATAATTTATATTTATAAATAAAGGAAGATCAATAAAATGAAGAAAGATGGTAAATTTTAACAAAAACAGATATAATAAAGAATCACCTCTAATGGTGGTAATTAATAAATAGAATCCAAAGAAAATTATTTTTTAAAAAAGTGAGAAAATTAAAATTATTTAAATAATTATTTTTTAAAAAAATCGTAATTTTATTATTAAGGATGTCCAAAGAAAATGATATAATGTGGGACTTGAGTTAAGGGGATTCTCGAACCCAAGATCATTCTTGTTTTGGTTATCTTTTATGTAGAGTTTTATTATATATGGATGTCCTTATAATGTAAATAAAATATAATACCACTATTATTATTTCTTATCTTTTCATGTATATACATATTTGTACCATTTTTAATTTTTTTCAATCCAATTACAATGATTTTTTTAAAAGACTATGATATCCAACATGTCACAGTTACTCCTCTTGCGTAGTTTCATATCCACTAAATAACAACAATGTTTTATAAAAATTTATGATTACCCTAATACATTTAGGAACCTATAATTTTATTAATTAATGTTGTAATTATGAAAACATTGTGAACATATTCATTTCCATTGGTATATTTCATAAATAATATTTTTTTACATTATATATGGCATGAATGATTATGATAGTTTTATAATGCTAATGGTGGAATTGAAATTATATATCCTTATAATAAATTGGTTAATGTGATATATCTCATGAGAATATGTGAATCATTCATGAACATGATGCTAGATTTTTTCATGATTATGATATTATAATTTATGGACATATATTATCTGTGAACGTGGAGAATGTTTTCTTCATAATTATGTGTGGTAAATTACATCTATGTTATAGTGTTTCATTATTAAACATTTTCTACATTCTAGGCCTTTATAAAAATTTTAACTCATGATTATGATAATTTACGCATTATTTCGAAATTATTATGATGATTATGCTCACCCTTTTACTATTGATTAATATCTCTTATTCCTTCTATGATATCCCTCCCATTACAAGAGTTTTAGATCACCCATTTATTTTCTTTATATCATAAAGTGAATATATGTACTATAGTGAAAATTTTATATCACTAGATGAAAAGAGGGAGTATTTAAATAATGTTGTTATGTACAATTACTTCGTAGGCCTAATTTTTCCGAAATACTAAATCTTTTGATCCTGGATTGTATCAGTATTACGTTTTTTATCATTAAAATAATAAAATAGTAATTCACCCAAAATTTGGGTCATTATTGTTAGCATGAGAGCATATTTTAGATAATTTCATAAATAGGAATAAAAATGATTAGTTAAAACAATAGTGATAATTCTAAAAGTAGCTAATCATCCTTTGTTTTGGTAAAGTATAATAGAACATGTTATCTGATGAATTAAATCCCAATATATATACGAAAAGTTGATTTGGATTTGGAACTATTGTACCAATGTGTAAATAACCTGAAAATTGTGGATTTTGTATTAACACAATTGTGACACAGTTCAAGAAAAGGAGGCCTTAATTCACAGCTAGTTTGACACTCCAGCAGGGTATGCATCCATTAATCATAAACATGATAAATCCAATTATGATGTATATATAGCTAGTTTATTATTACTTTTAATGTTATAAATGAATAAAATATAAGACCATAGAAACATTATTTGAAAAAAAGTATAAAAGTAGTGATACAATAATATATGAATTTAGAAACAATTTTCACAATGTAATTAATTACTTACTCATTCATTATTGAATTATTTTTTGTTCGAACCTTTAATATTTAATAAAATGAAGGGATCCATGAAAACCCAAACAAAAAACCCATGTAAGGGAAGATGTAATGATTGTCTGAATAAAACCCTAATACCACAGAAGGTGGGGTTCAAAAATTCCTGGAAATTCATACCCAATAGTCTCTGTAAATAAAAAAACTTAATTAATTTGTAACATGTTCCTTATCCCATGAGCGAGAAACTAACTATCATGTATTTTATTTAGAAATAATCGCTAACATTCTGTTGTTCCTCTGATCAAATTGTCACAGAATACTTGGTTAACATAGTGGAGAATATAATTTTGTCTCTCTATTATTTGGAGAAAAAAATTAACCTTGTATATATATCATTTATATATAGAGGATGATCAATGGTGTGTGTTGATAAATAATAACAGATGAATGATGAAATTGAATAAATGGAGATGGAGGACATTAGGATGTTATTTATTAATAGGTATTTCCATTTAACTCCTAAAAAACTTGGAGAGATAAATCCAAGAGCTTATGAAAAATGTTGGTTAATTTGTTATGGATTTTGAGGAAAATCTCATAGGGCTTGAATTATTTTCCTTATTATTTTTTATCAACAATTATTGAAAAATAAATAATATTATTTGGTTTTTAACCATAACTTTGAAAGGATCTATCCCTCTATGTCATTAAGAGTTATAAATAAGTAGTATTATTTTCTATCAAGGAAGATATGGAGTTTGGATAATAGTCACATGGTTATGGAAATAAGAAATTAATTTTAGAGTTTTATTCTTGTGGATCAAATAAAAAATGGGGAATGAAGATACAACAACACACATTTCAATAACATGGAATGAAATATCATGGAAATTTCCTTAAAAGGATAAGGAAATTATTTTTGGGTTGGATAGAATATCACTAAGCTCATGAATATTGATGTGGAATGGATAATCCAAAAAATGTAATAGAGTAAATAAATGAACCACCCATGGTTCAAAGCATAAAATATAGGAAGGTATGGCACTATTAAATCTAGTGCGCAAATTCCTAAGTTATCAAAGGAACTCAATGTTAGGAAAAACCAATTCTAAGGAAGTGTGGGAATTCTTATTCCATCACCACTAAAAAATAATACAATGAAAATAAATTCAATCATGTTATACTTACTATTAAATCAAGAATGGTTTTTTATTATTTTTCTTCTACACATATTCATTTATCTATCATGTTCTCCAGATATATTGAATTAAAAACTTGATACCTTGAAGTATGAAAAACTAAAAACCACCTAGTGATGCAATCAGTGAAACCTAGGTGTTGTATTATTCTCCTATTATCCTAGTTAAGAAGATAATTATTGTAGAGACCCGAAGCATGATTTACATAGATATTACATTACTTTTGCGGAATACTTAATACATAACAAAAACAGACACTTGAGGATCGTAATAGTTTAGTGTCTTTGGAAACTCGGACTAAAATCTTCTAATTGTGGTGAATGATCTTCAACATCTCCCAATAATGATCTTCCCCTTTTTTTCTTACCTAAAACCATTCTTTATATCCTGGGGAAAAGAAAACAGGTAAAGGGTGAGCTCAAATGCTCATTAAGGGCAAATAAAAGAAATATCAATCACAACATATTCATAAGAACATATCTTTTGAAAATCTTAACCTGTAGAAGAGATCATAATTTCATAACATGGGATAAATCATAGTAGTGAAATGTAATCCCAATAATCATAACTTAAAACATGAAACATTGTGGCATACACACATAATCATAGATAATCATTTCTATTTAGTCAAGACTCATTTCCATGTCTATCTTAGTGAACAAAGTCCATTTCTGAACCGAGTTCATTCCTTGTTTTAGTCCCGTTTCACTGAACCGGTTTAATATGCCGTTCCAGCCATGTCTATCTCATGAGTTATAAAATCTTTATCCAATGCATTGGAGGGAGATATAGGTCCCACCCATCTTATAATGATACCATTCTTATGTGTTCCACAAAATCATAAACCATACATCATACGATAACCCATGTAATAAAAATGGGAATCTTAAACATCATGACATCATAAAACAATTCATATAAGATAATGGAATTCATAAAAATATTTCCATCACAACATAATCAAATCAATGTAATAATAGGGATAGAAACTGAACCCTATATTATCTTAGATGGAAAATAATTTTGATAAAACACTTTGAACTCTATTCTTGAGGAAAATATCCTTTCTACTTCAAAAACATTTTTCATTTATTAACATGTTATAAAATTTTAAACTAAAATAAGTTGATTAACAATAAACATGAAAACTTGAAAAGGAAGCTTCTTGGAAATAATGTTTTAAAAATCCATTCATGCCATATAAGATAAAAAAACATTCTTCACGTACTTTTGTCGGAAAAGTCAAAAAGCACCTCATACAAAAAACGAAAAAAGATTCTTTTCATATCTTTTACTATAAACTCACCAAAGCGTAAAAATGGATTTAAAAAATTGTATGTGGATGGAAATAACATTACATATTGAGGAAACATGGATGTGGATGATAAAATACACCCCAGTAAATACCAAAGTATAAACAATCTCTGATAAAAATGAGATTGTGATATTTCCCTTACCTTAGGTCTGATTTGCTTTGTAAGTGTCCGAACCTCCTGTATAATGATTTAAATAATGTTATTGACTTATTCCAGAATCATAATTATTTTTATGATATCATATATGGTCATATTCTTAGCTTCTTATTAGTAATATTTCATTACTACTTGTTATTCAGATGTTTATTACTTTTTGTTCTTATGCGTGTTTTGTCGAATAAATTCTTATTCTTCTTTTTAGGTTATAGATACCTCATTTTCAGATTGGTATTAGTGTAATATATTCATTCATTAAATTCATTTATATAATCATTATGAAATGAAGATCATGTAGAACGATTCACATCTCATCGTAGAGATGGTATTCCATACGTACTCACGAGTGATGATATCGTTCCCATGATCGTGAAATTGTAATGGAGTGTATATATACAATTTCAGAATAAATATAACTTTACAATAATCATATATAGTTATTATTTACACCATTATACCCATCCAAGTAATGTGGTGGTGGAAAATAGATTACACCACGGCCTGGAGACGGTATTCTGTACGTACGCACGCGTGGTGATTTCATTTTCCGTAGGATGGATAGATGGTGAAATAGGGTTGTTTCATACTTATAATAACATATTAGTATATGAGGGATACTGATGTTGTTACTTAATAATTAAACAACTAAATAAGAAGAAGTGGAAGAAGAAATAAAGATGAAATAATCGGTAACAGACATTACCTCTTCTTTGAAGCGCTTCTTTGAGACCTCCTTTTAGAACACTAAAAGTGGTCTTTGAAGAAGACCAGGAACTCTAGGATTTCTCTAGGGAAGTGGGGAGAATAAATTGGCAGGGGTTGGCCAAGCGTGAAGGCTCAAAGTGGTGTGAGGAAGAGAGGGAGGAGGTGCCCTTTTATAAGGGAGGAGAGGGGCACCTTTGGAAAAACAAAAAATATTATTTTATTATAAATTCATATTTGGTTTTTAATAGATCCAAATTGAGTTATTTCGAAGCTAAGGTGGGGCGTGGTCGAAATAATATCATCCAATAGAATTTAGACAAGTTTAGGTTTTATTTTAACCTTATCATTTAGATTTAACCTTAAGTTAAATAATTTTACTTTTACCATGTCTTCTTGATTTCTTACATTATAAGGTTAATAAACTTAATATAACAAGCCAAACGAACCCCAACTTGTTTATTATTAATATATATAACCTTATATAAGTATTTTGGCCGAACCTTATATTTTTAGGAATAAAATAACAATTAATAATATAATATTTGTTTTAAAAACTATTTTATGTCAATTTTGAAACTATTTGGTAATTGATTTTTGTGAAAATCCTAACAGAATGATTAGTTCGAGAAAAGTTAAATATATCAATAATAACATGTCATATTAACCTATAAAATTAGTTCAATTCATAAAATGTCTCAAATTACATTTATTTGTGTATTTATAACATCAATTATTTCAATATTTCATTAATAAGATAATTACTGCATCATCTTTGAGTCATAAATAAATTAAATTATATAATGTCTAAAAATTATAAATAAAATACCATTATGTAGTAAATCTTTTTATCTTTCTAATTAATATTTATAGTAAAATTTATCTTATGTATAACCCTATATTAAAAATGAATTACTTATTAATCATTGATTTTAACTATTTTAACCCTTCTTTAAATAAATGAATATTACCTGTCCTAATCTAATCCAAGTGGGCCTAAATGGTCATAAATTATTCCTAAGGTTGTTTTTGGACGAATTACACTTATCAAATAGAATTAGGACATGTGTTACGGTAATAATAATATCATATTTACCCTTAACTACCCTATTTACTTTTAAACGCGGGAAAAAATGTAAAAATTTACTATTCACCAAAAATTATTTTCATCTCATTGAACCACATTTTAGTCCTTGATATTAACCGTGTCTCCTGGATTTTTGAAATTCCACTCATAGATGTGGTAAAATTAAGTTTTATGAAAAATTCAGTTTTTTAACTACCACTTAGTGGTTTCACTATTCATCAAAAAATGAAAGTTTCCAGAAAAATACAAAAAATTAGGCCTAAGCTATATTTGATATTATGAATTCAAAATTATTTCTATTTTACAAAATTCAAAACATATCTGTTATATTATATAATTTAAAAATTAATCTCTGTCGTCAAAACAAATAGCGTGTTTTTAAGAGATAATAACTATCAAAAGATTGACACTTGTTTATGTCTGGATTAAATGTGAAATTTCATCCAATGACCAAAATTGTATTAAATTGTAAAAATATATTCTAAATATACATTAAAACCACTCAAATTAATAATTTATCACTACTAATTATTTCGATTAAAAAAGTTGTTTTTAATTAAAATTTTGTAATTTTCACTATTTATCAGAATATGAAAGTTATCCGAAAAGTACCAAAATTTCACCCTAAGCTAATTTCGATATTCCGAATCCAAAAATGAATTCCATTTTGAAAAATAAAAATTACAAAATTTCAAAAAGTGGTTATCACTATTCATAACAGCTAGTTTTAATAATATTTTAATAGCATATCATTTTTTAGTGAAACTCGGTATTGCATACTACACACGCTATCGAGGAAGGTCGTGATTGCGTGTAATGCAAGACAAGTCAAAGATGCGTGTTGTGAAAACATCTTTTGGTGTAGCGTACAAGATAAGATATTAATTAAAAATAATACTTTTCATAAAATCTCTGGGTGTTACATTCTACCCCCCTTAAAATGAATTTCGCCTTCGAAATTCGTCAGGGTTATAAATGGTTTACTACATGAAAGTTTCTTTAATAGAAACCCACATTGTAAAAAGGAAAACCAATACATGGATTTAAAAACTAAAGTCTGAAATGTAACAGTTACCCAAATTAACTCATCACTGGGTTTCCACGTAGGAGAACATAGGTGAAAATATGGATATGGAAGAAAAATCTAACCATCAAGTTCTGATGGAGAGTGGTAGAGAACATGGATATGAAAAATCAATCAATAACAAAGCCATAAATTTGTGATGATCTAAGGTACCATCTAATTAATCAGATATAGGAGCACTAGGACAACATTTTTTGTTTTCAAGATCATTTCCCTAAAGTTGATGTAATTGGAATTAGAAGAAATACTTTCGTGATTTTGGTATAGTCTCACCATTGGTCGTTCTTTAGACAATTTCCACTTCATCTATTAAAGAAATGAAGCTGAATTTGTCATTCGTGATGTGTTAGCAGATCATGTGATAGAATGATAGGTCATTCCATCTGTCTCAAACAAAAGGTAAGAAAAGTTATCAAAAAAGACATATGTCTATCTATAGTGAGATTAATCGTATATGGTTCCTAAAATGGACGTATACATCATATATCATACTTATTAATATAATAAAACTATTTTCTACTAAATAGGGACTTTCTTGTAGGCCAGTGGTAGGTGATAAAGGCCAGTCGCACTTCGGTTGTGGGTTCAATTCCCACAGCCTTGTCCGACACGATGGGTTGTCGCCTATCCTGCAGGTTGTCCTTTTTCTAAAACTAAATTAATATAACATCCCATCAATAATATCATAAAAAGTTATATCCTGAAAAAATATAATCTTATGTCCAACATAATCCATTCCAATCTTTATCTAAAATACTTCGGTCCATGCTCATAGTATAAAGAAAACGATTACTTGAAATGTCATGACCCAAGCATGTGAATACCATAATTTATCCCCCATATATCTTGTTGGTCACATTCCAATCATGTGAATACCTTAATCATGTATTCTCTTGAAAAATTAATACCCATTAAACATTAGTGAAAACATGAATGCTGTCAAAAGTTAACTCTTTCCTCATACCAAAATCGAAAAAAATTATATAAACTCAAACCATGGTATAAAATTCTCCTTATATTAGTTATGAGCTCATGAATACTATCAAATATTTAATTTTCTCCTTATCCCTTCATTATGCGCATATCATCTACTTTCCAAAAGTATGTGAATAACCTTTCATGGTTACTGGTACCATTCATCATTCACTTTCAAAACCCAAGGAAATACAACAGTGTAACAATCCTTAGATGTCTCTTTATTCCATAGTACCATGAGATTACTTATAAAACATTACACTTGATAAACATGTAATCATTCCACTACCTTCTTAAACCATTGACCGAGCTTCAACAATTCTTTCATCTCACATATCATTTGTAGTCTACTCATCATCATCAACATAAATACTACCCATACGACCATACTGATTCTCTTCATGAGACTTTACCTTAGGGCATTGGTTTGCATAATGCCCGTACATTCCACATTTAAAACATTTAACAGTTTTTGATGTCGTAGCAATACCATTATCCTCATCCATGGTGTTAACTGAACCTTTTCTTTTGCACTTACTGGCTTTGTGTCCTTCTTTTCCACACCCAATGCATTTTCCAGTTCCCTTGAAACAATCTCCCCGATGCCTCTTCCCACATGATTTACATGAGGGAAATTGAACTTTCTTTCCTCTATGATCATCATGATACTCTAGCTTTCTCTTATTATCTGAGTCAGGAAACTTACCAAAGTTGAGATTATTGATCATATTATGAGATTGATGATTAGGCATAATAACGATGTTTGGACTTCCAAATCCCGTTTCATTTGGTTTCTCATGAAGAATATCATTCCATTGTCCTTCATATCCTCCATTATCATGAATCTTCCTGTTTCTAGCCATTTTCTAAAGCCCAAAAAAGAATAGTGTGAGAGGAAAAAATCATGCTAGGGAAAACAACATAGTAAAGGGGGAGCACACTAAATATCTAACATCTTAGGTTAAATTTTAAGATTGTTACCGTAGTTCTAGGACTATATCCTATATGTATACTTATCCTTAGGGACATCCCTAGACATACCATAGAAATATCTCTAGGGATCTCAGTAACATTTTCTCATCATAGTTTCCAAAGGTTGACTAAACCTTTCCTCTGATACAAACTGTAGAGACCCAAATCATGATGTACATAGATATTATATTACTTTTGCGGAATACTTAATACATAACAAAAACAGACACACGAGGATCATAATAGTTTAGTGTCTTTCGAAACTCAGAATAAAATATTCTAATCGTGGTGAAATATCTTCAGCATCTCCCAATAAAGATCTTCCCCTTTTTTTCTTACATAAAACCTTTCTTTATATCCTGGGTAAAAGAAAACTTGAAAAGGGTGAGCTCAAATTCTTAGTAAGGGTAAACAAAAGAAATATCAACCACAACATATTCATAAGAACATATCTTGTGGAAATCTTAACCTGAAAAAGAGATCATAATTTCATAACATGGGATAAATCATAGTAGTGAAATGTAATCCCAATAATCAGAACATAAAACATGAAACTTTGTCTCATACACACATAATCATAGATAATCATTTATAATTAGTCAAGATTCATTTCCAAGAATATCTTAGTGGTCAAAGTCCATTTCTGAACCGAGTTCATTCCTCGTTTCAGTCCTGTTTCACTGAACCAGTTTAACCTTCCGTTCTAGCCATGTCTATCTCATGAGATATAAAATCTTTACCCAATGAATTGGAGGGAGATATAGGTCCCACCCATCTTATAATGATACTATTCTTATGTGTGCCACAAAATCATAAACCATACATCATACCACAACCCATGTAATAAAAATGGGAGTCTTAAACATCATGACCTCATAAAACAATTCATATAAGATAAAGGAATTCATAAAAATATTTCCATCACAACATAATCAAATCAATGTAATAATAGCGATATAAACAGAACCCTATATTATCTTAGATGGAAAATAATTTTGATAAAACACTTTGAACTCCATTCATGAAAGAAAATATCATTTCTACTTCAAAAACATTTTTCCTTTCTTAACATGTCATACAATTTTAAACTAAAAGAAGTAGACTAAAAATAAACTTGAAAACTTGTAAAGGAAGCTTCTTGGAAATAATTTTTTAAAAATCCATTCATACCATATAAGTTAAAAAAACATTCTTCTCATACTTTTGTCGGAAAAGTCAAAAAGTACCTCGTACGAAAAACGACAAAAGATTCCTTTCATATATTTTACTATAAACTTAACAAAGGGTAAAAATGGATTTAAACAATTTTAGGTGGATGTAAATAATATTACATATTGAGGAAACATGGATGTGGATGATAAAATACACCCCAGTAAATACCAAAGTATAAAAATTCTCGGATAAAAATGAGATTGTGATATTTCCCTTACCTTAGGTCTGATTTGCTTCGTAAGTGTCCGAACCTCCTATATAATGATTTAAATAATGTTATTGACTTATTCCAGAATCATACTTATTTTTATGATATCATATATGGTCATATTCTTAGCTTCTTATTAGTAATATTTCATTACTACTTGTTATTCGGTTGTTTATTACTTTTTATTCTTATGCGTGTTTTGTCGAATAAATTCTTATTCTTCTTTTTAGGTTATAGATACCTCATTTCCAGATACATATTAGTGTAATATATTCATTCATTCAATTCATTTATATAATCATTATGCAATGATGATCATGTAGAACGAGTCGCATCACATCGTGGAGACGGTATTCTGTACGTACGCACAAGTGATGGTATCATTCCCGTGATCGTGAAATTGTAATGGAGTGTATATATTCAATTTCAGAATCAATATAACTTTAAAAATATCATATATAGTTAATATTTACACCATTATACCCATCAATGTAAGGTGGTGGTGGAAAATAGATTACACCACGGCGTGGAGACGGTATTCCGTACGTACGCACGCGTGGTGATTTCATTTTATGTAGGATGGATAGATGGTGAAATAGGGTTGTTTCATACTTATAATAACATATAAGTATATGAGTGATACTTATGTTATTACTTCATAATAAAACAACTAATGAAGAAGAAGTGGAAGAATAAATAAAGATGAAAGAATCGGTAATGGACATTACCTCTTCTTTGAAGCGCTTCTTTGAGACCTCCTTTTAGGACACTAACATTGGACTATGAAGAAGACCAGGACCTCTAGGATGTCTCTAGGGAAGTGGAGAGAAGAAATTGGCTGGGTTTGGCTGATCTTGAAGGCGCAAAGTGGTGTTAGGAAGAGAGGGAGGAGGTGCCCTTTTATAAGGGAGGAGAGGGGAACCTTTTGAAAAACAAAAAATATTATTTTATTATAAAGTCATATTTGGTTTTTAATAGCTCCAAATTGAGGTTTTTCGAAGCTAAGGTGGGTATGGGTCTAAATCCTCTCATCCAATATAATTTAGACAAGTTTCGGTTTCTATTTTAACCCAATCATTTATATTTAACCTTAAGTTAAATAATTTTACTTTTACCGTGTCTTCTTGTTTATTTACATTATAAGGTTAATAAACTTACTATAACAAGTAAACGAACCCCAAATTGTTTATTATTAATATATATAACCTTATCTAAGTCATTTGGCCGAACCATATATTTTTAGGAATAAAATAACAATTAATAATATAATATTTTTTTTAAAAACTATTTTATGTCAATTTTGACACTATTTGGTAATTGATTTTTGTGAAAATCATAACAGAATGATAAGTTCGAAAAAAGTTAACTAAATCAATAATAACATGTAATATTAACATAGAAAAGTTTTTTAATTCATAAAAAATCTAAAAGTCATTTATTTGGGTATTTATAACATCAGTTATGTCAATATTTCATTAATAAGATAATTACTACATCATCTTTGTGTCATAAATAAATATAATTATTTAATATCTAAAAATTATAAATAAAATACCATTATATATGAAATCTTTTTATATTTCTAATTAATATTTATAGTCAAATTTATATTATGTATAACTCTATATTAAAAATGATTTACTTATTAAACTTTGATTTTAACTATTTTAACCCTTCTTTAAATAAATTAATATTACATGTCCTAATCTAATCCAAGTGGGCATAAATGGCCATATTTTATTCCTAAGGTTTTTTTTGGTCGAAATACACTTATCCAATAGAATTAGTACATGTGTTAGGGTAATAATAATATCATTTTTACCCTTAACTACCCTATTTATTTGTAACCATGGTAAAAAAAGTAAAAAGTTACTATTCACAAAAAATTATTTTTATCTCATTGAACCACATTTTAGTATTTGATATTAACCGTGTCTCTCCTATTTTCTAAATTCTACTCATAGAAGCGGTAAAATTATGTTTTTTGAAAAATTCAGTTTTTTTAACTACCCCTTAATGGTTTCACTATTAATCAAAAAATGAAAGTATCGAGAAAAATACCAAAAATTAGGCCTAAGATATATTTGATATTATGGATTCAAAATCATGTCTATTTTACCAAATTCAAAACATACCAGTTACATTAACTAATTTAAAAATTAATTGCTTTCGTCAAAACAAATAGCGTGTTTTTAAGAGATAATAACTATCAAAAGATTCACACTTGTTTTTGTCTGGTTTAAATGTTAAATTAAATCCAATGACCAACATTGTATTAAATTGTAACAATATATTATAAATATACTTTAAAACCTCTCAAATTAATAATTTATCACTATTAATTATTTCGATTAAAAAGGTTGTTTTTAATTAAAATTTAGTAATTTTCATTATTCCTCAGAATATGAAAGTTATCCGAAAAGTACCAAAATTTCACCCTAAGCTAATTTCGATAATCTGAATCCAAAAATGAAGTCCATTTTGAAAAACAAAATTTACAAAATTTCAAAAAGTTGTTATCACTATTCATAACGGCTAGTTTTAATAATATTTTAGTAGCATATTATTTTTTAGTGAAACTCGGTATTGCGTACTACACATGCTATCGTGGAAGGTCGCGATTGCGTGTAATGCAAGGCAAGTCAGGGATGTGTGTTGTGAAAAATCATTTTGGTGTAGCGTACAACACAAGACATTAATTAAAAATAATACTTTTCATAAAATCTCGGGGTGTTACAATTATAGTGAATCTCATAATCATTTCCTAGGTGTAATTTGATGTTTTTAGAGTAATGGATTTTCTATCATTATATTTATCTCTAATCAACTACTGGGAATTAAAAATATCTTTTTCTATAATGAACCATCACATAATTAGGTTCAAATTTACTAGATATCATGAATATCCTATGGAAAATCCATCATTGGTGTAGGTTTTGATACCCTATGAAGAGTAATATCCTTCCCAAATGGTATTATTAAAGGAAAACACTAAACTAGATCAAATTACCCTTGTAGTGGAATAAACTGATGTATTTCATGAAGCGATAACCAGCCTTCTCCTAAATCATGATATTGAGTTCTTAATATATCTGATACATGGATCTAATCCTATCTCCAAATATCTCTATAGGATTACATCGATCAAATTGGAGGATTCAAATAAGTAGATATAAGAGAATCTGTACAAAGGATTTGTTAGACCTAGTTCCTCACATGGGGGTGTTCCAATGATATTTATTAAGAAAAATATATATAAAATTGTGTCTGTATTGATTACAGTAATCTTGAAAAGATAACCATAAATAAAAATTATCCTATACCAAGTATTGATGAATTTTCTATCAACTATGAGGATATTAATAATTATCAATGGTGGATCTTTATTTTTTATATCACCAACTAAAGGTTAAGAAGAAAGGTATTTATAATATTTCTTTTTGTATATGGAATGGGATCTATGAGTTTATAGTGACTCCCTTAAAACGTAATATTTTCATCAAAATATTTATGTATTTGATTAATAATGTCTTCAAAGACTATCTAAAAATATTTAAGGATATATTTATTGATTATATTATCGTTTACTCTAATAGAAATGGGAAACATTATTAGAATCTAAAGATTGTGATAATGATAATAATAAAGGAGACAATTTATGGTATTTAAAGAAAGTGTGGATATTGGATGAAATAAGTCATATTATTAGGAAATGTTGTTACAAAAAAACTGAATTTCTATAAACCGTTAACATACAAGGGAAATTGTGGATGACTCAGACCCTCAAGTTTCATGAAAATCAATACTTCTCTTGGCTTAGCTTGGTACTATAAACATTTTCTGAGAAATTAATCATGATTTTCTAGACTACTATCAATGTTAACGTAGAAATAGGTAATGTATTTTTGGATGGATGAATGTGAGGAAATATTTATATAGCACTTGAAGAGGTTAATCACTATACCAGAACTCACACTACAATAAATTATAGAAGTTTATTATATTATGTAATACATAAATCAAAGGATTGGGTTGTATACTCATGATGAATGATAAGCTGATATCCTAATCCTCATGATTATTGATGATCCATGAGATGAACTATGAAAATATCTATGTCATTGTGTTATTACTTTTTAGTTATTTTTCTTTTCTTTTGGATTTTGGAGTTTCTATTATTTACTAGATTAAATGTCAGGTTTTGGAGGCTTGTTGGGAGGTGAATGGTTAGCCCGAATAGTTAGTGAAAATACTATGGTTCCCATGTGAGAAAACCTATCATTTTTATAGATCTTTTTTTCAATAATTTCACATGTTTTTTATTTTTTTAACTATTCCTTAGAAGCCATGAATGGATTTGGGTGTGTCTGAGGTGACGATCACCATTTATCCAAATCACATAGAATCCCATGGGTAATATTGAAGCCACTTTTTCATAGGTAGAGGCTAGCATAGTATTTGGAAAACTAGGAGGCCAAACCATAATGGTGTTTTCTATACTAGTAGAGGGAAGGAAATGGTTTGTTCTCAGTTTTGAAAATAGTAAGTCTAAAACTTTATCCCTATTCAGGTGTTTAAATATTTGAAAATTCTGAAAATACCCTCATAAATTTAGAGGGGTTTTAACTCTCTTCTTCTCCATTCATGTTTTGTATCCTATGGAATTTGTTGTGGGATCTCTAAAATCATCACCTTTTTATCCATTCCTATATTTGTCAATTTTCAAGTGGTTTTGTGGAATTTCTTTCACATATTCTTTCTTATTCACTACCCCCTCTATTCTCCCTTGGTTTTTTGTTTCCTTCATGAACCCTAGATACCGAGTGGTCGATTTTAGGGTTACTAAAGGATGTAATGTTTGTGTTTTTGGTGTATATGGTTTATAACCCCTATTTATATCCTTTTTGGTCTAGTTTTCATTGATGGAGACACATTCCATAGAGTTTCATGAAGATTCTCATCTCATTGAGGTAGGTATATTTGAGAAATTATTTCATTTTTTAAATTCAATGTGTTGTAATTATTTCTATATTCATTTTTATTGAATTTATTATTATATGTGATTCTATTTTAGTCGTTTAAAACTATATATATGGGTTTTGATCTAGGAATAAATTTTTTTCCATTTGAACTCAATGTTTTCTTGTTTGAAAAGAAATGTAAAAATGTGCTAAGATTTTTTTAAATTCCCCTGGGAATTTTTTTGAAATGGTTCCCATGATTTATATTGAAATTTAACCAACTATTATATTACATTGAGTGAAAACTATTTTTGAAAAAAAAATCATTTAATTTTGGTTTTTATTGAGAGATTAATTTACAAGAGATTATTAATTTTATTTCAAATAATTATTTGAAATGTGTGTGTGTTTACATCTTATGAAAATTAAATTATGATTTATTACTAATGGTTTGGTTGAAATGGATGGAATATGGTCTAATTTTTTATTTAAATGAATATGAACCAAATTTTAAGGGAGTACATGAAATTATTTCTAAGGGAATATGTCTTTTGAAATAATAAAGGGCTTGGAATTATGAGCCATGTTTTAGTGTTAAAGGGCCATTTGACACATTAGTTTTTAAATGTTGGTTGTAAAAGAAAACCCTTCATTTTACCGTGTTTTTTTACCTACTATGATAATTCTAGATCACTTTGTGGTTCTTTTTTTCTCATCATGTGAGAGAATGATCATGTTTATGCTTTGGGTGGTTGTGGTAGAAGGCATATCCTCAATAGTGGTTATAAATGAGGATAACTATGGTTATGCATTGTGTGTTATACATGGAATGCATGTTTACCCTCCCCATTTACATTATTGGTTATGTTAAATAGAGTATTAAGTGGGAGATCTATTTTTTATGTGTGTTTGTTACCCTCTTATAGTGGGTCTTGGGTCAAACTAGATACAATGGACATTAATAGTGGTGGTGGTGGTGGGGGGGGGGGGTTGTCATCGTGAGTCTTGTGTTGGATTTATGGATGAATATTATATTTAAATTTAGTGAATTCTAGTGGCTAGTTCATGGGGTTTTATACACTTATATAACTATTTTCATTGCATGTTTGGGATATGGGGAATATCCCATGAGAAATTTGATTTATTTTTTGGTTATTTATTGAGGGGAGTTTTATTTTATTCTTGTTTGTATAATTTCCCATAAATTTATTAATATAAAGAAATTTGGTTTAGTATTTTATACATTATTTAGGATATTAATGGAAACTAATTTATTTTTCTTGATTCATGTGCATTAGATCCCTCAATTAGAAAATTATTTTTCAAACATTATGGTGAAAACCTAATTTGAATTTAAATACTTGTATGGGTTCTTCAAAGTCGATATCAAAATTGGTGTTTTGAATTAAAGGTGTCTTCAATCATTGAAATGTTTTCAATTTCACATTTTCATTTAAATATAAAAAATAATGTTTTGGAGAAATGTGATCATGTTTTTTGGTTTTGTAATGGCATAGGTAAGTAACATATTTTAAAGACATTGGGTTTTGGTTTTTGAAAACAAAGGGAAATGTTTAGAAATGTGATTATGGACATATTTGGTCTTCCATGTGATATAAGGGAAAAAAATTTATAATTTATTTTTAATACAGAATTGTTGAGTTTATTTATGAAACTTATTGTATATATTTGGAATGATTTGTGATCAAATAGGATTATTTAACTCATGCATGTATATTTCAGGTTCCAGGGTTTTAGTATTACTCATCCTTTCATCATTGTAGCCGACATGTGGTGAGTTGGGTGGAGGAGAGAAACATGAGGTTCCATAGAGATTATTGGTTCTCAACATCAGTTTCATGGTAGTTTTTTTATATTTAGTTAGTATTTTTTCTTCTTCCCTGTCATATCCTATCTATTTATGGATATTGTTAATGTATATTGAAGTGGGTTGGATCATTGTAGTTGGTTATAACCTATTTTTTTGTTTAATTATTTTTGTCCCATTTATTTATTAATAAAACTATATTTATATATGATTTTGGTGAAATAGATCAATAATATATTACTGTGATGTTGAAGCACTAGTTTCTAGATACTGGAGACAAGGAAATCCCTTCAATCCTTGGGTTGGACTGGGTTTGGTATCAGGTTTGGTGTTATTCGATGATGGTTCATCACAAAATGGTTGTAGAAAGGTTTTTGGTTCTTTTATTATAGAATACGGATTATTTATGAACCATATTTTTGGTATGTCCTAGTATAAAGGAGAGTAAGGGCATCAGAGCATGAGAGGTAAGGGTGTGGAGATGCTAGATATCACTTTCTTATCTTGATCCTCAAGTTATTAGGGGTATATGGGTTTCAAAATTTTATTTCAAGTTTCTATTTATATTTTTTAAAGAGAATTGATTTTTATTTGACTCACATTGAGTATGTGTATGATTATGGGGATCATTCGTTGGGTTTGGGGTGAAATGGGAAGATATATTGAGTATCATGGGTAGATCTCATAGGCTGGGAAACTATGTGGTTCCCATATGGTTGAGTCTACATAATTTATAGAATTTATTCCATGGTTTTCACATGGATACCCATCCCATGAGGCCAAATCATGCAAAAAACTATTTCTTCTTAGGTTATCATGTTTTGACTCCTCTCGTTTCGTTATTTAACCAAAATTGATTCCTAGTTGTGGGGTTTGATTTAGGAGTAAATTTATTTCCTTTGAGGATATGGTTCTTGTGAAACATTATTTAATTAATTTTAAGTTATTTTATAGTACTTGGTTTTAAGAAACATGTTTTTGAAAATGAATGGATTTTTTTGAAATGCATATTTTCAAAACATAGAGTTTTAGGTTGTTTTATAATTCCATCTCTGGGTTTTCAAAGACTTAATTGATTTAAAATTTGTGATTTGAAATATTTTCAACAACAAAAAAGGTATATTTTTTTGAAAAAAAATTTCAAAGGTGTTTTTAAATGAGATATTAATTTTATGAGAATATCTTTGATTCTTAATTTGGAAAATAAATTGGTGTTTTGAAAATAGTTATTATGACATGCCTTTTTTTGATAGTGTGTACTCCACTAATGTTGTTTAATTTTTAACAATAGGGTTGTGTTTATTTTATAGATATACCCTAGGGGAGTGTGAATTAAGGATTCATTGGTCTAAATGGTGGTTTGAAAAAAATATTTATTTTAGTTGGATTATTTGGGACTTATATGAGGTCTAGTGTTTTTGGTTTGTTTTCTCATGTGTTAATGTCTAATTTTTTAGGAATTGTAGAATGAGATGATTCTGTGTATATATCTTATTATTTATAGTACATCCCGCATTATTGTAAAATGGTTTTCATTAATTCCAGTTCTTAATTAGAATCTGAACGCTGAAGTGAGCATGGAAACCTCTAAGAGCTAGAACACTATCTTGGACTTCTTGAATCTGTATCCACATTTTTTATGGAATTCAAGGTTCAAGGGATGTACTGATTTAGTTAGAAGAGATCGATGGAATCGTAAATTTTCATGGGACATCTAATGTTTCCCATATGAGATCTATTAAGATATTTCTTGTTGATTTTAGCCTATTTTAGTGGGAGTCAATGATTCCAGGTCTTTCATTATTGAATGTCTTGGGAGATCTTTAGGATTTTCATTATTTGATGTTAATTCATTGAGGATGGGAATTTGGAGAAGGGACTTAAAAATGAAATAAATTTTCAATGTTTTTAACCTTTTATATTATGCTAGTGGTTAGTAATTATGATAAATATTATTTCTTTAGAGGTTAATTTTTCCAAGATGTTAGTTAAACTATAAATGCATTTGGCCTGAAAAATATTCAAGATGTTGTGAATGAGGCCATTCAAATAGAGGGTTTCCAGTATATGATGCACATTTTTGGTGATATCATAGTTCTATATGATTCCCAATGAATGTATAGTGTCATTAAGTATAACCCTACATGTAAGGATAAAAATTAAGAAGATCTATATCATGGTGAAAATAGTCTCTCCCATAGCAGGAAAAGAACTCTAATGTGCTTCTAGTGTGTGGATCTAGTGCTTTCTAAGACCTCCATTTTAAAGACTCCATTAATTTTCCACCATTGTGTCCATTTGGGTAGTCATTATATGTTTTGTAAAATTGGATTTTAGAAGATGTGTCAGTTTTGATCTTCTGTGGATGGTATGTTTTTTTGGGATCATTCAATTGATTGTTTTAATTTTGGTTTGGAGAATCGGTTAAGGTTTTTTGAATCGTTCGATGGTTCCATTTTAGTAATTTCTTGAATATTTAATTTTCAATCATGCCTTGTTTTATTTTTATAATTCATCCCCACTCACCTAACCTCTCGAGTGTTGTCTATGGACATGATTTCCATTTTGATGAGCCTCATTGTTTGTGTTATCCATTCTTGGATGTAGTAGGTTACACCCATTTTAACATTGATCCTTTATGGTGACTGTTTTTCAGAAATGGGGGAGGGCTTTGGGTGACCAATTGGGGAAAATTGTTTTTGGATCTATCATTTTAGTTTCATTATACTATATGGTGTTTTGGTGTGGCAATTTAGATTCACCATGTGGGGGTGGTGGGTCTAGGTTTTAACTATAGGTTAACTTCATGTGTCATGTCCCAAATTCAGAGATAATATTATTACATTGTGTATTAATATGATTCTTCTTACTTTTTTGTGTTTGGATGTGAATTTGGGTTGACAACACATTTCTCTCATTGATTATATACAAGGAATCAGCCTTAAACATTACATAATCTTGAATTATGTTAATAATTCACATTGAGTATCTTTTCCAGTTTAGTGTTTTATAGAATTAGGCCATAAATAGTAACATTACATCAACAATATTACAATGTAGAAACATATAATCAATATCCATTTTTTCATAAAATAAAAACTCTAAAAAAATTGGCAGGTCTAGTTTCATATTTTAGACAACATTACTTTTCCTTGATCCCATCCTTAACCCTATACATCATTATGACCTGTGAAAAACATTTCAATAAAAGAAACATGGGATGAGCATAAAAAGCTCAGTAAGGGATTCACAAAGAACACATAACCAAAATATTTCCATAAAACCCATATAAAGAATACATAACATATAAAGGTAACTTGGGACATAAATATACTTATATGAAATAACCATACGGTCGGCTCCCACACATATCACTAAATGGAATGGCCATATGAGTAACTCCCATATACAATGATTTGTAGGTTATAACATAACCACCTATCCTAGTTTATCACGTCACTACCCGTCATTTGTTTTATCACCTAACCACCCGCCTAATGTCCAAGTACCATTATAAAATCGTAACACCTAAAATATTGAAAATATAAATATTTCACTAATAACCTTTCACATGCAATCAAAATATATAATTTCATAATATTGAAATAATAAATAGATTTCGAAAACCAATTTCTATACCAAAACATCCAAAAACGGAACAAGGGGGTTCTTTTTAAATTTAAAAACATTAAGTCTTATAGGGGAAGCCAACTAAATATTATAGCGGTAGAGAGGACATTGTCGATGAAATCATTAAAAAAATTTTTTTGTTGTTTAGTAAAATTCTTCGTTGAAAAAAATATTCCCTTCGAATGAAATTAAAAGTCAAATTATTTTATTATACACTATATAAAAGAAGGACCGGTATATTATCAAAACATGCCTCATTAAAAGGATATTGAGACGAAATCCCTTACCCCATGTCCGACATGACCCGTTTATTCTTTAAATTATTGAATAATAAAATTAAATTAATTTATAATTGCTTAAGAACCATTTTCATGTATATTATTTCATTTATTTCCCTTATTAACTTTCTATAAGAATTAGTTATTTATTTCAATTCATATCAGACATTTTGCCGATGTTCAGAATTGGAGTTAAAAATGAACTTGTTATAAATATAAATTGTCCATGTGGTCAAAATTCCATTATCTCCAGAATTATATTCAGGATTTAGATATCATATATATAATATATATCCAATTTATATATGTATTTATAATAGTACATAACGTTTTGAGGTAATAAATGAAATTCACCGTTTAGGGAGACGGTATGCCGTACGTACGCATGAACGCTACTTTCATTTCTATTTCACATTTAATGGTATGAAAAATTAATGATACATGGGTATATTATAATTTTAGTATAATATCATATATATTATTTCAGTAACTCTATCCTTTAGGCATTCCACATATGGAAGGAACTAGTCATATCACTTTGAGGGGGCGGTAGTCCACACTTCCTCAAATGAAATTATATTATTTACCCACTATGGAAACCATAATGGTAATATATAAATGAAAAATAAAAAAGCACAAAAAAGTATAAATATAATATATATCACATATAAACACATTGCCTTCATAATGGCCACCATGAGAGGTGGTTAGAGATAATTGAACAATCATCGTTTCATGAGGCAATAGTTCACCGTCCACAGAAACAATATGTTCTTTACACATTAAATGGAGGTTTGTGTAATTGTAGTCTGAATCATTCTATTCACAACATCCTGGTATATTGAGGATACTTATGTTGTTATAAATGAATGGAATAAAAAGTTTTTAGGGGGTCGGAGAAGGAAAATAAAATAAAATAACTTAAGAGAAGATATTACCTTTAAATCGGGTAACTCCCTTTGGCTTGAACCAAAAGGATTTCTTGAAGTTCCTTCTACCTAAGGTAAGACTTCTAGGTCGAATAGAATGATTTAGTGAGTTTAATTGGGTAAATGTTGGATGAGACAGGGGGATTGAGTGGTGTGAGTGATGAGTTATAGGTAATGGGATTTTATAAGGGGGAGGAGGGCCTCATTAAAAATGTTTGAAAATATTATTTAATTATATAATAATTTCCGGTTTCTAAAGGTCCAAAAATCATTACGGTCAATGATAAGAAGAATCATGTTCGAAATAAAATCATCCAATAATAATTGGACAACTTTTCGAAATTTTTATAATCTTTATAATCTAATGTATTTAAATCATTCATTAATAAAGTAAACACTGCATCATTATTGTGTCATAAAAAATTGATTTATTTGATGTCAAAAAATTATAAAAAATACCATGATGTGGGAAATTTTATTTGTTTTATAATGAATACATATATACGAGGAAATAACTTATATATCCCCATTTAAAAATTGATTTACTAAATGATATATGTTTATTTCATTTTTCTCTTTACTTTAATTTAATTAATATAAGGTGTCATTATCACTTATGTGGCTCCATGGGGTCCCAAAATCGACACAAGGATGAAAATGGTCAGAAATGTATCATACAATAAGATTTAGACACATGTTATTGTAAATTAATATTATTATAATGTTATTTTTACGTTTAATAACCCTATTTACCTTTAACCGTAGTAAATAAAAGTCAAAAGGTATTATCCATAAAAAAAATATTTTCATCTTATTGAACCACATTTTACTTACTATTAATAACCATGTATGTTAGATTTTAGAAATTCAATTCACATAAGTGGTAAAATGTCATATAAATGTAAATGTCATCTTTTTAACTTCTATAGAGTTTTTTCACTATTTATATAAATTTTAGGTTTTTAAAAAAAATACCAAAAACTCGGCCTAAGATATATTTTATATTCTATATTAAAAAATGATGTCAATTTTAAAAAATTCAAAATATAAAAGTTTCATTAATTCATTTAAAATTAATTCCCATTGTTAAAATAAAAAACGTGCTTTTATGAAATAATAACTATCAAACGATTGACACTTGTTTTTGTCCAATTTCAATGTGAAATTACTTCTAATGACCAAATTTGGATTATCTAGTAAAAATATAATCTAATTACACATTAAAACCAATTAAAATTATAATCAAACCATATAAATAAATTATATTAAAAGGTAGTTTTGAATTTAAATACAATATGTTTCACTATTCATAAAAATGAATTTTAACATAAACATACCAAAAATTTACCCAAAGTAAATTTTCCACACCCAATTCAAATGAAAAATATTAATTTTTCAAATATAACATATAAAAGTGACCAAAACTATATTTAAATAGGGTTCTCCATTAATTGTAGTAAATCAACCTTTTAATGAATGTTATAGTATTTATACTTTAAATTAGAATCTTTTTTCTTTTAAGACTATTAAATTTATTGGATTAATGAAAAAACATTTAACAAACATTTATATTTATATTGTAGTTAGTTATTTCCTTTCTTTCCAATATAATGGTTAGGCATTATCTACCATTTAAAATAATATTATATTATTATTTTTCAGTATGACCCAACGCTGTGCGCCATGTAAGATTTCAAAGAAACACGTTGTTGCGTATTGGGAATGCCATCGAACATCCCATCCACTTTACAATAAAATCAATATTTAATTCAAAAGTATTAATAAAAATGAAAATATCATATTTCTTTATTTACTTGGGATGTTACACGCTTCACCCCTTTGGGAAATTGCATCCTCGTAATTTTATTCACTTATCAAATAAATGGGGTTATTTATCCCCCATAGAATTTTCAGATTCCCAAATTTCCTATTTGACCATATGGGTTTTCCACAAATCCTTTACCCGATTTATTAACATATTCCACAATGCTTGCTCTCTTCGGTCAAAAATCTAGACTGGTTGTTCCTCGTATGAGAGATTCTATTCTAACTGAACTACCTCTCTGCTCAAAACATGATATGGATCTGGTATATCCTTTCTCATCATTAAAACATGAAAAACTTTTGGTACTTGGGATAAACATGGTGGTAAAGCCAACCAGCAGGAAACATGTCCAACTTTTTTCATGTATTCATAAGGTCCAATGAACCACGGACTCAACATTACATTATTTACAAAACACATCACAATTTTCTATAGAGAATCTTTGAAAAAGACAAGATCACCTACCTCAAATGAATGATCATCCCTCCAATTATCCACATAACTTTTCTGCCTACTCTGAGCCATTATCATGTGCATCAAAATCAACTGAACTTTTTCATCCATCTATTCTACCAATTCTGGTCTGATCAACTTCCTTTCACCTACTTTATCCAAAATATTCTAGAGCTCAACACAGCTTCCCATATAATGCCTCAAATGGTTCCATCTATATACTAAAATGAAAACCGTTATTATAAGGAAACTCAACGAAAGAAAAATTTGGGTCCCAAATTCCCTAGTAATCCATTGAGAAAGCACGTAACATATCATCCAAGGCCTGAATTGTTCATTTTAACTTCCCATCAGATTGAGGATGAAAAGATATAATAAAATTTAATTTAGTACCCAACGACTTCTGAAGGAACTTCCAAAAGTTAGATGTGAAACATGGATCACGATCAAATACAATGGAGAGGGGAATTCCATGCAACCTAACTATCTCTTCAACATACAAACAAGAAAGTTGATCTAGAGAAAAATTATCTCGAATAGGAAGGAAATGAGAAGATTTAGTCAATTGATCAACAATAAACCAGATTACATTGTCACCTCGAGATGTCTTTGATAATCCCACAACAAAGTCCATGGATATATTTTCACATTTCCACTCTGGTGCTGGTAAAGGATGAAGCATCATTTTTTGTAATTGTCGCTCTGCATTAACTTGTTGACAATTTAAACACTTCATAGTAAAGTCAAAAATATCTCTCTTTATTTCATCCCACCAGTAATACTTCTGATGATCTTTGTACTTCAGTGTACTTCCATGAAGAATTGAAAACAGAGAACTATGAGCTTCACATAACAACTCATTCTTCAACTATGAATCAAAAGGCCCACATAATCTCATTCCAAACCTCAAAAAACAGTCATTATCAATATTAAATTTAGTAAATTACCCTTTGAAACCAACTCTAACTTTTTTCTGTAAATCACTATCTTCTTTTTGCGCTTTCCTTATTCTGTCTAATTGAGATCATTTCAACAACATTTGAAACAAAATAGAGTAATTTCCCGCACCTACATCTTCTACCCCAATGTTTATCAAATCAAAAACAAAAGGATCTTGTTCCAAATTTAGCATGGTTAATAATGCATTACTTTTTTACTCAAATAATAAGCCACTTTATTTTCTTTTCCCATATGGTAATGGATTGTGAAATCCAAATCCTTGATGAATTCAAGTCATCTCATCTTTCTCAGGTTCAAATATTTCAAATTGAATATATACATCAAACATCTGTGGTCATTATAAATTTACGATTTTACTCCATATAGATGATGCCTCAAAATTTTTAATGCAAAAAATAAAATCAGAAAATTCAATAGATGTAAAACATAAGCAATTACCTGATCATTCTGCATAAGGATACATCCAAGTCCTTTCAATGAAGCATCATTGTAGATAACAAACTCACCATTTCTGGATGGTAGTTCCAAAACTATATCATTCACCAATACTCTTTTAAATTCTTGGGAACAATCATCACTTTATTTTTTCTAAATAAATATAATGGTGTTTCGAGTTAACATTGTCCGTGGGATATATAACCATGAAAAAGTTTCAAAAACCTCATGTAATAACCTGATAAACCAAGAAAACTACAGAACTCAGTTATATTTTTGGGTCTTCTCCATTCATCAGCAACTTTTGTTTTAACAGGATCTACAATTATGCCATTTTTTCAAACAATATGACCAGGGAATGGAATTATTTTAACCAAAAACCGAACATTATGAATTTCCCAGAGTTTTTTTTATTTTATGGTTTTCAAGACAAAACTTAAATGACTTTCCCAAACTTCTTTTATTTTAGAAAAAAACAAAATATCATCAATGGGCACAACCAAAAACATAACCAAGAACTAACATCAAATTCTATTCATAAGATCCTTGAATACAATAGGTGCATCGAGTAACCCAAAAGGCATAAGTACAAATTCATAATGTCCATATCTAGTATGAAATATTGTGTTCGGAATGTATTCTTCCTTTACATTCAATGGATGGTACCCTGAACTCAAGTCAATCTATGAAAAATAATAAGCTCCCTGGTGCTGATCAAAAAAATCATCGAAATGAGGAAAATGATACTTGTTCTTATCAATGATGTTATTCAATGATCTAAAATCATTGAAAAGTCTCATTGAAGCTTCTTTCTTTTTAAAAAACAATTCAGGAGCACCCCATGGTGATGTGTTAGGTCGAAGTAAACCTATATCTAATAACTCAGGCAATTTCTTCTTTAACTCTAAAAGTTCATTTTGAGCCATTTGATAAGGGGGATTATAAATTGTCTTAGAATAAGGAACTAAGTCAATAGTAAATTAAACATCTCGATCAGGTATAATACCAAACAACTCATCGTGAAAAACATCATGAGACTCATTTTCTACTAGTACGTCATTAATTTGAAGAGTTCCTTTTTTTAAAAAAAAATGGGCAAGGTAACATTCATTTTCATCTTTTACTAGTTTCTCAACTTCTTAATATGTTATCAAAAATAAGAGTTCATTCTTGTACAAAAACAAAAAATATTTATGAAAAAAAATTTCATTATCTCTACAGTGAATCCTAGAATGATAATTAGAATGCCAATCCATTCCCACAATAACATCAAACTCTACTAGGGGTAAAACAATAAGGCTTGCTGGTAGATTCTTTCTGTACACAAGGATATGAAGGTTCTTATGTATTATTTTTGTCTGAACATTTCCTCGTGGTATTTTTACCAAAAGATTAGGATTCATATCTTGATATGGAATTCCCAATTTTCTAGAAATATTCTCAAAAATGAATGAGTGTGTAGACCCTAAATCAAACAACACGTTGGAATAATCTTAACAAAAAAACAATATACCTGATACTACTTCATCTGATGGCCCAACATCTGTTTACGTAGATATAAAGTATTTCAACATCCCTTTCTTCTTGTAGTCGGACTTCTTTCCTTCAGTAGAGTTCTTCATTGGACACTAATTTGCATAATGACCCATTTTATTTCACTTAAAGCAACTTACAGTTGGATTTTCATTGCTGGATTGATCATTTCCTTACAGTTATGAACAATATGGCCAGACTTACCACACCAGAAGCACTCTCTAGACATTGATAATCATTGTCCAGGATGGTTTTTACCACACTTATCACAAGATGGATATTTAATTTTTTTTACTTCCAGGATTCTAAAAGGAATTATTTTTCTTTTCTTGCCATCTAGACCACTTATTTTGTTTACTCTCCTAGAACACCTAATCATCAAAAAACTCCACTTCAACTTTCTCGGTAGATCTGACAAGTTTTTCATAACTTTTGAACTCACTAAAAGGTAAATCTCTTCAATACATTGGATTTAATCTTGGGTAAAAACAGTTGATTTACTATCAACATATATTATGAAATTTGGAGCATAATTTTCTAGTCGAGTGAATTTTGCTTCATAAACAGCCATTAAATCATCAGCCTGCCTCAATTCCAAGAATTGTTTTCGCATCCTAAGACAGACCACCATAGGAAAATATTTCTCTAGAATCATACCTTCGAACTCATCCCAATCAAGAGAATCAATCTCTTCACTACCCCTGATATTTTTCACCATCGACCACAACTGATCAGCTTCACCTTCAAAATGTTAAACATCAAGATGAACCTTTTGATGTTCTAAACACCCTATGACATCGAAAATCTTCTATTATGCTTTAATCCACCATTCAGATAGCACAGGGTCAAATGATCCTTTGAATGATGGGGGATGTTGCCTCTTGAAATGTTCCACTACCGATATGTTCTTCTCTGGTTCTTCTGGATGATATCGTGCATGGATACCACCACCATTTACAGCCTAAGTAAAATTTTCCTTCACTTCAAAAAACTATTCAGTTCCGATTCCAACCATCTTAGGTTGCCGATTTGGAAGGTTATTCTCTTTGGTATTCCTTCCCAATATAGCATCCCTGTTTCCTCTACAAAAAAAATTCCGAAGACAAAAATATCTTAGGCGAAGAAACATGGTAATCTTTAAATGCTATATCATTTCAATTTTACCATAAATTAATTTGTGGAAATTAATTTAACAATAATTTAACTCCAAAAGTAGTCTAAAACGACCTATGATACCAACTATAAGGACCCATACTAACATTAAATAATCATGAATTAATTTAATAATTAACATTGAGGATCTTTTTTAGTTTAGATTTTTAGAGAACTAGGACATAACTTATTATATTATATCTCAAATAATACAATGTAGACACTTCTAATCAGTGTCTATTTTTCCATAAAAAAAATCTAAAACAATGTTTAATTTCTAGTTCCAAATTTTAGACAACGTTACTTTTCCTTGATCCCATCCTCGGCCCAATTCATTATTATTCCCTGTGAAAAAATCTTCAAAAAAAGAATCATGGTATGATCATAAAATTCCTCGTAACAGATACTCAAAGAAGAAAAAGTGTTAGTTTTTCAAAACAACAATTAAACCACGAACACCTTATCATAAGTAATAATTTTCACCTTTATTCTGTAGTAAATAATATTTACTGAATACGAGATCATTCATTAACATTTTGTAACCAAATGATTTCCATAAAACCTATAGAATGAACACATAACTTATAAATGTAACTTCGGACATAAACATACTTAATTGGAATAACCATACGGTCGACTTCCACACATATCACTAAATGAAATAGCCATACGACTGACTTCCATACCCAGTGCATTGGAGGTTATAATGCAACCACCCATCCTAGTTTATCACGGAACCACCCGTCATTTGGTTTATCACATAACCACCAGTTAAATGTCTAAGTACCATTATAAAATCATAACACATAAAATATTGAAAATATAAATATTTCACTAATAAAATTTCAATTTCAATCAAAATAAATTATTTCAAGATATTGAAATAATAAATCAATTTAAAAAAAATCAATACCAAAATACCCATGAAATACTATAAGGGGGTTCCTTTTCATTTTTAAAAAAAATTAAGGCTTATTGGGGAAGCCAAATAATGATTATGTTGGCATAGAGGTTATTATTGATGAAAACATTAAAACCATCCCTTTATTCATTTAGTAGAATGATTTGTAGAAAAAATATTCCCAATGAATGAAATGAAAATTTATAGGGTTTTATTATTCTATGTAAAAAGAAGGTGTTGAATATTATCATAACATGCCCTAATAAAAAGATATTGAGACGAAGTCCCTTACCTTGTGTCTGACTGGACCCGTTTGATCTTTAATATAGTAAATAATAAAAATATGTTAATTTTTACATTCAAAATAAATTTTTTCAAGTTCATTATTCATTTTATATCACTTATTACCTTTCTATAACAATTAGTTAATTATTTGAGTTCATATCAGTCATTTTGCTGATGTTTAGAACATGAGTTAAAAATGAACATGTTATAATTTTAAATTGCCCATGTGGTCTAAATTACATTATATGAATAATTATATAATGATTTATATATCATATATATAATATATATCCCGTATATATATGTATTTATAATTGTACATAACTTTTTGAGGTATGAAAAGAAATCCATCGTTTATGGAGACGGTTGGCCATCATACGCAAGAACTCCATTTTCATTTCTATTTCATATTTAACGAAAGGAAAAAATTAATTATACAAAGGTATATTATAATTCCAGTATAGTATCATATATATAATTTCAGTAACTCCATCCTTTATACGTTCCATGTATGGCATGAACGAGTCATATCACATTGAGGGGGTGGTAGTCAGTACTTCCTTATATGAAATTAGCGTATTTTCCCAATATGGAATCCATAAAGGTATTAAATAAATTAAAAATAAATAAGCATAGAAACAATATAAATATAATATATATCACATAAAAATACAATTCTATAATAGTTTATACCCTGAGAGGCGTTTGGGGATAATTAAACAATCATCTATTCGTGTGGAAGAAGTTCTCCATCCAGAGAAATTTTATGTTATTTACCCATTAGACGGATGTGTATGTAAGTGTAGTTAAAATTCCTATCATAAAAATAACCAAGTATATTGAGGATACTGGTGTTTTTATAATAGAAAGGAATAAATTGTGTTTAGAGGGTTGGAGAAGAAAAATAAAACAAAATAACTTAAGAGAAGACGTTACCTTTAAATCGAGTAACTCGTTTAGGTTTGAATCAAAATAATTTCTTGAAGTGTCTTATGACAAAGGTATGGGTTATAGTTAGAATATAGGGTTGTATAGAGATTAATTTGGTAGATTTTGGACAATAAAATAAGCTTGAGAGGTGTGAGTAATGAGTTATAGGTGAGGGATTTTTATAAGGTGGAGAAGGGGATCTTTAGGAATGTTTGAAAATATTATTTTATTATATAATTATTTTTGGTTTCTAAAGGTCCAATATTCAATAACGCCTAATATAAGATAAATAATGTTCTCAATAAAATCATCCAATAATAATTGGACAGGTTTTGGATATTGTTTTAATCATTATAATCGTATTTATTTAAATCATTCATTAATGAGGTAAACATTGCATCATTATTGTGTCATAAATAATTTTATTTATATGATATCTAAAAATTATAAAAGAAATAAAATGATATAGGAAATATTTTTATATTTCTAATTAATTATTATATTTTAGTAGATAAATTACATAACCCCATGTAAAAATTGATTTACTAAAATATATACGTTTATGTAATTTTTTTCTTTACTTTAAATTAATTAATATAAAGTGTCATTATCACACTTAAATGTATCCATGGGGTCCCAAAATTGACCCAAGGATGCCCACAGTCAGAAATGTTTCAACCAATAATATTAGTATATATGTTATGGTAAATTAATATTATTATAAAATTATTCTATCCTTGAATTACCCTATTTACCTTTAATCGTGGTAAATAAAAATTAAAAGTTACTATTCATTAAAACTTATTTTCATCTTATGGAAGACATTTGTACTTACTAATAACTACCATATATGTTGGATTTTTGAAATTAAATTCATAGAAGTGGTAAAATTTCATTTAAATGAAAAAGTCACCTTTTAAACTACTACTCAGTGTTTACACTATTCATCAAAAATTGAAGGTTTTCAAAAAATACAAAAAATTCAGCCTATTATATATTTGATATTCCAAATTAAAAAATGATAACTATTTTACCAAATTAAAAAAACATAATTTCCATTAATTAATTTAATATTAATTCTCATTGTCAAAACAAAATGTGTGTTTTTATGAAATAATAACTATCAAAAGATTTACACTTCTTTATGTCAAATTTCAATGTTAAATTACTTGAAATGCCATAAATTCAATTAAATGGTAAAAATATAATCTAATTACACTTTTAAACCAAATAAAAATATAATCTATAAATATAAATAAAATAGATTAAATGGTATTTTTGAATTAAAATAATGCATTTTTTACTAATCATTTAAAAAGGAATTTTATCATAAAAATACCGAAAATTTACCCAAAATAAATATTTATGTCCCCATTCAAAAAAAGATTTTTATTTTGTCAAATAGAACATATAAAAGTTACCAATACTATTTTTAAAGAGGGTTCACCATCAAAAGGTGGTAAATAGACCTTTTAATGAATATTAGAGTATTTTTTTTTAAATTTAGATTCTTTCTTATTTTATGCCTCTAAAATTTATTGGATAAATGTAATAACATTTAACAAAAATTTATATTCATATTTTATTTAGTTATGTCTATTCCCACCTATAAAACGATGAGACGTTAACTACTATTTAAAATAATATATTATTATTATTTTTCACTATGACCAACGTTGTGCGCAACGTAAGATTTCAAAGAAAATTATTGTTGCGTATTTGGTAAGCCATCGAAAATACCACCCCCTTTATAGTAAAATTAATATTTAATTCATAATTATTAAGAAATATAAAAATATTAAATATATTTATTTACCTGGGATGTTACATTATTAGTTGTTTGAGGTTGTATTTTTGATGTTTTCTTTGGTTCCACCATGTTAGAGGAATTATAAATAGTGATGAGATGATGTTTTGTCTCCCATTATTCATTGGACTACATGATGGTGGTTCTCAGTTTTGTTTTGGTTTGAGACATTTGGAATCCTTGTCGTGGATTAGTTAATTTATTTGATGATTTTGGTTGCTTTCTTTATTGTTGAGTGGCCTTTAGTGGTTCATTGGGATAAGTTTAATTTTTATTTTTTTGACCTCAATTATTCTTTTAAATAGAATTTATAGGGTGAAAAAGTGGCATGATGAAGAGTTTGTGACACCCCCATGATAATGATTTGTTTTTAGTGTATTATGTTTTCATGACATGAGTAGTTTTGGGTTTTACTTGGTTTGGGGATAAAATTTCATATATATATAGATGATTTTTGAGAGTACCATGGTTATCCTGCTTGGTTAGTACTAAACTTGTGGTTTTTATGTTCATTGTGCAACAATTATGAAAAATAATTTTTTTTCATTGATTATGAAAGTGCTTTCAAACTATGTGGATCTCAAGTGAAGTTGTGCAAGGCATTGGGTTTTTTTGAGGAAATTAATATAAAATTTCAAAACCAATAGGCTCCTGAGAGGTAACTATGTAGACTATTTAACTTGGGAAGAGGATTAAGCATGCTTAGAAAAAATGTTAAACCAAATCATTCAGGTTCACTGTATAAAGGTAGTGGATTGAAACAGTTTGTAAAAGTTTTCTTCTATTTTTGAAACCTCTCTAGGTTTTTAAATTTAGGGAAATTCCAAAAATTCTTCCTCAAATTACAGTGGGTTTCAAACCTCTTCATCCACATTCACATATTCCTACTCATTATATTCCAATATGGATCCCAAAAATCTTCTTCTATTTATCATTTCCATATATTAGATGATTTAAGAGTTGTTTTGAGGAATTTATTTCCCTTTTTTCCTCTTCTTCCCACACCATCTCTCGCATTTTGGTTTTGGTTTCCACAATAAACCCTAGATCTCTTATGTATAATTTTAGTTATATATTTGGATATAATATTGGGTTTTTGTGTGAAGTGTTTTTATAGAGTTTTGTTACCTCTTTTAGTCTGGTAACCGTCCATGGAGACACATTACTATGTGTTTTGGCTTGATTAGCATCTCTTTGAGGTTGATGTTTTTTTAAATTGTTCTATTTTGGAATTTAATGTGCACAATTGAATTCTTACAATATTTTTTTAATTTATTATTAAATGACATATATTTATGGTGATTTTAAAATATTTTCTGATTTTTTGAGCTCATATTAAATTGGGTTTCATGTGAAATCCATATTTTCATGTTTTTAAATAAATATTTAAATATTATAGATTTTTATGCAATGATGGTGGGGTTTTTGGAACTTATTTCATTATGTACACTGTTTTTTAACCATAAATAAGTTTTCAAAGAGTGAAAATTATGTTTTAAAAGGGTTTTGGGTCTTATGGTTAGGGATTGACCTCATGATTATTAGAAAATAAGGCACTGTGGTATTTTAATGGTAATTTGAAATGTTTTTTTAGTTTCTTCTTGAGAAAAGGCCTTGATGGATTTATTAAAATGGATTTATGCAAATGGATGGCGTCTGGACAAGTTATAGATTTCATGAAAAAAATACACATTTGATAAGGGTGGATTTGGAAATCTTTTAACGGTGTGGTGTTTTGTAAAATATGAATGGTCTTGGCGTTCCAAGCCAATTTTTAGAGTTAATTTCCTTGTTCTTAAATTTATTTTTTAATGGTTGTTCTGAAGGAAACAAGTTGATTTCTCCTTATTCTTTTTACCTCTTTTCAGGAGTATGGTTCACTATTTTGTGATTTTCCCCCCTCCCCTATGAGGGAATGCGATATTTTATTCCATGGGTACATGTGATATGGTGTTATTCATCATAGGTTGTCAGTAGTTACGGTATCTATAGTAATTAATTGTGTGTTACACTTGGTTTTCATGTTCTTATGCATCACTTTTATAATTATTCATGGGAAACATAGTATTAATTTAAATATGTAGTTTTTTCTCATATTTGGATCATTATTATCTAGTGTCCCTATAGTAATGATAGGGGAAAAAAGGTAAGGAGGCGGGTTGTCATCATAATGAGTCTTGTGTGGGCATGTTGTATGACTTTTGAATAGAATTACCACAAGTACTAGAATATAGTTTATGAAATGGTATACTCTATTAGAGTATGGTGCTTCTAACCTTAGGGATCTAGTGAAGATCCCATGATACATTCAATTTCATGTTTTTATTTATTGATGATAGTTTTATATAGTTTTTATTTGAATCATTTCCCATAAAATCATTTTTTATGGATCATATTCTTTTTTGTATTTTATATTTTACTTAAGAAATTTATGGTTTATTATTTTTTGTTCAAAAATCATGTATATTGGATCATTATATATATATATTTTTCAAATATATTATTGTTTGGATCATTGATTAGTAGTTTTTTTACTTTTAGATAACATTTTTTCTATTTCATTATTTTATCCATTATTTTTATGGATTTTTATATATATGAAAATTGGTTGGATTATTATAGTTGGTTATTATTATTATTTTGTTTAATTATTTTGGCTCAGGAATTTATTTTCCATTGTATTTATCTTTTATTTAGGTGAAATAGTTCCCTTAGGTATTACTATGATTCCCATTAATTAGTTACCTGGTCATGGTGATCAGGAATTCGTTTCAAACCCGATGAAATTCTAGTTTTGGTATGGGAAAGCCTTGGATTATTTGTATTAAGAACCACCTGATACATGATTTTAAGTTAAAATACAAGATTTTTTATTTAAAGGTTTAACCTAACTACCTTTATTTTTATTAGTGTGATATATATACAAATCATAGAATATTATAGTATATATTCACATATAAATATCTGCACATGTTCTGACAATTTGTTTTGAACTTATCTGTTAATATGATTTATCAATTCATTACAATCAGGTAAAGGAAACTATTTTAGATAATTATCTTAGAAATAAATAATCCTCTACACTATCCATGTAATGGAATGAGAATTTCCTCATATTCATGAATATGAATAGTATGGATCAATAAATACCAAAAAAGGGAATAATTCCTACAATGAGAAAATTATTTCCCAACCATCGTTCCAATAGAATATCAATGAGTTACAAAGGGATGATTTTGAGGTTCATAAAAAGGGTGAATGCAGAAAAGGAAGGGAATATTAATGGATTTCAAATTAGTGAAGGTGGTGTAATTTAGTTTGGAATAATAATTTTTTTCCTTCAACACCTAAGTTAAAGATAATGATATTGGATAATGAACAAATTTAATCTTTCTCTATCCATCCAAGAAGTACCAAGATATACCTTGATCTTCAAGAGCACTTCTGGTGGGAAAACATGAAGAAGGATATCATTTAGTATAACTCAACTCACATAGTATATCATAATAGTAAATTAGAGTTTTTAAAACCCACTAAGATGATCCAACCATTTCTCACACCCACATGGAAATGGGAGAATATCACTATAGACATTTTCACTGGAATGCTGAATATATCACAAGTATGTAATTTGATATAGGTTTTAGTGGATAGAATCACCAATAATTCGCAATTCATCACTATTAATAAAATTTTCATTTCTAGAAAAAATCAGTGATATACATAAGGAAAGTGGTTATCTTTCTTGGAGAACCACAATCAATCATATCTAATCATGATCCAATATTCACTTTTAATAACTAGAGTAGTCTAAAACATTCTCTAAATGTAGAATTTAATTTTAATATGTCCCACCACCCCCAAAATGATAGAAAGTCTTCAATAATAGACTGACTCTTGAGGTGATAATGAGATATTTCTAAATTTAATTTAATAAAGTATGAGATTAGTACCTCCCATTTGTGGGGTTCTATTCCAAGAAAAACTTCCACTTAAATATTTAAATTGCTTATATAACACTTTTTATTGGTATCTATGTAGAACTTCTACATGTTTTGACAATGTTAGTGAATGAAAGATACTATTACCCAATCCTGTGCAAGGGATGATAATGAAGTGTTATTCCATAAAATAGTATATAAAATATATATAGAGCCAGATTATGAGATATGATTACAACCATCACAGGGGTATGGAGTTTGACATTGGAGACAATTTTTTCTTTTGAAAATCAAAATGGATGAGTTTCATGCAATTTGAATCTTAAGGGAAGATTAGCCCTTGGCATTTTGGTCCCTTTTTAGATACATGATTTCATGGGATCAGTGTCATATTAGATATAACTTAATAAAAACATGGCTCATGTTAAAAGTGTGTTCCATGTATTTCAATTGAGGATGTACATACCAAATACCATACATGTACAAAATTTAGAGATAGAATAACTGGAGAATGGTGTATCATATAGGGAGCGACCTGTGAAGATATTAAACAAAAGAGACAAATTTATATGCATAAAAAAACTAACCTTGTCAATGTGCTATGGAGAAACCATAAATATGAAGACGTAATGTTGGGAAAAGAGAAAATAATTAAACACAATTACCCTCATTTATTTTCAGCTGACAATATGTGTTGAATCTTTAGGGATAAAATTTATAAATGTGGTGGAATGCAATAAACTTCAATTTTAAGTTGATATTTATTTCTTGAATAATTTTATGTTATATTATAATTCTTTTAAACATACAACACTTGGAGAAAATAATTATAGTTTATTTCATTTACAAAAATCATTACATTAGTAAAAAAACCCATTAAAATGAAGAATTTTATTGTAGGAAAAAATATAAAGTATTAAAACTAAAATTAAAAAATTTGGATCACCGTGAGCTTATAGAATCATCACCCCACAAAAAAGATAATAGAAAAGAGAAAAAATTTTAGTAATAAATGATATTATAGAAAATAGAAATATATAACATTTCGAATAATTAGAGTTAATAATGTATAATGAAATTAAGTGGTTCTTATTGAAGATAATATGATCATTTGAATTCTAATGTGACTATTGAAATAGTAACAAGAATATTTGTAATAGTAACATGATAGTTTGGAATATCAACCTAATTATTGGAATATTAATTTCATCTAATAATAATATGTAAATAATAGTTATCATTCGTAATTTGAGATAACATAGATATTATAAGGCTATAAAATATATAAGAACAATAAAAACTCAAAAACCATATAACAACATATTTAAAAAACCACATTTAAATTTATTTTGTAAAAATAATAATTCCTTAATTAAAAAAATTGAAATATCAATATTATATATATTTTTAGAAATTTAATTTAATTTTATATTCATCATGTCAAAATTTTTTATGGGAAATATTTTGGTAATTTACTGAAAAAAGTTAGTACGGGAATATTAAAAATAATGTTTCTCAAAAACCATATGTATTATGACATAATGATGATGCAATAATGACTTATTAAATACTAAATTTGTAATTTAATACCGAAAAAAATTTACCAAGATAAATGGGTCATTTAAAAAAACGTATTTTCCTTACCGAAACATTATTTTGAAATGTTTAATATCAAAATTATTCCATTAAAATAATTGTTTTCATTTTTTACACTTCACTTTTTAATAATATATTTAATTAGTTTAATAAAGTAGTTTAATGCCTCACTAAATTTTAGTTTACTAATATATGATTAATAATTCCAAAAATATCACTATTTAATTATTTAACTAAGATATAATATTTTATTCTACATTACAACTCAAAAATATTATTTTCATCGTATACACATAAGCTATAAACCCTCCCTAGGAAAATAGCTACCTTTCAATTAAAGAAAATATCTACCCAAATGCCCATTGTAAATCCACTTATAATAATTATGGAAAATTTGGAGTAATTAAAATCCATGATTTCAAGAACTTATGGTCCATAGAAAATGAACAACTTTAAGAAAGAAGTAACATATTTTTTGTAATTGTTTTTACCCTTTTCTTATATCATGGAATCATTTTATTTTCTAATCTAAATATTCTTAATAAAATTATAAATAAATTTAATTGGATTTAGATTATTTTAATATATTATGAATATGTTTTTAATATTAAAAAATATTTTATATCTCACACCTCTTCTTTGGACAATGTCTCATAAACGGTCATCTAACAGCGAATGAGGACATTTCAAAATATTTTTTTAGCACCAACATTAAAAAATATTATAATTATTTGGTTAAAAAAAATCTATAAATATATTTTTTTATTAGGCTATTATGTTAATTAGAATAATTTATGAGTATCAATAAATCAAGATTGTTAAATCGAAGAAAGACTATATATTTTAAGGAAAATATTATATAAAAACATTTTATCATTAAAAAGGAAAATAATGAATAAAATCCGATGAATATAATTTATTAGTAGTGACAAAAATATACATAATTATCTTCAGATTCAATGTTTTAATAAACCCTTTTTATATATCCAAGTTGCCAAAATGTAATGAAATAATTCATGATTTAAGGTAAAGGGATTCTTGATCCCAAAATCCTTCTTTTATGGGTTATCATCTCTTCCTTTTAAATTTAAATATAGATATTAGTAAAGTCTTCTTAAAATTTAGTGACACTATTATTTACCTTTTCTGGATATACAAGTTTTTAACAATTATATTGTTTTTAATTCAGTTAAAAAGATATTTTAAGAGGACTCTAATTTCTAAAACATTGTGTTAAATCCACTTGTTTAGTTTCTTTTCCACTTAACAATGATGATGTTTTATTCTTATTTATTATTTCCTAAAATAATTTCGGAACTCAAATTTGTATTCTTAAATTTATTCATTATAAATACTTTATAAAACACATTTTTTACCATGGGATTATTTCAGGAATATATTGTTTTATGTTCTATGTGGCATAAAATATTATGATTTATTTTTCATTTGACGGGTGGGACATATTTTTATAACTCTCAATTGAATAGAGTACTTTGATATATTTTATGATATTTTTTGTGATATGTTTCAACATGATTATATATTTGTTTATAATTATGATATTTATAATTTATGGACGTTATTTATGTGTGAAAATGATGATAACATTGTTCCCAAGCATGTGTGGTATTTGACCGCTATGATATGATGTTTAATTATAAGGAATTTTCCACATTCCTTGCATTTATGAAATGTTTCCCTCATTCTTACATTGATTTTCTCTTGAATATGAAATATTCATGATGATTATACTCACTTGTGTAATATTGATTCATGCATCCTATTCCATTTATGTTATCCCACCCTTTATGGGGATTTTAGATCTCCCCTTTCATTGAATTATATCCTTAGGTGGAATGATATAACAAGTAGTTCATGAGAGATTTTAAGAGGAAAAATAGTAAGGATTCAAAAACTGTTTAATTTTCATTGTGTACATGTGATGTTTGAGCCTATTTTTTCCCATGACACTAAACCATTACATCTAATACTGTATCACTATTATGTTTTTTATCATAAAAATTATTTAATAGAAACGTATGAAAATGATGTGTCACAGTAATCATGTTAGATCGATATATATAATTTTTATTTATTTACCATTCCATGTTAATGGAATAGTTTTACATATAACAATGATTAAATGTTACAGTTTTTATATTAATGGAGGTTTTTGGGATCATATAACATGTTTAATGGGTTGTATATATTGGATCTCAATAATAAAATATATAATGTAAATATAAAAGAGGAAAAAATTAATGATTCTAATTATGTCTGTATTTGGTTCTTTCACCTTATATATATATAAATACGAGTCATATCTAATGGATTAATAATTATTTATTATTAAATAAAACCAATTCTGAAAAATTTGAAGCATGTGAATCAATATTACTAATAAAAATGAACCAATAGATCATTATGATTAAAGGGAAAAGTGATAACGATTTATTAAAAAAATCACATATATTAATGTATGTTTTTCTTCAAGTAAAGTATCTGATGATGAATTTTTTTACTTTATTAACTTTATTGATGAATTTGGTAGTAATGGGTATACATGTTTATGAAATATAAGTATGGTTCCTCTAACATCTACAAAGTGTTGAAAATTTATGTACAAAAATAAACATGGAGAAATTAATAAAAAGACATTAATTTGATTAAGGTAGAAAATACCAGACATAATAAATTTGGAACTATTTATTATATTTTAGTATAGTATGTCATATCCCTACATGTAGTACACCACAACTAAACGCAGTATTCAAAAGGATAAATTGAACATTTTTAAAATTGTTTAGTTAATGATTATTCTTGTATACCTTTAACTTTCCTTTAGGAGGTATGCACTAATAGATACTTCATTTTTACTAAACTGTGTTCTAACAAAGGCTATTCAAATGACAATACATGATATGTCAACTTGGAATGTAATACATGAGATTAAGATAAGGTAACACAACCATTGTCTATTAGAGTATCCAATAAGATATAGAAAATATTTTCATTATTATTAATTATTAAAAATTATTATTTATCAATGAATTAGTAATTATACACATATGTATCATAATAAAAAATTATAGTTATTAGAATTAGAATTTTTGAATTATTGGCTCAAAATGTGTAATTTTCAAATTCACAAGTGTTTTTATTTAATAATTAAATTATATAATTATAAAATTATTATCATAAAAAGGTATTTAAATTTGAAACCGACAAGTCATAATTAATTTCTGTTTTTAATGATGTTTTTTTAATTAGTAATTTTTTTTACAAATAAAACAAAATTTATAGCATCATTATGATGTAATCATTACATAAAAATTTATGAATCGTTTTTTGGTCAAAAATGCATTCATGGAGTAAAATAATTAATTATGAAATATTATGTTGAATATAAAAACATATATTTACTATTTTAGAACCAAAATTATATTTTATCAAAACAAATACTAAATTTAATTCTTTTTATTTTATGGAGTTTTTGGAAGGTAAAATTTGGTTTGGGATTAATTTAAATGAAAAATAATCAGATATGATTTTAATAATAATCCGAATAATTTCATCTGAATTATTTATATTTAATATTAGTTTCCTAATTAATAAAATAATTAATATTTTAAGGCAATAATACACCCTCAACAAGTATAAATAGAAACCCATCTTCAAATTTATTTCCATTCCAAATACATTTACATTAAATTCCCCTTAGTTTTCCAACTATAGTGTCTATCCATGTAGTATCTTTAGATCTAAGTTGTTCCTCACAATATTGAAGATTCTATATTACAAGTTATGGGTTCCAAATATTATATCTGTCTTTATTTTTTCAAGAATTCAATTTGAAACATTTAAAATAATAAATGTTATTATAGTTCATTGTTTTACTTTCCTAATTAAATTTTCAATGATTTTCCACCATTATCTCCCATTATTTTACCTTCATAAGTAATTATAATTATCTTACAACCCCATACCCATAAAATATACTGAAATTTTAGTAAATTAAAGAGTTTTTGGTGTCATTGAAATGAGCCACCATCTGGATACAAAAAATGGATAAAGGATTTGGATCTGATGCACATAGTTTTAATAACACTAAAATATTGTTTCGGAAATAAATTTACCTTAACTCGATGCATAACTAATGGGACTAACTACACACCGACTTTGATACTCTATGGGATATGATTTGGATTTTTCACATTCTATCATTAAATTGGAATAAAGGACTATTTCCTATTGATTCCCCTACACCATGAAATTACTCTTCAGTATTACCTTATTATCATTCCTTTTATAGGGTTACTTCCCATTACATTGATAAAATCACATTGTTTCTAATATTATAGTGTGATTTTCATCAAGGTAGATATATTCTTTTATTGAATAGTGAAATATTGATATTATTTATGTCCGTAATACTATATCGAAAGTTATTAATTTAATATCCATGTTATAAATAAGGTTCTTAGGTAACATTATGATATATATTGTTTTTTCATATTATTTATATGATTAATTATTGTAATTTTTATGCGGTTATTGATTCTTAGAATTATATAGCCTTTAAAGATACACTAGTTGGGTATTTGTTATAATCCTTACCATTTTTCTATAATTATAGAAATGTTCCCCTCAATATAAGTTTACTATGTTGACTATTATTCAATCCATCTCTATGAGATAAACTATTATTATTAATAAATTTATTTACTATTGGGTAGTACACGAATATTTTTTTTATGGAATTTATTTATTCTTAATGTATTATTGATTCCATGGTTATGTGTGATAAATTAAACTATATGCTACTCCTTATCATGTATCTATGCCTGCCCATTTATATTGTTTTCCATTTTCATAGGAAACCAAGAAGACACATATGTTTGACATATGAATTTTTAGAGAGAAATATATCTTCTTTATTTTCTTATGATATATCCTTAGTTATCAATTTAATTCAATGTTCACTTATTTATAAACTTTATTGAGATTATTATTCTATTGTATCCTATGATCTTTATATTTTTTACTAATGTAATAATATAACCCTTAGATTGGAGTTACATGAGTCATGGTGTTATATGGATGCTACTTAATTTGTTATTTTATGAATATTCGATGATGTGAGGCATATGTGTGATGTAATACATCAAGAAAATTTTGAACCCAAATAAGATAATTTTTTTATTTTTCGTTATCCAACAGATAAATTGTGTTATTTTTTTAAATAATTAATCAACAAACAATTTGATTATATCTTGACATGTTTCCATTCTATAGTGGAATTTATTTACAAAATAATTAGTGGGACTGTATTTTAACTTAGTGTTGTTAAATATATAAAAGATGATATTAATCATTAGATTGATGAGTAGAAAACAAAATGGGTTATGAAAAATGTAATCAAATAGAATATATAAGAACAAATAATTTATAATATAATTTAATTATGAACATGAGAGATATGGATTTCTAGTTTCTATTAAAGGAGTTATAATGGTAATAAAATATGGTATAAACTCTCCCTAAGAGGTCATAATGGGATTTGAATTTGATAAATTGTAAAATTTTACAGAATATAAAATAAAATCGTTGTGAAATAATATGTTTGGAACCCTATAATTCCACTATATGTGGAAATACACTTTTGGATTTAGTGGTGTTTTAATTTGGTGATTAAAATGGATTATGGAGATTTTATCTAAATATCAATCTTCGTAACTAAATTGTTTATGAAAATTCATGGTATTTACTATGAAGAAACCTTTTCCCTAGTGTATATGATAAAAATGATAATAATTATTTTGGTTATAATAATATATTATTATTTTGAGATCTGTGATATGGATTTAAATTTTTTTTTATTCTTTGTAATATATTCATGATTGTATATATGATACATCATTAAGTATTTGAATATCAAATACATTATAGAATGAATTTTTAGATATAAAGACTCATTTATGGATTTTAATAAGCTACTAAATAAGGGGATATTTTTTTTAAAAACCTATCAATGTTTTTAAACATTTCAAAAATTTTATGGACCTTGTGTATGTACTAATGTTAGTTTTAAATGGTTTTATTTAAGTAGTTGTATTCTAAATGTGTAATTATAATTGAAAATAATATCCACATTTTTAAAAGAAATGAAAATATTATTTGAAAATTAATTCCACATAAAGTATCATTGTAAAGTAGTATACACAATATATATGATGAAATATAAACAATAGATATGATTATATATACATACATATCTAAATGAGTTAATTGATCCCACATTAGGATAATGTTGAATTTATTTTCATGACTTGGTAAATGAAATGATTGATATGATACTATTCAAGGTTAATACATGTACAAATTATGGGGGTGTTGCCTATGAGATTTGATAGAGTTTAGAAGTTTCATTCTAGTGGGGTAGTTGAAATTGGATTTTATATTATCTATGAAATTAATAAATGAATGTAAAAATAACATCCAAGTGTGTAAAATATTTTGAAAATGGATTATAATGTTATGGTTTATTATTTTAGAAATTTATGATTTGTTGAGTGGAACTAATAATTAGATAAATAGATTTTAATGGAATTTGGAAGAAGGATGGAATTCTATAAAATGGAATTTTTTTTACTTTGTTTGACCTAGAAACATGGAGATCATTGTAAAAGGATCTATAATATGTTAGATAAAACACGGGTGTTAATATTTTTTTCTTCCACATAAAAGGATCCATGAATATAGATTCATACAAAGAAATTCATGTATGTGGATCCAATGTAGTGGATTGAAATATGTTTGAACACACAAAGGAAATGAAAAAAAAATCATCATAGCTAGGGGATCCATCACTAAAAAAATTGTTATGAAGGGACCAACATAATTGTTACTAAATTAGGTAGACCCATGTAAGAGGATCATTTATCCTAACATAAATGTTCAGAAATCCAAAATTATGTTTTTTAGGGAATTTTGTAAATAAATATGATGATGAAATGTTTTTATTAAATAATGTATGTAACACCCTGAGATTTTATGAAAAATATTATTTTTAATTTCATTAATTTTTTGTGTTGTACACTACACCAAAAAGATCTTGCACAACACGCATCCTTTAATTTCCTTTCATTAGAAGCAATCACGACCTTCCTCGATAGCATGTGTAGTACGCAATACCGAGTTTCACTAAATAACGATATGCTATTAAAATATTATTAAAACTAGCCGTTGTGAATAGTAATAACCAATTTTTGAAATTTTGTAAATTTTATTTTTTTAAATGGACTTCATTTTTGGACTCGGAATATCGAAATTATCTTAGTGTGAAATTTTGTTATTTTTCAGATAACTTTCATATACTGATGATTTGTGAAAATTACTAAATTTTAATTAAAAACAGCTTTTTGAATCGAAATAATTAATAGTGATAAATTATTAATTTGAGGGGTTTTAAAGTATATTTAGAATATATTTTTACCATTTAAAACAATGTTGGTCGTTGGATGTAATTTCACATTTAACCAGACATAAACAAGTGTCAATCTTTTGATAGTTATTATCCTTTAAAAACACGCTATTTGTTTTGACGACAGGAATTATTTTTTAAATTAGTTAATGTAACTGATATGTTTTTAATTTGATGAAATAAACATAATTTTTTAATTCATAATATCAAATATAGCTTAGGCCTAATTTATGGTATTTTTCTGGAAACTTTCATGTTTTTTGATGAATAGTGAAACCACTAAGTGGTAGTTAAAAAAACTGAATTTTTCATAAAACATAATTTTACCGCTTCTGTGAGTAGAATGTCAAAAATCTGAGAGACACGGTTAATATCAAGGACTAAAATGTGGTTAAATGAGATGAAAATATTTTTTGGTAAATAGTAACTTTTTACTTTTATTTACCACGTTTAAAAGTAAATAGGATAGTTAAGGGTAAAAATGATATTATTATTACCCTAACACATGTCCTAATTCTATTGGATAAATTTAATTCGACCAAAACCAACCTTAGGAATAAAATATGACCATTTAGGCCCACTTGGATTAGATTAGGACATGTAATATTAATTTATTTAAAGAAGGGTTAAAATAGTTAAAATCAAAGTTTAATTAGTAAATAAATTTTAATATAGGGTTATACAAAAGATAAATTTGACTATAAATATTAATTATAAATCTAAAGATATTTCCTACATAATGGTATTTTATTTATAATTTTTAGGCATTAAATAAGTTAATTTATTTATGACACAAAGATGATGCAGTAATTGTCTTATTAATGAAATATTGACATAATTGATGTTATAAATACCCAAATAAATGTAATTTTAGACTTTTTAGGAATTAAACTAATTTTATAGGTTAATAAGACATGTTATAATTGATTTAGTTATCTTTTTTTGAACTACTCATTCTATTATGATTTTCACAAAAATCAATTACCAAATAGTGTCAAAATTGACATAAAATAGTTTTTAAAACAATATTATATTATTAATTGTTATTTTATTCCTAAAAATCTAGGGTTCATCCAAATGACTTAGATAAGGTTATATATATTAATAATAATAAATTTGGGGTTCTTTTGTCTTGTTATAGTATATTTATTAACCTTATAATGTAAGAAAACAAGAAGACACGATAAAAGTAAAATTATTTAACTTAAGGTTAAATCTAAATGATAAGTTTAAAATAGAAACCTAAACTTGTCTAAATTATATTGTATGAGAGTATTTCGACCCATTCCCACGTTAGCTTCTAAATAACTCAATTTGGAGCTATTAAAAACCAAATATGACTTTATAATAAAATAATGTTATTAGTTTTTCCAAAGGTGCCCCTCTCCCCCCTTATAAAAGGGCACCTCCTCCCTCTCTTCCTCACACCACTTTGAGCCTTCAAGCATGTAAAACCCCTGCCAAATTATCTTCTCCACTTCCTTAGAAACATCCTGGAGGTTCTGGAATTATTAAAATACCAATTTTAGTTCTCTAAGAGGAGGTCTCAAAGAGGCGCTTCAAAGAAGAGGTAATGTCCGTTACCGATTCTTTCAACTCTATTTCTTCTTCCACTTCTTATTGTTTAGTTGTTTCATTATGAATTAATAACATCAGTATAAATCATATAATGATATGTTATTATATGTTTTAAACAACCCTATTTCACCATCTATCCATCCTACTAAAAATGAAATCACCACGCGTGCGTACGTATAGAATACCGTCTCCACGCCGTGGTGAAATCTGTTTTCCACCAACACTTTACATGGATGGGTATAATGGTGTAAAGAATAACTATATATGGTTATTACAACATCATACAGATTTTTATATATTATACCATCCACTCCAATTCTACTCAATAATTATGGGAACGATATCATCGCTCGTGCGTACGTACAGACTACCTTATCCACGACGTGATGAGATTCATTCTCCATGTTAACCATACATGAATGATCATAAAGTTTATATAATGAATAATAATGAAATATATGAAATAATAATGCTACTGTATTTATTTATATATATATATTTATTCCATATATTTAGTTTCATTCAATTCAATAAGGAAATGAAAACAGCGTTCATGCATACGTACGGCCTACCGTCTCCATGAACGGTGTATTCCATTCCTTTTATCGATCTATAATATATATATGTATATGATGAATATATATTATATATAAATCATGTTTTACGTTCTGTAATTATGTAAATTAGGATATATGTAATAATATCAAGAACAACAAGTCGAAACAAATACGATAAATGAAATGATTTTACCCAAAACGCTGCTTTAACATGAAATTTGCCAAAGAATGGGTAATATAAAGTCATAAGTGAAACATATATGATATAATAACAATGAATATGATTCTGTAATAAGTCAATGAAATTATTTAAATCATTATACAGGAGGTTTGGATATGTACGAAGCATATCGGACCTAAGGTAAGGGATAAACTTTCAATCTTATTTTTATCCGAGATTGCTTTTACGTAAGTATTTACTGGCGTTACGTTTATCATCCATGACCATGTTTTATAATAATATTTTCATAAAATGTTTAACATTCTTCCATGAATGTTTAAAGTCATTTTTACCCACTATTGACTTTTTACCACATTGTATGAATGGAATCTTTCCTTTGGTTACCATATAAGGTACTTTTTGACTTTTCCGACAAAAGTACGAGGAGAATGTTATTTTTAACTTATACGGCATGAACAGATTTTTACAGTTTCATAACGCCTCATTTTCAAGAAGATTCCTCTACAAGATTGCATGATTATTTTCAACAAAACCCTTATCTTTTAAAATTGCATGGAATTTTGTGAAAAGAAATTGATTTTAAAGAAGAAAGGATATTTTCCTCATGAATTCATTTCAAATGTTTTGTCAAAAAAAATTTCCTTCTAAGATGAAATTATTTTCATATGTGTATGTTTAAAGTATAATGTCACTATGATTTACTTTGTTTCACTTTTTTTACATAATCTAATGATATCCATTTTTTTATATGGATTATGTTATGATTGGATGATGTTTATGAAACCAATTTTATTCTTTGGGTTATGATGATTGATTTAATTTTATTTTTTGGCACAAGTAAGAATTATTTCATTATGAGATGTGTGGGACCTATATCTCCCTTATATGCATTGGTTAAAGATTTATATCTCATGATATAGACATGGCTGGAATGGTAATTTAATCCGGTTCAGTATTACAGGACTGAAACGAGGAGTGAACTCAATTCAGAAAGGGACTTTGTCCACTAAGATGGTAATGGCAGCAATGCCTTGGCTACTATGGATATCATTACATGTGCATAATGGTTTTCCACAATTACATGATTAATTCCCTTGCTATTTTATCATGATTAAAGTTTCCTTATGATCTATGCCTTACGTACTTCCATGATTTATGTCATTGCTCAATATTCTGATGTTTAAATATTTGGTTCATGTTTTGATGTTCAAATGTATATGATTTGTTTTATTTTATCCATGATTACCATTACTGAGGATTTTAGATCACCCCTTATATGTTTTCTTTTCCCCAGGATTTAAAGAAAGGTTTTAGGTAAGAAAAAAAAGGGGAGGATCTTATGGGAGATGTTGAAGATATTTCACCACGATTAGAAGATTATATTCCGAGTTTCCAAAGACACTAAACTATTACGATCCTTGTGTGTATGTTTTTTTTATGTATTAATTATTCCACTAAAGTAATGTAATGTCCATGTATATCAAGCTTCGGGTCTCTACAGTTGGTATCATAGGAAGAGTTTAGTCAACCTTTGGAAACTAGGATGTGAAAATGTTAGTGATATCCCTATAGATATTTATAAGGTATGTATAGGGTGTCTCTAAGGATAAGTATACGTATAGTATATAGTCCTAGAACTACGGTAACGATATTAGAATTTAACCTAAGATGTTAGGTATTGAGGGTGATCCCCCTTTACTATGTTGTTTTCCCTAGCATGATTTTTGCCTCTCACACTATTCTTTATAGGTTTTAGAAAATGGCTGGAAATAAGATGATTCACGATAATGGATGATATGTTGGACAATGGAATGATATTCTTCATGAGAAACCAAATGAAATGGGATTAGGATGTCCAAACTTCATTATTATGTCGAATCAGCAGTCTCATAATATGATCAATAAACTCAAATTTGGTAAGTTTCCTAACTCGGCTAATAAGAGAAAGATGGAGTTTCATGATGATCATAGAGGAACGAATGTTCAATTTACCCTATATAAATAATGTGGGAAGAGGCATCAAGGAGAATGTTTCAAAGGAACTGGAAGATGCTTTGGGTGTGGAAAAGAAGGACACAAAGCCAGTAAGTGCAAAGGAAATGGTTCAGTTAACACCAGGGATGAGGATAATGGTATTTCTATGACATCAACAATGGTTAAATGTTTTAAATGTGGAATGTACGGGCATTATGCAAACCAATTCCCTAAGGGAAAGTCTCATGAAGAGAATCAGTATGGTCGTATGGGTAGTATTTATGTTGATGATGATGAAGAGACTACATATGATATGTGAGATGAAAGAATTGTTGAAGCTTGGTCAATGGTTATTCAGATACTTTTGGAAAGTAGATGATATGCACATAATGAAGGGATAAGGAGAAAATTAAATGTTTTATAGTATTCATGAGCTCATGAATAATATAATGAGATGGTTATATCATGGTATGAGTATATAGATTTTTTTGGATTTTGGTATGAGGAAAGAGTTAACTTTTGACAGCATTCATGTTTTCATTAAGGTTTAATGGGTATTCATTTTTCAAGAGAATACATGATTATGGTATTCACATGATTGGAATGTGACCAACAAGATATATGGGGGATAAATGATGGTATTCACATGCTTGGTTGATGACATTTCATGTAATAATTTTCTTTATACTATGAGCTTAGAACAAAGTATTTTAGATAAAGATTGGAATGGATTATGTTTGACATAAGATAATATTGTTTAAGGATAGAACTTTTTTTGATATTATTGATGGGATGTTATAGTAATGTAGTTTTAGAAAAAGAACAACCTGCAGGACAGGTGACAACCCATCGTGTCAGACAAGGCTGTGGGAATCGAACCCACAACCGAAGTGCGACTGGCCTTTATTGCCTACCACTAGCCTACATGAAGTCCCTGTTTAGTAGAAACTAGTTTTATTATATTATGCAGTATGATATATGAAGTTTAAGTATAAGGCCCCAGCCTCAAACCTTACTTAATATCGAGTTATTACAGGACTTCACATTAAGGATCCTTTCAGGTTTAGAGTTTTAGAGAATTAGATCATAAAACTTGAATTACAATTCACATTTAAACAAATTGGTTACATAAAAGATAGTATTCATTTTTCCCATCAACGGAAACATTTTAAAATAAAACATTGATTCTTTATTAACACTTACTTGACACTATCATCATATCATGTACCCTTCCCTTGACCTGTGAAAAACATTTCAAAAACTTGGGATGAGCATAAAAATCTCAGTAAGGGATATAAAAATATGGAAAGGAAATATGAGTACATGTATACATAAGATTGAAATCATACTTTACCCATAAAACATAAGCACTTTAACATACCTCATAAAATCACAAATAAATCATATAAATCATAAGAAATAAAGGTAACTTGAGGCATTCATAACATTCTTATGTAGGGAGTAACCCTCTTGGTTACATTTGGAATACCCATCACAGTATATTCCCAAAATCTCTTCGGAGAAACCTTAACATTTAACCCCTTCGCGTTACCCAATGCATTGGAGAGCTATATCGGGCTCACATGCCCTTAGTTTATCACGGAACCACCCGTCTTCATAAACAATGCCCAAGAAACATAACATAATCATAGCACATAACTTAATCATAAAGGAAATATAACATTCCCATATTGTAATAACAATATAACATTTTAAGATATTGAAATAATAAATCCATTCTAAAAACAATTTTTGAAACCATTTAATACATTTAATAAAGAGATCTTTGAATCAAAGTGTCCCATACCACTTTGAAGGTTTTAAAATTTTAAACCATTAATATCCATATAAATAAATCCTTAAAACCATTTTGAAAACAGGGATATTAACGAGAAATATTTATAAGAATAAATTATTAAAACATTTAAAACCTTATTTTAGTTAATGGGTGTTTAACAAAATGAGAGACACTTGAATACAATAATTGAAAAATAAAGTTTAATAAGACCTTTATAATATCTTGAGAATAAAGGAATTCGTGATATAATATTCCAAAGGACAGTATATACACCATATAAGAGTGAATTGGTGAATAACAACAATGAAGTCTCAATGGAAATGTAAATTGAGATTAAATCTATTATAAAGATGGTATCCTTAAATTAAGGATAAATAAATCTCATAATTATGTGTGACAAATATAAATAAACCCAATATAAGTGGATATTGAGTGTAAAACAATCAAAGTTCATTCACACATATTCAAAGGATGACATATTCAATAACTACATGTTGAACCCAAAGAAATCGAAATTGGGTTAAGAAGTTCCCTTGGTAAAATTCGACAGCCTAACAGCGTCACATAAAATTTTAGAAAAAGAGTTGATGAGAGAGATAAAGGGTATCTCATCACATGGATATAAAATTTACATCAATAAGGATATATAATGACATATCCCAACATTACAATATGTAAATTAAAAGGCCCAACAAAATAAGTATTTTAAAAAGTGGAGGGTGAAAGGTTCCCTTACCGACTTGGGTATCATTCGAAACATACACCCCATGAAAGAAGTACAATAAAACATTGATGTAAATACTCATAAACGAAAGTATATTACACAAAGAGTATAATAATGGGCAGTACATATACCACTCAAAGCAAATGGTGGCAAATGTAGCACAAATATCAGGGAAATAAAAGTGAGATGAAAAATCCCTTACGAAAACTCGGCAGCCTATCAACGCCACATAAAACTTACAAAAATGGATTGATGAGATCAAATAGGTTCTCTCATCATATTAAAAAAAAATTTACAGAAAGAGGAATATAAAAGAACATCCCCCATCATAAGAAAGATGAGCTTAAAAGAAGTAACATAAAGGAGAGTACTTAAAACGAAAGAGAGAGGTTAGATCTCTTACGAAAATTCGGCAGCCTAACAGCGCCACTCAAAACATCCAAAATGTATTGATGAGAGAAAATAGGGTCTCTCATCATATGAACATAAAAAGTAAAGTAGGATTAATATAAAATAACATCCCAATCATAAGAAAGATTAGCTTAAAAGTATTGACATAAAAGAGTGTACTTAAAAAGAAAGAGAGGAGTAGGATCCCTTACCTCGGGTCCGACTTGACTCGATCGTTCTTTAACATCCTACATAATAAACATGAGCTAATTTATACTTTCTTAAGAACCTTTTTCAAGTTAATTATTCCTTTTATATCACTTTTTTTCATGTTATAAACATTATGTAATCATTTAAGTTAATATTGTTTGTTTTGTCGATATTTGGTTCTTAAGTCGAAAGTGGACTTCTTACAATTACATGTTGTTCATGTGGTCAAAGGTTCATTATACCCAGAATGATATTCATGATTTGGATATAATATATATAATATATATCCAGAATATACATGTATTTATAATATTAAATAATCATTTAGAGGTAAGAAATGAAATGCACCGTTTATGGAGACGGCAATCCGTATGTAAGCATGAACGTTACTTTCATTTCTATGTCATATTAATGGAATTAAAACTAAATGAGAGGTATGTATATTTTAATTCCAGAATTATATTCATCATTTATATGTAACATAAATCATATATAATAACTTTAAATACATCCTTTATACATCCCACATATGGCATTAACGAATCAAATCACTTTGAGTGGGCTGTAGTCCGCACTTCCAAAATTGAAATTATCGTGTTTACCCACAATGGAAACCATAAAGGTATGCCAAAAAAGAAAAATATAGAAGATTCAGTAAAACATAAACATATTATATATCATATATAAATATAGTGACATCTTAATGGCCACCTTTAAAGGTGTTATAAGAATGTTGAACAATCATCGTTTCGGGAGGCAGAAATTCGCCATCCACGGAAACAGTATGTTCATTAACCATTAGATGTAGGTGTGTGTAAGTGTAGCTCTAATACTTCTTATAAAAACATGCTAGTATATGTAAGATACTGGTGTTGTTACAAATGAAATGAATAAAAATATTTTAGGGGGTTGGAGAAGCAAAATAATACAAAAGAACACAAGTGAAGACATTACCTTAAAATCGGGTAACTCCCTTTGGTTTGAGCTCAATGGCTTCCTTGGGAAGCCTTCTGCCCAAATTCAGGCTTCAAGGAGTTATAGAGGGATGTGGAGAGACAAAATGGGAAGGGTTTGGCCGAGCCAAAGGCTTTGGAAGTGTGGTTAAAGAGGTAGAGGTGGGGGCCTTTTATAAGAGGATAGGAGGGGCACTCTTGGAAAGTAAAGAAATATTACTTTATTTTAGAATGAGTTTCGGATTTTTAATGGTCCCACATTGATGTGTTTCGAGGATAAGGTGATAAGGGTTCGATATCCACCCATACAATAGGTTTTGGACATGTTTAGGTCTTAGATATTATATTATCTTTCCATTTTATTTAAATCGTTAAATAATGAGGTCATCGTTGTATCATCATGTTTTCATAAATAATTTAATTTATTTAATGTCTAAAAATTATAAAAAAACCACTAAGATGCAGGAAATCATTTTATCTTTCATATGACAATTTATAGTCAAAAATATAACTTGTATAACCCCATATATAAATTTCTTTTAGTAAAACATGTCATGTTTGTGTTATTTTTACTTTAACATTAAATAAAAAGTTATTTATGTCATTTCCCAACCAAAGTGCCTCCATGGGGTCCCCAAGTTGACTAATGGATTTTCTTGGTCTTCCATGACTCATCCAATGAGGGTAGGACATGTTCTTAGGTCATTTCATTTTATTAAAACATTATTATTACCTTAAACTACACTAATTACCTCTAATCGCGATTAAAAACTTAATAAGTTACTATTCACCAAAAAATTATTTATATCCCATTGAACCACATTTTAATTCTTAATTACAACCATGTATGTCAGATTTTTGAAAATCAAATCACAAAAGTGGCAAAGTTTAATTTAAACGAAAAATCGGTTTCTTTAACTACCACTTAGTGGTTTCACTATTCATCAAAAATTGAAGTTTTTCAGAAAAATACCAAAAATTCACCCTAAGATTTATTTGATACTCCAAATTCAAAAATGATGTCTATTTTACAAAATTCAAAACATATAAGTTTCATTAATTAATTTAATAATTGATTCCCATTGTCAAAACAAATAGCATGTTTTTATTAAACAATATGTATCGAAAGATTGCCACTAGTTTAAGTCCAATTTGAAGATGAAATTAATTCCAACGACCCCTATTGGATTAAATGGTAAAAATATATTCTAATTTCACTTTAAAACCAATTCTAAAGATATTCTAATCATATAAATAAATTATATTAAAAAGTGGTTTTGAATTAAAATACAACATTTTTCACTATTCATTAAAAATTGAACTTTTTCGGAAAAAATACCAAAAATTTACACAAAGTAAATTTTGATGTCCCGATTCTAAAGAATAATTTTATTTTTTCAAATATAACACATACAATTGTCAAAAAGTGGTTTTAAAAGAGGTTCTCCATCAAAAGTCGGTTAATCGACCTTTTAAATAATATTAGAATGTTTACACTTAAAATTGGATTCATTCGTATTTTTAATCCTCTAAAATTTATTCTAAAACATAAAAATATTTGAAAAAACATATATAATCATTTTGTAGTTAGTTCTATTCATTCCCTCCATTACAATGGCTAGGCGTTAACTACCATTTCAAATAATATCATTATAGTGCAACGTAAGATTTCAAAGGAACTCGTTGTCGCGTATTGGGTACGCCATCGAGCATAGAGTTCCCTCTAAAGTAATATTAATATTTTTTTTCAAAAATAGGGATAAATATAAAAATTTCATATTCTTTATTTACCTGGGGTGTTACATCCTTCCCCCCTTTTTGGGAATTGCGTCCTCACAATTTTAAAATTGGGCTTGGAAACTTCATTGAAAATCCCACATCGGAACAAGAGTCAGTAAAACAATAACTTTAAAATAAAGAAATATAAGTACAAAGGTCACCCGAGTTAACCCATACTAGGGTTCCAAGTATGAAAATATGGATATGGAGGAAAAAACAAAGGGTCATGTTCTGATGGAGAGTGATAGTAAACATGTCTAGGAGAAAGTTAACCATAAGAAAATCGCAAACTTGTGATGGTTTAAACGGTATTGGATTCCCCAGTAGGAAAAGTTACTGGACAACATTTTTTTTCTGTTACTTTTCATTGAGGACTTCATTTTTGATCTTAACTAAAACATAAGGAAACAAACTTACTTGTCATGTTGAATTTCAAATTTTACAAGATTTCTTACACGAACTCATATTTTCTCCAAAAGATGGGTATTTTGGATGACTTGTTTACATTAAGAGAGCTATAATCAACTTCTAGAGAATCACCTAACCCAAAAAAGAGAACTATATACTTTCCATTTATTTAGACTTTAACCAAAAACAAAACCAAAAAATTTAGTATAAGATTAGATAATCTAGAAAAGGATACCCCTTTATAAAAAGAAAATATATTCTTAATCTCCAAAATTTTTTCAACAAAACCCAAAGTTCAATAAGGACCATTCGATAAACAATTTGTCCATAAAATTACTCAAAGTAAACCAAAATAAGATTGAAACACAAATATTTGAAGGATTTAATCACATAGTCTTCCAAGGTAAAAATTAACATTTATCTCCAAATAACATCAGATGCTCTTAAATTCTCATATTGAAAAGTAATTAACCTAATCACATATCCTCCATGATAGGTTAATCATTTCCATAGATAAACCAAAATAAACTTTCTCTTGATTCCTAAAATCATCAAACTAAAATTAATTAGTCAAACTAACCAGGGACTTCACCTAGTCCAGTGGTAAGTGATAAATACCAGTCCCACTTTGGTTGTGGGGTTGATTCCCGCAGCTTTGTCCGATGGGACGGGATGTCACATGGTCTGTGTGTTGTCATTTTTCCAAAACTATATAATTCATAAAACATTCCCCAAAAACAGATAAAATCTTCAAAAATTATCGTAACATATTTTAGTTTCATGTTTATCTCATGCCTTTCATTTTCCATCATAACATATAATAACCCATAATTACCTCAAAAGTAAGGATCATATAAACCCTAATGGTTACCTTTATAATTATTACCTGAACTTCCACATCGATTGGTCATCTCGTACATGATGAATTACAGAACATGGCAAGGTACAAGTGGTTGATCATGAATCCTTGATAGTTGGTTTAGAACAACCATGAGTTTCCTCATTGAATCCCCCATTTTATCTAGTGTCTTAATCAGAGAACCACCACAGTTTCCTTCAAACCTGTTGTCTCTTTGGTGCCTGCTAGATCCATCCATTCACTAAAAAAAGAAATGTCAGTGTGAGTATATCAACAAAAACATCATGTACTAATGAGGAAGGTAAACACTATGATATACTTACTCATTCACTTTATCTAAAACTGGGACTCTTTCTGGAATCGTAACCATTATGGTAATGTCACTTGTGCTTAGAGAATACCCTAACCTCTAAAGTTATCTAAAACTCCCTTTGATACCAACTGTAAGGCCCCAGCCATAAACCTTACTTAATCTTGAGTTATAACTAGACTTCATATTGAGGATCTTTTCAGGTTTAGAGTTTTAGAGAATTAGATCATAAAACATGCATTACATTCCACATTTAAACAAAGTGGTTACATAAAAGATAGTATTCATTTTTCCCGTCAACAGAAACATATTTAAAATAAAACATTGATTCTTTCTTGACACTTCCTTGACACTATCATCATATCATGTACCCTTACCTTGACCTGTTAAAAACATTTCAAAAACATGGGATGAGCATAAAAAGCTCAGTAAGGGATATAAAAATATGGAAAGGAAACATGAGTACATGTATACATAAGAATGAAATCATACTTTACCCATAAAACATCAGCACTTTAACATACCTTATAAAATCATGAATAAATCATACAAATCATAAGACATAAAGGTAACTTGAGGCATTAATAACATTCTTACATAGGGAGTAACCCTCTTGGTTACATTTGGAATACCCATCACAGTATATTCCCTAAATCTCTTCGGAGAAACCTTAACATTTAACCCCTTCGCGTTACCCAATGCATTGGAGAGCTATATCGGGCTCACCCTCCCTTAGTTTATCACCGAACCACCCGTCTTCATAAACAATGCCCAAGAACCATAAAATAATCATAGAACATAACTTAAGCATAAAGGAAATATAACATTCCCATATTACAATAACAATATAACATTTTAAGATATTGAAATAATAAATCCATTCTAAAAATTATTTTCGAAAACATTTAAAACATTTAATAAAGATATCTTTGAATCAAAGTGTCCCATACCACATTGAAGGTTTTAACATTTTAAACAATTAATATCCATATAAAAAATCCTTAAAACCATTTTGAAAACATGGATATTAACGAGAAATATTTATAATAATAAATTATTAAAACATTTAAAACCATATTTTAGTTAAAGGGTGTTTAACAAAATGAGAGACACTTGAATACAATAATTGAGGAATAACGTTTAATCAGAACTTTATAATATCATGAGAATAAAGTAATTCATGATATAATATTCCAAAGGATGGTATATACACCATATAAGAGTGAATTAGTGCATAACAACAATGAAGTCTCAATGGAAAAGTAAATTGAGGTGAAATCTATTATAAAGATGGCATCCTAAAATTAAGGATAAATCAATCTCATAATTATGTGTGAAAAATATAAATACACCCAATATAAGTGGATATTGAGTTTAAAACAATAAATGGTCATTCACACATATTCAAAGGATGGCATATTCAAAAACTACATGTTGAGCCCAAAGAAATCGAAATTGGGATAAGAAGTTCCCTTTGTAAAATTCGACAGCCTAACGGCGTCACATACAATTTTAGAAAAAGAGTTGATGAGAGAGATAAAGTGTATCTCATCACATGGACATAAAATTTACATCAATAAGGATATATAATAACATATCCCAACATTACAATATGTACATTAAAAGACCCAACAAAATAAGTCTTTTAAAAAGAGGAGGGTGAAAGTTTCCCTTACCGACCTGGGTGTATTTCGAAACATACACCCCATGAAAGAAGGACAATAAAACATGGATGTAAATACTAATAAACGAAAGTATATTAAAAAAAGTGTAGAATATTGGGAAGTACATATACCACTAAAAGGAAATGGTGGAAAATGTAGCACAAATCTCACGGGAATAAAAGTGAGATGAAAAATCCCTTATGAAAACTCGGCAGCCTATCGGCGCCACTTAAAACTTCAAAAAATGGATTTATGAGATCAAATAGGGTCTCTCATCATAATAAAATAAAATTTACAGAAATAGGAATATAAAATAACATCCCCCATCATAACAAAGAGGAGCTTAAAATAAGTAACATAAAAGAGAGTACTTAAAAAGAAAGAGAGAGGTTAGATCTCTTACGAAAATTCGGCAGCCTAACGGTGCCACTCAAAACTTACAAAATGGATTGATGAGAGAAAACATGGTCACTAATCATATGAAAATATTAAGTACAGTATGATTAATATAATAGAACATCCCAATCAAAAGAAAGATGAGCTTAAAAGTAATGACATAAAATAGTGTACTTAAAAAGAAAGAGAGGAGTAGGATCCCTTACCTCGGGTCCGACTTGACTCGATCGTTCTTTAACGTCCTGAATAATAAACTTGAGTTAATTTCTACTTGATTAAGAACCTTTTTAAATTTCATTATTACTTTTATATCACTTATTTCCATGTTATAAACATTATGTAATCATTTGTGTTAATAATGTTTGTTTTGTCGATATTTGGTTCTTAAGTTGAAAGTGGACATCTTACAATTACATGTTGTTCGTGTGGTCAATGGTTCATTATATCCAGAATGATATTCATGATTTGGATATATTATATATCATATATATCCAGAATATACATGTATTTATAATATTACATAATCATTTAGAAGTAATAAATGAAATGCACCGTTCATGGAGACGGTAAGCCGTACGTACGCATGAACGCTACTTTCATTTCTATGTCTTATTAATGGAATTAGAACTAAATGATAGGTATGTATATTTTAATTCCAGAATTATATTCATCATTTATATGTAACATACATCATATATAATAACATTAAATACATCCTTTATACATCCCACATATGGAATTAACGAATCAAATCACTTTGAGGGGGCGGTTGTCCGCACTTCCTAAATTGAAATTATCGTGTTTACCAACAATGGAAACCATAAAGGTATGCCACAAAAGAAAAATACAGAAGATTAAGTAAAACATAAACATATTATATATCATATATAATATTAGTGACATCTTAATGGCCACCTTTGAAGGTGTTAAAAGAATGTTGAACAATCATCCTTTCGGGAGGCAGAAATTCGTCATCCACCGAAACAGTATGTTCTTTAACCATTAAATGTAGGTGTGTGTAAGTGTAGCTAGAATCCTTATTATAAAAACATACTATTATATGTAAGATACTGGTTTTGATACAAATTAAATTAATAAAAAGAGTTTATGGGGTTGGAGAAGAAAAATAAAACAAAAGAACACAAGTGAAAATATTACCTTAAAATCGGGTAACTCCCTCTGGTTTGAGATTAAAGGCTTCCTTGGGAAGGCTTCTGATAAAATTCAGGCTTCAAGGAGTTATAAAGGGATGTGGAGAGACAAAATGGTCAGGGGTTGGCCGAGCCAACGTCTTTGGAAGTGTGGGTAAGAAGGTAGAGGTGGTGGCCTTTTATAAGAGGAGAGGAGGGGCACTCTTGGAAAGTAAAGAAATATTACATTATTTTAGAATGAGTTTCGGATTTTTATTGGTCCCACATTGATGTGTTTCGAGGATAAGGTGATAAGGGTTCGACATCCACTCATCCAATAGGTTTTGGACATGTGTAGGTATTATATTTTACATTATAATTACATTTTATTTAAATCGTTAAATAATGAGGTCATCGCTGCATCAACATGATGTCATAAATAATTTAATTTATTTAATGTCTAAAAATTATAAAAAAAATACTATGATGTAGGAAATAATTTTATCTTTCCAATTACCATTTATAGTCAAAAATATAACTTGTATAACCCCATGTAAAAATTGTTTTAGTATAACATGACATGTTTGTGTTATTTTTACTTTAACATTAAATAAAAAGTTATTTATGTCATTTCCCAACCAAAGTGGCTCCATGGGGTCCCCAAGTTTACCCATGTATTGTCTTGGTCGTCCATGACTCATCCAATGAGGTTAGGACATGTTTCTAGGTCATTTCATTTTATTAAAACATTATTCTTACCTTAAACTACACTAATTACCTCTAATCGCGATTAAAAACTTAATATGATACTATTCACCAAAAAAATTATTTTAATCCCATTGAACCACATTTTACTTCTTAATTACAACCATGTATGTTGGATTTTTGAAAAGAAAATCACAGAAGTGGCAATGTTTCATTTAAATGAAAAATCAGTTTCTTTAACTACCACTTAGTGGTTTCACTATTCATCAAAAATTGAAGTTTTTCAGAAAAATACCAAAAATTCACCCTAAGTTATATTTGATATTCCGAATTAAAAAATGATGTCTATTTTACAAAATTCAAAACATATAATTTTCATTAATTAATTTAATAATTGATTCCTGCTACCATAACAAATAGCATGTTTTTATGAAATAATAAGTATCAAAAGATTGAAACTAGTTTAAGTCCAATTTCACGATGAAATTAATTCCAACGACCCCTATTGGATTAAATGGTAAAAATATATTCTAATTTCACTTTAAAACCAATTAGAAATATAATCTAATCATATAAATAAATTAGATTAAAAAGAGGTTTTGAATTAAAATACAACATTTTTCACTATTCATTAAAAATTGAACTTTTTTGGAAAAATACCAAAAATTTACACAAAGTAAATTTTGATGTCCCGATTCTAAAGAAGAATTTTATATCATCAAATATAACACATAAAATTGTCAAAAAGTGGTTTTAAAAGAGGTTCCCCATCAAAAGGTGGTTAATCGACCTTTTAAAGAATATTATAATGTTTACGCTTAAAATTGGATTCATTCGCATTTTTAATCTTCTAACATTTATTCTAAACCGTAAAAATGTTTGAAAAAAATATATAATCATTTTGTAGTTAGTTCTATTATTTCCCTCCATTACAATGTCTAGGCATTAACTACCATTTAAAATAATATCATTATAGTGTAACGTAAGATTTCAAAGGAACTCATTGCCGCCTATTGGGTACGCCATCGAGCATAGAGTTCCCTCTAAAGTAATATTAATATTTTTTTCACAAATGGGATAAATATAAAAATTTCATATTATTTATTTACCTGGGGTGATACATCAAGTCCATTTTAGAAACCGTATATGATTAATCTCACTATAGATGGACTAATGTATTTTTTGATAACTTTTCTAACCTTTTGATTGAGATAGATGGAATGACCCATCATTGTATCACATGATCTGCTAACACATCACAAATGACAAATTCAACTTCATTTCTTTAAGAGATGATGTGGAAATTGTCCAATGACTGACCAATGGTGAGACTATACCAAAATCACGAATGTATTTCTTCTAATTCCAGTTTCATCAACTTTAGGGAAACGATCTTGAAAACCAAAAATGTTGTCCTAGTACTCTTATATCTGATGAATCAGATGGTACCTTAGATCATCACAAATTTATGGCTTTGTAATTGCTGGCTTTTCCATATCCATGTTCTCTACCACTCTCCATCAGAACATGATAGTTAGATTTCTCTTCCATATCCATATTTACACCTATGTAGAAACCCAGTGAATAGTTGATTTGGGTAACCATTACGTTTCATACTTTTGTTTTTAAAGATTGGTTTTGGAATTCCTTTTTACGATGTGGGTTTCTATTAAAGAAACTTTCGAGTAGTAAACCATTTATAACCCCGATGAATTTCGAGGGCGAAATTCATTTTAAGGGGGGTAGAATGTAACACCCCGAGATTTTATGAAAAATATTCTTTTTAATTTCATTAATGGCTTGTGTTGTACGCTACACCAAAAAGAGCTTTCACAACACACATCCTTGAATTTCCTTGCATTACACGCAATCGCGACCTTCCTCGATAGCGTGTGTAGTACGCAATACAGAGTTTCACTAAACAACGATATGCTATTAAAATATTATTAAAACTAGCCTTTATGAATAGTAATAACCACTTTTTGAAATTTTGTAATTTTTTTTTTCAAAATGGACTTCATTTTTGGATTCAGAATCTCGAAATTAGATTAGGTTGAAATTTCGTTATTTTTCGGATAACTTTCATATTATGATGAATAGTGAAAATTACTAAATTTTAATTAAAAACAACTTTTTGAATCGAAAAAATTAATAGAGATAAATTATTAATTTGAATGGTTTTAAAGTATATTTAAAATATATTTTTACATTTAATACAATATTGGTCGTTGGATGTAATTTCACATTTAATCCAGACATAAACATGTGTCAATCTTTTGATAGTTATTATCTTTTAAAAACACGCTATTTGTTTTGACGACGGGAATTAATTTTTAAATTATTTAATGTAACTGATATGGTTTGAATTTGGTGAAATAAATATCATTTTTGAATTCATAATATCAAATATAGCTTAGGACTAATTTTTGGTATTTTTCTAGAAACATTCATTTTTTGATGAATAGTGAAACCACTAAGTGGTAGTTAAAAAACTGAATTTTTCATAAAACTTAATTTTACCGCTTCTGTGAGTAGAATTTCGAAAATCCAAGAAACATGGTTAATATCAAGGACTAAAATGTGGTTAAATGAGATGAAAATATTTTTTGGTGAATAGTAACTTTTTGCTTTTATTTACCACGGTTAAAGTAAATAGGATAATTAAGGGTAAACATGATATTATTATTACCCTAACACATGTCATAATTCTATTTGATAAGTTTAATTCTATAAAAAACAATCTTAGGAATAAAATATGACCATTTAGGCCCACATGGATTAGATTAGGGCATGTAATATTAATTTATTTAAAGAAGGGTTAAAATAGTTAAAATCAAAGATTAATAAGTAAATCTTTTTTAATATAGGGTTATACATAAGATAAATTTGACTATAAATATTAATTATAAAGATAAAAATATTTCCTACATAATGGTATTTTATTTATAATTTTTGGACATTAAATAATTTAATTTATTTATGACACATATACGATGCAGTAATTATCTTATTAATGAAATATTGACATAATTGATGTTATAAATACCCAAATAAATGTAATTTGAGACTTTTTATGAATTAAACTAATTTTATAGGTTGTTGTGACATGTTATTATTGATTTAGTTAACTTTTTTCGAACTAATCATTCTGTTATGATTTTCACAAAAATCAATTACCAAATAGTGTCAAAATTGACATAAAATAGTTTTTAAAACAAATATTATATTATTAATTGTTATTTTATTCATAAAAATATAAGGTTAGTCCAAATGACTTATATAATGTTATATATATTAATAATAAACAATTTGGGGTTCGTTTGGCTTGTTATAGTAAGTTTATTAACCTTATAATGTAAGAAAACAAGAAGACACTGTAAAAGTAAATTTATTTAACTTAAGGTTAAATCTTAATGATAAGGGTAAAATAGAAACCTAAACTTGTCTAAATTCTATTGGATGAGAGGATTTCGACCCATACCCACCTGATATTCTAAATAACTCAATTTTGAGAGATTAAAAACCGAATATGACTTTATAATAAAATAAAAGTTTTAGTTTTTCCAAAGGTGCCCCTCTCCTCCCTTATAAAAGGGAACCTCCTCCCTCTCTTCCTCACACCACTTTGAGCCTTCATTCTCCACCAACCCCTGCCAAATTATCTTCTCAACTTCCATAGAAACATCCTAGAGGTTCTGGTCTTCTTCAAATACCAATTTTAGTTCCCTAAGAGGAGGTCTCAAAGAGGCGATTCAAAGAAGTGGTAATGTCCGTTACCGATTCTTTCAACTCTATTTCTTCTTCAACATATTCTTTATTTGTTTTTTTCATTATGAAGTAATAACATCAGTATAACTCATATACTGATATGTTATTATAAGTATTAAACAACCCTATTTCACCATCTATCCATCCTACGGAAAATGAAATCACCACGCGTGCGTACGTACGGAATACCGTCTCCACGCTGTGGTGAAATCTGTTTTTCCACCAACACCTTCCATGGATGGGTATAATGGTGTAAAGAATAACTATATATGGTTATTATAACATCATGCTGATTTTTATATATTATACCATCCACTCCAATTCTACTCAATAATTATGGGAACGATATCATCGCTCGTGCGTACGTACGGACTGCCGTCTCCACGACGCGATGAGATTCATTCCCCATGTTAACCATACATGAATGATCATAAAGATTATATAATGAATAATAATGAAATATATGAAATTATAATGCTACTGGATTTATGTATATATATATATATATGTATGTCATCTATTTAGTTTCATTCAATTCAATAAGGGAACGAAAACAGCGTTCATGCGTACGTACGACCTACCGTCTCCATGAATGGTGTATTTCATTCCTTTTATCGATCTATAATATATATATGTATATGATGAATATATATTATATATAAATCGTGTTTTAAATTATGGAATTATGTAAATCAGGATATAAGTAATAATATCAAGAACGAAAAGTTGAAACACATACGATAAATGAAATGATATTACCCAAAACGTTGCTTTAACATGGATTTTACAAAAGAATGGTTAATATAAAGTCATAAGTGAAACATATATGATATCATAATAATTAATATGATTCTGTAATAAGTCCATGACATTATTTAAATCATTATACAGGAGGTTTAGATACGTACGAATCATATCGGACCTAAGGTAAGGGATAAACTTTCAATCTCTTTTTTATCCGAGATTTCTTATACACAAGTATTTACTAGGGTTACGTTTATCATCCATGACCATGTTTTCTAAAAATGTTTTCATAAAATGTTTACCATTATTCCATGAATTTTTAAAGTCATTTTTACCCATTACTGACTTTTTACCACATTGTATGAATGGAATATTTCCTTTGGTTACCATATAAGGTACTTTTTGACTTTTCCGACAAAATAACGAGGAGAATGTTATTTTTAACTTATACGACATGAACAGATTTTTACAGTTTCATAACGCCTAATTTTCAAGAAGCTTACTCTACAATATTTCATGATTATTTTCAAAAAAACCTTTATCTTTTAAAATTGCATGGAATTTTTTGAAAAGAAAATGATTTTAATGTAGAAATGATATTTTCCTCAAAAATTCATTTCAAGTGTTTTATCAAAACAATTTTCCTTCTAAGATGAAATTATTTTCATAGGTTTATGTTTAAAGTATAATGTCTCTATGATTTACATGGTTTCACTTTTCTTATGAGGAAACGATATCCATTTTTTATATGGATTATGTTATGATGGGATGATGTTTATGAAACACATTTCATTCGTTGGGTTATGATGAATGTTTTAAGTTTATTTTGTGGCACAAGTATGAATGATTTCCTTATGAGATGGGTGGGACCTATATCTCCCTCCAATGCATTGGGTAAAGATTTATATCTCATGATATAGACATGGCTGGAATGGTAAGTTAATCTGGTTCAGTATTAATGACTGATATGAGGAGTGAACTCGATTCAGAAAGGGACTTTGTCTACTATGATGGTCATGGAAGCAATTCCTTGGCTACTATGGAAATCATTACATGTTCTTAATGGTTTTCCATAATTACATGATTAATTACCATGTTATTTTATCATGATTAATGTTTTCTTATGATCTATGCCTTACGTACTTCCATGATTTATGTCATTGTTCACGATTCTGATGTTTAAATATTTTGTTCATGTTTTGATGTTCTAATGTATATGATTTGTTTTATTTTATCCATGATTACACTTACTGAGCATTTGAGCTCACCCTTTATAAGTTTTCTTTTCCTCAGGATTTAAAGAAAGGTTTTATGTATGAAAAAGGGGAAGATCTTATGGGAGATGTTGAAGATATTTCACCACGATTAGAAGATTATATTCCGAGATTCCAAATACACTAAACTATTACGATTATTCTGTGTCTGTTTTTGTTATATATTAAGTATTACTCTAAATTAATGTAATGTACATGTACATCAAGCTTCGGGTCTCTACAATGTAAATATAGCATTGCAATTTCCACTCAGTGTGATTCATGCAGTGAATATAGCTTTAAATTGATCTCGATTCCATGTAATCATTAAGGGTATAAAATGGAAATCTTAAGTTTATTTTCTGTGTAATTTTTTATTTATCTAGGCAGACATGAATTAATATTATAAATCAATAAAAATATAATGTATTTGTGGAGAATCTATGATTATGATTTTAAAATATGTCCTGGAGAATTGAAATATTTTTTGTAAAGGGATATTTAATATAGAGCATGATGAAAATAATTAAAGAGAATTAAAATTGGAATGATCCTTCTATGAATCATGGAGTTTTCCAAATATTAGAGTGGGAAAAATATATTATGATAATATAATGGTGTAGAAAATATAATAACTATGTTGATGAAGTGAGAAACTTCTAAAATGTCCATACAAGTAAAATTAGATTTTTGAGAAGAATAAGAAATAAATGATGAGAAGAGATATTATGAGAAGAATAAGAAGATCTAGATTTTTCAATTCAATAGAAGATCATGAATTCCAATGTTGACATATCATTAGATATCATTTTTCCTCGGTTCAAATGAATCAGTTTTCACATCCCTGGTTATTGCAAGAATCTTGTAAATAGTTCAATATTATACCCTTATGTGTATTTATTTTTAGATAATCAAACAAAAGTTATGTGTGTATCAAATAAAAACACAATAAATAGTGGGAGTAATAATACATAAGGAGGAATCCTCATTATTAAATGTGATGTAATCTATTTTTTTATTCTATATTACTAGTTTGATGAGATAAAAACTTAATAAACATAATGGGATACAATGTTTGTAAAATGTTATTAACACAGATTCACCCCACTCAGTAGTTACAAATGTCTAATCTATACTTCATAATATTTTTCATTGTTTTGAAAAAATAAATTTGTAAAGAGTTAAATGTTTTATAATAGAAAAATCTAATAAAAATATATATGAACTCTTTATTGAAAGAGTATTTTAATGATAAAATGTAATTTAACTACTATATAATAAGAACACATGGGTATGATTGCATATGCTTCACTTGATGGATAAATCATATAATTTATGATGGGTACACATCTTAATGTATCTTATTAATTTAAGATAATGAGAAATACCAGTATAATGTTACATATTAGTGGGTTATACCATTGAAGGGGTGGGTGTTGGATGGGTTAAATTAGTAAATATCATGTTGATATTTATTTCTTGAAATTAAACTATGTGATATGTTAGGATATTATTAAATCAAAATGTTAGTCTCAACCACAACCAAATTAATTTTGAATGATAATAATACATAAGATATATAATTTTTAGAAGGTTTAGTCCCATCCATGGTGCCAACACATTATTATTATTATTTATTATCCCAAGACCCATATTTTATAATAGATAATTCAAGTGGTTATAATTGTTATTATCCCAAAACCAAATTTTCTCTCACACTTAAATAAAATTGAACTTTTCTTCCATGATTCCTACTATATAAATAATTTCATAGTTCTTGTAAAAGGTATTTTAAATTAGTGTGTGAAAATTAAAAATAAAATTCATGATTATGTAGGATCTAATTATTATATTTATTTTTTAGCTCTAATGATAATAAAAACAGAATGTCTTCAGCACTTTATAATATTAAATATCTAATAATTATAGGTGAAATTAGATTAGTCCACCTTTCGCATATTATATATTACATTGATGATCCACTTCTCAATATATATTCAGTAAATAACCAAAATCTGTAAGATTTATATTAAATCATGAAAACTTGAATTCAGTATCTTTATTCTATCTACTCTTAATATACGCACTATATTCTTGAAAATATTATCATTAATAAATAATCTATAATTACATTGGTATTAATTAAATTTATAAATTCAACAGCCAACTCATATTTCACAATTGAAAGATGTGGGATTACACCCATCATCTTAGAATATTCCATAAAATAATTTATACAACATGATCTTCCAATATTTTTCTCTTTAAAAAATATATATATGTGTGTGTGTGTGTGTTTTTTAAACAAAATCCTAAATTAAATATTAAAAAATTCGTAATCACACATATAAATGATTATACAATGTGTAAAATTATTTTTTGCATCAATCAAAAATTTAATTTTCAAATATTTTCATTTTAAATTTATAGAATCTTTAAACTATGATCACAATTCCAAATATTACAAAAGATCACCATGAATCATTGTTTAGTCATTATCATGTGAATTTTGAATTACAGAATAGCACTAGATAGTTCCAATTGTTTTAGAATATCATTTTGTAGTGTATGGGGATATCATATTCTATGATTCCCATCGTCCTCATAGATTGTAACATTTTTATTAGCTGTTGGAACATGAATATGAAATATAATTACTTATTTATTTATTAATTGGTATTAAACAATTTCACACTTTATTAAAAAATCTTATGCCTCTCTTATATAATATATTTTTTATTTTTTCACATTTCTATCTAATGTCTACAAAAACATTCAAAAAACAAACAATCTTACGAATCTACTACAAGAGATATTTTATAGACACAAATTCAAGAAAAAAAATTAATATAATTGAAATATCTTATACATTTGATTTCATAGTGAATTGCATCATAAAACTCAAAAAAAATTTATTCCCATAATTCATAGTCAATGATATTTATATATATGTTGAATGCATACATTTTTATATATGTCGATTTTTGAGAAAAAAGGTATCATATGATTTTGAAAATTTTCCATAGTGATTCAATAAAAAAATAATTATGAAATAAAATATCACATTTACAACCATAATATTCAATTTTTCATATTCAATATTATCAGATAAAAAATCCTTATATTTTGGTTAATGTTTTTTATTTTTTAATTTCTAGCCTATCATAATTTAAAAACCTTATACATTAATAAATTTATGAATATATTCAAACTCTTCTTTGACATTGAATCATTATTAAAATAATATTTTGACGAAATAAATTCTACCCCGTACATCTCCAGTTAATAAAGATCAGATGAAAAATATTTAAAAATCATAAAAAACTATTGTAATGGCCTATAATTATTCTCACTATAGTTTTGAAAAAATATACTTTAAAAATTATAGGGCCCTTAAATATAACCATTTTTATTTTACATCAACAAAAAAAATATCACCAATAGTCATGAAATCATATCCTCTCTGAAGGAGAAGATTATTGACACCCCACATGATAATATGTAATTTTTTAATCAATTCCATATCAGAGTTATAGTTTTCTTGAAGAGTTACTTAGATTATCTCACCTCAATTAATGAAATATTTATATTCTTCTCCCAATTATTTATAAAAACCATCGATTAATGTTAACAATAGATAAATGTACTAGTTTATATTTTCCTAATTTAATTTCTGTAATTGTTTCTCCCTCTTTGAATATTGAATCCAATGAAAATAAATTGGATATTTCCACACATCCTTATGTTAGAGGGGAAGGATAAGAAAGAATTTTCATCTGTAACTACATAAATATATTTCTTGGTATGTTATTTGTAATGAAAAATAATATATTGTTCTTTTTAGAAATGCACTATACTTTTAAATATATATTTTCTACTCATTCATAATGTAAATGAAATCGATTATCAATTTTATTTGATATTGAGTGTTAGACTAGGTTCTTTGATAGATTAATAGTATTATGATCATATGATGAAATCCTTTATATCTTCCCAAAATCTACTTTAATATAATATAGATATACTTTAATTGATTTTTTTCAATAATGTGTTTTAGATATATATTTTACCAATTTTATGATCATATTATCTGGAATATGCTTCTTACTATTATATTAAATACAATATTATCCTAAGGAAATGTCACACTAGATGTATATTCCCCATTATTTCAATCTCCTTCCTTTTATAAATAAATGAATACTCATAGATTATGTTATTTCATAGTTTTATACAATAGAACATAACTCAGTGTTTCTTTTCCACAACTTAGTATATTTTTTACTAACATCGAGTGAGACTACATTCACTTATTTAGCTGAGAGAGTTTTAATAGTCCCTTATTGGTTAGGCACATATTCTTTGGCATTGTAATCTTTATTCCTTCATGTACATTGTTTTTTATCCTTGGTTTCACATTTTTCATTTAATAATAGATCTTCCCACATTGATTCTTCATCCTTAAAATTGTTTATTAATTACTATTTTTGGGGTTTCTCCCAAAATTCCCTCACCACAAGATATCTTTTTGGTGTTCCTTCTTAATCTATTTTCAATAGATTTATTTCATCCCCATATTTTATATTTTTTTATAATATCCCATAGTAGGTACTTCTACAGTTTTGATTCATGTTCGGATCCCAATATTAAGTTCCATTTATATTAGTATCTCACACAAGGACCCCACTTTGGTGATGTCTCTGGAACCTGTGGGTCAATGTCCCAATTCATAGTGGGATTGAATCCCTTTCAGTTATCCATGATACTATATCTTATTATCCAATATTGTTATAATTATTATGATAGTGGTAGAATATGAAACTCTTTTTAGGTTCACTGGTGTTAGTAGAAGAAAAAGGATTGTTCGACCATGAAGATTAGGGCATCATCCCTTATTTTCTATCATTCTCATTATTATTTTCACTGTAATTGTGTGTATTTGTCTTATTATTATATTTTTGTATTTGTTAAATTATAATATCTAATTTTTTGGGGGACATAATTTTATTTTTGTGGTTTTATCACTACAAATGTTGTATCATTCCTTGATGCTCTTGAATTTTATGGTTTTTAGTTTGTTATTTCCATTTGACTTGAGGGTTATTTTTTGTATTTGTGATGAAATGTTTTTTTATTTCATATATGTTTTTCTAGTGGTAGGTGTTCTTATTAAATCATAAAAAATATAATTTTTATAGAAATCATGTTTTTGAAATGGTTTTTATTGATATATATATTGGTGTTCATCTGCATTTGGAACTATTTATTGGCTAAGTGGTGTCCATAAACAATTCCAAACAGTGAATCCATTCTTGTGAGATGATTTCAAAGATATTAGATGATACCCGAGTAGTAGGTGGTGAATCAAGGTGGTAAAATCATTAACATTAGTGACATTGGGATCTAAGAATCATTATTTACACCTTCTGGTTCATTGTGGTTTTTTGAATTTTATAAATTCAAAAACATCATGTGAGGGTTATCAAGTTTTAAATTTTTTTTATAATTTTTTTTGTTATTTCATCCACTATTATTCAATTATGTGAGTTTCCATAAAAGTTCATAAAATTTGTTATTTTTGAACATAAAAAAATTCATTTTTCAAGGATAAAATATGTGCCTCTGTATGATTAATCTGATATCTATCACAAAAGGTCACTACATAAAATACGTTTGGCCTTGATTGTATTATATAAAGTATACATCCAGAGATTATTATAATTATCTTTTTATTATAAGTAGTTCCCAGTTCATTATTTCTTTGTTTAGTTCCAATTTCCATTTTTTTTGATACATATTTAAAATCATTAATATTATATTTCATCAATATTTCTCCAGAATAATTATCATGTGAAAAGAATATATAATAATAATTGTTATGTAACATCCAATCTCGGAAAATAATTAATTTTACACACAATGTAAATTTCAATGTGATTTCTCAAATACATAGAAAACACTTCTATGTAAATCATATTATCATAAAATAATATTTTATTAGCAACATAATAATAAGAGTACTTGTGGAAAAATATTTTAAATAAAAGTTGTCGTTATATGTTCCCTTAGTAATTTTTTTTTTATTTTTGGATCCCTTCATTCTTGGAAGAAGAATATTTTAACCCATTTAATGTTGTTTTCAATATATATAACATCCTTCCATAAATATAAATAATAAACACATCATGTTTTGTAAAAAAATCATCTTCTAAATCTCCATTTAAAATGGATTTATTCACATATATTTGATATACATAATAGGTTCTAGTAACATCCTCCTTAGTAAACATTTTAATAGCTTCTAGTATTGAGGAATGTGCTAAATTATCATCAAAACCTATGTCTCCCTACTTTGAACAAAAATTTCATACAAATCATGATTTTTTATGGACTCCTCACCTTTGTAATTTAGTTTTCTTTTAGGAACCTATAACATTCTTGTTCATCTGTATTGGTACTATTTTATAAGTATAATTTATCTCTATCTAATATAGTCTTTAATTTATTGTATTAAACCAATACTTATGATTAAATACATCTAAATTGTTTTTTGTATTATCCTATAAAATGATCATAGTTTAGTTTTAAAGCATAATAATATTATTTGTTTACACTAGATCTTCCTAATTACTAATGATATTTCTAAAACCAACATTATCACCCAATAGGTGTGATTTTTATATCTAAATTATAATTTATTATTTCTTAATTATTAGTTTTTTTAGAATCAAAATCTAAAAAAATAAGTTTCTTTATAGTTTATTCATCATCATGTTTTATAGAAATCTACTTGTTATTGACAATAGAAATATTTCAAATAGTTTATTTTAAAAAACAAATATAAATGATTATCAATTATCATTACTAATATAAAATAAATATCTCTTTGTTTCCACATATTTTGTAATTTATATACTCAACCATTTGATAAGTATCCCATGAATACCCATTCTTCAAAATTCTCCTCCATCACTCCCAAATTTTTATTTTTGATCTTCATTTATCAAGTACATCCCAAAAAATCCAAGAAAATTATCATTATATTTTTATTGTAAAAAATTATTATAATTTCATATTTTTATAAAGTATTGAAGGAAATATATTTTCAATGTTCACAAAATTAATAAGTTCCTCCTTATAGAAAAATTATAAAATATTATACATATATTTAATTTTTCACACCATGTTAGTTAAATTTTTATTCCACTTTATTTTTCCATTCGTATAGTGGTGATGGGATTAATGTATTGGTACATGATTCCATTCTTGATATATAACTTTTTAAGGATTCAAATGTGTATTCTCTACCATTATCTGATATCAAATATTTGATATAGACTCACAACTCCTTCTTAAACTACCTTTTTATGATTTTAAATATTCCTACAGATGGTGACTTAAACATCATAAAAATGAAAATATCCATTTGGGTTAAATCATTAAGTAATAGACTAAAATAATGATCCCTACTAGTATTCCTTTGTTTCATTAGCATACATAAGTTTGTATGAATTATTTCATGTGTCCTAGTGGATTGTATCTACACACACTTGTGAGCTCCATGAACAATTTTCTCCATTTAAAATCATTCCTGTAAAACATATCTCTCTAAATTTTCTATTGGGGTATGTTTGGTCATTCGATACACTAAAATCGTACTTGTATATTTCTGAAAAATTCGGAAAAATATCTTATTCAATTACTTTTTATAATATTTAGAACTGAAATAGAAATAATTTTTATAACCCCTATTTTGAATCATATTTATTTTTGTTCTTATTTAATTCATTATTAATCCATAAAACCATTATGATTTTAATGATACATGATTATATCGTTAAAATAATGTCATTTACATAATCAAAATGTTAACATTCACTTAATCGATTTTGCCTCTTCCCTTTAACAAAACAATACATCTTTTGACTTCAGTTTTTTTATTCTGTTTCAATAGAACTATTTTTTTGGATATATAAGAATTTTTCATTTCTAATAGTCACTTTCCCTTTATTAGAATCATTAAATTTAGTAAATAATTTTTTTGCACCAGTCACAAGTAATGAACCACCACTGTAAATAATATAAAACATTTTTTATTTTAAATACATCAAAGAAATGAAAACTATAAATGAATTTTCTGACTTTATTTTTGGAATTCAAATTTTTTATCACCATATGAAAACCGTCTAGAAACGTATTTCATGTACTCCCTAACATGGGGACACATATTTTCCTGATTACTCATATTTCAACAAATAAGTAAAACCAATTTTTTGTTTGTAGGGGTGGTGAATTTTAGGACATGACATCTTTAATTTGAGATTCTCTTGTTATACTCTAATAATGGACACCCATTGACTCATAAATATTCACTTGTAGTGACATATTAAATTATCAAGAATCGAATTGTTCAACAAAAAAATACAAAACACTGTATATAACCACATAACCATGGACTTATATATTGATAAAAAGACATTCTAGAAAATTAATATATTTTATCCAATGGATAATTTCTTAATGAAATATTAATTTTTTTATTTTTTATGGAAGTGGGTTTAACATTTGTTTTTTGAGGCCAAATAGATATAGTAACATAGAACCTGTACTATTAATGGAAACAATTTTTTTATAATTAATAGGATAAGTGTTAACATTATTATTTTACAAACTTCTTTCCCCAATTTGTGATGATTAATCATTTTGTTTTACCAAATTATTGAAATCTCCTATAATATTTTTTCACACCATTATTTCCATTAACAAAATATGATTATTCCTTTATTAACTATTATCTTCTATAAGAATTATTTTATTCAATATGTTTCACCATATTATCATTAGTAGCAACATGAACCTTTAATATTCTAATTCCATCAATATAAATAGATTTTCCAAAAATATATATTCCCTTTTTATTATGTATTTTTTTTCATTTATCAATGGCCTCTTATATTTCATTATTTTTTATTATGAATAGGAATGATCTAAGTTAAAAATTTATAATTTTTTCCATATATGTTTCTTTACCTTCTTCTTCTTGTTTTTTTTCTTTACAACTTGATAATTCTTTATAATTTTCAAGATAAGACAAGAAATTTTCAAACCGTTCAACATATTAATCTTCAATTTGGATTCTTAATGTGGACTCATCATTATCTTTTTTAGATAAAAAATTAATAATTTATATAGTGGTAAACTACTTTTTGATCCTACCATATTTTTTCAGTTCCATTGAGATTTTACCCTATTTCTTTGTCTGATCTTTCACATATTTCTCAATTCTCTCATATGCAACACAAATTTTAATTAGTTAATTGATAGAAAAATTTCTAATACCACATTTTTTAAAATCATTTTGGGAATTTTAACTTATATTTTTCCTTACCTATTCTTAATTTAATTGAAATTGTGATATAATTCCCTTTTAGTCTTTATATAATTCCATGTCATTAGATTCAACTGAATATTAATCTTCCCTCTCTTTAATCTTGAGTTCTCTCATTACCTAAAAATAAATTTCCTTATAGAAATTATTTTTTAATGTTGTATTATTTATCATTTCCTAATGAATGATAATTGTTTTTAAATTTATCAAGGGTAAGATCCTCTTTTTTCTGTAATGTTGATACTTTTGGATCAATCCAATCTAGAAAATTTATCATAATCATTTAGTCCATTTTAGAGTCATCTAACTTTTACCAAAATACCTAGTCATGTTTAATAATGTTATTTAATATTGTTAAGTATTTATCAGTACATTATTTTTCAAATATCTTAATATATCAAAATATACATTTTATTATTTCCTACATAGCTTCTTTATCTTTTGAATTTACTTCATAATAGAACCTTAATTTGCCACAAATTTAGTTAACTATTTGAATACCCAATAAAATTGGGTAAATGGATTCTGATATATGCATGAGAATATGATTTTATTCTTCCATAAGTATATAAATTTATCATATAAACTAAACATGATGGCATATTTTTCTTAATGGGCGAATTTCATATTATTACATCTTTAACATCCAGGACAAGAGATAGAATATATAGAAACATATAATTCTTCCATATATTATAGTTTTTACAACATTAAATAAGTAAATAATTTATATTGAATGAATTTAGATTATCCAATTATAGTAACTTTTGAATCATACAATGGGAACATAGAGGGCTCTAATAATAGTTGAATTTACCTAAAAGTGGGTTGCACCATTGAGTGGAAGGGGGGATTAAATTCATAGTTATTTCTTTTAATATTTATTTAGTTAAATTAAATTCTATGATATATTAGGATATTATCCACTCAAAATTTTAATACCATACATAAAAAAATTAATAAATTGAAAATATGATAAATATATCAAATTTTATTCAAGGATTGATCACAATGTGGGTACTTACTTATTGTTGAGATCAGTTATTATCTCAAGGCACATTTTTTCCAATATTTAAAAAAGTTTTTTTAATGGTAATTATCAAAATCCCATAGTCCATCCCTTACATGCACAACAATCTACTGTATTTCCCAATAACCTAGTCGAGTTAAAGTATCATTCTAGAAATTACATGTATTTCTAAAAATAGTGTCAATGATAATATTAGAATACATAAGGAGAAAACAAGTAAATATGATCTTCCTCTTTGATATTTTATGATAATAAAAATAGATTATATTCAATAGGTCATCACTTTCATCATTTTATAATTATATTTTAAATTATACCAGACCCCCTTAATCACGTTATTATGAGCTTTATTGATCTACTTCTCAATATTAAATCACTTAATACTTAATTTATTTAATTTTTATGAACACTTATAAACTCAAATATTTATTGTTTATTGTAATTAATTATTGTTATTCTTAGCTATCAATTCACATCAATATTCTCATTAATTGAGAATTTGTAAATAATTTAGAATTATTTAAATAAAAATAGAAACTGTTAGGCTTTTTTATCAATTAAAACACTTATGATTAATCCCAAGATCTCAAAATATTCCTCATAAGAGTCATATTTAATCGATTTATTATGATCATGGTTGATCTCTTTCTCAATTTTGGATAACTAAATACTCAAAATCTATGAGTTTTCTTCTCACAAACAAACACCAAAAATTATAATTTATTCAAATTTATTATTCGTATTCTAACTATACTTTAAAATCAATATTCTCATTCATCAAGTATTTCAAAATAATTACGAAATATTTAAATTTATAAAAACAAGTTTTAGATAATTTTTTACAATGGATTCATCTATTTTCACTCCCAAAATCTCAATATATTCCTTAAAATGATTTTATTTTCTAGGAATTCCATGATATTCCTCATTAAAATAGTTATGTTTTTGTTTTTCCTCCTCGTTCTTGGATAAATTTCTATAAATACCCACCATTATATGTAAGATGACTAAAACGAGTACACCAAAATTTCGAACATTGACCACCAAGATAGTTTAATAACATTTTTGTTTGAAATTTATATAATTCATAAAAGATGATCAACTCTTAAAATATCCCACATATTTCTTAAATAATATTATAATTTATATCTTTTTATATTTAAATTTATAAATAATACAATATAATCCTAGTTGTTTAAGCATATCATGGATTACAATATAAGGATATTATATTCTACTATTCCAATACTTATTATTGGCCCTTATGTTTTTCTTAAAATTTTGAAAAAACAAAATAAATACAAATTTTTATGATTCATTTCAATAATATTTATGAGTATTACTTATAACTAAAAAAACACATCTCTAGACAATATTTTTTCTTTCATATTTTTTATTTCTATATAAAATTAATGAAAAAATTCAATAAATAATATTACACATCCATTGGCCATTATATTACATGACCTCATAATCTATACCTAAAATTATGCTTCATTGAAATATTATACACATTTATGTATTTCAACATGAAACTCAATAAAACATACTACAGACCATTCAGAGAGATTGTTACACATTGCATAAAACCTTATAATTCACCAAATTTTTGATTTTTTAAGAAAAACATAATAATCAATTAAAATTAAAACATTTATATAATACTATAATAAAAAAATTATACCTAAACTCAAATATAATACATATCACCACCTTATACAATTTTTCAACTCTATAATACTCAGAGAAAAAATCATCATGAGTTGGGTAAAGTATCTATCGTTTCTTATTTTTGGACTATATAGATATAAAGATCATATTCATTGACAAACATATATATATTTTGACCAAAAAATCTTAATATAATTAATTCTAAAAATAATCTAAAACCCACTTTAATTATTCCTTCAAATTCACTACCCACTCAATCTCTAGTGAAAAAAATTGACAATAAAAAAATCTCAATGACCTCTAATGATTCTCACTCATGGTTAAAAAAATACAATAATCCTTAAATAATTATAATGTATATTTACTATAAAATCTTGGAAATGTTAATTGGACACCCTTGAGGAATATCCTTAAGTAATTGTGAATAACTGAAAATCTATTCAATGTCATTATTTGAGAAGAAGATATTATGGTAATGGGTTAAAAGGATTATTATAAAACAATGTAAGGAGTTTGGTTTTTGGTTAATGGTGGTGTTATATGTTGAAAAATATGCATAAATCGATAGATTTTGAAATGAAATTATATGTTTGATATACTGAGATATCTGATGTGGCTAAGGAAGTTGTTGGGAAATCCAATTGATTATCAACTAAGGGACTATACCAAGAAATATTCATCCAAATAAACTTTAGTATTACATTAGTATATCCATTCAGAATGTTAATATACATAGGTCTTGAAAGAGATATATACATTCTCTTCATCAGTTTCATCTCATTCAACTGATCATTGATAATGGTTTTATTAATATGTGTGTTGATCATATAGATGAAAAATTAAATATCCACCCATAAATTTGTTTAATAACAAAATAAAAGTATTGAAGTATATTTTATTTACTTCTAGTTTTTTAGAAGTACTAAAAATTAAAAAGAAATTTTTATGAGATGATTTAATGTGGGTGATTTTTTTTAAAGATGTATTGAGAAGGATGAAGTTGAGTTCAAAACTTCTATGTTAATTTCATTATATATTCTTTCATGTGATAAGATATATGATAATAATTAATATTTTTTACTAGATATATATGAGTGACTTCTTTATATTAAAGAATTAATGTGATCAATTTGATCTAAAAAATATCTCCTTTTATAATAATAACACTAGATTTTCAAAGGGTATTAAATATCACTTAGGGAATATAGAAAAGTAAATCAAATAATATTTAAGAGTAATTTTGTGACACATAATATTAATTTATATGTTTCAAATTTTATGAAAGATTACTTTTAAATATAATTAAGTGAAACCTGAGGATTTCAAAGGACATAAAAGAACATTAAAAAATGATATAAAAATATTAACATGTGTTATTAGGTAAAATTTATGATTAAACATGATCATTTATTGAAATTAATATTATATTAAAAATCATGATTATTTATGGTTCTTTGTATTTAATTTTGGGTGTATTCATGTTACAAAAAAATAATATGTAACATGAGTAATGAAATTAATGTGGGAACGAAAACATAAAATAATGAATCTTTTGATATTAAAATAATTTGAATAAAGATTAAACTGAGATGAAGCCTGTGTTTGATGATATATATATATATATATATATATATTTAAATGGATGTTTAGAGGATCCATGAATTATAATTGTGAAGATTCAAAAATAAATAATTGTTTCCTTGTATTCCAGATTGAGTCTGGGATGTTTTTCCGAGATGAAAAAATTGTGTTGTTCAAAATTTTAAAATCAATAAACCATACATTTTCAGGAGTTTATTAATTAAAATATTTGATTCTTTTACATTAAAATTTCACTAAGGATTTAAAAACCAAATGATGTTCCGGATAAAATTTCTGTAAAAACATTAATTGAAGACTGATGATCAATTACTACTTGGTAAATCATCATGACGTAAAATTTCTTAATATATGGGTATATTGATTTCAATATTAATATTTTAATTTCCCAATATATGATCTATAAATTCATACTAAATTCTCATGAATATAATTGTATTTATTTTCATTTCCATTTCGACACCCTTTTTATAAACTATAAGGAATGAGTATAAAAATGGTTGGATGTATATTTTTTGATAAACACTAATGTTTTAGGGATTATATCTTCCATTATCTGAAAAACTTATGATATTATAGATGCATATATATCTTATACATAACCCAAACATAATAAGGTTATTTTCACCTCTAGGAGGTTAAGCCTTGTAAAAATTATATCTGCCATATGGTCACGATTATCTTATATATACAAGTCAGTGGGAGATTTTATATTGAAGGAATATCTAAATTTACTATTCATTGTGGTTTATTTAAAAAATAATCAATGAAATCATGTAATATTAATACCAAACTAATTTTTTATATTACTAATCTTTTCTCAATCAAATACATTAAGTGTTATTGGAGAAATATTTGTTTCCTCTAAAATCCTATTTTGAATAAATATCAAACAAAGAATCATAATTCTATCAAAAATGGAAGCATAACTACATTTATAGAAGAAAATATCATATATGGAATAATTGACTGATTCTATATCTCCATTCACTTTTTCAAGATGTTATTGATTTTTCCACTATTGGTTTTCTCCATTTATTAATGGTGGTATAGTGACAAGTTATAATAAAATAAATTTACAAGTTTATGTAAATTAACATAATTCTAATTTAATATCCTTTAGTAGTAAGGTTAATATAAAGTTTATAGTACTCATAACTAGTAAATAAATTTAGGACAAACATGAAAATATTTTTGAATTGAATATTAGAGTAAAGGAAGCCAATATGTTGATCTAGAGAGTAACATTGGAATACATGTGGTTATATAATGATGGATATATATATATTAATTATTTACAATATTAAATGAAATTATACACTATATAAATATGTTTCTAGAAATGTATAAAAATTGTATAATTTTTTATGTTATTTTGAATCCTTCCAAATAGATTTAATTAAAAATTTCATCTTAGGAATATAGATAATTGATTTAATTGTCTCTTGATGAGTAAAACACAATTATCATTACTTATAAAGTGTGCATGGATAATTATTTAAAAACAAGACCAGGGATGAGAATGACATGATAGTTAAAAATTCTAATAACCTTATCATTATGAAAAACAGAAGAGTTCAATGATGAATTTGAAGGAAGAAAGAAAGAGAAGAAGAATATGAGATAATAATGTATGTAATTTTCTATATATTAATAATATAAAAGGCAAATTCAAAGGTAATATCTAATAAATTTTTTTAGGTTTGCTTTAATAATAAATTTTTTAATTTAAACTCTAATGATAAAATATAACATGTCTGATGATCATGGGAATGACTAAATTTTTAGGCAAAGATATAGAGAGTGTAAAAGAACTAAATTAATTATGAAACCAATTTAAATATAGAAAAGGCTCATAGGAATAAAAATATTGATAATTTAATGAAAATAAGAGGAATAACTATCTACTTCCTATATTGAATTGAAAGAATATATTAATTAATTGATTTGATGATTTGTGGATTATGTTAAAAAATATAAAGAACACTTATGTAGTGATGATGAAATTTAAGATGAATACACTAAACACATGTTGAACTATATGCACAAATCTTATATTTTTTATAACACTAATAATTATATTGAAACTAGGTTATTCAAAATGGAGGAAAAAATAAAAAGAATGTTGAATTTCAGTTACAAAAGAAGGAAACTATTTTCCTAGAACAACTCCAACTTCAAAAGTTTATAATAGTATATTAATAATACATGTTAAAAATATTTGATGAAAACACTTCGATAAATGAAGAGTAGTTAAATAAGGAACATTATAATATTATTGACACTAAAAATACCTTATAAATGGGGTAATACTTAGGTTAATATATAAAACATTTGAATAAAAACCCTCATTATACTGAGTTTGTTAGTATAATGAAAAAAGTAACATTTGGTATAGTAGTTTCCAAAATTCTTCAAGAAAATAAATATAATAGTTTATATATTAAAATATATTCTTATCATGTTTGGGTTATGGAAATGCATGGTAAACAAAAATATTATTTAAAGGGAGTTAGAACATTTTTGGAATAAATAATTCTTCATATAAATGAAAAATAAGTTCCAATTCTAACTCTGGATTTTATCTATTGATACAACACATAATATCCAAGGAATCAAAGATTGAAATAATTGATCAAGAGATAACCTAAAAAGGTAAAAATTAATACTCATAAAGGAAATTTAGGATAAACATATCAATACATATTTATACTAAAAATAGATTTTATTTTTTTCAAAACAATTTTATTATATTACCAAAAATATCATTAAAATAAATAATTTATGACTACTATTCTAGTAAAAAATAAAAATATTGATGTTTTGAAATATAGAGAAAAATAATGAATGAGAATTCAAATATTATTTTGGCGAGTAAAGGGAACAAACCCTAGATAATTGATAGAAATTGTTCAACCCAAATGATAATTGATACAAGGATTTTTAAGAACATAAAATTTTATGATAGTGGTTAAATTATCATTTTAAAATGTATGTTTCTTTATAATCAAATAAGTTAGTACAGGTGAAATTGAAGCTAAAATTTTGAAATACGCTGATTTTTTTTCTCGAAAAATATACTATAATTTGATTTCTAAAAATTTTATGATGATATGAATGAAGATATTTTTAGAATACAACCATGTATCATTTTTTTAATAAAATATATAAGAATTATCATTATAGAATAAATAACCATAAGTAATTTATTTCAAAATTTAAAACCCTTGGAACTCTTTTTATTTAATCTCAAAATAAGATAATAAGATTTCGTATAAAAAACATGGCTATCTTTGTTTGTAGAATGTAATAAAGATATCAATCTAATATTTGGGGAGAGACTTTAAATAAATAAATATTTAAATTTGTTTCATTTGGGATACATGTAAAATAGTAAAAAAACAATGCAATGAGAGTCATAAATGGTTACAAATTAAACCCACTATACCAAATTAATTGATATATTATGATTTTTTTTGGATAATTAGACATAAATCCTTTTCTTTTTATCACTATTTAATTAAATTATGATTATTTAACCAGGATTAATAATGTGATTTCCATGCAACAAAAATATGAAATAGTATTTATGTTCAAAATATTAATGAGGGAATTTGAATAAAAGTATTGGTATTTATCAAGAATATGAGAACTAGTAATTAATTAATGTTCATAATAAACTTCTATAAATAGAATCATGTAATGAAAAATTAGGAATATTTTATTAGAGGGTAATAAATACCAAGGAGTATTTATATGGAACTAGGAGTGGTTAATCCCAAGAGAATCCCAATGTAAAATATCCATACAATTATAACAAAGGTATCCAAAGGAACTATACATGTATACTTTTTTATTATGATGACAGTTTTATTCTTAATAATCCACTTACATATTTCACTCATTGTATGTATGAATATTATCCATATTCAGATCATCTGGTCACTCATATTCCAAGATAACTTAGATGATGGATCAATTCATTGTTGAGAGTCCCATTAGGTTGTTAAAAAATAATGTCAAGGTGAATTTAACAATTATTGGAGTTTTGTTTTACAATCTTCTATGGAGGTGGTCATTAAGAATGGGCTTTCCTTATCTGTGAGTATAATATTGTTTAGAAATAAAAAGTAAAATCATGGTTAAAATGGGAAGAAAATTTCTTATTGAATTCATAATCTCGGAATTATTCTGGAGGGAAGATATCTATACAACATTTTATATTCAAAATTGATTATAGTTAAGGCCAAAAAGAAACATGTCTTCCTAGGAAATTCGGTATAAGATGAAGCCCATTGGGATGTATTTTAAGGTGTTTTATAGTCCATTATAAATAAAAATTTAAAAAGTATATGTGGTAATGTTTGATAAAAATCCTAAATAAAGTGTTTTCCTGGGTTGTTTTTCTAATAAAATTGGAATCAAGTGTTAAAAACACAAGTTAGTAGAAATATACAATCTGAAGATCAATTAATTTTTGCCCAATTTTAGGTAAGTTTGTAATACATATTTTTAAAATTCTAAATATGATAACAAACATGATCCATGAATAATAAGTGATATAGAAGTTGTATATGAAAAAAATGAAATTGGATTTTTTTATAAAACACAAAAATTAATGATCTTGTTTTTGAAAATTAAGAAAAATAATAATTAGTGGATGAAAATGTATGTTTTACATATGAATATCATTATAAATCAAATGGAACCAGTGTTCATGAGAAGAATACTATGATTTGATAAAAAAAATCCATTAAAATCCTATGTTGATAGAAAATCAGTTTTTAAAGATACTACATAAACAGAATGGAAAAAATTAATATATGTAGATTGATATCAAATCGAAAATATTTCCACTTGGGATTTTGTTCCATGATCAGTGAGAATGAAAAAAATAGAACCAAGTGGATTTTCTAAAACAGTATTGAAAAAAGTTTAATATTTATTGAAATTAGACCTGATGGATTTGAAAAGGCTTCACTTGAGTAAAAGGTATTATAAATTAATAAAAATTTTCTCATGTTGTAATATTTTTGGTAATCATAATGTTTTTGGAAGTGACAACACAAATGCAATACAAATTTTCATTATATTTGTGTCCAGTATAAATTTTATAATTGATTTATTAATGAAGATGTAATTTTTGAAAAAACATATGGATTTTTCATTGTTAATCATGGTAGAAAAGATTATAGGTTGATGAAATATATATATAGGTAAAAAAATGTGAATATCCTAGTATTTAATATTAGATAAATGATTTTTGGGGATGAGCTTCATAAAAAATTTAGGATAGAAACAACCATTATTTGAAGGAGATGATTACGTATACTCTCATTATTATCGAAATTTTTGTTAAATATTTTTATAGGTCAAATGATATATGATTCTAATAAGGTTTAACGAAAAATAATATTGTATTTCAAAATGTCAATTCATTGAGAGATAATATTATTTATGTGATTACTGGTAGGGTAAAAAGAGTAATATATTTCTATATTTATAAAAATATTCCATTGAATAGTTGAGAAAATGTGATATAAAGGAGTATAAAGTGTGAGAACACTTATGATGGATAGTGTAATGTTGAGAATTGGGGATGTAAGGGAATGTGTGAATCAAACTAAAATTATAAAATTTATTAGAATCCAAATATATCATACAAAATTGAGAAATACTGTAGTTTATATATGTCCATGTTTTTATGGAATTAAAGGGATCCAAAAGAATAAAACATAATGGTATTAAAAATGATAGGCATATATTTTAAATGTACTACCATTCAATGTATTATATATATAAGGTACTAACATAAATTAATTTGGGTAAAAATGTGATGAATATGTTGAAGATTTTATGATAGGACATCTATATCATGGGGATACATTTTTTTTAACAAGAAAATATTTGTATAGGAGCCAACGAGCCCTTACCAGAGTGTCAAGGGCTCCTTCTTGTCATCCAAGAGACACATGTTCAAAACTGGGTGGAGGAGAATTTTCAGGTACTATAGCAGTAATGTAGCAGGGAATGTAGTAGCATTATAGACATATTTTTTAGGTAATATTTAGTACTGTAGAGTCTAGAACTATTCACCCAATTAGGGCCTTTGGGCTACAGGTTTGGGCCTATGGGTCTCATGGGACTTTGGGTCATCAAAGTCATTCGGGCCTTAGGGTCATTGGGAGACATAGACCATGGAGTAGCCCAATTCACATAGAAAAGGCTCTATAAAAGGATTAGAGCAACAAGGGTACTAGTCACCAGAAGTAGAGCTAACTAAATGGGAATAATGAGAAGGTATGGTAATAGCCATTGGGCCAGGCACCAGGTAGCTTTGTACGGGGCAATGCCAGCCAATCAACAATGCAAGGTGGGGAGCTAGGCAATCAATGATGTAGAATCTAGGGAGGGGACGTTGTTATGGGTTGGGCCTAAGAGTTATGTAGTTGACATAGTTTTCCTTTGGGCCTTTGGGCCATGTTTTGGCCTTCGGGTCATGTCGGGTCTTGTGCCTTGGGCCTACGGGTCAGGTAAGGGTTACCCTTCAACCCTCAAAAGGGGGATTATCCATAATAAAATAAAAATTAAGGCCTTTAAACCATTTGGGTATAGGAATAACATGATAATAAATTCATTAACTTTAGGTAATAAAAATATGTCTTCTTTTTATAATACACTTGATTTCAATTTTTTTTATGATAGAGTTGTTAGAGGATCAAAAGGTGGAGTTTGAGAAGCATTTATGAATTTCCCAATATTATCAGAGTGTAATTTATTTATCTAAGAAATTAGTGAAAATTTTATGATCCAAAATTATTAACATAAAATATAATTTCATCAATGATAGATTTAAAAATATATATTTGAGGATAAAATATATTTTTTACATTTAATCAGATTTGATATATTTCCAACAAGGCTTACCCAAGTGAAACATTTGAACAATTATGGTATTTAATAACTGTTTATCCTTTCCCATATAATTAAGATGGTTAGGAATGCCCCCATAATTCTTTAGATTCTAATATTATAGTAGCATAAAGGTATAAACCTCATTGGAGAACTTTTTAAGAAATCCAAGGATCAATTTATTGAAAAAATGGAAGTATTGATTTAGTTGATTATTAAAGTGATGTTAAAATTCACAGGGAAAAAATTACTTATCAATGAGGGATTTCATTTCCTAAATAACATGACATTATGTTTTAGTGAAGTGTTTTGTTATTTATCATTTAGAAAAGGATTTAATTTTACTAGATATGCGACAATATTGACTGAATCCACCCAAATTTATTAGGCATTCCACAGGGCATTATCATAATCTTAGCCTTCTCTACCAATGTATTCTCCATTACATTAGATATTTCATTAATATTTTTATTTCTATGAATATTATTCTAAATTATTATTACCTTCCCCATGACGATGTTCTTAATGTTATATCTAGTTTACTCACAACCATTTATTGAATATATCAATTTTAGCTTTTGACCACACTTCATTTACACTATAGCCTTTCAATTAATGAAATCCTGAAAAACATGAAACATATTATTGAAAAATAAAATAAAATATTTTATTATTGAATATTAAATAAATATAATAATGTATAATGAAAATCTCAGGGGTTTAAAAAGTTAATATCCCCAAACATCAGTTTGAACTAGTTTTAAATGTTGGGTCATTGGCATCAGTTGATCTAAATTGAATGACACCATAATTTGTTTACATATCACACAAATTTCAAATATTATTATGTCTATATGACCATGATTTAATACTCTATTCTATATTATAGCATTAAAGTTGTTTTTATTGATATTATCTTGTTTTCAATTAGAAACATCAAAATTTTATGAGATTAAGACTAATGAAATTGTGTTTGTACATTTGTTAAAAGACATTTACATCCTTTAGACCTTTTGTATACACCATGGAGACCCAAGTAACTTTCCATACTTATTTGGAAAAAATAGTACCATTCCATGACTCATCTAGTTGTGTAATTTAAAATAGGATCATTCAATGTATTGAGATATGTCTAAAATTCATCATATTTTTGAATCGTCATAATTTTCCAATATGTTAAAATGTCATTTTTGAGAAATATATAGGGATTCATCCTCCACTAAATTCAATTTTCCAAAACGTCCAGAAAAATAATTATTAATGAAATATTTCACCCTCATTGAATGGAATAATCACCTTATTCAATCACCCTAGAATCGAACAAAATGTTGTCCCAGAACATTAAATCATTTCCTCAATACATTATGCCATTGGAATTAGAGATATATGATGTTTATGGTCTTATGGGATATGCCTTGTAAGTATTGAAATTAATTTTGAAGTGGCCTCATTCTTTCACTTCCAATAAGTAGGACTATTAATATTTGGATATATTCAGAGAATATCTTATGAATTATCATCCATTGGGTTCTTTTGATATATTTGATTATATTGAAGTGATCATACTCATATATAGACATTAAGAAGATTACCTGATGTGTCCAAAATATAATCTCCATAAATTCATCAATTTATTTTGAAATTTTTTATATTTATAACACTTATAAATTGTATAATTAGTTTTTTTAACCCTTCAAAATTAGATAAATTATTTCTATAACATCGATAAATTTCATGGTAATTCCACGGAGTTTCCAAATTTCTTTCAGGATCTAAAACAATTATATCCTATGTAATCATTACTTATTATTCATAATTTTAATGTTAGGTTTCAATGAACTAGATTTACTATTTATAGAATCATTTTTTCTATTTCAAAAAATAATATTTTCTTTTGATCTAAATTTTTTTCTACTTGTACTCAAAATACAATACCATAACCATGGCATCAGATATCTAATTCATCTATTATCAAAACATTATAATATCCTGGAAACATTTATAAATTTTGTTCATCTTTTTAGAGAATTTTTTTTAATTAGAATTTATTTCATAAGTAAAATAACCCATATGGAATCCTCTGGTCTTAATATGTCATTATTGTTGTTAATCATATTAAGTATACGAGAGGAAAATATAAATCCATAGGTCACATAGAATATAATTACTATAAAACCATAATATAATAAATCAATTATTATAATAGTAATATTGATTCAGATATTAAATAAATTGCACAATTAGTTTACTCACGAATGTGATTCTCAAACATATAGAATTTATCATTACTTATGAAATCTTCTTAAGTTACCAATTTATGGTGTTACATACATTAAGCATTATTTTCACAAGGAATAAACTCAATTTCAAGATTGATGATAATGATGATGTCATTATCTAAAATAAAATCTTTTAATATATGATTACCATTTATTTTTTACAATTTAATACAGAATTTTATTAAATTATCTTCCACTAAAACTGAAACACTATAATAGTTAATTGAAACAAATAATGTTTTAATAAATATTATCAACTCATTGAAATCATCAAGATATAAAAATAACATAATGGTTTGAGAACGAGTTTTTATTTTCAAAATTATATATATGAATATACATAAATATTTTATATAATTAAATGTTGAATTTAGGAACCCTTTTTTGACATTTTAGACCAGAAGTGGTGTTTTATTCTAACAAAAGAATTTTTTTTATCATTTTTTACACTTATGAATTTACATTGATAAATTCTGTTCTGGACTATTTTTAATTTCAAATAAAAATCCATTGTTTATTAATATACCCATAAAATTCATTTGGTGAAATTATATGAATGATTTTTCTGTAAATTCAATTTTATGATAAAAGAGCAATTTTCTAAAATCTTGTATTCATTCCCTTACAAGTAGTTATTTGTAAATTAATTTTTTCACCTTGTGGAACAAAAACTATTATAAAATGGATTCCATATTTGGAGTCATCATATTCTACTTTTTTAATAAGTTTCATTTTAATTTGACTAATAAAAATAAATTACTACGGTTAATGTTAGTCATCAGAGTAATGGATAAATTTGTAAAACAAATTTTTTGATGGGTATGGTTAATAAATATCTGAAACAAAATTTTGAAATAGGTGTATAAGGTTATTTTAGACTTAAAATGGTGTATATTCTATAAATTTGAATTTTGGTTTCACATTATTTTGAATATAGCCTCTATTTTTTAGTTTAATAGTACATACAATAATATATATATATATATATATGATTTGATATTTTAAATATATTGTTTTTGTAAAGATGAGGATGAAAATATATTATGAAATAATATATATTACAATAGTTTTTAATGAAATAATATTTGAAAATTTTAATTACTAATTACATTTTAAAATATAATAATTATCTAAATGTCCCTAGTAAAATTGACACAATGCATGTGAAAATTTCAGAAAATTCCAACTAAATGGATTTAATAATATTAAAAGTAGTGGGATTAATTTTAATTAGATCATTTAAGGTCTTTTAGGGATAACAATTATAGGTACCCAATATTTTGAATGATTAAATTAAAATTTCATGGTTTTATATTTACCATTGATGAAAAATTATGTAAATAATATAGAAAATGTCATTAATGTGAATTTAATTGTTGGTAATATTTTAGATTCTGATTTTAAAATAAAATATTCCTTTCATGGGTCATGTTGATGAAAACAAATATGCAATTCCTTACATAGTATACTTAGGTATAAGGACCCAAACATATAACATTACATAATAATGAATTAAATGAATAATTCAGATTGAGGATATTTTCAGGTTTAGAGTTTTAGATAATTAAGCCATAACTATTACAAATCAAATTGAAAATTAAATTTAAACACTACAACTCAGTATCAATTTTTTCATAAAATAAAAGCTCTTAAAAATAAACATGCCTACTTCAATGTTTTATATAGAATTACTTTTCATTGATCCCATCTTTGACCCTATTCATCTTTCTGTCATGTGGAAAACATTTAAAAAACAAGGGTTGAACATAAAAATATCAGTATCAATTATAAAATAAGGAATGAAAACATTATCCCATCAATAAATACAAAATAATGAAACCATAATTTTCAATCATAACATACCTTATGAAATCATAAGATTTATGAAGAACACAAAAAAATCATAAATCATAAAGTTAACTTAAAGAATACATAGCATACTTATATTGTAGCTTTCACAGCTACATAGAGTGTTATGTTTGGAATACCTATCACAATATATTCATTAAATCTATTTGGAGAAACATTAATGTTTACCTCTGTCACGTTACCCAATGCATTGGAGAGCTATCTCGGGCTCACTCGCCCTAGGTTTATCACGAAACCACACATATTCAAAAACAATTCCAAAGAACCATAAAATAGTCATAAAACAGAAAAAATAATAAAGGAAAGGTAACATTTCCACATTGCTATCACAATATATTATTTCAAGATATTGACATAATCAATTCGTTATCAAACCATTTTCAAAAACAATTTAAAACATTAAATAAATTTTTTTTGAATAAAAGTCACTCATACCACTTTGAAAATTTTAAATTTTTCATCATTTGAAAAATATAATTTCCATAAAAATAAATCCTAAAAACCATTTTGAAAACATGGAAATTAATGAGAAATATTTAGAATAGTGAATCTAAAAAAAATTTAGCCGGTATTTTAGTTAAATAGTTTTTACCAAAATGAGAGACCCTTGATTACAAATAATTGATGAATAAAATTTAATCAGAACATTATAATATCATGAGAATAAAGGGATTCATGATATAATATTCTAAATGAGTTCATATACACCATATTAGTGTGAATTGGTTCATAACAACAATGAAGTCTCAATGGAATTTAAATAGAGACGAAATCCATTATAAAAACCGTATCTTTAGATTAATGATAAATCCATTAAAAATTAATGTTTGAAAATATAAATACACTCTATATGATTGGATATTCAGTGAAAATTAATAATATGATATTTACAAATATTTTTTTTAAAAAACAACACCAATGACTTGGATGTTCAACTCAATGAATGAAAATTGAGTTAAAATTACACTTATCAAATTCATATCGATGAATTGAGAATTTTTCAATGGAGTGATTACGTGTCTAAAAAGTATACACACACAAAGGGGGGTGTAAATTTCATCATAAATAAATAACAATGATTCCACACATAATCTGAGCATGACATAATTATGAATTAGAAGATTAACCCAAGGAATAAAAATTTGGTTAAAAAGTTCACTTACCAATTTTGTAACTTACAAAACATTAACAAAATGAAAGAATGGTTACATAATGAAAATTTAAATAGCCATAAATTATTGTATATAATATATATAAAACAATCATGGGATGTACATACACCACCCAAAAGGAAATATTGGCAATCATAGCATGAATCTCACGGGAATAAAAAATGAGATGAAAAACCCTTACCACGATGTAATAAAGTGATTCGTATGACCGAAAGATAATAAAAAAAAAATAAATCATATAATACCATGAATATAAGGATAATAATGATAATATACATCATATTTAAGTAAAAAATACACCACATGCATGAAATAAGTGGCATACAAAGGAAATCTCACGGAATTAAAAGTGAGATAAGAAACCCCATACCTCGTGTTCGACTTGATTCGATCATTCTTTAATCACCTTAATAATTAACTAAATTTAATTTCAAATTGATTAAGAAAATTTTTCATTTTTATTATTCCTTTTATATTAATTATTTCCTATCTATAACAATTAGTTAATTATTTGAGTTCATATCGGACATTTTGTAGATGTTCGGAACTTGAGTAAAAAATTAACTTGTTATAATTATAACTTGTCCATGTGGTAGAAATTACTTTATCTGAAGAATTATATCCATGATTTAGATATCATATATATAATATATATCCTATATATATATTAATTTATTATAGTACATAACATTTGGAAATAAGAAATGAAATTCACAGTTCATGGAGACAGTAAGCCGTACGTACGCTTGAATGCAATATTCATTTCTATTTAATATTTAATGGAATAAAAATATATTTATACATATTTATATTATAAATACAATATAATATAATGTATTATTTCATTAACTCCATCCATTATACATTTCATGTGTGGCATGAATGAGTCATGTCACTTTTAGGGGGCGGTAGTCCGAACTTTGTTAAATGAAATTATCGTATTTACCCACTATGGAAATCATAATGGTATTATATAAATGAAAATAAAAATTCCTTGAAACAATATAAAAATAATATATATCGCATATAAAAACAAAGCCATTTGAATGGACTGCATGAGATGGGGTAGGAGATAATTGAACAATCATCTTTTCAGGAGGCGGTACTTCACCGTCCAAAGAAACAGGATGTTCTTAAACCATTAAATGGAGGTGTGTGTAAGTGTAATTATAATAATTCTCATAAAAACAACCTATTATATTGATTATACTGGTTTTTTATAAAATAAATTAATAAAAAGGGTTTATGGGGTTTGAGAAGTAAAATAAAACAAAAGAAGTTAAGAGAAGACGTTGCCGTTAAAAATCGGGTATCTCCCTTTGGATTAAACCAAAAGGTTTAATTGAATTGAATTTGGCCTAAGGGAAGGCTTCAATGAGGAGGAGAGGAATGTAGGAAGATTAATTGGATAGAGGACGGATGAGCCCAGTGGCTTGAGAAGTGTGAAGAATGGGTTAGATGTGAGGGAATTTTATAAGGGGGAGGAGGGGCTCTTTACGAATGTTTAAATATATAATCTTATTATATAATGACATTATGTTTCTAAATGTATAAAACATATTAAATACAAAGATAAGATTAATCTCGGTCTAAATAAAATAAAAAAATAAGAATTGGAACGGTTTTGAATATTGGCTTAATCATTATAAGCTTATTTATTTAAATCATTCATTAATTAAGTAAACACTACATCATTATTGTGTCATATAGAATTTTATTTGTTTGATGTATAAAAATTATAGAAAATAACATGATGTATGAAATATTTTTATTTTTCAAATGAATATTTATAGTCTATGTGATATCTTATATAACCCCGTGTTTGAATTGATTTAATAAAAGATAGATGTTTAAGCCATTTTTGTTGTTACATTAAATTAATTAATATAAAGTTCAATTATCACTCCTAAGTGGCTCCATGGGGTCACAAAATCTACCCAAGGAAGACCTAGGTATGAAATGTATCATCTAAAAGGGCTAAGACACATTTTAGGGTATTGTCATATTATTATAATAATATTTTGTTACCCTTATTTACTGGATTTACCCTTTAACCATATAAAATAAAAAATTTACTTCATTAAATATTCATAATGTCTAAAAATAAAAGTTACCAATTTACACAATTTGGACCTCCTGATTCCAAATATGGAATTAAATTTTCCAAATTCAAAAAACATAAGGGGAATAAATTAATTTAAAATTAATTCTCAGTGTCAAAATTAAAAAGCGTGTTTTTAAGAAATAATAACTATCAAAAGATTGAAACTTATTTATGTCAAATTTCAAAATGCAATTACATTCAATGACCAAAATTTGATTAAATAGTAAAAATATAATCTAATTATACTTTAAAACCATTTATAAATATAATCTAACAATATAAATAAATTTGATAAAAATGTAGTTTTGAATTAAAATAGAGTATTTTTCAATATTCATAAAAAATGAACTTGATCAGAAAAATTCCAAAATTATATAAAATGTAAATTTTTATGTCCCTATTCTACAGAAGAATAATATTTTGACAAATAGAACATATAAAAGTGAAAAAAAAATATTTAAATTGGGGTTTCCATCAAAAGATGATAAATCAACCTCTTAATGAATATTAGAGAATTTAGATTAACATCAGATTCATTCTTATTTTAAGACTCTAAATTTTATTGGAGAAATGTAAAAACATTTAAAAAACATGTATATTCATATTATTTTTAGTTTTATCCATTCCCACTAATATAATGTCTTCGCGTTAACTACCATTTAATATAATTTTATATTATTATTATTCACTATTACTTATCATTGTGTGTAGCAAAAGATTTCAAAGAAAACCATTGTTGCGTATCGGGTACACCACCGAACATATGATACCATTTAAAGTAAAATTAATATTTAATTAACCAATTTTAATAAATATAAAAATGTTATATTCTTTATTAACCTGGAATGATACATCCTACCCCCTTTTTGGGAATTTTGTCCTTGAAATTTTAAAATTGGGCATAGAAACTTCATTGAAAGTCCCACATCATAAAAAAAGTCAATTAAAATATCACATTAAAAGAATTAAATAGAAAAAAAGGTCACTTGAGACAACATATACTATGATCCAATGAAAACATGGATATGGAAGAGAAACTAACTCTCATAGATTAATAAGGAGTGGTAGAGAACTTGACCACGTAAAGTCAACCACCAAAATAACAAAAACTTGTGGTTAGGTAAAAGTATAGTGATAAAATAGAGCTTATAACATTTTTTCTTTAGGATCCTTTTCATAGAGTTGAAGAATTATATTAATAACTAGACTAAGATCATAAGGAAATATACTTACTTGTCATGTAGATTGTCATCCTTTAATAAAATTCTACCACAAACTCATCTTTTCTCCAAACAGTAAGTATTCTAGATGACTTGGTCACACCTGAAGTGCTAGAATAAACTTATAGAGTATCACATAATGTACAAAATATGAACTATATTTTCCCATATCTTTAGACATCAACCAAAAACAAAATTGGATAGTACAAGATCAGATATTCCCCAAAAGAATAATACTTTATAAAAAGAAATACTACTCTTCATCTCCCAAATTCCACCAAAAGAATCCAAAGTTCAAGAAAGACTGTTAAATATGCAATTTTCCATACAATTATTCAATATAATCCAAACTAAGATTTATACCCAAAACATAGAAGGATTTAATCACATTGTATTCCACAGTAAATCTTAACATTTATCTCCAAAAACATCGACTACTCTTAAAGTCTCATACTGAAGTGTAATTAACCTAAACACATATTCTCTATGACAGGATAATCATTTCCATTATTACCCCAAATCAAATTATGTACAAAATAAAATCATAGATTCATCGATAATAATATTTCAACCATTACTCCAAAAATTATTTCCCATAGTATTTATTTTCCTTATGTATATAGTGTTCCATACAATTGCCTGAAGGCCTTCATTTTTATTGATTTTTGATAATACACCTTTAAAAGGGTGATTTGAACCCTTAAAAGGCCCGTAGGCATAAGTATTACATGGCCCATAGGCCTTAGAAGAATTTTTTCCTGTAGGCTTCAAAAAATACACATAACCCAGACTAACTACTTCGAAATCCTCCTCCCCAGCATATTCATTGTGAAATCAGCTCCCCATCTTTGCAAGGATGTTCAGCTAGGCTATCATATTCATGCACAGGCTAATCCCAATGGAAGGTGACATACCCTCTCATTCTTAAAATCCATGTAGCTTATACTGTGGTGAAAGATCCTTGGTCATCCTTTTTATAGAGATTTTTCCTTGAAGGTTACCTGGTTTGAATCTTCACATAAGGTGGCATGAAGGCCTTGAGGTTTCCCGAAGGCCGTACATGCCTGAAGGATTGGGTGGACCGAAGGCCTTAAAGGACTTGAGGACCAAATTAGTTCCCAAAGGCCTAAATAGGGGGAAAATACTCAACTGCTATAGTGCCAAATAGTGCCTCCTACAGTTCTCGCAACAATACGTGCTATAGTACTGCATAGTTCCCGCTACACTACCTGATACAGTACTGCTATAGTAGATGAAAATTGTGCCTCTACCTAGATTTGATCCCAGGTCACCTGGATTATCCTAAGAGTCCTCATCAACCTGAATGAGGCTCATGTTCATATAGTGTTCTGAAAAGAGAGATTGTCTTCCAAAATAACCTTTATTAATTAATCACCAAATCATTTTATGATACTATGGATTACCATAAGATAAAACATAAGATCCTGAATAAAATTATTCTTGATCCATAAAAACATTTATCTTAAAATAATAAGTCATACTAACTAGGGAATTCATATGGAAATTGATTGGTGATGCGCCCTTGTAACTCTTCAGTTGCGGGTTCAATTACTGTGGACTTTCTCGAGGCGAAGGGTCATCACCCATCTTACATGTTGTCCTTTTTATGAAACTCAGAAATATCCCTAACATGTCTTATCCTCTGAGGTCTTCTTATACCTTTAATTTTCATCACAATTCATTAAGACCTATTCAACTTATATATTGTCATTTTTTTCACCTCCTTATGAAAATATAAACTATTCCCAATAAAAAGAACATCAAACATTGATCATCGTGTCAATATGGTTTCATAATCATATTTTTCATGTATGTAGAAGGTCCATGCCTTGAAATAATGATTTATATATCCTTCAAAATCATTTTCTTCCTTCATCCAAACACACATTGTACAAGTTGGGTCATATGGGTGTTCATAGAAAAAAAATTTCGGAAAATGATCATGTATGATATATAATTTCAAAACATCTGATAAAAAATGATTTTTATAAAACATTCAGATACATTTTTAGTTGAATCATTCAATAAATGGTCCTTATAAAATAAAATAAGTGTGTTCAAAGAGACTATGTTGTAAATGAAAAACTAAATAGGTTGCGCACGGTTCTCCTTCTTTAGAACGTTTTTCAAAATCATAATTTTCTTCAAAATCATGTGATAAAGTAAAATATTTATGAATTCCTTGAAAATATTTAAATTTTTTTAAAATATAATAATAAAGAGAAAATAGGATTTGATTAAATAAAACCCCTAACCCATGATGATATCGAGTTATTTTGGAGGTGTTTGATATCTCAAACAATTGCTTGGAAGTGAGTTGTATGCTATAAAAATCTTCACAACCATCTGAACATTACTTTTCCAAAATTATTGCAAACATGTCATGAGGAAGAAAAAAGAATGTCGTTTGAGGTCCTCCTCCTTCTATTTGTAACCAAATTTCCTTGATATGAAAAATTAATAAAACAAGGATTGGACTGAAATAAATGACATAGAGACTAACCATGTGATTAACTAAAACCTCTAATCCCTAAAGTTGTCTAAAAAAACCTTTGAAACCAACTATAATGACCCGAAAATATAACATTAAATAATCACGAATTAAATGAAAAATTCACATTTTGGATCTTTTTTGGTTTATATTTTTAGAGAATTAGGCCATAACTATTACATATCAACTTGAAAATTACATTTAGACACTACTACTCAATATCTATTTTTTCATAAAATAAAAAGTCTTAAAAAGAAACATGTCTAGTTACATGTTTTTTACAACATGACTTTTCCTTGATCCCATAATTGAACCAATTCATCTTTATGCCCTTTGGAAAAAATTTCCAAAAACATAGGATGAGCATGAAAAGCTTAGTAAGGGTTATAAAATAAGGAATGAAAACATTATCTCATTAATAAATAATAAACAATGAAACTATACTTTTCAATCACAACATAACTTATGAAATCATAAGATTTATGAATAACATAGAAAAATCATAAATCGTAAAGGTAACTTATGGCATTAATAACATACTTACATTGTAGCTTTCATAGAAATGTAGAGAGTTACGTTTTGAATATCAATCATATTATATTCCCTAAATCTCTTAAGAGAAACATTAATGTTTACTTCCATCACGTTACCCAATGCATTGGAGAGATATCTCAGGCTCACTCACCATAGGTTTATCATGGAACCAGCCTTATTCAAAAACAATTCTGAAGAACTATAACGTAGTCATAATACATAAAACAATCACAAATGAAATATAACAATTCCACATTTCTATCAAAATATATTATTTCATGGATTTTACATAATCAATTCTTTATCAAACAATTTTCAAAAACCATTTAAAAAATTTAATAAAGATATTTTTGAATCAAAGTGTCCCATACCACTTTGAAACATATAAATGATTCATCATTTGAAAAAATTAATTTCCATATAAATGAATCCTAAAAACCCATTTTTAATACATTTATATTAATTAGAAATATTTATAAGAATAAATCTTTAAAACATTTTTGTAGGTACTTTAGATAAACAGTTTTTTTTAAAAAATGAGAGACGCTTGTATAAAAAGAATTGGGGAATAAAATTAAATCCATAATTTATAATATCATGAGAATAAAGGGATTCATGATATAATATTCCAAAGGAAAATATATACACCATATAAGTGTAAATTGGTGCATAACAATAATGAAATCTCAATGGAATGTAAATTGAGACAAAATCCCACATAAAAACTGTATCTTTAGATTAAGGGTAAATAAGTTACATAATAATGTGGGAAAAATATAAATAAACTCAATATGATTGGATATTATGTGCAAATCAATCAGATAACATTCACATATATTTTTTTAAAAACAACACCAATGACATGGATTTTTAACTCAATGAATGGAAATTGAGTTAAAATTACTCTTATCAAGTTCATTTCGATGACTTGAGAATTTATAAATGGAGTGATTATGTGTATTAAAAGTATATCCACACATGGGGAGTGTAAATTAAAACATAAATACGTAATTAATGATTCCACACATAATTATAGCATGACATAATTAATAATTGGAAGATTAACCCAGGGAATAGAAATTCGGTTAAAAAGATCCCTTACCAATTTGGTAACTTACGAAACATTCACCACATGAAATAAAGACCATTAAATGAAGATGTAAATACCCATAAATTATATAATATTATACAAATAATACAATCATGTAAGTAAATACACCACACAAAAAGAAATACAGTCAAACATATCTTGAATCTCACAGGAATAAAAAATGAAATGAAGACCTCTTACCACATTGTAATAAATCGATTCATATGACAAAAAGTTTATAACCAACAAATTAATCACATAAATCCATGAATATGATGTTAATAATGATAATATACATCAAATTTTAGTAAATAATGCACCACATGCTAGAAATAAGTGGCGTACAATGGAAATCTCATGAAATTAAAAGTGAGATAAGAAACCCCTTACCTCGTGTGCGACTTGACTCCATAATTCTTTAATCTCTTGAATAATAAACAAAAGTTAATTTCTAATTTATTAATAACATTTTTCAATTTTATTATTCCTTTTATATCAATTATTACCATTCTATAACAATTTGTTAATTATTTGAGTTCATATCATACATTTTGTCATTGTTTAGAACATGAGTTTAAAATGAGCTTATTATATTTATAAATTGTCTATGTGGTCAAAATTACAATATATATAGAATGATATTCATGATTTATATATCATATATATAATATATATCCAGTATATTTATGTATTTATAATCATACATAACATTTGGAAATATGAAATGAAATACACCGTTTAAGGAGATGGTAAGTCGTACGTACGCATGATTGCATACATTAATTTATATTTCATATTTAATTGAATAAAAACATAATGATACATAGTTATATTATAATTAAAGTATAATATAATATATAATATCATTAACTTTATCCTTTTTATGTTCCACGTATGGCATGAACGAGTCGTATCACATAGAGGGGGTGGTTGTCCGCACTTCCTCAAATGAAATTATCGTATTTACCCACTATGGAAAACATAATGGTATTATATTAATGAAAAATACAGTACCATAAAAACAATATAAAAAAAATATACATCACATATAAATACAGTTCCATCTTAATGGCCACCATGAGAGGCGGTAGAAGATAATTGAACAATAACTGTTTCGTGAGGTTATAGTTCATCGTCCACAGAAATAATATGTTATTTAACCATTTGATGGAGGTGTGTGTAAGTGTAGTTTGAATACATCTCATAAAAAAACATAGTTTATTTAGGATACATTTGTTGTTATAAAAGTAAGGAATAAAAAGGTTGTATGAGTTTGGAGAAGTAAAATAAAACTAATGAACTTAAGAGAAGGTGTTACCTTTAAATATGGTATGTCCCATTGGTTTGAACCCAAAAGTTTAATTTAATTGACTTATGCATATGGGAAGGCTTTTACGAAGATTAAAGTGATATAGGGGGACGATTTGGGAAGATTTTGGACATACTAAGGGGATTTATAAGTGTGTGAAATGGTTAGAAGTTAGCACTTTTTATAAGGGGGGGGGGAGGGGCTCTTTAAAAATGTTTAAAAGTTTTATATTATTATATAATGATTTTCGATTTATAAAGATCCAAAACATATATAAGTCCAATATAAGATTACTCATGTTCGATATGAAATTATCCAATAATAGTTGGACAGTTTTTGGATATTGGTTTAATATTTATAATCTTATTTATTTAAATCATTCATTAATGAGGAAAACACTACATCATTGTTGTGTCATAAATAATTTTATTTATTTGATGTATAAAAATTATATAAAAATTATCATGACGTAGTAAATGTTTTTATATTTCAAATTCATATTTATATTCGAATATATAACTTATATAATCCCATTAATAATTGTTTTACTAAAATATATTTGTTTAAGTCATTTTTGTGTTTACTTTAAATTAATTAATATAAAGAGTCATTATCAATCTAAGTGGCTCCATTGGGTCCCAAAATCATCCCAAGGATACCCATGGTCAGAAATATATCAAACAAATATAATTTAACACATGTTTGGGAAATTTTATATTACTATAATAATATTTTTTTACCCTTATATACCAGATTTACCTTTTAACCATGGTAAATAAAATTTATACTGATGTAAATATTCATAATGTCTAAAAAAAAGATACCTATTTAAAAAATTTGTGGCTTATGATTCCAAATATGGAATACATTTTTCCAAATTCAAAACACAGAAGTGGCATAAATTAATTTAAAATTAATTCTCACTATTAAAACGAAAAGCGTGTTTTTATGAAATAATAACTATTAATATATTGACACTTATTTATGTCCAATTTCAATGTGAAATTACTTACACTGACCAAATTTGGATTAAATAGAAAATTTTAATATAATTATACATTAAAAACATTTATAAATATAAACTAACCATATAAATAAATTAGATAGAAAGGCAGTTTTGAATTAAAAATAGAATTTTCACTATTCATAAAAAATGAACTTTATCTAAAAAATACAAAACAATTATCTAAAGTAAATTTTTATATCTATATTATAAAGAAGAATAATACTTTGTCAAATAGACCATATAAATTTGACCAACCTAGATATACAGATGGTTCTCAATCAAATGGCGGCAAATCGACCTTTTAATGAATATTCGAGTATTTATGCTTTCAATCAGATTATTTTTTATTTTTAGACCCTAAAATTTATTGGATAAATGTAAAAACATTTAAAAAACATGTATATTCATATTGTAGTTAGTTCAGTCCACTTCCACCAATACAACACCTAGGAAATAACTACCTTTTAAAATAATATTATATTGTTATTTTTCAGTATCACTCAGCATTGTGTGCAACAAAATATTTCAAAGAAGCCTGTTGTTGCGTATCAAGTACACCATTGAACATATCATCCCCTTTAAATTAAAATTAACATTTAATTCAAAAATTTAACTAAATAAGAAAGTGTTATATTCATTATTTACCTTCGATGTTACATTATGAACCAATTTGATGTTTTAAAATTACATTCTTGGCCCTTAATTATTGAATATTTGAGAAAACACCATTTATTATTTTTTATAAAATGAGACTCAATATTCCATTTTCTAAAAATCATATGAGTTTAGTTTTATGTCAAAATTTTGATCAAATCTATATGATATTAGGAAAAAGGGTTTGTCTTTATTAATGTTACTATATTATTTCATTGGATTTAAGCGTCTCAATGATTTTCTTGTATTTTATTTGGAAAATAGACTATTCATGACCAACTAGACATATTCACATCATTAACTACATGAAAAACATGAATCGGTTAGTGGTATGCTACTATGATCTTGGTTCAGAGCATAATAAATTTATAAGCTATGAAACCTTTTCATCTTTAGAAAACATCAATTAAGGTATTTTGACCCGAGATGTGGAATTTTTTATCATATATGACAGTTATAGAATTCACACTATGAATCGGGTTCTCACAATCTAATTCCAACAAGTAAAATATTATTTATTATAATATAAAACTGATTACTTTCACATTCTTCATGAAGCACATCCTCTCAAACTATATCCTATCTCCTGGAAATTTTCAGTGATCTCCATCCTTCAGGATCGATCCATTTAACGTTATATATTTAGAATGGTCAGATAAATTCAATCTGGTAAGAGACCATTCTACTTCATCATTTCTGTTATTCATTGAATTATAGTTATCTATGTTTCTATATCACATTTTTATTGGTTTATGTTTTTTATCTATTATTTTATGTTATATATAATTTTTTGTATTTCAGTTGCTGATCTACTTGTTTTTTAATCATTGTTTTTAAGGCGACTTTGTTTCCTCCATTTTTGAGGGAGATGTCTCTATAAAAGGGTTCAAATTATGGAATTTCAATATTTTCTTTTCAATTCCATTGGGTTATTTAGATAAAGAATAATGATATTACTTTGGAATGTAATTTTTTGAAAGAAAAACATGTTTTCAATGGGGTTTATTTTAAATTATGGATTTGTTCATACAATGTATTTGATAAAATAATTTTAATGGTGGTTTTGGTTTTAAAAAGTTTATTAAGTATGTGAAGAAGAAATGATTTCATGTGAAAATTATTTATTAAATGTTACCAGGATTTTTATATGGCTTTTGAAAATCATATCACATTGTGTAAACATGGGTTCCTTGGGAAATAGTCATTACACTCTTTGTGTGTGTTATACCACAAGATGATTTATGTCACTTTAGTGTGTGAAATTCCAGTAAATTTTATTATAATTAAAACCCCCTTAAGCCTAGAAAATGTATTTTGTTTCATGTAACATTTTTATTCCTATAGGTTAGATACCAACATGTGTTCTTTTTTATTTATGATTGGTTTATAACATGAAGTTATTATCAGGATTATTTTCTCAAACTCCAATATTATAGTGTATCTATGGTTTTTTTCCTATTATTGAATATTTTATGTATTAATTGAAATTTTCTTAGTTTTTTTATAGGTCTTGATTTAATGAAAATCAAATGATTAATTTGTTTAAAAACATTGTAAACTAATTTTTTTAAAATCATGAGCTAATGCAATCTTGATTTTAGAAATTTTATAGACTATTTTAAGGTATCTTACCTAGATTTGATTAAATCTGATTTTCATGGTGGTTGAAGATGTTTTTTTTCATAATTTAGTTAAAGGTAATGGAATTATGAAGTAATAAAAATTCTATTGTTGTCATCATTTATGTAGTGGGAATGACTGGTTGTTATGAATGGTCAAACATGGACTTGTTTAGTCTTTTTATGTTTTATATTTTGTTTTTTTCTGGTTTAGATTGACTTTAAATGTGTCATGGAAATATAATTCCATTTATTACAAATTTTTCATTGCATTTATATAGTTATACATGAGACGTTTTTCATTCTTTTATACTTCACAATGTGGCAGACTATCTTGGGTGACTTGTCTCGTTTACTTGTGTTGGTTCATTATTAATTGGTAATAATGGGAATACCCAACATGTTGTGGTGTGAAACTTCATATTTTTTTATAGAGTCTTTTTTATACAAGAGTTTGGACCATTAGAATTTGGATTATAAGTATGGGAGGGGTCCTAGCAAGCGCAATTCCGTGTTTGAATCCCACTTACTATGGATGACCGAGTACTTCTTCCGATCAAGTGATATAGACATTAAGGTTGTTTGAATAAAATTAATTTAGTTTTTACTCAAATAAAACCATTACATATTATGTAATATACGTTCATTATAAAAATTCATAAATTTTATTAATTTGTGTTGTTATAAATAACTAATATGGATTTCTGAAAGTAAATCTTATGATTTTATAATATCTTATTAAAGTAATTGGTTATTGACTTTTGTTCATTAGACAATGCATCCTAATAGAGATATTCTAAATATTATGGAGGAATTTCTGAGACAAGTATTACAAAATAATTCACCATTGGACCCTCCTTTCATGGAATCTTTTATCATTACCATTAAGGACCTTGGTCAAGTAGGTGTTTAGACCACAAGACGAGTAGTGAAACATGGTTCAGAATCTACTAAGAAGAATTCCCTCGTATTCCCTGGTGATAAAGACCCCTGTAATTTAACTAATGGATTTAGACGATTAATATGGTCATTAACATTACTAATACACATTAGGAATATATTTTTTGGTTTTTATATATATTCTCGAGGGATTAAGAAAAACTTTTGGAACTATATTGGGCATGATATGTTGCATGAGGATCTTACCTAGGATTAATTTAATATAATATTCAACCAAAAATATTATCCTAAGCTTCTTAATGTGGAATATAAATAGGATTATAAGAACATAGAGAAAATTTAGATTACTCTACTAGTGTGTTCCACCAATTTTTTGAATTGCTCTACTGGGAACTAAATCCTTTTGCAAACAATTGTCTAAAATATCAAATGTTTTAGATAGGGATGCGAGATGATATTCACTAAATGATAGTCCCCATGAACCATCCCAATTTTATGTAATTAGTTGAAAATTTTCCATGTAGGAGGAAAAAATAAATCAGATAATATTCTTGGATGGAGCATCAGCTGCTACAAATATTTTTTACACAATGTCTTGTAGCCAAAAATGATTACACAAAGGTATCGAGTTTTCATCAGGATGAATTCTAGGGGCCTCATCAGGATAGTTTAAGTTTGACTACTATCATTATAGAAGTAAATTAATAATATACCTAATTTTATGATATTCCCAATACATTTTATCAATGTGGATAATCTAATCATCTCATGAGTTTTTTTTTGTAAATATTTCCCAAAGTAGTAAGGATGGATTCACTCTCACCAAGGGTTCGTTGGTTTGTTATGATCATTACAATGATAGTGGGTATTACCCTTAGGATTAGGGGAATATTCATGAAGATAAGAAATTTTTGAGAGGATCCGAGGAAGGACATATTTATACAGTAGTGTGTGAACCATATGAGTTAGAAGGGGGGATTACTAATATTAGGGGTACATTGTATATTATGTATTTTATAGCTCTAGCATTGTTCAATATAGTAACTCCACATTATTTTATATCATCAATGTTAGTTTGGATTTTGGTATTGTTTTAGGATCATATTTCATTATTGATGGATATTTCAAGAAATTTGTGAAATAGATTTGAATAAGGTTTCATGTGATCTACTTGTTGGGTGAATATAGACAACCAAGATGTGGGATGGACTTCTGGGTGTTTGATCATGATATCTTTAACCCGATTATTTCTGAGGATTATAAAATAACTATTATCATATATATTGAATATTATCATCATCTATTTAATTTCTTATCTCTAGAGGGAGTCACTCATGTATTTTTGGATGATTAGTATTCTAGGTTAGGTAGAGTGGGGCCTATTGTTTCGTATGGAAGTGTGATCTCATGTCAGTTATTAAATAAGTTCCTTGAATGAGTTAATCCTTGATTGGGAATTCCCCTGACTGTAGTGGTGTGTTCATACAATGAGGTATTACCAGACTATTTTTATAGTTTACAACCACATATAAGAGTCTATTTTACCAATGTCATAATACATGGTGTGATTCCCATTTTTAATCTATAGTTTACAATGAATCCTTTTGACTTACCAGAACATAAGCTTCATCAGGATGAACTCAATGTTAATAAATTTATTCATCCTAGCATGTCACCATGGGAATCACCTATCCTATATTCCAAAAATTCTAATAGGAGCCTCATAAATGGCATGGATTATTGAAATTTAAAATAAGTGATTCTCAAGAACATATATCCATTGGTAAGGATTGACTATATCTTTGACCATCTCAGTGAGTGATTTTAGTTTCCAATGATTGAATTTTTTTAGGTTACCAACAATTGAAATTATGATATGTAGATATACCATAAACATAATTTATGAGTCGGTATAAGAATTTATAATTTTTATTCATGACTTTTTATCACGACAACTCATATGATATTTAGGTATTTGATGAACTAGATCTATCACAAGCTCTTCGAATCGTTTTTGTGGTATTCATGGATGACATTTTGGTTTACTCTATGTTAGGGAAGGATAATGTTGACCATTTGGATTTCACCCTTAGAATAATGAAGGAATATCTCTTATATGGTAATATTTACAAATGTGAGTTTTGGATCCAAGATATGAATTTTATGGTGAATGTTATATCTGAGAGGGGAATATAAGTGGATCCAAAAAATTTACATGTGGATTTTTCATGGCAGCATCCTAGAAATGTTTTTCAGATCTGGACCTTCCCGGGTTTTGATTGTTATTATAGGGGATTTATTCCATACATCTACTAGATTGCATATATGATGACATATTTAACCACAATGGTTAAATGTTTTATTGGAATGTTAAATGTCGGAGATCTTTTGTGGTTTTGATGGAGAGGATTACTTTATATCTAGTTTTTATTCCTAAAAAATTTGGATTGGGATATGATGTTATATTAGATGATACGAGTTTCAGTTTGTGGTGAGTATTGATGTTGGGGAGATAAGTGGTGGCCTATGTATCGCCCTAGATACACCTTCATAATAAAAACTACCATAACAATGGTCTTCAATTAGCAATAGTTATGCATAGAATAAAAATGGGACACTATTTATTTATGGAGAGATTCATGGTATAATAATATCATAAGATCCTAAGGTAAATTTTCTCTCAAAGGTACCATAACATATGATTAATATATTGGATGATTATCTCAACTCATTTGATATTGATATTGCATATACTCATATGAAAGTGGGTGTGGTTTTTAATGCATTGAGTAGAAAATTTCAGAAACAAGAAGTTGAGGAATCATTAGAAGGGTGTTAATTGATGAGTTTGTTTTCTGAGTTGTTCATGGAAATGGAAGAAACAACTGGTAATGTACACAGATTTAAAAACTGTTGAATATTTAGTTGATCAGGGGGTTCATCATGAGATGGGACCAGACACATAATATAGCTCTTCGAGAAAATCTTAAATGTGGGGTAAATGATGGGTTAGTGGTCACAGTATCCTAGTGATAATTTGTGTTTCCATAAAAGTTTGGTGTTTTTAGTTTATCTAGGGTATGTTTAACACTCCAAGATTCCACGGTACGCTTCTCTTTGAATAATACAGTAGCGTGTGTTGTACGCAATTTCGAGTTCTAACACACACCACAACCAATCAAACCAGCCTTTATGAATAGTAATTCCCACTTTTTGAAATTTTATAAATTTTATCATTCAAAATTGACTTCTTTTTTGGTTTTAGAATATCAAAATTAGCATTGGGTGAAATTTTGGTACTTTTCAGATAACTTTTATATTCCGATGAATAGTGAAAATTACTAAATTTTAATTTAAAAACATCTTTTTTAAGATAAATAATTAATTGTGATAAATTATGAATTTGAGTGGTTTTAAAGTGTATTTAGAATATATTTTTACCATTTAATACAATTTTGTTAATTGGACATAATTTCACATTTAAACCAGAAATAAACAATTGTAAATCTTTTGATAGATATTATTTCATAAAAACACGCTTTTTTTTGACAGTGGGAATTAATTTTAAATTAATTTATGCCACTTCTGTGTTTTGAATTTGTAAAAATAGATTCCATATTTAGAATAAGGATTTCCAAATTGTGTAAATAGGTAACTCTTATTTTTAGTCATTTTGAATAATCAGTTCGGTAAATATTTTATTTACCATGGTTAAAGGGTAAATCCGGTAAATAAGGGTAAAAATATAATATTATAATAATATTAATTTACCCTAAAACGTGTCCCAACCCTATTGGTTGATACACATCCAAACAGGGTCATCTTTGGGTCCATTTTGGGACCCCATGGAGCAAGTTGTGGGTGATAATAACACTATATATTAATTAAGAAAAAGTAAATACAAAAATGACATAAGCATATATCTTTTATCAAAAAAAAAATTTACATAGGGTTATATATACTATATTTTTGACTATAAATATTCATTAGAAATATAAAAAAATTTACAACATAAATTTATTTTATTTATAATTTTTAGACATATAATAATTAAATTTATTTATGACACAATAATGATGCATTATTTTCCTTATTAATGAAAGAATCAAACAATTGGTATTATAAATTTTAAAATAAAAAAAATTTGAATGTTTTGATGAAATACACGAATCTTATTGTTTAATATGACATGTTGGGATTTTTTAAATGATCATTTCCCGAATTAATAATGTTTTTATGACTTTTACAAAAATCAATTATTGAGTAGTGTCAAAATTGACGTAAATGAGTTTTTAAAACAAATATTATATTATTAAATGATATTATATTCCTAAAAATCTAAGGTTCATCCAAAGAACATATATAATGATAGGCGAGTCTTTAATGGTCCACCCGGGGGTCGCTAGGATGTATATTGTATGTTTATTAATAATATAATATAAAAATACAATGTGAAATGGTAAATGTCAATCTAATTAACTAAGAGTCAAAACTAAATGATAAGGTTAATATAGTGACCCAAACTGCTCTAAAATCTATTGGCTGAAAGGATTTCGACCCATCCCCACATTAACCTTTAAATATTCTACTTTGGAACCATTAGAAACCGAATATAAATTTATTATAAATTAATACTTTATGTTTTTCCTAAAGAGTCCCTCCTCCCCCTTATAAAAATAAACCACTTCTAACCAATTCTTCATACCTTAAAATCCTTTTGGATTGGCCAAACTCTTCCCAAATACCCTATCAACTATCATCTCTTAATCATAGAGGCCTGAATTTAGTCAGAAAGCCAACCCCAGGAGCCCTTTTGATCAAATCAAAAGGATGAACCTGAAGAAGAGGTAATGTTTTCACCAACATATTTCAAGTTCCTTTCTTCTTCAACTTCTTCTTTCTTTTCTATTTATATTATAAAATAATAAATCCAGTATCTTCTGTATATTGTGATGTTATTATAAATATTGTACAACCATATTCATTATTCTATCCAGCCTTTGAATGACATGTCACTATACGTTTGTGCGTACGGCCTACTATCTCCATGTCGTGGTGTAATTGTTATTCAATACATTATTATTTGGATGGGTATAATAATGATACGAAATTAATGTAAATAATAAATATAACATGATAATTATTCTTGATATATGATATACCATCCAGTTATATATTATTTTAATATCAAAAAAATGATATTGTCGCTCGTGCGTACGTATGGACTACTATCTCTACGAACGCGATGAGATTCATTCCCCATCGTATCCATGCATGTCTAATTCTAATTTTATGATTAAGAAAATGTTTAAAAAACTTGATATCATTCATTATATGAATAAGATACAACCTATCCATAACAAACACGACTTATGTAACAAAACATATAAAATAAAACTAGTAAGTTAACACCCGAAACGACGATAATACTAAGACATTTTAAACAAAGAAAAGTTAAAAGATCATATATGATATCATATTAATGTATATGATTCTTGTATAATTTAATAACAATTATTTATCCATTATACAAGATGTTATCCTACCCTCGACCAAGGAAAAGTAAAAGTTAAAGGTATATTTTACAATCTCTTCATTATCTGAGATTGTTTATACATAATTATCTACCGGGATCTCTTTCTCATCCACATCCATGTTTCCTAAAAAAGTATTTCAAATCATTCTTACTATTTTATAGACTATAGGTTAAAGTCATTTTTACCCTTTTTTACTTTTTATAAGAAGTTTGTAATGGAATCATTCTGTCGATTTCCAAACAAAGTCATGTTTATCCTTTTCGACAGAATTAAGGTAAGAATGTATTTTTAACTTATACGGAGAGTGTGGCTATTTTCTACCATTAGAAAATATTCAATGCTTCCCTTAAAATCTTATAAGAATATTTTCAAATTAATTGTTTTCTTTTATAATTATGTGACTTTTAAATGATTTCAAAAAAGAGATATTTCTCTCAAATTGTTTTGATTTAATCTATGTCAACATAATTTGATGGATTTTAATCTTATTTGAAGTTGATTTCTTATGATAAAAAACATCCATATTGTATTGAAGGTTTTGTGATATTTTTTACTATGGATGTGTTATTTTTATATCATTCATTGTTTATGGAGAATGTATTGACATTTCGTATGCAAGTTTTAATACAAATGTTTATGTTATATTTAAACATGTTCATATGAGGAATGCATTGTACTTAATAAGTGATGGGTGGAGCCCTCTATAACTCCTATATTCATCGGTTGGTCTCATGAGACAAACTAGTGTCTTGGCACAAGGACATGAAAAAATCTTATTTGTAGTGTTGGCACAAGGCCTTGACTATGTGGTTATGATAGTCTCGAATTTTCCATTCCATCATTATGCAAGTGGTTATTTATATTTCATGTGATTATTCAACTATTATAATATCAATGTGAATAATTAAATGGAATTATTTCATTTTATATTTTCCATATTATGCTGTAGTTCATTTTTAAAGGGATTTTTTAGTTATACATTTCCTTAAATGTTTATGTTTATTTATAAATTTTTCCTCTATATTGGTATCCATACTGAGCTTCTAGGCTCACCCCTTTCAATGTTTTAATTTTTCCAAGGATGTGAAGAAGTATTTTATGAATGACATGCAGGGATAGTATGAGGGTATATGAAGAGAAGATATGGTTGTAGTTTTCTTCACTTTATGATGTAATGTAAGACTTATGAATATATCTAGTGATTCCAAAGCTACTAAAATAATCGTTGTAGAGACCTGAAGCTAGAAGTACGTGGACATTACATTACTTTTGCGGAATACTTAGTACATAACAAAAACACACACACAAGGATCGTAATAGTTTAGTGTCTTTGGAAACTCGGAACGTAATCTTCTAATCGTGGTGATAGATCTTCAATATCTCCCATAAAGATCTTCCCTTTTTTTACCTAGAACCTTTCTTTATATCCTGGGGAAAAGAAAACATAAAAGGGTGAGCTCAAATGCTCAGTAAGGGTAAACAAAAGAAAAGTCAATCACATCATATTCATAAGAACATAACTTTTGGAAATCTTAACCTGCAAAAGAGAGCATAATTTCATAACATGGGATAAATCATAGTAGTGAAATGAAATCTCAATAAGCATAACTTAAAACATGAAACTTTGTGACATACACAAATCTTCATAGATAATCATTTCTTGTTAGTCATGACTCATTTCCAATACTATCTTAGTGGAAAAAGTCCCTTTCTGAATCGAGTCACCCTCGTTTCATTCATGTTTCACTGAACCGGTATAACCTACCATTCCAGCCATGTCTATCTCATGAGATATAAAATCTTTACCCAATGAATTGGAGGGAGATATAGGTCCCACCAATCTCATAATGATACCATTCTTATGTGTGCCACAAAATCATAAATCAAACATCATTACATAACCCATGTAATAAAAATTGGAATCTTAAACATCATGACATCATAAAACAATTCATATACGATAAAGGAATTCATAAAAATAATTCCATCACAACATAATCAAATCAATGTAATAATAAGGATAAAAACAGAACCCTTTATTATCTTAGATGGAAAATAATTTTGATAAAACACTTGAACTTCATTCTTGAGGAAAATATCCTTTCTACTTCAAAAACACCTTTCCTTTCTTAACATGTCATACAATTTTAAACTAAAAGAAGTTGATTAAAAATAAACTTGAAAACTTGTAAAGGAAGCATCTTGGAAATAATTTTTTAAAAATCCATTCATGCCGTATAAGTTAAAAAAACATTCTTCGCGTATTTTTTTCGGAAAAGTCAAAAAAGAACCTCGTACGAAAAAAGACAAAAGATTCCTTTCATATGTTTTACTAAAAACTCACCAAAGGGTAAAAATAGATTTAAAAAATTTTATGTGGATGGAAATAATATTACATATTGATGAAACATGGATGTGTATGATAAAATACACCCCAGTAAATACTTACGAATAAACAATCTCGGATAAAAATGAGATTATGATATTGCCCTTACCTTAGGTCCGACTTGCTTTGTAAGTGTCCGAACCTCCTGTATAATGATTTAAATCATGTTATTGAATTATTCCAGAATCATATTCATTGTTATTATATCATATATGGTCCTCTTATGACTTTATATTACCCCTTCTTTTGTAAATTCATATTAAAGTAGCGTTTTGGGTAAAATCGTCTCATTTGTCGTTCGTGTTTTTAACTTGTAATTATTCATATGATTACTTAAATCATGATTACATAATTCCAGAATATAAAACATGATTTATATATATATATATTCATAATATACATATATAATATATCAGTAAATGGAATGAAATACACCGTTCATGGAGACGGTAGTTCGTACGTACGCATGAACGTTGTTTTCGTTTCCTTATTGAATTGAATGGAATTAAGTAGATGACATACATATAAATATAAATAATTCCAGTATAATTATTAGGTCATATATTTCATTAGTACTTATTAGATATACTTTATAATCATTCATGAATGGTTAATCATTGAGAATGAATCTCATCGCGTCGTGGAGACGGTAGTCCGTACGTACGCACGAGCGATGATAACGTTCCTGTGGTCGTGGAATTGTGTTTAAGTGTATGTATACTATTTCAGTATCAATATCACTTTATAATAATTATATATAGTTACTCATTATACCTTTGTACCCATCCAATTAAGGTGGTGGTGGAAAATAGATTACACCACGGCGTGGAGACGGTATTCTGTACGTACGCACGCGCGGTGATTTTCCTTTTTCCGTAGGATGGATAGAAGGTTAATTAGGGTTGTTTCATATTTATAATAACATATCAGTATATAATAAATACTGATGTTATTACTTTATCATGAAACAACTAAAGAAGAAGAAGTTGAAGAAGAAAGAAATTGAAAAAGTTCGGTAATGGATATTACCTCTTTTTGACGCGCCTTTTCTTAGCCTCCACTTAAAGAACTAAGGATGGTCTTTGAAGTAGACAAGGACCTCTAGGATGATACTGGGGATGTGGAGAAGGGATTTTGGCATGGGTTGGCCGAGCTTGAAGGCTCAAAGTTGTGTGAGGAAGAGAGGGAGGAGGTGTCCTTTTATAAGGGAGGAGAGGGGCACCTTAGGAATATCTCAAAATATTATTTTATATTAAAGTCAAAATCGGTTTATAATGGTTCAAAAGGGTCTTATTTCGAAGCTAAAGTGGGGATGGGTCGAAATCCTATCAACCAATAGGATTTAGACAAGTTTAGGTTATTATTTTAACCTTATCAATTAGATTTAACTCTAAGTTAAATAATTTATCTTTTACCGTGTCTTTTTGTTTTCTTACACTATATGGTTAATACACTTACTATAACATTCCAAAAGAACCCCAAATTGTTTATTATTAATATATATATCCTTATATAAGTCATTTGGCCGAACCTTAGATTTTTAGGAATAAAATAACAATTAATAATATAATATTTGATTTAAAAACTATTTTGTGTCAATTTTGACACTACATGATATATGATTTTTGTGAAAGTCATAACAGAATTATATGTTCGAACAAAGTTGATTAAATCAACACTAATATATCATAGTAACCTATAAAATTAGTGGAATTCATAAAAAGTCTAAAATTACATTCATTTGAGCATTTATAACATCAATTATGTTAATATTTCCTTAAAAGGGTAATTACTGCATCATCGTTGTGTCATAAATAAATTAATTTATTTAAAGTCTAAAAATTATAAATAAAATATCATTATGTAGGAAATCTTTTTATCTTTCTAATGAATATTTATAGTCGAATTTATCTTATGTATAACCCCATATTAAAAATGTTTTAGTTATTAAACTTTGATTTTAACTATTTTAACTATTCATTAAATAAAATAATATTAAATGTCATAATCTAATCCAAGTGGACCTAAATGGTCATATTATATTCATAAGGTTGTTTTTGGTGGAATTACACATATCCAATAGAATTAGGACATGTGTTAGGGTAATAGTAATATCATATTTACCCTTAGTTGCCCTATTTACTATTAACCGTGGTAAAAAAAGTAAAAAGATACTATTCACCAAAAATTATTTTCATCTCATTGAATCATTTTTTAGTCCTTGATATTAACCGTGTCTGTCGGATTTTTGAAATTCCATTCACAGAAGCGGTAAAATTATGTTTTATGCAAAATTTAGTTTTTAACCTACCACTTAGTGGTTTCACTATTCATCAAAAATTGAAAGTTTTCAGAAAAATACCAAAATTTCATCCTAAGCTATATTTCATATTCCTAATTCAAAAATGAAGTCTATTTTACCAAATTCATAACATAGACGTTGAATTAATTAATTTTATAATTAAATCTTGCTGTTAAAACAAATAGCGTGTTTTTAAGAAACGATATCTATCAAAAGATTGACACTTGATTATATCTGGTTTAAATGTGAAATTTTATTCAATGACCAACATTGTATTAAATTGTAAAAATATATTCTAAATATACATTAAAACCACTCAAATTAATAACTTATCACTATTAATTATTTCGATTAAAAAAGTTGTTTTTAATTATAATTTAGTAATTTTCACTATTCATCAAAATATGAAAGTTATCCGAAAAGTACCAAAATTTCACCCTAAGCTAATTTCGATATTACGAATCCAAAAATGAAGTCCATTTTGAGAGCTAAATTTTCTAAAATTTAAAAAGTGGTTATTACTATTCATAACGGCTAGTTTTAAAAATATTTTAATAGCATATCGTTGTTTAGCGAAACTTGGTGTTGCGTACGACACACGCTATCGTGGAAGGTCGCGATTGCGTGTAATTCAAGCCAGGTCAGAGATGTGTGTTGTGAAAGCTCCTTTTGGTGTAGCGTATAACACAAGACATTAATGAAATTTAAAAGAATATTTTTCATAAAATCTCGGGGTGTTACATTCTTCCCCCCTTAAAATGAATTTCGCCCTCGAAATTCGTCGGGGTTATAAGTGGTTTACTATTTGAAAGTTTCTTTAATCGAAACCCACATCGTAAAAAAGAATACCAAAACCAATCTTTAAAAACAAAAGTATGAAACGTAACGGTTACCTAAATAAACTAATCACTGGGTTTCCACATAGGTGAAAATATGGATATGGAAGAGAAATCTAACCATCATGTTCTGATGGAGAGTGGTAGAGAACATGGCTATGGAAAATCCAGTAATCACAAATCCATAAATTTGTGATGATCTAAGGTACCATCTGATTCATCAGGTATAAGATCACTAGGACAACATTTTTGGTTTTCAAGATCATTTCCCTAAAGTTGAAAATTTGAATTAGAATAAATACTTTCTTTATTTTGGTACAATCTCACTGTTGTTCATTCCTTGAACAATTTCCACTTCATCTCTTAAATAAATGAAGTTAAATTTGTTATTCGTGAAGTGTTAGCAGATCATGTGATAGAATGAAGTGTCATTCCATCTGTCTCAAACAAAAGGTTAGAAAAATTATATACATAAGTCGATCTATAGTGAGATTAATCATATATGGTTCCTAAAATGGACTTATACTTCATATATCATACTGCTTAATATAATAAAACTAGTTTCTACTAAACAGGGACTTCCTGTAGGCCAGTGGTAGGCGATAAAGGCCAGTCGCACTTCGGTTGTGGGTTCGATTCCCACAGCCTTGTCCGACGTGATGGGCTGTCGCCCGTCCGGCAGGTTGTCCTTTTTATAAAACTATATTACTATAACATCCCATCAATAATATCGAAAATATTCTATCTTTAACCAATACTAACTTATGTCCAACATAATCCATTCTAATCTTTAGGCTTATCCATAATACTGCAGTCCACTCTCATAATATAGTGAAAATGATTACCAGAGATTTAATACTGTCGTTAATCCCCATATATCATAAGATATGTCTTATTGGTCACATTTCAAACATTCAAAGGCCTTAATCATGTATTCTCTTGAATACCCATTGAACCTTAGTGAAAACATAAATGCAGTTAAAAGTTAAATCTTTCAACATACCAAAATCAAAAAATTCTCTATACTCAAACCATGATATAACCTTCTCCTTATATCAGTCATGAGCTCATGAATACAATCAAACACCTCATTATCTTATTATTCCTTCATTATGCGCATATCATCTAAATTCCAAAAATATATGAATAACCATTCATGGATAGTGATACCATTAATCATACACTTTCATAACTCAAGGAAAGACAACAGTGTAACAATCCTTAGATGTCTCTTTATTCCATAGTACCATGAGATTTCTTATACAACATTACACATGATAAACATGTAATCATTCCACTACATTCTTAAACCATTGACCGAGCTTCAACAATTCTTTAATCTCACATATCATTTGTAGTCTCTTCATCATCATCAACATAAATACTTCCCATACGGCCTTACTGATTCTCTTCATGAGACTTTCCCTTAGGGCATTGGTTTGCATAATGCCCGTACATTCCACATTTAAAACATTTAACCATTTTTGATGTCGTAGCAATACCATTATCCTCATCCCTGGTGTTAACTGAACCTTTTCCTTTGCACTTACTGGATTTGTGTCCTTCTTTTCCACACCCAAAGCATCTTCCAGTTCCTTTGAAACATTCTCCTTGATGCCTCTTCCCACATGATTTGCATTGGGAAAATTGAACTTTCTTTCCTCTATGATCATCATGAAACTCCATCTTTCTCTTATTAGCCGAGTCAGGAAACGTACCAAATTTTACTTTATTGATCATATTATGAGATTTCTGATTCGGCATAATAATGATGTTTGGACTTCCAAATACCATTTCATTTGGTTTCTCATGAAAAATATCATTCCATTGTCCATCATATCCTCCATTATCGTGAATCACCTTGTTTCAAGCCATTTTCTAAAACCCAAAAAGAATAGTGTGAGAGGCAAAAATCATGCTAGGGAAAACAACATAATAAAGGGGGAGTACCTTCAATATCTAACATCTTAGGTTTAATTCTATGATCGTTAGCATAATTCTAGTACTATAACCTATACATATACTTAACCTTAGGGACATCCTTAGACATACCTTAGAAATATCTCTAGGGATCTCACTAATGTTTTCGCATCCTAGTTTCCAAAGGTTGACTAAACCTTTCATCTGATACCAACTGTAGAGACCCGAAGCTAGACGTACGTGGACATTACATTACTTTTGCGGAATACTTAGTACATAACAAAAACACACACACAAGGATCGTAATAGTTTAGTGTCTTTGGAAACTCGTAACGTAATCTTCTAATCGTGGTGAAAGATCTTCAATATCTCTCATAAAGATCTTCCCTTTTTTTACCTAGAACCTTTCTTTATATCCTGGGGAAAAGAAAACATAAAAGGGTGAGCTCAAATGCTCAGTAAGGGTAAACAAAAGAAAAATCAATCACATCATATTCATAAGAACATAACTTTTGGAAATCTTAACCTGCAAAAGAGAGCATAATTTCATAACATGGGACAAATCATAGGAGTGAAATGAAATCCCAATAAGCATAACTTAAAACATTAAACTTTTTGGAATACACACATTTTCATAGAGAATCATTTCATGTTAGTCATGACTCATTTCCAAGACTATCTTAGTGGACAAAGTCCCTTTCGGAATCGAGCCACCCTCGTTTCAGTCCTGTTTCACTGAACCGGTATAACCTACCATTCCAGCCATGTCTATCTCATGAGATATAAAATATTTACCCAATGCATTGGAGGGATATATAGGTCCCACCCATCTCATAATGGTACCATTCTTATGTGTGCCACAAAATCATAAATCATACATCATTATATAACCCATGTAATAAAAATGGGAATCTTAAACATCATGACATCATAAAACAATTCATATACGAAAAAGGAATTCATAAAAATAATTCCATCACAACATAATAAAATCAATGTAATAATAAGGATAAAAACAGAACCATTTATTATCTTAGATGGAAAATAATTTTGATAAAACACTTGAACTTCATTCTTGAGGAAAATATCCTTTCTACTTAAAAAACACTTTTCTTTTCTTAACATGTCATAAAATTTTAAACTAAAATAAGTTGATTAAAAATAAACTTGAAAACTTGTAAAGGAAGCATCTTGGAAATAATGTTTTAAAAATCCATTCATGCCGTATAAGTTAAAAAAACTTTCTTCGCGTATTTTTTTCGGAAAAGTCAAAAAAGTACCTCGTACGAAAAAAGACAAAAGATTCCTTTCATATGTTTTACTAAAAACTCACCAAAGGCTAAAAATGGATTTAAAAAATTGTATGTGGATGGAAATAATATTACATATTGATGAAACATGGATGTGGATGATAAAATACACCCCAGTAAATACTTACGAATAAACAATCTCGGATAAAAATGAGATTGTGATATTGCCCTTACCTTAGGTCCGACATGCATTGTAAGTGTCCGAACCTCCTGTATAATGATTTAAATCATGTTATTGACTTATTAAAGAATCATATTCATTGTTATTATATCATATATGGTCCACTTATGACTTTATATTACCCGTTCTTTTGTAAATTCATAATAAAGTATCGTTTTGGGTAAAATCGTCTCATTTTTCGTTCGTGTTTTTAACTTGTAATTATTCATATGATTACTTAGATCATGATTACATAATTCCAGAATATAAAACATGATTTATATATATATTCATAATATACATATATAATAAATCAGTAAAGGGAAAGAAATACACCGTTCATGGAGACGGTAGTCCGTACGTACGCATGAACGCTGTTTTCGTTTCCTTAATGAATTGAATGGAATTAAGTAGATGACATACATATAAATATAAATAATTCCAGTATCATGATTAGGTCATATATTTAATTAGTAATTATTAGATATACTTTATAATCATTCATGAATGGCTAATCATTGAGAATGAATCTCATCGCGTCGTGGAGATGGTAGTCCGTACGTACGCACGAGCGATGATATCGTTCCCATGGTCGTGGAATTGTGTTGAAGTGTATGTATACTATTTCAGTATCAATATCACTTTATAATAATTATATATAGTTACTAATTATACCTTTATACCCATCCAATTAAGGTGGTGGCGGAAAATAGATTACACCACGGCGTGGAGATGGTATTCCGTACGTACGCACGCGCGGTGATTTCCTTTTTCTGTAGGATGGATAGAAAGTTAATTAGAGTTGTTTCATATTTATAATAACATATCAGTATATAATAAATACTGATGTTATTACTTTATCATGAAACAACTAAAGAAGAAGAAGTTGAAGAAGAAAGAAATTGAAAAAGATCGGTAATGGATATTACCTCTTTTTGACGCGCCTTTTCTTAGACTCCACTTAAAGAACTAAGGATGGTCTTTGAAGAAGACCAGGACCTCTAGGATGATACTATGGAAGTGGAGAAGGGATTTTTGCAGGTGTTGGCCGAGCTTGAAGGCTCAAAGTTGTGTGAGGAAGAGAGGGAGGAGGTGTCCTTTTATAAGGGAGGAGAGGGGCACCTTAGGAATATCTCAAAATATTATTTTATATTAAAGTCAAAATCGGTTTATAATGGTTCCAAAAGGTCTTATTTCAAAGCTAAAGTGGGGATGGGTCGTAATATTTCAACCAATAGGATTTAGACAAGTTTAGGTTATTATTTTAACCTTATCAATTAGATTTAACTCTAAGTTAAATAATTTAACTTTTACCGTGTCTTTTTGTTTTCTTACACTATATGGTTAATACACTTACTATAACATGACAAACGAACCACAAATTGTTTATTATTAATATATATATCTTTATATAAGTCATTTGGCCGAACCTTAGATTTTTAGGAATAAAATAACAATTAATAATATAATATTTGATTTAAAACCTATTTTGTGTCAATTTTGACACTACTTGATATATGATTTTTGTGAAAGTCATAACAGAATTATATGTTCGAAAAAAGTTGATTAAATCAACACTAATATATCATAGTAAACTATAAAATTAGTGTAATTTATAAAAAGTCTCAAATTACATTCATTTGAGCATTTATAACATCAATTATGTTAATATTTCCTTAAAAGGGTAATTACTGCATCATCGTTGTGTCATAAATAAATTAATTTATTTAAAGTCTAAAAATTATAAATAAACTATAATTATGTAGGAAACCATTTTAGCTTTCTAATGAATATTTATAGTCGAATTTATCTTATGTATAACCCCATATTAAAAATGTTTTAGTTATTAAACTTTGATTTTAACTATTTTAACTATTCATTAAATAAAATAATATTAAATGTCATAATCTAATCCAAGTGGACCTAAATGGTCATATTATATTCATAAGGTTGTTTTTGGTCGAATTACACTTATCCAATAGAATTAGGACATGTGTTAGGGTAATAGTAATATCATATTTACCCTTAGTTACCCTATTTACTATTAACCGTGGTAAAAAAAAGTAAAAAGTTACTATTCAACAAAAATTATTTTCATCTCATTGAACCACATTTTAGTCCATGATATTAACTGTGTCTGTCGGATTTTCGAAATTACATTCACAGAAGCGGGAAAATTATGTTTTATGCAAAATTCAGTTTTTAACCTACCACTTAGTGGTTTCACTATTCATCAAAAATTGAAAGTTTTCAGAAAAATACCAAAATTTCATCCTAAGCTATATTTCATATTCCGAATTCGAAAATGAAGTCTATTTTACCAAATTCATAACATAGAAGTTCCATTAATTAATTTTATAATTAAATCCCGCTGTTAAAACAAATAGCGTGTTTTTAAGAAACAATATCTATCAAAAGATTGACACTTGATTATATCTGGTTTAAATGTGAAATTATATTCAATGACCAACATTGTATTAAATTGTAAAAATATATTCTAAATATACATTAAATCCACTCAAATTAATAATTTATCACTATTAATTATTTTGATTAAAAAAGTTGTTTTTAATTATAATTTAGTAATTTTCACTATTCATCAGAATATGAAAGTTATCCGAAAAGTACCAAAATTTCACCCTAAGCTAATTTCGATATTACGAATCCAAAAATGAAGTCCATTTTGAGAGCTAAATTTTCTAAAATTTTAAAAGTGGTTATTACTAATCATAACGGCTAGTTTTAATAATATTTTAATATCATATCGTTGTTTAGCGAAACTTGGTGTTGCGTACAACACACGCTATCGTGGAAGGTCGCGATTGCGTGTAATTCAAGCCAGGTCAGAGATGTGTGTTGTGAAAGCTCCTTTTGGTGTAGCGTATAACATAAGACATTAATGAAATTTAAAAGAATATTTTTCATAAAATCTCGGGGTGTTACAATCGTTCTTTCAAGACATGATCATTTGTGATGATGACAATATTATGTAATAATGCCCCGAATCTGGGTAACTGGGGTCGGGGTGTTATATTTGGTATCATAGGAAGTTTAGTACAAACTTGGAAGCTAGATTTAGATAAACTCTAATTAGAGCACATAGACCAAAGATGGACTTTGAGGATTAGTGTAGAATAACTTCCTAGAATTTTGGTATTGTTGGGATTTTGTGAGTTTTCTGAGAAATACATCAATGTCTGGATACAAGAAGGTAGAGGGAGCTCTGGAATAGATATACCTAGAGGTAAAACCTGAAAACACTGCTTTGATCTAGACTCGAACGGGAACTGGTGCACGACAACGGGCCTTGCTGAACTCTTGGTTACGAAACACCCAGGGGATATGCTTAGGATAATTATCATTTTCATTACAAACCATTATAAGGGTTTATGATTATATAATTTCCCATTGAAGAAATTTATATGATTATGGATTATATCCATAAACAGTTCAATTTATGATAAGTGTTTTACATGTTTGGATTTATGTAATGTGATTCATAAACTAATCTAGTGTATGCCATTGTTTAAAAATGGCACCTAGTGGAAACAATGGAAACTGTATCAATGCACGCCCTCCATTTAGGGACATCCCTCCTACTCAAGATAATTATAGTGGTGCTGGTGATACAACTGTTGATGATCAGCTAATCACCATGCATGGACAACTCACTCAGGTTATGAATAATAACCTTACTCGTATGGGGCACCCTGATCTGCAACGTGGAGGATCAATGTTAGATCACTTCATGAGGAAACAAAGACCAACATTCAATGTGAGTACAAATCTCGTAGTAGCTGAGAAATGGATAAATTCCATAGAGAAAATATTTCATGCCTTGGGGAGTAGCGAAAGGGAAAAAGTTGTTGTGGCATTTTACCACCTCACTGGAGAAGCTGATCAATGGTGGTCATTGATTCAAAACACGAAGGAAGATGATGATGTATCAAATATGGAATGGATAGATTTCAATAATATTTTCTTAGAAAAATACTTTCCTTTTCACCATCGAGTAGATATTGAAGGGAAATTTCCGAGTCTGAAATAAAATGAAGATAAGAATGTCGCAAAGTATGAGGATAACTTTACAAGGTTAGCGAGGCTATTACATATTATATATGTAACCCAAGAAGTAATATTGATCATTTCTTTGATGGGTTAAAAACATTTCTTCGTCGAGCATTAGTCTCACAGTCCTTCTCGTCATACGATGATATTGTCTCATGTGCTATCAAGACAAAAAAAGAATTCTCTAAGTCTTATGACTTTAAAGAAAAGAAAGAGAAGAAGAGATCATATGATCAATCTGGAAATGGAAATAAGGGGAATAATGGAATAATTGAACATCCTTCCTGTAGTAAATGTGGTAAGAAACACCATAGTACTTTCTTGAACGGAATGGGAGTCTGTTACAAGTGTGGTGAAAAAGGCCACCATGCTCGTGACTGCAAGGGGAAGAAAGAAGCTACTGATGTTCAATGCTACAACTGTAGGGAGATGGGACATTATCCAAATTAATTTCCTAAGCGTCAGAGGAACTTACCTCAGAAATGTCCAAGGGATCAAGGCCAATGTTATGCTATCAATACTGTTGAGGTAGAAGCTCTGAAAGACATGGGGGCATGTAATTTAATGGTTTCCTCATGTTTATAAAATGCATTATTTGATTCTGGGTCATCGCATTGTTTCATATCTTCCCAGTTTAGTAAGAAAATTAGATATTTTCAATTTGATTTAACAAGGGAGCGGTCAGTTAAAAATTTTAAGGGAAGTATCATTGCTACAAAGTTTTGTGAACCAGTTCCCATTAGATCACATAAATATTCTTTATCGGATGATCTCATCGTCATTCCTATGATTGAGTTTGATATAATTCTTGGTATGGATTGGATTTCAGACTATGATGTGAATATTTATTGTAAGAAGAATGAGGTTATGATTTTTTATGATTATGATAAAGAACACCTTGTCTTTAGAGAGGAATCATCACCACTTAATTCTTATCTAGATCCACCCCCAGTAGTTAAACTAAATTCAATTATTGGGGAGGAATAGAATGAAATGAATGTGGGTGAGGAATGGAATGTTCAAATAGAGGATGTACCTATTGTGAAAGAATATGTTGATGTGTTTCCCAATGATTTACATGGACATCCTCCAGAATGAGAAGTTGAGTTTTCCATTGATTTAATTCCTGGATCAAGGCCCATATCGAAGAGCCCCTCTAGAATGGAAACTGTGGAATTAGTGGAACTAAAGAAACAACTAGAGGAATTGTGTAATAAGGTATTTATTCACCCTACTATTTCACCATAGGGAGCCCCTGTTATTTTTGTTAAGAAGGAATATGGATCTATGAGGTTATGTATCGCCTACTGGGAAATCAATGCCATAATAATAAAGAAAAAGTATACACTGCCTTGCATTGATGATTTATTTGGACAAATGCATGGAGCTCAATACTTTTCAAATAATGACCTTTGATCTGGATATCGTCAGTTGTGTGTGAAAAAGGAAGACATTCTGAAGACATCATTTTGAACCAGGTACATGCATTATGAGTTTACAGTAATGCATTTTGGGCTGACTAATGCACCCTCTATTTTCATGGATCTAATGAATAGAGTTTTCATGGAATATATCGATGATTTTTTAGTATTATTTATTGACGATAACTTATTATACTCCAAAATCTACGAAGATCATGAAAATCACTTGCGCATTATCTTGAAGACTCTTAGAAGAAATGAATTATAGGGGATGTTTAGCAAGTGTGAATTCTGGCTTCTAGAGATTTCTTTTCTTGGCCATATTGTCTTTAAGGATGGAATCTATGTTGAACCTTCTAAGACAAGAGCAATCCAAGAAAGGTCAGCACTGACGAGTATAACTGATGTACTCATTTTTGTTGGTTTAGCAGGTTATTATTGATGTTTTGTCCAGAATTTTTCCCGGTTGGCTAACCCATTAACAAAGATCACACGTAAAGCATTTAAATTTGTTTGGGAAAAAGAGTTTGAAAAATGCTTCCAAGAACTAAAAGGAAGATTAGTCAATTCTCATATATTGACTCTACTATCGGGGAATGATTAGTTCGTTATTTATAGTGATGCATCAAAGAAAGGACTTGGTCGTGTCCTTATGAAAAATGAGAGGGCTATTGCCTATGCATCACGATAGTTGAAAATTAATGAGAAAAACTATCATACTCATGATATTGAGTTAGCAAATATGATCATTTCTTTGAAGATATGGAGACACTACCTCTATGGTGAAAAATTTGAGATTTATAATGATCACAAGAGTTTGAAGTATATTTTTTCTCACAGAAAGAACTTAACATGAGGGAAAGGCGATGACTTGAACTACTCACGGATTATGATTGCATGATACACTACCACCTGAGGAAGGAAAATAAGGTGGCAGATGATTTGAGCAGAAAATATCTTGGAGTTTTGAACAATATGAGAATTAAAAGGGATCCTATTTTCATGGATCTAGTGAAGATGGACATGGGAATAACTATGGAAGGTGAAACATCAATGCTTTTTCAAATGGTTTCCAAACCATCTTTACTAGAAAGTATTAAGAGTTCTCAGACCGATGATGAAGAGTTTCAAAAAATGATTAAAGATGTGAATGATGGGAGACTGAGGGACTTTGTGTATGGAGATGGAATGTGAAGTTTGGGAAGAAAATTTGTGTTCCCGATATACCAGATCTAAAAAGGGAATTGTTGGATGATGCTCATAGTTCCAATTTTCCTATACACCATGGGAGAACCAAAATGAATATAGATTTGAAGGAACATTTTTGGTGGGACAACATGATGAGGGTGATTCCTGATTTTGTGTCAAGATGTATGGTTTTTCAACAAGTGAAATATGGAAGTATACATCCTAGTGGAGTCATGAAACATCTCCCCATACCTGAGTGGAAATGGGATAATATCATGATGGACTTTGTCATGGGACTACCAAAGGCTCCTAGAAAAAACTTTCCAATATGGTCATTGTTGATTGTTTTACCAAGTCAGCACATTTTCTTTCTATAAGGGAAGATTTACCACTTGAACGTCTAGCGAGGCTATATATTAATTAATTTGTGAGACTTCATGGAGTACCACAATCGATTGATTCTAATCGTGATCCCCATTTTACATCATGATTATGGAAGAGTCTTCAGAAGGTCTTGAATACTGAACTTAGTTTGAGCACTGCCTACCACCATCAAACAGATGGACAATCAGAACGGACTATTCAAACCACAGAATTCATGTTGAGATCTTGCTCACTTGAATTTTAGGGTATGTGGGATCAATATTTACCTCCAGTAGAATTTTCCTATAACAATAGATTCTATTCAGGTATTCAGATGGTACCATATGAAGTGTTATACAGAAAGAGATGTCACACACCAACCTGTTGGGATGACGTTGGTGAAAGAAAACTTGTAGGCCCAGAACTGGTGGAGGAAAATATGGAAAAGGTAAAGGTAATCCAAAATCACATCAAAGAAGCTCAATGTAGGCAGAAGAGCTATGCCGATAACCGAAGGAAGGATTTGGAATTTCATGTAGGAGATCATGTTTTCTTGAAGGTATCTCCATGGAAGGGAGTTATACGTTTTTGAAAGAAAGGTAAATTGAGTCCCATGTACATAGGACCTTTCGAAATTCTAGAATTAATAGGGGCTTTAGCTTACCGGTTGGCAATGCCGCCAAGTATCTCCAAAGTTCACGATGTGTTCCATGTATCACTATTAAGAAAATACATGCCTAACCCAATGCATGTACTAACCTATGAGGAATTAGAATAGGAACCTGATCTGTCTTATTCTGAAGAGTCCGTTAGGATTCTTGATACAAGAGAACATGTAATGAGAAACCGGACGACTCGTCTTGTAAATGATCTAAGGAGAAACTGAAAAATGGAAGATGAAACATGGGAACTCGAGGAACATATGATGAAGAATCACACGAGTCTTTTCATGTGGTAGTATTCTAGAAATTTAGAGGACAAAATTATTTGAAGGAGGGGATAATGTAACACCCTAAGCTTCCACGACACGCTTCTCTTTGAATAATACAATAGCGTGTGTTGTACGTAACTTCGAGTTCTAACACACACCACAACCAATCAAACTAGCCGTTATGAATAGTAATACCCACTTTTTGAAAATTTATAAATTTTATATTTCAAAATTTACTTCATCTGTGGTTTTGGAACATCAAAATTAGCTTAGGGTGAAATTTTGGTACTTTTCGGATAACTTTTAAATTTCGACGAATACTGAAAAATAATAAATTTTAATTAAAAACAACTTTTTTAATAAAAATAATTAATAGTGATGAATTATGATTTTGAGTGGTTTTAAAGTATATTTAGAATATATTTTTCCCATTTAATACAATTTTGGTCATTAGACATAATTTCACATATAAACCGGACATAAACAAGTGTCAATCTTTGGATAGTTATTATTTCATAAAAACACGTTTTTTGTTTTGTCAGCAGGAATTAATTTTAAATTGATTTCTTCCACTTATGTGTTTTGAATTTGGAAAAATGGAATCCATATTTGAAATACGGATGTACAAATTGTGTAAATAGGAAACTCTTATTTTTATTCATTTTATATAATTACATCTGTAAATATTTTATTTACCATGGTTAATAGGTAAATCCGATAAATAAGGGTACAAATTAATATTATAATAATATTAATTTACCCTAAAAGTGTCCTAACACTATTTTTTGATACATTTCCAAACATGGGAATATTTGGGTCGATTTTGGGACCCCATGGAGCAACTTGTGGGTGATAAGAACACTTTTTATTAATTATGTTATAGTAAATACAAAAATGACATAAGCATATATCTTCTAGAAAAACAATTTTTTACATAGGATTATATATATTCTATTTTAGACTATAAATATTCATTATATACATAAAATGTTTTCATACATTAATTTATTTTATTTATAATTTTTGGACATTTAATAAGTAAATTTATTTATGACAAAATAATTATGCAGTATTTTCCTTATTAATGAATGAATCAAACAATTGGTATTATAAATGTTAAAATAAATATAATTTGAAAGTTTTGATGACATACACGAATTTTATTGTTTAATATGACATGTTATTATTGTTTAAATGAATTGTTTTTGAATTTATAAATTTGTTATGACATTATAAAAAATCAATTATTGAATAGTGTCAAAATTGACATAAATGAGTTTTTAAAACAAATATTATATTAAAAATTGATATTCAATTCATAAAAATCTAAGGTTCCGAAAAAGTACTTATATAATGTTAGGTGAATCTTTAATGGACCACTTGGGGGTCTCTAGGATATATATAGTACGTTTATTAACTATATAATATAAAAATACAAAGTGAAATGGTAAATGTCAAACTAATTGACTAAGAGTTAAAACTAGAAGATAAGGTTCATATAATGACCCAAACCTATCTAAAATCTATTGGTTTAAATGATTTCGATCCATCCCAACCTTAACCTTTATATAATCCACTTTGGAGCCATTATAAACCGAATATTAATTTATTATAATTTAATACTTTAAGTTTTTTTTCTAAAGAGCCCCTCCTCCCCCTTATAAAAGGACACCAATTCTAACCAATTATTCATAACATAAAAGCTTTTTTCTTCATCCAACCTCTGCCCAAATACCCTCTTAACTATCCTCCCTTAATCCTAGATGTCATACATTAGTCAGAAATCCATCCCAAGGATCCATTTTTATCAAATCAATAGGAAAAACCCGAAGAAGAGGTAATGTTTTCACCACCCTCTTTCAAGTTCCTTTCTTATTCTACATATTATTTCTTTGTTATTTCCATTATAAAATAATAACTCTAGTATATTATATATACATTAAATTTAGTATAAATATCGTACTACCATATTCAGTATTCTATCAATCCATTGAATGACATGTCACCGTACGGGCGTACATACAGCCTACCGTTTCCACGTCGTGGTGTATTTATTATTCAATACATTATTATTTGGATGGGTATAATAATGATTTGAAATTCATGTGAATAATAAATATAACATGATAATTATTCCTTATATATGATATACCATCTAATTATATAATATTTTAATATAAAAAGAATGATATTGTCGCTCGTGCGTACGTACGGACTACCGTCTCCACGAACGCGATGAGATTAATTCTCAATCGTATCCATGCAAGTAAAATTATCATTTTATGATTAAAAATAATTTTTAAGGACTTTATATCATTCTGTATATGAATAATATACAACCTATCCATAACAAACATGACTTATGTAACAAAACAGATAAAAGAAAATGAGTAAGTTAACACCTGAAATGACGATAATTCTAAGAGATTACTAACAAAGCAATGTTAAAAGATCATATATGATATCATATTAATGTATATGAATCTTTCATAATTTAATAACAATTATTCCACAATTATACAGGAGGTTAACCAACCCTAATCCAAGTAATGTACAAGGTAAGGGTTTATTTCACAATCTCTTCATTATCCGAGGTTGTTTTTATGTAATTATCTACTGGGATCTCTTTATCATCCACATCCATGTTTCATAAAAAATATTTCAAATAATTCTTAATATTTTATAGACTATGGGTTAAAGTAATTTTTACCCTTGTTGACTTTTAATAATAAGTTTATAAAGGAATCTTTCTAATATTTCCAAACAAGGCCCATTTTAACCTTTTCGACATAATTAAGGTAAGAATGTCTTTTTAACTTATCTGGTGGGTGCAGCTATTTTCCTCCATTATAAAATATTCAAAGATTCCCTTATAAGCTTATAAAAATATTTTCAAAGTCAATGTTTTCTTTTATAATTATGCGACTTTTAAATTATTTCAAAAAAGAGATATTTATCTCAAATAGTTTTGATTTTAGCTATGTCAACATCCTTTGATAGATTTTATGCTTATTTGATGTTGATTTATTAGAATACAAAACTTCCATATTGTATTGATGTTTTTGAGATATGTTTGACTGTGGATGTGTTATTTTCATTCCATTCACGGTTGATGGATAATGTATTGAAATTTTGTATTCCAGTTTTCATAAGAATGTTTTTGTTGTGTTTAAACATGTTAAAATGAGGAATGAATTGGACTTAATAAGTGACGGGTGGAGCCTGCTATAGCTCCTAAATGTATCGGTAGGTCTCATGAGACAAACTAGTGTCTTGGAACAAGGCCTTGACAAAATCATATTTGTAGTCTTGGCACAAGGCCTTGACTATGAGGTTATGATATTCTGGCATTATGCATTCCATCATTATGAAAGTGGTTATGGATATTTCATGTGATTATTCGACTAGTAGAATATCCATGTCAATAAGTAAATGGAATTATTAAATTTTATATTTTCCATATTATTCTGATGTTCAAGTTTGAAAGGCTTTTGTTTTTGTTATACATTGCCTTAAATTTTTATATTTATTAATGAATGTTTTTGCTATATTGTTATCCTTACTAAGCATCTAAGCTCACCCCTTTCAATGTTTTAATTTTTCACAGGATGTGAAGAAGTATTTTATGAATGACCTGCCGAGATAGTATGGGGGGATATGAAGACAAGATGTTGTTGTAGTTTTTTTAACTTTATGATGTAATGTAAGACTTATGAATATATCTAGTAATTCCAAGGCTGTTAAACTAATCGGCCTTTCAAGACTTGATATTTTTTGATCAGGCCAATGTTATGTAATAATGCACTGACTCTAGGTAACTGGGGTCGAGGCATTATAGTAAGAGTTGATGGATAGAGGACACAAGTTTACTTGGTATTTTTACCATAAGAATATCAAGATTAATCCTGATTTGAATCATTTGTATTAATTAACATGAAAGAGATAGTTTATTTCAAGATTAATATCACATTGTCTTATGTGATAGATAATTATGGTCGAGAACCAAATACATGCATGCTTATTGCATCCCTTAAACCTTATGGTATGGAATTGGTACGATATATACATATAATTGTTTTTTTATTCAATAAAAACTCCATGTGGGAATGTTGTGATTTGGGTGATAATTGAATGAATCACTAAATTAGAACATTTCTTCCACATCAATTAGAGGAAAAAAAATAAAATTATCAAGGAATATTATGTAAGAGACATTATGAGAATTCAAGGGGGGTTTCTATGGGATTATTTTTTATAGGGAACTTAGGTTGAAATTTATTTTTTCAAATAATTTTTAAGAAGATATGGATTCTCAAGTTTTAATATAACATGACATCTCATATACACATATATTGATAGAAAAAGAGAGATATTCAGGACCTTTAGGATTTGAACATGTGTGTATTCCTAATTTTTATGGTTCGTTCGAAAACCATTTCCCTTTGGTTGATTTTTCTAATAATAATATTAATATATCCTAAAGAAATATGGCAACAAATGAGGAATTGTATGGGAGACCATGTAGATATACCATGTACTAGGAAATGATGGGTGATAAGTACTTGGTTAGATAATCTTATTTAAGAAACTATGGAAATGGTACATATTATATGGAAAAGGATGATCACTTCATAGAGTCATCAAAAATATTAAGTAGACCTTCATCATCGATAGATATATTTTTATATGTGATATTTTTTTAATAGAGTTTCAACTTGAATGGTATACTACCAGTTGGGTATGTAGGGTAAATTTTAATAGAGATTCACTTACCACTTTGATAACATTGGATGACTTTGGAAAGTGGAATACAGGTTGGACTTATCATACCATTTGACTTTTATTCATGACAAGTTTAATTTTTCCCAACCTCAGAGGTATCAATCAGATCCCTGATATAAGATAAAGTGGTATCATTTTGATCTTAATCTCTACACCACTTTTGTTGAGGAACAAAAATAGATAATGGATCTCTAGGATAAGGTATTTTTTACAAGAATAAATATTTTGGCATAAGAAATTTTGTATTGTGGGAGAGATAACCATGGGATCTAGCATATATAATTATTGATGATGCAACAATTCCCTTCTCTTTTATCAAGTCTAGGATCATGAGGATTTTATGGGGACATAATTATTATTTAATGGGGGGTAGTAACATCATATGTAAAAATGTATGTAAATTTTAGGTTTATAAGATTATTTCAATGGTATATATGTTTTAGTTTATTTCTAGGATTTTAAAGAGAACCTAGACTGTGCACTACCTTGAGGATAGAATCACATCATGAACTGGGAACACAAAATAAACCCATTTCTAGGAGGATTTCATTATCCTATCTTAGATTGTGAACAATTTTCAATCCATGAAAATTTTTAATATCATGAATATTTCTTTCAGTGTAATTTAAACTGTGGTGATCCCTTTTTCAGTGTATATGATTCTCAGGGAATGCATGTCATGAATATGGGATTCACAATGTCAAAATATTAGTTCCATCAGTTTTTATTACACTTAATGCCTAATTATTCTCCATTTCATATGAAAGAACACCTCTCAAACCCTAGTCTCTCTCGATGATTTTTTTAGATCTCCATAAATATTGATAACTCTATGTGACATTTAATTTTTGCGTGAGGTGTGACACTTCTCTATGGTTGTAGGTATTTTTTATTTCTTTATTTATAGTGGCCATATTAGTTTCATTAGATGAACTTGTGGATAATATTGTGATCATATTTGGTTTTCTATCGATCATTGTTGTATTCCCTCATGCCTCATTTTTCAGTGGCCGATCTTCTAGTTTTCAATATCTGTTTTCAATGGAAACATGGTTTTCTATGTTCTTGAGGATGATATTCATATACAAGGAATATAATTCTTCAATTTCTTTATTTTATTAATAATAATTTTTTATATTCAATGAATATTAATGATTTAATATTTGAATGTAATTTTATGAAAGTTTATATGTTTTTAAAGGGGTTTAATTAAAAAATGTATTTATTTCCACCAGGCATTTGATTAAATGATTTAAATGGTGGTTTTGGTTTTATAATGGGTTTAAAAGAAGGGTAGAAGAAGGGTTTTGATGTTAGTTATTTATTAAATGTGAGATGTTTTCGAAAATGATTTTGACAAAATTATCAAATTAGGTAATTTGGTGTGTCAGGAAAAAGACGTTTTACTCCTCTTTTGTGTAATTATACATATGATTTTATGTCTATTTAGAGTGTACAATTCCACCATTTTTTATTTTGGTTATATACTAATTTGGATGTGATTGTGTATTTTATTTCACATATAGTTTGTATTTATATAGTTTAGATCCTAAATTGTGAGATTTTTCATTATTATTGGTTTATAACATGATGTTATTTTATGATATGTTTTCCCACATTATTATCTTATGGTGTATCTATGTTTGGGTTTTACTATATTGACCTATATTATATCTTACATGAAATCATCCTAGATGTGGAGAATATGCTATTATTTTAAGAAAATAAAATCAATGTCTTACAAAAATGATTTATTTTTAGATTTTTGTTTATAAATTGGTTTTTTTAATCTTTAGATAATGAATTATTAAGAGTAGAACATGTATAAACTCTCTTGTGGTGTCTTATAGGGTTTTTTCCTCTCACCCTACATTTTAATTCGAGCAGTTTGAGATATTTTTTCAGGATTCACGTAGAGGGAATGGTATTATGTTGTATGTCAGTTTTCTCTTTTTGTAATCATTTTCACAGTGGGATAGTTTGGTGGTAATGGATGGCCATGAAAGAACATGCTTTTTATTTTCATATTTTTTATATAATTTTCTTCTAGTATGTCATGAATTTTTCGGTTTCATGGATATTTACCCCATTTTTTTAATAATCATAGTTTCATTTTCATTAGTTATACATGAAACTTGTTTCATTCTATTATACAAAAACATGTGGTAGAGCTTGTTGGGTGAGTTTTATATTTAAACCAAGATTATTCACTAAATAATCCCCCATGAAACATCCTATACATTGTTATCATTCCCTTGGTGTGACATAAACTCACTTCTAATGGCTACCACCATCCAATGAAAAAAATAAAATGTTAGACATGCATATGTGAATACTACCACCTCGATGAATGACATATTTGATTTTTCATCCCCTTTTCATGTGGTTAGTTATAAATATATATTTAATAAATAAATTAGATAGTAATTATTTGATTATTGTTATATAAATATAAACCATTATTTACCTTCTTTCCTTTCTACCTTTTGGAACGTGAAAACACCACCACTTTGTACATTCAATCTACCACCTCCTTGAATGATGTGTGGGGTTTATCATTTCATTCTCTCATAAATGGTATAAAAAATTTATTTTATTGATAAATATTTTATTATTAAATTTTAAATATATTCATTCAATTTATAATATCTATGAACAATGACATGTTCTTCCTCGCTAAAGTATAATAACATGATTTTTTGTTTTTTTGGTTTTACCACCATTATAAACATTTTAATAATGTATATTTCTTGAATGAATTAGGAATGATATGGAATGTAAATATTATGTAATAATTATAAATTAAATATTTTTTGATAATTATTAGGGATAATATTCATAATTATATTTACCTATAAATTCATGTGTTCAATTAATTCAATAATCACTGAATAAGGGAATTTTTATACATTCAATGAGAACTATTAACACAAGTTCCATTAATTGGAAATGAAAATGTATAAATATATTAATATAATTATATAAATATTCATTAACATTCTAGTGATAATTAAACCATGAAAAATAGGCAAGGACTGGATCTGCCAAACATAAACTTGCAGGAAAAGTGGTACAGTTAATAGATAAATATTGACCTTCAACATATAATATCACAAAAAATGGGTAATAATAATTAATAGGTGAATATTATCTAGAAAGAAATATAGTATTATGTTATATATATATATGTTTAATATAAATTTAAATTTATTTTATAGAGAAGTTATAGAATTTTTGACTATGTGGAAGCTTGAGGTAAGTGGATTCGTAACCGAATGTCATTTATTGGGTTATATCACTTCTTTATTTATTTTTTTATTCCAATATAATGTGTGTTATAAACTATGATTTTTTATTCTGTATTTACACTTTGTTTGTGGATTTTCATTAGTCTCAAATAATGAATTCCTTGATTTATTCATACTTAAAAAGTTACGAACTTAATAACGATTCATTTTACCAATTTAATTTCATTGAGATATATTTATAATTATTCTTATATTAAATTTTACATGATGCATATAATTTATATTTAAAATTATATAATATTATTATCTTATTATTCTGTGTATTTTATGTTTTATTTCAAGTATTCTTCTTTGATGAGTTTGGATTCATATGTTACCCAAGATGTAAATGTTCTTTTCCTCAATTATCCATCCATGAGACATGTATCTTATTACACACCATTATTCTTTAAAATGATTTATTTAATTCATCATTGTCATATTGGATCATGTTTTTATTTTTTCCCTATGTATTTTATGTTCCTTTTGTGTTCTTTATTTTGAGGAATATTAATATTAAATATTAATAATGGTGTTTTAATTAAAAAAATTTCTTTAATGTTTTCTATTTATTTTACAAATATATTTTCCATATAAATACATATTCTATATGTTTTTTGAAAATTATCCATCCCTATAATTCAATTATTTCTTAATACCATTTTGAACTATATATAAATTTTTTAATGGTTTTATGAGGTCTCTTTGGATCATTTTCTATATGAGTCATTTTTGAATTTAATTATAAATGTTTGAAAATAATTCTTTTTTATATTTATCAATTTGTCACATTTTTAAAAATCATGAAAATTATTTTTTATTAAAATTCCTCCAATAATCGCATGACCTATTAAAGAAAATCATTTTCCCATTATTTAATGAATTTTTCATTTTCATAATTTAGAAAAATTAATACACTACTAGAAAGGGAGGTTTTCCCAACGCTTATATAACAATAGTTTTCTTAAACAGTTGCTGTAGAGTACTTTTACCAACGGTTTAAGGAAATCGTTGGTAAAAGCGGGTTAAAATAATCATTTCACAATGGATTTATTAAACTTTGGTATATAGAGGTTCAAATCATCATATACTAATGGTTTTTAAAAACCATCGTTAAATGATATCTTTCCCAACAGTTTTTACAAAGCGTTGGGAATGTTTTGCCCCAAATTCACAGCAGCTCGGTCTCCCCCATTCCGTGTGACTCTATCCATAAACATAAGGGAGAATTGGGATTTTCTTTCCCCTATGGTCTAAATCCTTCCATCTTTAAGATTTATCTGTTCATTACTTGTAATTTGTAAGTGATACTGCATATACTATTATGGTTTTTTGTTTTCATTTGGGTGAAGTGGAGAAGCGGGATTCTGTTTCACCTACTGTAGAGATCCTTCATTCCAACCCATCATCAAAATTACATAGTTCTAAAATTATATTTTTTAAGTGAAACTTTCATTTTAATGTTCTGCATCTACTGTTTTGGTTTTCTCTTTTCATTTGGGTGTGTTTTACTTTTGATTTTTATTTGATTTGGGTGTGTGTATTGGGCTTTGACAGTGAATCAAATTTGATTCAAAATGAATTATGTGTTAAAATAGTCCATAAATTTTCATTTCATAGAAGGCTTGGTATTGATAGGAATTTTGTGTTAATATCATCCATATTCCACATGATTCACATCATGGTAAGAATGTGTGAATATTTTGCTGAGATCAGAGGGAAAACTCATACACTCCATGTTGTTTATAGTGGAATGGTTAGTCATTGGTGATAATTGGCTTCCTAAAATGATTGTACTAAATAACATTAGGTTCAATTAAATATGGTTCTCACTGTATGTTTTATATTATGTCTCTTTCTTGGACAATACTCACTTTTATGATGGTGGGGTGCTTTTCACTAGCCATGTTGGCATGTGAATACATCCATAACAATGTTTGATAAGTCACAAGATTAATTCAGTAATCTTTCTATCATTGAAATACTTTATTATTAATATCAAATTTAGGAATAAATGTGTTTGTCTATAATTTACGAAATTAAACCTTTTTACAATCCATGAACTACCTATTTGTGTAGAAGCCTAAATTATATCCACCCATGGGGTGCGCTTGACTTCGGGGACTAATTGGGTAATGAAAGTTATGGCCATATAGGTGCCAATAATGATTTATTTAACATGAGTCAATGATTTGGGATGCCTATAACACATAATGGGACCTAAGGCATGTGACTCTATTTGGAATGCCTATAATGGGGCCTTGATGACCACTTTTACCTACGGTTGTGTGAAACAATTGGTAAAACTCTTCCCTTACCAATGGTTTGATTCAATGATGAGGCAAGTCACCTTTATTGATGATTGTGGATTTCGAGTTATTGACATGAATCACACTCTTTCCCCCGGTGAACTAGATGATTGGGTTGTAGCTCATGAAGCTAGGTCGAATTTTATAATTTATTGAGCTTCTTGTATAGTACTACTTCTTACTAGTTATAACTATGTTTTTCTTCTTGATACATGACATACATTACCATCATTTGGTTTATGATTCTATTATTAGTTTGTATTACTGATTTGATTATTTTCACCCATTTCCAATATTTTCACATTATTATATTTATTCCACTTTTTAACTGATAATAGTAAAATTGTGAAGCTTAGGTAATGATGGAATAGTATCCCCTAGACACAAAAAAGGCTCTCACTATTAGTCAATAACATTTGAAATTTCGGTAGACGTGCTTGATGCCATGTGGCCATCTGGGTTCGGGTTACTAATGAGTGGCATCCTAGTTTGGGACATCAAAATTCCTGGATATCCTTTTATAGGTGTTTCTAATCAAATCCATACCTAAAACTATTGAAGGTCCCTCTCCAAAATCAATTGGGACATGATTTAATGAATACACTCTAACAACCTATGATCTATGGCCCCAATCCTAGGATCCTTTAATCCATGGTAAATGTGAAACTTGATGAAGCCATAACTATTTTTGATGTGATCCTCATCCTACTCCTCATCCTGATCTCCCTCAAGAAGTTAAAGTATAAAAATCATGTACTTCCAAAAAGAACCATAATGATTATGTATTTCTTGATCCACTTCCAATATATTACTGGTAAATCCTTGAATATATTCACTAGAAATTATATATCTTATTTTCTTGTATACACTGTACTTTTTTGTGTTTCTTAATATGATTCTCATATAGAGAAATGTCTCAGTTATTCAATTATATAAAGTAAAAAAAATGTCATTTACCTAAATATTTTTTTCATTGAACTTCAATATTATTTAATTTATTTGAAATGACTTATTGAAATTTTTTTATAGAATGGATAGAAGTTGGTAGTACAAAACTGATCATATTTTAACCAATTTTCAAAATAATTTGAAAATATTTTTAGATTTTTCATTTTAAAACCCTTCAGATAGTGGTCACATACAGTGATCATGTTCTAATTGTGTTGGAAGAACTTGGTTGAGTCGTGAAGCAGTTAGCAATTATATAACAAAATATGGTTTCCAAACAAACTATTATGTGGGGTATCACAATGGAGAGAAAACAGAATCTCAAAATGTTGATGATCTAAATTATAGAACTGAATTGGAGAGTTTGATATATGATCAATTTCCATTTATTCGGAATCATGAGAGGGAAAGGATGTTCAACCAACAAGATTTCAATACAAGAACATGTTATGAGTCCAGTGAAAATGATGATGTTGATAGGGTGAAAAAATTGAATGATTCTACAATGACTCTTGTATATAGGCAATGTGGAAAAATGAAAAATTTTGAATTTTTAATCCGATTGTTTCATGGGGAAACTATTTATGGGATTTCAAATACTGTAATCGATTACATTATTACCTTCTTGAAGGACATACCTCTAGATGATGCAGATATTCCTTCAAACCACTATATGGCATGGTAGTTAGTTGGTGAACATGGATTGTCAAAAAAAAAGTCATACTTTCCTGAATGATTGTAACTTATTTTGGGAGGAAACTACCGAGAGAAATGATTATATCAAATGTGGAACCTCATGATGGAATCCAAAAGATGATGGTACACCATCTCGTGTGCCACAAAAAGTAATGTGGTACTTTCCATTGATCCCCAGATTTCAGAGCCTTTTCATGTCTGATGAAATATCCGTAAAAATTTGATGGAATGACACTGAGAGAAAAAAGAATAATGACGAGTTGGTTCACCCTACAGATGTATTTTCATGACAGAGATTTGATGCTCGATATCCTGAATTTTCAACCGACGTATGTAATGTGAGACTCAGTCATTCTTGTGACAATTTTAATTCATTTGGTCAAATTATTACTACGCACAACACCTGGTCGGTTTTCATACACATTTATAACCTTCCCCCATGGTTTTGTATGAAAAAGCCTTACACATTATTGAGTATACTAATATTTGGCCCTTCAGATCCTAGCAATGATATAGATGTATACATGCAACCTTTAATAAATGTGTTGAAACATTTTTGGGATGTTGGTGTTCCCACATACGATGGATGTTTGAAATACATATTTCAGATGCGTTATGTGATTATGTGGACAATCAATGATTTTCCGGCTTATGCAATGATGAATGGATGGAGCAAAAAAGGAAAATTGGCATCTCCTGTTTGTATGATGAATAATCCGTCAAGAAGACTGAAATATTGTCTTAGTTTTAGTTTTATAGGATATCGACAATTCTTTATAATGAACCATCCATATAGAAACAATAGTCAATGATTTGGCAATACCATGGAGACTGACGATCCACCTCAGCGTATGTCTGGAACTGATGTGCTTAGTGAATTTAAAGATTTTAGTTATTCATTTAAGAAGGGTGTAATGATTTCTAGAAAGATGAAAAATGTTTCCAATGATACCTGTTAAAATTGGAAGAAGAAGAGTATATTCTTTGAATTGTCGTATTCGTCAACCTACTTGTTATGTCATTGCTTAGACGTAATGAACATTGAAAAGAATATATGTGAAATGATTCTTCTGATTCTTCTAAATGTCAAGGGGAAGAAAAAAGATGATTTATGATCTCGACGTGAGTTGGTAGATTGGGGGATCAGACAAGAATTTCATCCTATCTGTATCATTAAAAATAAATGGAAAGTTCCATGTGCATCTTATGTGATGACACCTACTGAAAAAAATAAATTTTTGGAAGTGCTGGAGACTATTAAAGTTATTGATTTCTATTCAAGCAATATATCAAAACATGTCAATATAAAAGAGTTGAAGTTGAAATATTTAAGGACACATGATTATCTAGTCCTTTTGCATGAGTTAATGTCAATGGAAATATGTTATCTCTTATCCAATAATATAAGAGTATCAGTTATTTGGTTGTGCTATTTTTTATAGATCTTTGTTCCATGAAGTTTTCCAGATCCTTCTTGCAAATATTGTTGGCAGAGACACCATTAATTTTGTGTGAGATAGAGAAAATACTCCCTCCATCATTGTTTACATGCATGTTGCATCCGACTGTCCATCTTCCGACCAAAATACTTTTTGGAGGACCCGTTGATTTTCTTTGGATGTATACAACTTAACGAAACATGTACACATTGAAATCATGTGTTTGGAATTAGAATTATCCCAAAGGTTCTATTGTGAACGGTTACATGGATGAAGAATGTATGGATTTCTGCTCAATGTATTTGTTTAATCTTTCTACGAGAATAAATAGACCAATGAGAAATGAAGAAGAATAATATGACCAAATTGAACCCAGTTTTCCATCACTTCCATAGATAGGAGGAATTTCGGGATCATAAACATTGATGACATTATTCCTTGAAGGGAGATAGATGGAACATCTCCTAGTGTTGTTCAATTGTGATTTGTTCGATGAGTATATCAAGTAAGTAGATTTTACATGTATCTCTTATCTTATCCCTTATAATTTTAAATATTTGTTAAACTATTTTTATTTTTATTTACAAGTAACATAAATAATTGATATATATAAAGCATCGTAATTTATCTTTGAGATATAAATAGACTTTGCATAGCAAAGGGTTTTCGGCTTGGTTGAAATTGAAGGTAAAAATATTTCTATAATAACTAAATATAATTAATATTTAATTACATTTACTATTTTTTTATATTTCATGTATCGAGTTTTCCTACATACTCTGTTTCTGAGGAAATAAGTGCTTTGGATTTTGGTCCTAATACCATTGTTCATGCATGTAAATGACTTGTGATCACTGGATAAAAAAATTATTATCACTGAACAAGAAAGAAACATGAGAACACAACATGATGGTGTTATGATAACTACCACAACAGACTATTATGCTAGTTCATCAGATTATAGACCTCATTCAGTTAATGTAGCTTATTATGGAGTCATGGAGAAAATAATAATTTGGGATTATTACTCGGATGGTCGAGTCACAATGATGAAATGTAAATTTTTTGTTTCAATGATGAAGCAAGGGAACCTTTTTTGATGATTGTGGATTTCGATTTATTGACATGACTTGCACTCTTTCCACCGATGAACCATTTTTATTAGAATCAATGGGGAAACATGTTTTTTATGTCTAAGATCATCGTCATCCTAAATTCGGTGTAATTATTGAAGTAAATCCTAGACATGTTTTTTTATGATGGTGATGATGAAGTTGACACTATCCCAACTGCAATTGGAAGTAATCCATTTATCACTTATGATGACTCTAATAGATCAATTTTCAGAGCTTATTGTGAACCCAAAGATGTGGTGAGAAATATATATAATAATATAGTCATTTTCACACGTACATGTTTCACCTATATCATTTAGAGTGTGTATCATAGTATTTACCTTCAAACCACCCTAAATATTCTGTTTCCTTATTTTTTTTATCCGAATGGTTTTTCAATATTTTGTTTTTTGGGTTTCAAATTAGTTATCTATTTCTAATTATTTCCATATTTGTTTTCATTGCAGGAAATAACAACAATTGAAGAGATGTCGAGGAAAAATATGACAGAAAATAATCGTCGCATGACACAGATGGGCGTTCATCCACTCATCTCTATTTTGAGTATTTTATTTCAAATATATATATTTCAATTACTCATAATATCATGTGTTTACTTTTGTGTTAAACTTATTTTCAGGATCCTCCCCCTAAAAGAGAGATATCCGATGAGGAGCATGATATTGCTCCCCGTACTGAGGCTAGTGGTAGGAGGGGGGTGTCAGTGTTAGATGATAATCTGGTGGTCCCGGTATTGTTGCCAGTGGTATGAGGGATCGTGGTGCGAGAGTTAGAGGATCCACTGGCCATACCCGATTGGACTATGCACCTACCACAGACGTATCTTCTACGCCCCATTTTGATCTTCCTGTGTCTTTAGGGACACACGGGATATTTAGCCCTCTGATGTTTACACTACTAGTTGGAATAACATTTGTGCCATCATCTTTTTCTTCAGTTTCATTATCTCCGAGCTATTATATTCCACCTTCTTCGACTCATTCTTTGACATTGTATGTGGCTGGGGAGAATACACTAAGGGGCATTCCACCTATACAGGATATTCCTTTAGCTTCTGCACATCCAGTGATGCCCATTGATCCGACTACCACATTTATATTTATATAACTCTAACAAATTTTTTTACCAAAATTTATTTTTATTATAACTTTTACTGATATGTTTTTACATTAATAACATATTAATCTACTGATAGGAGGCGGGGGAGGGGGCGTACACTCTTGCGTGCTGTATGGAACTGCTGGACATAGTTGATGGTTGAAGTCAATGATGATGGACAGAAGATTGATAAATTTGGGTAGGAATGTTGGGGTTTATGGCGACGCAAGCCAAATACTCCGACTATATTCTGGTCAGCCCTCTCTCTTGGATATATCTACTACATAAAGTCAAGGATAATTCGTGGGCACAAATATGGGAAAAAAATATATTGTATTTAGTGTAATATTTTTTTTGTATTAATATGAAATAATTTATTGGGTGTCAGCTTCGTTTTATCTTACCTGATGGCGAAGGTGCACAACCAGCACATTTAAAGGAGATAAGAGATCTTTGGAGAGCTTATAAGCATGAGACGTATGTTGGATGGTGTGATAGAGTGGGCACGGAGATGGAGACATTACCTATCGTGGATGACTACCTGATAGAGAAATATCGCCAAATTATTACTCATTGGGCGATTGCCAAATTTAAGGTATTAATCCCATTTGAGGTATTTAAATGGAAATTTTCATATTTTGCATTAATATTATGTTATTTATTATTAAGCATTATTTATGAATCTTCTGAAAAAAAATGATTCAAAGAAATACCTCCACACTTTGGGGTGCACTACAATGTCAGATCATGAGAGGCAGCTGGTACGATATAGTTGTTTATAATATTTCTTTAGGACTTTCACTTTTTATTATTTCCTAATTAAATTATGTGATTTATTTAATATTGAATATATGATTATACATTCACTTTATATTGTTTTAATTTCATTACAGAAGCACAAATGGAATATTGAAGGACGTCTACCTCAAGAAAAATTGTTTATTCTCAAGTAGAAGGAAAAAAGATGGAACTGCGGTTAATGAACAGACCCATGAAAAGATTTTAAGTTTTAATTTGTTTATTTCAATGTTTAATATCTATTTTTAAATTTAATAATCTATATATATTATAAACAGGATTCTTTATAGGCCTTTGATTCCCCAGACCCTGACAATTTAGAGCCACATGATCACTTATATCAGGTTTTGGGAGATGAGCACTCTGGTCAAGTATGGTGCTGACCTGGTAAGAATATAGTTCTGATGAGGTATTGGTCCTCTCCAAGTATCCATTCTAGGACCACCGAGTTGGAATTGGTCAAGGAGCATGCAAGACAGTCTGATAAAAGGGTCACAGAGTTGGAAGAACAGGTTCAAATGAGGGAGAAAGAATTTATGAAACTGATCAAAGCATTATCTTCATCACTTCCATCAGAGGCCAACACGGCTTGTTAGACATATATGTCGTCGATGGGTGCATTATCCAATTCACAAGGTGGCAGTTCTAGTGGTGGTAAATATGATGATGTTCCTAGTGATGATGAGGATGTTAAAGAGGACGAGGGCAAGGATGAGGATGAGGACAAGGGAGGGGATGAGACCGAGGGTGAGGATGGGGATGAGGATGGGCATGGGGATGATGATGAGGATGATTACAAGGATAGATATGGTGGCGAGGATGTGGCGGATGATGAATGTGGTGATGGTGATGGTGATTAGGGGTAGATTGATCCATTACATTTTTCAATTCTGTATAACTCATTATTTTTGAACGTGGTTTTTCACTCTGGTATGGACATTTTTGAATTCATTATAACTCTTTATTTTGACCAAATATAGAAGCCTAATGAAGTTATATTGGTTTATGCGGCTTCGAGGGCATTTTCAGAGCTTGGAACCCCAGTCGGCGTAGAAAAACACTTTGTCTCACTATTAGTAAGAAATTTAAGTCCATCACAAAAGGAATATACAAAACATATATGGCTATATATTAGAAGAAATGTGTGTGGTTTTCCCTAACCATGCACTAGGGGATGCACATCATGCATAATGTCAATAGTTTTAACATAAGATATTATCACTGTTGTTGCATGATTGTCCTTATTGTAATACGGAAAATCGACCAAACATATTTGGATTGAATTTATACTTCAGAAAAATGATCCATCGGACATTTGTGACGTGTAGGAGTAAACCCCACATCAATCTGAGGCACAATGTGTCCGGTACCACTCAAAGTGTCTCACTTTTATATGAAATGGACCAGATTTTATGTGAAACCAACAAATGACATAAGAAAAACTGGTCAAATGCATTTGAATTGTGTTGATACTTCAGGACAACGATACACTGGTCACTTTTAATGGGTACAAGTCAACTCCACCACAATCTGAGACACGGTGTGGATGATATCACTCAAAGTGTCTCACTTTGATTTGAAATGGACACCTTTTAAGTGAAAACAACAGCTGGCATACGCAAAACTGACCAAACAGAATTGGATTGTGTTGATACATTAAGAAAAAAATCCAATGGTCATATGAGATGTGTACAAGACAACCCCACCTCAATCAAAGGCACAATGTGGCTGGTATCACGTTAAATGTCTCTCTTTTGTTTAAAATGGACACCATTTTAAGTAAAAGCAACTACAATACAAAAAACTGACCAAACGTATTCGGATTGACTTGATACATTAACAAAACGATCCACGGGTCATTCATGAGAATTAAGAGGAGACGACAGATCATTATAACATGTGGTTTGTGTGTCACATCTGAATATGTGTCTTTAAGATGTTTGGCGCGCTTGAAAAGAATCCGTGGGGTGGTCAAAACTGGCCGAATGACCTCACTATGCCTTGAAATCAGACGACAACAAAGGGTTGGTGAATTGTGAAATGGTTGGCTAGAGGTCATGTCAATCGAAGGTGTTGTGTGACCGTGGTGGTCGAAAACACACCCCGCGTGTCATAAATGGACAAAACATGAGTGTAACGGTCAAATGCATGCCGAATGACACCAGAATGGCTTGAAATCACATGAATACATGATAATTGTTATTCATGAGGTGTACAGGGAGACCTCATGTCATTCAGACATGCGGTTTGTGCGGTACGACTGAATATGTGTTTTTTAAGTGTTTGGCGTGTTTGAAAAGCATGCGTGGGGTGGTCAAAACTGGGTGAACGACCACGGAATTCCATTAAATAAGACGACAATAAAGGGTGGGTGAATTGTAAAATGGTCGGCTAGACGACACGTCAATCAGAGTTGTCGTGTGACCGCGGTGGCCAAAAATGCACTATGCATGTCAGAAATGGCCAAAACATGCGTTTAATGGTCAAATGCATACCGAACAACATCGAAATGACTTGAAATAAAACGAAAACACCCTAATTATTATTCATGATGTGTATGAGGACAAAACACATCATTCAGACAAGAGGTTTGCACGACACATCTGAATATGTTTTTTTTGGTGTTTGGTGCCCTTGAAAAGCATGCGTGGGGTGGTCAAAACTGGCCTAACAACCTCATAATGCCATGAAATCAGACGGAAAAAAATTTGGGTGAATTGTGAAATGGTAGGTCAGGCGACACGTCAATCGGTTGTGTTGTGTGACTGCGGTGGACGAAAACGCACACTGCTTGTCGTAAATGGACAAAACATGTGTTTTACGCTCAAATACATACCCAACAACATTAAAATGACTTGAAATCACACGAAAACACCATAATTATTATTATTGAGGTGTATTAATAGACAACACATCATTCAGATGTGTGGTTTTGACGGAATGACTGAATATGTGTTTCTTAGTTGTTTGGCACACTTGAAAAGCATGCTTGGGGTGGTCAAAACCAGCCGAATGACCTCAAAATGCAATGAAATAGAACGACAAGAATGGGTGGGTGAACTTTGAAATGGTCGGCTAGAAGGCACGTCAATCAGAGGTGTCGTGTGACCGCAATGGCCGAAAATGCACTCTGTGTGTTGTAAATGAAAAGAAATGCATTTAACGGTCAAATGCATATCGAACAACCACATAATAAATTGAAATCACAAAAAAACACAATAATATTTATTTGTGAGGTGTATGAGGTGACGACAAGTCATTCGGCCGTGCGGTTTGCACGACACGACGAAATATGTGTTTTTAGGTGTTTGGCATGCTTGAAAAGCGAGCGTGGGGTGGTCAAAAATGGACGAACAGCCTCAGAATGCCATGACATCAGACGAAAATAAAGACTGGGTGAATTTTTAAATGGTCGGCCGTAAAACACGTCAATCGGAGGTGTCGTGTGACCACGGTGGCTGAAAACGCACTCCGTGTGTCGTAAATGGCCAAAACATGTGTTTAACAGTTAAATGCATACCGAACGACATCAGAATGACTTGAAATCACAAGAAAACACCCTATTTATTATTTGTGAAGTGTATGAGGAGACAAAACGACATTTGGACACACAGTTTGTGCGACACAGCTGAATATGTGTTTTTTAGGTGTTTGGTGCACTTGAAAAGCGTGTTTGGGGTGGTCCAAACCGACCGAACGACCTTATAATTCCCTGAAATTGAACGACAACGAGGGGTGGGTGAATTTTGAAATGGTCAATCAGAAGGCACGTCAATCAGAGGTGTTGTGTGATCACGGTGGCCGAAGATGCACTCTGTGTGCTGTAAAGGGCCAAATCATGTTTTTTATGGTCAAATACATACCAAAAAACATCATAATTACTTGAAATCACCCGAAAACACCCTAATTATTATTTTTGAGTTGTACGATAAGGCGAAACGTCATTTGGATGTGTGGTTTGCAAGGAACGACTGAATATGTGTTTTTTAGGAGTTTGGCGCGCTTGAAAAGCATGCATGGGGTGGTCAAAACCAACCGAACTATCTCAGAATGCCATTAAATCAGACGATAACAAAGGGTGGGAGAATTGTGAAATGGTCATCTAGACGTCACGTCAATAGGAGGTGTTGTGTTACCGTGATGGCGGAAAACGCACTCTGAGTGTCATAAATGGACAAAACGTGTGTTTAACGGTTAAATTCATACCGAACGGCATTGGAATGACATGAAATCACAAAAAAACACCCAAATTTTTATTTGTGAGGAGTAATAGTAGAAGACACGTCATTCAGACGAACGGTTTGTGTGACACGACTGAATATGTGTTTTTAGGTGCTTAACGTACTTGAAAAGCATGTGTGGGGTGGTCAATATCATTCGAATGACCTAAAAATTCCATGAAATAACACAACAAAAAAATTTGGGTGAGTTGTGAAATGGTCGGCCAGACGGCACGTCAATCAGAAGTGTCGTGTGACTGCGGTGGCCGAAAATGCACTCTGCGTGTCGTAAATCACCAAAACATGCGTTTAACGGTCAAATTCATACTGAACGAAAATAGAATGACTTTGAATCACACTAAAACACCCCAATTATTATTATTGATGTTTTTGAGGAGACAACAAGTCATTTTGACGCGCGGTTTGCACGACATGGCTGAATTTATGTTTTTAGGTGTTTTGTGTGCTTGAAAAGTGTGCGTGTGGTAGTAAAAACCAGCTGAACAAACTCATAATGCCATGAAATTGGACAAAAACATAGTGTGGATAAATTTTGAAATGGTCGGCCAGGCGGCACCTCAATCGGATGTGTCATGTGACCGCGGTGGCTAAAAACGCACTCTACATGTCATGAATGGCCAAAAGATGCGTTTAGGATCAAATGCATGCCGAACGACATCAGAATGACATGAAATATCATGGAAACATCCTAATTATTATTCTTGAGGTGTACGAGGAGATGAAAAGTCATTTGGACGTGCGGTTTGCACTGCACGACTGAATATGTGTTTTTAGGTGTTTGGAGCACTTGAAAAGCGTGCGTGGGTGGTCAAAACCGGATGAACGACCTCCGAATTCCATTAAATTTGACAAAAATAATTTGTGGTTGAATTTTGAAATGGTTGGCCATATGACATGTCAATCAGAGGTGTTGTGTGACCGAGGTGGCCGAAAATGCACTTTGCGTTTCGTAAATGGCCAAAACATGCGGTTCACGGTCAAATGCATACCGAACGACATCAGAATGACTTTAAATCACACAAAAACACCATAATTATTATTCGTGAGGTGTATTAAGAGAAAATATTTCATTTGGATGCAGGGTTTGCATGCCACGACTGAATATGTGTTTTTTAGGTGTTTGGTGTGCTTGAAAAGCGTGCGTGGGGTGGTCAAAACTGGCCGAACGACCTCAGAATTCCATGAAATCGGATGACAACAAAGGGTGGTTGAATAATGAAATGGTCGGCCAAATGGTATGTTAATCAGAGGTGTCGTGTAACAGTGGTGGACAAATACGCGCTCTACGTGTCGTAAATGGACAAAACATGTGTTTTACGGTCAAATACATGATGAACGACAACATAATGACATGAAATCACACAAAAACACACAAATTGTTATTCGTGAGTTTTAAGAGAAAACGACACTTCATTCAGATGATTTGTTTGCGCGACAAGACTGAATATGTGTTTTTTAGGTGTTTGGCACGCATGAAAAGCGTGCGCGGGGTGGTCAAAACCAGCCAAAAGACCTCAGAATGCCATGAAATTAGACAAAAATAAAGGTTGGGTGAATTGTGAAATGACCGGCCATACGACACGTCTATCGGAGGATTCGTGTGACCGTGGTGGTCAAAAATTCATTCTGCTTGTCGTAAATGGACAAAACATGTGTTTTACGGTCAAATACATATCCAATGACATTGTATTAAGATGAATTCACTCAAAAACATGCTAATAATTATTCATGAGGTGTACGAAAAGACAACACATCATTCGGATGTGCGGTTTGCGCGACACAACTGAATATGTTTTTTTAGGTGTTTGAAGTGTTGAAAAGTGTGCTTAGTGTGGTCAAAACTAGCCGAATGACCTTATAATTCCATGGAATCGGATGAAAACAAGGGTGGGTGAACTATGAAATGGTCACCCAGAGGACACATCAATCAGAGGTGTCGTGTGACCGCGATGGTCGAAAATTCACTCCATATGTTGTAAATGGCCAAAACTTGCATTCAAGGGTCAAATGCATACCAAACGATATCATAATGACTTGAGATCACAAACAAACACCCTAATTTTTATTCTTGAGCTATACGAGGATAAGACACATCATTCATACACACGGTTTGCACAGCACGACTGAATATGTGTTTTTAGATGTTTGGCACGCTTTAAAAGCGTGGTTGGGGTGGTCAAAACTGGCCAAACAATCTCAGAATACCATGAAATCAGATGAAAACAATGGGTTGGTGAACTGTGAAATGGTCAACAAGAAAACACGTCAATCAGAGGTGGCGTGTGACCGTGGTGGCCGAAAATAGACTCCGCGTGTCATAAATTTCCAAAAAGATGCGTTTAACGGTCAAATGCAGGCCGAATGACATCAGAATGACTTTAAATCACATGAAAACACTTTAATTATTATTTGTGAGGTGTACGAGGAGACATCACGTCATTCAGATGCGCGGTATGTGCAGTACAACTGAATATGTGTTTTTTAGGTGTTTGGCGCAATTGAAAAGCATGTGTGGGGTGGTCAAAACCGGGTGAACGACCACAGAATGCCATTAAACCAGACAACAATAAAGGGTGGGTGAATTGTAAAATGGTCGGCTATATGACACGTTAATCGGAGGTGTCATGAGACCGCGGTGGCCGAAAATGCACTCTGCATTTCGTAAATGGCCCAAACATGCATTTAACGGTCCAATGCATAACAAACGACATCATAATGTCTTGAAATCACATGAAGACACCCTAATTATTATTCATGAGGTGTATGAGGAGACAAAATATCATTCGGACACGTGGTTCCCAAAACAAGGTTGTATATGTGTTTTTAGGAGTTTGGTGTGCTTAAAAGGCGTGCGTGAGGTGGTCAAAACTAGCCAAACGACTTTCGAATTCCATGAAATCAGATGACAACAATGGTGGGTGAATTGTGAAATGTTCTGGTAGACAACACGTCAATCAGAGGTGTTGTGTGACCGCGGTGGCCGAAAACACACTCCAAATGTCGTAAATGACCAAAACATGCATTTTACGGTCAAATACATACCGAAAAATATCAGAATGACTTGAAATCACAAGAAAACACCGTAACACATTTGGATTATGTTGATACTTTAGAACAACGATCCATAGATCATTTGTGATTGGTACGAGTCAACCCCACCTCAATCAGAGGCATGGTGTGACCGGTATCACTCAAAGTGTCTCGATTTTGTTTGAAATAGACAACATTTTAAGTGAAAAAAACAACTAGTATATGGAATTCATCACAAGGCTACAACTAGATTCTTGAAATTAAGGGATAAAAGATAAAATATGGTCTATTGGTCATATTTTATTAGAAGAAAATATTCACAAGACATAGATCGAAACACAATGGGTCAAAGTATATATAGAAAACATGAATTATATTAGGAATGAGTCTCGACATCCCATCATGAACATGCACCAACACTCATGTTCTAATGCTCAATCATGGGTCATTCATTCTATACAATGACATAAAACAAATATATATCAGATAGTGATTCCATATGAATCCAATGTACACTCAAGCATACCATATAACAAATTGTTCAACAAGGATACACATAGATTCTTGCAAAATAAGTTCCAATGTCTCATAAAAATACCCCAATGGTGGGGAATATATATTTTGACCCTATATCCCCATGGATCACCTCAATACCATCCTAAAACAGTGGGTTCTAGGACCAAAATAATGTCCCTTTGAAAACCCAATACGAAAGACTTAATTGAATATTCATACCCACTACCCAATATGGGGATTCATCTCACATCAAACCCAGGAGAGAAAATTACAATTAGCTACATACCCTCTTATTCTAATTGAAAATTCTATGAAAAACATGTAGGCTATTCTAGTAACCCCTCTCATATGTCTATATTGGACAATTTTTCCCACTAACACATCAGGAACCATTTATACATGGATACATAATCATTAGAGGAATATAAATATCCCATGTGGTTCCTATAACACATCCTAGGTCTAAGCACATGACCACTACCATTGTCTATCTTATGGGTATCAGGATCCTTGTCCACACTACCCATGTTTTTCTATTGGTTTTAAGTTACTCAACCCAAGACCATGACTAAACATCCCATGTGCTTCCTATAAAATATAGGTTTTTTCTCCTGTGTGTATTGGTGTTTTAGTTTGAGTGAGGAAAGAATTCTAAATTTTGAATACCCTTATGTGTGTTGGTTTTGTGGTTTGAGTTAGGAATGAATTCTAAATTTGGAATATTCTTATGGGTGTTATTGAATTTTCTATAACATGAAGGCTTTTTCTCTTATGGGTTTTATAGCATTTGAATTTCTAAATTTCTAAATTCTGGAATGAATTCTAAATTTTGAATACATTGGAAGGGGATTTTGTTTTGGTGTTGTTTCAGGTCTAGAGAGGGGGTGGTGTATTGCTATGTTGCTGTGGAGCTGTGTTTTTGCAGGTCTGGAGAGGGGAAGGGGCCTACTACTGTGGAGGTGTGCAAATGTATACCAATGGTTTCCAAAACCATTGGCATAGGTTTACACTAAGAGTTATAACAAAACTATTGGTATAGCCTTATGTATTTCCATATCCCCTCTAAACTAATGGTTTAAAACCATTGGTATATGTGTAACACGCATATACCAAACGTTTCAAAAATCGTTGGTATATGGTATACATTAACACACATATGCCAATTGTTTGTAAAAAACCGTTGGTATACCTTCTATTTTGATACCTATACCAATAATTTTCACAGAACCGTTAGTACATGCCTATTTTCACGGCTTACTTGGCCACAGTTGAGGGAACCATATGTTTTAAAAAGATTATTCAATATGTGAAGAAGAAATTATTTGATGTGAAAATGTTTTATTAAATGTGACAATGGTTTTGATATGGCTTTTGAAAATCATATCACAATGTGTAAACATGGGTACCTTGGGAAATAGTCATTACACTCATTGTGTGTGTAAAACCCCAACATGATTTATGTCACTTTAGTGTGTAAAATTCTAGTATATGTTATAATAATAGGACCCCCTGAAGCTGATATATGGTATTTTATTTCATGTAATATTTTTATTCTTATAGGTTAGATCCCGACTTGTGTTCTTTTTCATTTATGATTGGTTTATATCGTGAAGATATTTTCAGGATTATTTTCTCACACTCCTATATTATAGTGTATCAATGGTTTGTTTTTTTCTATTATTTACTATTTTATTTATTAGTTGACATTTTCTTTGTTTTTTAATATGGCACGATTTTAGGAAAACCCTATGATTAATTTTTTGAAAATCATTATAAACTAGTTTTTTAAATCCTGAGCTAATTCAATCTTCATTTTAGAACTTTTAAAGACTATTTTATGGTATCCTACCTGTATTCTTGATTAAATATGATTTTCTTGGTGGTTGAATATTTTTTTTCATGAATTCGGCAAAGGTAATGTAATTATGTAGTAATACAGTTTCGGTTGTTATCATCATCTATGTAGTGGGATAGTTTGGTTGTGTTGAATGGTCACAAATGGACCTGTTTAGTATTTTTATGTTTTATCATTTGTTTTTGTCTGGTTTAGATTGACATTCTATGTGTCATGGATATATAATTTCTTTTATTACACATTGTTCATTGATTTTCTATATTTATACATGAGAAATGTTTCATTTTATTATACTTCACCATGTGGCAGACTATCTTGGGTGACTGATCTAGTTTACTTGTGCTGGTTCATTATAAATTTTTAATAATGGAAATACCCAATATGTTGTGGTGTGAAACATCCTATTTTTTATAGAGACTTTTTTATTAAAGATTTAGGACCATTAGAATCTTGATCATAAGTATGGGAGGGGTCCTAGCAAGCCCACTTTTGTGTTTGAATCCCAGTTACCATGGATGACCAAGTATTTTTTCCAATCATGTGATATAGATATTAATTTTGTTTGAATAAAGGGAATTTAGTATTTACTCAAATAAAACAATTACATCTTAAGTAATATATATTCATTCCAAAAATTTATAAAATTTATCAATTTATGTTGTCATAAAGAACTAATATGGATTTATTAAAGTGTGTCTTATGATATTATAATTTCCTCTTAAAGTAATTGGTTACTGACTTATGTTTACTAAACAATGCATCATAAAATATATATTCTAAATATTATGGAGGAATTTTCGAGACAGGTTTTAAAAAATAATTCCCCATTGGACCCTTCTTTCATGGAATCTTTAATTAGTACCATTAAGGACCTTGGTCAAGCAGGTGTTCAGACCACAAGACGAGTGGTGAAACATGGTTCAGAATCTACTAAGAAGAATCCCCCCATATTCCCTTGGGACAAAGAACCCTATAATTAGACTAATGTATTTATTTGATTAAGATGATCATTAACATTATTAATACTCATGAGGAATATATTTTTTGGTTTTCTATATATATTCTCAAGGGATTAAGAAGGAAATGGTGGAACTCTACTATACATGATGTGTTTCATTAAGATCTTACCTTGGATTCATTTAATATAATATTCAACCAAAAATATATTCCTAATGATCTTAATGTTGAATATACATAGGGTTCAATGAACATAGAGAAAATTTTTATTACTCTACTGGTGTGTTTCACCAATTTTGTGAGCTGTTCCACTAGGTACCAAATATTTTTATGAACGGTTGTAAAAAATATCTAATGTTTTAGATAGGGATGGGAGATGCTATTCAGTAAATGATAGTCCCCATGAACCTTCCCAATTTTATGGAATTAGATGAAAATTTTCCATGTAGGAGGAAAAAATCAATCGTATAATATTCTAGGATGGAGCATCAGTTGCTAAAAATATTTTTTACATTTTGTCTTGTAGAAAAAAATGATTACGCAAAGGTATCGAGTTTTCATCAGGATGAATTCTAGGGGATTCATCAGGATAGTTTCATTTTTTCTACTATCTTTATAGATGGACATTCATAATATTCCTAATTACATGATATTCCCACAACATTTTATCAATGTGGAAAATTTAATCATCTCATGAGTTTTTCTGTAAATATTTCCCAAGGTAGTAAGGATGGATTCACTCTCACCAAGGGTTCGTAGGTTTGTTATGTTGATTAAAATGATGGTGGGTATTACCTTTTGGATTAGGGGGATGTTCGTGAAGATAAGAAAGGTTTGAGATTATATGAGGAAGGACATTTTTATATCGTAGTGTGTGAACCATATGAGTCAGAAGGGGGGATTACTAGTATTAGGGGTACGTTGTATATTTAGTATTCTATAGATCTCGCATTGTTCAATATAGTAACTCCACATTATTTTATATCATCAATGTTAGTTTCCATGTTGGTTTTGTTTTTGGAGTATATTTCATTCTTGATGGATATTTCTAGATATTTGGAAAGAGATCTGAATAATGTTTCATGTGTTCTACTTGTTGGCTGAATATAGACAACAATGAGGTGGAGTTGGAATTCTTGGTGTTTGATATTGATATCTTCAACCTGATTATTTCCAAGGATTTTAAAATAACTATTATGGGATATATTGAATATTATCTTCATCTATTTAATTATTTATCTCTAGAGGGTGTCACTCATGTATTTCGGGATTAGTAGTATTCTAGGTTAGGTTGAGTGGGGCCTATTGATTCATATGGAAGTGAGATGTCTTGTCAGTTGTTAAATATGTTCCTTGATGGTGTTAAACTTTGATTGTGAATTCCACTTATTTTAGTTGTGTTTGCAAACCATGAGGTATTACAGGAATATTTTTATAGTTTAGCACCATATATAGAGGTCTATTTTACCAATGATATACTACATGGTGTGATTCCCATTTTTAATCTATAGTTTAATATGAATCCTTTTCACTTACCATCTCATATTGTTCATCAGGATGAACTCAATGATAATAAATTTATTCATCCTAGCACATCACCATGGGAATAACCTATCCTATATTCTAAAAATTCTAATAAGCACCTCAGAAATGGCATGGATTATTGACATTTAATCTAAGTTTCTCTCAAGAAAATATATCCATTGGTAAAGATTGATTATATCTTTGATCATCTTAGAGAGTGATGTTGGTTTCCAATGATTGAAATTTAGATAGGGTACAATCAATTGAAATTATGATATATGGATATACCATAAACATCATTTATGAGTCGGTATAAGAATTTATAATTTCTAGTCCTGAATTTTTATCACTACAACTACTATGATATTTAGGTATTTGAGGAACTAGATCTATTACCCATTCCTTGACTCTTTTTATGGTATTCAAAGATGATATTTTGGTTTACACTATGTTAGAGGAGGATAATATTGACCATTTGGATTTCACCGTTAGAACAATGAAGGAATATCTTCTATATGGTAATATTTACAAATGTGATTTTTGGATCCAAGAGATGAATTTTATGGTGAATGTTATATCTGATAGGGGAATATAAGTGGATCCAAAAAATTTACATTTTTATTTTTCATAGAATCATCCTAGAAATGTTTTTCAGATCTGGACCTTCACTGGGTTAGATAGGTATTATCGGGGATTTCTTCAAGACATCTACTAGATTTCATTTGTGATTCCATCTTAAACCATAAGGGTGAGATTTTTTAGTGGAATGTTAAGTGTCGGAGATATTTTGAGTTATTTATGAAGTTGATTACTTTAGATCAACTTTTTATTCCTCAAAAATTTGGATTGGGATATGATGCTATATTATACGATTCCAGTATTAGTTTTTGGTGTGTCTTGATGTTAGAGAGATAAGTGGTGGCCTGTGTTTCTCCCTATATACACCTTCACAATAAAAACTACCTTAAAAATGGTCTTTAATTAGAAATAGTTATACATAGAATAAAAAATGGTGCCACTATTTATTAATGGGGAGATTAATGCTATATTAAGATTAGAAGATCCTATGGTAAATTTTCTCTCGAAGGGACCATAACATATGATATATATATTTGGTTGATTATCTCTACACATTTTATATTGATATTGAATATACTCATATGAAAGCGAGTGTGGTTTTCAATGCATTATGTATGAAATTTCATAAATAAGAAGTTGAGGAATCATTAGAAGGGTGTTAATTGATGAGTTTTTTTGCTGAGTTGTTCTTTGAAATAGAATAAATTTGTGGTAATGTACATAGATTTGACAAAGGTTGATTATTTGTTTGATTAGTGGGTTCATCGTGAGATGGTACCAGACACTAATTATAGCTCTTCAGTAAAATCTTAAATGTGGGGTAAATGATGGGTTAGTGGTATCAGTCTCCTAGTAATGATTTGTGTTTCCATAAAAGGTTGGTCATTTCAGTTTATCTACGGTAAGAGTTTATGGATAGATGAAACTAGTTTACTTGGTATTTTTACCATAGGAATAGAAAGATTAATCCTAACTTGAAACATTGGTATTATTTTACATTAAAGAGATAGTTTATTTTAAGATTCATATCACACTGTCTTATGTGATAGATAATTAAGGATGAGAACAAAATACATGCATGCTTAATGCATCCCTTAAACCTTATGGTATGAAATTGGTATGATATATACATATATTTGTTTTTTGTTCAACACAAACTCCATGTGGGAAGGTTGTGATATGGGTGATCATTGAATGAATCACTAAATAGGAACATTTAATCCACATCAATGAGAGGAAAAAAATAATCTTCTCAAGGAATTTTATGTAAGAGACATTATGAGAATTCAGGGGGTTCACTATGGGATTGTTTCTGATAGGGAACATAGGTTGACATCTAGTTTTACAAATATTTTTTAATCTGTTATGGATTCCAAGTTGAAATTTAACAAGACATATCATCTGTAGATAGATTGATAGACAAAGAGAGATATTCTGGTCCTTGAGGATTTGACCATGTGTGTGTTCCTGATTTTTTTTGGTTCGTTCGAAAATGATTTCCCTCTGGTTTATTTTTCTTTTAATAATATTAATATTTCCTAATATAATATGGCCCCAATTGAAGAATTGTATGGGAGCCCATGTAGATATACCATGTACTAGGAAATGTTGGGTGAAAAGTACATGGTTAGATAGTCTTATTTAGGAAACTACGGAAACAGTAAATATTATTTGGAAAACGTTGATCACTTCATAGAGTCATCAAAAATATTAAGTAGACCTTCATCATCGATAGCTATATTTTTTTATTTGTTATTTTTTTTCATAGAGTTTCACCTTGAATGGGATACTACTAGTTGGGTAAGTAGGGTAAGTTTCAATAGAGATTCATTTACCCCTTTGAGAACATTGTATGACTTTGGAAAGTGTCATAGAGGATCGACTTATCATACCATTTGACTTTGATTCATGAAAAGTTTAATTGTTTCCAACTTAAAAGGTATCAATCAGATCCAGGATATAATATTAAGTGGTAGGATTTTTATCTTAATATATACACCACTTTTTTTTGAGGAACCAAAATAGATAATGGGTCTTCAGGATAAGTTATTTTGTACTAAAATAAATATAATGGCCTATGATATTTGGTGGTGTGGGAGAGATGACAATGGGATCTGGAAGATGGAATTATTGATGAGGCCACAGTTACCTTCTCTTTTATCAAGTCTAGGATCATGCGGAATTAATGGGGACATAATTATTATTTAATGGGGTGGGTAGTAACATCATATGAAAAAATGTATGTAACTTTTAGGTTTATGAAATTATTTCAATTGTATATATGTTTTAGTTTTTTTCTATGATTTAATAGAGAACCTATACTGTGCACTAACTTGAGGAAACACTCATATCATGAACTGGGAACACAACATAAACCTATTTCTAGGAGGATTTCATGATCCTATCTTAGAGTGGGAACAATTTTAAATCAATGAAACTTGTTAACATCATGAAAATTTCTTTCAGTGTAAACTAAACTGAGGTGATCCCTTTTTCAGTGTATATGAATCTCATGGAATTCAATTCATGAATATGGGATTCACAATTTGAAAATATTACGTCCATCAGTTTTTATTACACATCATGCCTAATTCTTCTTGAATTCATTATGAAGGAACACCTCTCAAACCCTAGTCACTCTCGATGAATTTTTTTGAGATCTCGCAAAATATAGATAACACTGTGTGACATTTTATTCTCTCATGAGTTGTGACACTTCTCTTTTTTTTTGTAGGTATTATTATTTATTTATTTACAGTAGCCATATAAGATTCATTAGATGAACTTGTGGATAATATTGTGATCAGATTTTGTTTTCTGTCGATCCTTATTATATTCCCTCATACCTCATTTTTTAGAGGCTAATCTTCTAGATTTCAATCTTCGTTTTCAATGACAGATAGGTTTTCAATGTTCTTGAGGATGATATTCACATACAAGCAATCAAATTCTTCAATTTCTATATTTCCTTAAAAATAATAATTTATATTCAATAAAAACTAGTGATTTAATATTTTAATGGATTTTTTGAATGTTTATATGTTTTTAAAGGGGGTTTATTAAAAAATGTATTTATTCCCACCAGGCGTTTGATTAAATGATTTAAATGGTGGTTTTGGTTTAAAAATGGTTTTACATTCAAGGTAGAAGAATGGTTTTGATGTTAGTTTTTTATTAAATGTGAGATGTTCTTGAAAAGTATTTTGACAAACTTATCACATTAGGTACCATTGTGTGTGTCAGGAAATAGAATTTTTACTCATTGTGTGTGTAATTATACATAAGATTTCATGTTTATTTAGAGTGTACAATACCACCATAGGTTATTTTGGTTATATAATACTTTGGATGTGATTTTGTATTTTCTTTCACATATAGTTTTTATTTTTATAGGTTAAATCCTAAATTGTGTGATTTGTCAGTATTATTGGTTCATAACATGATGGTATTTTATGATATTTTTTCTCACATTCTTATCTTTTGGTGTATCCATGTTTGGGTTTTACAATACTGACCTATATTATTTCATACATGATATCAGTCTAGATGTGGAGAATATGGTATTATTTTAAGAAAAGAGAAGGAATGTCTTACAAAAATGATTTATTTTATGAATTTTTTTATAAATTGGTTTTTTTAATCCAAAGAAAATGATTTATAAAGAGTAGAACATGTATAAACTCTCTTGTTGTATCATATAGGTGTTTTTTCTCCCACCCTACATTTTAATTCGAGCAGTTTGAGTTATTTTCTTCAGGATTCACGTAGAGGGAAGGTCATTAGGTTGTATGTCAGTTTCATTTTTGGTAATCATCTTCACAGTGGGATAGATTGGTGGTAAAGGATGGCCATGCATGACATTTTTTTTATTTACATATTTTTCGTTTAATTTTATTCTAGTATGTCTTGAATTTTTATGTGTTATGGATATTTACCCCTTTTTTTTAAATAATTCTAGTTTCATTTTCATCAGTTATACATGAAACTTATTTCATTCAGTTATACATAAACATGTGGTAGATCTTCTTGGGTGAGTTTTATTTTTGAACCAAGTTTATTCACAAAATAATCCCTCATGAAATATCCTATGCATTGTTATCATTCCCCTGTTGTGACATTAATCTCACTTCTAATGGCTATATGTTCATCAATTAGAGGATATCAAAAAATAGGAAACCATCTTATCCATGTTAATTCAAGTGTATTTATTCCTAAACATTCTCCAAATATTAAATAACCATTTCAAAATCATTACATAAGTATCATTATTTTGACAAAATATTTTTATTTCAATAGAATAACTGTTATTTACTTCCCTTCCATCGAATGAAAAATGAAAACGTTAGACATGGATAAGTGAATACTACCACCTCCATGAATGACATATGAGATTTTTCATCCCCTTTTCAGGTGGTTGGTTATAAATATATATTTAATAAATAAATTGGATAGTAATTATTTGATTATTGTTATATAAATATAAACCATTATTTACCATCTTTCCCTTATATCCATTGGAACATTAAAACACCACCTTTTTGTACAAGTAGTATACCACATCCTTGAATGAAATATTGAGTTTTTTCTTTCATTCTCGCATAAATGGTATGAAAAAATTATTTTATTGATAAATATTGTATTATTAAATATTAAATATATTTTTTCAATTTATAATATCAATGAAAAATGACATGTTCTTCCTCGCTAGAGTATGATAACATGTTTTTTTTGTTTTTTTTCACCTTCATAAACACTTCAATAATGTATATTTCTTGAATGAATGAGGAATGATATAGAATGTTAATATTATGTAATAGTTATAAATTAAATATTTTTTGATAATTTTTAGGGATAATATTCAAAATTATATTTACCTATAAATTCATATCTTCAATTAATTCAATAATCACTGAATAAGGGAATTTTTAGGCATTCAATGAGAACTATTAACACAACATCCATTAATTGGAAGGATAACTGTATAAATATATTAATATAATTATATTAATATTCATTAGCATTCTATAGATAATGAAACCATGATAAAGAGGAAAGGACTGGATCCGGCGAACTGAAACATGCAGGAAGAGTGATACAGTTAACAGATAAATATTGATCTTCAACATATAATATCACACAAATGGGTAATAATAATTAATAAGTGAATAATATATATTAATAAATATAGGATTGTTTTATAGATATATGTGTAAAGTAAATATAAATTTATTTTATAGAGAAGTTATAGAATTTCTGACTATGTGGAAGCCTGGGGTAAGGGGATTCATAACCGAATTTCATTTATTGGGTTATATCACTTCTATATTTATTCTGTTATTCCATGATTATGTGTGATATAAACTATGATTTTTTATTCTGTATTTCCACTTTTTTGTGGATTTTCATTAGTCTCAAACAATGAATTCCTTGATTTATTCATACTTAAAAAGACATGATCTTTGTAACGATTCATTTTACCAATTTTATTTCATTGATATATATTTATATTTATTTTATATTAAATATTACATGATTCGTATAATTTATATTTAAAATTATATAATATTATTATATTATTATTCATGGTATTTTATGTTTTATTTTATGTTTTCTTCTTTGATGAGTTTGGATTTGTAAGTTACCCACGATGTTAATGTTTTTTGCCTCAATTTTCCATCCTTGAGACATGTTTCATATTACACCCCATTAATATTTAAAATGATTTATTAAATTTATCATTGGAATATTGGATCATGTTTTTATTTTTTGCTTATTTATTTTACGTTCGTTTTTTTGTTCATTCTGTTGAGGAATATTAATTTTAAATATTAATAATGGTGTTTTAATTAAAACAATTTCTTTAATGTTTTTTATGTATTTAACCAGTATATTTTCTCTATAAATACATATTCTATATGTTTTTTGAAAATTATCCATCCCTTTGATTCAATAATTTATTAATACCATTTCTAACTATTTATAAATTTTTTAATGGTTTAATGAGGTCTCTTTGGATCATTTTCTATATGAGTTAGTTTTTAATTTCATTATAAATGTTTGAAAAGTATTATTTTTTACATTTATCAATTTTTCAAAATTTTAATCATCATGTACATTATTTTTTATTATAATTCCTCCCATATTCGCATGACCTTTTAAAGAAAATAATTTTAACATTATTTAATGAATTTTTCATTTTCATAATTTAGTAAAATAAATAGATATTTCTTCTTATTTTTAAAATAATATTTCTAACGATTTTATAATGGTAATTTTCATGCTTGTAAACATAATTTATTTATTTATATGACTCTATCAGTATATATACAAATGATACTATTGACATAAATTCATGGGATGGTTTATGATGATGTTTTGAGGAATTTACTATAAAAACCATTCCTTTTCAATAAGTAAATCTAGATATAATGTAATAATGGGGATTTTCACGAGTGTTATGATGAATGTAAAATACCAAATGTGTTTTATTATTGTAATTGTTATTAAAGATTATATATGGTGATGGGTGGGAATGATATTTATCTCCCTTATACATGGTTTAATGATTTATTCTCTAGATAAATGGTTTTAGAATTAACTAGTCATATGATATTCTATTAAGAGTGAAATATGGATGAATATTGGTGATGGATTTGATTCCCTAATATATTTTCTTTCATTTCTTTGATTTCAATGAAATTTAATAGTTTTTTGAGATATGGTTTATTTCACATGGATCATGATTTTTGATTCATATGAAATTCCCCTTATGTTATACAAATGATGTATGAAATGGATCGTGATTTATGAAAAATGTTTTATTAGGTATTAATCTATTGTGTTATGTTCATGCACTTTAATATAGTTCTCCTTACCTTATGCTCAATTTATTCTCATTTCTGATCATTAATTGTTGTCACCTATGTTTACCCTTACTGAGTGTTTGAGTTCACCCTTCGTATATTTCCATTTCCATGAGTTATAAAGCGTAGTATTGGATATGATGTTTCTATAATGGTATCATTTATAGATAACTATATATAAATGATGAATAATTATTATAAAATAATTGGTTCTTTGTGTAATAGAAAAAATTTCATTTGGATTTGAGAGATATGAGGGTTTCTATTTAAGGTTTCATTGAAAATAATCATAATATCTAAAACTAAAACGACATTGGAAAATAGTTTATTGAAATTTGTTATGAACATTGAAATAATGGATGGATAAATTTGGATTTATTTAGTTGGTACCCAAAATAGTATGTAAATAGTATTTTTTTAGTTATTGAACTAGTTATATGGGTTTATATGGTATTAAATCAAGTTTTAGATATAATTAATGGTTATGAATTTATTATATCATGATAATTTATGATTTTTGGATACCATTATTGGTTAATATTTTTAGGGTTGTTTTTATTATTAAATTCATAGATACCAATTTGATGTTTTATGTATTGTTGTTTTAAGGTAATTAATGATCTTTTGATTTTTATTAGGTTTTTTAGATGATTGTGGTATATATAACCCTTAGGTTAAACATGTGATTTATTGTAAAGGGTATTTGGGAATAATTTTATTAGATAAATTTTTTGAATTTTATATATGACCTTTAGGGTAAATATATTCAGTGATGTTGATGAAACTATGGTTAATTACGATAATGATTTATCTTATATTTTATTCAATATATGATTAATATGATTGGTAAATTATTTTCTAGTATGATTGTTTCGATGGAAAGATGATGAATATGATTGGGAAAAAAATGGTTTGAATAGAATTGGGTTGTTTATCCTTTTTTATGTTGTTATAGAGATGTTATGATTCGTATTGGGTCCACCATTTATTTTTTTTATGAAGAAATATGGGAGGCCTGTTTCAATTGGTCTATTGTGGGGGGTCAAATTTTCTGCACAATTATCAGTATCAAGATACCATCTATTATCCATTCAATGAAACTCGCATTGGATCCCATATCCATAACTAGGTACAGACCTGCTTTTGGGAGGCAGGAGGTTGGTTGGGGTTTCAGACACAATGAATTTAAAGAACTCACATTGGCTTAGAGTATGGGTGGTATGTCTCATCACCAAATATGAGGGGTGTGATTTTTTATTACTCTATGTCTCTCTTATATATTTAGGATATGTTTATGAATCTATTCCGAATTTTGATAAGAGATCAGTTACACCAATAGAATGACCATTGGTTAAACCAATTTATGTGAAAAAAGAAGTGGATTTCTTTAATGAATCCATCTATATGTATATGAGGATCATCAACATTTTTCAATAACTATTGGATGATTATATGATAACATCCCATAAATAGTCACATTATAATTCTCTTCCATTAAGTGAGGTGGTTAATATTATAAGGAAGGGATTAAGCCACTATGAGTCATCTTATGTATCATATTTATTGTAGGAACCAAAACCCATATAGTTCGTTAAACCCACTTTGTTTAAAATCATAAGGATATGAATTTTCTCTGTGATCATGAGAATATGGTATTCAAGCTTGAATCTCATGGAGACACCCTACATATCCTGATTATGGAAGGAATCATACTTATCGTGGTATGTTCACATCAATGTCATTGTACCCAAGTATGATGCTCTTATATATAGGTAATCATATAATTCTACTCATTAGTGATTATATATAGAGGTTTCCCTATGTGGTGTAGATTCATGATTTGAATGATATGAATAGTGAAATTCCCAAATCCCACGTGAGCTTTGCTCAGTGTGAGAAACAAAGTATATCCAATAATCAGTCTCATTACATATGGATCCATGAATTATGGACTCGAAAAAACTATAGGACGCTTGCTATGAATCACAAGCCTATAGAATGAATCCTAAATGACATATTTATAAGAGGGATCATATTTATCATAGTTTATTTGGATTCACAGAATACTAATGGATGAAGTGGAATTATTATCCCATGGTAATAATTAGGTCACGATCGTTGAAATTTCTGAGACATGAGTGGACTTAAACTGATGTGGATTCACATATGAGTCGGTGTTCGGGCATTATGATTGCATGGAATTAGATTACTCGTAGTTCAATGAGTTATTAATCCATTGGTGGATGAAGAAATATGATCAACCTATGAGAGATATTGGATCCTGATGGTTGGAATGTTTGCGACATGGAAAGATGTTCAATGATGTTTGTTCCCATTCGAGTTAGGGCTTGGGACCTAGTAAGGAATCCTATATATCCTAGTTTTGGTAGTAATTAGAGTCCTTATAGTTCAATGAGTTTGGGATTACACAATAATTCCCCCCATATATTGGGGGGGGGGAGAGCCTATTATGACTCTGATCGGGGTTTACACACTATGGTTTCCCCATATGAATGAAATGATTATGGAAACTACATAAGTCTATATGATCTATGATCAGTGTAATTAAAATGGGATGATAAATAATAATTCTAACTACATTTTTATGTAGGACATATTCACTAAGACATCCCTTTATATGTCTATTATGGAGATCGGCCCTTGAGAAAGAATCCAATGTGTACTGGTTATTGAAGGAATCAGAGATATCATAGTTTGTTAAACCCATGAATTTAAAAAACATGTGGAAATTAAATATATGTGGGAAATTGGTAACCACATATTGATGCTCTCTTATTGAGGATATATCTTACCTATCTAAATTACAGAAGGAATCAGAGTTATTGATGTTCCTTTGGTTGGGTTACACACTGACATTTTGTTTATCTGGACAGAGGCTTGTAACATGAATGATATGATCATTGGAACTCCCTAAATCCATGTGTTTTATTCTTGGTGTGTGAAATAATGTATGGAAAATAATAGGTCTTATTTCTTTTGGGAGTGATAATTAAGTACACAAACTACCCTGTTGATGTTTTAACATGGTTCTCGAGCCACATGAATGAGTCTTATATATCTTATTTATATAAGGAATAAATAAAATATAGTTCAATTGGTCAGGTATTACACACTAATGTTTCCCTTTTTAGTGGATGGACAATGATATCATGTCCAAGGATCCCGATTGACCAGACCTACTTGTCTACATGTCATGCATTTATTCTCCACATGACATGCCTTTATGGTATTCTTGATAGATTAGATGATGTCTCCCAAACATGTCCAAACATAATCACATAATCCAGTTGACTTTTCTTAAGGATGTTTCACAACCTGGATGGCGTGTTTGAAGGTTGTGACATGATGGAGGATGGAATTTCATGAGGACATTGTAAGACCCATCCAGCTTGTCTTGGAATCCATAACTAGATCATGACTACCATTCCTTAATGGGTTTACATAATCCAACAAAATATCCCTAGAAACATCATTAATTATGGTTGGCACACTTTGAGTGCATCATGAGATTCATTGTGACATGTATCCAAGGGTGCCATATATTCCGGTTGACTTGTCTAGGTGTTATCACAAAATCCGTCCAACATGTACGAAGGACACTACAAGAGCCAACTTATATTCCTGGAGGTCATCGCATTATCTAGAAGTATTTTCTGGAGGATTTTTATGAGAGCTAGTTGTAATTACATGACCCCAAAAACATAGATCTAGTGTATTATTTTCTTACATTAGTATGATTACAAGGAATCAAATCAAAAGGACCGATAATTTTAATAGTATTGGAATTCCAGATTATATTAATGATACCCATAATACATTGGGAAAAAATAAAACATGATACATAATTAATTTAAATAAACAAATTCCATGAAAACTTATTCAATGATCACTTCTTCATATAATGGGGGAAAAATAATAAGGTAGGTCTCAAATGCTCAATAAGGGAAAGTTAAAAAGAAACAATATCGAATCCATTAGAATAAAATAACACGGAATGTAAAATAAATGATAAAACGTTCCATTCAAATTAAATGATATGGAAATTTTAATATGGAAAGGTAAGAAACAAAAACTCATTCCATATAAAACAATAAACATATAATGAAATGTACACATAGATTTTTAGACATAATATCTCATGGAATAAAGATAATTGAATGAAAATGAAATGCATCAATAGATATATCGATACAAAATAGAATGGATGAATAATAACCAAATTGAAATTGGGGAAATTCATAATTATTGGATTCCATGTTTCCTAGGCACATGGTACCTTTATTTTCAAGACCTTTTTCTAGAATATTTACAAATTTCATCTAAAAACCAATCTGATTTGGCCAAATGATTCGTCAATGATACTACAGATGCATTGAGGGGCTATCAATAACCTTACCCCACCCATGTCGTACCAGTCCAAATAAGTCCTCATATATAAAATAGATTATTATCCTTATCAGACATAGATAAGTAATATGGATTTATCAATAATACTTTAGAGGAGGATAATTAACAAAAAAGGTTGTTGATATTCAAACATTCCCGAGTAAAAATAAAATATAAACAGTCTAATGTGTCCATTCCACATTGAAACGTTTCAATTGTAATAACTTTTAAATTATGTTAAATTAAAATATAACGAGAATAATTATATTCATGATATAACATATCAAATTTTAGTACATATACCATATAAAATTTAATTGGTGCATAACAAAAACAATTCTCTATGGAAAGTAAATTTAGATAAGATCCCTTTCCTTAAACGTACTTTTGTTGTGTGGTATTTATAATACTATAAAATGTTTTAAAATATGATAAAAACATATTCTAGAACAATAATAATGTTTATAATATCATATATTAATTCCTTATAATATTTTATGTCACAATTCTTATCACACATTCATTAATTTCACTATTACTTGTGTTAAATTCCTAGTTTTCTTTAGTAACATTTAACTTGTTTTTTTGTTATCACTAATTGGATAATGGTTTCATCATATAAAGATTGTAATAAATTAATTAATTATCATATATAGTCAGAATATTATTTTTATAGTAGTCCATATTATATGTATATTAGAAATGAAGTGGACCGTTCATGAAGACAATAGGCCATACATACACATTAACCCCACTATCATTTCATTATTGTACTAAAATACAAAAATTTAAATAATACAGATGTAAATTATAATTTATTTATAATATATAAGTCATATATGTTACATATCTTTATTAAAAATATACTTTATATGTTCCATGTATGGTGTGAACGAATCACATAGCTTCGATGGCGAAGTAGTCCACAAGTCCTTAAACAATGTTATTATATTAACGCAAAATGGAAAGATTAAACGGTTTATTTTATAAAAGGAATAAAAAAGTTAAAAGAAATAGTAAATTTCATTTATACCATATATAAATAGTGTTCCCCTCATAATTTCCACCATGATAGGTGTTAAAGGAAAACTAAAAAATCATCGTTTCATGGGGCAGTAGTTCTCTATGCATCGAAACGATAAGTTTTTTACCCATTAGATGGAGTTGTGTGTACGTTTAGGTGAAAAACATTAAAAAAAATAATAGTATATTTAGGATACTGATTTTGTTATATTATAATAGAAGAAATTTATTTTAGGGAATATAGAATGGAAATGAAACTACAGAGCTTAGGAGAAAACCTAAACTCATAATCCTGAAACTTCTTTTGGTGTGTATTAAAATGATTCCTTGGAATAATTCCTATCCAAAGGGAGGGATATTTTAATAGGGGAGGTATTATTGGAATTTATCTCATTTTATCCTAGAAAAACCTAAGTGGATTGAGATGTGTGATGAATGGGGAGAGACAGTGGCCTTTTATTGGGAATGAAAAACACTCACTTGGATGTTTCAGAAACAGGTTAAATGTAAAAATGTTATCAAATAAAATAGTTATAAAAACAAAAAAATCATAATAATGGAATTTTTATTTCTAATACATAGACAAAAAATTGGTGTTGGACAAGTGAATAAGTTATTTGGGACCTTAAGATAATGGTTTAGTCTATTATTAAGCATCAATTTTCATTAATTATTGTAATTAATTTTAATTAAATTCACTAATATTTTGCTAATTTTTTTTTGACCTTATTAGATATTATATATATTTTTGACTCTAAATATGGAATCTATTTTTCCAAATTTCTCTCACAGAAGTGGAAGAATGTAATTTAAAACTCATATCGTAAGTTCGATAACAACACGAGTTTTTAAGTTAAAAACATCCAAATATTTTCTATGTTTTTCTAGTAAAATACAATTTCAAATTTTATCTAATAACCTTAATTGTAATTATTTGTAAAAATACTTTCTAATTAAAATTTAAAACTAAAATGAAAAATAACTTGACCTTATAAATAAATCAGATTAAAAAGCAGGTTTGAACTAAGATGTAGTAATATTTAATATTAATTTAAAAATGACTTGTATTTGAAAAAGATAAAAAATTAACCATTACCAAATTATTATTTTCTTATTCAATAGGGGATGTTTATTTTTCAATATTAAATAAATTAATGTGTCAATTTTCATATTTAAATTGACATCTCCATTAAAAATTGATAAAACTACCTTATAAAAATTAATGGGTTTTATGGGTAAAATAGGGTTTGTTCTTGACTTATTCATATCAGATATAATGGATGAATATAAAAAATATTTGATTAAATATATAAAATATATATTTAATTACAATATATTACTAAATATAATTTTCTATGTTTATTAGAACAAGATTCCTTTGGATTCATATAAATAATAATATTTCTTTTTATATCCAATAGGTTCTTATTTTTGTTTCTCATATGTTGGTAACAAATTAATTCATTTAATATTATATAGAGAATATATTTTCATAAAATATTTAATAATATTCATAACATGTAGTTTATATATTAGTAAATTAAATATTAGTATTTTAATAATATATTATTGTTCCGTAAAACTCAAATTTGTCTATAACAAAAGCCATCAGAGAAGGTCTCTCTTGTGTTTAAGGAATACTAACTCGGTGTTGCGTGAATTGAAAAACAAAAAATACATTTAAAATAGTAAATATATTTTATTGTATTGTGGTATTATATTTGCTTACATACTTAGTGTCGGGTGTCATTCACACTATTTAATATCAGGTTTTTATTTTAGAATTATGGGGTGTCACATTATCCCCACCTTAATTAAATTGCATCCACGCAATTTAAAATTGATCTCAGTGATAGATGTATTTAAAATAGAATATTGTTTGAAGAAACCCATCTTAAATAGTATTAATATCACATATTCATTGTAAGAGATAATGGATTGTACAACTATCACATTACTAGGTTCCCTAGTAAGAGAATATAAGTTAGAAATAGAATCGTGGATATGGGATCAAACTTCCAACAAAAATGTTCTGATAGAGTATTCTGAAGAACATTTTTAGATTAATGTTGTCGACATAAAAATGATAAACCATATGTGTGAATAAATTTAATTGATAAAACAGAAAATTATCATAATGGGACAACATTTTTCTTTTAAAATAATTTTTTATATAGTTAAGGAATTCTTTCACTCTATAAAAATATAAGTAAATATGCATTTCTATAAACATAGTCTTTTCCTTTTACTACTGCTTGAACTATTTCTACTTTATTTGTTATAACATTATGCATCATACTGTGAATTAATACACTATCCACTAAAATCTCATACGATGATCATCTTAAACAATTTAACAAATAGTTAACTTTTACACAAAATTATAATCCAATAACCTGTGAAGGAGAGTCACTGAATTTCAAAAATGTACATATCATTAACCTTAAATCAATATGAATTATCTCAAAATTATCACTTTAGAAAACTATGAATAACATCTCAATGTATCCATTTGAAATATATAAATTAATCCAATCACATTAAAACCTCATTAGTAATACACATTCTTCTTTATTGAATAATTAATACACCGGTTATTGGATATATTATTTTAATCCAAAAATTGGTATAAACTCCACCAATTATATCATAGAAAACTTGTGGAAAATATATTAAGGTATTCAAAACATATCCAAATCAATCATTTCATTATCATTACTTTAATATATGGAAGATATTAAGGGTTTTCATCCCCTCAATCACGTTCTTTACGAAAAGATTAACTTTCTATATAATAATTTTCATTGTTCCATTCAACATATGATCTCAAATACTTAATGAAAAAGTAATTAAGTAAAATCCTTAAATATTTAATAAATCATAATGAGAAAATCATAAAATAAATACTTTTACAACATATTTATTGGGGCCAAATAAAAAAATACATTAATTATTCTAATTCGGTCATGTCAATAGATTATACTTGACCTTGATCCCTTAGCTTCATCAGAGGTATATTCCATTTTTTGTTTCAGGAATTATTTCTCATATTTATCAATATCCTTGTACTTGTGTCATTTAATAAAAGTTTTCTACTTCTTTCCTTTGTAATCTAATTCATATTGACATATTTTCCCACACTTATAACAAACTCCCGATACTTTAAATCATTTACCAAGGTGATTCAATACAAAATTATCACATGTTATGAAATAATTGTTTCCCTAAATATTATTTAACTCATTCCCCTTTTAATTGTGTTTATAAGACCTATTCTTCTCTTGGTTTCCCTTAAATATATAGGAATTAGTGAATTCCTTATCTATCTTGATATCACATTAAACTATTTAATCGTGTCAATAATTTTTTTGAGACAGTAGTTCCCTTTAGTGACTTGGATTAAGTCCTACAAATATGTGTTCTATCTTTTACTCATTTATTCATATATAATATATATCAAACATGGATATCAATGTAAATGTATCTTTGAAATCTAAAACACTTTCTTAATCCTTTTTTTAAGCTAAGGAACTTCTTATTCATCTCTATTTATTAATCATAAGGAATTTATTTATCATGCAATGTCTCATTAAAGGTTCTCTATTCCATGCGTTCAATTTATTCTTTCTCACCTATATTCAGGATCAGAGACCACCACTGGTCCATGTCACATTAAATACGATAGAAAATAATTTTTACCTTTTTAATTTGTGATCCATTACAAAGCTGTAAATATCTTCCGCATAGAATTAATTCATTTCTCAGATACAATGGGATTATTAGTCCCAATAAATGATGGCAACTTCAGCCATATAAAGAAATCTAGAATAGAAGATTCTCTCCATGTAATAGTTTTCCATTTGGGAAAGGTTATTTGACATAACCTAACTAAGATTCCCTAATACATCCATAAATTTATCAAATCCAATACTAGTTGCATGTTTTCCTCATAGGGAAATCTCTACATTGTTTACAAGTATTGACGCCATTAATCATTCCAGAATCCATTTACAAATAATTTAATACAATTGATTATCTCATAATTTTGTAAACATTGTATAAATACAAATATGTTCTAGAACATGACATAAATTTATCCATTACAAATACTAGAATCATAAACATTTGTAACTTTGAGGTAACGTTAATTTAAAATCCTTTAGAATGTAGGGAATTTTTTTTGAAATAAACTAATCATACCCCCTTGAGTGTCAAACTTGGTGTGTAGTAAGGCCCATTTTCATGTAAAAAGTATCCCTGAGTTAAGCCTGCAATTCCTTGTCGGATTTATAAATTATAAATACACATGTTCAAAAACCATGTTGACTTTTAGTATCTAGACATGGATTTATTTCTAATGATACCCACATAATCTCTACCTTTCCAAAATTATATTATGTTCTTCTATTTTTATCCTCAAATACAATTAATGGGTTTTGTTCACAAATCTTATTTTTTTTGTAAATCAAGTTTCCATGGTTTTCTCTTAAACATCCTCTAGTTCCAACAATAACACCCCAAATGTAGAATCCGTGAGTTGGGGCATTCTTTTATTATATTGGAAAGATTATAAGGAATCAAATATCGAAGGACTGATCAGTTTAACAGTCTTTCAAAGCTAGATTACATATGTGATACCACTAATACATTGGGAAAAAATAAATCATGTTACACAATAAATTGAAATAAACTACATCTATGAATACTTATTCAAAGATGTATTATTAATATCATGGGGGGAAATAATAAGGGTGATCTTAAATTATTAGTAGGGGTATCTAAAATGGAAAACATAATGAATCAATAGAAATAAATTATCCTGGAAAGGAAAATAACTAATAATACATTCCATTAAGTAAATAGATAAGTAAATATCAATACAGTAAGGTAATAAACTAAAAATAATTCATCTAGAATAATAAACATTGAATTAAAAGTATCCATATATATGTCAACACAAAATCTTATTAATAATAATAATAGAATAAATATTATATGTATCTATTGATATGTTAATGTAAAAAAATCATGGATGAAGAATATCTAAATCTAAATGGAGGAAATTCTTAATTATTGGATACCAAGATTCCTAGGTACATGGTATCATCACCTTCAAGACCATTCACAATATAGTTTACAAAATTTTAGGAAAAAACACATCTTATTTGGTCAAATAATTCATCTCATGAGGCTTCCAATGCATTAAGGGGCTATTAATAAACATTCCCCAATTCTATTGTACCAATCCAATGAATTCTTCATATATAAAATAAATGGTGGGAATTTTCAAATATCCACAAATAATAGAGATTTTTCAATAATTACTCAAATAAATATATGTAATAACAATGGTTGTTGATATTAAAACATTCCCAAGGAAAAATATTATTTAAACAATCCAATGTGTCTCAAGCCACATGGAACCATTTAAATCATAATTCCCAATGAATTAAATGAAAAATAAAATATCATTAAAATAATTTTATTTAACATATAACCAGTCATGGGTAGTATATACCCAAAAAAATATTGAGTTGGTGCATAAAAAATAAGCCTCAATGGAAATTACATTGATATTAAATCCCTTACCTTATCCTTCCTTTTTGTGTGTGTTCATTATCCTAATGTATAATAGTTTAAAATATGTTACTAACTTATAAAAGAAAAACAATCAGGTTAATAATATCATATATTAATTTATTAAAATATATTATTACACGTTTTGAACACTCTTTCATTAATTTCTTATAATATCATAGGTCATACAAATGTATGAACGCTACTTTCATTTCATTTTTGTATTAGTAGAATGAAAAAAAAAATCATATGTATATTGTTCATTATAGAATCATATTTAATGTTATATATGTTACATAGGTCTATTAAAAGTATCCTTTATAAGTTCCATGTTAGATGTGAATGAATCAAATCACTTCGAGGGGGCGGTAGTCCACATTTCCAGAAAAAGAGGTTATTATATTTACAAAATGGAAATGATTAAAAATATGTTTTATAAAATGAATAAATAAGTATTAAAACATAATAAATATCAATTATATTATAGATATACATATTTTCCAACATAATGGTGATTATGATCGGTTGTAACGTAAAATTGATCAATCATCGTTTCGTGAGGCAGTTGTTCACCATGCACAAAAAAACTATGTCTGTTATCCATTATATGGATGTGTGTTTATGTGTTTCTAGATACCATTACATAAAAACATCCTAGAATTTTTAGGATACTTTTTTTGTTATATAATAAGAGAATAATGTTATTCTAGGGGCGGAGAATGGAAATGAAGGTAGAGAGCTTGAGAGAAGACATTACATCTTAATCAGGTAACTTATTTTGGCTTGTACCAAAAGGCTTCCTGGGAAGGATTCCTACCCAATGGATGGTATCAAGGTCATTGGGAGGTAATTTAAAAATATTTTTTGGAATTTTTTTGGAACCTAATTGGTTTTAGGGGTGTGAGGAATGAGGAGAGGTTGTGGTCATCTATCAGGATGGGAAAGGATTCACATTGAGTTTTTGGACACAAGTTATGTGTACAGACATTCATACCTAAAAAATCCAAAAAACCAAAAATTTAATAATGGAAGGTTTATGTTTTAGATATGGCCATTTAATTGGAATTGGACAATTTGATAGGTCATTTTGTCCGATAAGTTGGAGGATTAGTCTTTTATTAATATTATTTTTTCATTAATAATTGAAATTAATTTTAATAACCTTAACTAATATTTTTGTTAAAAAACTAATTTTACCTTATTATAAATTATTTAATATTATTATTAAAAATATTTAATTTATTTTTTCAAATTCCAATCACAGAAATGTAAGAAATCAATTTAAAATTTCTCTTAACATGGGGACAAAAAGGTGGGGTTTTAAAAGTAAAAACATCCAAATATTTTTTACGTTTTAACATATATTTTATTAATAAATAAAAATGTTATATAATTAAACTTTTAATTATAAATAAAACATAATTTATCCTCATAAATATACTAGATGAAAATGAATATTTGAACTAAAATGCTGTATTTTTTACTATTCATAAAAATGATATGTTTCTAAAAAATATCAAAAATTCACCATGACCAAATTATTATATTTTTAATTCAAATATGAAGTTTATTTGTAAATATTAAATCAATAAAATTTTCAATGTTCAGATTTAAAATGGGTTCTCTATTAAAATGTGGGGAAATAGCCTTTATAAAAATATTGGTTTCTATGTATAAAATAGGGTTTGTTCTTACCTAATGCATATCAAACATACCAGATGAATAATAAAAATATTTCATTTTACATATGATAGATACATTTATTTAAAATATATCAATAATTTTAATAAACTATGTTCATTAGGTGAAAAATCATTTAGAAGCATATATATAATAATATTTCTTTTATATCCCATTTGTTCTTATTTTAATTACTCATTAATTGGTAACAAATGAATTCATTTTATATTTATAAAAACCATAGATTTTAATATTATATTCTATAATTTTCATAATGGATAGTTCATATCTTAATTTATTAATTTATAATATTATTATAATATTTTTTTTTTGATGAAACTCGGTCTTGTGTGTAATGAAAGCCAAAAAAGAAGGCCATTATTGAGTGTAATGCACACGAACTCGTTTTTCCATCAATTAAAAAATGTAAAATATATAAAAGATTTTTATAATAATCAATATTTTTAAATGTATTGTGATATTATATCCTCTTATGTTCTTGTTGTCGTGTGTCATGCACGCTATCAAATATAACGTTACTTTATAATTTCAAGGTGTTACACTAGTTGACATGCCCTAATACTATCATGAGATGTATATTAAATCTATTTATGTCTCCGTGTAATCATGGTTACATTTATAGAGGTCATTATGAGACCTATATGGGATCATAAATTGTTTCATGAGACTTGGGTGAAATTCCACAGGGATCTTTGTGACATGCTCTCACTGGTCTAAGAGACATTGTATGATCAAAATAGTATACCCAAGGAGTTTAATTTGACTTGGAAGACATGTATTGGTAATGTATTATAACCTGTGTGGTTCATGCAAAGAACATGATGATGATCATATAAGTTTTTTCATAAAAGTCTCTTATTTTTAGTATTTATTCTATCATTTTGTTACATATACATTAGATTTGTTCTATGTTATATTTCATCATGTATCACATGTTTTAGAAAATATGTGGCATGTATTTAAAAAAACATTCTATAAGTTATTCACATGGTCTATGAGTGATCATGAAATGTGCCTATCCATGATGCATGATAACTCTGGTTGTTCCCCAGATTTAATGTGATTGAAAACTTACCTAATCATATCATCATCCAATTTGATAAATCCACTCTGATTTATGGGTGCAGATGAGTGAGGTTCTAATGAAAGTTATATCAATATGAAATATTTTTGTCTAAATTTTTCATGATGGGGGGGGGGTTATTTGCCTCTTCACCCCATTTATTTGTCACTTTGCACAAAACATATCATGTAAACCAAGGATGGAGTCGGTGGAGGGCATTGGCATCACACATCTTTATGAGGTCCAGTTGTAGGTTATTCTTGGGGTGTCACATGTTTTTTAGAGACAATGAAATAATATCATCAATTCCACAATTATTTTATTATGGCTAATTAAAGGGGCCTTGCAGAATCATGCAGACATGTGTAGGGAAATTTATGCTTTTAGGCTGGCATGTCTAAATACTTTCTTGAGATTATGATGCTGGTTGAAAGAACTACACATGATCTTTGATTCTTTGTCCCGAATATTTCTCAAGAAAAGGGTGAAATGCTAGTGTATTTTACAAGATCAAACTGGCTTTTCAATGGGTCATTCAAGACTGTTCTAGTGTGTCTCATAGGTTTTATGACCACAAGAGGCTCCCATGTTTTCCATTATATTTCCTTCTATTATTTTCCAATCTGTTGAATATTTTTCAATATTAAAGGGGGTTTGACAAGGAAAATCACTTTCCCCACCGGTATTGAGCCACGTGACTAAAAAAATGTACTTTGGTGACGTGAATGAACATCATGGATAAACAATTCCCCTTATTATATTGATACAAATGTGGAGCACATGGCTTCTTAATCATGTCAAAATCCTTTCATAAGATGGGGGTGACATACCAGTGGGCTCTTTCACTACATGGAAAACATGTATTTGGGGATTCTGTGGTGTCTCACATGCTGCATTGGTGCATCATATGAGTTTTATGTCTATAATAGGCTCCTTCGTTTCCTCTTTTAATTCTTTTATTTATAATACAATGTTATTGGATCTTGCGAGGTTGTATGAGTCTTGATGAAGACAACAACATTCAATATAGGTGATACATCGTGTGACCATGTCAAGGTAACATGATTGTGAGTATCTAGAGTTTAAATTAATTTCAATAATTTCTTAAGGGTTTATGAGATCATTGAATTCTTCTAGAGTATGACTATTGAAGAATCTATAATGTAGTTATAAATTCCCTTGTAGTTCATGCGATGCTTATGATTTTGTCATATTTATGCCTTTCCTTTGAATTTTTCTTCCACTGGTCTAGAATATACCTAATAATTTTGATTACATAACTTCTAACTACCTTAAAAGTTCCTCTTCTATAGATAATCAAGGGGCCATGATTTCTAGAGACCTCTAAGCTAACCCTCAATTTTGAGTGAATTTTGTTAACGAGATTCTAAACCAAATAATCTTATTCATGCATCTAAATTATGATTTTTCACACTGACTTCATTTAAATGATTTATTCACTCTAAAACATGATTTCATTCCTCCCTCAGACTTTAATAATCTGTATTATATGGTTTAATATTTTTATGAATGTATTCATATAAAAAATTTCAACGGTGGCCGACTAGTTGCAATTTGATCCCAGTGGTTTTCCTATATGTTATAGAATTATCAGATTTCTCTAGAAGGTTGTGAATTCGATCAAAATCCCACAATTCATCATTTCACAAATATATTATTCACTTCATTGTATAAACTATGTGGTAGAGTGATATTGAAATGGTATCTCTATCCTGGGTGTAATTATAATGATGTATAGGCATGGATTTTTGGGAAAGGAATAGCTAGTTAGAGTTTGATGACCATATATATTTTTTATATCTTGATACATATGTATGGATTTAAATTTTTTTTTAATCTCCTGCCAAATCATCAACATGAAATGGTAATATTTTGGTATCCTAGAACCAACTAACTTCATTTATCCCATGTAATAGTGGGAATCAACCAATGGGATATCCAAAAACTAGGTGGGATTCCCCTAGTTAGAGAGACGTATGATGAGTCCCTTCATTCCATATATGATTGGGATAAACCTTCCAATACTCTAGTATTGGTGAGGGAAATTTTATTAACAATGAAAGAAATGTTAGGTAAGTAACTAAATATGGGATTGCTTAAGTCTTTAAAATATTAGATATATATTTTCCTTTTATCGCTGTGGAGCCGAGACGACAAACATAAACTCCCATCAGTTCCATTCTGGGAAAGTTCTTGATAGTTCTATATCATATTTTCTAATTCTGGAAGTTGAGGATCATGCTTTCTGGGGATATCAATTGAATCCATATATCTATTTAAGAATCTGTATTGAGGGCTTCCTGGTCATGATCTTGAACATGTGGATTTTCAATGATGGGGACACATGTTATGGAATCCGGGTCAGTACAATGGGGATAGAAGCATTACTAGTGTTTGGAAAATGCATTAATTTGGTAGTACCAATCCTTGAAAAAAATATACAAACACTTGGGCTATATTTAGAAATATAGAATCCTTTATAGGATTAATGATCCTTTCCAGTTTTTATTTGTATGTATATGGTATCATATAAATTTAAATGAATACTAAAATTTTACTAGGATCATCGATGCCTATCTCATATGAGGTTTCTTAAAATATATGGGGATAGGGATGTGTCACTAGGCTATAAATAGGTTATAGATGTATTCATTCAATTTATTAACCTTCCTTTCACCCCTTATCCCACAATGACTAGGTCGATCATTGATAATGGAATAAACTCTCTTCATGAATGGAAATACAATATCTCATTTTGGGATGTGGTTCTTGTATCCATGATAGGTGATCTGATTGTCTACAATATATATAATCCTATTTCGTTTTCTCATTAGTTTTATTACACCCAAAGGGTCTCCCCTCTTACTTAAGATAGTGTGTGTGGAGAGAGACACCCAAGGATCATCAGACTATTTTCAATGATGTTGGTGCTTGAAGATACTAATATTGATATCATTCTTCTATCTGCTGATTCTTCTAGAATTGTTTCTCATGAAAATGTTTAGGTTTGGGTAGTAGCCTATATGGGTGGTGTGCTAAGATGATTGGTTGTTCATGTGGAAAAACTAATTTCCTCACCAACCCCTCTGTATTTAGAAATGACAAAGTTGATTCAAGACATGAGAGTAACTTTGATGAAGCTCCCTCATCTCAATGATGAGCATGCCAATAGTTATAATTAATCTTTCAAGGGAATAAAACATCTCTCCTAGTAAACTGGATACCCATCTATTGAGGGGAGTATAAACAGAGCCTCCTCTCTTATTTTATTTTTGGCTAAGTAAACTATTCAACCTTTTGGGATGACTATCCCACCATTCATAGAATCTCATACAAAACATAGGCTGATCTGGAAGTTGAATCATGCCATGATTGTTGAAACTCCTTTGGAAAAATTTCATAACTAGAGGGGAAAACTTTTTTAGGTAGTTAATGACATGGGGTGGAAGGTTTTTATCTATGACCACTGTACAAAATCATGACACAAAATATCTTGACTCTAAAATATTTGGACCCCAATGAGAGGGGCTTGCATAATCTTCAAGACATTTTTCCCCTTACTAAACAAATAAAGGAGGCATTGGAGGCACTTGAGCATATTCACCAATTTATATCAAAATTGAATTCCCATTTGGATTCTTGAACTATGAAAATATATTGGTATGAGGAAATTGTAGCTGACCTAATGTATAGTCTGTCAACTTCATCATCCTCCATGGAAATGACTCACTAGATAATTAAAGAGATGACTACATTAGTCGATACTATCCTTCTATCATTGTAGTTTATGGATTTTTTTTCAGATCATATATAACTATAGTTTAGGTTATTTCTGTTTGGATCTTATGATGCCATATAGTTTAAAGTATTTTTTTCTAATATTTGATCAATGATCATGGAATATGGTGTATAAATTCCCTGAATGAACCAAAACACCCTTGTGTGTTTAGTTCTATCGTGGTATTTCTGAGGTTCATGAGGATCATATATCTATTCCTATATAGAGTATATATGTATATTTGGTTGGATAAAATTCCTTATTCCTCTGTAATATTTTCAAACAGAGGTATCTCCACTCTTTTCCAAGTTTCATGGAATATTTGTGAGAGAAATATTGTTTGATGGTGAAATACTATTGATGTGTGGTCCACCTAAATAGTTGGTGTAATATTGATATGAGTGATAACCCAAATGTTATGGTTAGAGAATATAGGATGGGGAAAACATGTTTGATATAACACACAACACGTTGAGGTTCCAGGTTCCACCACAGTGTTTCTAGTTCTCACCGGGATTGAAGCTCCTTTCTTGAAAGGAGGTGATTCTTTTAGTTGGTAAGTCAAAGACCTTATTCATTGATAGCATGGTAAAGAATATATGACCCACAGTCATTTTGGTGGTCCATAAAATATTATCCAAGACTAAAACATTTATATGATGTGGATTGTTTTAGAAGGAAGATATCAAAGAATATTTCTGGAACCCTAGGAAATTTCATCACAAAATTTTGGAGCTCAATCCCTACGCCCTATGATATTGAACCAAGTGGTCTAGGCCATCAAAGGATCGGGAATGGATTGTTGCATTACATTTTTGGGAGATGATAAAAAAACACAGTGACATAATGCAGAGGATGTCAAACCCACTTCGATCATTTAAAATGGGTATCGTAAATCATGGTCCAATGTGCTTGTTCTTGGGGGATGATATGGAACAATCATACCATGAATAGCCTTGAACCCAAAATGGTGATCAGTTCTTCCACACTGATATCAGAGCATATAAGGATTAAAATCCCTTTTTTTGAGTGACACATTTAGTTGAAAACCCTATATACATATGTAGAAGCCTTAGACATCCATGAAAAGTTAAAATGAGGTTCCTTGAGGCCAGGTATACATTTCCAATGGATATTAGATGTTTATGGTGATTTAAGACACTCAAATTACTAAGTGTGATTTTTGTAAAAAGAAATATCGGATAAAGGGTTTTAGAACCCTAAAATTCATGTCATCACTTAACAAATATATTCTTATTGTGATGAGATTTGAATAACCATTACTCTAAAATTTTAATGAAAAAGGTGGTCGAGTGAGCATTGTTTGGCGTGTATTTTTATATAAGTTTAGTGTCTTGTGATTTGGAACATTAAAAGATCATGATTACGGTCATATAGTTGTGAACAAAGAGCAAGAAAATTATGTTCATGACACACATCGACCTAATATGGGGGATGATACACAAGATCCATATTAGGATAATAGGCGTCATGAGTACCCCAACATCATTTTGAGTGGGTGATAAAAATATTGTAAATCATGGATTGAGGATCATAGGTCCTAAGTAATGATATGGGAAAATTATACTAGGAATAGACCATTACACACTGAGTTTTGTATTTCATCTATGGTGATGTCAGATCTCAAAAGTATCATAAAAACCATATTTTTAGAGTACCACATTTTGTGGATTACCATAGGCACATATGCAGTATCCATGGGCATGAATTCATAGTCAAAAAAAGGTTCCCTTAAAGCCTGATATAGTTTTCCAAGGGCCATAAATGATTTGTGACTACTTAAGGTGATCGATACATAAAGTTTGATTTATGGATTATGGTGTTTAAAAGATAGTCAAAGAACCCTGTAATTGCATTGACTAGGTTAAGGGTCTTTTGATCCATTTATGAGGGATGATAATTGATGATTGGGTGTATAATTTAACATATTATATAATAGGCATAATTTATTCCATGTTGTTTAACATCATGGGGTAAGGATTTATTTGTTGTTCAATTTTAATTTCATGTGATTATGATGTTTTCATTTTAGTTTAATCATGATGTGGTAAGTATGTGAGTATCAGTTGTTATAGCTGGACCCATGATTGGAAATCCATGAATCACTATGTATCCTAAGAATATAATAATCAAGACACACGTAGTTCTTGAATGGGAAACCCTCTATGTTTTTTGACACATACACAGATGGGGGTATTTTTCTATTTATTATTGTTGATGGGCCCAATATTGAATATCTAGGCGTCACCATGTATCATGTGATGAGATGAATCAATCCCCACAATGTTCATGGGGAACCGTGCAGTTTAATATCATGCGAAAAGAATATTGGGTTCGTAATATGAAAAGGGGTATCGTGACTGGACCCATGGATGAAAATTTTGGTTTCACTACATATAAATCAGTAATAGGAAACAATCTAAATATAGTGATTGAAACAGAAGCATTCTGCGCAAGCCTATCGTATACGCCAAGATGTGGAAATATTTATGTATAGTTTTTGAAGCTAGTCCAATTTTTGGCGACTTCAGAGTCACTATATATATTGTGATTTATGGAATCGAGAAACAAATAGTTCCTAAATGGATTCATTGTAATGGAAAAATAAACAACAATATAATTCCTTTTTAGTTAGGTCCATAGTAATGCACAACATTATTTCATGAAAGGGGAATAAATCTGGATGTTTATTATCATGTGGGGGGAATCATGGTATTCCATCAAGATATCATATTCAGGACCATGATGAACCTATCATGGGATTTTATGCATTATTTTCTGCATAAATACCTTACAAATATTTTTAATCTCACATTATCTATAATATATGTGTGAAACATGGATTGTAAAGGGTTACTCATGTAATCCATAGGCGTTGAAGGATAGGACATGGGAATTTTGAATAATTTGGTGTATGGACCAAGATATTGGATTGAGGTATCTCTATATTTCTTATAACAAATTATAATCAAACCATACATAGTTTTAGAAACCCATTCAGCTAAATTTTGTGTATAAAGGGAATCATCTGTGCAGTTCAACGTATTTTTGGGAGGATGTGGGTCACCCAATGTGAAAGGGAGGTAACATTGTAGATCTGGGAATTTTTAAATCATGCAATAAGGAAATATTTTAGGTAGTTTGAAATTATGTTGTAAGGATCTGGATCAATGGACTCGAAATAAAAATAATATTGTAGTTGGTATCAAAATTAGTTGTTTGGGTGTCCCTATGTATCCTTTGACAGATTGAATAAAGACAGCCATAGTTCTTGGATGATGTGATTCTCTATGTGGGGATAACTCTAACATAGGGATGGGGTAATTTCATCTTTCTTTTTGAACAGTTATAGATTTTTTGTGATGAGTTCATAGTGATATGGTTCTTCCCTTCTGTTTCAACATAATGTTTAAAGGATGTTCTCAATACAATTTGGAGTCATGTTTTTAGGACATTTGACACTGTGGTTTTTAAAATCATAATTTGAGGACATGAGATTTTGTACACTATAATGTATTTCATCAATGAAGATCTTGTTCTATTTAATTTAATGAAACTTGGATGAGTTTTTCAATTTTAATGCCATCAAACCTAGATGAAATTGTATAGTTTAAATTCATTAAACATGGATGAGGGGAATTTGATGAAAATTATTCCAATTATTTGGTGATAAACATCGCATTTGTGGGTGTGTTACATGCTCCCCATATATTGTGGCTATGGAGTACACTTGATTTTCATATAAATCATATATAGTTTAAGGACATTCCCATTGGGTGTCCATCTAGTGAGGATTGTTTCTTGGTATCATTAGGTTCATGGGAGCTAACACAATATCTGTTTATCGGAATGATTGGATGAAAAACTTCTCATTAATGGATCTTGTGATCTAATTAAGATGAAAATCAAGGATGTAAAACGTATGCGGCTAGTTCTCATTGAGATACTCAAATTCATCAAGACTCTTTGTGACTGATCTTTATCCAAATATTTTACACAAATGGCTATTCAGAGTGAAGGTACCTAGAATATTATGGGAAACAATAACTTAGAACTGTACACAAATACGAATGGTGTTACTTTTGTCATTGTACATGTCATGGCATGGTTGGCCCATAAATCATAGAGGATCTTGTTTGGAACTAAATTCTTACCCTTTTTTTACCAACTTCTAGAAAATATTTGATAGAGTATTATAAAAGGAATCTATTTATCCATTTAATGCTACATGATATCAAGACGAGTAATTGGAATCGATATTGTAATACTAGTACACTTTCATCAACTATGTAGAATGGTGATGTTTTTTTGTCAATATTGTGTGAGGGACTCTGAGCCTAGTGATGATATGGGTCTTTACAAGGTTCGTGATATTCATTTTTTCAAATTCATTGATGGGTTTATCCTCATACCATTTGGAAAATAAGTTGGTATTAGTAAGGATGTACTAGAACTACTTATCTGCGACTAGTGGATATAGCCCCAAAACATCCATTCACAGAATAGAAAATTTACCTTAAGATCAATCTATTTGTAGAAATTCAAGGGGTTGATGGATAATGTTTTAATAAATATGGAATTCATGAAATTTGTTGGTGAATTACACATATTTATGTCTCATGGTTTTCTAGTAATAACCCATCCTAATGATTTGGTGGGATATTCTAGTCCCAGATTGATGAGTGCCACATGAGCCCCATGGAATTCTTCCATGAAGACCTGAATATCTATTTCTTATAATCATATGAGGAGGATTTTATCAAATCCTCACTGTTGGAAGGATTTCTAATCATTTTCATCATCTCGTAGGGTATTGATCACTGCATGACACTATATTTATTCTGTTCGGGCTCGATCTATCAGGATAAATCTGTTTTAGAGACAACTGATTATAGGATCAATTCATCCTAGGGTGGATAATGGTTCATCATGCTCAAGAGTGTTTTTGACATAATTTATTTGTTCCCTATAATAGAAGAAGATCCAAGGTACCATTATTTTGTGCATGATACAAAATATTTCATCCTCTTAATCATGTTCAGCCATAACTATTGCTGCATTGGCCAATGCAATAGTGCGAACCTTATATGATTAGGGGACATGATGTAATGTCTGATCAAAAGGTAACTATACTATTAGTCTCCTAGAATAGCCTTTTAGAAGAGCCAATTATTCCATTTTTATGGAATATTTTCCATTGATAATCTTAATCAGTAGTTTTGAATCCACTTTGATATTTAGGTAGGCAATCAGCTGTTGTTGGGATAGTTCCAAGTCAGTGAGAAGGGATTGGAATTCTCCCTCATTATTCATAAATACCATCGATAGTGAGAATGATAATGGAAAACTTTCCTTGTATGGAGATGAAAATACATTACCTAATCTAATGTAAATGATATTTTGGTTTTCCCTCCATTGGCTGATAGGACATTAGGATGAACCCTGAAAATACATCACCAATGTCGGAGTAGTTTCATGGACAAAGAAGACATCATCATTTGGGAAGTTGATGTCCACCATTGTATTATTCGAGGAGGGATGTTCTATAAGTAAATCCCCCATGTATTTCCATTTCATCACATTTTGTGAAATAAATTGGATTACATGCTATTTTATAATGACAACCCATCATAAATGATGACCAGTTATGATGGGTATTCCAAGGATTTAATTTATTAGATCAATAGGAGAGACCAGATAGACATCATTGTGATGAAAGTGTGGCCCCAAATGTTTCACTATGAAGATGAGTGCAAGGTAGTTCTTCTCAACATTTGAGTATCGATCCCTAATACCTAGAACTATTTGGCTAAGGTAATATAGGTTTTCTTAATCCCTAATTTATTTTTAGTAATATGAGGGCTCACAATGATCATTCCATGGTGGCCACATACTAGATGATTGGCATCACTTCCATCATAAGCATAATAATTATTGGGTGAAGTTGTTAATTCTTGATACATTCAATGTACTTTTGGTAGTCCCCATCCCATTGGTAGGTGATTACCTCATCTATTAGCTTGGTAAATGGGAGATCTTTATTAGCCATGTTATTTACGAAAAAATTAATTTCATATAGTATATGATAGAGTCCCATCATCTCATTGAGATGGGGGGTGACATTGATAAAATAAAACTACTCTTTTCTGGGTCATCAACGATTCCATATTGGAACACCACAAATTCCATGTAACTTCACTAATGTTACCCAAAAATTGAATGTTTTCATATCCATCTACAGACTTTGTTGTTGCATCTTGTCAAAGATATTTTGAATATCCATGAAGCGTTCACATAACTATTGTAATTTGACCACCAGGTTAGTGACATAAAATAATTCAATTCCTTATAAGAATAACGTAACGATATTATGCAAGGGGTGTTGATATGTAGAGACAATTTTCTTCAACAAAATGGTGTATGACCTAGTATGAAAAATCCCCTAAGGTGATTTGAAGGAAGTGGCTTCCTCATATTTAGGGTCAATATTTATTTGATTGTACCTTGAATACCCATACATGAAAGAAAGTTCATGAAATCTAGTAGTTGCAATGACCAGGAGCTCTGTGATAAAAAATGCGAAATCATCATGTATATATTATATATTAATATCATTGAAATTTATTCGTACCTTAATACACCCATTCTATTTCTAGATAATGATGATGTTGGTGATCCGTCTTTGGAATTTCCCTTCATAAAAAATTCTTCATTTGATAATATTTTCAAATTATGATTAACCATTTGTGGTAAGAGAGTAGTGCATACTGTTTTTTGTCATCTTGAAACATCCATGCTCATTTGGTAAGCTGAGTTGGTGTGTAGCAATATTTTTATTTAGTATAGGAATTTCATAATTACTCCAAGAAAAAATTTAAATATTGATTTAAAAATAAATTATACATGTATTTACATTTGAGGGGCATGTCAACACTAATAAATGATTGTCACATGTATTATTCAATTCCTGGATTCACCTTTCGGAGTTCATTGATGTTGGTGAAGGCACCTTCCTCAAAAATGGTAGGGGAATTCCTGAGTTCATCATATTATTCTTCCACCACATAGTTTTTGATGATATTCTCAAAAGGGTGTGGTAATATGGAGGCATCAAAGCCACTTTCAGGGCGAGATAGTCCCTAAGAAGATACATTATCATCCCATTAAACCTGTTTCATTTCATAGATATACTAGAGATGATAGTATTTTTCAATTTCTATGTGGATAAGAGGGGGTTAGTCCGTCTATCACCTCAACAGGATTTACGGGGAGCATATAGTCGATGTCGAGCATTCTCCAAGGATTTCATGGGGTAGTCCCCAACCCATTGAGGGATGAAACACATATATCATCATCCACCATTTTCCTTTTTCCTCTACAATTCTAGAAACATGAATCAGCATATGTCACCCAAAAAGTCTCAAAGGGTTATCTATCACAATATAGTATGTTGGCCTTTCCATCGATGGGTTATTTCCAACATTGGTGGAATGTTTAATGTAATCCCATGTGGCTAGAGATCCATGGACTTACGAGAAGGACATTGTATGTGATGTCTTCCTAGATAGCCATAAAATCAACATCATATGTGAGATCCCCTAACCATTATTTATGTTTTATCTTCATAATATGTCATTTCTCAAGCTTATCATAAACTTGAATGGCCAGGTTTATTGGACAAAAATTCCCATCCCTATATCGCAAACATCAGAGGGTTTGAATCGGGATGGAATTAGTCATAGAGTCATATTCAATTACATTCCATTGGATAAACAACTTATTGACTATACATTTAACATGTAAAGGTATGATGGGTACCTGGATGACTTCTTCTTGACATTTTTTTATGAATGAGGTGATGACATGGCATTCTATTGACATGGTCTCTATTCAATATACCTTGTCTTCAATGTCTTCTGTCACAAATTGTTGTTTTATTTTGAGGGATTTAACGTGTTCTGATGTGAGTTTTTTTAAATATAGAGTGCATTGTGGATTTAGGGATTTTATGGAAAAACCCCTATATGTCTCATAATGTTTTACTTTTGATTTATAGGTTGGAACTTTCCAAGGTGGGGTTTTCCTAGACATGTGGCTTAAGAAATCTGGGAAATCGAGGTGGATGCACATAGTTCTTGTGCAAATGCCATGGGAGAATCTTCTTCCAGTGGCATGAGTCGTGCTAGTATTCCTCATTTTCTGGGATTAACAGATAATCAAATCCCCACTCACTACGGGAAAAATGGTTAATAGCGACGGGGTATTTGTAACTGGAATAATTCCTGTTGCAAATACTTTTCGCAATGGATTATTTGCGACGCGGTTTTTTACCCGTCGTAAATAGTTTGGCGCGAAATGCGCGCCAAACCGCACGTTGGTTATTTGCGACGGGGTTCTATCCCCGTCGCAAATAACCGGCGGCGGTTAAAGACTATTTGCGACGGGTCCCGTCGCAAATAACTGTTTTTAATGCCGCCCATAATTAAATGCGGTCAGGGTTATTTGCGACGGGGTTCTATCCCCGTCGCAAATAACCGGCAACGGTTAAAGACTATTTGCGACGGGACTGCAGTCCCGTCGCAAATAACCGTTTTAATGCCGTCAATAATTAAATGCGGTCAAGGTTATTTGTGACAGGTATTCTGTCGCAAAAAAGCCCGTCGCGATTAATCTAACTGATTAATACTGCCAACCATTACAATTTTCCGACTCTCAACTGTCAACCGTTCTATTTTTTCCACTCTGAATCTTTTACGACTTTCAGTTGTAAAAATATTTTTCCGACATCGAGGATTCAGTTGGTGGTGTTCTACAATTACAGCGGCTCGACATTGACATCAAGTTTAAGGTTTTTATCTGAATTTTAATTTAATATTTATTTTATTTATTATATTTATTTACTTTAAATTTTTAGAATTTTTTTTTCTGATTTCTAATTAGAATTAATTATGAATAAGTATTAATAATTAACAGAAATTAGAGACAATTAAACACTAATTAATTTAAAATAGTAAGCTGTAATTACAATTAATTAGCAGTAATTATGAAAAAATAAAATTAATTTGATTTAATTAATAATAATTAGAAATAACTAACATTAATTAGTAAAATTTATAATAATTACCTATAATTAGTAATAATTACTAATAATTCCCAATATTCAATAATTGCCAATATTTGTCAATATTTGTCAATATTTTTTCCAATAATTACCAATAATTACCAAGAATTGCAAATAATTGTTAATATTTACCAATAATTAGTAATAATTACCAATAATTAGGAATAATTACCAATAATTAGGAATAATTACCCATAATTAGGAATAATTACCAATAATTAGGAATATTTACCAATAATTAAGAATAATTACCAATAATTTGGAATAATTACCAATAATTAGGAATAATTACCAATAATTAGGAATAATTACCAATAATTAGTAATAATTACCAATAATTAGGAATAATTACAAATAATTACCAACAATTACCAGTAATTAGCAATAATTAGTAATAATTCGTAATGATTACCAATAATTAGTAATAATTACTAATAATTACCAATAATTACCAATAATTCGTAATAATTTCCAATAATTGGTAATAATTACCAATAATTATTAATAATTAGTAATAATTAGTAATAATTACCAATAATTAGGAATAATTGGTAATAATTACCAATAATTACCAATAATTAGTAATAATTAGTAATAATTACCAATAATTAGCAATAATTAGTAATAATTAAAAATAATTAGTAATAATTACTAATAATTACCAATAATTAGTAATAACTACCAATAATTATCCATAATTAGTCATAATTACCAATAATTACCAATAATTAGTAATAATTAGTAAAAATTAGAAATAATTACCAATAATTACCAATAATTAGTAATAATTAATTATAATTACCAATAATTAGTAATAATTAGTAATAATTACCAATAATTAGTAATAATTAGAAATAATTACCAATAATTACCAATAATTACCAATAATTAGTAATAATTAGAAATAATTATCAATAATTAGTAATAATTCCGATTAATTTGTAATAATTACCAATAATTAGTCTTAATTAGTAATAATTAGTAATAATTAGTAATAATTCGTAATAATTCGTAATAATTAGTAATAATTATCAATAATTACCAATAATTAGTAATAATTACCAATAATTACCAGTAATTAGTAATAATTACCAATAATTACCAATAATTAGGAATAATTAGCAATAATTACCAATAATTACCAATAATTAGCAATAATTACCAATAATTACCAATAATTAGTAATAATTAACAATAATTCCAAATAATTACCAATAATTACCAATAATTACCAATAATTACCAATAATTAACAATAATTAGTAATATTTACCAATAATTAGTAATATTTACCAATTATTAGTAATAATTACCAATAATTAGTAATAATTCGTAATATTTAGGAATAATTCCTAATAATGAGTAATAATTAGTAATAATTACCAATAATTAGCAATAATTACCAATAATTAGTAATAATTAGTAATAATTACCAATAATTACCATTAATTAGAAATCAATACCAATAATTACCATTAATTAGTAATAATTACCAATAATTATCATGAATTACTAATAATTGGTAATAATTACCAATAATTACCAATAATTACCAGTTATTAGTAATAATTACCAATAATTAGTAATAATTACCAATAATTAGTAATAATTACTAATAATTACAAGTAATTACCAATAATTAGTAATAATTTGTAATAATTTGTAATAATTAGTAATAATTAGTAATAATTAGTAATAATTAGTAATAATTAACAATAATTAGTAATAATTACCAATAATTACCAATAATTACAAATAATTAATAATAATTAGTAATAATTAGTAATAATTAGTAATAATTACCAAAAATTAGTAATAATTAACAATAATTACCAATAACTAGTAATAATTTCTAATAATTGCCAATAATTACCAAAAATTATCAATAATTAGTAATAATTAGTAATAATTAGTAATAATTAGTAATAATTACCAATAATTAGTAATAATTTCAATAATTACCAATAATTAGAAATAATTACCAATAATTACCAATAATTACCAATAATTAGTAATAATTAGTAATAATTACCAACAATTAGTAATAATTACCAATAATAAATAATAATTCGTAATAATTAGGAATAATTACCAATTATTATGAATAATTAGTAATAATTAGTAATAATTGGTAATAATTACCAATAATTGCCAATAGTGTCAATATTTACCAATAATTCCCAATACTTGTCAATATTTACCAATAATTAGGAATATTTACAATTAATTAGGAATAATTACTAATAATTAGGAATAATTACCAATAATTACCAATAATTAGGAATAACTACCAATAATTAGGAATAATTAGCAATAATTACAAATAATTAATAATAATTAGTAATAATTACCAATATTTACCAATAATTACCAATAATTACCAATATTTACCAATATTTACCAATATTTACCAATATTTTCCAATATTTACCAATAATTACCAATATTTACCAATAATTAGGAATAATTACCAATAATTAGGAATAATTACCAATAATTCGGAATAATAACATCATTACATTATTCGTATATATTATTATTAATATTAAAATCATAAAATTTTCTATATTATATAAAATTCTCCTTTCATCTATGTGTTTTTTGTCTCCACGTGTAATATTTGCATTCTTTTTCAAAATTATCAGCCTACTCACCAATAGAGAGGTGAAAGTGAATGAAAATATTACATGTGGAGACAGAATGTTAAACACATAGATGAAAGGAGAATTGTATATAATATAGAAAATTATATTATTTTAATATTAATAATAAAATATACTAATAATGTAATAATGCTATTATTATATGATTAATATTTATGAAAAAATAATATTAGTATTATTAAAATAATAAAAATTTTATATAATATTAAAATTATCAATATTTGTAACAGGTTTTGCTTTATTCTCAACTTATTCAATTCTTAAAGGGTAAATTTTTAGGTCTATCTCAATAAAAAGTTTGTGTCAGTCGTGTCTGATGTAAACTCTATAATTATCCTTGCTTGAGTGTTTTTTCTAACAAATTATTCAAAACCAGTAATGCTTTTATATTTTATAGAAAAATATGGAACAATGAGGTCGTCAACAGTCATTATTAGATGACCGCATATGGATAAATCAACGTAGAAATCTAAACGGTTCTAGTTTAAATCCAGTATATATAGAGGGTGTGGAGACTTTTTAATCATTTGCGGCATCAAATCCAGAATTTGATTCAGAAGGCAAAATAAAATTCCCCTGTAGAAAATGTGCATTGAGAACGTTTGACACGTTTGACAAAGTGGGGGGACATCTCTTGCGTTTAGGTTTTCAACCAGATTATGCCTTTTAGTATCAAAACGGTGAACACAGTTCCAGAATAGGTGAAACCAACCTGATTCCGGATCCATTCCAGTTTCATGATTTAGTACATGATGTTGCAGGTTCATCTGTTCAACATACAAAAACTCCAGCTGATATAGCATCAAATACTGAGTTGGCACTGTCTGAATTTTATGAGTTGTTGAGGTCTGCTGAGGATGCATTATATCATGGCTGCAAGATGATCAAATTAGAAGCAGTTGCAATATTTATGGCTATCAAATCAGATAACGGAATGTCAAACACCTGTTTTGACCAGATATTTTCTTTGCTTAAAACACTGTTACCCAAAGGAAATGTTTTGCCTGCAAATTACTATGAGAGTAAGAGGCTGGTTCGAAATTTGGGACTTGTCAGAAGATTCATGCATGTTCAAATGACTGCATTTTATATTCTGGGGAAAATGACTCGTTGGATAGTTGTCCCACATGTGGGCAACTGAGATATAAAGAAGGGAAACATGGGAAGTCTGGTTTGATTCCTGTAAAACAGTTGAGATATTTTCCGCTTACATCTAGACTTCAGCATTTATTCATGTCTAAGAATACATCGACAATGATGTCATGGCATAAAGTGAATATTTCAACCGATAAAAGCTTGAATCATCCAGCCGATGGTGATTTATGGAAACATTTTGATAAAGTGCGTCCATCCTTTGCTTTAGAAGATATAAATGTTCGACTGGGCCTTTCTACTGATGGTTTCTGTCCGTTCGGATCTTATGGTAGTCAGTATTCATGTTGGCCTGTTTTTTTAACTCCGTACAATTTACCTCCATGGATGTTAATGGAGGAGCCATATATCTTTTTGACTTTACTAATTCTAGGACATCCGAAAAGAATATTGATGTTTATTTGAAACCATTGATTGATGAATTATGTTTATTGTGGAGTACTAGTGTGAGTACATATGATGTTGCTACGAAACCGAATTTTATACTGAGAGTAGCATTGATGTGGACAATTAGTGACTTCCCGGCTTAGGGGATGTTATCTGGATGGAGTACACATGGTCAGAAATCATATCATTACTATATGGGAGATAACAAAGCATTTATGCTCATTTATGGAAAGAAACCTTGTTATTTTGACTGTCATCGTAGATTTCTTCTAGCTGATAATCCTTTTCACAGAAACAGATCTCATTTTAGAAAAGGAACAGTTGAAAGGGATGGACCTCCAAAAATGCTATTAGGTTCGGAGTTAAAATCAGTTGTATTTTCATTACCTCCCATCACTTTTTGTCCCACAATAAACCAACAGAAAATTTCTGGTTTTGGGAAAGAACACAATTGGATTAAACGTAGCATATTTTGGGATTTGCCATATTGGTCTGATTTGTTGGTCCGCCACATGTTGGATGTCATGCATATTGAGAAGAACTGTTTTGTTAATTTTTTTATACAGTTTTGGATATGCCAGGAAAGAGAAAAGACAATCTAAATACACGTTTAGATATTTCCCAAATTTACAGGAGTCCAGAACTGGAACTATTTGAGAATGTCATAACAGAAAAGTTACAGAAACCAAAAGCATCTTATACACTGTCTAAAGAAAATCGTTTATTATTTTTTCAGTGGATTGCAGATTTGAGGCTTCCAGATGGATGTGCTTCCAATTTGGGTAGATGTGTAAAGAATGGTCATATTACTGGATTAAAAATTCATTATTGTCATGTTATAATGGAAATACTTCTACCCATTGGATTAAGAGGTCTGTTGAATTCTATGATTTTGGATTCCATAACAGATATGTCTCATTTTTTTCGGGACATTTGTGCTATAGAGGATTATGATGCTCTATGCAAACTTGAAGAAGATGTTGTGGTAATTATATGTAAACTGTAAAAAATATTTCCTATATCTTTCTTCAACTCAATGGAACATTTGATGTTACATTTTCCATAAGAAGCCAAATGTAGAGGTCCAGTATAATTTCGATGGATGTACCCATTTGAAATATGCATGCAAAAATTGAAAAGAAAAGTATGTAACAAAGAATCTGTTGAAGGATCTATTGTAGAAGCTTATTTGCAAGAGGAAATATCTTTTTCCTGCTCCCATTATTTTGAATCTGAGTATCCTTCAAAACACAATCGAATGGGACGGAACGACAGGAATATTGATGAAATCGATAATCAATTATTTGTTTTCAACCTGCCAGAGCTTGGTTTTGGTGGATTTTATGGAAACTGGATTTCCGATGATGAACATCACAGAGCTCATACGTATGTTCTGCTCAACTGTGAAGAGATGACATCAGTTGTACTGTAAGTGTTTATATCACTTATTCTATCATTTATGTTATAGTAAATAACATTGTTTTTTATAGGTTGTATGATAATCATATCAAGAAACAAATTCCACAAATTACAGCAGCTGCTCTCGATGAACGCCGATAGAAAAATTTCTCTCAGTGGTTTCAAAAAATGGAAACATAAATTCTTTATCTTTTAGAAACTCATTCAATGTATAGTTTCCTATATTGATAATTATTTCACAAATTTTCAGGTGTCTCGACATGGTGATAAAATTGACAATTGGCTGTGTTTATTAAGTAACCCACCTTCCAATCTTGTTAAAACTTATAATGCATATGTGGTGAATGGATTTCGATTTCACACACATACATATGGGGAATCAAAAAAACAAGGAATAGTGGAGTTAGCTTGAGAGGATCTCATCATCGAGAAAATGAAGTTGAATTTTATGGAATACTTGATGAAATTATTGAACTTTGTTATCTTGGACATCATTACATAACCATGTTCGAATGTCGGTGGTTGGATTCAGAGAGAGACGTGCGTGTTCATCCGACTCATGGAATAATCGATATTAAATGTAAAAGTGTTCTCGTAGTAAATGAACCATTCTTATTGGATCAACATGCACATCATGTTTTTTACGCAATGTATTGTGCTACATCAAGAGACTTGACTCATTGGTGGAGTATAATAAAAATCAAAATTCGAGACAATCAGTTTAGTCAAAGTGAATGTTCTTTCACTGATGTGCAAAGAATTGAATTTTTTCAAGAGAGTAGTCAAAATCAATCTTTTTTACAAAGAGACATGAGTATCGATGACGACACCCCACATTTAAGAGTCGGTGATGACAATGATGTTAATGATGTCACATGTGAATTTGAAATGGTAAGAGATGAAGCAACTTGAACTTGAATGGATATCGATGATGTTGAGGAGGAATATGAAGATGAAATTGACATATATGAAGATGATGATGAAGATGAACACTAATAGAATTCCATGGTGGTTATATACAATCATATCTAATATATATTTATATATAATAGTAATTATCAATTATTTGCTAACAACATTAACATTTTCTATTTCAGATGGACGACGACACATTTCATGAGTTGGCGGATGCTGACCTGCCTTTCGATGCGGATGAGTTGCTGGCAGATGACCCTCATCCTGCAGGCGCTTCAGGGAGTAAGTTGAGGGGGAGAAGTCTTTTATGATTGATGATTCCTGACCCCATCCCCGAGCGACGTCCACATCTTGGGTTTGATCCATGCAAATGGAGGTGTGATAACCTGTGTGATAACCTGTGGATTTGACTAAGATTTCATTAATCTATTCACATAATAAATGTTTATTATTTTTACAGTTTTCCTCATATAGAAGTTGGACAGGGAAGCGCTATTTTGCACAACTATTTCTCTCAGCCTTGGACCACATGGGAGAAGATTCCCATTGATTTGCAGCAGGCCATGTTCAGCCATTGGATGGTACGTACATAAATAAATAATTTTTATTTTGAAAATTATTTCACTTCTAACATCATATTTTGATTTATTTGTAGGGTTTATGGTATCCGATCGAGGATACCATGCGTGACTCCATCCACGAGGCATGAGATGTGTCCATGCGTGATCACTTTCATCAGTTTTTGCACAATTTAAGAAAAGCTTCTATGAAGAAAGCAGGAGTGTCAGATTTTGACGAGTCATGTAGAGCACACTGACAAGAGTACATTTCATCACACGTATGGGATGGATTATGTGCGCACTGGTTGAGTGATGCCTTTCAGAGGAAATCATCGCGGGGGAGGCAGAATCGGGGGAGACAGGAGGTGACTCATTGATATGGGAGTCGTACTTTCAGTACTCATAGACAGCATCTGGTACATACATTATTTAAAAATATTTTATAAAACTATAAATATTAACAGTTTATTTTTTATTCTTATAGGATGTCGAGCACCCTGATATTATGGAGTACGACGTATATTTGAGGATATATAGTGATCCTGCTACTGGGGAGCTCAGAGGTGATCGTCAGCGTCACATCGCGGTCAGTATTATTTGTTTTCAAGTTTAAAAATTAACTGCCTAAAATATATTCACAATTTTAATTTTAAATTGCAACTACAGGAGTCATATGAGGCCGCAACGTCACAGACCCGGCCTAAGTGTCAGGCCGAGTCATCAGATCAGACCACTGGCCGTCAGTTTGATGAGGCGACATGGATGCATGCCACCCAGTATGCCTTCGAGAAGGGCCAGATAGTTGGTATCAGCTCTCGTCTGACTCCCGAAGATTATTATGGCAGTGTTGCGATGTCAGCGTCCAGCTCGAGAGGAGCTCGTGCATCTTCTTTTGCTACACAGTATGAGGATCAGTTGCGATCTCAGACTGCACTGATAGAGAGTCTCCAACAAGAGTAGGAGTAGATGTGTCAGCAGCAGCAGCTGCATGAGGAGGAGCGTCGACGACAGCAGCAGTTGTACAAGGAGTAGATGAGTCGGTGGGAGCAGCAGTAGCAGGAGCTGATGGGGTACATGCGCCGACTCACTCATGCTTTAGGGATGGAGTTTCCTCCACCATCATCTGCAGATCCCCCCCACCCCTCCCCCATCCTTCAGATTAGAGTTTGTTTTTATGTTATAAAGTTTGTTAAATCAAAATATGAATTTTTTTCTATTCGTAGTTTCTGTCTCATTATAAAATATTAATAATATTATATTTTGAAATAAAAATATTAATATAAATAATAATATTATTTATATTTTATAATATTAAATTTTATATATATATTAAAATTTTATAATATTATAATTTAATTATATTTTTTTTGTAATATTTGAATTATTTTAATATTTGAATGTAAAATAATTCTATTATTTTTATATTAATTAAAATAACTTATTAATATTTGTTTTATTTATGAATTATAATCCTAATATTATTATATTAATTAAAATCATTTATTCATATTTAATTAGTTTTTATTTTTGAATTATAATTTTATTATTATTATAATATTAATTAAAATAATTTATTTATAATTTATTATTTTTATTTGTGAATTATAATTCTATTATTATATAAATTAAAATCATTTATTAATATTTTTTTATTATTAAATTATAATTGGATTATTATTATATTAATTAAAATAATTTATTAATAATTTATTTTTTTAAATTTTTTATAGTATTTGCGATGAGATACTATGCCCGTCGCAAATAGTATTATTATTATATTAATTAAAATAATTTATTAATATTTTTTTAAACTTTTTAAAATAGTAATTGCGACGGGCCTGTCACAATTACTATTTTAAAAAGTTTTTATAAATATACGGACTAATATTTGTGACGGTAAGGATCATCATCGCAACTAATAATTTTAGCGATAGGCCTGTCGCAAATAATTGTTGCTGCAACGCCGTTTTCCGCAATGGGATATTTGCGACGGACCCCAGTCGCAAAAGCCTATTAGTGACGAGATCCCGACGCAAATGCCCCGTTGCAAATGCCATTATTTCCAGTAGTGACTAGGTGGTCATGAAAGACAACTGGCTATGAATGACCATCATATGTTTCTAGGACACCTCAATGTATTTTCTGGTTTTTATGGAGAACATCCAAATGGGTATCGGCTACAGATATGTTCGTAGTGGGAATGTGAAAAAAATATTAGGACCGACCACAACTGTATTGCCCCTAGTATCCTCGGTTTCTTCACTTGTATCCTTTTTCTCCTCGATTTACTGTTGGGAACTCATACTCAGAGGGATATTCATTATCAGATAAGGGTTTTTACAGTTTAAGCACATTGAATAAACCAAATATGATCTCATGATCTGAAAAGTCATCCATTTTTTCGGGTAGTTCCCATTCTTCGAATGTTGTAGGGAATAATTCTACAAGATTCAGCGCATGCATTGGACCAGAATACGAGTCCTCCTCTTATTGTTATTTATAAATCCAATGGTCACTGCCACTTTTTGGAGACATATTCGATGTCACATTCTTAGGCAGTGGAGATATTTTTGGATTTATCATCTATGCTCTATTAATTAAATGAGTTCGGTCAACTATTTTTAAGTCATCCAGTAGTTAAACTTATATTAATATATTAATAAAACATTCTTCTAATCACTATCTTCTTTTGAATGGAAAATGATTATGTAGCCCATATTCTCTGAGGAGTAACATTACACCACCTATATGGAATCTATCATTCCTTGAAGGACACTTTTGTTGTTTATGATGTCCTAGATATTATGACATATATGTCCATGGAAGAGAAAAAATTCAGCGAGGTTGGTTAGGTTGACATACTCAAGATTCCTGGGGAGGGGTAGCGTGAAAAGGTTATTGTCCTTTACTATTAAAAATAACTAGGGAATTTTTCATTTTATAAGTAGTACTTTTTATTCATCTATTCATCAAATTATGGGAGACCTTGATTTATTTGTGGTTATGGACAAGGGAGATTTTTTGGTTTTCACCACTTGACAAGAGGTGTTAGGTGGTTTTGGAGAAGCCTAGGTGCTTCTATGTGCATGGATACTAACTTGAGAGTGACATACACCACTTATTCATTTCCTAGTATTTTACCATGGGTTGAATGAATGAGTTGATATTCAGATCAAGTCCACAAAAAATTGTCTTCCATTCATTGTTCCATTTTTTGGTAACTTAAAGAACCCCCATGGAAACATCATTGGGATACGAGGCATTTATATCTCATCCTATAGTTTTTTATAATAGATTTCCATCAATTTATCATAAAAGTGGTGTATTCTGAGTGAATAGGTTAAAACATTCCATCTTTCTAGGAAGTTAGAACCCCACACATTTAGCCATTTTTTAGTTAGTTAGTTTAACAATTGTCCTTTTTTAAAAATGGAGCTGAATAGAAAAAGGAATTGTTGATGACGGTCTTCACATCCTACATTTGGTCTTCATGGAAGATTGTTATACCAATAAATGGTTTCCCCTGTCAGACTCTATAAAAACACCTTATATTTGTTCTCTCATGTTGATCTCAAGGGCCCATCATCAGATAACAACAAGATATAAAGTGTGTGATACTATTTGGGCTACCTACACCTTCAAAGATAGTGAAGGTAGAATTTTTTCAATTGCGTTGGGGAAACGTATCATCAACCGCCTCGGGATATAGCCTCTTATTAGAATTAATTGTTCTGTATCTCCCTTTTGCGGCTTCTACTCAGGTAGATAGGTACTTAAAGATATTAAGAATAATTGTGGGTACATCTCTCTATGTCACCTCCCATCAACAGGGTGTGGGTGTGGTACAATGAATTCTCCATTTCTTCATCTCCCACTAATTCTCATTTTTTCATTAGATTGATTTATTTACTGTTCTTGGGGGGTGGATATCTCTATAACAGAGGGAAGTCACAATCATATTTCACTTACACATTTAGGTAGATTGTCTTCTTGGATCCCAAGCTAGTCTGACATTACAATACTTCTATTTTTGGAAGATCATATCTTTCAACATTTACATGAGGATGAATATTTTGCTGACCCTGCTGAAAATAAATAGTAGTAAAATTTCCCTTGAGTAACTCATAATTTTTTTTGAATATTTATGCTTCATTCTCATATTGTAAAAAATTCCCCTCCATGGAAGTTACATAGATTCTTCTGGGTGGGGATTGTGATAATGTCACTCATTTCCTTTTATCATTAGAAATTTTCCACCATAGTGTTGGAAACTAGATATTCAAAGGTGCCATATTTTAGAACCATATTTGGTTTCAGGTGTATGAATACTCTGTTGGCGTATCCAAATCACCATCCTCTTAGAGTATATTTTTTATGTTTCAGCACTATTTATTTAAATATTGATCCATTAGATAAATTATGTTTACAGTTACACCATTCAAAAAAACATGTTTGAATATTATGTCTGTTTCGTTACTTTTGAAACAACTAGGTGATTTCATACCACCTTCTTTAGGGTCATTACTCTAACCACTAATCGTATTGGTCTACTTTTTCTTGAAAATATGGGGAGGGATGATTGCCTTCATCAATAACTCCTCCTATCCCAAACAACATGTAATTACCTTGAGATATTTTTCTGTTATTATTTACAAATGGACCATGAATTGGAGAGGTTTTTCTTGTAGTGGGAGGAATGGATGGGATGCCAATCTTGAATATTTATCTCCCAACTGAGAGAAGACTTAATATCTATGTGGTGACGATGATGATGATTAAAATTCCCTAATCCATACTGGTTGTGGGGTTGTACAAGGTTTCAAATGGAATTGATTGATCATGTTGTTGAGGATCAAATGATTCTAGTTGGGGAATTATTGGATCATAGAAAAAATATTGAGATATAAATGCCCCCAGCCTAGTGGGATGAGGTTGATCTGGAATGACCATATATTTTTCAGATCCCTGTTGATGGGTGAGGAACTTGGTCATGACGATTTGGATAAAATATCCCCAGCCTATTGGGATAGGGTTTTTTTGTGGCTACTGATGAAATTTATTTAATTCTATTGGGAATTGAAAATATGATAGGTAGAGGGGGTGGTAGATATTCCCCCTACCCAACAGGCAGGGTTTTCTCTTGAAAAGCTGATTTTGAAGATCCTAGTGTTGCCCATTTTATATGGCACAACTATTCTAGCCTATTAATTGGGTGAAATGGTATCCCATTACTTGAGTTAGTTTCTATTGGATGTAGTAATTTGGATGAATCCATGATTCCCAGGTCTGAAATGGATTCTTGTTGCTTCAAGTGGCCCATTTCAAATACATTTTTGGATATCCTCTCCCTCTATTTTGGTGTTTGGCCATGGTGAAGTAGGGTAATTCAACTATAGTTACCAAATACCTCATGTGTTACTTTGTACTCTGATCTTGTCAATGGATATGACATTACGAGATTCCATATCTAATGGTTTTTTTGTTCTGGGGACATAGTGTAGTGTAACATTCCAAATTTTTCTATCCTCATATTTGAATGCTTGGTGATTCTATGGAGATCATTTAGTAGAGATTTTTTGTGGTACAATGACAAACATAGAAAATTCATTTTTCATGCTCCTCCATTCCCAAATTCAATGATATGGAAATGTAGGCCATATCCAAATGAAAATAGCGTGTTTTGATGAAATGAAGGTGATACTCATAACCTTGACAAGGGAGACATCTAGACTATAGACGTTGATGAGTATCCCCCATATTATTCTATATATAAGAAATTCACTCATTTTTTAGTTCACATGGGACCTCATTGTTATAAGTGTCATTGGGAACAGACAAGGAAATGATATTATATTTGGATAAATCTCTCTATATGTCAATGTATACCTCCTCTTTATCAAACCTACACACCACAATCTGATCAAACTATATATGATTTTTATTTGGGTATCCTGCAGTCTAGAGTGTAGTGTTGATGGATGTTGATGGGGAACTATATTACATTGACCCATATGTTTCAAGAACCTCTCTATATGAAGATGTTTGAGTTTTGGACACTTATCTACATGATGGTGTTTTGGAGAGGGGAATAATTCCTTGACATTTGGAGATATTACCATAGATATGGTGACTATAGTGGATTTCAGGAGTAGAGTCCATGTGATAAATCTCCAAAATTCCAAGAGGAGGAATATTATGGTAATGATCATCTTCTCCATAACATTATGAGTCTGTAGACCTTTGGTGTACTGAGGGTGTTTCTTGAGACCCCTCAGGGACACTAACATTGAGTTGATTCTAGATATGAGCTCCATTCTATGTAATGGATGGAATATTATGACATGCCGTCTATAATTATGAAAGGATATGCGCCTACTATATAAAGGTTTCCTAAACACATCTATAACACTCTTGTGTTGCGAGAGTAAGAACTCGGTGTTCAGAAGCATCTGGAATATTCCAAATATCTTCATTATTAATGATAAACATATTAGCATGTCTTATGACATGTTCAATTTCCACACGGTTATCCTTGGATTTAATGAGATAATTATCCCAATCCCAAGACATTGGAACATTTCACTAGTCTTTTGAGGTAGGTATTTTATCCTAAACTAAGGCATGTTCCACTCCAACATAGTAAGGATTGATTGAAATAGGAATATGAGCCCTTGTTGAATATGAATCCCCATCCATAATATGTTGACAGAACTATGGAATGGGATATGTGATATGATTATCCTCATGTATTTCTTCAAATGTATGTTAGTGAGGAAGGTTATTGGAAGATGTAGGAATATGCACAATGATTTCGTGATCGGTTTGATTATTCTAGTCAAATTCATTGATTGGAAAATGAGACTCTCCCAAGGCATGCACCATTCACACCTAGATAGAAAAATATAGAATGAATATATAAACCTAATCCTAGTCCTTTGAATTATTCCAGTTGTTTTCATATGTAGGAATATAATCTATTTCTAAGGCATGTTCACCTCTCACCTATTGAGCCTTATCCAGAACGAGTATATGGTCATGATCCTAGGAATTTTGGAAAAATCACTATACTTTTTCAACATGCATGTTCCCCTATCCCGATGTATATGCCACTCTCACATACTGGGCCCCACATAGAATGAGAATATATGAATGGTCTGATGCATTATCCTTAACTGGAATAGTCATAAAATCCTCCTCTATGGGAGAAAGAATGTGCAGTTTATCCAAAACAACAACTATTTCATAATGATCAATGTGTTGAGTTTCCATGGCTTCATGGATTGGAATATGTTCCCATCCATGTATCTATACCTAGGTATAATATTATATTAGTGTTCTTCAGCTATTTCTATAATATAAAGTAATATTATAAGTGACTATGTTTAGATAAAAGCCTTCACATTTTCTATATCCACTATATAACGGAAAATGTATTCGATTGAATAGAGGATATGAGGCTATTTTTCCCTCTTAGGGCACTAAAATATGCTAATGGAAATCATGCATGGTAGAAGGTATACATGCACCCCCCATGACTACTACATGAATTTTCCCACAAACTTACTCTGATTGAGTAGGGATATGAGATTGTTCTCTAATTACTACATAAATAAACTAGTAAATGTCATTAGTTGTAGTGGGGATATGACCCCACTCACTGTTATTCGGATCCTTCCTCACCTAATGTGTTTACTTTATTACCCATTTGGGAGTATTAGAGGAGTAAGTGTGTCAATTGGTCCCTCAATAGGTGAATTATGGGTACTTATGGGATGGTTCTAGCAACAACAGTTGACATAAGACCTCTTTAGCTGTCCCTAAATTGGAAGGGATCCATATTTTACTCCCTAGTCCTCATTCATCATTAATTGAAGGTGGTGATTTTCATACTCTGGGGATAATATCTCATAGTGGTTTGTTGTGGTAAATGAGTTCCACTAGATTATCCTTATCTTTTCATATAAGATATAGATTTATCCGTTTTATTATTTGGGGACCCTCACATGCTGCTTGAAGAATCATTATACTATCATATCGTTGGTATTCCCTTAACATTGTGTTCTCCACATGATGTTGAAGATGGAAGGATGGTGAGATAATTTTGTAGCCCACATGTGTTACGTCCATAGATGAATTTCTATAAAAATTTCTAGATGGAGAAATGATCTAGGATCAGGATGCTATTGATGATAGAAGTATCTAAAATCATGATGAATATAAGGACCAAGGTCATTGTTTAGTGATATGTCATAGTCATGATGCATTATCAATAAGATATGCATGGTTAACATAATTTTCCATTACTCGTAATTCACCAATTATCATCACATGGACCTTTCATAGTGATGATAGACTTATTTCATGGGAACCCCAGTTACAGAGGATCATATATAATATATATACATTGATTATATTATTTTTTTGTTATGGAAACAAAGTGTCCTAACACATGGAAAACTGAAAATCTTTCTATTTGAGGGTTTCACATCGGGATCATTATTATTTTTTTGTGTGATTTATTCAAATAATTATTTACTTACACATTAATAAGCAATAATTATATTATCTGGGTGATTCAAATTGGGTTTGGAATTTTTTGTTTCATTGGAACGATATTTACTTGAATCCCTCATTGGGAAGATAAAATGGTTTGATGTGAATTTGGTAATCTATAATTTTATTCATGTGAAAGAGATGTAAAGATTCAAATTGGGTGCACCATTTCAATTTCAAAAAAGAGATGTGGGTGGCCATTTTCCAGAGGTCTGATTGTGGGTAGTTAATTATTGTGAACAATAGTCCACATCGATCTCATTATTTATCAACCTTTCCACGAAACTCCCAATGGTTCCCACATCCATAACTAGAAACAAACCCTCTTTACAAAGGTTAACATTCAGTTTTTATTTCTCACCCAATGACACTTAAAGACTCACATTAGCCAATAGGATCAGATATGATGCTCATATCACCTTTTAGGGGTAATTTTATTCCTAATATAAGAATATATCATAGATTCAAGATATGTTTGAGAATCTATGAAAAATATCAATAATTGAATTCTTACCCCAATAAAATGACCATGCCATAAACCGTATTATGTGAAAAATAATGTTATTTTATTAGTGAATCCATTTATACATATCTATGTTTTTCATCCATTTTTAAGTAATGAGTATCTTCTAATATACTAAATTCATATAACCAATCACTTCTAAATTTTCTACCATGTATGGAGGCATTTAATATTTTGAGGAGGATATTGAGACTATATGAGGCTTCCTATATATCCTTTTATATAATGAATTGAAACTCAAATATATTTTTTAAACCTGTTTAGTTTAACATATTACAGAAATGATATATATGTGGTCACTTGGGAACCTGGTATTTCAATCTTGAGTCAAGAGGAGATTTCCTACGTATCCTGATTATAGAAGGAATGAGAGTTATCATAGATCATTCATGACCATTGGAATGTCCCCACGTAAGTTTCTATTATATGAAGGTAATCACATCATGTCACTCATTAGGGATTACATGGAGAGTTTTCCCTGTACGGTGGAGATTCAAGACGTGAATGATATGATTGTTGTACTTCCCTAAGCCCATGTATGAGATGATTAGAGTGAGAATCTAGGGAAATAAAGTATTCATCCTCAATACATATGAATACTATTCTAATACAATAGATAATACATTAGGATATTTATTATGGAGCATGGTCCTTACGAAGATTTTATATGCATCTTTTTTATACCATGAATTGGAGTTATCATTGATCAATGGGATTATCAGTTTGATGATGGCAGAGGTGGAATGATCTGCCCTTGGGAATGATTGGATCAAGATTGTTGAATTGTCAGAGACCTGAGGGTACTTATACCTAAGTGGGTTACCTTTTTATTTTGGTCTTGGGGATTAGGATGGAATCCTAAATATCCTAGTTATGGAAGTAATCTATGTCCCCATAGTTCAATGAGTTCTCAATCTATTGGTATATGTTGAATGATGATCATTCCATGGGAGTGATTGTGTCTTGATGGTTGGAATTTCATTGACTTGGATGGAATTATTCCAAAGATGATACCCATTTTAATTTAGGATTATGCCCAATTAATCCATACTATGTATCCTAGTTATGGAATCAAATTGATTTATCATAGGATTTGAGTTGGGGAATACACAGTAAGGTCTCTCTTATATTGGGGGATGTAGAATATTATGCCTTTGATTGGGGTTTACACAATAATGTTTCCCTATATGAAATACATGATTATTGAAATTATCTATGACTATGCGAGCTACGCTTGATGTTGAGAAAAAATGGATCGAAAAATCATTCACACTAATTGCGGTTGTGAGAGTTATGTACTGGGACTTCCCTTTGGATGATTATTATAGATCTCATGTCTCAAGAATAGATCCTATAAATCCTAGTTATGGAAGGAATGAGAGTTATCAATGTTCATTAAATCCATGATGTTTAATGTCATTAGGAAATGAAATATATGTGGTATATTGAGAACCTTGTATATAATTTTGAGTTATTTGGATACATCCTATATATCCTGATTATGTCTAGAATCAGAGTTATTGTAGTTCATTTTCTCAGGGCTTACACACTACTGTTTCCCTTATACACTGGAAAAATAATACCATGTTTCTAACTAGGGCTTTCACACTGAGGTTTCCCTTATACTGATAGAGGATTATCACATGAATTATATAATCAATTAGACTGAAAAAGGCCACATATGATATGATCACTGTAATAAACAAGGGATGAAAAATTATCAGTCACATTGCCTGTGGGCGTGGGACTTATGTGTCTGGAATAATCTATTTGTGTTTTAACATTGATCTCCATCTTTAGGAAGGAATCATATATATCCAAGTTATATATTGAATCAGAATAATATTAGTTCAATTGTTTTGGGCTTCAAAACCGAATTTTTCCTTTTTGGTGGGTAGAAAAGGTTATCATGTCCTCAAATGCATGATTGACCTGACATACCTTTCCTCCTGTTATTCATTGATTTTCCACACTGCATGACTTGATTGTCTACATGACATGTCAAAGGAATTATTCCTGAAATTTAAAAATAAAATCAGATAATCTAGTTAACCTATATGAGGGACATCACATAACCTGGATGACATGTCTAAAGGTTGTTTCATTATTAAGGATAACTTGTATGGAGGACATTGCATGACCTGGACGGATTGTCTTGGAATCCATTGGATGGTCATGGATTACATTATTAGAGGATGTCACAGAATCTAGAGGACTTTCCATAAATTCATCATGAAATATTATTTCCCCTCATTATGGGTTTCATTAGAGTTAGTGTGAACATTCTTGGATGGTGTTTTATGTCCTGGATGACTTCCCTGTGTGTGATCACGATTGTCAGTAGACATGTCTTTGGGACATCGTAAGAGCTATATGACATTCCAAAGGGGAATAACATAGTATTGATGGATTTCTTATAAGATGCTATGAGAGATAGTTTATATTCCCTTTGTGTTGTCATTAGTAATAGTTTTCATGTATTGATTTCACCATATGAACATGGAGACATGTCTAGAGGATATTTCAAGGATTCATGGAATGTCTGAAAGGATTTTTGAAACATGGGTTGCACGCTAGGGGGTTCTACATGACATGGTATGACATTTCCATGGGACTTGACATGATAAAAATATTATACCAAAGGAGTGTTGCATGACCTGGGTGACATGTCTTGGCACTGTCACTTGACATAGGGTGTTCATGATAAGAGAATAAGGATCAACCTATATGTCCATTTCATAAGTTTCCCATATTTTTGTTTATGTTATTGAATGTTATTTCATATTATTTATATTTCATTAGTGTTATCTTGTTTCATGTATCACATGATTTAGAAAATATATGGGATTTCTTTCACATAACATGCCAGAAGTCTTTATCTTGATCTATGAGTGATCATGTGAAGTGACTATGTATTCTTTAGGATCACTCTGGTTGTTCCCCATATATTAACATATTGAAAACTTTTCTGATCATGATATCATCCACTCCAACAAATATTCTATGATTCATGGTTATTCTAGTGTGATGCCCTAAATAAAATTATATATATCTTTGGGATCTTCCTTATCCAATTTTTATACAGGGGTTTTGGATTAGTAGGCCTCACCAATGTAGTTTCTTTGAACTCTATGAAGTTCATATCACACAAATCGAGGATTTATTTGGAGGAGGGATTTGGAATCATTCATCTTCACAATGTATTGATGTAGGTTTTTATAGGGGAATTTAATGAATTTCTGAATCCATGAGACCATATCCTAAATTCCACATTTATTTTATTATTTCAAATTATAGTAGTCTTTCAGAAACAAATAGACATGTTGAGGTACATTCATGTCTTCTAGATGACATGTATATGTGGTTTTGTGAGATCAGGATCCCTACTAAAAGACCATTTCTTTATCTATGATGTTTTGTATAGTATATTATGTGACAAAAGGATGGATTTTAAGGGGGATTTTGTGAGATTAAACCATTTTGTCAAGGTGACAGTTGATACTATTTAGGTGTGTCACTTGAGTTTTATGGATGCAATAGGATCCCACGTTTTATCATTTATTTACTTATTTTATTATCCATTGTACTTGGTATTTGTGATCTTACAGGAGTTTTTTTAGGAAATCCACTTTCCCACCAATGATGAACCACATGACCAAAAAAACGTCTCATGGTTATGTGTGAGAACTTCATGGATAAGACCATTAATATATTTTTAGATCTAAAGGTAGATAATGTGACTCTGTGGACTTGAACGATTCCTTTCATGTGATGTGGGTGACATTAAAATAGGATCTTGCGTGACTAGGAAGAAATGTAACTAGGGCTTCCCTGGTGTCTCATGGGCAACATGGATTCATCTTATAAGTTTAATGACCACAAGTGTCTCCTTCCTTTAAAATTTTTATTTATTTTGTTTACTTTACAGTGGTTAGGGATCTTACAATGTTGTATTAGTTTTCTTGAATAAAACCACCTTACTTATCACTGATGCATCATATGATATTTAGGACTACATTGGGATAATACATGTTTTATATATCCCCCAAATTTCCATTTATTTTAGGATGATTTGTCAGGTAACTACCGCTTAACAGTTCTCATGACCTAGGGGTTCAATCGGGCTGCCTCTGTGAGGTCACTGACTGTCCGGGGCACCTTTTAGAGAGCATAAATACTTGTCAAAAGGGCTATTAAGTATCTCACATAGGCTATACACCACATGTGACCACCTCCATGACATTATATAGGTCATGTGATCATGTGTCTCTTGAAGGTTCATGTGGTCTAGGTGATTATGGCCACCTTATTCTTCCATTGTTTTATGTGGAAAATAATACCCATATTCAAGTATTTCTTTCATAGTGAATTATTTGATCTTCACTTTTCCGGATTAAAAATATATATTTTATTTAAAAGTGGTTGATAATAATTTTGAAATGAACACTGAGTAAAATTTTATAATCATATATGGTTCTTTAGTGGTTTAATGGCCTGTAGATTCAATTTATTTTCTGAAAAGATTAGTATAATCTAGAGAATATATGATTATAGTATACACATATTGATATATGAATTTATGAGTGATTAATGTTTTTATTGATAAATATAATATTGATTTCGGAATAATGTATGATTAAAACATTGAAATTTGTGAGTTTCAAATTTTTTTAGGATGATTTTAAAGATATTCAACGTTAATTATTTATGAAATGTCTTATGTTTAACATTGGGTGTAATTATAATGTTTTTTTTAATTAATGTATTTATTATTCATATGAAGTATTATCATATCTTTTTATTTTCTTTATATTTTTTTGTAAAAGGTATGAAATAATTCAAATAACCTATCATTCTTATTTTCATGTCACGGTCTATTGTAAATTGATTCTCATGCTTCAGGTTTGAAAAATTCATCTTCGATATTCTTCATTTAGAATACAAGTTGAAATAAATTTAGAAATATAATTCATCAAAAAAACTAGGGATATTATTATTTCAGTTGAAATGGAATGAATATAGTATATTTTATCATTATCTATATCTCTATGGAGAAATAAATCTTTGTAAAAAAATAAGATAAATCTATCATGTATTATTACTTATCAATCAAAGTATGATTTTTGAAACAAAATCAAAAGTATGGTTTTGGAAATAATTATGTAACATAGAAATTAATAATCATAAAAATATATACATATGAGTGTATACTTATATCAAGATACATTAATTATAGTATGAATAAATAAAATTAGGAAGGTGAAATTATTTTGAAGGGTAGAATGTAATGCCATTAGATTTAAGTATGTATTACATTATGTTAATATATTTTATAATTGAATGTGACATGAACAAAACCAAACTAATGTGAATAATATTTTTTTAAAATTAATGGTTAAAATTAACTGAATATGAATCCATATTTTCTAAAAAATTATAAATTAAAAAAATAATTGGTAAATGATATGAAATAATGTTAAGAACGCTTATATTTTATTAAGTCATTTTTATTTAAAAGTGGGTTTTATTTATATTTTATATTTTCATTTGGAAGATAAATATTTTAATTTTAAAATGTTAATTTTATGACATGAAATCATTTATAGATATATAATATAATAATTTTCATAGTTTATCTTGTTCAGGATTTTTATAAAGAATCTAATTTTTTAGCAAAAAGTAAAGAAATTAAATTTTTACAAAATTTACTTCTTTTATGAAAGCATAATTGTAAAATATTGAATTGAATGATTGTAAATTTAATGGATAGATTATATTTATCATTAATAATTAATGTAAATTATATAAAATATTATGTTTAATTTATAATCCTATTTTTTTATTGTTGGATCCAAAATAAAGTTTCATTATAATACATGAATAGTTTTTACTTTTATTTAATTAGTAATTTACAGGGATATATTAATATTTTGAATGATTTTAATTTATCATAATAGATATTTTTTAGGGAATAAACCAGAAAATATTATTGGGATTAATCCATTATACAATCTTGGTATAAATTCATTTTTATGCTCAGAATGAAATTTTCTTAAAATTGGTTTTTCATAGAGTTACACATAATTAAATAAAAAATAATTTTTTCCAAATTTCAAATTATTGTATAATAAAATAGACAGAATATTTGAAATACATAAAATTAAATTATATAATATTTTTTTTTTCCTTTTTTTGTTATGAAATTAATTATCCAGAGTTAAAAATCGTCACTATGGTAAATGATAAATTATGTAAAACTATATTATTAAAATGGGAAAGATAATTAATATAAATATATTTATAAATGTGTGTATGAGGTTATTATAAATATTTCATGGTTTTTTATTCTGTATATGTGAATTTTTTTTACCACATTCTTTTGAAAATGAAAATTATTTTATTTTCTGTTATGAGTATTTAAAAATACATCACTGTCACTGACTTAATATTTTAAATATGTTTTTACGATAATAATTTAGATATAAAAATTATAAATTAATATATATAAATATAAAAAAAGGATGGAGTTTTATTCCAATTATTAAAGTGTTTTTTAATTTAAAATCATATTATAATTATCTAAAATGTTTACATAGTACTAACGCAATGCTAGTGCAAGCAATTGAAAAATCAAATTAAATGGTATTAAAAATACTAATAGTAATGGAATATTGATTTAACATACCATCTAAAGAATTTTGGAGTTAAAATTTATTTTTATTAGAAAATTTATAATTATATAATTCAAAATATAAAATTCTTTAGATACTATTGAAGAACAATTATGTGAATAATATTGAATATTACTTTAAAGGGTATTTTATGTGACTATTATTTTATTAATTAATTTTGAAATACCATAAATATTTTATTTGGTCAATTTTATTTAAACATGGTTAAACATACAATACATTCTCTATTTATGATCCACTTTTCATACTGTAAATTAATTTCTTATCCTTTAAAGAATGAATACTTTCAAAAAAACCATTGATATTTTCCTCATTAAAAATAAATAAATGGGTTATGTTTTAAATGAAAATTATTCAAAAATACCACTATACACTTCACCAACATAATTATTACGACCTTTCTGTGACCATAATGCTATCTTATAAAGGCTTTAAATTCAATTGAATAGATGATATAGAATAAAGCAGTAATCGTATTTACTGAGTTCATTCGAGTTTCTTTCTTCCTAACCATTATTCGAATATTCTATATCCATATCAATAAAATGAAATCAGTTTTTATTATTATACTAAAATTTTAATATGTTGATTAAATATTCATTATCTACTTCCCTTCCATCCAATTAGAAATATAAAACGTGGCTCGTGTATACATGCAGACAATCGCCACCATGAATGAAAAATTACATTCTTCATCAACACCTAACATGGATGGTTATAAATATATATTTAAGGAATAAATATTATATTGATTTAATAACTATTGTTCTATACATATAAAACATTATTTACTTTCTTTCCCTCACATCCATGTAATAGTTAAAATGTAGGTTGTGTGTACGTACAAACTATTGTCTTCATGAATAACAAGTATAATTTTCCAATATTAACATGCATAGATAGTTCTAAAAATGGATTTGATGAATAAATAAATTATTTAAAACATGAATATTATTGCATAAAATTTATATAATAAATTTATAACAAAATAATGTTAAAAACTCAACTTTTGTAGCATGTTCTTATTTTAGAAGGTTTTACCACATACATGAAAATTGATATATGGTTTACACCATGAATGAATAGGTAATGTTATGTGAGTTAATATTATTTAATAACGATGAATTTGATAATATATCAAAATTTTTTAGTATTAATATTTAGAATTAAATTTACTAATAAATTTAATTTTCTTTCTTAATTCAATAATCAGTAAAAAATGGAATTTTTATATATTCCACGTGATTCTTTATAATTAGTTCCATAAATTGGTTGTGGAACTATAGAAATATAATACAATTATAGTCTACATAATAAGTGAAATTAAATAGATAATTAAACAACTAATAATGTGTAAGAATCAAAATCCATAAACCAAAACATGAATGGGAAACGTAATAGGTAACATAGAAAAATATATCTTTAAAATAGAATTATTAATAAATTATTTTTAAAAAATTATAAATGAATGTTATCTAGTAAGAAAAATATAAATATGGATATGATATCTATTTATAATAAATGGATATTTATTATAAGGTGATGATGGGGCATTTCGGACTAAGTAGATGTTTGAGGTGGGGGGATTCTTAACACAATTTCTATTTATTTGGTTATATCACATCCATATGTTCTAAGTTATTCAATGATATTACATGTTATAACCTGTTATTGTTTTATGACCTATTTAAAAAAATTTATGTGGAATTAAATCTTTCTCACATAATCACTTAATTGATTTATTCTTAATTCAATATTTATAACATTTAAAGGTTTACATTCCATGTTTTTATTTTCTTGAGGCATATTTCAATTTATAAACCTATTTTATTTTATTTTATATATAAAATAACTTTTTTACATTTTATAACATTAACAAATATTGATTAATGTACTCTGAAATTGTATATCACATTCCCTTCTCCCTGGGGGTTGTATTAAAAAGTTTTAAAAGCCATCAAGATTCTTCATCTAAAATTTCCATCCCCGGTATTTTTTTCCTATTCATCACCTATATTAATTAATATGGTATACATAATTCATATTTAATACATTAGATCATGTTTTCCTTTTTAAGGGTATTTATTGTTCCTTTTCATTTTCTTAATTTTAATGGATTTTTATTTGAAAAATCTATAAAGGGTGTTTTTTTAAAAATAATGAATTAATGTTTTTATTTTCCTTTCCAAACTCATTTACATATCTGTCCATATTCCTTATATTATTCCTAGAATTATATTACATGAAATTAAATTATTTCAAAAAGTCATTTTAAACTATAAATTACTTTTCTAAAAGGGTTAAAACGAATATTTTTAACATTTTATATTGATTTAATTTCGACAATTTTATAAAGATGTTAAAATAATTATTTTTTTACCATTTATTGCATTATCCAAATTTCCCTCCATATTTTTCATTATTTTTTATTAATAATATTTTCTATGTTTCCATATTTTTTTTAGTAAAAAACATTTTTCCTATTTTAGAAATTTTCATTTTTAAATAATTCCAAAATGAAAATTAATCTCCTCTTGATTTAAAGAATCTTTCTAATGATTTTATAACATGATTTTCCATCTATGTAAACAAAATATATTGTTTTATATTCTCTATTGGGGATATGAAAAAATTATATCATCTACCTTATTTCAATTGATTTCGTATTACCATGTTTTCAAGAAATTATCATGATACCCATTTCTTTTCAATAGGCTAATCAAGATATAAATGTTGGTGGTTTTAATGGGTCTTAAGATGAATGTGTAATCCCTACTATTTTTTGTTAATGTAATTTTTTTGAAAATTATAGATGATTATGGGTGAGCCTGATATATGTATCTCTAATGCATTGGGTGATGATTTATTCTCTAATGAAATTAAATTTTGAATTAATTGGTTATATATTATTGTATTATAGGTGAAATATGAGTGGTCGAGGACAATGAATCTAATTTCCCAAGATAAATTCAAGGTTATACTATACATTATATTTTTGTTAATTTATTTCTTCAGAAAAGGATGATTTCACATGGATCATTATTGTTGAATGATACATTTTATTCTAATGTTATGTTAATGATTTAATTGATGACATGAGATTTATGAATCATGTAATGTTTGTTTTGAATCACTTTTTTTATTCTCGTGGTCATTGATTTTTTTCATACCCTTGTTGTCATTTTATGACCAATTTTGATATTTTATTGTTAATTACTTAGTTTACCCACAATAAGAACTTCATCACACCCTTCTTTTATTTCTATTTGAAGAGGTTATGTAGAAGAGTTTCTCATATGATATGTCTATATGGGTATTAGGTGATCGTACTTTTTTGGAGAATATTGAATTACTATTAAAAAATAATAAGGGTTTAGTGAAATGGGAAAAATCCATTGTGTGATAATGATATGGGTTTCATTAGTTAATTGTTTATTAACTCTCTTAGACTGTAAACATAAATGTTCAACAAAATGTATTTTACTATCCTTTTCTAGATTATTAATAATGGATGTATAAATTTGGGTGTCTTCATTTGGTATCAAATCTCATATATAATGATTATGATTTTAGCATATGATTGAGGTTTATGAGTCTGGGGTGATATAAAAATGATGAACCATAAAAAACATAGTCATATCCCTTAGTTGTGTATGATCTATATATCATAAAGATATGTGCAATCTATGGATATTGCCTCACCTATTAACTATTTTTTTGGGAATTTTTCTAATCATTACATATATTACTATTTATTAGTTGAGAGGAAAACTATTTGTTGACTCTATAATATGGATGATATCTTCAATATTTTAATGTTAGGATATCTATTAGTGATTCCCACCTATAATTAAAAGGGAAAAAATTTATAGAATCATTTATATAACTTATTTGGAAATCCATTTTAACCATGAATTACATTTGATATTCCATTGGCAATCTGCAGCAGTAAAACCTACCAAGTTATATGATGGATATTTTGACATGTTACAATTTAATAGGAATCTAGATCATAATAATTTAAAGGGGATTTGATCTCACCATTCTATCCATTTTAATTTCAATTATATATGAATTTTTCTAATGATTTAGTTTTGAATAATATTCCCTCATCCTAATATATATGCTAAATCCATATAGATGTGTTACTCTTAACATAACCCAAACATTGTGTCACCCACCCAAAAATAGAAGTCAAACAGACTTACAGATATCAAAATTCATATCATGTATATAGTATATGAACTATTATTTTAATTTATTATAGTTATATGGGATTGAAAATATTAACTTGAGTAAGCCTGGTAGAAGGGATATCCAACTTTTAATGGTTTATGCATTCTTGGTCCATTACATTTCTAATTTGAGAGTTGGATGTGTTTAGAGGAGGCATAGATAATTTGAGTTTTGAGAAAAAATTCAATCCTAGAAGATAGTCAAGGATGTGAACATGTATTAACATCCTCATAGGTTGATTCATATCTATGTAGCTAGTTATTCCCAACATTTTGTTGAATGGCAGTGTTGTACCTTATGAACTCAGGACATAATGTGAAAATTTATGACAGGGATTAAATTGTGGATGTGGTTCAATGAAAATTGGTATATGTTAATCTGGTAAGTATTTTGAGATGTTATCATACTATACTATATTCACATCTTGAAATGGAGGGCCTCATAAAATATCATGATTTGAATAGGTGATTAGTGATGTAAATGGAATGATTCCCCTATTTTTTTTATAAATATCAGGACTCACTCGGATTCTAAACTTCTTTGATCATTTCCATCAAACCATGGGGAAAACCTATTCAATCATGGGAGATTATCCATCGCATTTTATACTTAATTTATCCTTGGATGCTGGAGGATGCACATTGAATATTTTAAGTGGGTTTTCCTCTTTATCCACTTGTTTTATTTCATTCTTATATTTGGGATTTACATCGGTGATGATGTTTGAATCCTAGTGAGTTTTGATTTTTATTTCAATGAATAATTTGGTCGTTCAGGTTTATATCAGGTTTCATAATGCTGTATTATTTTCTAGTTTGTCCCTTCTTTTTCTTTTGTGCAAGGAGAATCAAAATGTTTCTTTGATGTAGGGGATCCTCATTATCCAAATATTTTGGTACATGTGTGGGGATTATAGTATTTTTTTTTATTTCCATTATATGGTTAATAAGGATCGCATTAATTTAGATAATTAAATATGTTAATCGTAAATTCATGTGATTGGGAAACAATTGAATGTTTAACTACAATGATGATATTATTGATGTGTTTAGAAATTCTGGTTTCCATTGCTGAAAATAACAACTATTGGTGGCCTTTATTATGTTGTTTTTTATTTTTTATGAGACCCTTACTATGTTTATTATTTTATGTCACTTTAAATAAAAGATTAATAATTTATATACGGATAATTAATTGGTTTCCCATTGAATTATATATTTTTTTGATAAAATTATTGCTAAATAATGATATAATGTAATGAAATTTCTTGACCCTAAATTATGAAATTGGGGGTTTTATTCTATGTCTGATTATTCTTGTTTTTTTCCTTGTGCAATTTTGATAGTTTTACCGGGATGGTATTGAATGGATGCGATGTAAAAATGTGAGAATGTGATATGATAATTTGTTTGCATGGGATGTGATGTGGCTGCTTTGTAATGTTAGTAATGTGTGACAGTTGTGTTTTGCAGTGAATGTGATTTGTAGTGGTTGAGAAGGGAGGTTATTGTACTGAGATGGATTGTATGATGTGGTGTTGCTATGATGGTTGATGTGAGTTGATAAAGATATTATATGGTTTGTTTTGTATGATTCCCATTTATCCATAGAATAAATTGTAATATTGACTGAAATTACATGGGTACGTTAGTGAATAAGAATTGGAATGAATTGATGTGTCATAATTAGAATAAATGAAATTAATGATAAATAATCATGGTATGTTTATTTTAATGAAATTGATTTGTTAATGGAAGTTAGTATAAACTCAATAAATTTGGAAAAGGTGGGACATATGAATGAAACTGGGAATGCGTGGACATTCATGGTAGTTTTGTTGCGTTATTCAATTAGTAGAGGAAAAACCACGATGGATATTGTATGATCTAGTGACAATGATTTGTTTTATACATGTATGATTATTATTATCCCATAGTCTGGGTAGTGTGTTTTATTTATCTGTTCTGCATTTTGTATTATTTATATATGAAACCCTCTTGAGTTTTATAACTTTAACAACACCTAAGGGTTTTTGTTATATATATTTTTCATAACATATACATTAGTGGAGATTCAAATAGTTAACTACAGCTATTTCCCTTCCTTCCAACCATATTTGTGATGATATAACATGATTTTGATGATTAACTAGTGATGATACGGTTAGGTATTTGAGATTACCCATTGGTGATTAGTATATGATATGTTACAGGAGATATGGATAGTAGGGGGAGGGAATGATATTAATGACCATCACATTCATGAAACTATACTATATTGGTTATGTGATGAGGTTGTGATGTGATGAGGTAGTGATGTGATTAGGTAGTAAGGTTATCATGACTGATGATAGCATCTGAATCGTGACAAATCAAAGCATGTATAGGTAGGGATATGTCACGTCAGACATTTGTTATGGATGGATATGTGATGTAATATATATTGAATGGATAATAGTGCAAGACTTTTGATATTGGGTAATAATAGTTGAAACTAAAGGGGGGAGTAGCTTTAGGGTGCCTATGATTTGTATTCTTTTTATAATATATTACAATATTTGGTGTGTGATTTTTTGAGTATTTCATGGAGAGTCTATGATTGATTAGTTAAACTTTTTGAGGTTTTTGTTGATCATACTCTTTGTACACTGACTAATTAGTATGCTGTTTTCACATGTTGACATGGGACCTAGGGTATGATCCTAGTATACTTTAAATGATTTCCATTGGTATATAAACTATGTTTTAGTTATCTAGAAGGAATTTGGGGACGTATATAGTGTAAATCCCCAACCCCATTTGCCCAGAGTCGGTGCATTATTACATATCATTGGCATGATCAGAAGAAAGATCATGTTTCAAAAGACCGATTAGTTTAGTATCCTTGGAATAACTAGATTCCTTCATAAAGTTCACATTACATAATAAAGTGAAAACTACTACAAAAACATCTTCTATTCATATCCCCAAATACTATCCATGCCGGACATTCATAAATTACTTCTTCACATCCTAGAAAAAACAAATCATTGAATGGGGTGAGCTCAGATGCCCTGTAAGGATAAAAATATAGCCGAAACATTCATAAATAAGCATAAATATTTAAGGAAATGTATAACCAAAACAAAATCTTTTTAAACATAAAAATCAGCATAATATGGCAAAGATAAAATTAAATAATTCCATTTACTTATTCACATGGATATTATACTAGTCGAATAATCACATGCAATACAAATAACCACTTTCATAATGATGGAATGCATAATGCCATACTATCATAACAACTTAGCCAAGGCATCATGCCAAGTCTAAAAATAAATTTTGTCAAGGCCTCATTATAAGACACTAGTTTGTCTCATGAGACCTACCGATGCATCGAGGAGCTATAGCGGGCTCCACCCGTCACTTATTAAGTCCAATGCATTCCTCATATGAACAGGTTTAAACATCACATAAACATTCATATTAAAACTAGAATAAGAAATGTTAATACTTTCTCCATAAACCATGAATGGTATAAAAATAACACATCCATATTCAAACATATCACAAATCCTTCATCACAATATGGATGTTTTTATCATAATAAATCAACTTCAAATAAGCTTAAAATCCATCAAAGGATGTTGACATAGATTAAATCAAAACTATTTGACAGATATATCTAATTTTTGAAATCATTTAAAAGTCACATAATTATAAAATAAAACATTTACACTGAAAATATCCTTATAAACTTGTAAGGGAAGTTTCTAAGATATTATAACGGCATAAAATGGCCGCACCAGCCATATATGTTAAAAAACATTCTTACCTTAATTCTGTCGAAAATGTTAAAAAGGACCTTGTTTGGAAAACAACGGAATGATTACTTTATAAACATATTATAAAATGTAAAATAAGGGTATAAATGTATTTAACCCATATTATTTAAAATAGTAAGAATGTTTTGAAATACATTTTTAAGAAACATGGATGTGGGTGATAAATAGGTCCCAGCAGATAATTACGTATAAACAACCTCGGATAATGAAGAGATTGTGAAATATACCCTTACCTTGTACGTTTCCTTGGTCAAGGGTTGGTTAAACTCCTTTATAGTTGTGAAATAGTTGTTATTAAATTATACAATAATCATATACATTAATATGATATCATATATGATCTTTTAAAATTGCTTTGTTGATAATATCTAAGTATTATCGTTGTTTCGTGTGTTAACTTACTCGTTTTCTTTTATATGTTTTGTTACATAAGCCACGTTTGTTATGTATAGTTTGTATCTTATTTATATACAGAATGATATCAAGTCTTTAAATATTATTTTTAATCATCCAATAAAATTTAGTCCTGAATGGATACGATGGGGAATGAATCTCATCGCGTTCGTGGAGACGGTAATCCGTACATATGTACGAGTGACAATATCATTATTTTGATATTAAAATAATATATAATTGGATGCTATATCGTATAGAAAGAATAATTATCATGTTATATTTACTATTTACATGATGTATACATCATTATTATACCCATCTAAATAATAATATATTGAATAACAATTACTCCACAACGTGGAGACGGCAGGCCGTACGTACACACGTATGGTGACATGTCATTAAAGGGATGGAAAGAATAATGAATTTGTTTTTTCCATATTTGTAATAACATCATAGTATATAGAATATACTGGAGTTATTATTTTACAATGGAAATAACAAGGAAAGAAGAAGATGAAGATGAAACGAACATTAAAGATGGTGGTGAAGACATTACCTCTTCTTCAGGTTCTTCCTTTTGATTTGATCAAAAGGGCTCCTTAGGTTGTCTTTCTGATCAAAATAAGGCCTCTAGGATGAAGTGAGGGAATTTGGGAGGATATTTGGGTAGAGGTTGGCCGAGCCAAAAGGCTTCGAATGTGTGAAGAATTGGTTAGAAGTGGTGTCCTTTTATAAGGGGGAGGAGGGTCTCTTTAGAAAAAACATAATGTATTATTTTATAATAAATTCATATTCTGTTTATAATGGCTCCAAAGTAGATTATTAAAATTATAAGGTGAGGATGGGTCGAAATCCTTTTAACCAATAGATTTTAGATAGGTTTGGGTCATTATATTAACCATATGTTTTAGTTTTAACTCTTAGTTAATTAGTTTGACACTTACGATGTCACTTTGTATTTTTATATTAAATAGTTAATAAACTTACTATATACATCCAATCGACCCCAAAGTGGTCTATTAATGTTACACCTATCACGATAAAAGTCTTTTGGATGATCCTTAGATTTTTAGGAATAGAAAACGAATTAATAATATAATATTTGTTTTAAAAACTCTTTTATGTCAATTTTGACACTATTTGGAAATTTATTTTTGTGAAAATCATAACAGCATGATTACTTAGAACCTAATTAATTTAATCAACTCTAACATGTCATATTAATCTATTAAATTCTTATAATTCCTTAAAATTCTCCAATTAAATTTATTTGGTCATTTATAATATAAATTAATTTTAATATTTCACTAATAATGTAATTATTGCATCATCAGTGTGTCATTAATAAACTAAATTATTTAACTTCTAAAAATTATAAATAAAATTTCATTATGTAGGAAATATTTTTAACATTATAATTAATATTAATAATAGAATTTATCTTATGTATAACCGTATATTAAAAATGTTTTTGTAATTAAACTTTGATTTTAACTCTTTTAACTTTTCTTTGAATTAAATAATAATAAATGTCCTAATCTAATCCAAGTGGACCTAAATGATAATATTTTATTCCTAACGTTGTTTTTGGTCGATATAAACTTTCCAAATATAATTAGGACACGTGTTAGGGTAATATTAATATTAATTTTACCCTTAATTACCCTATTTACTTTTAACCGTGGTAAATAAAAGTAAAAAGTTACTATTCACTAAAAATTATTTTTATCGTATTGAAAAACATTTTACTCCTTTATATTAACCATGTCTATCGGATTTTCAAAATTCCATTCACAGAAGCGGTAAAATTACGTTTTATGTGAATTTTCAAATTCTCCTAGGAGATGGGTAAAAGTCGGTGAAAAGTTTAATAAAATTTTTATATATCTAAAATTATTATAAATTGACTCCAATTAATTACATTGAACTTATATAGGCATTACACATTTATTTTGACCTAAAATAAATTTAAATAAAATAAATAATTATTTAAATAAAATGTCGGTTTTAACCAATAATTAAGTGTTTTAACTATTCATCAAAAATTGAATGTTTTCAGAAAAATACCAAAAATTCACCGTAGGCTAATTTTGATATTCTGAATCGAAAAATGATGTCCATTTTGAAAGATAAATTTTATAAAATTTCAAAAATTAGGTATTACTATTAATAATGGCTAGTTTGATTGGTTGTGGTGTGTGTTTGAACTCGAAGTTGCGTACAACACACACTACTGTATTATTCAAAGAGAAGCGTACCATGGAAGCTTGGGGTCTTACATTATCCCCTCCATCAAATAAATTCATCCTCGAAATTTCTTGAATATTACTGCATAAAAGGACTCTGGTGGTTCATCATCATATGTTCTTCGGGTTCCCACGTTGCCTCTTCCATCTTATTGTTTCTCCATAGAACTTTTACCAGACGAGTCATCCTTTTTTTCAGCACATGTTCTCTCGTATAATGTATCCTGACGGGATATTCACAATAGGAGAGATCAGGTTCCTCTTCAAATTCCCCATAGGTGAGTACATGTGTTAGCTCAGGCATGTATTTTCTCAATAGTGATGCATGGAACACATCGTGAACTTTGGAGAGACTTGGCGGCATTTTGAAACGGTAAGCTACAACCCCAATTTGTTCTAGGATTTTGAAAGGTCCGATGTACCTGGGACTAAATTTACCTCTCTTTCCAAAAATTATAACTCCTTTCGATGGAGATACCTTCAAGAAAACATGATCTCCTACCTAAAATTCCAAATCCTTCCTTTGGTTATCATCATAGCTCTTATGCCTACTTTGAGCTGCTTTGATTTGGTTTTAGATTACCTTTACCTTTTCCATCGTTTCCTACACTAGTTTTGGGCCTACAAGTTTTCTTTCACCAACGTTATCCCAACAGGTTGGTGTGCGACATCTTCCTCCTTATAACGATTCATATGGTGCCATCCGAATACTGAAATGGAAGCTATTATTATAGTAAAATTTCACCAAAGGTAAATATTGATCCCACATACGATGAAAGTCTAGTGAGAATGATCTCAACATGTCTTCTAAGGTTTGAATAGTCAGTTCTGATTTTCCATCTATTTGAGGGTGGTAGGCAGTGCTCAAATGATGTTCAGTATCCAAGGCCTTCTGAAGACTCTTCCAGAATCTTGAAGTAAAACGGGGATCATGATCAGAAAAAATCGATATGGGTACTCCATGAAGTCTCACAACATCATTAATATATAGTCTTGCTAGACATTCCAGTGGTAGATCTTCTTTTATAGTAAGAAAATGTGTTGTCTTGGTAAGACGATCAATAATAACCCATATTGTATCGTTCCTTCTTGGAGTCTTTGGTATCCCCATGACAAAGTCCATCATAATATAGTCCCATTTCAACTCTGGTATGGTAAGAGGTTGCATGACTCCTCCTGGGTGTTTCCTTCTAGCTTTCACTTATTGACGAACCATACATCTCGACACAAAATCAGAAATCTCCCTCTTCATGTTTTCCAACCAAAAATATTTCTTCAAATCTCTATACATTTTGGTTCTCCCAGGGTGTATAGATAATTGGAGCTATGAGCATCATCTAACAATTCCTGGTTTATATCAGGTATATTGGGAACACCAAGTCTCTTCCTGAATTTCAAAATTCCTTCTTCATACACAAAGTCTCTCAATCTCCCATCATTCAAAGCTTCAATCTTCTTTTGAAATTCATCATCATCGGTCTGAGAACTCTTAATCCTTTCTAGTAAAGATGGTTTGGAAACCATTTGAAAAAGCATTGATGTTTCACTTTTCATGGTGATTCCCATATCCAACTTCACTAGATCCATGAAAATAGGACCCCTTTCAATTCTCATCATGTTCAAAACTCCATGATATTTTCTACTCAAAGAATATGACACCTTATTTTGCTTCCCTGGGTGGTAGTGTATCGTACAATCATAATCCTTGGGTAATTCAAGCCATCTCCTTTGCCTCATGTTGAGTTCTTTTTGTGAGAAAATATACTTCAAACTCTTGTGATCAGTATAACCATCACATTTTTCACCATATAGGTAGTGTCTCCATATCTTCAAGGAAATGATTACAGTAGCTTACTCGAGATCATGAGTATGATAGTTTTTCTCATGAATTTTTAGCTGTTGTGATGCATAGGCAATAACCCATAACTTCTGCATAAGGACACAACCAAGTACTTTTATTGATTCATCATTATAAATAACGAACCCATCATTCCCCGATGGTAGAGTAAATATAAGAGCATTGACTAATATTTTCTTCAGTTCTTCAAAAAATTCTTCACACTCTTTTGTCCAAAAAAATTTAACCCCTTAACCTATGAGCTTCGTTAATGGTTTAGCCAACCGAGCAAAATTCTAGATGAGATGTCGATAATAACCTACCAAACCAATAAAACTTCTTAGCTCGGTTATACTCGTTTGTGCTGGCCATTCTTGGATTTCCTTGGTCTTAGAAGGATCAATGAAAATTCAATCCTTAGAGACAATATGGCCAAGAAATGAAATCTCTTGAAGCCAGAATTCACACTTTCTAAACTTCCCATATAATTCATTTCTTCTAAGGGTCTTCAGGATAATGTGCAAGTGATTTTCAGGATCTTCGTAGCTTTTGGAGTATACCAAGATATCATCAATAAATACCACCACAAAATCATCGAGATATTCCTTGAAAAATCTATTCATTAGATCCATGAATACAGAGGGTGCATTAGTCAATCCATAAGGCAATACTGTAAACTCGTAATGCTTGTACCTTGTTCGAAATGCTGTCTTCGAAATGTCTTCCTTCTTCAGACACAACTAATGGTATCCAGATCGAAGGTCAATCTTTGAAAAGTATTTAGCTCCATGCAGTTGGTCAAATAAATCATCAATGTGAGGTAAGGGATACATGTTCTTTATTGTTATAGCATTGATCTCCCTGTACTCAATGCACAACCTCATAGATCCATCTTTATTCTTAACAAAAAGGATAAGGGATCCACATAAAGAAACACTAGGGTGAATAAATCCCTTATTACTCAATTCCTCTAGTTGTTTCTTTAGTTCAACTAATTCCACGGTGGCCATTCTATAAGGTGTCTTCGATATAGGACTTGATCCAGAAATTAAATCAATGGAAAACTCAACTTATCGTTCTAGAGGATGTCCAGGTAAATCTTCTGGAAACACATCTACATATTCTTTCACAATAGGTACATCATCTATTGGAAAATTCCTTTCCTCACCCACATTTATTTCATTCTCTTACTCCAAGATAATTGCATTTAGTTGAGCTACTGGGGGTGGATCTAGATAAGAATTTGGTGGTGACTATTCTGCTATAAAGATAAGGTGTTCCTTATCATCATCATCAAAAATCGTAACCTCCTTCTTCTTACAATAAATCTTCGCATCATGGTCCGAAATCCAAAACATACTGAGGATTATATCAAATTCATTCATGGGTATGGTGATGAGATCAATAGATAAATAACATTTATATACCCTAATGGGAAGAGATCCACCTAACATTGTAGCAATGATACTTCCCTTAGGGGTTTTGACTGAAAACACTATTGTTAAATCAAATTGGAAATATCTAATTTTCATAGCAAACTGGGAAGATATGAAACAATGCGATGATCCAGAATCAAATAAAGCATTGGCTAAACTTGAGGAAAACATTAAATTACATGCCACCACGTCTTTAGAACATTATACCTTAGCATTAGTGATCGCATATGCTTGGAATTGATCCCTTGTCCTTTTCTAAGGTAAGTTACCCCGACGCTTAGGACATTCATTTTCACAATGTCCCATCTCCCTGCAATTGTAGCATAGAACATCGGTAGCTTCCTTCTTCCCTTTGCAATCATGATCATGGTGGCCCTTTTCACCACACTTGTTACAGACACCCACTCCCTTCAAGCAAGTACCGCGGTGTTTCTTCTAACATTTACTACATGATTGGTATTCAACTTTTCCCTTATTCCAATTATTTCCATTTCCAGATTGATAAGCAGATCTCTTCTACTCCTGCTTTTCTTTAAAGTCTTAAGACATGGAGAATTCCTTTTCTGTCTTGATAGCACATGAGACAATGTCTTCGTACGACGAGAAGGATTGTGAGACTAATGTTTGATGGAGAAATAGTTTTAACCCATCAAAGAAACGATCAATATTACTTCTTGGGTTACGTATATAATCTCCAGCATACCTTTCTAAACTTGTAATGTTAGCCTCATACTTTTCGACATTCTCATCCTTCTTTTATCTCTAACTCAGAAATTGCCTTTCCATATATGCTCAATGGTCACGAAGAAAGTATTTTTCTAATTAAAGCTCTTTTAAATCCCTCCATTCCATGTTAGATACTTCATCATCTTATTTTTTGTTTTGAATCAATGACCACCATTGATCAGCATCTCCAGTGAGAAGATAAACTTCCATGACAAATTTTTCCCTTTCACTACTCCCCAATTCCTGAAATATTTTTTTTAGGGAACTTATCCATTGCTCAGCTACCAATGGATTTTTACTCCCATTGAATGTTAGTGGTTTTTTCCTCATGAAACGACCTAATATTGATCCTCCACGCTGTGGATTAGGGTGCTCCATATGATTAAGGTTATTATTCATAACCTGAGTGAGTTGTCTCAGTATGGTGATTAGCTGATTAGCAACAGTTGCATCACCATATCTACTATAATTATCTTGAGCAGTAGGGAAATCCCTAAATGGAGTGCGTGCATTGATACAATTTCATTTCTTCCACTAGGCACCATTTCTAAACAATGGCATAAACTAGATCAGTTTATGAATCAAAATACACAATTCCATACTTATAAAACACTTAGAATAAATTGAACTATATATGGATATAATCCATAATCATAAAAATGTTTTCTTTGAGAAAGTATATACTCATAAACCTTTTCTAATGGTTCGTAATGAAAATGAAAATTATCCTTAGCATATCTCCCGGGAGTGTCCTAACCAAGAGTGCAGCAAGGCCCGTTGTCGTGCACCAGTTCCCATTCGAGTCAAGCTCAAAGCGTTGTTTTCGGGAATTACCCCTAGGTACATCTGTCCCAGATCCACCTCTACCTGCTCGTATCTAGACATGGATGTATTTCTCGGTAAAATCACAAAATCTCTAAAATAGAAAAATTCTAGGAAGTTATTCTATACTAATCCTCAAAGTTCATCTTAGGTCTATGTGATCTAATTAGATTTTTTCTAAATATATCATACAAGGTTTATACTAAACTTAATATGATACCAAATACAGAGCCCCAACCCCAGTTTCCCAGATTCGATGCATTATTACATAACATTTGCATGATCAAAAGAAAGATCAAGTATCGAAAGACTGATTAGACAAGTAGCCTTGGAATAACTAGATACATTCATAAAGTTTAAATTACATAATAAAGTGAAAATAATACAACAAAATCTTTCCTTCATATCTCCTCATAATATCCTTGCAGGTCATTCATAAATTACTTCTTCAAATCCAAGGAAAAATAAAACATTGAAAGGGGTGAGCTCAGATGCTCAGTAAGGATACTAATATAGAGGAAACATTCATAAATAAGCATAAACATTTATGGAAATGTATAACTAAAACAAAAACCTTTTAAACTTGAACATCAGTATAATATGGAAAAGATAAAATGAAATAATGCCATTTACGTATTCACATTAATATTCTACTAGTCAAATAATCACATGTAATATCAATAACCACTTTCATAATGATGGAATGCATAATGCCAGACTATCATAACCATGTAGCCAAGGGCTCGTGCCAAGACTAAAAATAAGTATATGTTAAGGAATCATGCCAAGACACTAGTTTGTCTCATGAGACCTACCGATGCATCGAGGAGTTATATCGGGCTCCACCCGTCACTTATTCACTCCAATGCATTCCTCATATGAACAGGTTTAAACATAACATAAATATTCATATTAAAACTAGCATACGAAATGTCAATACTTTATCTATAAACCATTAATGGTATAAAAATAACAAATCCACAGTCAAACATATCACAAAACCTTCAATACAATATGGATGTTTTGTATCATAATAAATCAACTTCAAATAATGTTAAAATCCATCAAAGGATGTTCACATAGATGAAATCAAAACTATTTTAGAGAAATATCTAATTTTTTGAAATCATTTAATAGTAACATAATTATAAAATAAAACATTTACTTTGAAAATAACCTTATAAGATTTTATGGGAATCTTCTATGATTTTATAATGGAGAAAAATAGCCGCACCCACCGTATAAGTTAAAAAAGCATTCTTACCTTAATTCTGTCAAAAAGGATAAAAAGGACCATGTTTGGAAAATGACAGAATGGTTCCTTTATAAACATCATATAAAAAGTCAAACAAGGGTATAAATGACATTAACCAATATTCTGTAAAATAGTAAGAATATTTTGAAATACAATTTTAATATATATGGATGTGGATGATAAATAGATCCCAACAGATAATTACGTATAAACAACCTCGGATAATGAAGAGATTGTGAAATAAACCCTTACCTTGTACTTTTCCTTGGTCGAGGGTTGGTTAACCTATTGTATAGTGGTTAAATAATTGTTATTAAATTATAAATGAATCATATACATTAATATGATATCATATATGATCTTTTAACATTTCTTTGTTGATAATATATTAGTATTATCGTTGTTTCAGGTGTTAACTTACTCGTTTTCTTTTATATGTTTTGTTACATAAGACATGTTTGTTATGTATATGTTTTATCTTATTCATATACAGAATGATATCATGTCTTTAAATATTATTTTTAATCATCCAATAAAATTTATTTTTGAATGGATATGATGGGGAATGAATCGCATCGCGTTCGTGGAGACGGTAATTCGTACGTACGCACAAGCGACGATATCATTCTTTTGATATTAAAATAATATATAATTGGATGGTATATCATATAGACAGAATCATTATCATGTTATATTTATTATTTACATGAAGTATACATCCTTATTATACCCATCTAAACAATAATATATTGAATAACAATTTCACCAGAACATAGAGACAGTATGCCGTAGGTACGCACGTATGGTGACATGTCCTTAAAGGGATGGATAGAATAATGATTTTTTTGTTCCATAATTGTAATAACATCACAGTATATAGAAGATACTGGAGTTATTATTTTAGAATGGAAATAACCAGGAAATAAGAAGTTGAAGAAGAAAGGATCTTTAAAGAGGGTGGTGAAGACGTTACCTCTTCTTCGGGCTGTTCCTTTTGATTTGATCAAAAGGGATACTTAGGTTGGCTTTCTGATCAAAATAAGGCCTCTAAGAGGAAGTGTGGGATGTTGGAAAGATATTTTGGAAGAGTTTTTCTGATCCAAAAGGCTTTGAAGGTATGAATAATTGGTTATAAGTGGTGTCCTTTTATAAGGGGGAGTAGGGGCTCTTTAAGAAATACATAAAGTATTATTTTATAATAAATTCATATTAGGTTTATAATGGATCCAAAGTATATTATTCAAAGTCTAAGGTGGTTATGGGTCTAAATTCTTTCAACCAACAGATTTTAGACAGGTTTGGGTCATTATATTAACCTTATTGTTTAGTTTAACTCTTAGTTAATTAGTTTGACACTTACCATGTCACATTTTATTTTTATATTATATTGTTAATAAACATACTATATACATCCAAGAGACCCCAAAGTGGTCCATTAATGATACAACTATCAGGATACAAGTCCTTTGGCCAATCCTTAGATGTTTAAGAATAGAATATGACTTAATAATATAATTTTTTTAAACTCTTTTATGTCAATTTTGACACTATTTGGAATTTTATTTTTGTGAAAATCATAATAACATGATTACTTCGAACATAATTCATTTAATCAACTCTAAAATGTAATATTAATCTATGAAATTCGTGGAATTCATTAAAAGTTTCAAATTATATTTATTTGGGTATTTATAATATCAATTATTTTAATATTTCACTAATAAGGTAATTACTGAATCATTATTGTGTCATAAATAAATTAAATTATTTAATGTCTAAAAATTAAAAATAAAATATAATTAAGTAGGAAATCGTTTTATCTTTCTAATGAATATTTATAATAGATTTTATCTTTTGTATAACGCTATATTAAAAATGATTTAGTAATTAAACTTTGATTTTAACTATTTTAACTCTTCTTTGAATTAAATAATAATAAATGTCCTAATCTAATCCATGTGGACCTAAATTATAATATTTTATTCCTAAGGTTGTTTTTGGTTTAGATACCCTTGTCCAATAGAATTAGGACATGTGTTAGGGTAATATTAATATCATTTTCACCCTTAATTACCCTATTTACTTTTAACCGTGGTAAATAAAAGTAAAAAGTTACTATTCATCAAAAATTATTTTTATCTTATTGAACCACATTTTACTCCTTGATATTAACCGTGTCTCTCAGATTTTCTTAATTCGACTCACAGAAGCGGTAAAATTATATTTTATGTCAATTTACAAATTGTCTTAGGAGATGGGTAAAAGATGTTGAAAAGTTCAATAAAATTTTTATATGTCTAAAATTATTATAAACTGACTCCAATGAATTACATAGAACTTATATAGGTATTACGTATCTATTTTGACCTAAAATAAATTTAAATAAAATAAATAATTATTTAAATAAAAAGTCAGTTTTAAACAATAATTCAGTGTTTTTCACTATTAATCAAAAATTGAATGTTTTCAGAAAAATACCAAAAAATCACCATAGGATAATTTCGATATTTCGATTCCAAAAATGAAGTCAATTTTGAAAGATACAATTTATAAAATTTCAAAATTTAGGTATTATTATTCATAACGGCTAGTTTGATTGGTTGTGGTGTGTGTTAGAACTCGAAGTTGCGTACAACACACGCTACTGTATTATTCAAAGAGAATCATACCATGGAAGCTTGGATTGTTACATATAGGAACCATAATTATGCTATTTTGAGCTCCTACTGAGTCACTACTATAAAGATTCGCATTGGTATTTACATAGAAGACTTTTTTTGCTTAAAGACATTTGTATAAATTATGGGATGCTTTTGGATTTTCATTTATATTACACAGTAGAGATTTTTTAATAATATTATGATACTATAATATTATAGTGGTAAGTACCTCTTATTCATGTTGTTTTTATACCCTCAGTTCCTGTCTCCATCATAGGGCCTAATGTAGGAAACAATCAGGGGTAATTATCTCTCTTCCTTCATGATTGGCCTAAAAGTTGTACTTTTCGATGGAGGAGGTCATGAAAAATTAGTATCAAAGGTTTGGTATAAGATATTGGATGGGGTTTGGGGATTTTTAATAAGAATATTTCATTGTTTGGTAACAATGCGAGTTGATCTTTGTGTGTGTCCTACGGAAGGGACACCCTCTAAGACATGATATTTTAAGGCCCCCATAATCTGATGCAAGGAATCTAAGAATATATAATGAGAAAGTAAGGTTGACTAGATTGTAGGGTATAGAATTAGGGGAGGTACATGCATCATTATTGAATGTGTTCTTATCTAAATTGAGTGATCTTGGACAATTAATTTGAATTAATTATGTAAACTATTATAAAATTCCTTGAATCCAGGTTTAGGTATCACCTTTATTTCCAATAATGGCTCCCATTAATTTTCCTTGAGTATCTCATGAAATAGTGGTTCATTAGGATAATTTGTTTTGTATTAGTAGGACCAACATAACAGATGAGGATGAGGTATGATATAGGGATTTACATTCCTTTGATTTGTATAACACATGGATGTACTAGGGAAGAATATCAATTCTGGAGAAAAATAACTTGTTGGAGTATCTTGAGATGTCCTTCACTCTGATTCAAAATTGGGATAATTTCTGGGTTCCATAGGTAGTTATTAGGATTTAGGGAGAATTGTGTCATTGATGGATGTTGTATATTTGGGAAGGAATGAAGAATGATTTTTTATGCCCAAACATAAAAAAGGAGTTCTGTTTGGAATTCCTATCATCGTCAATGATAGAAACAAAGGTGAATGTGTTTTATCCATTTAATAGTGGTGTATTAGTGTGAAGGATCATGGGATTTGGTTGAAGGTCCTCCTGTAATTTTCACATGTTTTCCTTCTAGATGAGGATTCTAGAGTGTGGTGTTTGAAGGATGTGTTGGACCCAATGACCTTGTATTTGTTCACCCCATTTATTCTTTATATTTACATAGAGGAGAAAAATATAGAGGTGGAAATAATGTTTATTATTTATCTCTCAATTGTACCTCAAGATAGAATCCATCATGTAATATCAAGGTGTAGAGCTTCAGGTAATGGTTCACAGTTGTTTATAACGTCAGGGTTTCAACTAGTGGGGAATTGATAGCGGTATATCGATTTACATTCTACATGGGAATATTTCTTTCAATAACATTATAGTGGATTCCATTTTTCATGATATCTATTCATGGTACATGTAAAAATCTAGGATCATGGTCCAACTACCTAATGAGGATAGTTTTAGATTGGATTTCATGACCCATTTCGGCAGTATAAACAGTTTCATCAAAGGCACTTTAGGTAGTAAAAACCACCAATGTATGGTCATTAGTCAGGTTAAGATATTTTTGATTGAGGCTATCATTTATATGGTACAAATACTCAAGTACCATGACTATAAATTGTTTTTTGGGATAAAAAGAGAGGCAAAAGAGCTAGGCTTGGTCAGATGCATGCGATGGGGGTTGGTGTGCTAGCTTGACCTTAGGTTATCAGAGGTACAATAAATTTATCCTCGACCAATATTTTTCTGTTATTTGATTCAAGAGCCTCATTGTAAATTGTTTCTCATACTTCTTTCCCTACGATGGGAATGTATGTGAATATACATTCAATTCCATTGGTGTTATATACACCTGATAGAGGTCAAGATTCCTTATTTGATGAGTTCCATGGATATAGATTGGTTATGGGGCATCACCAATTAGTGTTATTCTTCTTCTTATTACTGATACATCTATATGATGTTATCCTATGAAATTATTGGTTTCGATTCATTAATCTATTAATAGACATTTGATTGTGGGAATTTATTTTTTTCTTATAGTGAGGATTATTTAGTGGATTTAATTAAAAATGAAGTTTTCGGATGAGTGACATGAATGTGGATACCATTTTGTCCTAGATAGGGAAGATGTTAGTAGATCCCAAGGATAAAGTTTTTTTTTGGATTTTAGAGGATTTATTGAATTTTTTTTCAAATATTGGTTATCAAAATACCCCCTAAACAATAAATTGAGTTTTAGATATATTTTCAGTTAGGTGTGACACAAATTTTTGTCTCTTCCTACCAAATGATCCATATAAAGTTTAGGGAGTTGAAGATGAAGGTTTATGATTTGAGGGAAAGGAGTCTCATTTAACACATTGTATCTCTTTGTTCTGGTCTAGGGTTGTTCTCCATAATGGGGATAGTAGTGTATGGTTTTTTTGTGTAAAAAAATTGTCAAATTTGATAGTGATCAAGATCATTTAACCTTTTCTTAAGATCAATAATCTGTACAACCAACTGGAGGGATCAAGATGGATTTTGAAGATTCAATTTCATTCTGGAAGTCAGTAGATAATGGTAGTCATTTTGACATACCTAAGAAAAACTTCGTGTGTTGATTTGTGTACATCATGTTCAGGGTAATGCCATTCATTGTAATTAATGAACCATATATGTTCATTGGGCACATGAACTCCATTATTTTTAGTACTAGTATATCCTCATTTACATTGAAGACATGTTGATCTACATAAAGTCAAAGGAGGAGTATACAGATCCTCTCAGAGAAATCTAGTTGGTCCCCTAACACCAGTAAATCATTGGAAATCTTACCATGTACAATTTCTATAAAAAAAAAATTTCCATTGTAATTCGGTGTCCTAATAGAGTGTGGGTGTAGACCCATCAATGAGAGATTATCATAGTTATTGATAAACACCCATGAATGAGGTTGGGGTTCATGGACTACATGGTATTACAGACTAGTATTAGAGTTTTGTGTAGAATTTCCTTTATGTTGTAGTACCTCTAATAGCTTTTACATGGTATGAACATACCTTCGTGTGCAATTATAAATGATAGGAAACGTTTGGTTACCTAAATGGTAATTTGATTTGTTCCTCAATTATTTGGTTTCTAGAAGAAGGTGTGATGTTTGAGTTTTTAATGATGATTCCCATCAGATATTGAGATATTTCTTAATGTAGTAGAGGGTGGTGATCTATTATGGAGCTTTAAAGTCAAACTCCCATTACTTTAAGTATTCCATCCATGATATGGAGTTTATATTAGGTGTTCCTTCAATGTAGATTTCATTTTGGTACCTCATCGTTGGGAATTTTATAATTTTCAAGGGTCACAAGAGCCTAAAATAAGTATTCAATGAGTGGTATTTTAATCTACTCTAGTAGAGGGGGATGTATTTTCTAAGAGATAAAAATTTTGTTATCCATTAAACCATGGGAGAAGGGAATGTTTTTTGTTGATGGGATGAATCATTAGTCATGATAAGATGTGGTTTTGGAGCATATATAAATTTGGGAAGGTATAGATGAGCTTGAAATGATGCATCGTTACATGATGAAGAATGGTGTTTGAGGTTTTCTTTACCAAATCACTATAGAGTAATCCTTGATGAAATATGTTGAGGAGTCTTAATAGTGATATAAAAAGTTAAATATGATTCTTGACACTGTTGGATAGGTTGATGCTATAGAGTGATGGTTTGAGTATTGTTAGAATAAAAATTTTTTCCAAGAGAGGATATTTGTTGTGTAGGAAATTATAGTGGTTGTTCACTATGAGTTTAGTATATCACAACTAGTGGTACATCATGGCATGGAAAAGAAATATAATTTATCGAGGGGATATGTTTGGTGGTTGGGGATAAAATTGTCAGCGGTTTAGTTTTTTGTGAGGTGTCTTGTTTTTTTGTAAGTAAAAATGGAACAATATGTTATTGGAGATTTTTTAGACCTTGGGTAATCCCATGTAAAAATATAATGAAATATTGATGGATTTGGTTACATGGTTACCTTAAGCTCATTGATTATGTGATCAAATTTGGGTGATATTTTACCAACTATTTAAGTCAACTCATTTTCTAATGATCTATGAATCAAGATCCATAATTTTCTTATTAAGGTGATGTGTGGATGACATGGTTAAGATTTATGGGGTACCATGGAAAATAATCTCTAATCATCATCCTAATTTTACCTCATGAGTATGGAGGTGATTTCAATATACCTTTGTCATCCAATTACACCTTAACAATACTTTCCACCCCTATAAATAATAGTAGATGGAGTAGAAAATAATGATTATATTTGATACATTCCAAGATCGTGTCTTGAACATTGATGTATCATGGTTAAGTCACATATGAGTGTTTATTTTTTACTTAAATAAAACTGTCAATATTCTGTTGAAATGGCTTCATTTGAGGCATTGTAGGGGAGGTAGTGTAATATTTTTTTTGTGAGATAGATATTGGGGAGTTAGGAGTTCATATTCCATGTGTAGTGAATAACATGATTAAGAGGATTTAACTAGACAAAGAGTGGATGATGGGAGAGCATAACCATCATAAGGCCTATGCCGATTTTACGTGGATTATAGTGGCACTTGCTTAATATACAAGGATATTAGACCATTTTATATTAATATTCCATTCATTACAAAAGTACAAAATAGAGGGGCATATATGATTAGTGTATTTGAAAATATGGAATAAAATCTATTAACATAGAATAAATCTTCAATTCTTCCCAAAATTATGTTCTTATTTATCACATCACATATGAATATCCTACCTAAAATCTATTAATATACTATGGAAGGAACCATAATAAATCCTGATCTCAAATTCTTATGATGGGTAAACATAACCGATATATATCCGTGAACATATAAATAATATGATAACAGTAAGGTTATGTTATAATGAATCAAAACTAATGAATTTAATACCCACCCTAAAATAGATCATAAACATGATTCAATGCATAAAACATTGTAATTTTATAAACAAATACCCTTAAGGGAGAGAACTTATCTCAAATAAATCATGGAACATAAAATAATTTCATAAAACTATGGCACCATCATAAATATTTAAAAACATTTCAGGTTTCAACATTTAATACTAAGACCATAAACATAGAAGATTAGGGAACAACTATTTTCCATAGTAGATCATGGTATAAATATTTAACACTATGGATTAAAACACATCAAGTTACCATTATGGATCTGGATAAACCCATTTCCAATTGTGGATCATTCCCATAGACTTGTTTATGTTTTCTTATAGCATGAGATATCGATCTCCCTCCAATTCACTGAACGGAGATACAAGTCACACCCTTCACTTAATTAAATAGTATATATGTATTCTATAAGATCATAAATATTAATCCTATCATAACCTATGAAAAGATGCATGTTTCGTTATGGTATTACATATGAAAGAGAAACATGTTTCATGAAAAACTTTTCATCATAAACAAAAATCATTAAATCAAACAATAAGAATGGTGTCTGTGGAACATCCAATTATTAAATCCCAAACTATATCAAAATATTTCATCTTATATGGGGGAGGATTTTTAATGATCACATAGAAATTTTTTTAATGGAAATACTTGTTTTTTTATATAAATTTTTAAATAATAAAATGTTTTCAAAATTCACTTCTTAAAAAAAACTTCGAAAACTGATGAAGTGAGAATTAAAAAATTAAAACATTTTTGAAGTAAAATATCCTTCCCTCTCTCAAAACACTATTTAAAAGATTAATATTTATGAAACACATTTTCTCTAAAAACCAATTTATCATCCCAAAATTTATTGAATTATAGGAAAAAAATTCTTTCAAAATAATCTTGTAATCATTCAAAATAATCTTCAATGAAATTATAGTCATGATGGAAGTTAAATCCATATAAAAAAATCATTCCATCTTCACTATAAAATGGTGAGAAATGTGCCTTGATCAGAAAATGAATAAAAAATTATTTTTAATCCAATTTTTTAAAAATATAATACATGGGTAGATATTTATTTCATAAATAATAAGATAATATTAAATTAATATGAAAATATTTTTAGAAAACCTAGTTTTTAATAGAGATAGATTTCTAACAGAAGTGATAAATGAAGTATGATTTTCATTAAAAGACTTTTATAATTATTTTAAGTTGTAAATAATGAAAAAATGGTACCATTAATTGAGTACATGATTAATACAAATATTTTTATAAAATAAATTAGAATTCTTTAGATATGGATCATAATAATTCATTAATGGAAGCATAATCATACACCATCCCGATAAATGATGATATTTTATTAATAAAGACATACCACTTTTGTGACATTGAATAATAATAAACATGAATATATAATATTAAATGAAAATTAAAATATCAAAAAATAATTATATTCATGGTATAAAATTTCAAAGGGGTTGTATATACTCTTCGTAAAAGAATTTTTATCGATAAAATATCATGTGTATCAAATAATGAAAATTGAGCCAAAAATCCCTTACCGATTTGGTATCTTTTCAATCATAAACCCCCTAAAATAGATATCCTAAAATGAAATTGTATATTATAACAATATTAAGTATAATAATCATATAATAAATTCATTGATAGTATATAGACCACATAAAAAAAATACAAGATGAATATGACATGTGTCTCACGAATGTGAAAAGTGAGATACAAATCCTTTAATACTTCAGAAAAGTAAGAATAATGAGTCCCATGAATGAATAAAAAAATTAAAAATTTAAAATAAATAAATAAATTAAGTTCATGATATAACATTTCATAGGGTAGTATGTACACCATAAAAATAAACGAGTTGTGAATATGAAATACGTCTCACAAAAATAGCGGTGAGACTATAAATGCCCATAACGTAAGGCGTGCCTCTAATTTTACATGATAAAAACACATTTATAATAAATATATTTTTATTATAAATCTACCATATAATCATATTATAACTTATATTATTTACACATGGCCTAATATTACAATTTTATTACAAAAGTTCTATTATAGGTATGTTTTGGGTAATAACCGCTTTTTTCATACATGTTTTGACTTGTTAGTATAGTTTCTCTTACATAAATCATAATTAAATAATTTATATAATATAATCCATGATAAAAATATCATATATATTAAATATATATTTATTTATAATAATATATAATATATATAAATAGGAAATGTGATACACCATTCATGGAGACGAAAGGCCGTACGTACGCATGAACTCAATTACCATTTTCTTATTTTATTAAATGGAATAAAATATATATATATATATTATAATTCTTGTATAATTATTAATTCTTTTATAAAAAATATTAATATTACATTTATCATTAATACATTCCATGTAATGAATGAACGAATCACATAACTTTATGAGCTGGTAGTCTATTTTACACAGTAATGATGTCATCATATTCTTAAAAATGGAAATCATGGAGGAATGTGTTATATTATAATTAATGATGAAAACATAAATCATAAATTTCTTATATATTTCATCTAAATTTTAAAACATTTATTACTTTCAACCTTAAAAGGTGGTAATGGCAGAATAAATGGAACGAGATCGCAATGTGGTAGTAATCCATTCATATGAATGATGATTGTGTTTCCCCTTTGATGTAATTGAGTGATGTTTTAGGAAATAAACATAACATAACTATATATATGTATATTTAAGATACTAATATTATAATATTATGATGGCATAATAAAAATTTAAGGAGATGGAGAAACGAATATCATGAAAACACTTTTAGATGAACATTGATTCTTCTTTGGGTATCCTCCTTAGGTTCACACTAAAACCATTAATGGTTTTAATTATTCCTAAGATAATGAATCTATGTTTAGTGAAGGGAATATTGGAGTCAATTTGGGTAGTTTTTGAATGATCCAAATGTCTTAAGATGTGTGAATAAGTGAGGGGGATGAGTTCTGTATTATAGTCAATGAGAAGTGGTATTATTTTAAATAGAAATAGGTAAAAACTATTTTGAGGTCTTCCTTATATCATGTAAGTCCAATAATGAACAATGTTCAGTTTTTTTTAAAGCTTGGGGATGAAGCCTCATTATCAATGAACCATGTTTAGTAATATTGGAGTTATGGCTTAAATATTTCAATCCAATGTGTTTTAGAAAAGTGTCTAGTCCATTTTCCAACATATTTTTAAGTTTATTACTTTGGTAAACTCATAATTCTCTTAATTTCCATGATTAATATAAACTATTTTAAATAAAAATTTTGGTAAAAAATATTTCAACTGTATTATACAATATAAAAAATGATGATTCCATATATAACATAGATTTTTCCAAATTCCAATAATTGAACTGTCAGAAACTAATTTAAAATAAATCTGAAATATGGGATTTAAGAAGGAGTTTTTAAAGTAAAAAATGCAGAAAAGATTGATTTTTTATCCATTGTCAATGGAAAATTTATTATAATGAACTAAATTGGATTAATAGAAGTAAAATTGATCTATTTTTTATATTAAACCCAATATAAATTATAATTTTTCTATATAAATAAAATATATGAAGATAAAAATAAAAATTACAAGTGTTTTTATAAGGAAAAATTTATTTTTCAAAAATACATAAAATTTTGTAACATTCACTATTCATAAAAAAACTCACCCTTAGATAATATTGATTTATTTATTCGGAAATGAATATTTTTTTCAATTAAAATTTATAAATGTGTGAAAAATGTGTTTTAAAAGAAGTGTTCCATTAAAAGGTAGTAAAAATACCTTATAGAAGAAAAAATATTTTCATGTATAAAATTAGATTCCTTTTGATCTCTTTTACAAAAAACACATAAAAAATTTCAAATATTTTATTCAATATATAATAAATATTTCATTAAAATCGTTAATAAAAAGTGTTTCGATTAATTTAATGATATAAATCTCAGTGTGTCATAGGAATAATTTTCCATAAAAATATTTCATTTTATTTTGAAAATATTTTTATTTTATTTATAATTAATTTTTTACAAAATAATTCATTTTATATACATTCTAAATTTATATTTTTAGAATTTTTATAATCCTATTCATACCCTCCATTTCAATGGAATTGAGGTAACTACTATATTATATAATATTATTAATTTCATATTGTAGTTCTTAAAAACTTTTTCTCATGTGTTACAAAAGACATCAAATGAACCTTGTATTATTGGTAAGAAAATCTAAACCTATTTTTCTGTGTAATGCAAGAAAATCTTGGTGTTTCATGTGGCACAATCATATCTTGGTGTTTCATGTAAATAAAGTCTAACTTGGTGTAGTGTCCAGTGAAATCCATTAGTGATTTTTGATTTTATTCAAAAAATTATAATTCCTAAAAACATATGGTGTTACATTCTACCCCATTAAAATGAACTTCTCCCTTGTAATGTGACTGTGTCATCCAAGGGGTAACAATAGAAAATTATTTCTCAAAAACCTACATCATTAAAAAATGAATACTAAAAAATCCATTAAATATGTAATGTTGGAAACATAACAGTTACCTAAAGAAAGCCATAATGAAGTTTTCATATAAGAGAACAAATGAGGGAAGTGAATATTTTTACTTGGAAGAAAACTATAAATAATTATAGAGAGTTATAGAGATCATTAATCACAAGAATGTGGGTGATCCAGATAAAGATAATGATGGTAAGACTATAAATCTATGATTATCTGTGGGACCATTTGATTCATTAAAATAAAGGTAGGAGGATAAAATTTTTCTCAAGATCCTTTTTCTTAATGTTGAATAATTTAAACGAGGAGATATAATTACAAGACTTTATTCAATTTCATATGAACAATATCACGTGTTTGTTATGTCTTAACCTATTTCTATTCCGTCTCATACATAAAAAATGAATGTGAATTGTTAATGTTTCAAACACTAATAGATCATAAGATACATAAGTAGAATGACAAGTCAATCCACTAATATTTCAATATCATCAATGAAAAATGGTTATCATAGGTAATCAAATATGAATTAATATTTATATTGATAATTAATACATCAACTCCAAAACCTCATCCAATGTTCCACAAAAAAATTATATAAATGGTTAACCTTGTAACATTTTTAAAATATAATTTATCATTAATATGCTAAATAATATCTTATCTTATTCAACAAACATTTTCACTAGGAACATGTGTTCATCCTTATACTTATAGAATATGAAATATGATTTTATTATTCCAAAATCCATGTAGAGGGAAATAATCACATGAAATTTTACTACATAATGAAAAATAGTTATTAAATAGGGCTTATTCATACAATATAAAACATGAAATTCCCAACTAAGAAGGGGAGGATAAGTTTAACATAATTATCTTGATTCACTTCAACCATTTTGATTGCATAAGTCTCCCCTTTTCCATTTTTCATGAGATATTTTTGTGTCTTATCATCTGTATTATCCTTTGTATAAAGTCATTGATTCACATAATGCCACAAATCCATTCACGTGAAACACTGGAGTGTGGACGAATAATTAGTTGATATTATCTTCTCCTCTATTGAATTAAACATCGCATTAATTTTATTTCTATATACATGGATCTTATGACTAGCCTTTCCACATTTAAAGAACCACAATATTCCATTAATATAATTCCCTTTATCTTTCTTCCCAGATATCTAGCACACATATGAGTGGAATTTCTTTCCACCATTTGTTTTTTCACAATAATTGATCTTCAGTTTCTTATCAATATCTCATGAATAGTGGTAATATCTAATTTCTAATAATACCTTCAATGCATATCAAATGAATTATTTGTACGTAATAATGTATCTTATATCCAAGTAATTTAAATGGCATTATTAAATTTCACCAAGGAATTGATCAATTTTATTTATTGGGATGATGATTAAACCAAAAGCATTCTGTTAATGTCTTAAAAAATTATCTTCATATAAACCCATAGATTCATCCTAATTAGGATTATTCACAAGAAATTATTTATTTATCATTTTCCTTATAATATAATGGAATTACTTACTAAAATAATCCCCTAAAACTATTCCCATTTCATAGAAACCTATTCCTTATATTCCCCCATGTTCATAATAAGATACCACCACAGATTTGCTTCACCATGCAAATAATAAGAAACCAAAATTACTTTTTAATTCTCTAAGCACTGAAAAATAGAATATATATTTTCAGTTTTACTAATCCATTTCATGGAATCTAGTGAATTAGTTAAATCCCCAAAACATGGTAGAAGCTACCTCATGAAGGACTCACCAGAACATTGTTGCCTCCTATTTCCATTTTGAGGATCAACATTATTCATACGTTGAAAAATATTTTTTGGAATACAGAAAGGCTTTGTATTGAAGCTCCCAAATCATTTGGTATCTCAAGAGAAAAATAATCACATTTTCCATTTCATTTTTCATTAAAATGGTTCCTTTAAGTTCATGAAATTTAATGAAACCTAAAATAATAGTGTGAGAAACCGAATTAATAGTTGAAATCCATGTGACAATGAACAATTATTTTTAGGATGTCTAATTCTGATCATGTTATTTTGTTATCTACGAATCTTTAGGTTTATACTATGTTATTTATAACCATATTCTATTTAATTTTTTTATTAGTCTTTAAATAGTGTGTTGAATTTCCAAAGCATATACCCAAGGAGTGTCAAACCATGTATGAAGTAAGACCCATTGTCGTGCACTAGTTCCAAATTGTCACGACCCACCTTCACCAAGATGAGGGAAGGGAAAAAATACTTCCAGAACCTTCCTTCCACAAGATTAAGGAGAGATAATTACCCCCCATGTCCCATCTTCAGTAGGCCCCAGAGTAGAGAATAACTCCAAGGGTATAGAATCACTCTTAATACAGAAGGAATTACACCTTTTATATAGTAGGACTATAAGATATGATGGTAAAAACCCAATAAACTAAAAAACTGAATATAAAAGTAAATCCAAAACCCATTTCTATAAACATGTTCAAAGGTAAACCCATAAAATGTGAAAGAAAACTCCAATGTGATTGTACCAAAAGAAAAGAAAACGTCAACAACAACTATCCCATCAGCTAAGCTAGTATGGCCTTGCATGGTCCCAGAAGACCTCCTGGAAACATGAAAGAATTTTTATATACATAGGGTGAGTATATAGGTATACTCATTGAGGAAAATCAAAATCTCTCATGCCCAAGTGGGGAGGCATTCTAATTCCTCGTGAGAAAAGGAGATAGGAAGAGAACCTATGAAGGAAACTATCCACCCAAACCTCACAAAGGCACACTCCCCAAACAACGCATGTCAAGAAAATTAATGGTATCAACACATCGATATATGGGTACCCCGTGACACTTCCCCACTAAGTAATTAAGACATCCTACATGTTAGACCATCCCTGCTACTTTCATTGAAGTCCCACTCCCGCCCCAACTACAGCTTTATAGGCCACCTAAACTATGTATCCCACTTGCAGACACCTAGGCCAGCACAACCACTCATCCATCCCACATACACCTAGGCCACCACAACCATGAATTGTGACCACAGACACCTGAGCCACCACAACCACCCATCCCGCCCACAGACACCTATACCAGAACCACTACCACCATGGTCGAAGACAACTGGGCATCATCCCAAATACATTTGGGAAATAAACATGCCTTCTAACACTTTGTAAGATCACCAAGACATACCCTTCCTGAATAATATTTGGATATAATGGACTTCAAGTCTTCACGTCCCACTGAAGAGACTTGGAAAACATGGGATAGGGATCAAAATGTACCTAATAACCATCCACCCAATTAGATGTTAGAAAAAACACCCTACCCCACGTAATGGGGGTGTTCAACAAGAAGTTCTCAACATTGGTGGGGTAAGAATAAGAAACGTAAGAACTAAATTTGTACAAACTGGTAAACAAGAACTCATCCCATTATAGGGGTTCCAAAACAATTCCATACATATACATCCTCATTACTATTCATTCATACAAAATCACAACATCCCCAAATATGGAAAACCTCGTTCATGGAAAAAATTCTCAATTGAACCCATTCTTGTTAACATATTCTATTGATTCCATTTAAATAATTTCTCACTATCAGAAAACTAAAAAGCATAGCCATATTCCAAGGAATTAAAAATAACCAAGTGGATATTTAAGCATTCACACTTGGTTCTCATTGAAAGTCACAATAACCAAAGGGATCTGTGAGATCCCTTGATGTACTAGAACAAAACCAAGCACCAACATATGGACCCACATGTAGAGACCCGTATCTTGACGTACATTGACATTACATTACTTTTGCGGAATACTTAGTACATTACAAAAACACACACACAAGGATCGTAATAGTTTAGTGTCTTTGGAAACTCGGAACGTAATCTTCTAATCGTGGTGAAAGATCTTCAATATCTCCCATAAAGATCTTCCCTTTTTTTTACCTAAAACCTTTCTTTATATCCTGGGGAAAAGAAAACATAAAAGGGTGAGCTCAAATGCTCAGTAAGGGTAAACAAAAGAAATATCAATCACATCATGTACATAAGAACATAGCTTTTGGAAATCTTAACCTGCAAAAGAGCTCATAATATCATATCATGGGATAAATCATAGAAGTGAAAATGAGATCATAACATAAAACATGAAACTTTGTGGCATGCACACATAATCATGGTAAATCATTTCTTGTTAGTCATGACTCATTGCCAAGACTATCTTAGTGGACAAAGTCCCTTTCTGAACCGAGTTCACTCCTCGTTTCAGTCCTGTATCACTGAACCGAAATAACCTTCCGTTCCAGCCATGTCTATCTCATGAGATATAAAATCATTACCCAATGCATTGGAGGGAGATATAGGTCCCACCCATCTTATAATGAATCCTTTCTTATGTGTGCCACATAATCATAAAACATACATCATCGCATAACACATGTAACAAAAATGGGATTCTTGAAACATCATGACATCATAAATTAATTCATATAAGATAAAGGAATTCATAAACATAATTCCATCACAACATAGTCAAATCAATGTAAATATATGGATAGAAACAGAACCCTTTATTATCTCAGATGGAAAATAATTTTGATAAAACACTTGAATTGAATTCTTGAGGAAAATATCCTTTCTTCTTCAAAATCAATTTCTTTTCACAAAACATCATGCAATTTTAAAAGAAAGAGATTTTATTGAAAATAGTCATGAAATATTTTAGAGGAATCTTCATGAAAATAAGGCTTTATAAAACAGTAGAAATCCGTTCGTGCCGTATAAGTTAAAAAAAACATTCTTCGTACTTTTGTCGGAAAAGTCAAAAAGTACCTCGTACGAAAAACGACAAAAGATTCCTTTCATACGTATTACTAAAAACTCACCGAAGGGTAAAAATGGATTTAAACAATTTTAGGTGGATGGAAATAATATTACATATTGATAAAACATTGATGTGGATGATAAAATGCACCCCAGTAAATACTTACGAATAAAAAATCTCGGATAAAAATGAGATTGTGATATTTCCCTTACCTTAGGTACGACTTGCTTTGTAAGTGTCCGAACCTCCTGTATAATGATTTAAATAATGTTATTGACTTATTACAGAATCATATTCATTGTTATGATATCATATATGGTTCACTTATGACATTATATTACCCGTTCTTTTGTAAATTCCATGTTAAAGAAGCGTTTTGGGTAAAATCGTTTCATTTATCTTAGGTGTTTTGACTTGTTGTTCTTGACATCACTATTACTTATATCATGATTTACTTACTTCCAGAATATAAAATATGATTTATATATCATATATATTCAGTATATATATATATATAATAGATAGATGAAAAACACCGTTCATGGAGACGGTAGTCCGTACGTACGCATGAACGCTGTTTTACTTTCCTTATTGTCTTGAAATGGAAGTAAGTAGATGACATACATATATATAAATATACATAAATCCAGTAGATTTATAATGTCATATATTTCATTATTATTTCTTATATATACTTTATAATCATTCTTTAAATGGTTAACATGGAGAATGAATCTCATCGCGTCGTGGAGACGGTAGTCCGTACGTACGCACGAGCGATGATATCGTTTCTATAAATATTGAATTGAATTGGAGTGAATTATACAATATATCAGAATCAATATGATGTTGTAATAACTATGTATAGTTATTCTTTACACCATTATACACATCCATGTAAGGTGGTGGTGGAAAATAGATTACACCACGGCATGGAGACGATATTCCGTACGTACGCACGCGTGGTGATTTCTTTTTCCGTAGGATGGATAGATGGTGAAATAGGGTTGTTTCATACTTATAATAACATATCCGTATATGAGTGATACTGATGTTATTACTTTATAATGAAACAACCTAAGAAGAAGAAGTGGAAGAAGAAATAAAGATGAAAGAATTGGTAACGGTAATTACCTCTTCTTTGAAGTGCCTCTTTGAGACCTCCTCTTAGGGCACTAGAATTGGTCTTTGAGGAAGACCAGAACCTCTAGGATGTTGCTAGGGAAGTGGAGAGGAGAAAATGGCAGGGGTTGGCCGAGCTTGAGTGCTCAAATTTGTGTGAGGAGGAGGGGGAGGAGGTGTCCTTTTATAAGGGAGGAGAGGGGCACCTTAGGAATATCTCAAAATATTATTTTATATTAAAGTCAAAATCGGTTTATAATGGTTACAAAGGGTCTTATTTCGAAGCTGAAGTGGTGATGGGTCGAAATCCTATCAACCAATAGGATTTAGACAAGTTTGGGGTATTATTTTAACCTTATCAATTAGATTTAACTCTAAGTTAATTAATTTAACTTTTACCGTGTCTTTTTGTTTTTTTTCACAATATGGTTAATACACTTACTATAACATGCCAAATGAACCCCAAATTGTTTATTATTAATATATATATCCTTATCTAAGTCATTTGGCCAAACCTTATATTTTTAAGAATAAAATAACAATTAATAATAAAATATTTGATTTAAAAACTATTTTGTGTCAATTTTGACACTATTTGATATATGATTTTTGTGAAAGTCATATCAGAATTATATGTTCGAACCAAGTTGATTAAATCAACACTAATATATCACAGTAACCTATAAAATTAGTGTAATTCATAAAAAGGCTTAAATTACATTTATTTTGGTATTTATATTATCAATTATGTCAATATTTCATTAATAAGATAATTACTGCATCATTTTTGTGTCATAAATAAATTATATTATTTGATGTCTAAAAATTATAAATAAAATACCATAATGTAGGAAATCTTTTTAGCTTTCTAATGAATATTTATAGTCGAATTTATCTTATGTATAAACCCATATTAAAAATGATTTACTTATTAAACTTTGATTTTAACTATTTTAACCCTTCTTTAAATAAATTAATAATAAATGTCCTAATCTAATCCAAGTGGGCCTAAATGGTCATATTTTATTCCTAAGTTTGTTTTTGGTCGAATTACACTTGTCCAATAGAATTAGGACATGTGTTAGGGTAATATTAATATCATATTTACCCTTAGTTACCTTATTTACTATTAACCGTGGTAAAAAAAGTAAAAAGTAACTATTCACCAAAAAATTATTTTCATCTCATTGAACCACATTTTAGTCCTTGATATTAACCATGTCTCTCGGATTTTCGAAATTCCATTCACAGAAGCGGTAAAATTAAGTTTTATGCAAAATTCAGTTTTTAACCTACCACTTAGTAGTTTCACTATTCATCAAAAATTGATGTTTTTCAGAACAATGCCAAAATTTCATCCCAAGCTATATTTCATATTCCGAATTCAAAAATGAAGTCTATTTTACCAAATTCATAACATAAAATTTGCATTAATTAATTTTATAATTAAATCCCGCTGTTAAAACAAATAGCGTGTTTTTAAGAAACAATATCTATCAAAAGATTGACACTTGTTTATGTCTGGTTTAAATGTAAAATTACATACAATGACCAACATTGTATTTAATTGTAAAAATATATTCTAAATATACTTTAAAACCACTCAAATTAATAATTTATCACTATTAATTATTTCGATTAAAAAAGTTGTTTTTAATTAAAATTTAGTAATTTTCACTATTCATCAGAATATGAAAGTTATCCGAAAAGTACCAAAATTTCACCCTAAGCTAATTTCGATATTACGAATCCAAAAATAAAGTTCATTTTGAAAAATAAGATTTACAAAATTTTAAAAAGTGGTTATTACTATTCATAACGGCTAGTTTTAATAATATTTTAATAGCACATCGTTGTTTAGTGAAACTCGGTATTGCGTATTACACACGCTATCGAGGAAGGTCGCGATTGCGTGTAATGCAAGGCAAGACAAGGATGCGTGTTGTGCAAGCTCCTTTTGGTGTAGCGTACAACACAAGACATTAATAAAAGTAAAAAGAATATTTTTTTATAAAATCTTGGGCTGTTACATTCTACCCCCCTTAAAATGAATTTCGCCCTTGAAATTCGTCGGGGTTATAAATGGTTTACTATTCGAAAGTTTCTTTAATAGAAACCCACATCGTAAAAAGGAATACCAAAACTTGGCTTTAAAAACTAAAGTATGAAATGTAACGATTACCCAAATAAACTAATCACTGGGTTTCCACATAGGTGAAAATATGGATATGGAAGAGAAATCTAACCATCATGTTCTGATGGAGAGTGGTAGAGAACATGGCTATGGAAAAGCCAGTAATCACAAATCCATAAATTTGTGACGATCTAGGGTACCATCTGATTCATCAGGTATAAGAGAACTAGGACAACATTTTTGGTTTTCAAGATCATTTCCCTAAAGTTAAAGAATTTGAATTAGAATAAATACTTACTTTATTTTGGTACAATCTCACTGTTGTTCGTGCCTTTAACAATTTCCACTTCATCTCTTAAATAAATGAAGTTGAATTTGTTATTCGTGAAGTGTTAGCAGAGCATGTGATAGAATGACGGGTCATTCCATCTGTCTCAAACAAAAGATTAGCAAAAATTTTATACATAAGTCGATCTATAGTGAGATTAATCATATATGGTTCCTAAAATGGACTTATACTTCATATATCATACTTCTTAATATAATAAAACTAGTTTCTACTAAATAGGGACTTCCTGTAGGTCAGTGGTAGGAGATAAAGGCCAGTCGCACTTCGGTTGTGGGTTCGATTCCTACAGTCTTGTCCGAAGCGATGGGTTGTCGCCCGTCCGGCAGGTTGTCCTTTTTCTAAAACTACGTTACTATAACATCCCATCAATAATATCGAAAATCTTCTATCCTTAAACAATACTAACTTATGCCCAACATAATCCAGTCTAATCTTTAGGCTTATACATAATACTGCAGTCCACTCTCATAATATAGTGACAACGATTACCAGAGATTTAATACTGTCGTTGATCCCCATATATCTTATTGGTCACATTCCAAACATTCAAAGGCCTTAATCTTGTACTCTCTTGAATACCCATTGAACCTTAGTGAAAACTTGAATGCAGTTAAAAGTTAACACTTTTCACAAACCGAAATCCTCAAAATTCTATATACTCAAACCATGATATCACTTAGTCCTTATATCAATCATGAGCTCATGAATACTATTAAACATTTAATTTTCTCCTTATCCCTTCATTATGCGCATATCATCTACATTCCAAAAATATCTGAATAACCTTTCATGGATACTGGTAACATTAATCATATACTTTCAAAACACAAGGAAATACAACAGTGTAACAATCCATAGATGTCTCTTTATTCCAAAATTACACATGATAAACATGTAATCATGCCACTACATTCTCAAACCATTGACCGAGCTTCAAAAATTCTTTCATCTCACATATCATTTGTAGTCTCTTCATCATCATCCACATAAATACTACGCATATGACCATACAGATTCTCTTCATGAGTCTTTCCCTTAGGGCATTTGTTTGCATAATGCCCATACATTCCACATTTAAAACACTTAACCATTTTTGATGTCGTAGCATTACCATTATCCTCATCCATGGTGTTAACCGACCCTTTTCCTTTGCACTTACTTGCTTTGTGTCCTTATTTTCCAAACCCAAAGCATCTTCCAGTTCCCTTGAAACATTCTCCTTGATGCCTCTCCCCACATGATTTACATAGGGGAAATTGAACTTTCTTTCCTCTATGATCATCATGGAACTCCATATTTCTCTTATTAGTCGAGTCAGGAAACTTACCAAATTTTACTTTATTGATCATGTTGTGAGATTGCTGATTCAGCATAATAATGATGTTTGGACATCCAAATCCCATTTCATTTGGTTGCTCATGAAGAATATCATTCCATTTTCCATCATATCCTCCATTATTGTGAATCATCTTGTTTCCATCCATTTTCTAAAACCCAAACAGAATAGTGTTAGATGCAAAAATCATAATAAAGGGGGAGTAACTTAAATATCTATCATCTTTGGTTTAATCTAATATCGTTACCATAGTTCTAGGTCTATATCCTATACGTATACTTATCCTTAGGGGCATCCCTAGACATACCTTAGAAATATCTCTAGGGATCTCACTAACGTTTTCGCATCCTAGTTTCCAAAGGTTGACTAAACCTTTCCTCTGATACCAACTGTAGAGACCCGTATCTTGACGTACATTGACATTACATTACTTTTGCGGAATACTTAGTACATTACAAAAACACACACACAAGGATCGTAATAGTTTAGTGTCTTTGGAAACTCGGAACGTAATCTTCTAATCGTGGTGAAAGATCTTCAATATCTCCCATAAAGATATTCCCTTTTTTTTTTACCTAAAACCTTTCTTTATATCCTGGGGAAAAGAAAACATAAAAGGGTGAGCTCAAATGCTCAGTAAGGGTAAACAAAAGAAATATCAATCACATCATGTACATAAGAACATAGCTTTTGGAAATCTTAACCTGCAAAAGAGCTCATAGTATCATATCATGGGATAAATCATAGAAGTGAAAATGAGATCATAACATAAAACTTGAAACTTTGTGGCATGCACACATAATCATGGAAAATCATTTCTTGTTAGTCATGACTCATTGCCAAGACTATCTTAGTGGACAAAGTCCCTTTCTGAACCGAGTTCACTCCTCGTTTCAGTCCTGTATCACTGAACCGAAATAACCTTCCGTTCCAGCCATGTCTATCTCATGAGATATAAAATCATTACCCAATGCATTGGAGGGAGATATAGGTCCCACCCATCTTATAATGAATCCTTTCTTATGTGTGCCACATAATCATAAAACATACATCATCGCATAACACATGTAACAAAAATGGGATTCTTGAAACATCATGACATCATAAATTAATTCATATAAGATAAAGGAATTCATAAACATAATTCCATCACAACATAGTCAAATCAATGTAAATATATGGATAGAAACAGAACCCTTTATTATCTCAGATGGAAAATAATTTTGATAAAACACTTGAATTGAATTCTTGAGGAAAATATCCTTTCTTCTTCAAAATCAATTTCTTTTCACAAAACATCATGCAATTTTAAAAGAAAGAGATTTTATTGAAAATAGTCATGAAATATTTTAGAGGAATCTTCATGAAAATAAGGCTTTATAAAACAGTAGAAATCCGTTCGTGCCGTATAAGTTAAAAAAAACATTCTTCGTACTTTTGTCGGAAAAGTCAAAAAGTACCTCGTACGAAAAACGACAAAAGATTCCTTTCATACGTATTACTAAAAACTCACCGAAGGGTAAAAATGGATTTAAACAATTTTAGGTGGATGGAAATAATATTACATATTGATAAAACATGGATGTGGATGATAAAATGCACCCCAGTAAATACTTACGAATAAACAATCTCGGATAAAAATGAGATTGTGATATTTCCCTTACCTTAGGTACGACTTGCTTTGTAAGTGTCCGAACCTCCTGTATAATGATTTAAATAATGTTATTGACTTATTACAGAATCATATTCATTGTTATGATATCATATATGGTTCACTTATGACATTATATTACCCGTTCTTTTGTAAATTCCATGTTAAAGAAGCGTTTTGGGTAAAATCGTTTCATTTATCTTAGGTGTTTTGACTTGTTGTTCTTGACATCACTATTACTTATATCATGATTTACTTACTTCCAGAATATAAAATATGATTTATATATCATATATATTCAGTATATATATATATATAATAGATAGATGAAAAACACCGTTCATGGAGACGGTAGTCCGTACGTACGCATGAACGCTGTTTTACTTTCCTTATTGTCTTGAAATGGAAGTAAGTAGATGACATACATATATATAAATATACATAAATCCAGTAGCTTTATAATGTCATATATTTCATTATTATTTCTTATATATACTTTATAATCATTCTTTAAATGGTTAACATGGAGAATGAATCTCATCGCGTCGTGGAGACGGTAGTCCGTACGTACGCACGAGCGATGATATCGTTTCTATAAATATTGAATTGAATTGGAGTGAATTATACAATATATCAGAATCAATATGATGTTGTAATAACTATGTATAGTTATTCTTTACACCATTATACACATCCATGTAAGGTGGTGGTGGAAAATAGATTACACCACGGCGTGGAGACGGTATTCCGTACGTACGCACGCGTGGTGATTTCTTTTTCCGTAGGATGGATAGATGGTGAAATAGGGTTGTTTCATACTTATAATAACATATCCGTATATGAGTGATACTGATGTTATTACTTTATAATGAAACAACCTAAGAAGAAGAAGTGGAAGAAGAAATAAAGATGAAAGAATTGGTAACGGTAATTACCTCTTCTTTGAAGTGCCTCTTTGAGACCTCCTCTTAGGGCACTAGAATTGGTCTTTGAGGAAGACCAGAACCTCTAGGATGTTGCTAGGGAAGTGGAGAGGAGAAAATGGTAGGGGTTGGCCGAGCTTGAGTGCTCAAATTTGTGTGAGGAGGAGGGGGAGGAGGTGTCCTTTTATAAGGGAGGAGAGGGGCACCTTAGGAATATCTCAAAATATTATTTTATATTAAAGTCAAAATCGGTTTATAATGGTTACAAAGGGTCTTATTTCGAAGCTGAAGTGGTGATGGGTCTAAATCCTATCAACCAATAGGATTTAGACAAGTTTGGGGTATTATTTTAACCTTATCAATTAGATTTAACTCTAAGTTAATTAATTTAACTTTTACCGTGTCTTTTTGTTTTCTTTCACTATATGGTTAATACACTTACTATAACATGCCAAATGAACCCCAAATTGTTTATTATTAATATATATATCCTTATCTAAGTCATTTGGCCGAACCTTAGATTTTTAAAAATAAAATAACAATTAATAATAAAATATTTGATTTAAAAACTATTTTGTGTCAATTTTGACACTATTTGATATATGATTTTTGTGAAAGTCATATCAGAATTATATGTTCGAACCAAGTTGATTAAATCAACACTAATATATCACAATAACCTAAAAAATTAGTGTAATTCATAAAAAGTCTTAAATTACATTTATTTTGGTATTTATATTATCAATTATGTCAATATTTCATTAATAAGATAATTACTGCATCATTTTTGTGTCATAAATAAATTATATTATTTGATGTCTAAAAATTATAAATAAAATACCATAATGTAGGAAATCTTTTTAGCTTTCTAATGAATATTTATAGTCGAATTTATCTTATGTATAAACCCATATTAAAAATGATTTACTTATTAAACTTTGATTTTAACTATTTTAACCCTTCTTTAAATAAATTAATAATAAATGTCCTAATCTAATCCAAGTGGGCCTAAATGGTCATATTTTATTCCTAAGTTTGTTTTTGGTCGAATTACACTTGTCCAATAGAATTAGGACATGTGTTAGGGTAATATTAATATCATATTTACCCTTAGTTACCTTATTTACTATTAACCGTGGTAAAAAAAGTAAAAAGTTACTATTCACCAAAAAATTATTTTCATCTCATTGAACCACATTTTAGTCCTTTATATTAACCATGTCTCTCGGATTTTCGAAATTCCATTCACAGAAGCGGTAAAATTAACTTTTATGCAAAATTCAGTTTTTAACCTACCACTTAGTAGTTTCACTATTCATCAAAAATTGATGTTTTTCAGAACAATGCCAAAATTTCATCCCAAGCTATATTTCATATTCCGAATTCAAAAATGAAGTCTATTTTACCAAATTCATAACATAAAAGTTGCATTAATTAATTTTATAATTAAATCCCGCTGTTAAAACAAATAGCGTGTTTTTAAGAAACAATATCTATCAAAAGATTGACACTTGTTTATGTCTGGTTTAAATGTAAAATTACATACAATGACCAACATTGTATTGAATTGTAAAAATATATTCTAAATATACTTTAAAACCACTCAAATTAATAATTTATCACTATTAATTATTTCGATTAAAAAAGTTGTTTTTAATTAAAATTTAGTAATTTTCACTATTCATCAGAATATGAAAGTTATCCGAAAAGTACCAAAATTTCACCCTAAGCTAATTTCGATATTACGAATCCAAAAATAAAGTTCATTTTGAAAAATAAGATTTAAAAAATTTTAAAAAGTGGTTATTACTATTCATAACGGATAGTTTTAATAATATTTTAATAGCACATCGTTGTTTAGTGAAACTCGGTATTGCGTATTACACACGCTATCGAGGAAGGTCGCGATTGCGTGTAATGCAAGTCAAGACAAGGATGCGTGTTGTGCAAGCTCCTTTTGGTGTAGCGTACAACACAAGACATTAATAAAATTAAAAAGAATATTTTTTTATAAAATCTTGGGCTGTTACACCACAAGGCCTCAAATCCAAAAAATTAGAAGAAAAAGTGATCCCACCCCCATCCACATCAACCCACATGCATCATGAAGAAATACTATGATTAATACCGGAATAAAGAAAGAGAGAGAGAGAGAGATTGTTTTATGTTTTAACCAACATCATTTATTAAGTTCCTTCTTTCTGTTTGGTCAACCGAGGTGATCACACAAGGATTCTTATTCATTGGGAATCCATTTTGTCAACCTAGAGTATGTGATTAGCTAGTTTACATGTTTCATCCATTTAATCAAATGATTATTTAGAAAACATAGGTTCATTAATACATAATAAAGGACCACCAGCGACACCAATCTTTAGTGGACATAAGCCCATACAATTCAAAACATGGAAAATAAGATAAAAGTGTACAAAATTATCATCAAACACACTCCTTACTTTAAAACCAAATTATTATCATCATTATGTTTCAGATTCATCCATCCCCGAAGGAACATTATCATACCCACCCCACATGTTACACCGTAATTAGAGATGAAGGAGAACCCTGCTTGGATGATCAACGATTGTTGTTTTCTATTTTTCCAATAACTAGTGATGCATGACTTGTCAGGGAGGAACTCCATGGACTCTAAGAGTGAGTAAGAAAGGCTCTATCATGGGTTCACAACTAGCCTTGAGAATAGGTTATCCAAACACACCATAAAAAGGAATGGAGACCATCCAAGAAGAAGAATAATCTATGTGCTCTAAAAGGAGAGATCATGGAGTTATGAGATATGAAATATTGAACGACATAAAAGGTGGATCGTGGTTTCACCATGTGACTGGACTGTCCTACATGATATAAATAATTATTTTTTAATAATTCTCATATGATTGGTGGTTATTATGTCTTTGAGTTAAGGTCATTCCTTTAAATAGGAAAAAACCACATAACATGGGTGAAGATTGAATCATGGGATATGGTGTGACACCGAGGGAAAAAAACACAATTTGGTAAGAAAAGGGTCTCTTGAATCCTGGGGGATTTTAGATATCATTTATGTTCTTCAAATTGATTTGGAAGGGGTATTAAAACACTTTTACGTCAAAAAAATTTTTTCGGGAGTGGAACTGAAAAAAATTGGAAACTCGAAAAAAAGGGTGGGACTCCATTTGGTGAGACACCGTAATGGTGACACTGTCATGGTTCCAATGTAACTGTGCCACCGGTTCAGTGGAACATTGTATGCAGTGCCACAGTTTCAATGTGAAACCGTGATTGTGTGACCGTGATAGTGTATCCATCATAGTGCCACCTCAATGGTTCCACCGGTTCGGTGGAACACTGTAAGCAGTGCAACTGTTTCGGTGTGAGACCATGATGGGGAGACCGCTATGGGGGCACCGTCACTGAGCCATATCCACGGTTCCACTGTCACCATGTCTCCATGACCGGCACCACTGTCATAGTTTTATCTTGACCAGTGAAACCATTTTTGTGTAACCATTTGTGGGAACCATGTTTTTGGAAAGTACCATAATGAGTCACTGATGGAACCCATGACACCCCAAACACCCGAAAGATTGAAAAGTAATGGACTGGGAGGGTCTGTGCCATTACATCAGATACCACTAAAACTATTCTCATCCTCAAGAATCCAAGAGTAATCCTAAAGAAAAGAGAGGGGTTTAAATGACCACCTCATTAGATACCTCTTAGGGTTAAATCTCCTTGAAACATAGGAACACCACTCCATCTTACTGATCAACTGTAGAGCCACTAAGGCTTCCCTCCCATAAGAAACCACAAAAGCATGTAACGTTCATACCATCCATTCACATGGATTAGGGAGTCCCTTCTTCCATGTCATGATACTATACACTTAGTGCGGAACTAAATCGCCCACATGGGTTTAATCACATCCAATTTAATGCATCTTGATTAGGGATCAACTCCTCCCCTCACCATAGTCAAGAATCTTCACACATTCAAATAACAAGGGAAAAACCCATCTCACAGCTAACATGGTCATGAATTACCTCATAGAAATGAACCAAACAACACAAAACAAAACTCAAAATTTCTTTGAGTACCGGGCATGCATCTGTGTCTCCCTTCCCATGTACTCTCCTCTAGGCCACCATACCTCCATAACACACGAACTAAGGGAATGGTTTGTCCATAAAGCACCTTATCATCCCGATCTTCGATCCTCACTTGTCTCTGTACAAACGTCGTGAATTCCTTGATATCCTTCATTCCCCAGTCGAGGAAATATAAATAATCATGTTGATACCGACGGAGCAGAGATACATGGAATATTCCATGCACCTTCAGTAGCGGTGGTAGTAGTGCCAGCTAATAATCCACTTTTCCGACCTGCTGCAATACCTTGAAGAGTCTAATGAACCCGGGATAAATATTACTTCCCCTGTGGAACCACTGTTTCCCATGCTGAGGGGAGACATTCAAGAACACATGGTCCCTAACCTCGACCTCCAAGGGTATCTTCCTATGATCAACATATGACTTATGTCGATCCTGATCAACCTTCATCCTTTGCCGTATAGGTTGAACCTTCTCTGTCATGCTCTACACTACCATTGGGACAAGAACACTTGCTTCCATGACCAATTTCTAGTACACGGGTGAGAGACACAATCACCCATACAAAGGCTTTATAAAAATCCATGCTAATTGTACAGTGATAGCTATTGTTGTTGGAAAACTCTACCAGATGCAAGTGTCGCACCCACAATCCCCCGAAGTCCAAAACACATTCTCGTTGGATATCCTCTAATGTATGGATGGTCTGCTCCATCTTCCCATCTATTTGGGGGTTGAAAGCTGTGTCGAGGCATAGTTGGGTGCAAAGAACATGTTGAAATCCTTTCCAGAACCATGAGGTATACCTTGTATCCCGATCTGAGTCTATGGACCTCAGAACTCCATGCTACAACAACACCTCATCGAAGTACCTCTATGCTAATGCATCCACCACACTCAACTCCTTAATTGCAATGAAGTGAACTAAGGTTCTCATCTTATCCACCAATAACCAGATATCATCATATCCTCCTTGAACCCTAGGTAGTCTTAGGATGAAATCCATCGAGATGTCAACCCACTTCCACTCGAGGACATCTAAAGGCAGCAACAGATCTCCAGGGGTTGGGGGTTCAGCCTTCACCTGCTGCCACATGAGGTACTTCACCACAGACTATGCCACTACCTTCTTCACACCGGGCTACCAAAACTGACCCCTCAAGCCTAATACAATATGGAAACTCTTAATTGTACCGCCAGAGGTTAGTTGTGGAACTCACCAATAACTCTCCTGCTCATTAATACTAGGATGAACAACCTTCCATGAAAAAACATCAGATTATATCCATCTTCCAAAAATCCCTCAGGAGAATCACCCTGGCTTACACAATCACGCATCACAACAGACTCTAAGTCTCCCCACATAGACTCCACCAGCTTCTACAACAGATAGGAATGCATTGTCATCTAGAACAAACAACCTCTTTCATCCTCCACTGTTTCATCCAGGTGTAGGGTAGCCAAATATTCCATCTCTTTACATGAATATAAATTTTTTTAAACCAAATCCTTTTGTGGCTTCCTGTCCGAGTCATCATCCACCACATTCCCCTTTCCTGAGGTGTAGGAAATCTCGATGTCGTACTCCTAAAGAAACTTCATCGACCTCCACCACCATAAATTTTGGTCTCACTGGGAGAAGATATACCTCAAGATCTTGTGATCCATGAAGACCATGAAGTGTTCCCCGATGAGGTAATGCATCAACAACTTATGTATGAACATGACCGCAACATGCTCCAGATCGTCGGTGGAATAGTTATGCTCATGGGGACATAATTGCCTAGAGCCTTAAGAGATCACCTCATGTTGTTGCATCAGTACACACCCCAAAACATGGCCCGAAACATCACATAACACCTCAAAATCCAACCCTACTTCTAAAAATCTTAGCACCGTGAACTAGCCAACTTCCCCTTTAGATAACTAATGGATTCCAGGCACTGCTCACTCCAAAAAAATCCTGGTCTTTCATGGTCAAGGCTGTCAATATTGCTACAGCTTGGGAGAATTTTGCATGAATCTCTAGTAGTAACCACCTAGAACCATGAAACTAGAAACCACTTCCACATTTTTGGGTGCTAATCGAGAGATAAATGCTTGGACCATCAATGGGCCCACTTCTGTTCCCTAGACAGACATGACATGTATAAGGAAGTGAACCTCTCATTTCTAGAACATTCACTTGGAAAACTTCCCATTGAGATGGTGTTGTCAAAGGACCTCTAAAACCATCCTCAAATGCTCAATATGATCCTCCTATGATATTGAGTAGATCAGAATGTTGTCAATAAACTATGAACCGGTCTAGATATTCCAAGAATACGGAGTTCATGATCCCCACGAAAAAGGATTTTGTATTCGTAACACCAAATGACATGACCATGAACTCAAAGTGCCCAAATATAATCCTGAAGGCGGTCATAGACATTTCACCCTTCTTCACCCTAAACTAGTGATATCCTGATAGTAGGTCAATCTTAGAGAACCACCATGCCCCCTCCAACTAAGAAAAAAGGTCGCCAACCCTCAGGAGGGGGTAACAGTTCCTGACCATCACCTAGTTCATAATTTGGTAGTCAATAAACAACTTAATACCACCATATTCCTTCCTTGAGAACAATATTGTAGCACTTCACGGTTCCATGCTTTGTCGGAAAAAACTCTTTTTCATCAGATCGTCAATCTGAATCTGTAACTCCTACAACTCAGAAGGCACCATCCGATACAGAGCCATCAAAATTGGGCGGGCATAAAGTTTGCAAGTCTTTCCCTAACTCGACATAATGGAGAGGGGTGGAGTCAGAAACACTATTGGGAAGATGTCCAGGAACCTACTGACAATCCCAAGGATTTCCACAATCTTTGTATCTTCCAACTCTAATGATAGCTCTGCTAACATGGAACGAAGGGGCTTCACTCCCCAGCTGCCCTCATGGAAACCCTTCTCACCAATGAAACTCACACATTGTCCACCCATATTTGAAAACACGACCATTATTCAGAATTAGTAGATAGTGGAAAAAACATAGAAAATATATTCAATGCCTAAAATGACTTCATACGGCTACATCTGCTACAATAGAAGGTCCCCACTAGATTGATGTGGCCCAACCATCTTTCTGCATTCCCGAAAAACATAAGACAAGATGGTCTGACCTCTGACTAGCATACACAATACTAGGGGCATGAGAGGTCTATCTACAACTTGGCCTAATGAATGGGATATACCTGAAGAAAAAAGTAGTGCGAAGCTCTTGAATCAAATAAGGCATAAGAAAGATTGCTAAACAACATGATCATACCTCGAATGACTTTTGGACCTGCTAGAACTATATCCTCTAAAGTGTGAAACTACACACACTTAGATATTATTCCCCTCAACTATTTGTCACCTCCATAGCCATTCCCTGGTCAAGACCCCATAAGAGCGCTTTGGGGCCTGCCTCCTCCTACAATGTCAGCTCTCAGAGGAGCGGGAGCTCGATGTCCCTGCTGCTTCTATTGAAAGGGCCTGACATGAATCTGCTGCCACTGTGGTGGGCGCAATAACATTCTACCCCCACTATACGGCACTCAGTCTGGGAATTGATTCTAATGGTTCCCATGGATACCACAAATGTATCATCTACATCATGGGATTACAAATAAAGGGTCAGGAACAGGAGATCAAAACTAGACCTTATGGGGCCTGCTCCCCAATTTCTGAAACATGGAAAGCCCTGACACTGGAGCCTACAACAGATGACCTTCCCCTTTAATTAGCCTAAATGGATCCCCTCTCGCTGTACACATCATAATATGCACATCCTATCCACCACATAATTTTTCATCGAGACCTCCATGTACGTCGGAAGATTGAAGGGAGTAACAACATAATGAAGAGAAGGTTGGAGTGCCTCCTCTAAACATCTCCCCTATGAATATTCATCTGGAAAGAAGTATGGAGAAAGAGTAATGAGATCCATGAACATGATCTCTAGGTCCCTCAATCACATACTCCCCAAATGAAGGGAGAGTAGCTCATTCCTATTCTCAGCCTTCTTCTTGGAAGAGAGGAATTTTTCCCAAAACTCCCTCTCGAAGTCAGTCCACGAAACCTCAACATCACAATTCTCCTCGAGATAGAGAATCCAGCATTTAAGTGTCGCTCCCCATATGTGTCTTACCACCCATGGAACCCAATACTCTATCAAAGCCCTGATCTGGATCAATGCTATTACCTAGTCCTTGATCCTACTTCTGTCTCCATTTTTGAGACACACACCTCATACTTCTCGAGCATCTGTCACTGAAAGGAACTAAGTATCTTCTTCCACTGGTCATCCTCCCCATCTCAATCAGCCCCCTTTTGATCAGCCAAATCAACCTTCTAGGCCTCAATCACCTACACTAATAGTGGTCATCATCCAGGTGCCAAATCTGTAAGGTAAATAAGGAAATCCTAAGCACGAGTAGTGTAGAAGATCAATTTTAAATTTTTCTTAAACCTTTTATTCATTTTAAACAACCCAAACACTCAGAACACACAAGAACACAAGTCATTATGATTTATGTACCTTTCCTTGGGTCTCTATAATTCAATCAATGAAGCCTCACCTGGTTGTTTGATTGGCCCAGAGTCCTTGCATCAGATCACATGGAACCTTAAATATTGTTTCATAGCCAGTCTTCCGTGGTGTATTTCACGCAACTAGATTTTCTAACATTATTTCCCTACTATCCCATGCAATCCTTAATATTCCTAACGCTAAACTTCATCATATTTCTAAACCATCACATCTGATACCATTCTATCAAACCCACATACACCAAGATGAGGGAAGGAACATAAAACCGCCAAACCCTTCCTTCCTCTTATTGAAGGACATATAATGATCCCCGAGTCCCACCTTTAATAGGACCCGTAGTGGCGACTAGCACCAAGGGTATAGAATCAGACGTAATATGGAAGGCATTACCCTTTTTCTTTAGTAGGATCAGAATATATGATGGTAAAATCTCAAAGAACTACAATAATAAAGGTTAAGGAAAATCCAAAACCCATTCCCATATTCATGTTCAAAGGTAAACCGATACAACGTAGAAGAAAACACCAATGGGAAAGTACCCAATGAAAAGAAAAAGGAAACAAAAACTATCCCAATGTCCAAACTAGTATGGCCCTTCACAGTCCTCGATATCCTCTTGGAAACCTCAAATCAGTTTAATATATGTTGGGAGAGTATACATGTATACTTAGTAGGGAAAACAAATTCTCCCACGAACTAGTGGGGAGGTATTATAATGCCTCATAATGTGATAACTAGAGCACCTAGCAAGGAAAATATCCACCCAAACCTCACCAAGGCACACTCCCCCAATAACGCAAGTCATGTAAGGTAATAGTAATAACATATCGATGTGTCGGTACCCCGCATCACTTCCCCAATGGTTATTGAAGACATCCTATTCTTCAGACCTCCCCCTCCATTTTCATTGTAGTCCCACTACTACCCCAAAAACAACTCTATTTTCCTCCCCAACCATGTATCCCACCGACAGACATGTAGACACCAAAACAAAGAATCCCACCAACAGAAACCTATGCCACCACAACCACTCATTCTGCTAGCACACACCTGGGCCACCACAACCATGCATCCCTCCCACAGACACCTCGTCCAAAACAACTGTCAGCACACCCAAAGACACTTAGACCTCATCCCGAAGAGACTTGGAAAATAAACATGTCCGTACAAAACTCGACCAACCACCACAACGTACCATACCTGAATAATATTGGGATATAATGGACCACAGTCTATCACATCCAACATGAGGTGGCTTAGGTTACTTGGGAGAGGGATCAGAATGGAGCTAATAACCAACCACCTAATCAGATATTGGGAAAACAACCTTCTCCATGAAATGGGGGTGTTCGACATGAAGTGGTCAACTTGGGTGGGGTTCGAATAAGAAATATAAGAACTAAATTTATACATATAGGTAAGAAATAACTCATCCCACCCTAGGGGTTCCAAACTAGACCATACACATACACCCTCTTTACTATCCATTCATACAAAAGCACAATTGCCACAACCGGGTCACAAATCGTTCCCAGAAAACAATTACCCATGGAACCCATTCCTCTTATCATATTCAATTGATTCCATTTAAATAATTCCTCACTATCAGGAAACTAACAGGCATACCCACAAGACACCGAAGGAAAAACACCCAAGCAATAATTTAAGTATTCACACGAGATTCTCTTTTAAAGTCACGACAATAAAAAGGATATGTGAGATCCCTCAATGTAATAGAACCAAACTATACACCAATATATGGCCCCACACATCCTCGAATCCAAGAACAACAACTAAACAACATGAGATATCATCCCTATTACCATCACCCAACCTGAATCAAGTAGAAGAACTATGATTAATAGAAGAACATAGAAAGACAGAGGGATTTTACAGATTTAAATAAAACGATTCATTAAGTTACTTATTTTTGTTTGGTTAAACAGGGTGTTCACACAAGTATTCTTGTTCATTTTGAATCCATTAAATCAACTGATTTTATGTGATTATCTTGTTTCCATGTTACAACCATTAAATCACAGGATTATCCAGAAAACAGAGGTGCATTAATATTCATGAAAGGACCCCCAATGACCACCATTTTCAGTGGAAACATTCCCATAAAATTTTTAACATGAAAAGGAGGATAAAAGAGTACATCATCATCATCAAACACTCCCCTTAATTTTTTTAAAAAATTTTATTATCTTCGTAGAAGATTGGGTTCATCCATCCATGAAGTAACATTATTATACCCACCCCTGATGTTACACAGTAAGGATAGACGAAGGAGAACCCTACTTTGATGATCAGAAATAGAAGTTTTCTCTTTGCGCCAAGAACTGGGGATGCACGACTTGTAGGGAAGGAACTCCATGGAATCACATAGTGATTAAGAAAGGCTCCAGCATGAGCTCACTACTAGCCTTGGGAAGAGGGGATCCAAACACACTAAGGAAAGGAAAAGAGACCAGCTAAGATGTAGAAGAATCTCAGTGCAATAAAAGATGAGATCCTAGAGTTATGGGATATGAAATCATGAATGGAATAAAAGGAAGATCCTTGTTTCACCATGCGATTTGATAATTACACATGATGAAATTAATTGTTTTTTAATAATTCACATCAGAGAGGTGCAGATAACCACTGTGAGTTAATTTGTTTCCTTTAAACATGAAGAAAACCACGTAATTGGGGTAAAGCTAGAAACATAGGAAATGGTGTGACATCGAGGAAAAAGCCACTTGTTTTGGTATGTTAATGGTTTCCTGAATATTTCAGGATTTTAGATATCATTTCTGGGCATAAAATGGAATTAAAAGGGGTATCAAAACACTCTTACATCAATAGATACATTGTTCGACTAGAACTGGAAAAATTTGGAAACTCGAAAAAAAAAGGGTGGGACACCGTTTAGTGAGACACTGTAACTGTGCCATCGATTCGGTGGAACACTTTAAGTAGTTCCATCGTTTCGGTGAGCGACCGTGATGGTGTAAATAAGAAGGTGCCTTTATCATGGTGCCACCGTAACGATGCCGCTGGTTTGGGGGAACACCGAAAGCAGTGCCATCAATTATGTGTGTGACCCTGACGGTTTGTGTGTTATGGTTCCAGCAACATGGTTTCACCGTCCCAGTGCCACCATTACAGGTGCCACCATTTTTGTGGAACCGAGTTTTGAAAAAACACCTTAATGAGTCATCGATGGTCACCATGACACCCCAAACACCAGAAATTTGGAAAAGTATTAGACCATGTTGGTCAGGGCCATTACACAAATAGATTTTAGATCATCATATTTTGTGGGGTTTTTAACACTATATACATTTATACTAGAATAAAATCAACTAGTAGTATCCATACATTGATGTATTTCTAGGAAACCACTCACTCTATCATTTACCAATATTCCGAAACATTTTCCTATACATTGACTAATATCGTTATACATAGTCTAAGATGTAGTCCTATCAATGTCATTAGAAAAATCCCCAGGTATCTCCCTAATGTTTTCTCAAACTAGTTTTGAAGGATGACTATATAATTTCTTTGATACCAACTATAGACATCTAGGCCTATCATATATGGATATTTCATTGTTTTAGATGAATAATTACTCTATTAAAAATGTACAACCTCGAGGACAATAATTATTTATTATCCTTTTTATCATGTAACCCAATATTCTATCTTGGTGAATGATCTTTAAAGTTTCCCAAAAATATCTTTTCATTCATTACTCCTCAAAGGCATATCTTACATAATAATTTATTCACAACAATGGGAAGGAAAAATAATTTTGGGAGATCTCATATTCCCAATAAGTCTAAAGAGAAGAGATATAAATAAATGAAAATATGTATGAATATGTTAAGAATAAGTAAATTTTATTATGAATCAAAAATATTAGTGTTCATACCCAAGCCGTCAAAGATCATAAACATGTGTCATGGAATAAATCATTATCATTTAAGAAACAATGTTCAATAAGGGTGATAAACTACCAAAAATCAATCTTGAACCATAAAATAAATTCATAAAAATGTGGAAGCATAAAATATACAGAAACCTCTTTCAATTTTCAAGGTTTACTAATAATACCATCATCATAGTGGATTTGGAAACACTTATTTATTCTAGTGGATCAGGATGGACCAATTTTTGATTGTGGATATGTATGCACCTGTTTCCAATTGTATATCAGGATGAAACCATTTTATATTTTGGATCATGACCAATGAATTATTTACTATTTTTATCTCATTAGATTTTAATCTTTACACAATTAATTTGAGGGAGATATATGTTCTACTCATCATATAATTAAATCAAAAATAACATTTCCATTAGATTATAATAATTCATCATATTATAAACGATGAAAAGAAGTGGAATGATCATGGTGTAACCCATGGAATAGAGAATTGTTTCATAAAATATTTTTAATCTTAAACATAAACCATATAGAAAATTAATATGAATGGTTCCCTAATCTACTATCTATAGTAATCCAAAAACAATATCAAATGATTTAATCTTATATCGATGAGGATTTTGAAATATCACATAGGGAAATTATTTAGGGAATTAAAAATATTTTTTAAAATAAAATATTAACACATAATAAATTTTAAAAATCCTTTTATTAGAAAAATATATTGAAAGAATATAATTCAATATTTAAAAATAATTTATAATATTTTCTTAGGAAAATATATTTTCCACATTGAAAAATGTTTCTTAAAAAATAAATAATTTTCATAAAAATCATTGAAAACCAATTTAAAAATAAATATTTCTTAGAATATTAGGGAAGAAATTAATTAAAAATACTCATTGAAACATTCTAAGGAAGCTAAAAATAAATAATGGTCATGATATTTGTTAAATTTTTTCAAGCATAACAGTCCTTTTATATTATATGAAATTTATAAAACGACCCTGATCAATAAATGACAAGAAGAATCATTTTAAAAAAATTATAAAAAAAAATATGTGTGGAAATGAATTTTACAAATTATTGTATAATATTAAAATATATTTTAAATTATTCTTAGAAATCATTGTTTTTAATGAAAAAATATTTTTAGACTTAGAGATAAATAGAGTTGTATTTTCTTTAAAACATATTCATAATTATATTATGTTCCAGAAATTGGAAAAATGGTACCACTAATTGAATGTATCATTAATAACAATATTAAAATAAAATTCAATTCAATTCTTGAGTAATGGATTAAAATATTTCATCAACGATGGCATAATCATAAAAAAACATCATAAATGATGAGATAATAGCAATAAACACCTCCCACTTAGGGAACTTTGAATCATAATACCTATGAAATAATAACATTTAATGAAGCCTCAAACATTATTAGAAATTTGTATTTCAGATATAGCATATCAAATTGATTTTATAAACACCTCGTAAAATATTATTGGTGTATACCTCGCATGTGTCTCATAGAAGGAAAATAGAGACAAAATTTTCTTACTGATTTGGTAAATTTTGAAACTCAATCCCCATGAAAGAGATATCTATATATTTAGTATTAAATACCAATTATGTTATGATTAATCATAATTATATACATCATTTTTTTGTATATATAGCACATTAAAAAATATTCGGTGAATATGACATTTTTCTTACAGACATAAAAAAGAGTGATAAATGTCTATTACTACTTTAGTAACATTAGAATCATGAGCCTAATGAAATAAAAACATCAATTAAAATTTTTGAAATATTTAATGAAATTAAATCCATTATATAACATTTAATTGGTGTATATATATATACAACATAAATTTAATGAGAGATGAATGTGGAATAAGTCTCATAGAAATAAAAGTGAGTCCAGAAATACCCTATACTTATGTATTACATTTCATTGTACTTGTACAAACCTCATGAATAATAAATATTATCTTATTATACATCAATCATTGAACCATATAATATCACATATGATTTACTTATGAATTTATATTAACAATTTATTAACAATTCCATGTAATGGTTAAGATTTGGTTAATAACCATTTTGTTTCTCATACTTTTTTGGACTTGATATTCATGTTCCTCTTACATTGATCATTAATTCATAATTTAAAGAATGTAAAAAATTATATAAATATCATATATATTCCATGTATATGTATTAAAAATAATCTATAAAATATTTAAGTATAAAATGAAATACACCATTAATGGAGATGGTGTGGTATATGTATGCTGCATGTTGTTTCCATATTCTTATCATATTAGAAGAAATTAGAGAAACTGATATATAAATATTCTCATTCTAGTATAAATAATATGTCTTATATATTTCATATTTATATTATGACCATTTTTAATACATTCCATGTAAAGCTTGAATGAATCACGTGATTTTTTTCAACCTTTTAATGTGGTAGTGGTAGAATGAATGGCATTGGTTCATGAGAGTTTAGTCCATCGGTCACACGTACGTTGATTGCAAATCCCATTTGAATAAAGTGTGTTAATTTGTAGGTAATATCCTTACCATAAAAAATTTCATTTTATTTATGTTAAAAATATAATATATAAGCATGATTTTATATTAATTTAAGGATGTGGAGAGGGAAATAATATTAAAAGCCTTTTTGAATAACATTATTTATTCTTTGAGTATCCTCCTCAGGTTCTCAGAAAAACCACCAATTATTTTCATTATTATAAATATAATTCTTATAGGATAAGGGTATGAAAATTCGGTGTTGAATTTTTTTGATAATCTAATTGGATTAGGAGGTTTGAATATGTGAGGGTGTGACTTCTCTTTTATAGTGAAAGAGAAGTGTCATTCTAGTAAATATCAAAATGTAAACACTATTGTTATGTATCTCTTACATCATGTGACTCCAATAATCAACCATGATCTAAAAAAGAGGTGATAGTGTTGAAATATTTCCAAAAAATTGGTTTTGGATAGGCGTTGAGGTCAATTGTTTCATTATTTTTAATGTTAAATACCATGGTAAAATCATTTTTTTCATAATTTATGTGACTAATTTTAACAATATTCACTAACGATTTTGGTAGAAAAATATTTTCAACTTCATAGAAGTTAAAAATTACACTATTTGAAAATCTATAATACTTTTTTTTAAAAATTCAAATCACATAATTGGGAGAGATTATTTTAAAATTAATTTCATACATGATGTGAAAGAATGAGTTTTTAAGGTAATAAAGAATCAAATGTTTAAAATGTTTTTATATTTAATTCCAATATTAAATTAATTAAAATGACCAAAATTGTATTAATAGATCTAAAATTATTCAATTTTATCATTAAATCCAATTTCAAAGTAAACATATATAAATAAATAAATCAATGGAAAAAGAAGTTTTCAATTAAATTTACTGTCTTTCACTATTCATCACACAATACAACATCTCAAAAAAATACCAAAAATTCACCCTAAGTTAATTTTTATATGGAAATTTATAAAATTATGTTTATTTTTTAAAATATAATTTAAAAAGTTGTAAAAATTACTATTAATACAGGTGAACTATTTAAAGGTGGAAACCCTTTTATAAAAAAACATATTTTAATTCTTAAATTAGATTATTTATTATCTATTATCTAGAAAACACATTAGATGAGTTTTAAATAGTTTGTTGATTATATAAAATATATTTGAAAAAAATAACAAATCAAAATTTTTAGGAATAATTTATTGATATAAAACAATCTTTTGGGTATAATAGTAGTTTTTTGGAAAAATATTTCTTTTATATTTCCTAAATGATTAATTTTAATTTTATTTTATTGGTCACAAAAGAATTCATTTAATATAAATTTTTAAATTATATTTTCATTATTTAGTTAATCATGTGAATATCCTCCATTATAGATTCTTGGGGAAAACTATTATATTAAATAAAAATATTAATAATATCTTTTTGTTTGGAAAGATTTGATCTTGCGTGTTATAAAAGATATCAAAGGATATTATTATTGTGTGTAAAAAATCCAAAAATAGTGTTGTGTGTATCATAATCTAATCTCTTCATTGTTTTTAGTGGAAGATAAACTTTTTTTTCATTTAAATTATTCTTAGCATGGAGTAGCATGCAATATAAGCCATCAAATAATTTACATTTTTTTAAAAAATTATACCTAAAAAATAGGCTTTACAAGGATGCCCATGTAATTTTAGGTTGGAGATTATGTGTTCTTAAGTGTTTCATAACCTGAAACTTATTACAGGTATTTTATATGTAGTAAAATTCTACAAATTTAATCAGACCATTGGATGTATTGGGGTATGTTGGTGAAGTGAAATATCCATTGGAACTATCATCTTAGCTAGACAAGATCAAAAATACAATCCACGTGTACTAGATTTATTAGTATTCTCTTAATGAATCTAACATCATTGACTAGGGGATTTTTTATTTTTAGGATTTTATGATATTCATGGAGTAACATGAAATTATCCAATAACATTGAGAGAATGTGTTTTCTGGATGAACCATCCCATGTGTTCATCTATTTTTGAGAAATGATGTCTTAGAGAAGAGTAATAAGGAGTGTGAGACATAGAATCATTCCTATTAACTAGAGCTATTTTGATTTTTTCCATTCTATATATTTCTTTGATTATGTGATGTTTGAAACATTTTGGTTTATGAGATGTAACTTTTCCATTTCCTTTAATGTGTGTTTTTCCATATAGTGTAAGATGATGGTAAAACCCCCTCATAATCAAGATGAAGTATATTATGACCCATTTTAAAACCATGAGTGTTGTTCTATGTATATATTTATTTGTAATATAGGTCTATTTTCAATGGTAAGAAAATTTAAGTGGTTGTTTTTTGGGGTAAAATTAGTAGAAATGGTTGTGAAGGTAGTTTTTTGGAGGAGATGTGTTTTGGGGATGGTATGAGATAATGTTGTCTTGTTCCAAGTGGTGATATTGTGATGCAATTATTTTGGTTTATTATAGATGTTGTGGATTTCCATAATGTGTTTGAATTGTTTTATTGTTTAATTTGTTAGGATATCCATGAGAGGTATCTCAGGCGGTGGATGTTCAGATCATCCCCATGGTTTTTGGGATTAGTTTTTATTCCCGTTGATTAGAATCATTTGATTGGAATCTAATGTGATGGTTGGTTCCATCTTGTCTTGTTACATTTCTAGTTTGTGAGTTATTGGTATTCAAATGAGGCTCTAATAGGGTTTAATAGAGTATTGAGATACAATTATACTATAGGGGGTAGTTCAATAAGAAAATATATATATTAACATCATGGGAGGTTGATTTAGGGATAGCAGGTTGGATATTCAAGGATTATGTATCTAAAGTGTGTTTTGTATCTAATGAACTAAGGATGTGAATGGAAAACTAATGATGTAAATGAAATTATTTATTATAAATAATGAAAATTATATATTTTTCATCAGGATTTTTAAGTATTACACAATGAAAACTAGATTCATGGCTTAAAATGAAGGGCATCGTGATAATTCTTTATGGGAATATGGTGAGTTCTGGTATGTTTAAAAATATTAGAGGCCAAACAGATTCATTTTTACTTATATCATTTCATTCAAAACCTATTCAAACCATAGGTATTTTTATGATATATTTGAAATAATTTAATCCTTCATTGACCTATTGATTCCAGAGGTTGATTTTTGGAAATACCATGTGACTTATCCTCATTATATCCATGTTTCTGTTCTTTATTCTTTTAGGGATTCAGGTTTTTGATAAGGTTTTTGGGGTGAGTTTGAGATGTTATTTCAATGATTCCTTATTATGGGTCACTTTAATTTGAATATTAATAATGTGGATGTGGTTTTCATATAGTATCTATGTCTCCATGTTGTTCTCGAAGGTGATCATGTTCTTTTGAGGAAGGTTATCGTCATTCTCTACCTATTTATGTGCTTTTGTGGGTATTTCATTCTGTTTCCACACATTCGGTGGATATGTATTCTTGGGTTAAATTAAATAAATAATTTTCATAATTATAAATTGAAGTGAATATGGAGAAATCACATGATTTAATACATTGATGATATTGATGATGCGTTTTATATGGCTTCTTTACATTTCTATAAATCACATCTATTGGGATCATTTCTTGTGATGTTATTTATATTTATATGAGGCCCTTTCCATGTTGAAAATATTTTATCAGATGTTGAATAAAAATTTAGGAATTTATATATGAAAAATATATTGGTTACTGATAGAAATTTCAAATTATTATGATATTAAAACTAATAAAATATTATGTAATGTCATGTACCCCCTAGAACCTAATTTGTGGAATATGAGTTGTGATGATTTGAGTGTTTTCACTTGGTGGGATTCCTTGTGTAATGTGGGATCTTTTGTAGTGATTGTGGTCAATGACTAGGTTGTGAAATGTATTTGGGGTGGCAGATGAAGGTTTGATGGAGTGGGATTCGATGTGGGTTGTTCTCTGATAGTGGTGATGTGTGGGGGTTGTGAAGGGATGTGGTTATGATGTGAAGTGGTTGATATGGATGACTATTTTGATGAAATGGAAAAGTTCATTTGGTGTTTTGGAAATGGTTGACATGAGATATGTAATTTTTTATGTGGTGTGGTTGTGATAGTTTCCCATTTAGTAATTGAATAAATTATTACTCTATATATAATTTTTGGGTAGATTAATGAATAAAAGTGGATAGGAATTGATGTGTAGTAATTTGATTAAATGGATTAAATGTCAAAAGAATGTAATGTGTTAATTTTAAATTATCGAATTAATAAATGTTTGTTAGTGGAAACTCATTAAATCTAAAAAAATAGGAACCTATAATTAAAATATTGAATAGGTGACTTTGTGTGGTGGTTGGGTGGGGTGATGTATTTAATTATGGTAGTGGTCATGGAGGATATTATATGGTACAATAGTGGTGATGAGGTATACGATAGTGAATTTTTTTACAAAACCAAAGATTAATTTTTGATATATGTCTATATTTAATTTTATGTTATTTGTATAGCTTCCCCTCTTAAATTTTATAACGACACCGACAACCAACTGTTTTATGTTTTTGTTGTTTTCCCCATCATCCAGGTTAGTGATGATTCAAATGGCTGGATACTCCCACTTCCTCACTCTTCCTACATCAATAATGATTAAACATGTCAGTCTTGGAGATTAACCAGTGATGATGGATGTTGGTGTTAGAGATTACATAGTGGTAATGAGGAGGTGATATGTAGAAGGGGTCATGTGTAGTGGGAGGAGGGAACAGGTTTGACGTCCTTCACCTAAATGATACCCTACTTTCAAAGAAATAAGATGAGTCTAGATGTGATGAGACATGGATTTTTAAAGAATGTTTCTAGTACAAGATTCTGGATATAATGATTGTGGGGTTGGTAGGGAAGTGTCCCAACCGAAATCAAAGATGGAATGATATGTGATGTGATATGTATATAAGGGATGGGTGAAAAATAATTTCTATGTTGGAGCCTATGTTATGAATATTAGTTGGGATACTATTGTGGGGTGCCTATTAAATGTATTATTTTGATACTATCTTAGTATATTGGATGCGTGATTGGGTGAACTTACCATGAGGAGGTTGTGATTGGTTATTTTTCATGATTAGGTGAATGCTGGTTCTTTTCTGGGTTCCCTCTCACATTAGTACACCATTTTCAAATATAAACATGGGGACTTGGGTGTGATCCTACTGAGTATACATGGTATTATCACCCTATATATGTAAACCATTTTTTATGTTTCTTGGAGTAAATAATGGACTGTGTTGGAAATTAATATGTTGGGATTTGGAGATGTTGTCGATTCACCTTAATATGAATACCTGTTTTATTTACATGGAGGTTTTTATTCATTTTTCTGAAATTTTTGATGAATTGTTGGATGGTTTATTATTTAAATTAATATAATATTCTAGTCTTTCATGGTGTTTTTATCCAATATCCAAAACCTAGATTATTATCAAGGAAATTCCTTCCATGTGTGATATTTTTATACCCCATCGGTATTGTCACAAACCCAAGCCCTACTGAAGGTATAACTGACGGGTTATCATATCTCCTCATACATTTCTACACAATGAGTACAATTAAAGGGAGGGGTCATGATATCACCCCTACCATTTTAGAATAATGCATAACCTCTAAGACAGAAGGAAGTTTGACCCAAGTCCCTCTTTATGGGGATACTTCACTCAAGAGAGAATCCAATTCAATATAATAATAACATCTAATATGTGTAACAAAGATTAAAAAAATTTAATGTTATATCTTAAAAAATTACTATTTTTAGGGATGGTTAAAAACTAAATATTATTTAATCATAACTACCTTGTAATTCACAACTTGATAATTTAAAATAATATATTTCTCTTATAAACTAAAATATAATATAATGAAAATATATAAAAAATAAATAACTATTAATAAAATTGGGAATAACTTTTAAAAAAATTATGTACTCAATTATATAAACATTATATAACTATCTATGAACAAATAAAAAATATAAGATAATAATAAATAATTTATAAATTACCTCATAATTATGGGTATCTAATAAAAATTAATATAAACTGTTTATATTCATGTTAAAATATGAATTCTTAATATTTATATTAAATATAATTTTACATTAATATATTATATTTTTAATAATATAAAAAGTTTGTATTTTAATTTTACTAATATTTTAAAATATTACCTAATCTAAATATCTCATATTTATATTATTCAAACCATTAGTCATATTAATCTATCTAATAACTTTTTAGGATGTCTATGTAATTTTGAAATGAGTATCTTCTATTTCAGGATAATCAGTATGATCATTATAATTTTATCAAATAAAAATAATTTATATTATAACATATTTTCAATATTTATAATCTATTAATAAATTAATCCACACAATTAAATAACAAATTTATTTAATAAATAAGACATGCCAAGTAATTTTATAAAACATATTTTAGTATTAAATTATTTTATTAAAAAATATTTTTAAATATTTTTAAATAAATACTATTTAATTGTAAACTCTTTATAATTTAATAATTTAAAAATTGTAGAAATTTTTAATTAGAAACAATAATCAATTAATTATTATTTTGAATCATTTAATTAATAATTAATTAAATTTCAATTGAATATAAATAAAAACATATTTTTTCATCCCAATCATATTCTATGATTCAATTTATATTATAATTTCTGGTTCAACATATAATCTATTTTATTTTATGAAAAATAGCTTCTGAGTCAAAAAATAACTCCTCAATGTGAGTATATCATATTAATTATATGATTCTTTATTTTTCATATACATAACGTAGAAATCATATTTTATAGTTGGATATATTCATATTCTATTACTAATATATATCCTGTATTTTAAACAATTTAATGAATTGTGGTATCATATATCATATATCATGATATAAAAAATATATAAAAACCCTATCATGTTTTTTGAATTCCTTTATGATAGAAAATATGATTTTAGTTTCATCATTTTCCAACATAAATTCATAAATTTAGTTCCATGAGAATCATTGATACCGCTACTATGAGTACTAAGGCATTACTAATAGTAAATAGAATGTTCATAGGTGATCGTAATCAAATCATGTGGTATAACTTCTTTGAAATGTTAAACCTACATAAAAACTAGAAATAAGGAATTTTAAATAGTTCATACCTTACCATTGGTTGATCTTCATCGTCTATATTTCCTTTGAATACATTTGATGTTGAGCACTAATGTTTTAGACAAAGGCCTCCCCTCACTAGAGGTGTCCATAGATCTAGATAAATAATTAATAGCGTGGATATGATTTTTCATTCATTCACAACATGATTGTGCATCATTAATTATGTATAAAGAATAAGAGACCATATGGATGCAAATATTATCATCTACGTATCAAAACACCACCACCATCGAATGAAAATATCCTATATATAACCCAATTTAAACTCCCCTAATTATGAGTCATTTACTCATATGTTATAATGAATGAGTAAATGTTACTCTGGACTCACCACATTAGGGGTTAATATTGTAAAAATTATATATTCCATATATTATTTCTTATCATAGGTAAATGGGTGAGAGAGATTTCTTATTTTGATATAATTTCATATTTAATATTCATATTTTTTTATAAAAAAAAGGTAACTATAAAATCATTTAATAATGAAAAAACCCCTTCTCAATATTACTAATCAGAATGATTAATCATTTCATCTCCTTAAGAAACAAAATCATGAAACGGAAATTAGTTTTCTTGTTATTAAATACAAGTGCGAATTAATTTAGTGTTATTTGGAAACTTTTAGAATAATATTTATAAAAAGTAATTTATACAATTTCAATAATTCACCATTTAGATATATTTTTAATGTAGAACATGAGATATGAGATGATAAAAACCCATTGGAAGATATATATTATCCATTTATTCCAAATTTATTATAATTATATTTTATTGGTATCATATAGTAAGATTATAATAAGTATAATTACACACATATATACAACTAATCACTCATCTGATTTAAGTTGGTGATCCTGTATTCAGATTTATCCATTTACACCACATCATATGGATGGTAATATATGTATCCTTGGTGATAATTAAGAAAACATTGGATATTCATACTTTGAATAGAGATTATTAAATAGGATCTATAAATGTGTCGTTATATACTTTGATACCCATATAAAATCATTCTATAATTTTTATAATAAGAGGTAATTATGTATGATACAAGTAATGTGGGGGAATTTTATTTACCAATATAGAATGTGTCCTCGCATATTTTATGTTTCTGATATATTTTTCATAAATAGATTTTAGGATGATTATATATATATATATATATATATCTTGATAATTTCATCTAATGAATTTATATTAAAAATTTTCAAATAAATAATAGAGAAAGAAGTTTATATATAAATTATTGATAATTTTCTTGTATCAATGTTAATCGCAATGTTGTAGATAACTGATTTTTTCTTATGGAAAATTTATAGACTAGATCACAACATTCCCATTTGTAATTTTGGATGTTATCATGGATGTTTACATAATAATCTAATTTTATAATTAAGGATTATATTCATAATTATTACAAACATTAGAAAGTTCCCTTGACCCACAACAATGATAATACTAATTAGGGTATTTAGATTAATGTGAATAATCGAAGTGTAATAAGGTTAATTTTTATTATAATTATTGATGAAATTTTTTATTTTATGAATTTTAAATATTTAATTAAATAAATATTCTGGTGATATAATATAATGATTTATTTATATTTTTAATCCATAAACATGGGGAAATTGGAAGTCCTAAATGGGATTAAAGATTGGTTTCTGAGTAATGGGATTCTAATCCCCATTGCATTAGTAAATTTTAGAACTCTACCTGAAGATACAATTTTAGGACCTCAATTTTTATTTGAAACCCATTTTGGGTTTAGCAATCCAACTTAAAATGTTGTATGGGATATAGTAAAAATTTATAGGGTATTTAATTATATAAATGACACTTAGAGGTTATTTATTTCACCTTATTTGGTTTTATATGGGAGTTCCTTCCTAGACTATTGAATGACACAATATTATATAAGGAAAGTATAATTAGAGTATTTTTTATACAATTTGGAAACATTAAATGTGCTTATTAGTGATTTTAAAACTCCCCATCAGAGAAAGCGATATCTTGTTTTCCTTTTCTGAGAGAGATCCCTATTTTCCTTTATCTAAGAGGTTATCTAGATTATTTATCATCCCTTATTCTATCATTTTTCTCTATATTTTGACTATAATCACTTGTATAGGAATAATATACCTCCATGTAATTAGAGATTTTCTTTATTAGTTGATACTTATATAAGATTTTATTCTACAGAAAAACCATATAAAACTATTTAAATTCTTTTACAAATGTATTTTTATGTTATTATTTTATTATTATTCTTTTCATCTATTAGTTATGATATTTTATAAGTTATATTGTTTACATTTACTGTGTACCATGAGTAGGTATCATTTATTATACACTTTAGTTTCTCATAAGATTATGATTCAATGAATAATCCTATTTGAATCATTGATATGTTTCCCCTTATTTAGTATTTAACCTCACCATTTTCTATTATTTATTATTTACCTTGGTAATGAAGAAGAATAATATATTAGAAATTTATATATAGAAATTATGTGCGGTGAATTTCATAAAATAATTTTAAATTTTATTATGAAATATTGTTGATGTAGAGCTAAAATCTCTTTATTCTAAACCTTCCAGATTTTTGTATGTGATTTAGTCAGGGGTTGTAAATTTTTATCTTCTAAAATAATGTCATATTCATGTATGTTATGTTTGGGTCAAATCATGAAAGAGGTTTGTGGGAGTAGATTCATAGGTAGTAAGGATGGAGAGATTTTACATTTGAAATTTTTTCATGTATATATAAAATATAATAAAATAATAAAAGTCATGAAAAAGAACCAAACTCAAATGATTCATTATTTGAAAAATGGGATATCCATGTTAATATTTATGAAGGAGGTAAATTTAATTATTTTTTACTATTTTTTTAAAAACCATTATTATTTTTATAGATTATATTTTTCCTTATTTATTTTTTATACATATTTGTAATCATATATTTTCCTATATATTTCATTTGTAATACAATTGTTAATAAATTTCAAAATGTTATGAAAATGTCATTTTTTCATAAAAAGTTATCTCCAAATAAAACCATACCTAATTTCATCTTGAAGTATTCTATAGTTAAATGATAACTTTTTCATTACTATTTCGAAAAACTATAACTTTATATATATATATATATATCATTTATTTGTATAGGAAATAATTACTTTTAATAAGAAAATAGTAATACTAAAAAATATTCTTTTTGTTTTAAAATAGACAATTTATGTTTATATAATTTTCATATAGATAATCCATTCTATGGAGAAATTACTTAAATTTAGATTTTTTAGTTCCAGGTACTCATACCCTCTAATTTTAAAGGACTGAATAAGGGTATGGGATGATTGATGAAAGATTAGAAGGATTATAATTACCATACCACTCCCACATAAAAGAAACATTAAAATAATGAATTTTTCCTATGCTAATTCAATTTATACCACTCCACTCATAATAAATATTGCAAGCATACCATTAGGGTTTGAAATGATGTCATGAATGAGGAAGAAATTTCAGATCATGTTCCCCATAGTCATTGCTTACCCAATCCCTAGATAAACCCTAGGATAAATGCTAGTTCACAAAACAAGTGTGTATATATCTCTATTCAATGAAAAAAAATGTACATTTATCCTTATATAAAATATAATGTATAAAAAAATAATGAATGAAAATAATATAAAAAACAATTCATAGAATAAAAATTTTTTAATATAAATTTTCCAATCCATTTTCCCATGATCCCCCCCCCCCCCAAATATCAATGGTAAACTCATTCTCTCTATATTTCCAAAAAGTGACTCATAATCAATCTCCCTCAAAATGATTAGAATTTATTTTTTATAACATTTTCAGTTTTTACTAGAATTCATTGGATACAAACAATAATATACTAAAAATCAATAAAAAAACTAAATAAAGTTCAAATGACAGGAACTATATCTAAAATTCAAAACATCATAAATTACAATAAGAAATCATACAAAAAATGGGACAGTTATTACTATGGAAATGAAATAAAGATAAAATTATAAAGTAATATTAATGGAAATATAAAAAATAATAATAATTAATAAAATTGAATTCTCATATATAAAAAATTAATTCTCAATCATTACTCATAGGATTGAAATCCAAAAAATAATTGACCACTAATCATATAATAAATTATCATTGACTATTAATTACCTATCAATGTTTTTATTATTTACCAATATACTTTTGAAAAATCATAATTACTCTTTATATTAAAAAGAACCCCTAATAAAAATCAATATATAATATAGATAAATTAAATTAATGGTAGAATTTTTATTTTTAGAAATTGATAAATTTAGAAAGAATAATGTGATTAGTTTTAAAATTAAATATTTTTTGTATTTCATAAATACATGCTACATATTGGAATTAATTTTTTCTAACTTTGTGTCAGTTTCATTTAATGAATGTAATTTTGGGTCTCTGGTTTTGGATGAAGTGAAATGCTTTATTCATCGGCTTCAATGTGAATAATTATAGAGCATTAATTTTTGGGATCATGTGAAGAGGATGTTTAGTTTAAGATAATAGCGGATTGCTTGTAATGACCATCTTTACCTTAAATGAAAATGGAAACCCACTCATTATGGATGATAATGTACTCACCATAAGGGTTAATATTAGAAAGTATAAGAATAAAAAACTTCATACATTATAAATAAATTTACCACTCTTGGTTATTATTTTTGGTAACCCTTCAATTGTGTATTTCCGAGTCATATATTCTCTTACAAATTATTGGGATATGATTAAATAAATTACTTAACTAGAATATACATTGCATAATAGAAGCATGGTAGAGGATATAAGAGAATTAATAGGATACCCAACAATCAGAATAATGTGTTACATACCATTAGTTCGATTATCCTAGAGTGTAAACAAGTTATATTAGATTATACTCTGATGATTAAATACATTATACCCCCATGATTCTTTAATATTTGGATTTTTACTTTTTAATAAAAAAAATTATGTTTGACGAGAGATTTAATGTAAAGACCTATATTCTCCATGTAGTTGTTTTTTAATTATATTTAATTATTATGAGTATGTGGAAATTGATGACACATGATAACGAGGCCCGGTGTTCCTGGAATAAATTTCTGAAATTTTTTAAGGTGCTATCAGTAAATGCACGAGCGCCATTTTCTAACTTTTTAACTGGTGCTCGGATTAAAAATAAGAGGGAAACATTGAATCTGTTGTTCTGGGATTCACTTATGCGAGAATTCATTTCGACTACAGTAGGATTTTTTTAATTAATTTCCTCTGACAGAAAAGCGTAAAAGTGGTACCAGCAACATGTCAATCCAATAAATGGATTGACCATTCAATCCTATGTAACTACACCATTGGGGAATTAGGATGGTTCATAATTAATGATCCCCTATTAAATCCCATGAGTGTTAGACACCCTCCCCCTCTAATTTTTATATGGACCATGGGGAGACGTATCGTCCCTGATTCGTCAAGCATAGAAGTGCTGAAAATGTGCTAAGACACCAAACCCTTGGAGGAAGGAGCTGGTTCTGGCATGCGGGGACCAGCGATGATGAAACCCTGAACCAAAGATCCATGATCGAGCAACGTTGTTGGAGGATAGTTGAATGGGATTGTGAAAACCGACCCACTTCCTCAACTGTGGGAGTTTCTCCATTTTTCATGAAGTAGGGGTATGTTTTTTGTTTAATTCAAGTGATTTTCTTGAAATCTTTAATCCTACCTCTTTATTACAAGCTAACGCGGAAGGAGATGGCCTAATAAAATCGGAGCAGACCCACTGCTACCGTGATATCCTTGCGCCTATGTGGAAGACCGTCAGTGCGGCGGCCCCAACCGGCTACGATGGAGGTGGTGCACTATCAAGCGCCTCAAAAGGAGGTCGCGACACTAAGCCGCAATGGTCAGTGGAGAGGACAACACTGGTCAGCCGCGAAGTAGGTGCGGCACGCCATCGCACGCCCCCTGTGAGCAAGGGGTCGTAGCTCGTCTGCTGCAGCAGTCAGTGGAGGTGACCGACACATTGGCCCGCCGTATATAGGATGGGCCGCTCGACCAGTATGCCACCCATGAGTCGGAGGTCATGGTGGAAGCCATGGTGGAGGGGGAACTCGTGCCACTGGAGGGTTCAGCGGTGATTGGGCTGCGTGCACGTGGTGCCGTCAGTTCAGAAGCCTAACTTCCTCCGGGACGTTCATGAAAGCTGGGGGTAACACCCCCAGTGGCGAATAGGGTGGACCCCACCAGAGGCTGGACATGAGGGCCATTCCCCCTTGCTAGTCGGGCCACCCCCTTGCGGGCGGGCGACCCCTTTGCAGGCCGAGTTGCCCCCCTTGCGGGCAAGGCCGGACCTAGGCCCAGCGGGCCGAGCCTACCACGGACCAGCCTAGCTCGGTATAGCGACCCATACTTTACATACATTGTTATTACTTCAAAATTGAAGCACATTTATTACAACATATAACAAAACCATGAAAGGACCCTATAGGTATAGTGACTTTAGAAACTGGGAAACATAAACAACTGGTTCATAAATCAACTACATTGTCCCCATTTTATTTTACCATATCTAGAGTCCCTTTTGGAATATATTACTTAATACCCTTCTTACTCACCTGGGGAAAAGAAAACATAAAAAAAGGGTGAGCTCAAATGCTCAGTAAGGGTAAACAAATGAAATTTCAATCACATCATATTCATAAGAACCTAACATTTTGTAAATCATAACATGCAAAAGAGATCATAATTTCATAACATGGGATAAATCATAGTAGTGAAATGTAACCCCAATAATCATAACATGAACCTTTTTGGCATACACACATAATCATAGAGAATCATTTCTTAGTAGTCAAGACTAATTTCCAGGACTATCTTAGTGGAAAAATTCCATTTATGAACTGATTTCACTCCTTGTTTCACTCCTGTATCACTGAACCGGATTAACCTGCCATTCCAGCCATGTCAATCTCATGAGATATAAATCATTACCCAATGCATTGAAGGGAGATATATGTCCCACCCATCTCATAATTAAACCATTCTTATGTGTGCCACAAAATCATAAATCATACATCAGTGTATAACCCATGTAATAAAAATGGGATTCTTAAACATCATGCCATCATAACATATTCCATATAAGATAAAAAGGACATCAAAAAAATAATTCCATAATAAAATAATCAAATCAAAGTAAAAATAGGGATTTAAATAGAACCCTATATTATCTTAGATGGAAAATAATTTTGATAAAACACATGAACTTCATTCATGAGGAAAATATCTTTTCTAGTTCAAAATCATTTTTCCTTTCTTAACATGTCATACAATCTTAAACTAAAAGAAGTTGATTAAAAATAATCCTTATAAATTGTAAAGGAATATTCATGGAAATAATGTTCGAAAAATACATCCATGCCGTATAAGTTAAAGAAAAACATTCTACTTCGTACATTGGCCAGAAAAGTCAAAAAATTACCTCGTACTAAAAATGAAAAAAGACTCCTTTCATATCTTTTACTAAAAACATACCATTGGGTAAAATTGGATTTAAACTATTGCAGGCGGATAGAAATAATATTACATATTTACGGAACATGGATGTGGATGATAAATATGCCCTAGTAATTACCAAAGTATAAACAATCTCGGATAAAAATTGAGATTGCGAGATTTTCCTTTACCATTGGTCCGATTTGCTTCGTATGTCTCCAAAAATCCTTTATAATGATGTAAATAATGTTATTTACTTATTCCAGAATCATACTAATTGTTCTGATATCATATATGGTCATATTCATAGCTTCGTATTAGTAATATTTTATTGCTACTTGTTATTCGGGTGTTTAATCCTTTTTGTTATTATGCATGTTTTGTCGAATAAATTCTTATTATTCTTTTTATATATCATATTTATTAATTAAATTAATTTATATAATCATTATTCCTTGAAGATCATGTAGAACGAGTCACATCACATCGTGGAGACGGTAGGTCGTACGTACACACGAGCGATGATATCGTTCGCATGATCGTGGAATTGTATTGAAGTGTATGTATACTATTAAAGAATAAATATCACATTAAAATAATCATATATAGTTATTCTTTACACCATTATACCCATCCAAGTAAGGTGGTGGTGGAAAACAGATAACACCACGGCGTGGAGACGGTATTCCTTACATATGCACACGCAGTGATTTCGTTTTCCGTAGGATGGATAGAAGGTGAAATAGGGTTGTTTCATATTTATAATAACATATAAGTATATGATTTATACTGATGTTATTACTTCACAATGAAACAACTAAAGATGAAGAAGTAGAAGAAGAAATAAATTTTAATGAATCGGTTACAGACATTACCTCTTCTTTGAAGCACCTCTTTATAACCTTCGTCTTAGGGAACTAAAAATGGTCTTTGAAGAAGAACATGACCTCTAGGATGTTTCTAGGAAAGTGTAGAAGATAAATTTTCAGGGGTTGGATGAGAAAGAAGGCTCAAAGTGGGGCGAGGAAGGGAGGGAGGAGGTGCCCATAAATAAGGGAGGAGAAGGGGACCTTAGGAAAAACTTAAAATATCATTTTATTATAAAGTCATATTCAGTTTTTAATATCTCCGAATTGGTTTATTTCAACGATAATGTGGGTATGGGTATAAATCCTATCAACCAAGATATTTTATACAAGTTTAGGTTACTATTTTAATGTTATCATATAGATTTAACTCTAAGTTAAATAATTTAACGTTTACCGTGTCTTCTTGTTTTCTTACACTATATGGTTGATAAACATACTATAACAAGGCAAACGAAGCCCTAGTTTTTTATTATTAATATATATAACCTTATCTAAGTCAATCGGCCAAACCTTAGATTTTTATGAATATAATAACAATTAATAATATATTTTTTGTTTTAAAAAATATTTTATATAAATTTTGACACTATTTGGTAACTGATTTTTGTGAAAATCATAACAACATGATTAGTTCGAAAAAAGTTAATTGAATCAATACTAACATGTCGTATTAACCTATAAAATTATTTTAATTAATAAAAAGACTAAAATTATATTTATTTGGGTATTTCTAACATCATTTACGTTAATATTTCATTAATATGGTAATTACTGCATCATCTTTGCGTCATAAATAAATTAAATTATATAATGTCTAAAAATCAAAAATTAAATAAAATTAGGTAACAAATATTTTTATATTTCTAATGAATATTTATAGTAAAATTTATCTTATGTATAACCCTATATTAAAAAAATTTAGTTATTAAACATTGATTTTAACAATTTTAACTCTTCTTTAAATAAAATAATAATAAGTGTCCTAATCAAATCCATGTTGACCTAAAGGGTAATAATTTATTTTGAAGGTTTGTTTTGGTCGAATAAAACTTATAAAAAAGAATTAAGACATGTGTAAGGGTAATAATAATATCATTTTTACCCTTAATTACCCTATTTACTTTTAACCGTGGAAAAAAAGAAAAAAATCACTATTCACCAAAAATTATTTTTATCTTATTGAACCACATTTTACTCCTTGATATTAAAAGTGTCTCTCGGATTTTCGAAATTCCACTCATAGAAGGAGTAAAATTAAGTTTTATGTAAATTTTCAAACTCTCTGAGGAGGTGGGTAAATGATAGTGAAATGTTCGATAAAATTTTTATATATATAAAATAATTTTAAAATGACTCTAATGAATTGATTTGAACTTATATACATATTATGTATCAATTTTGACACAAAATAAATTTAAATAAAATAAATAACTATTTAAATACAAATTCGGTGTTAAATAGTAACCCTGTGTTTTCACCATTCATCAAAAATTGAAAGTTTTCATAAAAATAGCAAAATTTCCCACTAGGATAATTTCGATATTCGAATCCAAAAATGACGTCCATTTTGAAAGATAAAATTTATAAAATTTTAAAAAGTGGGTATTACTATTCATAACAGCTAGTTTTAATAATATTTGTTATAGCATATCATTGTTTATTGAAACTCGGTATTGCATACAACACAAGATATCGAGGAAAGTCGCGATTGGGTTTAAAGTAAGCCAAGCTGGTGTTGTGTGTAGTGAAATATTCCTTTGATGATGTATATAACATAAACACAAAATATTTCTCATAAAAATCTCGGGTGTTACATTCTAACCCCCTTTAAATGAATTTCACCCTCAAAATTCGTCACTTTGTAACAGACAGATGCAGATACCTCTCCCTCATCATATCCTCAAGCTCCCATGTAGCTTCCTCTAATTGGTGGTTCCTCCAAAAAACTTTCATCAAGTGAGTGGTCTTGTTTCGTAGGAATTTTTTCTACGATCGAGAATCTCTACCGACTGTTCTTCATAAGAAAGATCTTGCTCCAGCGGTACAAATTCTGAGCTGAGTACATGTGAAGGATCGGGTATGTACTTTCTAATGAGAGATACATAGAACACATCGTGATCTTGAGGGAGATTTGGTGGAAGCGCCAATCGGTACGCTAATTTCCCAACATGATCCATTATTTCGAAAGGAACGATATACCTAGGGCTCAGATGTCCCTTTTTTCCAAATCTCATTACTCTCTTCAAAGGAGATATTCTTAAGAACACTTTATCACCAACTTCAACCTCTAGGTCTTTTATTCAGTTATCATCATAACTTTTTTGTCGACTCTCAGCTGCTCTTATTTGTTGTTGAATATATATGACCCTTTTTGCCATCTCATCAACATTATCAGGTCATTATAGCTTTGTTTACCCAACTTCATCCCAGAAAGTTGGAGTCCTGCATTTCTTTCCATAGAGGGCTTCATAAGGAGCCATCTAAAGAATGGAGTGAAAGCTATTATTATAAGAAAATTCCACCCAAGGTAGGTGTTGATCCCAACCACCTTTGAAATCCATAGAGAAAGCTCTTAACATATCTTCTAGAGTTTGAATTGTTCCCTCAGACTGACCTTCTGTCTAAGGATGATAAGCAGTGCTGAAACTCAACTCTGTATCCAGAGTATGCTGAAGACCTCGACAAATCTTTGAGGTAAACCTCAGATCCCTATCAGATATAATGGAAAGTGGTACTCCATGCAATCTTACAACTTCCATTACATATATCCCGGAAAGTTGATCCAGAGAGAAATATTTTCTAATAGCAATGAAGTTTGCTGACTTCGTAAGACGATCAACTATGACCCAGATAGCATTATTTCCTTTGGATGTTTTAGGATGTCCAGTGACAAATTCCATAGTTTTGTTTTCTTATTCCATTCAGGTATGGTTAATGGTTGTAACATCCCTTTAGAATTCTGTCTCTCAGCTTTAACTTGCTGACAAACCATGCATCGAGAGACATATTCAGCAACATCTCTTTTCATGTCATCCCGCCCGATGTACTCTTTCAGGTCTCTATATATCTTCGTGCTTCCAGGATGAAAAGAGAATGATGAACTATGAGCCTCATCCAGTAGATCCTTCTTTAATTCTGGGATGGGAGGAACACAAACCCAATTCCTGAACCTTATTATCCCATCACAATCAAGGTTGAATTCAGTAACATTTCTCACCTTCTTTTGTAAGTCAACATCTTCTTTTTGTGCCTCCTTAATCTTCACATGTGTAGATGGTTGAACATTCATTTGAGAAAGATACGATTTTCCCCTTCCATTATAATTCCAATATCCATCCTCTGTAAATCCATAAATATTGGATATTTTGTGATCCTCATCATGGATAAGCTAGAATGGTCTTGTCGACTTAATGCATCTGCCACCTTGTTTGCTTTCCCAAGGTGGTAATGAATTGAGTAGTCGTAATTCTTAATCAGATCCAACCATCTTCTTTGACGCATATTTTTCTCCTTTTGTGTGAAAATATACTTTAAACGTTTTTGATCAGTATAAATATCACACCTTTCTCCATAAATATAATGCCTCCAAATATTTAATGTAGGGATTACCACAGCTAACTCCAAATCATGAGTTTGGTTATTTTTCTCATGGATTTTCAACTGTCGTGAGGAATAAGCTATCACCATATCATTTTTCATGAGAACACAACCAAGTCCCTTCTTGGATACATCACTATAAATCACAAACCTTTCTCCACTACAAGGTAGGGTGGGCACAGGTGCACTGAATAACCTTCTTTTTAACTCTTTGAAATTCTCTTAACACTCCTCCATCCAAAAAAACTTAACTCCTTTTCGAGTAAACCTGTTGAGTGGATTAGATAATCATGAAAAATCTTTCACAAAATGTCGATGATATCCAGCAAAACCATGAAAACTTCGGATCTCAGTTACTGTTGTTGGTCTCGACCATCTTTCGATAACCTCTTCCTTTGCTGGATCCACAAATATCCCCTCTTTTGAGATTATGTGACCCAAAAATGGAACTTTTTGAAGCCAAAATTCACACTTGGTAAATTTGGAATAATGCTTCTCCTTTCTCAGGGTCTTTAATATATTTCTCTAGTGCTCTTCATGTTCTTTTCTTCTCTTTTAATATACAAGAATATCGTCTATAAAGACTACCACAAACTGATCAAGATATTCTCTAAAGACTCTATTCATCAGATCCATGAAGATATTAGGGGAATTAGTAAGACCAAATGGAATCACTATAAATTCATAGTGTCCATACCTTGAACAGAAATCCATCTTTGGTATATCCACCCTTTTGACCCTTAATTGATGATACCCTGAACGAATATCAAACTTGGAAAAGTAGTGAGCTCCGCATAGTTGGTCAAATTAGTCATCAATGCGCGGGAGAGGATATTTTATCTTTATTTTGATCTTGTTAAGTTCTCTATAATCAATGCAGAGTCTTATTGATCCATCTTTCTTCTTAACAAACAGAACAGGTGCTCCCAAAGGTGATGCACTAGGGCGTATGAATACTTTTTCAAGATTCTCTTGGAGTTTCTTCTTCAATTCCTGAAACTCAATTGGGACCATTCTATAGGGTGTATGTGAAATAGGTAAAGCACCCAGTACGAGTTCTATTGAAAACTCAACATCACGATTTGGTGGATGACCAGGAAATTTCTCTGGAAAGACATCATCTGTAACACCCGAGACTTTTATGTTATATAAATCATCAAAGGAATCTTTTTCTACACAACACTTTCTTGGCTTGCTTTACACGCAATCGCGACCTTCCTCGATAGCTTGCGTCGTACGCAATACCGAGTTTCACTAAACAACAATATGCTATTAAAACTAGCCGTTATGAATAGTAATAACCACTTTTTGAAATTTTATAAATTTTATTTTTCAAAATGGACTTCATTTTTGGACTCAGAATATCGAAATTAGCCTAGGGTGAAATTTTGGTATTTTTCCGAAAACTTTCAATTTTTGATGAATAGTGAAACCACTAAGTGGTAGGTTAAAAACTGAATTTTGCATAAAACTTAATTTTACCGCTTCTGTGAATGGAATTTCAAAAATCCGAGAGACATGGTTAATATCAAGGACTAAAATGTGGTTCAATGAGATGAAAATAATTTTTTGGTGAATAGTAACTTTTTACTATTTTTACCGCGGTTAATAGTAAATAGGGTAACTAAGGGTAATTATGATATTAATATTACCCTAACACATGTCCTAATTCTATTGGACAAGTGTAATTCGACCAAAAACAATCTTAGGAATAAAATATGACCATTTAGGCCCACTTGGATTAGATTAGGACATTTATTATTAATTTATTTAAAGAAGGGTTAAAATAGTTAAAATCAAAGTTTAATAAGTAAATCATTTTTAATATAGGGTTATACATAAGATAAATTCGATTGTAAATATTCATTAGAAAGCTAAAAAGATTTCCTACATGATGGTATTTTATTTGTAATTTTTAGACATCAAATAATTTAATTTATTTATGACACAAAGATGATGCAGTAATTATCTTATTAATGAAATATTGACAAAATTGATAATATAAATACCAAAATAAATGTAATTTGAGACTTTTTATGAATTCCACTAATTTTCTAGGTTACTATGATATATTAGTATTGATTTAATCAACTTGGTTCGAACATATAATTCTGTTATGACTTTGACAAAAATCATATATCAAATAGTTTCAAAATTGACACAAAATAGTTTTTTAATCAAATATTATATTATTAATTGTTATTTTATTCCTAAAAATCTAAGGTTCGGCAAAATGACTTAGAAAAGGATATATATTTTAATAATAAACAATTTGGGGTTCGTTTGGCATGTTATAGTAAGTGTATTAACCATATAATGAAAGAAAACAAAAAGTCATGGTAAAAGTTAAATTATTTAACTTAGAGTTAAATCTAATTGATAAGGTTAAAATAATACCCTAAACTTGTCTAAATTCTATTGGTTGATAGGATTTCGACCCATCCCCACTTTGGCTTCTAAATAAGACCCTTTGGAACCATTATAAACCGATTTTGACTTTAATATAAAATAATATTTTGAGATATTCCTAAGGTGCCCCTCTCCTCCCTTATAAAAGGGCACCTCCTCCCCCTCCTCCTCACACCAATTTGAGCACTCAAGCTCGGCCAACCCCTGCCATTTTCCCTTCTCCACTTCCCTAGAATAATCCTAGAGGTCCTGGTCTTCTCCAAAGACCAATCTTAGTTCCTTAAGTGGAGGATTCAAAAAGGCGTTCCAAAGAAGAGGTAATATCCATTACCGATCTTTTCAATTTCTTTCTTCTTCAACTTCTTCTTCTTTAGTTGTTTCATGATAAAGTAATAACATCAGTATTACTTACATACTGATATGTTATTATAAATATGAAACAACCCTAATTCACCTTCTATCAATCCTACGGAAAAATGAAATCACCGCGCGTGCGTACGTACGGAATACCGTCTCCACGCCGTGGTGTAATCTATTTTCCACCATCACCTTACAAGGATGGGTATAATGGTGTAATCAGTAACTATATATGATTATTATTAAGTAATATTGATACTGAAATAATATATATATATACTCCAATACAATTCCACGATCATAGGAACGATATCATCACTCGTGCGTACGTACGGAATACCGTCTCCACGATGTGATGCGACTCATTCTACATGATCTTCATTTAATAATGATTATATAAATGAATTGAATGAATGAATATGGTATATAATACACTAATACCATTCTGGAAATGAATTATCTATAACCTAAAGATAAGAATAAGAATTTATTCGACAAAACACGCATAAGAACAAAAAGTTATAAAGACCCGAGTAACAAGTAACAATGAAATATTACTAACAAGAAGCTAATAATATGACCATATATGATCTCATATCAATATGTATGATTCTGGAATAAGTCAATAACATTATTTAAACCATTATACAGGAGCTTCGGACACGAACAAAGCAAATCGGACCTAAGGTAAGGGAAATATCACAATCTCATTTTTATCCGAGATTGTTTATTCGTAAGTATTTACTGGGGTGTATTTTATCATCCACATCCATGTTCCCTCAATATGAAATATTGTTTCCATCCACTTGCAATAGTTTAAATCCAATTTTACCCTTAGGTGAGTTTTTAGTAAAGAATATGAAAGGAATATTTTGTCGTTTTTCCGTACGAGGTACTTTTTGACTTTTCCGACAAAAGTACGAAGAATGTTTTTTTTAACTTATACGGCATGAATGGATTTTTAAAACATTACATCAAAGAAGCTTCCTTTACAAGTTTTCAAGTTTATTTTTAATCAAATTCTTTTATTTTAAAGTTGTATGACATGTTATGAAAGGAAAAATATTTTTGAAGAAGAAAGGATATTTTCCTCAAGAATTCAATTCAAGTGTTTTATCAAAATTATTTTCCATCTAAGATAATAAAGGGTTCTGTTTCTATCCATATTTTTACATTGGTTTGACTATGTTGTGATGGAATTATGTTTATGAATTCCTTTATCATATATGAATTGATTTATGATTTCATGATGTTTCAAGAATCCCATTTTTGTTACATGTGTTATGCGATGATGCATGTTTTATGATTATGTGGCACACATAAGAAAGGATTCATTATAAGATGGGTGGGACCTATATCTCCCTCCAATGCATTGGGTAATGATTTTATATCTCATAAGATAGACATGGCTGGAACGGAAGGTTATTTCGGTTCAGTGATACAGGACTGAAACGAGGAGTGAACTCGGTTCAGAAAGGGAATTTGTCCACTAAGATAGTCTTGGCAATGAGTCATGCCTAACAAGAAATGATTTTCCATGATTATGTGTGCATGACACAAAGTTTAAAGTTTTATGTTATGATTTTGGGGATCTCATTTTCACTTCTATGATTTATTCCATGTTAAGATATTATGATCTCTTTTGCAGGTTTTGATTTTCAAAAAGATATGATATGATTTTTATTTCCTTTATTTTCCCTTGCTGAGCATTTGAGCTCACCCTTTTATGTTTTCTTTTCCCCAGGTCAGGAAGATGGATATTAAGTAGAATATGCTAAAAGGGACCCTAGATATGATGCAATAAATGGGAGACACTGTAGAAGATTTATGAACCAGTTGTTTATGTTTCCCAGTTTCTAAAGACACTATACCTATACGGTCCTTTGTGGTTTTGTCATATGTTGTAATAAGTGTGATTCAATTTTGAAGTATTAACAATGTATGTAAAGTGTGGGTCGTTATATCATCAAACTCTCATACAATGGGAATATTCTTAATTGTGAGTTTCTCTCCAACTATTTGAGATAAATAACTTTCATTTATTGGAATCAAGACCCATAAGATGGATGACATTTCCACTATAAGGTTATGTTCATCCTTGCATCGATAGACGATCATAGATTGATCTAGAATATGAAATGTGACTTCCCTTATTTGGAAATTAATATGAGATCCATATAAAGAAAGCCAATACAATCCAAGAATCACATTAAATTCCACTATAGGAAGGATCACAAGAATTGTAGGAAGCACTTTCCCACAAACTTCAATCAGAGAAGAATTGTAAACATTAGATGCGACTGTTGTTCCATTAGGGGTTGTCACAGCTAACTCAACATCTAATTGTTGAGGTAATACGGTGATATCCTTAGAAATTAATCAGAAATAAAAGAGTGGGTGGATCCAAAATCAAATAAAATATTTTCTACTTTAGAGTGGATGGTAAGGGTACCATTCACCACTTCGTTATCATACTCCACATCGCTGATAGAAATTGCATGTGACATTCCTTTGTCTTTAGCCTTAAGAGTTTGTTGACGTCGATCATCATAAAAAAACCTTGGATTAGGGAATTGATTAGCATAATTCCCCATTTCCTTGCACTTGTAACATTGAAGTGTTGGAGGTTCACTCTGTGTAGCCTTTTCTTTGTTCGCATCACTAGACATCTTCTTCCCATAAATACAGCATTCAAATGCCCGATGAACTTCCTTTACACATTAGATACATTTACTTGTCCCATTAAGACAACTCCCTCCATGTTTCTTTCCACAATTTGAGCATAAGGGAAAACTCATCATATTTTCAGTGTGGTCTTTAGATTTTTTTTTGAATTCCATTTTCCTCTTCTTATCAAGTTCATATGACTGATGGGTTACTCCAATCTCTATCTCAACCTTGAGAGCACATCGAACGATTTCCTCGTAGCTATTGAAATCTCTTACGGCTAACCCCCTTCAAAGACATGGTTTTATGCCACTAAATAATTGATTGATCTTAATCTCAGGTTGGATAATAATACCAGAAGTGGACCTTGCAAGTCTTGTAAAATATTCTTCGTAGGTACCAACAGATTCATCATCTTTTTTTTTAGTTAATGATACTCATTCTGCATCTTTGTCCGAAGAATATGAGGGAATTACTTATTGAAAAATAAGTTCTTGAACTCATCCCATTCCATGGACTCAATTTCATCTCTTGGCATCGTATTATTGATAAGATTCCACCATTGATCATCTTCACCTTCCAAATGATAATCTTCTAAGATGAATTTATCATGTTCAGAATATTGAAGAACTGAAAATATCTTTTTAGTGTAACTGATCCATTTTTCAGCCACTAATGGATCAGTAGACCCATTGAATGAAGGTGGATGCTGCCTCATGAAGGATTCAACAAAATTTTTCTCCTTCCTTTTCTCCTTTGGAAGTCCTGCATGATTCTGATCTTGAGAATGTTGTCTGAGCATGGCTATAAGATTTTTCATTCCAGGTCCCATAATATTTGGTTGCTCCGGGGGACAATCATTGCATTTCCCGCCGCATTCAGCATTAACACGGTTCTTTCGGGTTTTATCCATTGACTAAAACCAATAAGCATAGTGTGAGAAACAGTAATCATAATAGGAAAACCACATAATCATGAATAAAATTCCACACTTAAGGACTTACCATAGGTTATTCATGGCCATTTCTAAAACACTAAGATTGTGTTCTGTGCTTAGATATATCTTTAGGGTTCTTACTAGGGCTTTCACATCCTAGTTTCCAATGGTTGACTCTACCTCCCTTTGATAACTACTATAACAACTCATACTTTACATACATTGTTATTACTTAAAAATTGAAGCACATTTATCACAACATATAACAAAACCATGAAAGGACCATATAGGTATAGTGTCTTTAGAAACTGGGAAACATAAACACTGGGTTCATAAATCATCTACATCATCTCTATTTTATTTTATCGTACCTAGAGTCCCTTTTGGCATATCTTACTTAATACCCTTCTTCCTGGCCTAGGGAAAAGAAAACATAAAAAAGGGTGAGCTCAAATGCTCAGTAAGGGTAAACAAAAGAAATATCAATCACATCATATTCATAAGAACATATCATTTTGGAAATCTTAACCTGCAAAAGAGATCATAATTTCATAACATGGGATAAATCATAGTAGTGAAATGTAACCCCAATAATCATAACATGAAACATTGTGGCATACACACATAATCAGAGAGAATCATTTCTTAGTAGTCAAGACTCATTTCCAAGACTATCATAGCAGACAAAGTCCATTTTTTAACTGAGTTAACTCCTCATTTCAGTCCTGTATCACTGAACCGGATTAAACTACCATTCCAGCCATGGTTATCTCATGATATATAAATCTTTACCAAATGCATTGGAGGGAGATATAGGTCCTGTAACACCCGAGATTTTTTTAAGAAATATTTTGTTTTTATGTTATATACACCATCAAAGGAATCTTTCACTACACACAACACTAGCTTGGCTTGCTTTACATGAAATCACGACCTTCCTCGATATCTTGCATTGTACGTAATACCGAGTTTCACAAAACAACGATATGCTATTAAAATATTATTAAAACTAGCCATTATGAATAGTAATACCAACTTTTTGAAATTTTATAAATTTTATATTTCAAAATGGACTTCATTTTTGGATTCTGAATATCGAAATTATCCTAGGGTGAAATTTTGGTATTTTTATGAAAACATTCAATTTTTGATGAATGCTGAAAACACGGGGTTACTATTTAAAAACCGACTTTTTATTTAAATAAGTATTTGTTTTATTTAAATATATTTTAGGTAAAAATTGATACATAATACCTATATAAGTTCAAATTAATTCATTGGATTCATTTTATAATAATTTTAGATATATAAAAATTTTATTGAACTTTTCACCATCTTTTACCCACCTCCTAGGAGAGTTTGAAAATATACATAAAACATAATTTTACCGCTTCTGTGAGTGGAATTTCAAAAATCTGAGAGACATGGTTAATACCAAAGAGTAAAATGTGGTTCAATAGGATAAAAATTATTATTTTTGAATAGTATGTTTTTACTTTTATTTACCACGGTTAAAAGTAAATAGGGTAATTATGGGTCAAAATGATATTATTATTACCCTAACACATGTCTTAATTCTATTGGATAAGTTTAATTTGAACAAAAAAATCCTTAGGAATAAAATATTACCCTTTAGGTCCATTTGGAATAGATTAGGACACTTATTATTATTTTATTTAATGAAGAGTTAAAATCGTTAAAATCATTGTTTAATAACTAAAACATTTTTAATATTGGGTTATACATAAGACAAATTCGTCTATAAATATTCATTAGAAATATAAAAATATTTCATACATAATTGTATTTTATTTATGATTTTCAGACATTAAATAATTTAAATTATTTACGACACAATGATGGTACAATAATTATCTTATTAATGAAATATTAACATAATTGAAGTTATAAAAACCCAAATAAATCTAATTTTAGACTTTTTATTAATTAAAATAATTTTATAGGATAATATGTCATTTTAGTATTGATTCAATTAACGTTTTTCGAACTAATCATGTTTTTATGATTTTTACAAAAATTAAATACCAAATAGTGTCAAAATTGACATAAAATAGTTTTTAAAACAAATATTATATTATTAGTTGTTATTATATTCCTAAAAATCTAAGGACTCGACACATGACATAGAAAGGGTTATATATATTTATAATTAACCACTTGAGGTTCTTTTGTCTTGTTATAGTATGTTTATTAACCATATAGTGTAAAAAAAAGTAGACAAGGTAAAAGCTAAATTATTTAACTTATAGTTAAATCTAAATGATAAGGATAAAATAGTAATTTAAACCTATCAAAAATATATTGTTTGAGATTATTCAGACCCATCCCCACATTAGCTTCATAATAAATCAATTTGGAGCTATTAAAAACTGAATATGACTTTATAATAAAATAATATTTTATGTTTTTCCTAAGGTTCCCCTCTCCTCCCTTATAAAAGGGCACCTGCTCCCTCTCTCCCTCACACCACATTGATCCTTCATGCTCGGACAAACCCAGAAAATTTCTCTTCTCCACTTCCCTAGAATCATCCTAGAGGTCTTGGTCTTCTTTAAAGACCATTTTTAGTGCCCTAAGAGGAGGTTAAGAAGATGCGCTTTAAAGAAGAGGTAATGTCTGTTACCGATTCTTTCAACTTTATTTCTTCTTCTACTTATTCATATTTACTTGTTTCATTATGAAGTAATAACATCAGTATCACTAATATAATGATATGTTATTATAAATATGAAAAACCCCTATTTCACATTCTATCCATCCAACGGAAAATGAAATCATCGCGTGTGCGTACGTACAGAATACCGTCTCCATACTGTGGTGTAATCTATTTTCCACCACCGCATTACATGGATTGGAATAATGGATTAAAGAATAACTATATAAAATTATTTTAATGTGATATTGATTCTGAAATAGTATACATACACTTCAATACAAATCCACGATCATGGGAACGATATCATCGCTCGTGCGTACGTATGGCCTACCGTATCCACGATGTGATGCGACTGGTTCTACACGATCTTCAATGACTAATGATTATATAAATTAATTTAATTAATAAATATGATATCTATTACACTAATACCATTCTGGAAATGAGATAATATATAACCTAAAAATAAGAATAAGAATTTATTCGACAAAACATGGCGTAAGAACAAAAAGCAATAAACACCCGAATAACAAGTAGCAATGAAATATTACTAATACGAAGCTAAGAATATGACCATATATGATATCATAAAAATGAGTGAGATTATGGAAGAAGTAAATAACATTATTTAAATCATTATACAGGATGTTCAGACATGTATAAAACAAATCAGACTTAATGTAGGGGAAAATCTCACAACTCAATTTTTATCCGAGATTGTTTATACTTCCGTAATTACTGGGGAATATTTATCATCCACATCCATGTTTCATCAATATGTAATATTATTTCTATCCTCCTACAATTTTTTAAATCGAATTTTACCCATTGGTATGTTTTTAGTAAAAGATATGAAAAGAATATTTTGTCGTTTTTAGTACGAGGCACTTTTTTTACTTTTCCGACCAAAGTACAAAGAAGAATGTTTTTCATTAACTTATATGACAGGAATGTATTTTTAAAACATTATTTACATGAAGCATACTTTACAGGTTTTCATGTTTATTTTTATTCAACTTATTTTTGTTTAAAATTGTATGACATGTTAGGAAAAGAAAAATGATTTTGAAATAGAAAGGATATTTTCCTCAAGAATGATGTTCAAGTGTTTTATCAAAATTATTTTCCTTCTAAGATAATATAGGGTTGGGTTTATATCCCTATTTTTACACTGATTTGATTATGTTATGATGTAATTATATCTATGATGTCCTTTTTATCTTATATGGATTATGTTATGATGGAATGATGTTTAACAATTGAATTTTTTTTACATGGGTTATGCTATGATGTATGATTTATGATTTTGTGGCACACATAAGAATGGTTTCATTATGATATGGGTGAGACCAATATCTCCCTCCAATGCATTGGGAAAATATTTATATCTAATGAGATAGACATGGCTGGAACGGCAGGTTATTCTGGTTCAGTGATACTGGACTGAAACGAGGAGTGAACTCTGTTCAAAAATGGACTTTGTCCACTAAGATAGTCTTGTAAATGAGTCTTGACTACTAAGAAATGATTCTATATGATTATGTGTGTATTACACAAAGATTCATGTTATGATTATTGGGGTTACATTTAACAACTACGATTTATCCCATGTTATGAAATCATGATCTCTTTTGCAGGTTAAGATTTCTAAAATGTTATGTTCTTATGAATATGATGTGATTTATATTTCTTTTGTTTAACCTTAATGAGCATTTGAGATCACCATTTTTTAATGTTTTCTTTTCACCAGGTCAGGAAGAAGGGTATTAAGTAAGATATTTCATAATGGACTCTAGATATGATAAAATAAAATGGAGATGATGTAGATGATTTATGAACTAGTTGTTTATTTTTCCCAGTTTCTAAAGACACACTACCTATACGGTCCTTTTATGGTTTCGTTATATGTTGTAATAAATGTGCTTCAATTTTTAAGTAATAAAAATGTATGTAATGTATGGGTCATTATAGTTGGTATTAGAGGGATTTTATAGTCAACATTTGTAAACATTAATGTGAAAGCCCTTGTAAGAACCCTAAGGATATATCTAAGCATAGAACACAATATTAGTGTTTTAGAAATGGACATGAATAATCTATGGTAAGACCTTAAGTGTGAAATTTTATTCTTGATTTTGTGGTTTTCCTATTATGATTAGTGTTTCTCACACTATGTTTATTGGTTTTAGTCAATGGATGGAACCCAAAGGAACTGTGTTAATGCTGAATGCGACGGGTAATGAAATGATTGCCCCCCCTGAGAAACCAAATGTTATTTGAGCTAGAATTCAAAATCATGTATCCATGCTCACATAACTTTCTCAAGATATGAATCATACAGGTATTCCAAATGAGCAATGGAATGAGCGACATTTTGTTGAATCCTTCATGAGGTGGTGTCCACCTTCATTCAGGGGGTCTACTGATCCATTAATGGCTGAACAATGGATCAGTACCACTGAAAAGATATTTTTAGTTCTTTAATGTTCTGAACATGATAAAGTCATCTTAGTAGTTTATCTTTTGGAAGGTGATGTTGGTCAATGGTGGAATATTATCAAGAATACGAGGCCAAGAGATAAAATAGAGTCTGTGGAATGGGACAAGTTCAAGAACTTATTTTTCAATAAGTACTTCCCTCGTGTTCTTCGAACAAATATGGAGAAGGAGTTTCTTGAACTAAATAAAAAGGATGATGAATCTCTTGGTACCTACGAAGAAAAAAGTACAAGACTTGCAAGGTACGCTTCTGGTATTATTATCCAACCTAAGAGTAAGATCGATCGATTATTTAGTGGCTTAAAACCATGTCTTCGAAGGGCATTATCCATAAGGGACATCAATAGCTACGAGGAAATCATTCGATGTTCTCTCAAGGTTGAGATGAAGATTGGAGTAACCCATCAGTCTTATGCATTTGATAAGAAGAGGAAAATGGAATTCAAAGGAAAATCTAAAGAGAACACTGAAAAGAAGATGGTTTTTCCCTTATGCTCAATGTGTGGAAAGAAACATAGAGGGAGTTTTCTTAAAGAGAAAAGTAAATGTTTCAACTGTGGAATGGAAGGTCATCGGGCATTTGAATGCCACAATGATGGGAAGAATATGTCTAGTGATGCGAACAAAGAAAATGGTATACAGAGTGCACCTCATACACTTCAATGTTACAAGTGCAAGGAAATGGGGAATTACGCTAATCAATGCCCTAATCCAAGGGTTGTTGATGATGATCGACATCAAAAAACTCTTATGGCTAAAGACAAAGGAATGTCACATGCAATTTCTATCAGCGATGTTGAGTATGATAACGAAGTGGTGAAAGGTACACTTACCAACCACTCTAAAGTAGAAATTTTTTTTATTTGATTCTAGATCCACGGACTATTTTATTTCTGAATAATTTTCTAAGGGTATCCTCGTATTACCTCAATAATTAGATGTTGATTTAGCTGTGACAACCCCTAATGGCACAACAGTCACATCAAAAGTTTACAATTCTTCTCTGATTGAAGTTTTTGGGAAAGTGCTTCCTGCAAATCATGTGATCCTTCCTATAGTGGAATTTGATGTGATTCTTGGCATGGATTGGATTTATTTATATCGAGCTCATATCATTTTCCAAATAAGGGAAGTCACATTTCATATTCCTAATCAATCTATGATCGTCTATCGATGCAAGGATGAACATAACCTTCCAGTGGAAATTTCTTCCATCTTATGTGTCTTGATTCCACTAAATGAAGGTTATTTATCTCAAATGGTTGGAGGGAAACTCATGATTAAGAATATTCCCATTGTACGAGAGTTTGATGATGTCTTTCTAAAGGAATTTCCTAGAATTCCATCAAATCTTGAAGTTGAGTTTTCAATAGAACTCGTACCGGGTGCTTTACCTATTTCAAAGACACCTTATAGAATGAACCCAATTGAGTTGCAGTAATTGGAGAAGAAACTCCAAGAGAATCTTGATAAAGGATTCATACGCCCTATTGCGTCACCTTGGGGAGCACCTGTTCTATTTGTTAAGAAGGAAGATGGATCAATGTGACTCTTCATTGATTATCAAGAACTTAACAAGATCACGATCAAGAACAAATATCCTCTCCCACACATTGATGACTTATTTGACCAACTACGCGGAGCTCAAAACTTTTCCAAGATTGATCTTCATTCAGGGTATCTTCAATTAAGGGTCAAAAGGGAGGATATACCAAATACGGCATTTTGTACAAGGTATAGAAATTATAAATTTATTGTGATTCCATTTGGTCTTACTAATCCCCCTGCTATATTCATGGATCTGATGAATAGAGTCATTAGAGACTACCTTGATCAGTTTGTGGTAGTCTTTATAGACGATATTCTTGTCTATTCAAAGAGAATGGAAGAACATGAAAATCGCATGAGAATTATATTGAAGACCTAAGAAAGAAGAAGATTTATTCCAAATTTTCCAAGTGTGAATTTTGGCTTAAAAAAGAAGCATTTTGGGTCACATAATCTCAAAAGAGGGGATATCTGTGGAACTAGCAAAGACAGAGGTTATCAAAAGATGGTTGATACCAACAATAGTAACTGAGATCCAAAGTTTTCTTGGTTTGGATGGATATTGTCGACGTTTTGTTAAATATTTTTCCCAATTATCTAATCCACTAAACAGGTTGACTCGAAAAGAAGTTATGTTCGTTTGGACGGAGGAGTGTGAGAGAATTTCAAGGAGTTAAAAAGAAGGTTATCCAGCGCACCTGTGCTCACACTGCCTTATAGTGGAGAAAGGTTTGTGATTTACAGTGATGCATCCAATAAGGGACTGGGGTGTGTTCTCATGAAATATTATATGGTGATGGATTATGCCTCACGATAGTTGAAAATCCATGAGCAAAATTACCCAACTCATGATTTGGAGTTAGCTGTGGTAATCCTTGCATTAAAGATTTGGAGGCATTGTCTTTATGGAGAAAGGTCTGATATTTATACTGATCATAAAATTTTAAAGTATATTTTCACACAAAAGAGTTGAATATGCACCAAAGAAGATGGTTTGAGTTGATTAAGGATTACGACTGCTCAATTCATTACCACCCTGGGAAAGAAAACAAAGTGGAAGATGCATTATGTCGACAAGACCATTCTAGCTTATCCATGATGAGGATCACAAAAGATCCAATATTTCTGGATTTACAAAGGATGGATCGTGGAATTATAATAGAAGGGGAAACATTGTATCTTTCTCAAATTAATGTTCAACCATCTATACATGTGAAGATTAAAGAGGCACAGAAAGAAATTGTAGGGTTAAAAAATAAGGTGAGAAATTTTCCTGAATTCAACCTTGATTGTAATGGGATAATAAGGTTCAGGAATCGGGTTTGTGTTCCTACCATCCCAGAATTAAAGAAGGAGCTACTGGATGAGGATCATAGTTCTTCATTCTATATTAATCTTAGAAGCGCGAATATGTATAGAGACCTGAAAGAGTATTTCTGGTGGGATGACATGAAAAGCGATGTTGCTGAATATGTCTCTCGATGCTTGGTTTGTCAGCAAGATAAAGCTGAGAGATAGAAGTCTAAGGGGATGTTACAACCATTACCTATACCCGAATGGAAATAGGAAAACATCACTTTCGAATTTTTCACCAGACATCCTAAAACATCCAAAGGAAATAATGCTATCTGGGTCATAGTTGATCGTCTTTCAAAGTCGACACACTTAATTTCTATTAGAGAATATTTCTCTCTGGATTAGCTTGCCAGGATATATGTAAAGGAAATGGTAATATTTCATGGGGTACCACTTTCCATTATATCTGATCGGGATCTGAGTTTTACCTCAATGTTTTGGCGAAGTCTTCAGCATACTATGGATACAGAGTTGAGTTTCATCACTGCTTATCATCCTTAGACAGACGGTCAGTCTGAGAGAAAAATTCAAACTCTAGAAGATATGTTAAGAGCTTTCTCTATAGACTTCAAGGTGGATGGGATCAAAACCTACCTATGGTGGAATTTTCTTATTATAATAGCTTTCACTCCAGTATTCAGATGGATCCTTATGAAGCCCTCTATGGAAAGAAATGCATGACTCTAACTTGTTGGGATGAAGTTGGGGAAAGAAAGCTGTTAGGACCTGATATTGTTGATGAGATTGCAGAAAAGTTCAGATCTATTCAACACCACATAAGAGCAGCTCAGAGTCGACAAGAAATTTATGTTTGTTAATGAAGAAATGACCTGGAGTTTGAAGTTATTTATAAAGTGTTCTGAAGAATATCTCCTTGGAAGAGAGTAATGATATTTGGAAAGAAGAGAAAGCTGAGCCCTAGGTATATCGGTCCTTTCAAAATACTAGAACATGTTGGGATGATAGCTTACCGATTGGCGCTTCCACCAAATTTCTCTCAAGTTCATGATGTGTTCCATGTATCTCTCCGGAGAATGTACATACCCGATCCTTCACATGTACTCAGCTCAGAAGTTGTACCATTGGAGAAAGATATTTTTTATGAAGAACAGCCAATAGAGATTCTGGATTGTAGCGAAAAAGTCCTACAGAACAAGACCACTCACTTGGTGAAAGTTATATAGAGGAACCACCAATTATAAGAAGCTACATGGGAGCTTTAGGATATTATGAGAGAGAGGTATCCTCATCTGTTTGTTAAAAAGTGACGAATTTCGAGGGCGAAATTCATTTTAAGGGGGGTAGAATGTATCACCCGAGATTTTTATGAGAAATATTTTCTTTTTATGTTATATACATCATCAAAGGAATCATTCACTATACATAACAATAGCTTGTCTTTCTTTACACGCAATCAAGACCTTCCTTGATAGCTTGCGTTGTACGCAATACCGAGTTTCTCTAAACAACGATATGCTATTAAAATATTATTAAAACTAACCATTATGAATATTAATACCCTCTTTTTAAAATTTTATAAATTTTATATTCCAAAATTGATGTCATTTTTGGATTCGGAATATCTAAATTAGCCTAGGGTGAAATTTTCTTATTTTTATGAAAACTTTCAATTTTTGATGAATGGTGAAAACACTTGGTTACTATTTAAAAACCGACATTTTATTTAAATAATTATTTATTTTATTTAAATTTATTTGAGGTCAAAATTGAAACATAATACCTATATAAGTTCAAAGTAATTAATTGGAGTCATTTTATAATAATTGTAGATATATAAAAATTTTATTGAACTTTTCACCGTCTTTTACCCACCTCCGAGGAGAGTTTGAAAATTTACATAAAACATAATTTTACCACTTCTGTGAGTGGAATTTCAAAATTCCAAGAGACACGGTTTATATCAAAGAGTAAAAATTTGTTCAATAAGATAAAAATAATTTTTGGTGAATAGTAGCTTTTTACTTTTTTTACCACGTTTAAAAGTAAAGAGGGAAATTATGGGTAAAAAAGATATTATTATTACCCTAACACATGTCTTAATTCTATTGGATAAGTGTAATTAGACCAAAAAAATCCTTATGAATAAAATATTACCCTTTAGGACCACTTGGATGAGATTAGGACACTTATTATTATTTTATTTAAAGAAGAGTTAAAATAGTTAAAATCAATGTTTAATAACTAAAACATTTTTAATATAGGGTTATACATAAGATAAATTCAACTATAAATATTCATTAGAAATATAAAATGATTTCCGACATAATGGTATTTTATTTATAATTTTTAGAAATTAAATTATTTAATTTATATATCACACAATTATGATGCAGTAATTACCTTATTAATGATATATTAACATAATTGCTGTTATAAATACCCAAATAAATCTAATTTTAGACTTTTTATGAATGAAACTAATTTTATAGGTTAATATGAAATGTTAGTATTTATTCTATTAACATTTTTAGAACTAATCAGGTTGTTATGATTTTCTCAAAAATCAATTACCAAATAGTGTCAAAATTGACCTAAAATAGTTTTTAAAACAAATAACATATTTTTAATTGTTATTATATTTCTAAAAATCTAAGGTTCAGCCAAATCACTTAGTTAAGGTTATATATATTAATAATTAACCACTTGGGGTTATTTTGGCTTGTAATAGTAAGTTTATTAACCATATAGTGTAAGAAAACAAGAAGACACGGTAAAAGTTATATTATTTAACTTGGAGTTAAATCTACATGATAAGGTTAAAATAGTAACCTAAACTTGTCTAAAATATATTTGTTGATAGGATTTCGACCCCTCCCTACATTAACTTCGAAATAAATCAATTTGGAGCTATTGAAAACTGAGTATGACTTTATAATAAAATAATATTTTATGTTTTTCCTAAGATGCCCCTCTCCTCCCTTATAAAAGGGCACCTCCTCCCTCTCTTCCTCACACCACTTTGAGCCTTCACGATCATCCAAAACCTAAAAACTTCTCTTCTAAACGTCCCTAGACACATCATAGAGGTTGTGGTTTTCTTCAAAGACCATTTTTAGCTCCCTAAGAGGAGGTTTAGAAGAGGCGCTTCAAAGAAGAGGTAATGTCTGTTACCGATTCATTCAACTTTATTTCTTCTTATGCTTCTTATTCTTTAGTTTTTTAATTATTAAGTAATAAAATCAGTATCAATCATATACAGATATTTTATTATAAATATTAAACAACACTATTTCACCTCTTATCCATCCTACGGAAAACGAAATCACCGCGTGTGCGTACGTACGGAATACCATCTCCACGCCGTAGTGTAATCTATTTTCCACCACCACATTACATGGATGGGTATAATGGTGTAAATAATAACTATATATTATTATTTTAATTTTATATTGATTCTGAAATAAAATAAATACACATCAATACAAATCCACGATCATGGGAACGATATCATCGCTCGTGCATACGTACGACCTATTGCCTCCACGAAGCGATGCGATTCATTCTACATGATATTCAATGAAAATGATTATATAAATTTATTTAATGAAACAATATCATATATATTACACTCATACCATCCTGGAAATGATGTATACATAACCTAAAAAGAAGAATAAGAATTTATTCGACAAAACACGCATAAGAACAAAAAGCAATAAACACCCGAATAACAAGTAGCAATGAAATATTACTAATACGAAGCTAAGAATATGACCATATATGATATCATAACAATTATTAAGATTCTGGAATATGTCAATAACATTATTTAAATAATTATATAGGATTTCCAGACACGTACAAAGTAAATCGGACCTAATGTAAGGGAAGATCTCGCAATCTCATTTTTTATCTGGGATTGTGTATACTTCAGTAATTAATGGGGCATATTTATCATCCACATCCATGTGTCCTCAATATGTAATATTATTTCTATCCTACTACAATTGTTTAAATCCAGTTTTACCCATTGGAATGATTTTAGTAAAAGATATGAAAGGAATCTATTTTCATTTTTAGTACTGGGTACTTTTTTGACTTTTCCGGCCAAAGTACGAAGTAGAATGTTTTTTTAACTTATACGGAATGAATGGATTTTTAGTAGATTATTTACATGAAGTATCCTTTAAAAATTTTCAAGTTTATTTTTAATTAACTTATTTTAGTTTAAAAGTTTATGACATGTTAATAAAGGAAAAATGATTTTGTAATAGAAAGGATATTTTCCTCAAGAATGAAGTTCAAGTGTTTTATCAAAATTATTTTCCATCCAAGATACTATAGGGTTCTATTTCTATCCCTATTTTTACATTGATTTGATTATGTTATGATGGATTTATTTTTATGATTTTATTTTTATATTATATAGATAATGTTATGATGTCATGATGTTAAGAATCCCATTTTAATTACATGGGTAATGCTATGATGTATGATTTATGATTTTGTGGCACACATAATAATGGTTTCATTATGAGATGGGTGGGACCTATATATCCCTCAAATTAATTTGGTAAAGATTTATATCTCATGAGATAGACATGGCTGGAACGGCGGGTTAATCGGGTTCAGTGATACTGGACTGAAACGAGGAGTGAACTTGGTTCAGAGATGGACTTTGTCCGCTAAGATAGTCTTGGCAATGCGTCTTGACTACTAAGAAATGATTCTCTATGATTATGTGTGTATGATACAAAGTTTCATGTTATGATTATTGGGGTTACATTTCACTACTATGATTTATCCCATGTTATTAAATTATGATCTCTTTTGCAGATTAAGATTTCGAAAATGTTATGTTCTTATGAATATGATGTGATTGATATTTCTTTTGTCTACCCTTACTCAGCATTTGAGCTCACCCTTTTTTTATGTTTTCTTTTCCCCAAGTCAGGAAGAAGGATATTAAGTAAGATATTTCAAAAGGGACTCTAGATATGATAAAATAAAATGGAGGCGATGTAGATTATTTATAAACCAGTTGTTTTTGTTTCCCAGTTTCTAAAGACACTATACTTATACGGTCCTTTCATGGTTTTGTTAAATGTTGTAATAAATGTGCTTCAATTTTAAATTAATAACAATTTATGTAAATTATGGTTCATTATAGGTCCCACCCATCTCATAATAAAACCATTCTTATGTGTGCCACAAAATCATAAATCATACATCATAGCATAACCCATGTAATAAAAATGGGATTCTTAAACATCATGTCATCATAACATAATCCATATAAGATAAAAAGGACATCATAAAAATAATTCCATCATAACATAATCATATAAATTTAAAAATAGGGATAGAAACAGAACCCTATATTATCTTAGATGGAAAATAATTTTGATAAAACACAAGAACTTCATTCTTGAGGAAAATATCCTTTCTATTTCAAAATCATTTTCCCTTTCCTAACATGTCATAAAATTTTAAACTAAAAGAAGTTTATTAAAAATAAACATGAAAAAATGTAAATTATGCTTCATGAAAATTATGTTTTAAAAATCCATTCATGTCGTATAAGTTAAAGAAAAACATTCTTCTTCCTACTTTGGATGGAAAAGTCAAAAAAGTACCTCGTACTAAAAATGAAAAAATATTCCTTTCTTATTTTTTAATAAAAACATACCAATGGGTAAAATTGTATTTAAACAATTTTAGGAGGATAGAAATAATATTACATATTGATAAAACCTGGATGTGGATGATAAATATTTCCCAGTAATTACCGAAGTATAAACAATGTCGGATAAAAATTAAGATTGCCAGATTTTCCCTTCCCTTAGCTCTAATTTTCTTCGTACATGTCCGAAATTCATGTATAATTATTTAAATAATGTTATTGATTTATTCCAGAATATTAATAATTGTTATGATATCATATATGGTCATATTCTTAGCTTCGTATTAGTAATATTTCATTGCTACTTGTTATTCATGTGTTTATTGCTTTTTGTTCTTCTGCGTGTTTTGTCGAATAAATTCTTATTCCTATTTTTAGGTTAAAGATACCACATTTAAAAAAATGGTATTATTGTAATATATATCATATTTATTCATTAAATTAATTTATATAATCATTATTCATTGATTATCATGTAGAACGTGTCGCATCACATCGTGGAGACGGTAAACCATACGTACGCACTAGTGATGATATCGTTCCCATGATCGTGGAAGTGTATTGAAGTGTATGTATACTATTTTAGAATCAATATCACATTATTATAAACATATATAGTTATTATTTACACCATTATACCCATCCAAGTAAGGTGGTGGTGGGAAACAAATTACACCACGGCGTGGAGACGGTATTCCGTACGTACGCACGCGCGGTGATTTCATTTTCCGTAGGATCGATAGAAGGTGAATTATGGTTGTTTAATATTTATAATAACATATAATTATATGAGGTATAATTATGTTATTACTTCATAAAGAAAAAACTAAATAATAAGAAGTATTATAATAAATAAAGTTGAATGAATCGGTAACAGACGTTACCTCTTCTTTGAAGCGCCTCTTCTTAACCTCCTCTTAGGGCAGTAAAAATAGTCTTTGAAGAAGACCAGTACCTCTTGGATGTTTCTAGGTAAGTGGAGAATAGAAATTGGAAGGGGTTGGCCGAGCTTGAAGGCTCAATGTGGTGTAAGGAAGAGAGGCAGGAGGTTCCCTTTTATATGGGAGGAGAGGGGCACCTTAGGAAAAACATTAAATATTATTTTATTATAAAGTCATATTCGGTTTTTAATAGCTCAAAATTTATTTATTTAAAAGATAAGGTAGGTATGGGTCTAAATCCTCTCAAGAAATAGATTTTAGATATGTTTAGGTTACAATTTTAACCTTTTCATTTAGATTTAACTCTAAGTTAAATAATTTATCTTTTACCATGTCTTCTTTTTTGCTTACACTATATGGTTAATAAACTTACTATAACAAGAAACACGAACCCCAAGTGGTTCATTATTAATATATATAACATTATCTAATTAATTTTTCCGAACCATAGATTTCTAGGAATATAATAACAATTAATAATATAATATTTTCTTTAAAAACTATTTTATGTCAATTTTGACACTATTTGGTAATTGATTTTTTGTGAAAATCCTAACAATATGATTAGTTCGAAAAAAGTTAATTGAATCAATACTAACATGTCATATTAACCTATAATATTAGTTTAATTCATAAAAAGTCTAAAAATAGATTTATTTGGGCATTTATAACATCAATTATGTTAATATTTTATTAATAAGGTAATTCTTGGATCATCATTGTGTCAAAAATAAATTAAAATATTTAATGTCTAAAAATCATAAATAAAATACTATTATGTAGGAAATATTTTTAACTTTATAATGAATATTTATAGACTAATTTATCTTATGTATAACCCTATATTAATATTTTTTAGTTTTTAAACATTGATTTTAACTATTTTAACTCTTCATTAAATAAAATAATAATAAGTGTCCTAATCTAATCCAAGTGGACATAAAGGGTAATATTTTATTCCTAAGGTTTGTTTTGGTACAATTAATCCTATTCAATAGAATTAGTACACGTGTTAGGAAAATAATAATATCTTTTTTACCCTTAATTGCCCTATTTATTTTTAACCGTGGTAAAAAAAGTAAAAAGTTATTATTCATCAAAAATTATTTTTATCTTATTGAACCAAATTTTACTCCTTGATATTAACCGTGTCTCTCTGATTTTCGAAATTCCACTCACAGAAGCGATAAAATTACGTTTTATGTAAATTTTCAAACTCTCCTAGGAGGTGGGTAAAAGGCGGTGAAAAGTTAAATACAATTTTTATATATCTAAAATTATTATAAAATGACTCCAAGTAATTACTTTGAAATTATATAATTATTATTTATAAAATTTGACCTAAAATAAATTTAAATAAAATAAATATTTATTTAAATAAAAAGTCGGTTTTCAAATAGGTTCCCAGTGTTTTCACCATTCATCAAAATTTGAATGTTTTCATAAAAATACCAAAATTACACCCTAGGCTAATTTCGATATTCCGAATCCAAAAATGAAGTCCATTTTGAAAGAGAATATTAATAAAATTTTAAAAAGTGGTTATTACTATTCATAATGGCTAGTTTTAATAATATTTTAATACCATATCATTGTTTAGTGAAACTCGGTATTGCATACAATGAAAGCTATCAGGGTAGGTCGCGATTGCGTGTAAAGAAAGCCAAGATAGTGTTTTGTGTAGTGAAATATTCCTTTCATGATGAATATAACATAAAAACAAAATATTTCTCATAAAAATATCGGGTGTTACACCGGGCCAGACTTGGACTGGGTCAGTCCGATTGGGTCGGACCTGACCTAGGCCCAACCGGACCCATAAACACATAAAGGGACATATCTTGGGAACTAGACGTTCGTTTGATGAACCGTATATGGTGGTGGGACAATTGGAGTGAGACAATCCTTTTGGTGTACTCCACTAGTGTTTTGGTTATAGTTGAAGAATTCCCAGGTTGGATTGAACCCGATTCCAACAGGGCCCTTAGAAAAAAAATACTTATAACTCACAGACCGGGTGTCCGATTGACGCAAAGTCTGTCGCATTGGAACCATTACGATAAATTGGTCCTTTGGGTTACTCCTCTTTAGAGAATAGTGGTGGTCGAGGTATGACCATTATCTAGAGTGGAGGATTCTTCGAAACTCGAGGGCACCGGGTGTGAGCAATCCTGTGGCACGCTGTAACATGAAGAAAGAACATTGATCCTGTATGGGTCAGCATCTATCGATCCTGTGTGGGTTAGATTCTATCAGATCCTGTGTGGGTCAGCACTCATCGATCCTGTTTGGGTCAGCGTATACCGATCTTCTGCGGGTTAGATCATGTGTGGGTTAGCAGGGGTTGTTACCTATTGATCATGTGTGTGTCAGTAGCAGTGCTTCTTAATAGAATAAGATGATCTACCTTGATACTAATCATATGTAGTTATGTACTTATGTTATACATGGTGTGAGATGAGTCTATTATCTGTGTGGTGTTATATATGTGGTACTTCTATCTTCGTGGTGATACCTGTGTGGTACATCTACCATCATGGTGTTATCTTCTTGGTGTTAACTTTGTCGTACTTATATATTCATGGTGATACCTTTGTGGTACTGTTACTTTCATAGTGTTACCTATGTGCTACTTATACCTTCATTTTATGGTCTTCATGGTGTTACATATGTGGTACTTCTACCATTGTGGTGTTGACTTTGTGGTGTTACCAGTGTGTTTCTTCTTTCTTCATGGGGTTACATGTGAGGTACTTCTACCTTTGTGGCGTTACCTTTATGGTATTTTTTCCTCATGTATGAGATGAGTATGACTTGATAATATAGGTATATGTACGAGGATATTCCTTGGTATATATCATATCAATTGCATTGTTCTTTGATATTGAGGTCTTCCTTTGTGGTATTTTCATTGTGGAACTCTGGGAGACGTATAGGGGTCTCGGGGTCCCTACTAAATGTCATTGTACTCACCCCTACACATGCTTTGCTCTAACCTTGTTGTGTATTTTGCAGAAAACGAACAAAATTTTTCATAGCTGAGAGAGCCAGGACTGTACGGTACTCAGAGGTGGACTATTTGTCATGACATAACGTAGGGACTACTAGTCGGGAGATGTACCTACCCTTCAAGAAGTATACTTAGTGGATGATCCTGAAGCTATTGTGTACTTTTCAATTGTACTTGTACATTTATATGGGCTTGTATTTCGTCCCCTTTACTTTCAACAAACTTTTACTACAGTAGTTTAGTTCATGGATTCTTCTTGTTGTGTTCTTTGGCTGTGTGCCTATACAGGTTCATAGGCAATTCCTTCCTGTTTTGGGGATTTTCCTTCTCGGTGCAAGTCGCTAGCCCCTGGCCTATTGTAGGCGGGCTTGGGGTAGTGACGACACGGGCCCCGAGGGACGGGTTGTGACAAAGCGGTATCATAGGAGTCACTTATACAGAACGAATAGTACTCTAATCTTTTCTATGTTGCAAGAGTGTTAAGTGTTATGAGTGTGGTTTTCAGTTTGGGTCATCCAATGTCGGTGCGGTGGCTAACGCATCCTTTCACCAGTACCCTGAATTCTGATTTCCATCTCAGTGCATGGAAACACAGATTTTCATGTGTTTTGAAGTGTTTTTATTATTATCTCTTTGAGTCATCTCACTATGTATAACTTATTGACCGTGGTACATCTATTTTGTTTCAGGATGTCGCCACATAGATAGCCAACTAGGATTCCCGAGGAAGTATGCAATGACGGCCCACTGAGTGATGAGGCCTCAGTGTAGGGCCCTCTTAGGGTGTTAGCACCTTCGGATGGTGTACCTACAACACCACTACATGTTGGGAAGCCGTTTTCACCATCCCCACCAGAAGAGGATGCACGAAGATTTATCACCTTTCATGAGTTTCAACGGTAGAGGCCTACGAGGTTCCGAGGCGAGGCTGACCTACAGGAGGCTGAGGACTGCTTGGAGGCTGTAGCCAGAGTTTCTGTCTGGTTGAGACACCGGCTGAACTTATGGGGATCCTAGAAGCCAGTTTTTTCAGGCAGAAGTAGGAAGATGCTGGATCTCGATACTCCAGATACACGACAAGTTGAACCTCATTTGGGAGGACTTAGAGAGCCTTTTCAAGGGAGAGTTTATCCCAGAGACTCTACGCTCAGTGCATATACTGGAGCTGCTGCACATATAGCAAGGTAGCATGACTTCGGCCCATTACTCGGTGAGGTTAAATGATCTCTCCCACCACTCCACTGATATGGTACGAGACCATTTCTTCAGGGATCAAACCTTTGAGCAGGTTCTCTAACAAGAGATTAGAGAATTGATGATATTGGTCGTCATTCTGATGCAGGACTGGGTTCTAGATATAACACTTTTTGTAGAGAGATTTTTATCTGAGTAGGAACCAACAACAAGAGCCATCACTGGGTTTCAGGTAGTATAGTCATCTACAGTAGGAAATAGGCAGATGACTCAGGGGAACAGGCGGTCCAGGCCATCTAGTGGACCACCTTAGGGTTCTAAGTCAGTGGTGCAAGGCTCATAGGACAGAGGGGGACAGTTGAGGAGCATGCAACGCTACTCGTGCAAGGAGTAAGGTCACATGGATCGCGAATACCCAACCCACTGTATGAATTACCATCAGATGTGCGAGGGATCGCCGAGGTAGAGGCAAATTTTCGATCGGGGAGGTTTGAATGTAGTAGGTGGGCGTGGATGAGGAGCTGGCTATGCATCAGGCGGTGGGTTTGATTTAAGGTTGTACCACCACCTTTTCTAGGTGGTTCACTCCAACAATAGGAAGTAGGTGGAAATGGACGAGCTCCGCTCTAGGTAGCTAAGGCCTACGACCACAATACTACAAATATTATTAGAGTTTTAATCTCTTTCTACTCCACCTTAGCTACAGTACATATAGACAATGGTTCCAATCACACTTTTAATACCTTGACCCTCATTCGGAGCTCGGATATTCTGGTGGAGCTGTTGGCTAGATCCTTACATCTAGAGACTACTACGAGATAGGATTCGACTATTAAAAACTAGTTCCGACAGTGTGAGATTACTCTAGGAGGTTAGATCTTTGGGTAAGAATTATTAGTAGTGGAATCAAGGCCTTACGACGTCATATTGGGTATAGACTAGTTATCCACAGTCCATGCCTAGATTGATTGCATTAGGTGAAAAGTGCGATGTGTGTGTGAGGATGGGACCAGGTTTTCCATCACCAGTGAGAAGGGAACCTTTAGAGTACATGATGGAATTTCCTAGAGGAGGGTTCAACCAATAACACATCAGTTGGTCAACCATACCCTCGAGGCATTTGATGTTGAGATTTTGATCCATCCTGTAGTGGTGGACCAGTATACCGATGTCTTTCTTAATGATGGTATCAGACTACCTCCATGAAGGGAGGTAAACTTTTACATCGACATGTACCCCGGGATGACACCGATATCTACCATAGTTTAACGTGTGGATCCCATGGAGCTCTGTAACTTACGGTTATAGTTGAAGGAAATTTAGAGGAAGGAGTTCATTAGGCCCAGTGTTTCTCCATGGGTAGCCCAAATTTTTTTCTCCAATAAAGAAGATGGGAGTTTGAGACTCTGTGTGGATTATGGATGCTTGAACCAGGTGACCGTGAAGATCAAATATAAAATTCTAAGGATTGATGATCTTTTAGATCAACTGAAGGGAGGTCGTTGTTTTTTGAATATTGACCTTAGATCAAGCTATAAACGGCTCATGGTACGAGACGAGTATGTGTAGAATACGGCCTTCAGATGTCGGTATGGCCATTATGTGTTCTTTGTTATTCCATTTACCATGACCAACTCCCCTGCAGTGTTCATGGGACTCATGAACAAGATCTTCCAACCATACCTTGATCTCTTTGTGGTGGTGTTCATTGAAGACATCTTGATATACAGAGTGATGGAGGAAGATCTTGCCTATCAACTGCAGATAGTTCTATAAACACTCCGATAGAACTTGCCTTATAGTAAGCTCTTGAAGTTCCAGTTATAGATACGAGTGGTCCATTTTCTGGGACATTTTATCTTAGAAGCATGAGTTGTAGTAGATCTAGAGATGATAAAGGTTGTACTTTCTTGGGAGCCACCCAAGAGTGTGACCGAGGTGTGGAGTTTCCTAGGGTTGGATGGACACTACCAGAGATTCGCGCCTAGATTTTCCAAAGATGTGGAACCATTGTAAGCATTAACGGAGAAGGGAAAACCCTTCATATGGATGGAGATATACCAACAGAGTTTTCAGGAGCTGAGGCAGAGACTGACGAGTTCCCCCATCTTGTGTCTACCAGAAGAGGGTGTGGGGTATGTAGTCTACTTCGACGCATCAGATACTAGACTTCGATGTGTCCTGATGAGTAGGCACTGACAGCGAGAGCCACCACCAGACATCAAGTAGGAGAGTTATCTATAGCAAGTGGTCGAAGGATGAAGCAGGGGCCCAAGCAGGCCAGACCTTATGGTGGATAACCTCATCATACCAAGTCAATGGTGTGGGGCTCACGGGACAGTGTAGGACAACTAAGTAGCATTCAGTGCTACTCATGTGGCGTGCAGGGTCACATGGCTCATGACTGCCTGAACCACCGTACGGATGACTAGAAGACAGTAAAGGAACCGCCGAGGTAGGGGAATCAATTCATTCTAGGAAGTCTCTAGGTAGTAGGCAGACGTGGTAGAGGAGATGGAAGCTCAGCAAGCGGTGGGCGGAGATTTGACGTTCTACATCCACAACCACCAGGTGGTCCACCCCAACCACAACAAGTAGGTGGATAGGGATGAGTTCAGTTTCAAGGAGCTGGGGCCTACGACCACAGTGTCCTGTAAATTATTAGACCTACGATCTGTGTCTACCCCACCTTAGGTGTAGTACTTATAGGCACATGTTCCAATCACCCTTTTATTACCAGGGACCTCATTCGGAGCTCGGAGATTCCGGTGGAGCTGTTGGCTCGATATTTGGGGATAGAGACTCCTACATGAGGGGATTAGAAAAATTACACACTGGTGCCGACATTGTGATCTTACTCTAGAAGGTTATAGTTTCGGTTGGAATCTTATAGTAGCGGCGTCAAGGCCTTAAGAATTCATCTTGGGTATGGACTGGTTATCCACATTTCAGGCCCATATTGACTATATTTGGCGCAATGTGTGGTGTGTCCACGAGGAAGGGAATAGGTTTTCCTTCACCTACGAGAAGGGAAACTTTCCAGCATAGGATGGACTTAGCCAGAAAAAGGTGAATTTGATCAAACATAAGTTGGGTAGCCTTACCCTCCGAGCAGTATATGTTGAGAGTCCGAGCTATCCTTTAGTGGTGGACTAGTATTCCGATGTCTTTCCTGATGATGTTTCGGGACTAAATCTATGAAGAGACGTAGAATTTTACATCAACTTGTACCCCATGATGACACCGATATCTACACAAACATATGAAATGGCTCCCGCGGAGCTTCGCTTCATGGGTTACAGGTACATCTTGAGGACATGTAGATAAAGGGGTTCATAAGAACCAGTGTTTCTCCATGGGCAACAATGATTTTGTTTTCCAAGAAGGTAAATAATAGTTTTAGACTCGTTGTGGACTTATAGTTCTCGAACCAGGTGACCTTGAAGAAATTGTATCCACTTTTAAGTATTGATGATCATTTCAATAAGCTGAAGGGAGTAAATGGTTTTCAAAGATAGACCAAAGATCAGGCTATCATCAACGTAGAGTACGAGAAAAGGATGTGTATAAGATGACTTTCAGATGTCGGTATGGCCACTATGAGTTCTTGGTTATGCCATTCGGCATGAACAATTCCATATTAGTGTTAATGGGACTCATGAAGATGATATTCCATCTGTACCTTGATCGCATTGTGGTGGTCTTCATCGAATAAATCTTGATATACTCAGGAAAGGAGGAGGAGCATGCCTATCATATGAAGATAGTTCTGGATACACTCATATAGCACCGAATTTATGGTAAGATCCCTATGTTCCAGTTCTGGATACGAGAGGTCCATTTTCTAGGACCCGATATCTCGTAGGATAGTGAAGATGTGGATCCAGTGAAGATAGAGGATGCACTTGCTTGGGAGACATGCAGGTGTTTGAACAAGGTGTGGTGTTTAATGGGGTTGGGTGGATACTACCGGAGATTCTTACCTGAATTTTCCAGAGTTGTAGAACCCTTGTTAGCATTGACAAAGAAGGTACAACCCTTCCTATGGATGGAGTGATGCTAGCAGATTTTTCAGGAGAAGAGGTAGATACTGACAAGTGCCCCCATCTTGAGGCAACCACAAGAGGGTGTTGGGTATGTAGTCTTCTGCGACACATCAAGGACCATACATGGATGTGTCCTATTGTAGGAGTGAGCAGTGATCATGTATGGATATCAGCAGTAGAGAAAACATGAGAAGAACTACCCCACAAATGACCTGGATTTAGAAGCAGTGGTATTTTCCTTGATGATGTGGTGACACTACTTGATGGAAAAATGTTTTACAGTCTACTCTGATTACATGAGTCTCAGGTATATATTCTCATAGAAGGACCTCAACCTGAGATAACAATGATGGCTAGAGTTTCTCCAGGACTATGAGTTTGAGACAGTATATACTCATGGGAAGGGGAACATGGTAGAAGATGCACTCATTATGAGATCTAGTATGCAATTGCTGAGTGAGGTGACAAAGAAGCTAGCCACATTGCTGATATCCTTCGTGGATAGAGATAAGGCCGCATACCAATAGTATATGACAGTCACTCCCCCACTACTTTAGTGAGCTGGGGAGGTCTAGCTTGGGGACATTGACCGTGAGGCTCAATGTGATCAGATATCCTCAAGACAGGCACCTGAAGTTTTTTATTAATGGATAGATAACATCATTCTCTGTATTGGACGTACCATGGTACTAGTGGCGCTACGGGAGGACATGTTGAAGGAGTTATATACATTTTCTCTGGAGGTACGTCCTGGTGTGGTGATGATGTACAAGGACCTCCGGCGTCAACACTGGTGGATAGGGATGAAGAAAGTAGTGGCAAAGTTTGCTTATCGATTTCTCACTTCTCAGCAAGTGAAGGCTGAGCATCAGGTTCCAGCAGGCTGAGTACAGCCACTTGAGGTTCCTGGGTGGAAGTGGGATAGAATATCCCTGGACTTTGGGATAGGGATTACATGTACATCCAGGGGACATGATTCCATCTAGGTGATTGTTGACCAACTTACCAAGTCAGTCCCCTTCCTACCTATCCGAGAGATGGGATCAGTAGAGGGCTTTGGACGCCCTTACGTACTGGAGATTGTGCGACATCATGGGGTGTCATTGATGATCATCTCTGACCATGATACACGTTTTACATCACATTTGTGGATGGTATTAAATGAGGCATTCGAGAATCATATATGTTTGAAAAATTCCTTTCATCCTCAGATGGATGGTCAGACATAACATACCATATAGACATTTGAGGACATCCATTGTGATTGCGTCCTAGATTTTGGCCGCAGTTGGGAGGATCACATTCCCTTGGAGGAGTTCACATACAACAACAACTATCACTCCACCATCAGTATGGTACCATTCGAGGCCCTATACAGACGGCTTTGCCGATCACCTCTATGCTGGAAAGACCGAGGGGACTCTGCACTTATCGATCTAGAGTTGGTATGGGATATTACTGAAAAGGTTCACATCATCCAGGAGTGGATGAAAACTGTACAGATTTGACAATAGTCTTATGCTGACCGGAGGTGAAGACATTTGGAGTTCGAGGAGGGAGACCATGTCTACCTATGGGTCTCACCTCAACTAGGTTTATGGAGATTTTGATGAGGCAGAAAACTCTCACTGAGGATTATCATACCATTTATGATACTTCGGAGGATTGGTGAGGTGTAATACCACTTGGAACTTCCACCACTATTGGAGTGGGTGAACTATATCTTTCATGTATATCGGCTAAGGATATACGTGCATTCCCCATATCACATCATTGACCATGGTGAGCTAGAATTTGATGATAGGGAAACGTTTATGGAGGTTCTAGTATAGATTGAGGATCGACAGAAGCGAGTCCATTTTTTGTCGTCAATACCTCTAGTGCACGATCACTGGATGCACGAGAACCTCTAAGAGATCATTTGGGAATTGGAATCTTATATTCATGATCAGCACCCCCATTTGTTTTCTTAGTCTAATTTGTGGATTTTATGGATGAAAATCCCAAAGGTGGGGAGAATGTAAAGGCTCAGATGTTCCATGTAATTTTTTTTAATTATATGGAATAATTAAATGTTTGTGAAAATTAACAGTGCATGATTTTGAAGGCTGGTGTGCCCGAAATGAATTTCTAAACTTTTTTAAGGTACATTCAGTAAAGGCGTGAGTGGGTTTTTATAACCTTTGAATCAGTGCTCAGATTAACAATATGATGGAATCGTTGAATCCATAGCACCAAGATTCGCTTAAGGGAGGCTTCACTTCGACTATAGTAGGTCTAGAGAAAAAGATAGATTTTGAGAATTTTTAAAATAATAAATATAAATAACTTTTTTATTTTATTTTATTTCATTTCTTCAAGCAGACAAGAGGCAACATGGGAGCGGTGACATGTCAAGAAAACAAATGGATTGTCCCTTCAATCCTGTGTAACATCACTGTTGGGGAATTATGAAGGTTCCTAATTAATGAGCCCCCATTAAATCCCATAAGCGTTAGAGACCCTCCCCATGTCCTATTTATATGGAACTTGGGGAGAGGTATCAGCACTACTTCACCAAGTAATGAAGTGCTGAAAAAGTGTAGAGATGCCAAACCCTTAGAGGATGGAGCCAAATCCAGCGAGCGGTGACAAGCGATAATGAAACCTAGAACTAAAGATCGATGATCGTGTGACATCATTGGAGGCTAGTGGCAGGGGACGAAGAACACCAACCCACCTCCTCAATAGTGGGAATTTCTATATCATTTTTGTGGTTGGGTTTATTTTTTTTAATTTAAAGAGTTGAGAAATCTTTTTACCATCCTCTTGCTATGATGATAACGCGGAGGGTGTGAGCCAAATGAACAAGGCCCAAACCGTCTTCTATTTTTGTTGGATGTTGACATTTCCTTCACGAACAATGTTTGGGTGAAATGAATCCTAGGATGGTGGGTGATGGTGGTGGCTGACAAAGATCAACCAGAGAGGAGATAGAGGCATGTCGTTGCCCACCTCTGGAGAAGAAGGCTGTGGCAGTGGCCGTGACAGGATGAGACGGCGGCTGGCTCGCCCGACTGCGAAGGTGGCTGCGGCGTGCTTGGAAGAGCCCCCAGACAAGGGGGCCACCGCATGTAGTCATGACGGGCAGTGGTGGTCGGCACCGGCCGACCGTGGAGGATGGCGGATGGGCATGTCATCGCGTGCCGCTGAAACTGGCCGTAGCTCGATGTCGTGGAAGGTGGAGAACAGCATGGTTGTCGTGCAGAGCTAATTTGGAAAACCCCCCGACTGACCATAACAGCCAACCTATAATTTTTGTGGGGGTACCGCCCCAACAGCTGGCCGGAATGGCCCAACACCCATGGGGATAGCTGAGAAGATTAGTCCACCTTATGACTGATCGTGCCGGACACGGGCCAACCGAGCGGGCTAGACCCAACGAGGGAACTGAACCCACCCAGTGGGCCCGAGATAGACCTTCCTAGCAGATAGGCTAGACCTTCCAGTGGGCTGGGTCGAAGCTGCGGCTCAATGGGCCTTTGCAGGTGGGTCGAGACCCACACAACGGGTCGGGCCAACCACCTCCCTGGCCTGCAAACTGAACCCGGCCGACCACAATGGTCCAGACCTAATGAACTGGGTGGACCCGTAGTGTGCTAGACCCGAGAGGGGTCAGGTAGATCCCAAGACCCGTTGCGTCAGGCCGGCCTGACTGAGTGAGACCCGACACATACCCAATCGGTCCTCGAATAATGAAACCCCCATGATTGACAAACCGGGTTTCTGTTCGGCACGCTGTCAGTGGAATTGGGATCCCTTTTGGGAAGCGGTCCCTTTGGTATATTTTTTTGGGCCCGACCAATCCTAGCCGGACCGAGGAGTGATCACCCCCATTTCACAGAAAAGGGGTGTAACTAATTGACCGAGCATCTATTTGACGAACTGTCTGCGGTGCCTGATCCCTTAGGATGATGTGGTCTTTTTGAGATACTACACGAGAGATTTAGTTAATTTTTTAGTTTGTCTGGGTTGGGTTGTACTGGAATCCAATCGGACCCTCGGTACTAAAATTACAATAAGTCATAGACCAAGCATCTGATTGACACACCATCTGTCGTGTTGGAACCCTTATGACATGGTGGCCCTTTGGAATACTTCTTCATGCAGATTTATTGTGGTTGAGGTATGACCGGTTGCTTGAGTAGAGGTTCTCCCTTAATCAAGCGTACAATGAGCGGGAAACTAGTGGTTTCCAGTCAGGCAGTGGTTGGGGACATATCATACCGAGGTTAGTACCGAGTGATCCTATTTGGGTCAGATCCTGTGTGGGTCAGCACTCAGTAATATTGTGTGGGACAACACATACCGATATTGTGTGGGTCTGCGCTCAGCGATCCTGTGTGGGTCATCACATACTGATCCATTATTGGTTAGATCCTATGTTGGTCATTGGGGTGGGGGGTTAGTACCTATCGACTCTGGGTGGTTCAGATCATATGTGGATCATTGCAGGGGTTAGTACCTATCAATCCTATGTGGGTCAAACTCTGTATGGTCAGCACCAATACCTCTTGACAGAATAAGATTATCTAGCTTCGTGACAAATCATATATACTTATGTACTTCACAAATACTTGGTGTGATCTGAGTTATTTATCTTTGTAGTGTGGTCTTTGTGGTGATAAATGTTTGGTACATCTATCTTCATGGTGTTAACAATGTGGAACTTCTACCTTCATGGTGTTGTCTTCGTGGTGATACCTATATGGTACTTTTGTCTTCATGGTGTTACATTTGTTGTACTTTTACCTCTGGGGTGTTACCAATGTGATAATTCCACCTTCATCATATTACCTTTGTGTTATTATTCCCTCATGTATGAGATAATTATATCTCCAAAACATAGGTGTATGTATGGGAATATACCTAAGTAGTGTTGATGTCTATTGATTCATGTCTTGATATTGATGTCTTTGTTTGTTGTATTTCCATCGAGGAACTATAGGATACCTACAGGGGTCGTGGGGTACCTACTGACTATTGTTATACTCTCCCCTTCATGGAATTCTCCCACACCTTATTGTGTTTTGTGTAGATGACAGACAACATTGATCGAGGCTCAAGGATCCTAATATGGACGGTTCTCGAAGTTGGACTATTTGGCGTGACGTGACGCTAAGACTACTGATCGTGAGCTATACCTACCCTTCAGGTAGGATCCTCAGTGGACAATAAAGGAGCTATTTTTCACTTTTCAGTTGTGTTTGTACTTTTCTGTTGTACATGAATATTTTAGTTGGTCTTTTATTCTAGCCCATTTACTTTCATCACACTTTAATTATAATAGTTTAAATCATGGTTTCTTCTTTTTATGTTCTTGGACAATGTGTCTATGTAGGTTAAAAGGAAATGACTTCCTATTTTAGGGATATTCCTTTCTGGTTCTTTTCGCCAGCCCATGGCCTATGAAAAATGGGCACGGGGTAGTCACGACGCGGGCCGTAGGGGACGGGTCATGACAAAGTTGTTTCAGAGCTCCATTTTAAGGGAAATGTTATCTCTAATGTAGTAGTTACAGCGGATCCTCTGAATAAAGAGCCAGTACTTTCTTGGGAGCCTCCCATTAGTGTGACCAAGGTGTGGATTTTCTTGAGGTTGATAACTTTGCTATATGTATGGGCATATACCAAGGTAGAGTTGATGTCAATTGCCTTTTGCTTTGAGATTTTGGTCTTTCTATGTGGTATTTCTTTTGTGGAACTCTAGAGACCTACAGCGGTCTCGGGGTCCCTACTGAGTATTTTTATACTCATCCATGCACGAGCTTCTCCAGCCCATTGTTGTTTCTTGTGAAGATGACAGACAACATGGATCGAGGGTGAGGGAGCCAGTGCGGGACGGTACATTGAGGTGGACTATTTTGTGTGACTTGACATAGGGAATAATAAACATGAGGTGTACCTAACCTTCAGGTAGGATCCTCAGTGGATGATCCCAGGTCTATTTTTGTACATTTTAGTTGTACTTGTACATTCAGTTGGACTTGTATTCTAGACCCTTTAAATTCAGCACACTTTTACTACAGCAGTTTACTTCGTGGTTGCTTCTTGTTGGGTTCTTTGACAATGTGTCTATATAGGTTAGTAGACAATTCCTTCCTGGTTTAGGGATACACCATTCCGGTGCAATTCACCAGCCCCTGACCTTTGGAAGGAGGGTTTGAGGTATTCACGAAATAGGCCCCATGGGACAGGTCGTGACATGTAAATTGAATAAAATTATTAGAAATGAAAATTAATGAAAAATAAAGGGAAAATTGATTGTTGAAATTTTTTGAATATCAAAATTGTGTAATATGAAGAAAATAAAAATATATTATAATAGTAATACTGAATAAATTAATATAACAGATTTAAAATATTTATAATATTATAATTATTTGAATAAATGAATTGTCTCCATCATCATCATTTTCATAATCATAATGGTTATTATTTTAATGATTTTTTACATTATTATCACTCATATGATTGTGAAATTATTAACATAATTATTATATTTAATATTTTTTTTAAATATGTCTATAATATAAAAATAATGTAATAAGCATTGTATTATTAAAAAACTATTTAATTAATTGTGTTTAACTTTCAAAATATTCCACCTAATTGTCTAAGTAAAGGATATAATTTTTCCCCATCTATGATGTAATTTTTATGCTATTTCATTCCTTTCTATAAAAATTAATCATTTGGAAACTAAAATTGATTGTTTTCCTCTCATGAGATTATTTTAACCAATCTAATTATATTTGTCTGTAATTACATATCTTTCAAATAAATTTGTTTCCTTAATATTCAATTAAAAATTATATATATATATTATACTAAATATTAAATGAACTTGATAGTAATAATAATATATATAATTAGATTATAATATAAATCTCTGATTGAAAAATTATAATTTTTTTTAAAATTACATCTAGATACCTCTAAAACATTGTTTTAAATTTACTATTAAAGAGAATGAAACATTATAGGACTAATTTATGACTTGGTAGAATGTACTACACTATTTGATTTAGTGATGTAAAATGAGATTTCATATTTATAACATTTTTATTAAAGTAATTTCATATAAAAAACTAATATTATATTAAAAAAATTTCATTCTTGGTTTAAATGTAGAAATATAAATATATTTACATGGAAAGTAAATCATATAAAGATAAATATGATTCACATGACTATTGATTTTATGTATATAGATAGGATTATAACATGACAGTTATGTTTTGTCAGTGAAAGTGTTCCAAATGGTTTTATATAACTGTTTTGTAGATACAATCATTACATATTCAATATTTCACATTGTGATGAAGATATTTCCCTATGATGAATTATAATTCTCGGTAATGGTGGGTTATAATGGAATATATAACACTAATGGTTATTTTATAGTAATATATATAAGAATGTTAAATTATTACAATGATAGATAGGGGTTTATTTAATTATAAGGTATTCATGTTATATTAGTGTGGATTGATAAGAATTTACTGGTAATTTAGAAATTTGGATAACTGATGGTGGTGGAATTTTTGACATGGGTTTTTTGGATCAGATGTGTGAGTGCTTTGGTCACTGGATGAAAGGAGTGATAATCATTGTAAAATAATCTGAAATTGATAAATTAGTGAAAAGTCAATGATGTTTTGTTTTATAGGGTTATATTTAAGTCTTTGGATGTCTTACATTGCACCATGAAATAGATTTTTCTATAATTGATTAAAATATGTTGTAACGAACCAAACCAAGTAAATTTAAAAATTCATCTATGGTGGTCCACCATATGGGGAAGTACCAAAAACAGGAAAAATCATTTTTCATGTAAATCCTAAATAAGGAAAACCAACATGTTACATAAATAAATAAAGAATAAATATCTATAACAAACAAAAATTAAATCCAAACTAGAAAAACTAAAAATTTAAAACATGTAAAGACGGAACAATTCCCTACACGACCGTTCATCGCCACCAAACTATCTCACAACAAAGGTACTGACCACAAGAGTAACTTATATACCACATAATGCCCTTCCATATATGAGAGTCCTAAAGAAACCACTACATCACCCAAAGGATAAAGTTGAGTGTGTTCAAAATGACAAGTTGCATACCAAAAAAGTGTCTATACATGTTTTAAAATTGAGAAAATATTACCTCTAGATTTAAAATATATCTAATTCACAAATAATTTTCATAAATAAGATTTTTTTTGTAAAATATTCCTTTGATTTTGATAAAATCATTCCATACTCACCATATCCTATGTGTGAATGAATATATGTATGAATAGGAAAAATAAACCATGAATACATCATAAGATAATAATTTTAGAAAATATCTATGAAAATACAATCATGTGGTAAACCAATTATAAATGAGATAAATTATATATAGGCTCTAAATTATTATCATATGTGGATAAAATAATATAAAAAATACAATCCAAGACATTTTTAGATCCAAAAATCATAAATTCTAGTGGAATTAAACACTCTAAATTGATATAAAACCTCTTGTTCAATTACACACACACAAAGTGACATTTATATTTCTTAATGCACCCAAGGATATCCAATGTAATAGGTTTTCCCAAATACATTTCAAAACCAAAATCACATTTAATAAGAAAAGACATCAAATCCTTTCATCATCCATTCTTGAATCCCTATTTTAAAACCAAAACGAATATTTAAATAATTTAGTCCAATAGTTGGCGTGAACAAGTCCATTTTTTAAACAAAAACAATTTTAAAAACATGTATTTTTTAAAAAATTCAATTCAATTATAAAATAATGTATTTTAATTGAGTAAACAATTGTAATTAGAATGAAAATATTTTTATTTAAGAATCAAAACCATTTCATAGTTACACATACCTCAAAAACCAAAGATACATAGTCACCTTTCAGAATAGAGATTAGAAACAAGAACATCAGCCTCTAAAAGAGAAGGAATATGGGAAAGATAAAAAGGATATATAAGAAGCACAATATGGTCATAATAAAATCAAAAAATAAATCCAGAATTATTTCAATGGATAATGGAAATGAACAAGTAGAAACAACCAATTGAATGGAGAGCTGACACAAAATCCATGGTGATCAAACAATTATCACAGTGATCTTGAATAAGAGAGAAACCCAAAATCACCCCATGAGTGCCTGGGGGCTAAGAGGGAGGACATCATGTTTAACATACAAATAATTAGTCATGGTTCATAATAAAATAATATAGAACTCAAACGATTCCCCTCATGATTCTAAGATTTATGTCATGAATCTACTGAGTTTCTTATATTACAAAAAATGTATCAACACATCTTAAATTATCCCAATCGACGTTTTCATAATAGGAAAAATGTATCATGTATTATAATATTTCATCCTTTTAATTGTACTCATGAAATATTCCTAAAATAAAAACTAATATGTTTAACTAGTTAACAATGTGGACATGTCCAATAGGTAGTTCACAACCCAGATTTTTCAGAAAAACACAAAACCATATACATATCCCTCCGAACCTAATAAGAAATGTCTTACATTTAATGGTACATTCATTTTTTTCTCAGTATTCTATAGTTATCCCCACCATAAATGGTTTATATTCTCATAAATTTATCAATATCCCAGACTCACAAAAATAGAAGGCCACTGCTACCTCATAAAAAATTCCTTCTCCCACATCTCGTGGAAATCACATCTAATCTTTCATAGTACGCATACCAATAGAATTATTTTACAAGGTAACACATTATCCTAGAGATTTAAAATATTATCTATTTTTTTATTATAGTGATTTTAGGTTCAAGATCAATATCCTCCCATTCAATAACATGAGAAGATTCAGGTTTATACCTCCTCAGCTGTTAAAAATGATGAATTTTGTGGGTCGAATTCAGATGAGACAAAAACTCCAACTGATACTCTATCTTTTCAAGAAACATCACTTATCAATGAGGCAAGAAAACATTAGATCCAACATATATTACATACCAATGTTATGGTGTCCCACATGATTTAAAACTATGAGAAAAAATAAATCACCCAAATTATAATCTAGTGGAAAATGTTGATACTCCACATTGGATTTTTGATGACTCGAGGTCATGACCAATAACTTCCAGATCAACTGCACATTTTCGTTCTTTATCTGAACTAAACTTTTCCCAACCAAGTAATGACCTTACAACTCATCCTATTAAAAGGGAGACCAATAAGGCCACCAATATAGTTCCTCAAAGGGTTACATCTTAATCTAATCATGATAAGTATTGTTATAGGAAAACATGAATAGAGGAAGATTCTTTTCCTAGGAACCACCAAAACCAAGAACACATTCTGAGATCAAATCCATAAGGATCGGGATATCACTCTTTATCTATCCATTCATGTTTTCATGACGTTCATTACTAAATTTATACCGGGAACACATAACCTCCGGAAAACCAAAATAAAACATTAATGTTATCCAAGGGACCCTATTATAAACAATCACATAGGGAACGCCATGAAGTCCCACAACCAATTTTACATTAAAGTCTCTGATCTATTCCACTAACATCATCACCTTTATAGGATGTAAATGCATCAATTTCGTGAGTCGGTCAATGATCTCTATAATTCCTTTCCCCCATATTATTCATTTGTAAACCAATGATTAGGTACAAGTATATCTCATCCCAATTTAATACTATAATGATACTAGGATGAATCAACCATGTACGTCAGTGGGGATTCACCTTAATTATCTCACATGTAATTCATAATGATAAATAATATACTTTCAAAAACCTCATTCTTGACCACCAATACAAACATATCATGTTGTGACTCATCTTTATGGTTCCATGGTAAAAAAACGATGAATAATGGATTCCATTATTCATAAACTCAGAACTCATACAAATAGGTACGACTATCCTTCTTCAAAAATAAAATTCTCCACGAAGAGTCCAAGGCCATTAAAACTGAGGAATCCCCACTATTTATGATATTTATATATTTTTATAACTCATTGAAAGATACTTTCACAAAATAACCACTCTTCAATTAATGTTCTAGAACTTTTTGTAATTAACTACACCTTCAAATCAACATCCTCTGATCCCACACTAATATCAATAAAAAAACATCAGAGACAACTCATCCACTAATTCAGTTTCCGATTGTGTTAGAAATTTACTTCTTATCACATTAGAAAAATTATAACCATTTCATATAGTATATGAAATATCAAATGAAAATTCTCAAGAAACATGACCTAGTTTCACAATCGAATGTTCAGATCCCCTTGAGTGAAGATACTTTGAAGGATTTTTTAATTGAAATATTCTATAGACTACTCTATAAGGATAATGTAATTTCATATTTTAAGTTCATGAATAACCACTCCCAAATCAATATTGTTGGTATGTTAGTTATTCTCATGAGGACGTAATTGGTGGGATCCATAGTCCACCACCTATTTCCCCTCTTTCATTAGACACACAGACTAGTTCTATATGAATCCAAGAAAACTACATAAACCAAAAATAGTTTTGAATGATTCAAAAATAGAGTTGAATTAAAGATATTATTTAGTTCCTCAAAATAGATCTATCATTTTTCATTCTAGTAAATCACGGAATCAATAGGGGTTAAAATATTCCTCAGATATATATAATTTGAGAAGTAAAATACAAACTGTCCATAACAATCAGAGAACCCAAAGAATCTTCAGATATCAAAAACATTTTTAGGATCTCCATTGGGCATAATATCCAGTATCAATTTCAAATCAATTGAGATTACCATATCAAATATAACATAACACAAAATCATCACTTCTTAGATCCAGAACTCAATTTTGCATCAATTACCAAATATACAATTTCCATTCAAGTGTCTAAAGATGAAATCTTAATTATCCATGTGTTCCTAAACAGTATTGAAGTACAACAAATATCATCCATAAAAACTGCAAAAAAATTATATAACCAAAATTGATTAAAGATATGGTAAATCAAATACATAAATACTAGAGGAGTATTAGTGAGGTTGAATGTCATAACCAGAAACATGAAATTCACATTCTGAAAAGTTAGGAATAGTAAATCCATTAGAATCAATTTCTAAAAGATAAATAGAATCTTAAACCATCATATTAGTTTACATATGATAAGATGACATAAAAATGTTCATCATACTAGGTAGTAGGTCAACAGTGAACTATAAATATATCTTTGGTGGTAAACAAGAAAAATAATCTGGAATGGCCATAAGGTGAACACACGCCACCCTAGGAAGTGGACTACTAAAACAATGTCCAAAAAAATATAGGGAAATATTCGAAAACATTCATCAGATCACTCTATCATAGAGAATAACATTCCCTTCTCATTCAGAACTAGAATTCCACCCACCTTGAAAAAAAATAGTGATTCCATAATGAAATATGAACTAAACAAGGTAATGATAATAGGAAATATGTTCTCTAACATTGATCATCCAATCAATTGATATAATAATGTTTAATATATCATTATATAGAACCAATTAATCCCACACTAAATAAAATTATCCTATTATTACATGGCACATGGAACATTTGGAACCTTATTTAGACATCTTTCACAATGGTGTATAAGGATCCAATGAGAATGAAAAAATCTATGAATAAAAAACCAAAAAATAAAACTATGTTTAATGATATTATTTAATGTGTATCACTAATACCTAACTAGTATAGAACCCTAGATGATGAAATAAACTCTGTACTTAGAACAATTGCTGAGTCGGATTCAGATTCCTTGGGTTAACACTTTTTCAAATTAATTTATCCAATTTATACTCCACCTAATATATTTTACAAACATATACATCCCATTCCCAAATATATTATGTCAACCACCCATGGGGTCATTATAACAACTAGATGAACATTTTTTAGAGTGTATATAGACTTACTACCTTGGTATATCCTTCCACAAAAACAACTCTAATGTCCAGACTATCCAAATTGATTAATGGTATTGGGATCCTATATTCAATTTGGAATGGCATGTCTAGGAAATAAACACTAATAGAAGTCAACATAGATCTATCTTGAAAAAACTCCAAATGATGTGCCTAACGAAAATTGTTTACATCTGTACTTATTTCTCTTGGCAAAGGCTGCACCATACCCAACAAGTATATCAATAAAATATTCTACCAAACATATTCTAATAGCTATGAATTCCACTAAATATATATTATATATATACCAACCATAAAAAAGTTTGAAGGAACACGATACCCATCATCAATCGAATAATGTCTCTCAACCCTATCCCACACCGTCAGTCATTTCAGGAATCATTATTGATTATATTTTGTGTTAGGTAAACCAATTCAACAATGAGAGTGGAATACATTAGAATGGTATTTTCCCAATTTTCAAGGGTTATAAACTCATTGGTCATTTTTAGATGTAACATATTTGGATAAAACATCATATTGAAGTTTTTCTTGAAGGAATCCTTGGTAATATATTCATACAACATTGATTGAACAATTGAGTCCCACTATCTCCTTCCCAATAAATGAAGGATACATGTGGCTAGACTGACCATAGATTCTTAGGGAATATTCTTTCTATAGAAGATCCTCTAAATTTACTAAATCAATTCAACTAATTGTAGTGGCCCCTTATTAACATAGATTATGGGAGGATTATTATTATTCAAATATGATCCATGGTTCACCAATCATCATAGGATCCTAACACCCTCTTGACCTATAGTTTGAATAGTGTATACAATAGATTCCTCTGAAGAAGGGTCCATTGGAGGTTTCACCTATAAAACTTGTCTCATATATTCCTCTCTCATATTTTCAAGATCACTTCAAAGAGGCATTGTCTAATTATCATAGGACAAAAACTTAACCATACATGAAAGAATTCTATAATCAGAAGAAAAACAATAGGTACCCATCTAAATGCCTTTAAATGACTTGATTTTTTTAAAAAACATTGGTTTTATAAAAACAAATAAAAATAAAAAATGGAATGAAAATGTTAATTTAAATAAAACCCATATCGATGTCATTCAAATGAATTCATTCACCATGTAACAAGATTTGAAAAAAATCATTGACCACCCATGCTAACATGGGTCAGTCATGAAGGTAAGGTATCTTTTCCTTTCCCACACTTACTATCTGAATAATGATGGTCATATCTCTGGTCTACCTAAAAAACCAAACCACCCCATGTAAGGGTGAAAACACTATAGGGTAGTTATTACCTTGGATAATACTTGTATCAAACCATCCTAGGGCCAATTAAAAGTAACCCCAGGTGGTCTATCATATATGGATTTAAAATAAGAGATAAAAAATTATCATGTAAAACATGAAAAATGATAACCAAAAAGATACTTAGAAAATTGATGAAAAAATATACAGGGGACATATAAATTCATGAGATACCAGGAATAATAGAAAGATAAAACATTAAAAGACTAAACAAGTCCTTATGTGTTCATTTATCAATATAAAATGATCCATCTATGAAGTTAATGACAAAAGAGTGTATGAAAAAAATAAATAATTCACATACCTTTACTTGAGTAAGGGAATATAATATATAAAACCTCATAATATAAAATTTAGGATTTTAGCACAAAGCCCAGTATGACGCCAAAAAATATATACAAAATTCATAATATGAAAAATGTATTATCAATAGAATTAGAAAAATTCAGTTTTGAAATAAATTAAAAAAATACATTTTTAATGCATTCATTTAGTTTTCATAAAATCATTACAAATTCTACAAATATATAACTATATCATTTCCTAAATAAAAATTTATATAATAAAAAGAAATTACAATGGATACACCATATAACAAGCATTTGTGAAAATAATGATGAAAATACCATCATATGATAAACCATTTATAAATGAAAAAAACACAATTTGGGATATAAAATATGGGTAAACATTCTAGATTGAAAAGAAAAACCCCAATACAAACTTATTTTTGATCCAAAATATATAACATCTAGAGGAATTTAACAAACTAAGTTATATGAACACACTTTTGGTGTTATACACACAAAGAGTGACATTTCTATTTCCTAAAACACCCAAATCTACAAAAATGATATATGTTTTATAAAAATAATTTCAAATCTGTGGCAATATATAATAATTTTTTTAAAATAAATCCTTTCCATTTATGGGCTTGAAAACTTGTTTTCAAACAAAAACCACTATTCAATGAATTTAATTGATAAATTTTTGTTAATACATCCATTATTTTAAAAAGAAAAACCATTTAAACCATGTATCTATTCCATAAAATACATTCAATTATCAAATCATGCATTATCATTGAATAAGACAATGAAATCGATAAGAACATACATCAATTTATGAATCACACCCCTTGTATAGAGATACCTACCTCATAAAAAGAGGAAACCTTATCACCTTTAACAATAGAGAGAGGAAAAAATAATATCATCTTAGAAATGAAAATAAATGAGGAAAGTCCATAGTATTGATAAAAATGAAAAATAATCATAATCCAATTGAAAAATATATCCAAAACTACTACCACAACTAATGAAAACGAAGAAGAAAAATATCTCCTATTAGGGAGAAGTGACACAATAACAACAAGGATCAAATAGAAAATAGTTTACTCTAGAAGGAGAAGGATCACAGAAAATAACCATGGGAGATCATAGTGTATGAGTGGGAGGGTTGAACATCTAATAGGGAAATAATCATGTTTTCTTCATAATAAAAACAGGGGGAATCAAATTATTAGTCTTTTAAATCCATGATTCATGTTTGAAATCCACTCGGTTTCTATACACTGATAAAGGTACCCCCTAAGATTAAATTATCTCAGTTGACATTTTTACAATGTGAATTCATTTAAAGGATTATAGAATTTCACATTATAAACCATGATCCCGACCTATTCTCGATAATGAAATATTTTTTGGCAACGAGTTAATGATTTTAATGTGTTGAGTAGAGATTATAAAGCCCATGTTCTATAGAAAATCTCAAAATAACTCTCAACCCATATTTACCCAAGAAAAAAGAAGTTATACTATAAATAGGCCAACTATTTTATCACGGATTCATCATATATAAATTATCAAGACCACACCGTGGATACAAACAATGTTTAGTTGAAACATATAAATTAGTATAATAATTTAATAATATTTTTTGGTAGATGGTTCTATAAACCATATTTATTATGACATTTTTATTACTGTAAAATGAACTTCATTTGATATATTCGTATTTTTATTCTTACCATATTTTATCATTTCATCTACATGAAACATGTGATAATTTCCATATATTATTTTATGCATGAATAGGATATATAAACTCCATGATATAATAAGTCACTACAGAAGTAATGAAAGTATTCCTAAAATAATGTCCCATGGTATATACAATTCATATTCATATAACAAATATTTACGTCTATAATTTTTTGGGGGGTCACGAGTATTGAAATTTCTTCATATAATGTACATTCATTACATAAAGTCCACACATTATTTTCTCCAAGAGATGGGGCTATGAAAAAATAATTTTTAATAGGATATCCTTATGTTTTATCTATCACTTGATTTTATATAATGAAAATTTCTATATTGGTACTTACAATTAAAATAATTATTAATGTATACATTGATTCTTTTATATAAACACGTGATTAAAATTATAGCACATTTTCAGTTATTGAAATAAGATTAATTAGTTTCATCACGATTGGTATGATATTAAATTAATGATAAATGTATAATATGTCACATATATGTTTTAGAATAATATATGTATAGTATTTTATTTGGGAATAACTTTCATCTCAGATGTCAATATCAATATATATTTGATAAAAATTTATCTGGGTTTGTTTAAAACATATCAATCATAATATGTGTTGAAAATTTGTGCATATTTTAGGATGAGATATCAATTGAAGAAGATATAATATTCCACAATTGGATTTTTTATTTTTTTATATTGACTCTTACATTTATATATAAGTTCCATGATGCGTTATATAATTCTCTCAGGCTATAGGTTGGACTAGTTATATAAACACCCCTACATTTTTGAGTTTGTTTCACTTTATAATTTATTTATCTACATTTATATTTGGTTATCCATTTAGTTAGATAAAGATGTGGAGGATTTTGGAAGAGGAATTGTGAAAAGGGGGAAGACCCCTATGACCTGGGGACAACCAATTACCTACTTGTTAGGGAATTTTCACTATGTGTGGGGCTTATGGGTTTGGTAGTTCTATTTTTAATATATGGTTACCTAATGTGTGATAACAGGTAGTCAATATATATATAGGAAAACCCTAAAAAAATTTGGTACTTTTTACCTTTTACAGTAATAATTAAATACCTTTATGCCATCCTATTTGAATTTCATTTCATCTTTTCCCTACACTCCAAATTAGAGATCCTTCATCATCTTCCTTGTATCTAGATTAACATATGGGTGGATGATTGAGATAATATTTTAATAATAAATCATTAGATTTACGATGATTTAATCCCATAAAATTAAAAAAAATCATAATGTTTTCATCATGTTAGTATCTATGGTGAATTTTGTGATTAATTCTGAAAATTGATTAATTATGGAAATTTAACAATTTTCTGGAGATTATGTATTTCAATTATATGTTTCACAATTTTGATCCAAATAAAGTGATTTATTTTATTATTATTCTTTTTTCATGATATTTTACATTGTCTTTTGGACCCATGTACAATTTAAAATACACTGCCCCAAAGAATCATTCATGTGGAAAAATTTTGCTGGCAGACAAAATGGACACCAAAAAATTATTTGAAGAATGTATCATTATAGAGACATAGAATGAAATTGATTCCAGCTAGATTAAAAATAGATATTCGAGCCACAATTCCAAAATAAATTTCATGTATGATTTATATAATTTATCCATCCATTTAATTCTTGAAATTATACTGAGTTTAAAATTATTCTTGGCTATAAAAATTACTTTTTAATAATTTGAGCATAACTTCTTTGAAAATTGTAAAAATATGATGAGATTTTTTTGGTATAATTCAAAAAAAATAGATTCAAATAAATTTTATTATGAATACCAACCAATATTCATGAATTTATTATGATAAAAGTAGTAAATATTTTGGATGAATGAATAATGTGGGAATGTTTTCCACCCCTAAAGATTATAAATATGCGTGTTCACATCCATTCAAAGGGTTGAATAATGTGAAATAGGAGTTGTGCTAGAGAATTGGAATCTCTGAGACATTTTTATCTTATCTATTATCTTTTAATAGATTCATAATTTTATATTCTTCCCACTTAAAATATATTAAAATTTACATGGAGGGGTAATTATCTTTAGTGATAAAGGAATAACGAGTATTCCTTTTGTAATTTCAGAGTGTTGAAAAATAATTTAAGGCTTTATCTATTTTTGTTAAATGATTTATATATTATGTTATTATAAATTATATTAATACCATTATAATTTTGGTCTTGGTTTCATTCATCATTTATCGCTTTGGTTGAATATCTTTAAACTTTCCCAACCTAGTATTTTTGTCTCAATCAAGTAGATTTTGTTGGGTGGTGAGTGTCTACATATAATAGCCACATGTGTGGAATAATTGATATTGATAATGATTTATAAGGACAAATAAATACTAATAGATACATTCCTTAGTATTTTGGCAATGGTTTTCGAATTTTCATGCATACCAGATTGGTTTCAATTGATTCTTTCAACCAAGGTAAATTGATAACTCCATTTAAGAATCGCTCATTTATTATTGAATACTGAGATAGGGGCTGATTTTTTCGACAGTGATGCAATTGAAAAAGGTGATAATACACTAAACCTATTAGTCCCTTCATTAACATGTTTCCAAAAAATGATTTTCTTTATTTTATTTTAACATTCACTTTCATATAAAAATATATAACACACACTATATTTTCTATATTATTTGTCAATTTTCAATAATAAGTTGATATGATGTTTCACTAAAAAAAGTGGTCATGGATACCTGGAAGATTAAATTACTAGTAATTCCTTATTTACTGAATACAAATGCATCAAATGTTTTTGGTTTAAATTCATGACCATATTTGGATGATTTACCATCACCATAGAGCTTTCAACGACAACTTAAATAATATTCGTAATATTACGGTTTCACTGTCCATCGCATTCAATATTTAAATGAGTCCATCAAATTCTATCCATATGTATAATAACAGAATACATAATTAATATTTATTTGAAATTTTAATTATAATAATTATAATTCTAAATGGAATCTAAATCATAATTTTTATAAATCATCCTTCTAGGATAATGTATTTCAATCATAAAAATATAAATTATTTATATATCCTTCAAAATGGTTTGTATAAAGCATATAAAAAACCAAAAAATATCCCCTAAGAGTTTAAAGAATGTGTACATTACGGAATATTTATAATTTACTAGGAATATGTTGATTTATGGAAAAAATAACCCTTTGGGTTCATTACTTTTGGGTACTGTTTTGCAAGAGACACATCCACATGTTTTATACAGATATGGATTTCATTATGTAGAAATTTCTCATTTTATACCTTACCAAAATTTCCATAGGCTTTCCTATATTTAAAATTCTCTATATGGTTATTTTTAATTTATTCTATTAAAAATTTAAATACATATATATTCCATTACATTGATACCATCATTGGAGAACAATATTTTGGACATGATTGTTAATTTAATTTCATATCAAAATATTAGATTAAAAACATAAAATAACCGTTTTTGAATTATTGGCTAGGAAACTATGTACATAATACATAATTTGAATATTGTAAACATAAAAATAAAATTAATTTAATCCTCCTAAAAGATAAATTTATTATTTCTTCCAAGGATACCTTACTACAAGTGGTTTCTTAGGGACATACATCAAAAAGAATGCTGGGAAAAAGGAACTTAATTTATAAATAAATTAAATGGAACATGGGAAATTAACTTGGATAAATCATGAGTCATGACATGATATCATAAATATATGTATGGGACACATAAAATGAAAATGTTTCTAAGATATAAAAATGAGATATTAATAAGTATATCACCATGTCTCAATACAAATGTATCATAACAAATATTACTAAGGTTATTCACCATTATGTCATAAAACATATCATATATAAATATGAGTAGTTTAACCAATACAATAGCTGTCTACCAAGAGCTCCCATACCATGTTTTAATTCCACTATGCCGCATTGACCATAATACATAATTTCATCAATAAACTGTAGATAATAAATAATGTGTTTAATATTAATTTACTATGTAAATAAGTGTTCAAAAACATGACATTTTCATCATTTTATACCCATAGAAGGAGGATATGGGTTTAATACATCATAATATCCTATAAATGATGTATATTTACATATATATGAATACCATTTAATATTAATAAGTATTTTTATTCACAATATAATAATTTGGGAGTTGGAAAACAATGGGTGATTTCAACATCATAATGAGTGTATAAATAAGTTTATTGAATGAGATTAATAAGGGAGAATTGAAGTATATAATTAATAGAAAATGTATTCTATAGAAATTTAATGATAATATGTGCATTGGAAAATAATTAATTTCTAATTATGAGACTAACTATGATATTTTTACATGGATAAAAATTAGAGGATGATAATTGATTTCCTTGTGAGTTATATTATTAAAACTTGATGATAATTACACAGAACCTTAGAATATCCTTAGAATGGTTATAATGAGTTTAAATGAGGTTAAATTCATGATTAATGTATTAAGAGAGAATTAAATGGTGTGGATATGTGGTTATTTAAATCAATTATGGGAGGATTTTTTATTAATATGTAAATATAGGCCTTATAAATATTGGTTGTGTAAAATAAAAAACAAATAGATTATCCAGGTTTTTGGATAATTGTTTATGAAACTATGAAGTGGTTTTTTTGAAAAATTTATGATTTATATTAAACATCAAAATTTTATATTACTTTTGGAATAGAAAAATAAATTTCCACAAAATAATGTTTTAAAAACTATAATTTTTAAAGAATTTGGAATCTTTTTTATAGTTTTTGAAATTCTCTCTAATTAATTAAAATAATTTATATTAATTAAATAACCTATTTATGGTATTGGGTTTATTTTTATTAATTATTACAACATTATTACATATTTATGAGGTCGTAAAACATATCAAAAACAAAAAAAATTATTTTTACTATTCAATGAAAAATAATGTAATATAAAAAAATAATAAAATTTCATCATACCCAAATTAAAATGTTCATATATACAATAAAATTTTTATTTAATGAAATGATTTTCTAAATATGTGAGTTTTAACTTTTAAATAGATTACACAATTTATTGGAAAAAATAGTTTTAATGACATAATAAACATTATGATCCTTATAAAAATTACATAGGATATTATAAAATCAGAGTATCATTTATATAAAAAAATTTGTTTTTTATAAGAACACATCATGAAAATAAATTTTAATTGAAATATGTTAATTTACTATAAATATTATTATAAATATATATATTCAAAAAATACAATTATGTTTTTATATCGAAAAATAGATTTACCATGTTTATGTTATATTCATGTATATTTGATTAAATAGAATAATAATGAAAATGGGATTGAGGAAACAACTATAAAATTTATAAATATAAAATTAAAATTTCTTTATACTAATGTCTAAATATATAAACCCTTAATACACTAACACACAACATAAGGGTATGGTTCACGATGGAGGTACATCGATGGGGTGGCTTAGCAAACATTGCTATATTAGTGATATCCATTAACATGAACTTGAACTATAATCCTTTCAGCTATAATTGTTTGATTTTTATATGGTATTGGTCAATGACAAAACAAATATATATTACCAATGTACAATGTCATGATAAATGCTATTCAAAATGCATTATCCTGCATGTCTAGGCCATCGTTTCTCTCTTCTCTATCAATTATCTTTTTTCATTAACATTTACATAAACTAATTATAACTAAAATTGTATCCAATAGTCATAAAACCCAATGAACATATTTATAAGTGATCATGTTTAGGAACAATTATATTTACTGACAATCATGTAATGGTATGACCGTTACCTTCCCTTTTCCCTTTATAAAGTATATATACTCTACCCTTCACATGTCTAAAAAAAATTTCTTTCCTTAAAAATATTATAAATTTATTTTCATAATACCTATCTTACTCCCAAAGTTTATAATTATTTTCACTATTTTTATAGTAGGACAAAACATCAATGGAGAAGAAATTCCTTTGGATTTTACAATTCGGTGTATATTTTTCTTTTCCATTTATGTCCCTGTATTCTTTCTAGCTATTATAGTTTATTTCATTATATGTAATTTTATTATGAAATTATTAGTCAATATATATTCATATTATAAAAAAATATAGTAAACTAATAGTTTTTTATATCCAAAAGGATATTTTTGGGTTGTTAGAAATACTACCCATGTTTATTTATATTATGTATTACTGATTATTTTGAAATATTTATTATAACACATTGGTGTTTGGAATGATATCTTGACAAATTACGGTTATATTATTATGATTATAACTATAAAAATTAGTATTTTATTTGATATTGATATTACTATTTTTTGTAGATATTTATTTTTATTATATCACATATTAATTTCCTTGTATTATACTATATTGGATATGCCAGTATTGTTCATTTTCTTGCATGTTATAGTATATAGTTTATTTTGATGATATCTCATGGTGAAATTGAATATAGATTGGATATATTCCTCTTGAAAATTTGAGAGTCCGTATATAGGGAATGGATATATATATATATATATATATAACTATAACACACACACATCTATTCTTATGAGGAGATGAGAGCGTCTGAGGTGAGGATGTTATATGTGTTTATAAAGAACCTCTATATAAGGATTGAGTGGACCTCATGCACGATGGATATATATATATATAGGTACACTACATCTTAAATATTATGATTTGTGATTGAAATCCATGAAATTCATAAATGGTGGACATATTCCCTATAAATATTCAAATCTTGGCTCAAAGAATATTTGACTGATCTGGTATAAATTAATATATGTACTACTAAATCATACTCATTATTTTATGAATTGTTGAATAAATTTCACATCACCATACAATGATTACCTTAAATATAAAAACATTTATTGACTATTCATGTTTCATGGTACCGTACAACATTAAATTCGTTCCTATCACACTTGGTATTATGACAGGTTGGATAATGTTGGGTGGTGGTTTCCATATGGAATAATGACCTCACACACTATAAATTCCCCCATATGAATGTGAAATAATCCTATTTTCATGAACTGAGTAGAGGTAAGGTGCCTGATTATATGACATGAATTTTTGGAATCATGGGGGAAAGATCTATGGAGTTAGGATGCATTATATTTGACTTATTTCTTCTCATATGGAGTCTGTGTAGAATGGATTTCCACAATTTTTCATATATAGTATATCAATTTGATTCCTCTATCATTTTCCCCTTAGGGTATGTTTTCATGGTTTAATTTTTTTTCAATTTTTATTTTTTCTATTTGGGATGTTTTATTATATTTTCTATCTAATTTTTCTTTGGGTATGATATGTGTGCATGCATATACAATTTTAAAAAATATATGTTTACATGGTATAAATTATATAAGTGTTCACTGAAGGATAATTTATAATATATATTTTTAGTCAAATGGAGACCTGAGTCATGTGGATTATTTTGTGTGAGATCATAAAAGTTATTAATTTTGAGTTTTAACCATTAAAGAGGGTAAATAATCTCCCAAATTAATAACATTTTCCATGATCATGTATTCCCACCACTATAATTTGGGTGGTTTTTTAGAGGTATTTTGGTTATCTAGATTAGGTCAGTTTGATAATCATTGTCATGATTTAAAAAAACTATATGAGATCCGCTTAAGGGTTCTTGGTATGGGATTAATAGTAATCCAAAGATATGGTTGTCATAGATTCGGAAGATACGGTAGTTTTGATTTAATATTACTTCCTCATTGAGTTAATAACTTCCTCTTTATTATCTTGTATCCTTGATCGATATGCCAAGGTATGAATAGGTAGAATTATATGATATTTCATGCACTTTACTGTGATTAATATCATATTTTTAGGATAACATAAATTATTATGTTAACAAAAATATAAATAACAACTAAATTTCAATTCAATATTTATTTATTAGTGATAATTTGGTTATCATTATAAATTTAAGTGGTTTTCATAGCTTTAGATATTATTTTCATAAATTGTTAGAATTTTTATAAGTGGATATAAATTACTATTCTTAAAAAAATTAAAATTTTAAACCATTGATTGGAAAAAAAATATATGAGATAGGAGATGAGGCATAAGATATGATTGGAACTATTATAATAAAAATGATTAATTTCCCATATTGAAAGGGAATATAATATTATTCTCCATATTAATACAAAAAATGTTACTACTAGAAATCCTCATTCTATCATGAGTTATGAACCTTATCACAAGTTTGAAATTTTCAAAATTATCTTGAAGAGAATATTTTAATATTTATATTTGGATTTAGAATTCTGAGAGTTTTAGTGTCCTATGGAAATTGTATGGATATGGTTTGATGATTAAGATATTATTTGGGTTATCTTATTATTTTAATGTGATCTATGTTAAATTATGAATTTATTTTTAAGATTCATCCCAGCGTGAATGTTCTGGGTTTCATAGTTTATAGAATCCATAAAAAACTTGAGCGTGATGATATTTCAAGTTTAATTTTTATAATAAATGGTTTGATTTCCTAGTTAGAATTTGAAAAATGGTTATTCATATGTACCTCAATAGAAGCCTTATATTAGGGAATTGTTATTAGTATTTAATCATAGTAATCTTATTGTTTCTAAAAAACAATACAAGGTCTAAACTTTTATAGAGTGGTGATATTAATGGTTGGTGAAAAATTTGGATAAACATGTGGCCTGACCATGTGAGGGTGGTAGCCTTGGAGAATAAATCCTTCAACATTGGTGTACAATCTGGAAAACCATGCAGAAAAACCATGAGACACTTTATAAGTAAAAAATATCCCTTTTCCCTCCCAATTTATTTAGAGCGTAGACCATATTTATCCACATCTCTATATCTACCTCAAAACTAAGGATCACATACCACACATCCTCATTCACCCCCCTTATATTTCATGTGGTTTTTATGGAATTTATAGACGATTTTTGGAAAGTATTTACTTGTTTATTTAATTTATTAATAGTTTCTATTAGTTTCACACTAATTTTATTCGTTCATGTTAGGGTTTTTGGTACTGAATCCACTAGATAATGGTGGATGTGACAGAAAATACAGAGGATTTCACATTTCTTTATGGATGGATGTAGTAATATTTTATATTCATGCTAGAGAATTCCATTTTAATGGTGGTATGTCACATTAAGGAATTGTGTAGTTTTCCCCCTAATTTGGATGAATTTATTTATTTAATGGGTGTAAATTTGAAGGGATATCACTCAGGATTATGGTGGGAGTGTTCCATGAGCCCTAGGTGGGTGGTTGATAATTATTTTAAAGGAACAAGGAAACTTAGTGATATTTCTAGAATGACTCCATTTTCATTAAATTTTCTAATTAGTTATAACTATTAACAATAATTGTAACTAATTAAATCTATATATTTTACATTTAATTAATAAATGTGGATTACATAGGTTGAGTAAGGGTGTCATTCATAATGATTGTGGATTAATATACTTAGATCAGATCACATTGATTTTCTATTCATTGACTTAAAAAGGGAAAAATTATTTTTATTGAGGTATATAACCATATATATTTTAACTATATTATAATGTATGTTGAATGTGGCTTTGGATTTGTGAATTATTTCCAATATGGTCAAATAATGTCTTCATTAAATAAATTTCATTAATTAAGCTATATTCATTTAAATTGAAAAAGTTTCCTAGGTCTATGATGGATTCATATGCACTGGATAAACATCATGGTCCCTGAAGGATGAGATCACAAGTCTAGTTTTATGACATGAGTTACTTAAAACTAATGAGTAGTTAATTATATAAAATTGGCTTCCGGAGAGGTAGAAACCATAGTGATAGGTGTCCATTGGCACCTCTATGTAGTGGTCGATGTTTACTTGGGATGAATGTTTGTGGGATTTCCCATATGAGAACATTTTGTATCATTAGAGGATTGGGATAATCGAAATGATCATGTGGTGAATATTCCATTACTCTTATTATGAGTTCACCTATGTTGGTATACCACGTGTATTTTATTAATATTTCTAGTGAGTGGGTTGATTAAAGATGGTAATCGAATTGAGATTCACAATACTCGACCTCCATACATCAATACTAGTATGGAATTCCTTATGAGGAACACAATGTTGTATAATGATCATGACATGGATAGGGGATGTACCTCCCCTATGTGATGAGAGTGGACCTAGTATATTTTTTATATATAGGGGGAACCTTGAAGGGTGTACGTGCATATGAGACCTAGGGGACCACAATGGTTATCCTATTGATATTTTGACCCTAGTGATGGTGTTTGTGGGAAATGGTTAGTGATGATAATGGATGTCAACATCAAACCTGGATCAAATATTTGATCACAAAAAGGTTGTAGTGATGGTTAAACTGGGTGATTTAGGTGGGGCACACTGCCCCTAGAGATGTATTGAGATTCATAGGATGTCTTATACATACTCTCTAGATCTAGCCATTTATCCTACATCTCTAGAATTTCTTATATATCACATGGGTTTCATTTATAATTCTAGATGAGTGTAGGATCACATGGGATTTCCTCTTATGTATTAATAATGAAATATGATACTATTAGAGTTCTTATGGTCAAATCCTTATGAATCAACCACGACAATTGATTCTATTTGATTATTTAGTTTCACCCCAATGGAATCATTGTTGATACATAATAAAATTATATTTCCATGGATTATCCAACTCAAAATTTGTGATAAAACTAGATTCTATTGAATTTAATTGGGCCATCCCTTAAAAATCAATGATGAAACATAGTTGTTATGAATTTCATAGGTTCATCCCCCAAGGAATTAGTTTTGATTCTTTATGAATATGAAGTCACCTAGTATTACCTCCTTGGTATTAAGAATCACTATTGATGAATGTGACTCACCTTTTATTACCTCCTATAGATTAAAAATACTCTTTATGACTAATTATTTCTTTGGATCACCTATTAGGTATCATCTTGTATCCTAATACATTGGGATGACTTTACAAAATACATAGATCCAAAAATTATTCATGATATTATATGTATAGAAATGATACATTCAAATATCTAACATTCAATACTAATACTCTATGGAAATTGTCTTTGCACTTGTAGGAACGATTATATGTTGTGCTTCGAGACCCTATAGAACTGGAAAATTAAGGTTTGGTTCAATCATTGGTTCTCTAGGTGAACCCATTGATAGATAGTGGATTTTTATTTTATTTATACCATTTCACTATATTTTATTGATATTATGAGCGTATAGATTATTGAGAATATATTTAATATTTTTATGGGACTATTTTGGTGGTTCTCCAACTAGTTTTACTTAAACTCTTCTGAAATGGACAAATAACTTAGGTACCAAATCAGAATTCATCGGTGACTGTTTTAGGTTTTTGGGAGGGCTACAATAGTTGGATCATGTCATATTCCATTGATGGTATTATTTATTTTTATGAGATGAGGTTAAAGGATGGGATTTGATATTTTTTTAGTATTATTCCATTATTCGTATTATATATTTGATCATCAAAGTGAGATATCCATATTTTATGCTGGCATGACCATATGTTTATATGAGTGTATGATTATACATGTTTATTTGATATGATGTTATTCAATATTTATATATTATATGTAACCTAATTTTTATTGTATTGTATGATGTTTTTATTATTTATCCACTATTTTACACTCTCAAATAGGGGTAATCTCCCCATGAGATCACATATCCGTCGATGCTAGTCAATTTTCTCATTTGTACGGGGAGGATTTTATGAGCTCATGTGGTGACCAGATTCAGTAATGGTAAAGTCAACTAATGTGGGGACATAAAAAATGTTTTTAGATCATTTGGGTTACTCATATCATAGTACGAATAAAATATTTATTTTTTTTTCTTACTCTTTTAGAAGATGGTAGAAATGTGACATAGAAATGTGACATAGAAATGTGTCAGATATTACGATAGATATGGAATCGATTCATCACAATAAACTTTTTCTAAAATAATTCCATGCTATAAGGGATATCAGATTATTAGTCACTGTTTATTATTTTATTTATATATGTTTTAACCTAGTGTTACATAGCTATGTTTTCTGGATTAATATTTATTGGGGTTTTTTTCTCTTGGCCCATTGGAAATATGAATATGTACATGTATCATATTTGTCACATAGTATTCAGATAATACTCACATTATAATTGAGATTAATTTCACTAAAATTGGAATTATTGTTTTAATTTTTTAGTAATAACATATATGTAATATTATCAAATAAATTTTTATAGAATTTAAATCGTTTTAACCCAGAAATATTTTCTCTCGTAGTAGGTGTTTTGGATCCATGATGATATTCCAAATAGTGATGTTTAGGTAGCTCCTCAGAGTACGGATATATAGAGACCATAGTGTGTTTGAGAATATATTTTATTCATTATCTGTAGACCCCTTTTCCATGTTCACAGTTCTACTTATAAACGATAAAATGTGACTAGTTTAAACACTCAATAACAGCATATATATTGTTTCCTATATAAGTTCTTTGTGGCATTATACATAACTGAACTATATAAATATTGTATTTTATATAAAAATAATATTCGTATGAGGATTTATATAATCATGTAATGAAATTTTTAAATGTGATCCTGATGGGTTGGCTCCCATTTATAGTGGCTCGTTGCGGTGAATCATCAAATTATGTATTTCTAGTTGCAGACCATTAAGTAAATGCGTAGTGTGAATTATTTCCCGGTGTAGACTCATGACTTGAAATGTTATGAAAGTAATTATATATATGTTTATGATAATAATATTCTTGATGGGGTATCCTTACATTAAGGTTTATAATGAGAATCAGTTCCCCCTGGGAGAATGAGTTGTCATATAATTCCTGAGATATTTTTATATGTGGAAACCCTAAAGTTGGCAGTTTGTCTTGGAATTTGTAGTATGAATTTATTAAATGGAATAGAGAGGTATCCCTTGATATGTGATTTATATGTGTTATACCCCATGGTTTTACAGGAAATCCTAGAGGCCTTTTTTATGTCTCTTATAAAATTGGTGAGATGTGTATTATAGTTGAGACTAGTTGTGGGATATGAGTGTAACCAGAGTGAGGGGTCAACCAGAGATTGTGAATGTCCTAGGGGTGGAATCATTCAATGAATATTAGGGTTATGATATCATTACATGTGGCGTGATACCATGTATATCGTATAGGAATGTTGATGTATTGAATTTGTTTTGACAATAATAACCTTGAGTGTTAGTGCCTTCAGAATCAAGATCTTTCATTGAGGGAAATATCAGTTGAGTACCAGACCCTATTATTTCGTAATGAAATTTTGGGATTACTATTAGGGAATAAAATTATTTTATATGTTTTTGGTTTAGAGGGTGATCATTTGGTTGGCCATGTCATCGGTGAAATGTCTTTTTTTAATAGGAATGATATAAGTTCTTTTTTCTAGACGATACTATCATTCCATTGATCATGGTCAGTTATTTTGGTTTCTTATCCTAGATTTTTTGTTTTATGACTCATGGGAGACTAAATCTTGTCCGATTATTAGGTACTTGATTTATTTTTTCATGTAATTGGTTTTTTATGGATTTGAATGAAAATTTAAAATTCCCCTATGTAGTTAGAGGTAATGCCACAATTGGATCAGTGTATGGAGAAATTAACAATCAAAGATTTGTCTGATGTAGGTTTCTTATAGGATGTGATTTAAATGTATTGGGAGGATAAAAATATTATTATGGGACGCTTTGCGGGTTTTCTCAAGGGTATGTATAAGGAAAATAAAATGGATGGAAGTCCACCATAGGATGTAGGGGGTGTGACTGTCATTGTGGATTAATTTCAACCGATGTTGAGGCTGAAATTCCTATTGAGATCGTAATGGGTATAGATTAGTGTTTCAGGTTTGTTATTATGTATGATTAGGATAAAAATGTCTAGTATTTTCAAATATTATTGGATCTTTCATGGGTTTTGGAGGCATGATACCATGATTATAGGGCTGTGGAAGTGATGTGACTAGCCATTTTACAGTCGAGATGTCATTTTGATTTTTGTGAGATGATGATTGTAATTAAGCTAATGCAATAAAAAATACTATATTTTGGATTTAATTGTGGTAATATAGTGACGTGGGATTCTCATACATAACTATAGAATATTTTTAGATGAACACCCCACACATTACATAAGTGTCTGACTGAGTATCGTCATAGTTTAATGCCTTGTGTAACATGGGTCAATATATTCTTAATTGGTGAAATATCTTCAATTTCTTATATAATGAACATCCCTTTTTGAACAATTCAAAAAAATACACTAGTTGAAACTGATCTTCATTACATGGGGATATGAATCATTAGAAAGGGAGATATCATATGCTCAATAAGGCTAAAAAAGGGAAATACATAAGATTGATACTAGCATATGCGTATGAGAACATGGTCTTGAAATTTTGAAAGCATAACATGTATATAAATGATCATAATCTTGAATCATATAATAAATATTGGATGTTTATATTAGATAAATCATAAATTAATCAAGACCAAGAGCCTTAAGACCATATCATTGAGATAAAACATATATTTTGGGTATAGACATAGTCATAGAAAATATTATGTTAAGGATACCCACGAAGAAACTCATAGCATGTTAGGATTCTTATAACCACATATGTTCCTTATTTGGGCTTGGGATAATGACACATATACCCACCTCTTCATGTGTGGTCTGAACACCCATGTACATTATTTTATAGGAATTGTCTAATCATAAGTGTACACAATGACATTGTAGATCATTTATCTTTACCCAATGAATTGGAAATAGATATTAGAAATACCAATATCACAATGAAAACATTACATATGGGTTCCCCAATATCATAAAAAATCATCACATCCTACCTAATGAAGTGAACTGGGTTTCATAAACAATTGATTATATCCTAAGATATGGAAAAGAAAAGGGATTCAGAAGAATTTAATCATGGTCTACCTGCGTAAAATAAATAAATTTCATAAATTTCATTTAATCATAAACTATTTAAAGAATGAATAATAATTGTATCCTTGGTTCATATCCCTAATAAAACATAAGTAACAACAAAAGACGTCTTCTTATCAAGAATATAATTTTGAAATATCAATGAGGACACTACTTGAGAAAAATTGATTCTCATTTAAAATAACAATGAATAAATATAATGGAATCATTATAAATAATATAAATCATTTTTGAAGAAAAAATGCATTTTTCTACAAAAAATACATTAATGAAATAAATAAATATTATATTATTTTAATTTAAAATACCCATGAAAATGTATGATGGAATATCATATTTAATTATTTTTCATGACATTGTAAAATTATTTTGATGGTCTACACAATAAAATATTGATTCCTTTCAATTTTTTAGAAAAAATCAATTAAGAATTGTCTGTAAAACGACATGAATATTCCATTCATGTTTTTTATAAAGTAAAAAAATGGGTAAAAATGTATTTAAAAATATAATATATTAGTAAAAAAGTTGAAATACATTTTTATAAAATGTGGTTTGGTATGAAAATAGTTTTTAACTAAAAATTGAGATAAATATATATTTTCATTAAAACATTTCTCAATTATGATAAGAAAAAAAGAGTTGATAAATTGAACCACTAATTTAAAATATCATGGATAATAATTATAGAAAAATATATTTTATTTTATTGATAGAAATATTAAAATATTTGATCATTGGAAGGATAATCATAAACAATCTCGATGAAAAATGAGACTGTAACATAAAAATCCAACCAATTGGGTAACCTTCAATGATAATCCCCAAAAAAAAGTAACATAAAATGAATAAAAAAATAAAATGAGGTCAAATAAATTAATTATATTAAATTTCAATTGGGTTTTATGTACACCTCCTAGAATAATAATGGTTCACAACATATCGTATTTGTCCTGGAATAAAAATTTAGACAAAAATCCCTTACCGCTTAAGTATCTTTTGAACCATAGGCCTATGAAATAACAATGTCAATATAAATAATAATTAAAATTTAATTTCATATATTTATTATATATCATTTCATAATGAATTATATACACCACACAAAATAATGATTGGTGAATATGGGATATGTATCTCAGAAATAAAAGTGAAAATAGAAATCCACTTACATTAAATCATCACATTCTTTGTACACATTCAACCTCATGTATAATAAATATAAATTTATTATAAAATCATTATATATCCACATTCATATAAATCATAATATCTACAGTTTTATTATAAAATTTTATTACTTGTTTATTAATAATTCTATGTTAATGTCGCGTTTTGGGAAATAACTACTTCTTTATGTGTGTTTGGAATTTTAAATCTTGTTCATTTTAATTAGATAGTTATTTCTTAATATAAAAAATTTATATTATGACATTAATATAATATATATTCATTATATATATATTTTTAGTAGTTCATTAAATTTTTTTATAAGAAAAGAAATACATTTTTCATGGAGATGATAGGTCTTATGTAAAAAAAAGTTGTTTCTATTTTCTTGTTCAATTAAACTAAAGAAAACGAAATGATATAATTTATCATTATATTATCATTTTCAAGTCCTATATATCACATTTTTTATTAAATTCATCCTTAATAAATTACATGTAAATCTTGAATGAATCAAATATTTTCATGAGGTGGTAGTTCTTCAGACATATGAATGAGGTTATCATATACCCAAAAAATGGAAAGCATTAAGGAATTTGTGATACAAAAATTATGGAATTATAATTACATAATTGTAATAATATATGACATATAAAAAATAAAACATTATGACAATCCTTGAAAGGTGTTAATGGAAAAAACGATATTGGTTCATTAGATAGTAATCTATAGTTCTCACGAATAATGATTTTATAAACCATTTAATGGATGTGGACAAAGTTTTAGGTCATGAACATAACATAAAATCATATTAGTATATTGGAAATACTTATTTTATTAAAAAATAATGACATAAATATTATTTAGGTGGATGATAATGAAATAAAATAGAAACTCTCATCTAAAGAACATTACCTATTCTTCGAGTATCCTTTTTATGATTTAAATGAAATCCTTCCTTGTTTGGATTTACAACAAGAATTAGGATTCTATTAGTATTTTAATGAATTTATTAGTTGATTTTATGTGGTTATTTTCTGATCCAAATTAGTGTGATACTATGATTAATGGAGGTGAGATGGTGGCCATGTATAAGTGAGGGAGATGATACACTAGGTATTTATAAAAATAATCATGTGTCCAAATTTTTTTCATATGAAAAAGATTCCAAAATAGGTTAAATTAGAAACATAATCATTATATGTTCTAAATGATTCCATTAAATATATTTTTAATATTTTATAAAAATATATTACATTTATCATTTTAGTTTGACCCCCGAAAGCACTTTTTTTATCTTAACCATAATATTTAATTTTTACTTCCTTCACAAGTCATTTTGGTAAAAAATTATGTTTACCATAATGAAAATTAAAAATTATTCGTATTAAAATTATATAATCCAATTTTTAAAACTAAATTCATATTAGTGGGAAATGATAATTTACATTAATCTGAAATACATGACGAGAAAGTGAGTTTTTAATGGGAAAAAGCTCAAAAGATTTCAATGTTTTGATAACCAATTTCTATATAAACTAAAATAAAGTGAAACAAATTATATTAATGAATGTATAATTGAATAGATTTAAAATATAATTTAACTTTAAAAACACAAATAATGACACTGGATTTTTCAATTAAATTTCAGTATTTTCATTTTTATAAAAAATAGATCAAAAAAAATAAAAAATCATTGTAAGATAATTTTTAGATTTATATTTTAAAAATACATTTATTTTTTATAATTAGTATTATAAATGTTTAAAAAGTCATTTTTAAAATGATCGCACCAATAAAAGGAAAGAAGTTTTTTAAGAAATATATTGTTTTAAGGGTAAATAGGATTTATTCTAATCTCTTGTAAAGAAAACGTAAAAGATAAATGTAATTTTTTTGATATAAAATATAATATATTCATTTAATAAATTTTATAACATGTTTTTTGATTAATTAATTATGGTAAAAAATGATTTTTCATAAAAATACATTTTTAGAAAATGATTTCCAGTATTCTGAAATTGTTTTTATTTTCATTTTTAATTAATTATTTACCCAAAACAATTTTATACCATATATGTTCATAATTTAGTTATTATTCATATTATCCTCCATTTTAATGTCTTGGTGATAACTACAATTATATATATTATATTAATAATATTCCATGTTTTTTATAAATTTAGTGTTGTGTGTAATGAAAGATAATCTTAGTGTTTCATATAACACAAGATAGAATGAGTGATTCGTGTATCTCAAGAAAACCTGGGGTTCCATAAATTGAAATATAAACATGGTTATTCATGAAACACAATCATAACATGGTATTATGTGTAACAAAATCTATCAATGAAATTTAAATTTAACTAAAATTAATAATTTATAAAAACTCATGGTGTTACATTTTACAACCATTAAAAGTATTTATCCCTAAAAATTCATTAAATTTATTCCAAAGAATGAGTATTATTATTTTTTAATATGTCCTCAGGTTTAAAAATAGCTTCTTATAGGTGGTGGTTTATCCACAAAACATTAAATTGGTGAGTGATCCTTTTTAATATAATTTTTTCGATTCCATTCAAAATATACAACACTAATTCATCATTAGAAAACTCATTTTGTAATGGTAAAACCTATGAGTTTAGTTCTTATGATGTATTGGGTATGTACTTAATTAAGTGTGATGCATGGAACACATTGAAAACCTTTGAGATGTTAAGTGAAATCTATAAAGTATAAGTTAAAATCCATATATGATCATGTATTTTATTGGAACTAATATACCTAGGGATTAGTTTTAACTTCAATCATCTGTATAGAAATTTGTAGAAAAAATTTATTATGAACATGAAATTGAAGATCACAAAGATGATTATTAGCATAACATTATGTTCAAATTTTATCAGTTCATACATGTTTCTAAATTGATCTTTCCTTCTCTTAAATCACATAAGATTACTTAGGAACCAATATCGTTCATTATTAAACTTCAATACATTACATTAGAGTTCTATACTTATTTCTATTAAGGGTTTCAAAAAGATATAACCAAATGGTCATGTTCAAGATATTTCTGCAATAAAATTCAAATAGATGAAGGTGTTGATCTCATCTGCCTTGGAAATCCATAAAAAACCTATATTATCTTATAAAGTTTGAATTAATCAATTATAATGATCATATATCTGAGTTTGATATGGGTTACTGAAACTTAAATCGGTAACAAGATCATGTTGAAGACTTATCCAAAACATCAAGGTAAACCTTGGATCTTGACTAGATATAATATAATTTTGCATTCAATACAATCCTTATCATTTCATTAATGTATATTCTATATAGCTTGTCCAAATTAAAATGAATTATGATTGAGGTAACATGTGTTGATATTTCAGGGGCATCGACTATAATGAATAATAATCTCAAGATTAACAATAAGGTAAACCCTAATGTTTACTGACTCCATTAATTAAATGTATATAAAAATCCATTCCCTAAAAAATATAGAGGTTTGTATTCCCATAAATTCCCCCTTAATCATAATAATATCTCATCATGTAAAACCTCTAGAGGGACTTCTATGATATTGAAAATGTCATCATCCTTAAACATAAACCCTTCATTAATTACATAACTCTTAATTAAGTCATACATAGATACTTAGACAATACAAAATTTTAATCCTGCCTTTATTTATAATATAATCTACTATATTTAAAAAAACCATTTTCATTAGAACCTTATGTCCATCATTACACCCATAAAATATAAAATATAATTCATTAATCGACAATCCATATAGATGGATATAATCAAATAAAATTTTACTAATGGATAAATAATAATAATTTCATAGGGGACATTAAAAAACAAAATTAAAATTTCCATCGAAGTAGGGGTGGATAAGTGTGCCCTAATTGTCATCATTTACTTCATCCATTGTAATTTCATAATATTTCCATTTTTTCTTACTCATACTACGGTATTTTGGATTATCATCCTTATTTTACCTTGGATTAGGGAATTGATACTCATAATTCATAAAATCCTTGCACTTGAAACATTGGAACGTGGCTAGTGAATTATACTGAGCAATCTATTCATTCATTTCAATAATTTTATTCTTAAAATTACTTCTAAATTATTTTGATATGATTTATACAACTTTAACACCCTCGTGTTCCTTCTATTAATTCACCTAATTCATTTTTTAGATATTTATAGCATGTAGGTGACTGAAATTTCCATTGAACATGTGATTTATTTGAGTACTCGTGAGTCTCATTAGTTTTTTTTCTTATCAAAACTATGGGGATGGTTCAAATTTAAAAATTTTATTTTTCACATTAATTTAAAATTAATGAACTATTAATTTCCCATAAACTCTATTATTTCAATTTCTTTTAAATAAATGGGCTAAATGAACAAAATAATTAATCAATTCTACAATATATACTAATGATTAAACTAGTTGTGCACTATGAATCTCTTATAAAATTATATTCCTAGGTACAATTTGATTCTCTCTCATTCTGTTTGAGCATGAAAAATTGTATCTACACAATTTATCATAGAATAAAAAAAATTATTTACTAAAAAATATATTATTAAACTCTTACAATTCCTTGAAATCAATTACCTTCTCTTGACACATATTCTTGAGAAGATTCCTCCGTGGATCTGCATCAACTTTTAAATGGTAGACAATCAAAATGAATTTTTCATGTTTCGAAAATTGGATAAAAGAAAATATATTTATAGTGATCTTGATCAATTTTAATAGAACTATTTGATTATAATTCCAATTGAATTACTATGGATGTTTTTTCATGAAGGACTCATTATAAATATTTCTACTCCTATTTTCATTTTGAATACTACCAAGATTAATGTCCTGAGAATATTTCATGAGAATAGAAATACAATTTTTGTTTCTATATATCATTATATTTAGACGACCAGGATTAAAATAATTTAATTTTATGTCACACTCAACACAAAAGCAGTTAATTCCGGTTCCAACAATTTAGAAAAACCAATATTCTAGTTTGGGAGATTCTGATCATAATTGGAAATAAAATAACACTGATATTTTTTTATAGGATGTCTAAATCATGACACATTATTCTTTAATTTATGAAACCTTAGGTTTATCCCAAGTAATTAATAATCATTATCTATTTAAATAATTTACAATGGTTCATAAATATTTTTTAAATTTCCAAATAATATCCATTAGGAGTGTCAATCCAGGTCTGTGTTAAGGCCAGTTTTCATGCTCAGGTTCTCGATTGAGTCTAACTCAATACAGTGTTTTTGGGGTGTTACCACAAGTTATATTTTCTCTACACCTTGAACCACATAAAGTATCTAAAATTGGATTTAAATACATATAAACCGCTTTCTTTATCATATTCTATTATATGACTCATCCATAGTCTTATCCATAGAGATATTCTTATATATACTCTTATAAATATACATAGGGATATCACTAAAGATTTATCTTCATAGATTCAAAAGGATAATTAAAATGTTTATCAAATACTAACTATAGACACAAAATATTTTCATATGTAAATACAATATATTTTTATGATGAATTTTGAATACCTTACAAATTTATATTCCCATCGATGATAATAATTTTCTTTCTTTGGAATCTGGGAACATAATCTCTTTTATTATTGAAGGATCATCATTTTAACCCATAAAGATCCTAATTTTTTTTAAATATTCATAAAAAACCAAATTAAAACAATTATTAATTACCTAGGTAAATTAAACATAATAATGTTTGAAAAAAGATGCTCTGTAAGGCTGAAAATAACAAATACATTAGCATAAAATGAGAATAAGGGTATGAGAACTTGAGCAGGGAATTTTAAAACCATACCGTGTATATGAATTATCATAATATTGAGTCACGACATAAATATTTGAAGTTAAAAATACCTAAATCATAAGTTAATAAAAAACATGATCTATGATATCATAAGTTTTTAATAAAACATTAATTTTTTTCATACATATAAGAATATGAAAAAAAAATTCAAGGATTACCACAATGACACTCATATCATTTTATGAATTGAATAACCAACCATATCTGTACTTTGGTCATGGGAGAACCATAATAGTAGCCTCTTATTTAGGATTGGGAATATCACCAATAAACCCTATTTTTTGGGCATGTGATGACCTTCAGTGTACCCTATGATCTCGTAGATAATTAATATATACCCAGTGAATTGGAGGGAGATTTATGTCCCACATGTCACATAATAAAAATCCAAACCATGTGTGTCATAAGATCTTAAAATTTTCATCATATCATAACCCATGAAATGAACCAGGTCTCATAAACATTTCAAAATTCCATAACCTATTGAAAAATAAGGTGATTTTGTAATAATTTTGTCATGGTGTTACCAATTTATAATATACATGTTTCATAAATATATTTTCATCTCTAACCATTCAGAGAAAAAGAAAGAATGTCATCCTTGGTTCACATTCCAATAAATCATCATTAACATCAATATATTTCAGCATAGATAAAAAAATTTGGGTGATTGCTTAGGAAATTTCTTGAGAAAAATAGCTTCCCTTTTTAAAATATACATAAAAACATATAAAAAATACAAAATATAATTTTAATCATTTCATAAGGAAAATATAATTTTAACTTTGAAAAAATATTATTGAAACATAAATTATTATTAAAACCTTTTTTATTTAAAATAAAATTTATAACATATAATTTATTATCAGAAGTAATTATTTTTCATGAGATCATTAAATTCTATTCATGTCTTACATGTTAATAAAATGTTCACTGTCACGTTTTTACGAAATCTAAATAGGTTTAGTTTCCAAAAAATGAATATTATTTTCAAATTTAAAAAAAAATTACTTTTTTAGTATTTAGTTCAAAAATCATTAAATAATTTAATAAAATTCCACTTATTTTAATAAAAAATGATTTTTGAAGAAAATAGATTTTCGACTGAAGAGGGAGATAATGTTTTATTTTTATCGAAACAATTTTTCAATGATATTATGTACTTTGGAGTCGTTAAATGTAACCTTTTATTGAAAATATATTGTATAATTTTAGTATAAATCAATAAATTATGTTCTAAATAGATAGAACATAATATTTCATCATTGGAAGCATAATTAAAAAAAATTATAATAAACAATGAGATTTTTACATAAAACTATTACCACATAGGTGACACTAAATCAAAATCCCAATGAATTATTATCATTAAATAAGATGTTGAATTACATGAGCGTATTTAAATTCATTATACAACATTTAAAATGTTTTTATATTCACCTCATGAATGAATATAGGTTCATAAAATAATATATTTCTCAAAGAAGATAAAATAAGAAAAAAAAACTACCATCTTGAGTAACTTTAAATTTTTATTCCCCAAGAAACAAAAAAATAATTAGAAATATTAAATACTATTAATTGTGGTATATTAATGATATATAATTTCATATGGATTTATATATACTAAAACAAATATATAGTGGTGAATATGTAATGATTCTCTCAGAAATTAAAGTGTGACTAGAAATCTCTTTACCTGAAGTCTTAACATCATTCATTAATGATCAAACATTCAATATAATAAATAAAATTTTATTATACATAAATTATAGAACAATATTAATATATATAACCATATATTGTTTCCTTACAACATTTGAGTTCCATTTTGTTAACAATTTCACGTTAATGTCGTGTTTTGGGAAATAACTATTTTGTTTTTTATGTGTAGTTTTTCTGGTTATTTTGGTCCATTTACATAGATCATGATTAAAAAATATCTAGAATTTATATAATGAAATAAATATCATATGTATTAATTATATATATATATTTAGTAATTAATAAATTTTATTGATAGGAAATAAAATACATCATTCTCAAAGATGGTAGTACATGCAGAGACATAAACGCCGGTTTCATTTTATTATTGGACAAAAAAATGATGATTAAAAGGAATATATTTTAATTAATGAATAATTTTTAAGCAATATATATAACATTATATCATTAAATACATCCTTAATACATTCCATGTAAAGTTTTAATGAATCATATCACTTCATGAGGATGTAGTTTGTCGTACACATAAATGACATTATCATATTTCCACAAAATGGAATACAAGAAGTTATGTGTGATATAAAAATTCCATAATCCTATTTAAATAATAAATATGAAACTTATCAAATATAATTAATAAATACATCATTATTTATATACATTAGGTTGTAATAAAAAAATGAACGACATAGATTTGTGAGGTGGTACTCTACCATATACACTAATGATGATTTTAAAACCAATTTTATAATATTAGAGAAGGTTTTAGGTAATTAAACTAATATAAAAACATATCATTATTTTAATATACTGAGTTCTTTATATAATGATGATATGAAAATATTTTAATGGTTGATGAAGAAATAAAACAAATACACATGTTTTATGAATGTTGCCTCTTATTCTGGAATTATCTGTATGTTTTAACTATAATATTTACACGGTATGATTTCTATAATAAATATTTCTTCTAGGATGCTTGAATTTAGTTATTTAATTTATAATCATACTTATTTTCCAAAAAAAGTTGTTTAAGATTATGAATTATGGAATAGAGGGGTGGCCTTTTATAAGTGGGGGAGTGGACACACTGGGTATTTAAAAAAAGAGATATATGCTCCCTCATTTTTCATATGGAACCAAGGTCAAAAAAGCATAAATTTTGAAAATTAAATGCGATAAGGTGAAATATAAAAAAAATTAACGTACTTATATATGTCAATTTAACCATTATCAATTTAGTTTAACCTTGGATAAACCTATTTTTATCTAAACCACGGTAATTCATTTTTACAGAATTCGGTGTTCTTTTTAGTAAAAAATGATTTTAAAATTATTATAAATTCTAAATTGCTATTATTCCAAATATTTATACATGTTTCATATATTTTAGTCACATAATTGGAAAATATTAATTTAGAATTTTTCCCAAAGACGTGAAGAAAAAGAAGGTTTTTGAAGCTCAAATGATCAAATGCTTACAAAGTTTTTATATACAATTTCATTAAGATATTGAATAAAACTACCCAAATTATATTTTCCGATGTATAATTGAGATAATTTTTCTTTAAAAACAATTTAATATATAATTTAACATTATAAATTTATTAAAGAAAAAGGAAATTTAAAATTAAAATTATGTATTTTTCACTCTTCATCGAAGAATGGAACTTTTAAAAAAATTAAAAAACATTCCCTTGAAGATAATTTAGACATTTAGAATCAAAAAAATAATTTTATTTTATCAAATTAATTTTAAGAATTTTTCAGTGATCGGTTTTAAAAATAGTGCATCAACAAAAGGCAACAATCCCACTTTTTGGAAGAATACAGGTTTTGAGATTAAAATCAGATTTATTCATATCTATTATACCAAAAACACATAAGATGAATCCTAAATAGTTGACTGAATATTTTTTACATTATTTTAAAAAACATTCAAAAAATTGTTTTTATTATTTTATTCAGGGAAAATGTTTTTTTCATAATAATAGTTTTTATGATAAATATTTCTTATATTTTCAAGTAGATTTTATTTTAATTTTTAATTAATTAACCACGAATGAAAACATGTGGAAACCATATATTTTTATAATATTATTATTTTTATTATTAAAATATATTCTAATGTATATGTGATAACTATCATATTGAATAACTATAGTAATAATATACAATGTTTCATTTAAAACCAATGTAGTCTCTAACAAAATTGATGCTTGGTATTGTCTCGAGTTTTTTGAGTGAGTTCAAATCCTTTCCTGTTTTGAATTTTCTGAATTTGTGGGTTATAAAAATTATTTTTCAATCACGATAACAAAATTTTCTATTTTTCTACAACACAATAACTTTTTTTTGGATGTTTTAGAGGTTCAGTGAAAGACTCAGTTGTTCGAATGGGTTTCAGGTGTGTCGGAGGCCCAATGTCCTAGTTTTTTATTCTTCATGTTAATGTGAATGGTTTATGTAAAACATGCGACATCTCTTAACAAACTGTGTATCCCAATTTTGAACTACCAAAATATTTTTCATACCATGCGTTTCAGGTTTCATGACCATGTGTGAAACTCTACAATTCTTATAGAGGGAATTAACAAGATTTTCACATGTATAGGGTAAACTATGAAAATGCCGCATGGGTAGTGCCATATAGGCTGTTCCCTCTCACTATAGCCTTCATAATTTGTGCATAGTTTTAAAAACTATGTGAGATAATCATGTGTCCTCTTAAATAGTTAATTTTACATTTTCCCCGCTTTCCATTTTTCTTCAATTCAACATATTTTCCTAGTCATTGGACTCACACACTATAGGGGGGGCACCCATTTCTTCCTCCCACAGGGTGTGTTATATCTCATTCCTTTGAGATCCTATTTGGTCTTCCATGAGTGCATTGTAACTGTATCGATAAACCAGTCTTAACCCATTCTGATCATTTCCATTTATATCCCCTCATGGGGCACTAAATCCATTTGAGTATTTTCTATATTTTGAGGGTGTTCAACTGAAAATATGATTTCTTCCAATATAGTATGAGTTAGAGATTGATAATGGATATACCTATGTCTATGAATCCAATGTAGGTGGTGTAAACTTTCTTTGTTATTTTTTGAATATTAGGGAGGAAATATTTTTGAGCCACGTTTCTTTGACCGATAAAGACACCACAAATGATATTATTGCCTTTAAATAATTAAAATTACCATTGTGGGATGTCATTGGAAATTCCCTTGAAATATTTGTACATATAAAGATGGGTTAGTCATTTTCGACCACTCGGGAGGTTGGTTTCGGTGTGTTTCATTAATTAAATTGATTTTATATTTAAATTGAAGTGAAATATATATATGTAAATTGTTTTTGATATGCTGTTGTGGTACATGGATTCATAATGGTCTGGAACACAAGTTTGGAACAAGGATTTCCATGTGTAGTGGATGTGATGTGATCATTAGGATGGGATTTTCCCATGTTACATGGGTGATTTTATGGCTTTCTGGGAAACATGGTCGTCATATAAGGTTTCTAGGCCATCAGGTTGAGGGTAAGACACAAGATATTGGATGGTAAGACCATTACATTTGTTTGAAAATGTTAGAGAATAATGATGTGTCAGAGTTGATATTTTTTAAGGTACTATATTTGTGATAACTTCCCACCCATGATTGGACATAACATCATTGGAGTCTTGTACATTAAGGTTGAATAAATGATGAGGAGGCCTTTACCGTTTTTGGGGGTAGAGACCCCTAGTAGCTTGTCTTAGGTAATTGGATTCGGAGTGATTATGTTGAAATTCATAGGGATGGTGAGGAGCCATCATAGGATAGTGTTGAGGCTATCTATTAGGGGATGAGTGTCGTCGTACTAATTCCATTGATCCAAGAATATTTTTTTATGGAAAGAGATCATTTTTCTTCTAGATTTCGTACTACGAGATGACGGTGATGTTACACTGAGGATAGATATCATTGTGCCTCTAAACATCGGTGTTCAACCCTAAGGTAGCTTTGACGTGGTGGTCTATGAGACCGAGTTTCTAATTTATTGATTATTCCTTCAGGATGTTAGTTACTGGATAAGGGCACAAGGTGATGCGAGAATATTTTTTCCAGCAAACATTCAAGGTGGATGCTAAGGGTTCACTTGGAAATTTCCCATATCAGGGGCTTCCATGGGCTTTGATAAAGGGAACACTCCAATATAGATTTTCGACATTGTAATATTTTGGTAATAGATTATAAGTGGTTGTTAAGAACCATGTAATATTGTGTTTAATTTATCCATGATCTGATGTTTATTTATTTTTTGTACTCACCTGCTTAATTAAAAATATACGGTATGCACAATTGGGTGGTTTCATACCAATACTCTCTCTCACAACCCACATTGTCCATTCGATATGTGTATATCAATTATTATATTTCATTCAGGTATAGTTATAGGTTGGAGATCTAGATCTTTTTAGTGATCTTACATGGGATGGAAGGAAATGGACCATTGGTTATAGCCTAATCTAGAGTTCCTTTTTATTTTAACATTTTTTTATTTTAGCATGCCGATTATATATGTAGCTACTCTGGTCATACATTGGAGACCCCGTTCTAGATATTCAATTTTATAAATTGTATTGGATGCCTTATTTTAGTTGGTTGTTTTATGTGTTATTCTAGGATGTTTATAGTGTTTCTTATGTTATTTCTTATTATTTCTTCCGCTATTGCTTTTTATTTATTTTTCTTATACCCTAATTGGATCTCCTTAATGTATGGTGATTATTTTCTTCCTCATGATGTAATATATATATATATACTATTATTATATTTCCATAATAGGTCATAGTCTTCCCAATTTCACTCTTTTACACCCTCACTACTAGCTGATAACCTTTGGCGTATGAGAGGCCTGCCTAAGTGGAGTTGGACCTGGCATGAAATTATTTTTGAGTGGATAATCGGGCCAAGAAAGCTAAAAATGGTATCATAGGGTTTTTATTTAACCAATTTCTTTTCCTTACTATTTGGTCATTGGAAGATTAAATATTATGATATTTTTGGAAATGGGTTCATAGCTTGTTCTTGGGTGCATGCATCCCCATGCATGAGGGATGAACAAAGATTCCCAGGGAGGGATTTTTTGTTCTATTTTTCATTTTTTATATTTAATATATTTTACATATTGTTTGGTTCCCTTGGAATGTGAAATTCTACTTATTTTGATTTGTGATCTATATTCTCATAGGAGATGGATTGAGTTATTGGACCCTTGGGATGGTAATGAAATGGGTGTTGGTTATGGTTGTTATGCTTATTTATGATTCTGATTAGGCACAAAAGATATTTTAATATGTATATTCATGTTCCTATGATATAAAATATATTTTATTTCCATTGGAAAAAAGGATCACACTAAGAGGGGTTAGGTTGTATAATGAGGAAACAAAGGGAACTAAGCAGTGTTTTCCTTCCCAGATTCTCCATTGTGACATATTACTCAGCTATCCCAAGAAAGAGATACAATGGAATATTTTTATGATATATATATATATATATCAGGGATTGTATCATTTTAGATCACATTGGTATGCTGTTATGGGGTGCTTTGGTTCACCAATATGGGCGAACAAGTCATCAGTTTGAGGAAAAATAGTTATTGAAGATAGGTGTGGCATGAGGAATATATGATACATGGCTCTATTGAGGGTGGGTAAGGAGTCCATGAGGATAGGATTTTTTGTGTCATGGTTTTTATGGGGAGAGTAAGGGTAGTTAGTTTACACTTATAGTTTCTAATTTCCCAATCTAAAATATATATGTGTGTGTGTATTACTTGGGACGTCTTTCTAGGTAATGAAATTCAGCGGGTTTTCACCTTGGAAACTCATACAGAGCATCTTCTGGGTGATGGTTTAGTTCTATAGGAGGAAAAGAATGTTGAGACCCCTAGGGTCCAGTTAGAGAAAGTATAGGCAAATGTATATGTTTCAATGTACTCAAAGAAACCTCAAGAGTTGACTATGGTTGGTTCATGTATTGATGATAATCTTAGAGTGTTCCTGGAAATTGTGATCCAGGGTACCAATAGGGGAGATTAATGAGTAGAGCCTTCAATGGTGTATCTTACTCGAGTGTTATAGTCACAACCCCCTCTGTCATTTTAGTTTGAGGGAGGACAGTAGGTGGTTGAAATATGGTTTGTGTCCTTACAGATGATCTTCAATCAGAAAAGAGTCACATCCATGAACGATGGTAAAACTCGAAATGTATATCCCCAAAATAATAAAAATTTGTTTCTAGGATGTGCAGGTATAGGAAATAATACCTGATGGGATGGCCTAGATTGAAATTGTGTTCATGTTCTTAGGGAATTTTTTCCCCAGAGATGATGAGGGAAGTGAGATCTGAGGTGTTCTTGTGCCTTAAATAGGCTATCAAGTCTATCACGGACTATCCATCGATATTCACCAAACTATATCTCTTTAAACCTAAAATAGTGAGATATTACATGTTGAGGATGAGGTTTCTTGAGTACAGTTTATGGTAATCCATTTTGGTGCAGATGAACATCTTTAGGTAGGCCTCATTCCTAGAAATGTTGAACCATTCCCTCATAATCAAGAGAAATATAATAGAAAGGTCTTAATCGATCTGGATTACACAATTAGGTGGCATCATTGGTGATGATTCAGATATAAAGAAGCAAGGTATAGATGAGTAACATTAGGGTGATCATGACATTGAATCAAGCATTCCCCCATCAGAGTAGTTATTTGATGGGTTTTTCTTACATGGACATTCAATACATGTCTGGACTATGTGTGAGAGGCCTCAAATGGAGTGTCAAGTATGTGGATAGGTCGGGAAAATCAGGAATTTCTATATAAAGTTTATCAAATTTTTGTATGTCATGGATGGTGACAGACTCAAAATCATAAGATCAGATCAAGAGTTGTACCACATGATGGTAACTGAGCTTTAACTTCGCATAGATGTTGTGGTAGAGACTACGTGACCCAATAGTGGGGTTAGTGTCTGGTGGAATTAGTTGCACCATATATATGATATGTTTCAAGATTTCAAGCATAGATCCTAGTTCCCACCATGAGCATCCAACACTAGAGCATGTTGGTGAGACGAGAATGGTCATAGGTATGCAATGGGAAAGACCGAAGTTTCTTATGCATTATTTTGTCATGGAATTTTGAGGCCTCTCTTTTTTATGTTCACAGGGTGTATGGGATGTATATATGGACTATTTAGATTTTGGTTAGTGGGTTTTCATCATATCGGGTGTTATATATATATATATCTCGCTGTGTGTGTGTATGAGGTGTGAGATGACATAATCTATGTGGGCATCTATTGATGTGCGTTTATTGAGGTGTGTTCACATCACTGCATTGAAGATATGTAAGTTACATGTGGATTTTTGGCATTGGGGAATCATTGATATAAGGGACATGATTTATGTGGGAGGCACCTAGATTAATTTGAGCATCTATTGAGTTGTAGAGCCTCAAGGGTTCCATGTCATCCATGGGAATGAGGCCAGTATCGATGCGATACGGGGTCCTAATGGGTTTCATATACAAAATGGGAGCACTTGATGCGGTTAAAAAGAGATAACACGTCATAAGAGGAATTTTGAGTCATCGAATTTATTGATGGACCATTTATTTTATTTTATCTTTGGGTCAGGATGCGATCAGGGTAGGTCACTCCTATGGTGGGGAGTCCCCTTAAGGTAGTTGACATATGATATTGAGACCAAGTTAGTACTAGTTATATTTAAAATTATGGGTTTCTTCATTACTATATATTGGATATGATTTATAGAATAGGGATGAGCAATCTTAATGTAGGGAGATTCTAATATTCTAGTTATTGGAGCATCTCTAAACCCTCACGTGTTTTGAATTTTTGGAATTGTTTGGTTTGAATTTTTTTATTCATGAAAACCTAATTCTATGTTTTTATACAACCAAACAACTTTTTTTGGGATGGGAATAGAGTTTTATTGAAATCCTGGGATATTCCAATGGGTTTCAGGTGCATCAGAGGCCAAAAGACCCAGATTTTGAGATTGTAGGTCTTGGCGCACAATTAAGGTAAATTGTGAGGGCCCACCCAACAAACCATGAAACCTAATTTCAAACTACCACATGGTTTTCATTACTATAATGGTTGGGTAACAATCCAATCATGATCCTCTATAGTTTTTAAAGTGTAATTTCCAATAAAAAGTTCATATATAGTGTAAAAAATTTGCAAGCCACAAGAGTAGTTCCACATAGGTCGTACACTCAATGTCTAGAATTAATTGTTTGTGAATGTTTTGCAAAACCATGTGAGATAATTGTTCAAACTCTATAAGATGTTATTTTTTGGTTTTCCCATATTACACTTTTTTTTATTTCTCTCTCTTTTCTTCCACCTTATCCTCACACATAGTAGGGGCTTATTTGTTTCTTCCACCGGTACGATATGATCTCTATCCCCTGTCCAAGCTCCATTTTGGTCACCATCAACAATGATGAAACATTATTGATAAGGATATACTCTTCTATGAATACCTAATCATTTTATATTACCTCATGGAGAATTAAGTATGTTTAATTACTGTATCCCTATTTTTAGGGTGTTAAATGGAATCTATGATTTCTCCCAAACTGTTCGGTGTTAGATATTGATATCAGATGTGCCAATATCCACGACTCTATAAAAGGTGTTCCATACATTTCAGTATTTTTTCGTGGATGTTTGGGGCAGGAAGATTATAGTTCATTGTTATGTTGGCTGTGCAAGACCCTGTAAATGATATCCATGCCTTTAAATAATTAAAATGATCATCGAGGAATGTAGTTACGAATAACCAAGAAATAGTTGTACCTGTGAGGACGGGTTAGAGGGCATTAGACACTTGGGAATTTTGGACTATTTTTTTATTAAATATTATAGTTTTATTTAAATTTATGTGAATTGTATATATAAAAATTATTATTGATATACTGCTCAGGTTCATGGGATCACAAAAGTCCAGTATTAAGGTTTGGAATGCTGTTGGCCTTGTGGAATTTAGGTGATGTCATCATCAGGATTGGATAGGCCCGACTTACATTGGGGATGTGATCACCAGTTGGGATACATGGTCTTCAGATGAGGTTGATAGGCCATCATGTTAAGGTCATGGGCCATGATATGGGATTATACAACAATTGGATTCATGTGACAAGTTCACAGGGGCATGCGGTGACAACGTTGATGTGAATTGGGAACTATTTTGGTGCTTACCACTAACCTGTGATTGGAAAAGGCACTATTGGAGTAATTTTCACATATGTTGACTAATTGATGAGGTGGTGTTGACCACATGAATGGTTTGAGGCCCTGTTATTGATGAATAGGTAATTGGTTGGATGGTTCATGCTATAAAAGTCCATGGGGATGGTGAGGAGCCATCAGATGTTTGTTTTGAGGTATTTGGTTGGGTAATTAGGCTTTGAATTCTAAGCCCATATGAGCCAAGACTATTTTGGGAGGATAGATTCTACCATTCCTTTAGATATTGTTCTTTGAGAAAACATTCAGGTTACGTTGTGGAAAAATATCATTATTTATCTGAACATTAGGCATCAAGGTGATGGGTAATTTTGAGATGGCGTCTGAGGGACTACGGTTCCTAATTGATTGGGTGTGCAATCAAAATGTTTGTGACTAGATATAGAAACAAGGTGTCATGAGGTACATGCTTCTAGGTTAATTTATAGGTGGAACCTGAGGGTTTACTTGGAATTTTCCCATATTGGTGGATGCCTTGGGCATTGGCAAAGGGACCTATCCACTAATGATTTTTAAAATTAGCTGAGATAGCTGATAGTATCTTAGTATCTATTGAGAACTAAGGAATCTTGTGTTTACTTTATACATGTACTTATATTTATTTGTTTTTCATACACACATTATTAATCACAAATGTAAGGTATGCACACATGGGTTTTACACTATGGAGTCTTGTTCTCACACCCTACACTGGCACATTGAGACTTGTGTAGACATTATGATTTTAAATTTAGTTAAAGGATGAGTTCTAAGAGATAGATAATAGTGGAACGTTGACATGGAATGGATGGAAGGGTACCAATGGTTCTTACCTCATATAGAGTTCCTTTTTTAGTTTTTCTGTTTCTTCATGATTATTATATATATAGCTACTGTGGTTTGTCATTGGAAACCCCAACTTGGATATTATATTTTATGAATTCTATCATAAGAATTATTTTATTGGGTATCATCTAGTTGTATTCTTGCCTTTTTATATTTTTTTTAGATGCAACAGTTTATTATTTCTTTCATTATTGTATGTTTTTTATTCTGCTTCCTCTATGAGGGGGACTAGTTTTTGTATGCCTAATAATTTCTTTTGTTTCATGTTATATATATGTATATATATATATATATATCTAATCATAAAATTTTTATATCACCATAAGATGGTATGTTCTCCCCATTATCAACCTTTTACACCTCTGATGCTTGTCGAAATCCATTGGTGTACAGGTAGGTACACCATTTTATAGTGGAACCCATCCCAAAAACACTATTCTAGTGGGTAATAAAGTCATGGATTATACAAGCTTTCTATGTTTTGTGTTTCAATATAGAAAATGGGCTTCATGTAACAAAATCAAAACCAGTGTAACGTATAGAAAAAGTTTAACTAGGTGTTTTTTTGTAATAGAATATTAACTTGGTATTCCATATAATTCAATCCATTAATGAAATATAATTTATAAATGAAATTAAATTTAAAAAAACATGATGTGTTATAGGTATTTCATGGAGTCTATGCATTGGGATCATGATTAGGATGATTTTGATGTGATCTAAGCATAAGACATACTACAAATTTTTTATTTCTTATGAGTGGAGTACAATGACTATTTTCTTAATTAAGGGTTTATACATGTAATTAAGTAAATTTCATGTTCAAACATTTGTTTTGGAGTTTTAAGGGTCTCATGGATACTCTTTGGGATTAATGAATCAGGATCATGTTATTTGGTAGTGTGTTTGTGGATAAAGATAATAGTTTCCTAAATGGGTCAGCCAGATTAGGTCCCTACATTATGTTTGTGTATAAATTTATATTTTTCGATAGATTATTTTATTATAATGTTTTTAGATATATGATTACATGGTTTTGAGGATCAGATAGGGATTTGAAGAAAAAATCCAATGTTTCGTTGATTTTTTATTAGATGGTATAGATTCTTTTAATTTTGTTTTATATAGGAGATGATTATTTATTAGAGGTTTCAACCAATGGGTTTTTATACTATTGGGTGAATAAAGATAGAAAATGAACTAAATGGATTTATGAACCACTAAGAATGTGTTTTAATAAGAAATTCAAATTGGGTGAAGCAGCATCGATCGAAGTTTGTTCTTATAAGATGATTCTTATAGTGGGTGAATCATTATAATGGGGAAAGATAGGTTGATGGAACCATAGTGTATTCAAATAGACATTTTCCTATGGAGAGCTATATGGGTATTCAGTTATGAAATGATTAGTGTCTTGGGTTTTGGATAATTGTGTGCCTTGTGTTTGAAGTTACATTATGGTACTCTATTTGAAGTTCAAATATACAGTCTATGGGTTTGGTGATAAATTAATGATTATGATAGGTTTATATATGTATATGTATAAAGAATAAATCTTATTAGGTATTATAATACCTATGGTTTAGTTTTTATAAAACAATTCTTCCTCATGTGTTGTGTAATTTAAAAGAAGGTTAATTTTTTTAAATTCTATAGTAATGGATGTTTTAAAATTGATAATTAGAATTTGAATTTTAAATGTTTGAGTGACTTTATGACTTGATTTTTTATATGGTTTGAGTCCAAAGAATAGACTTATGTATTTGGGTGAGTGATGGGATTTTTGAGTTTAATTATGGATGTTTTTTCTATATTCTTCATGGGTTTCATGGTTTGGTGTTCATGGTTTGGGAGACACCATTCAATGCCATGATCATGAAGAACATCCCAGTTTCTTTTATAAAACATGTCATTAACATATTGTTAAGGGTGAAACATGTGAAATTTAGAGTAAAATGATTATCTTGTATATGTTTAGGGTGTGATTCCTGGTCACCTCAAGGTTTCAATCAAACCATGAATGATCTATAATTTTTAATAGGGTTGATTTATGTGGTTTTCATATTGTCTGGATTATCATGTCATCCAAACATGTGAGGTTGGTGGATTTCAATAGTGAAGGATAAATTATAGTCACACTATTAACCAACTGTGTTGCCAAATAATGTGGCTGTTTAAATGTGAGAAATTATCCTTATACGATTTTGATTTCTCAAGAGGGTATCCCCACAACTTTTATACCTCCCTCACAAGAAATCAAGGGCCCTCTCCCCCTATTCCTCCTTTATTTCCCCTTGGACAATGGGATATATTTTTGTTTTTTCCCTATAATCTTTATCCATTGTATTCTATATTTTTATATTGTATTGTTTCTTTCAGTTACATATTTGGTGCTGATTCATCCAAATCATGGTGGTGGTAGTCGATAACATTAATGGTTTTATATTTCGTTTTAATATTACATCATTAGAGGGTATGATCATTAAATCATGTGAAATTTTGATATTTGTATATCACCAAATGAATTTATTTTGGGTTTTCCCCTAAATTATAATAAATTAATTACTAAATGGGTTCTCTTTAATAATGTATTGTCATAGGATAATGATAAGATGTTACACCTATATGTTTCTAAGAAATATTTTATCTAAATAATTTTAATTCTTCAGTAGCATGCATTACACATAATCGTGACATTAAATGAACCACGAGATGAAATTAGTATAAAATGATCATTTTGACATATCCTTCAGGCGAGTAGAAATAAATATAACATACTTATGAAAATTAATGGTGATGTTATTCGCAACCAATTATTTATGAAAAATTTAATTCACTTTTATATTTTAATTTTTTAATATATTGAGTTAATTAAAATTAGTAAAACAATTAATGAAATATATATGTTATAATACTAAAAAAATAATTTTAATATTCATCGAATAGATATTTTATTCATAGGTTATGAATAAGCCCTATTTAATGTATGAAAACAAATATTTTTTTAAAAGGGTGATTTTTTTCCATGAAATGGAGAACCCCATTTAAATAAATATTTTTATATATTAATAATTTTTATAGGACCACAACAACTTTTTATTGGGAATAAGGATATAAAAAATTTACTTTTGATTAAATTTTAATATTTTTCTAATAACTTTCAAATTTTGATCAATAGAATAAGTACAATAAATTGCAATTGAAAATAATTTTTTTTAATTAAAATAATTTAAATTGTTAAATTGTTAAATTTAATTTTTTAATGTAAAAATATAATATATTTTTATCATTTAATATAATGTATGTCATTAGAATTAATATTACATTGAATTCAGATGTAAATATTTCAATATTTTGGAATTTTTTAACTACTAAAACTCATTCTGACTTTCCAAAAATGAAATAAATTTTAAATTAATTTCTAAAACTTCTATGTTTTGAATATTGAATAATAGATTTCATATTTGGAATCAGTTGGTCCAAATTATGTTTATAGATTTTTTTTGGGCATAATGAATAATAACATCGATAATTTTTATTAATAGAGTACAAGTGTAATATAGGAAATTAATGGTAAGAATGCCATTATTAAATTACCCAAACACATGTATTAATAATATATAATGAGTGTGTTTTGATTTAAATAATCCTTGGGTAAAAATGGTGTCCTTTGAAAGAAACATAGATTAAATTATGACATTTAATTTCATTTATTTAATTAAAAGATAAATATGTTTCACTCAAATTGTAAAAAATAAATAAATTTTTTATATTAGTTTATACATAAGAAAAATTTGAAAATAAATAATTATCTTAATTCTAATTTTTTATATTTATGATGATAATTTATTTTTAATTTTCATAAAATAATTAATTACCTTAAAGAGTTATACTTTGATGATGTAAAAATTTATTAAATGACGAGAAATCAATAAAACAACTTTTCTTAATATACTAATAACCATAAAAGACCCGAAAACATGAAAAAATCTTATTGGTTGAATAAATATGGACCATAAATATCCACAGATATAGTTAGTGACCGTTTGAAACCTTATAGAATAGATTGTGACACATATATTAATTTATTTAATGTGAAGTTAATGTTTTCACATTCATAATTTAATTAGCATAACATTTTGAATTTTGAATTTTCCAAAAGATACATTTGACTACCTATATTTATCTAAAATCTAGTAGATTTTTCTTCATAATTGTATTTTATTTTTAAATTTTATTCAACAAATATGTGTACTAAATCATTACCCAAATGTGATGTAGTAATTATTTTATTAATGGGGATATCAAATAAAGGTTATTAAAAATATTAAAATAAATATAATTTTGGTTGATTAAAATGTAAAATTAATTTCATATATTACATTGACCTATTATATATATAATAAAATTGATTTTTCTAAGGTAACTTTTTATCGTAATATTTTTAAAATCTATGAATTGAATAGTGCAAAAATTGACACTATTGTTTTTTTATCAAAATAATGCTTTATTAAATTATTTTAAATAATATGTTTTTTAAAAGGTATATAATAATTATTATATGGTCTTAAATGTCGTAAAATAAATATTTATCTTCTAATTTACATCAATTATGTAAATTTTTCACTCTTTTAATATTTTTAATATTTTTATCTTAATTTAATCAAATAGAATAACAAAGTGTTAATTAAAGTGATGATGTTTAAATTAACATTAAAACATGGAAAAAATTTATTTTTGTATGACATTAGAACCCTAAATATTCACTTATTTGATATTTGGGAATCTTTGAGGCTTTAGGATTCATTTTGAGTTTATTATAAATTAATATTTTTAGAGATCCCAATGGTCCTACTCACCTCAATTATAAAAGGGCACCTCCTCCCTCACATATTTACTTAACTCTATTACTTAAAGCTTAACCATACCCTACCATGTTCCCTTATCAACTTCTCTATTTTCATTATACAGTATCTAGTCTTCTTCAAAGCCCATGTCGAGTGATTGAATAAGAGATTTAGAGGTAGCACGTCGAAGAAGAGATAATATCCTCTTCCACTTATTTCAAAAATCATTCTTCTTCTACTTCCCCTTCATTGGGTTTTAATTATTAATTAATATATACATTATCAACTGTATACTAATATGTTATTATAATTATAAAAAAACCATATTAGCCCTTCTATCCATCCTTGTAAAAATGAAATCACCACACATGTGTACTTACGACTTACCATATCCAAGTTGGGGTATAATCTCTATTTCACCACATTCATACATGGATGGGTATAATGATGAAAATAATAACTATATATTATAATTATAACATTATATTTATTTTAAAAAATTATAGAATGTCCACTTCAATACCATTAATTTATAATAGAAATGATATCATTACTCATGCCTACGTACGACTTACCATCTCCACAATGTGATACAATTCATTTTACCTGATATTCATTAACAAATTATTATGTAAATTTAAATAATGAATAAATATATTAAATATTATTTTAATAATAATTATATAATTATATAACTATTACCTACATTGGAGAACCAAATCTTATATGAAAAAACATGAATAAGAACATAATGCAGTTAATATCTGAATTACGAGTAACAATAAAATGATACTAACAAACCAATGATAATATTATCATATATGATATAATAAAAATGTATATAATTCGTGAATATTTCAATGAAAATATTCAAATTATTATACTGGAGTTTCAAATATATATGAAGGATATCAGACCTATGCTGAGGGAAAATTTCCCAATCTCATTATTATCTGGGATTGATTATATATAAGAATTTACTATAGTATATTTTTAATCCAAGTATATGTTTCCTAAATATTGAATATTATTTATATTCTTATAAAAATATTTAAATCAAAATTTACCCTTTGGTTAATTTTTATTAAACGGTATTAAAGGAATATTTTTTTGTTATTCGATATAAGGTACTTTGGACTTTTCTGGAAAAAGTATGAGGAGAATTTTTTTAACTTATACGGCATTACCATGTTTTTTATCTTCATAATGAAATATTTATATGAAGTTTACTATAAAATATTTAAATATAATTTTAAAATAAATTATTTTCTTTTAAAATTTAGTGGAATTTTGACAAAAAGAATGTTTTTGTAGTCGAAATGATATTTATCTCCAGAATTAATATGAAGTTTTTTATTAAATTTTTTTTCCTTATAAGAACAGGTTATATTATTTAACTTGTTTATTATTTTGGATATGAACCAATAATACCATTTTTATTCTTTATTTTAATGGGTTACATTTCTTATGGATTTTTACTTTTGAATATTGTTTCATTCCCATGAGTTATGATATAATGAAGTGTTTTATGAAACCCATTTCTTTTGGAACATGTATGAATGATTTCATTATGAGATTTTTGCGATATATATGTCCCTAAAATTCATTGGGTAAATATTTATAAATCAATATATAGACATGATTGGAATGGGAAATGATCATGTTTTAGTAATACAAAGCTTGATCAGGGAGTGAATTCGGTTCAGTAATGGACTTTGTCCTCTATGATAGTTTTCGAAATGAGACATGGATAATATAGAATTATATTTTATTCTTATGTGTATTCCACAAATATTCATATCTTAAGTTATGACTTTTGGGATTATGTTCATTTATTCATTAAAACTTTTATGATTTATCCTGTGGAATGATATTATGATCTTTCATATATTAAATAAGATTTCCAATGTTATGTTGTTCTGTCTTATGATTATGATATAATAGAAATATACCATGTTTACCATTACTAAGAATTTGAGCTCACCTTTTCAAATTATTCCTTTCCCTATGTCATGAAAAATGGTATTAAATAAGATATGTCAAATTGGGTCTAGTTATAATGAAATAAGTGTGAGAAACTAAATATTTATTATGAACCCATCGTTTATATATTCTCGTATCTAAAGAAACTATACATATACATTCTTATAATGGTTTTGATATATTTTTTAATGAATATTGTTCAAATTTAAATTAATATAAATGTATGAAAATTATGGGGTGATATATTTTGTATCAAATGAAAGGTATAGTTAACCATTGGAAACTAGGATCAGAAAACCTTAATAAGACCCCATAGGATATGTCGACATATAGGTTACAATACCTGTGTTTTAGAAATTATCATGAATAACCTGGGATAATACCTAATGTGTCCTAAATAGAACTGTTATTCATGGTTATGTGATTTTCCTTTTTTAATTACTGTTTATCACACTATTCTTCACGGTTTTAGTCAATGGATTGAACCAGATGGAACCACATTAATGATGAATGTGATCGGAAGTTCAATGATTGTACTCCTAAGAAACAAAATGTTATGGGATCTAGAATAAAAATCATGTATCTATGATCACACAACATTCTTAGCATATGAATCATACCGGCCATCCAAATGATAAATGGAGGGAACACCATTCTGTTGAGTCATTCAAGAGGCAGCGTCCATCTTATTTTAGTGGGTCACTTGATACATTAGTGGATGAACAATGGTTCAGTACCATAGAAAATATATTTTCAATTATCCAATGTTCTGAAGTTGATTGAAACATCTTAACTATCAATCATTTCGATGGTGAATATGATCAATGTTAAAAACTTATCAAGAATAAAGGGAAAAGGGATTAAATTGATTCCATGGAATGGTAAGAGTTAAAGAACATAATTATCAATAGGTAAATTACTCATATTCTTTGAAAATGATGGAGAATATATTTATTGTACTTATGAAAAGGTATGATGAATCTAATGGTACATTTGAAGAAAATGTTACAAGACATTCAAGGAATGCTTTTGAATTATTATCCAACCTAAGAGTAAAATTGATCGATTATATAGTGTCTTAAAACCATGTATCCGATAAAATTAGATATAAGGGACTTCAATAGTTGTGAAGAAATCATTTGAAATTCTCTCAAGGATGAAATGGAGATTAGAGTAACCCATCCGTCCAATGGGATTGATAAGAAGAGAAAATTGGAATTCAAGGGAAAATATAAAGACAACACTTAATAGACGATGAGTTTTCATTTATTCCTAAAGTATGTTAAGAAACATGGAGGAAGTTTTCATAAAAGGAATAGTAAATTTTTTATTTTTAGAAATAAAATTCATATGGCAGTTGAATGCAGAAGTTATGGGAAATAGAGGTCTAATGATTTGAATATATAAAAGGCCACACAAAATTCACCTATTACAATTCAGTGATACATGTGAAAGTAAATGGGGAATTAGGACAATCAATTCCCTAATACAAGGTTTATTGATGATGATCTACATTTTCAGATTCTTAATAGAATAGACAAAGTCAAGTACCATACAATAAATATTGGTGATGTGGAGTACGATAATGATGTTGTTAAAGGTACAAATTCCATCCACTATAAATTATATAATGTTTTATTTGATTCTAGATCCACCCAATCATTTATTACAGAATAATTTTTTAATTTTATCACGAAATTAACTCTACAACTTGATGTTGAGTTAGCTATAACAAATCCTAATGGCACAATGGTTGAATCAAAAGTTTGTAATTATTCTATGGTTAATGTTTGTGGGAAACTACTATATGAAAATCCTGTAATCCTTCCTATAGTGGAATTTTATGTGATTCATTGCATGGATTGGATTTCTCAATATGGATCTCAAATAAATTTCTAAGGAAGGGAAGTTAGATATCATTTTCTGGATCAATCTATGATCATATATCAGTGTAAGGATGAATATATCCTTTCAGTAGAAATTTATTCCATATTATGAGTCTTAATTCATTTAAAACAAAGGTTTTTTTTATCTCGAATGGGTTAGGATAAACTAAATATTAATAATACAACTATTTTATAGGAATTTGATGATATATCTTTGAAATAATTGATAGGTCTTCCACAAAATCATGAAGTTTTGTTTTCAATAGCACTAATACCAGGTGCTATGCCTCTTTCAAAGACACTCTATAGAATGGACCCAATTGAGTTACAGGAATTCAAGAATAAACATCAAGAGAATATTGATAGGGGATTCATATTCCCTATTGCATCACCTTGGAGTGAATCTACTGTGTTTTTTACGAAGAATTATGTATTAATGGAACTCTACTTTGAATATTCACAACATAACAATATCACTATCAAGAACACATATGTCTTCCCTAAATTAATGTATTATTTAACCAAATACATGGAGGTTAATACTTTTCCAAGATTTATTTTAATTAATGATATCATGAACTAAGTGTCAAAAGGATGATATACCAAAGGAAAAATTTCATAAAAGGTATGAACACTAGGAATTCATAGTGATGCCTTTTAGTCTTACTAATTCCCCTTTTATCTTCATGGATCTAATTAATAGAATATTTATATACAATCTTAATCATTTTTTTAGTCTTTATAGATTATATTCCTGTCAATTTGTAGAAAAATGAAGAACATAAAGATCACTTGATAATTGTACTAAAGATCCTGAGAATGGAGAAGATTTATGATAAATTCACCAAGTGATAATTTTGGATTAAAATGGCACATTTTTGGGTGACATAATATCAAATCAGGGAATATATGTGGATCTAGTAAAAATAAAGATGATGGGTGTTGGACGAGACAAAAAATATTAATTGAGATCTGTGGATTACTTGGTTTGGCTAGATATTATCGATGTTTTGTGAAATATTTTTCACGATTATCTAATACACTCATGAAGATGAATTAAGAAGGATTTAAATTCTTATGGATAGAGGAATGTGAAGAGAATTTCAATGATCTCTAAAAAAGGTTATCCAGTGCACTTGTTATAACACTTCGAAGTGGTGGAGAATTGTTTGTGATCTATAGAGATGCATCCAAAAAGGGGTTGGGTTATGATCACTTGAAAAATGATAAGGTTATAGTTTATGCCAAACATCAATTGAAAATAAACGTGAAAAATTACCCAACACATGATTTCGAGTTAGTTGTGGTAATATTTTCATTAAATATATGGAGTTATTATTTGTATGGTGAATGGTGTGATATTTATATAGACCATAAAATTCTAAAGAATATTTTCACCCAAAATGAGGTTAATATTCATCAAAGAAGATGGTTGGACTTGATTAATGATTACAATTTCTCAATACATTACGATGGGGGGAATGAAAACAAGGTGGAAGATTTCTTGAGTCGAAAGGACGGTGCTAGCCTATCCATTATAGAGATCACAAAAGATCCAATATATATCGATTTTCAAAGGATGGATCTTTAAATTTTAAAGGAATGGGGGAAATATTATCTTTCTCAAATAAATGTTCAACTATCCATATATGTGAATATTATGGAGGAAAAGAATGAAGATGTATAACTATAAAAGATGGTGATAAATGTTCCTTAATTAATCCATGTTTGTGATAGAATAATAATGTTTAGGAATCAGGTTTGTATTTTTCCCAAACTATAATTGAATAAATAGCTATTGGATGAGGCTCGTAGTTGTTCATTATCAATTCACCCTAGAAGCACAAAGATGTAAAGGGACATGAATGATTATTTATGGCTAGATTGAATGAATAGAGATGTTTTTAAATATGACTCTCGATGCATTGTTTTTTAGCAAGTTAAGGTTATGTGACAGTAGTGTACATGTATGTTACAACTATACCCATAAGAGAATGGAAAATGGTTAAATATCACTATGGACACTATCACCAGACATCCCAAAACATCCAAAGACTATAATTCTATCTAGTTTATAGTTTATTTCCATATAAAGTTGGATAACAACATTTCATTTAGAGAGTATTTCCCTCTTGATCATCTTTCCAGGATATATGTAAAGGAAGTGGTAATATTTCATAGAGAACCACTTTCCTTTATATCTCATCAAGATCCAGGGTTTACAATAATTTTCATGATAAGTCTTCCGAAGGTTCGAGACATAATGTCATTTTTCACCACTACTTTTCATCCTCTTAGAGAAAGTTATTCTAAGGTAATGATTCAAAATCCAAAAGAAGCATTGGAAGATTAGTCTATGGATATCAAGGGTGGTTGGGATCGACCCCTACCATTGGTGGAATTTACTTAAAAAATATCAATCACACCAATATTTAGATGGATCCTTATGAATCCCATTATGAAAATTAGGTAAAAACTCTAACTTTTTGGGATGATTTTGGGGAAAGAAATCTATTAGGACATAATCTTGTTGATGAAATGATAGAAAATGTCAGATATATTCAACAACCCATAACAGTGTCTCAGAGTCGATAAAAATATTATGTTGAAAACCGAAGAAATAACTAAAATTTTTATGTTGGTGAAATGGTGTTTCCAATACTATCTCTCAATAATATAGTAATGAGATTTTGAAATAATGGAAAACCAAGACCTAGGTATATTTTTCCTTTGGAAATATTGGATCATGTTGGGAAGGTAGCTTACCTATTTGTTCTTTCACCCAGTCTCACTCAATTTCATTATGTGTTCCATGTATATCTCCTAAGAAATTATATACTTGATTAATCATAGGTTCTAAATTCATAATTCCTATGGTTTGAGAAAGTTCATTCTTATGAAGAAAACCCGATAGAGATTCTAGATCCTAGGAAAAAATATATGTGAAACATGACATCTCAATTTTTTAATGTTTTTTGGAAGAACAACAAATTTGAAGAAGCTATGGGGGAACTTGAGGATATGATGAGGTATATATATCCTCATTTTTTTGAATCGATGGTAAGAATTTCTATGGTGAAATTCAAGTTAAGGGGGTAGAATGTAACACCTAGATTTTTTATGAAATATTTTCTGTAAATAATTTTAATTCATCTATATCTTTCATTACATGAAATCATGATTTTAATAAAACTAAAAGAATCCTTAATTATAAAATGACCAATTTAACCAATCAGTTAGTTGAGAAAGAGTAAGTATAACAAACTTATGAAAATGTATAGTCTAGTCATTCACTACAAATTATTTAGGAAAAATATAAATTTATTTTATAATTTTTGTTAATAAATTTAGTGAATTACAATTAGTAAATTAAATAAATGAAATATATATGTTATATAATTCAGATAATTTTTTTATATTCAACTAATATATATTTTTATCATCAGGTGAGAATAATCCCTTTTTGTTATATAAAAAACTATATTTTTCAAAAGGGTAATTTTACACCATTAAGGGTGAACCGATTTTAAATAAATATATTGAATCATTAATAAATTTTATATGACAAAATATTAATTTTTTAAGAGGGATATAAAAAATTACTTTCGATGACATTTTAATATTAATTTGATAACATTTATATTCTGATGACTAGTAAAAATACTGTAAATTTCAATTGAAGACAAATTTTTTCATCAGAATAACTTACATAGTTAAATTATAATATTAATTGGTTTAAATGTATAAATAAAATATATTTTTATCATTCAATATAATTTAAGTCATTATAATTACTTTGACATTGAATTCACAACTAAAAATCATTTTAATCATGTGCAATGTTTTAACTTTTAAAACTGATTCTCTTTTTTCGAAAAAAAGATAAATATTAAATTAATTCATATAACATATATGTTTTGAATTTTGAAAAATGTATTCCATTTTTGGAATCAGTAGGTCCAAATTATTTAAATAACTTTGTCTTATTTTTGGGCATTATGAATAGAAAATCGGAAATTTTTATTAATACGATAAAAGGGTAAAATAGGTAAATAAGGTTAGAAATTCTATTAAATAATTACCCTAAAACATGACTTAATATACTTATATGAGTTTATTTCTATGTAAATAATACTTGGGTAGAAATGGATTCTTTTAGAAGCCACTGGGATGAGATTAGGACATTTAATTGATTTAATTTAATGAAAAGTTAAATATGTCTCATTCAAATTTTAATAAATAAATTATTTTTATATAAGGTTATGCCGAAGATAAATTAGTTAATAAATACTCATTAGAAATATAAAATGTTTTTTTATCATGGAAATTTATTGTGACCTTTTAGAAAATAAATAACTACATTAATGACTTATATTTTGAATCATGTAAAAATTAACAATTGATGAGAAATAAATAAAACAATTTTTATTTAAATACTAATAACCATAATAAAGACAAATACACTTAAACAAATATTATTAGTTGACTATATTTCGACCACAACCATCCATGTGGCATGTTAGTAAAAAGTTTTTTCCATATATAAGAGGTTGTTACACTAATATTATTTTATTTAATGTGATGTTAAAGTTGTCACATTCATAATTTATCATGTTTATCATTTCAAATGTTGGATTTTATAGATGGTAAATAAGACTAAATGTATTAATATAAAAGGTATTAGATATATATTAATAATATTAATTTATTTTTATTGTTTATTCAATAAATACATATACTAAATAAATATAAAAATGTGATGTAGTAATTATTATATTAATGGAGATATCAAATAAGTGTTATTAAAAAATTTAAAATAAATATAATATTGGTTAATATAACTTACCATATCTGGGTTCCATAGAACAGGTTCCTCGAACCCAGTTGGTCACATGACGTCAAGCACATTTCCCCAAATTCCAGATGCTGTTGAGTAGCAGTGAGGGCCTAGGTTTGATATTGGGGAAACTATGCCCTCATTTTTCAAGGTGTAGCATAGCGAAAAAATATAGACATACCAGAAGAAAAAGTAGTAAAAAATACAAAGCTGAAAGGAAACGATACTGAAGCCAAAGATAACCCAAAATCATATTTATATGATGATGCAATATGTCTTATTTCTAAGAAATCAGTCAAAATAGGATACACTGCAATCAAATACAATACAGTACAAAGTACCAAGTATAGCATAGCAAACTTAAATAGCACAACAGGTACTCTGAAGCATCGCAAGCATAAGCTCGATCCCATGCTCTCAAACTCCTCTGAAATAATAATTTACATGTGTAGGGACCCTTTCCCTTATCGACACCTATATCAATATAATCTATTTGGTCCCAATACATGACCCAAACAGGGTGTGAGAAATAAATCCCAGTTGGCAACCATCAATTTCTCGTGTGCAACTATCACTGAAAAGGTGCAACATCAGTGTTCAATAATAAAATGTTGTAAACTAAAAAGTACTCAAAACTAGCTACTCATACCTATTCCATTACCATTTAATTATTATTTAACAATTAAATATAATTGAATTATAAATTTCTGAGACCCAGCCTCAACAAAAAATCTCTTATACAGTGCCACAGCAAAACCACACCAGGCTATTTAATAAGTAGAAGGTAATAACAATAACAAGCTTGTGCTTTAGCGTGGAAAGTATAACATGAGAAATCACCATAGATAAAATTCCAGAACACATTGCCCTCATGCATTCTAGTCCTTACCCTTAGGCAAGCTGAAACGAAATCCTCAGGAGACTTCCCTTAGTGATAATTAATATTTACCTCAGGCGTACAAGATATTGCCCTCAGGCACTGAAGCTACTGGCCACAGGAACAAGAAAAGTTTTCCTCAGGATAAACAAAACACTAACCTCATTCTTAAAAAAACACTTCCCTCATTCTAATCATGTAACAAGGCAGAGCCCAACACATAAAATGAAATTTATATATATTTCCTCTCATGAAAAATCAAAACATGCTTATAATCACGGCATAACCACGGGTATCCTGGCCAAACAGCTAAACAAGGGAAACATACCCAGAAGGTGTCCATGGATCAAGGCAATGATCCCACACAACAATTTATACATGTTTATTATATTATATATGAATTATAGATATCTCAACATCCAAGTCCTTATCCACACGACACGCCAAACAAGGCCGCATATCACAATGGTACACAAAATCACGTCAACAGTTGGAAATAAACACCATACCACAAACATCTATCTCCTTTGATCTATATATGTGAACAAAGCCTCCCGAAACAACCAAGAATGATGTAGATTTGGGATAAAAATTAACTCATTCAACCTCAAGTAACATCCCCTCGGGAACGAATTGGAATGGAACACTCAAGGAGAGAGAAGAACTCACTCGCACGATTCAAACGAGATAGATGGTGAAGGAATCGGAGTCCCGGTGTACAGTCGAGAGCTCCTCCATGTTCTGGCCTTCACTCCTGTAGCTCTCATTGAGTCCTAAGCTTCCTCTACCAAAATAGGAGGCTACTGCCTTTTTTAATGAAAAACCATAATTACACGTCATGTAATCTGAAGTACATGGTTTTGAGATTCTTTTTAACTGGTCACTCACGACAACTCTCTACTGCCTTACTGTTCATCTTTCGGCTGACTACACGCTATGTTTTACCAAGTACATGGCATGTACTATCCTTTATACTATTCATATGGCAGCTACTCTCCACTATCTTAATATTCACTTGCCAACTAATTACACGACGTGTATTACTACGTACACGGCTTGCAGTCAGTTTTTAAACACTTCATCACCGATAGTCCTACACTCCCAGTATACTCATCCCACATGTCCAAAGTGAATGGAATGTGGAAATGTACACGACAAGTCCCCCAAATTTTAGGATTTTCCACATACTCCTTATTTTCTTATAAACACTTAAGGAAAAATGAAAAGAAGAAACCTGTACCTCAAGAATAAGAACCAGGATATTACAGTTAATTAATTTGTATGATGAATTTTTTCATATTTCCTCGACTTATTATTAATATAATAAAATAGTTGGTCCAAATATAACTTATTATCATAATATTTTTTTAAATTCTATGAATTTTAATTAGTCAAAATTGATACTATTGTTTTTCTATCAAAATAATGTTGTAATAAATTATTTTAAAAGTAATTAAATGTTTAAAAAATTATAGAATAATTATGATATCATAAAAAATGTTCTAATATACTTATTGATGGTCTAATTGAAATCCAATAAGTAAATATTTCAGCCTTTTAATATAGATTTATTTTTATCTTAACTAAAATATAATAGAATGACTAACTATTACTTAAAATTATAATGTCTAAATTGACATAAAAACTTGTGTAAAATTTATTTATTGATGATATTACAACCCTATATTATCTGATAATCAAAATTTACACATTCATTTGGTTTTGGTAGGGTTTTATTATGTTATAAATTAATAGTTATGGAGATCCCAAAAATGCCCTTCACCTCAATTATGAAAGGGAACGTCCTCTATGACATAATCACATCACATTGAACCTTCAATCTTGGCCATCCCTGGAAATATTCCCTTATAATCTTTCCTGGTAACATTATACAGGTTTTGGTATTCTTCATATACCATTTATAGTGCATTGAGAAAAGATTTGGAGGAAGCATGTCAGAGAAGAGGTAATGTCTTATACCGCTTCATTAAAACTTATTTATTCTTTGAATTCCACTTCAGGAGTTTTTTCATTATAAATTAATAACTCCAATATCAATTATATAAAGAGATATTATTATAATTATGAAACAACCATATTAAACCGTCTATCCATCCAATGGAAAACAAAATCACCACACATGCATATGTACGTCTTACCGTCTCACACCGTGGTATAATTTTTTATTCACCACTACCATACATGGATGGTCATAATGATGGAAATAATAACTACATTTTGTTATTATAAAATTATATTGATAATTAAATATTATACACCATCCAATTCAATGCCATTCAATTATTACGGGAATGATATCTTTAATCGTGCACACGTACGGTCTACCATCTCCATGATGTGATGTGATTCATTATTAATGATTTTCATCAAATAATGAATATATTAATGTAAAAAATGAATAAATAAATTATATATTATGTTAATATCATTTTTTAATGATATAACTATGAGCTAAGGAAGATAACTAAGACATATTCTACAAAACATGCATAAGATCAGAAAACGGTTAATATTCAAATAACAATTTCCAATGAAATGTTACTAACAAATGGATGATAATATGATAATATATGATATCATAAAAATTAATATGATTATATAATAATTTAATGAAGTTATATATATAATTATAATGGAGGTTCGAATATATACGAAGGATATCAGAACTATGGAAAGGGATAATTTCACAATCAAATTATTATCCGAGATTATTTATACATAAGTATTTACTATAGAATATTTATCATACATTTTCATGTTTCCCAAATATTTAATATTATGTAAAATAATATAATTTTTTTAAATTTAATTTTACATTTTTTTGTGTTTTTATTAAATATTATTAATGGAATCTTTTTTCATTATTTGATATGAGGTACATTTGTCATTTCCACCAAAAGTATGAGGAAAATGTTATTTTACTTATACAACCTGGATGAATTTTTATAACTTTATAATACCCTATTTCCATGAATATTTCTATATATGATTTCTTGTTTATTTTTAGAGATTTATTTCTTTTAAAATTGTGTGGAATTTCGAGAAAGGAAATGGTTTTTTGAAGAAGAAAGGACATTTTCATCGCGAATTAATATAATGTGTTTTGTCAAAATTATTTTCCATATATGTCTTTATTTTATTATGTTACATATGTTTTATTGGTTAAATGAACAAATGATTATATTATAATTATATATTTTAATGTTTTACATTTATTGCGGATGGGAACATATGAATTTTGTTTCTTTTCCATGAGTTATGATACAATTACGTGTTTTATGAAACCAATTTCCTTAAATGGGTTATTAATAATCTATCTTCTTGTGGAAAACGTAATAATGATTTCATATAGATATTTGTGGAACCTATATATACCTCAAATTCAGCAGTTATTGATTTATATCTCTTGAGACAGACATGGCTGGAATGGAAAATGATCTCAGTTCAGTAATATAGGGCATGCATGAGGAGTAGACTCAGTTCAAAAATTGAGTTTTTTCTCTATGATGATCATGGAAATGAGCCATGATTAATATGTGATTATATTCTATGTTTAAGTGTATTACAAAAATCATCATGTCTTATCTTTTGAGTTTTGGGAATATTTTTATTGATTCTTATGAACTTTTATGATTTATCGCATGCCATGATATCTTGATCTTTCATATGCAGGATAATATTTTAAAATTTTATGTTCTTATTTCTCAAGATTGTGAAAGGATTAATTTATACCTTTTCAACTCTTACTAGGAATTTTACCTCACTCTTTAACATTTTTCTTTTCTCTAGGCTAGGAAGAAGGGTTTTATAATAGATATGTCAGAAATGTTTCTAGTTATGACAAAATAAGTTGTAGACAATAATTATGTCTTATGAACTAGTTGGTTATGTATCAATGTTTCTAATGAAACTATACCTATATGGTCCATTCATGGTTTTGATATATGTTATAATGAATATTATTCAATTATGTTGGAATATAAAAGTATGTAAATTATGGTGAGTTATAGAGGAGTCTGCCACAAACAATTTGGTGGTGGCTTAAAATCGTTTCTGTGGGGTGGTACATAGTGTTATTTTTTGAATTATTATATTTCTTATTATGTTTTATATGTATTTTATATTATTTAAAATAAATTATAATATATTAATTAATAATTATTTTCATATAATTTATTAATGAGTATGATTTTTCTTTTTGCAGGGCCTCATTTTTTATAGATAATTGCTATAAGATTGGGATATCATAGGAAGATATACTTTGTAGAGAATTAAAATAAGGCCCCAGCCTTAAACCTTACTTAATCTTGAGTTATTAAAAGATTACACATTGAGGATATTTTCAGGTTTAGAGTTTTAGAGAATTAGATCATATAACTTTCTTTACATTCCACATTTAAACAAAGTGGTTACATAAAAGATAGTATTCATTTTTTCATCAACGGAAACATATTTAATATAAAACATGGATTCTTTCTTGACACTTCCTTGACACTATCATCATATCATGTACCCTTCCCTTGACCTGTGGAAAACATTTCAAAAACATGGGATGAGCATAAAATGCTCAGTAAGGGATATAAAAATATGGAAAGGAAACATGAGTACATGTATACAAAAGAATGAAATCATACTTTACCCATCAAACACAAGCACTTTAACATACCTCATAAAATCATGAATAAATCATACAAATCATAAGACATAAAAGGTAACATGCGGCATTCATAACATTCTTACGTAGGGAGTAACCCTCTTGGTTACGTTTGGAATAACCACCACCGTATATTCCCTAAAACTCTTTGGAGAAACCTTAACGTTTCACTCCTTTGCATTACCCAATGCATTGGAGAGCTATATCGGGCTCACCCGCCCTCAGTTTATCACGGAACCACCCGTCTTCATAATAATTCCCAAGAACCCAAACATAATCGTATCACATAAAACATGCATAAAAGAAACATAACATTTCCAACCTTCAATCACAAGATATCAATACAACAAATTGATATAAAAACATTATGAAAACCATTTTAAATACCAAAATAAAAGAAAAGTAAAATATGGTATATATTTTTCTTTTTTAAAAAAGGTATGGCTTGTAGAGGAATCCGAAACACAAATAAATGTCACGGCGGCAGAGAAGTCGTTGTCGCCGCATACGTACGACAAAAACATTCCCTTTTGTCGTTTAGTAAAACGCTTCGTATAAAAAAGATTCCTTTTGGATAAACATAAAAGTCAAAGGGGTTTATACACTGTATAAAAGAAGGTTGTGTATAAAACAAAATATGCCTAAATGAAAGGAGATTGGGATGAAGTCCCATACAAACACGTTATCCTTTGTTTAAGGACAATTCAATTACATAATTATGTGTGACAAACGAATACACCAAATATAAGTGGATATAAGTGTAAAACAATCGGAGTTTATTCACACATATTCATAGAATGACATATTCAAGGAGTACATGTTTATCCCAAAGAATCAAATTTGGGTTAAGAAGTTCCCTTGCAAAAAATTGACAACCTAACGGCATCACTAAAAAATTCAGAAAATGAGTTGATGAGAGATAAAAAGGGTATCTCATCACATGGACATAAAGTTTAAATCAATAATCATATATAAGAACATATCCTAACATAATAGTATGTCAATTAAAAGACCTAACAAAAGAAGTCTTTTAAAAAGAGGAGGGTGAAAGGTTCCTTTACCAACTTCGGTATCTTTCGAAACATACGCGCCGTGAAAGAACGACAATACAAAATTGATGTAAATACTCATAAATGAAATTATATTACACAATGAGAAAAATAATGGGCAGTACATACACCACTCAATGAAAGTTGTGGCAAATGTATCATAAATCTCATGGAAATAAAAGTGAGATGAAAAATCTCTTACGAAAACTTGGCAGCCTAACGGCGCCACTTAAAACTTCTAAAATGGATTGATGAGAGGAAATAGGGTCTCTCATAATATCAACATAAAGTTTACAGAAATAATAATGTAAAATAACATCCCCCAGCATAACAAAGAGGAGCTTAAAAGAAGTGACATAAAGGAGAGTACTTAAAAAGAAAGAGAGAGGTTGGATCTCTTACGAAAATTCGGCAGCCTAACGGCACCACTCAAAACATCCAAAATGGATTTATGAGAGAAAATAGGGTCTCTAACCATATTAACATAAAAATTATAGTAGGAGTAATATATAAAATCATCCTAATCATAATAAATATGATCTTAAAAGTAATGACATAAAAGAGTGTACTTAAAAAGAAATAGAGTAGGATCCCTTACCACAAGTCCAGCTTGTCTTGTTCGTTTCATTATATTCCTGATTAATAAACATTGGTCAAATTATAATTGCTTAAGGACCTCCTATAAAGATTATTATTCAGTTCATATCACATATTTTAATGTTATAATAATTGGTTGATAATATGAGTTCATATCAGACGTTTTTGTCGATGTTTGGTACGTGAGTCAAAAATTGAACTTGTTGGAAAATAATTTTCCATGTAGTTATAGGTACATCATATCCAGAATAGTATTGATGTTTTAAGTATCATATATATCCATTATATATTCATTTTATACTATTACATAGCATTTGGAGATAAAAATTAAAAGCACCGTTCATGGAGACGGTAGGCCGTACGTACGCATGAACGCTACTTTAATTTTTTTGTCATATTAATGGAATTAAAACAAAATGAAAGATATATATATGTTATAATTCCATAATTATATCCATCATTTATATGTAATATATTAAATATATATCCATTATATATAAATACTTATAATAGTACATAACATTTTGAGATAAGAAATGAAATGTACTGTTCTTGGAGACGGTAAGTCGTACGTACGCATGAACGCTACTTCCATTTATATTTCATATTTAATGGAATTAAAACTTAATGATACATAATAGTATTTTAATTCAAGTATGGTATCATATATAATATCATTAAATATATCCTTTATACGTACCACATATGTTATTAATGAATCAAATCACTTTGAGGGGGCGGTAGTCCGCACTTCCTTAAATGAAGATATCGCGTTTACCCATAATGGAAACCATAAAGGTATTCCATAAATGAAAAATAAATAAGCCTATGTAAAACATAAACATATTTTATATCATATATAAATATAGTTTCATCTTAATGGACACCTTTTATGGTGTTAGAAGAATGTTGAACAATCATCGTTTCGTGAGGCAGAAATTCACCAACCACAGAAATAGTATGTTCTTTAACCATTAGATGTAGGTGTGTGTAAGTGTAGCTCTAATACTTCTTATAACAACATCCTAGTATATTTAAGATACTGTATTTGTTAATAAATAAATGAATAAAATGAGTTTAGAGGGTTGGAAAAGCAAAATAAAATAAAAGGACTCAAGTGAAGACATTACCTTAAATTCGGGTAACTCCCTTTGGTTTGAGCTCAATGGATTCCTTGTGAAGGCTTCTTCCCAAAGTTAGGCTTCAAAGAGTTAGAGAGGGATGTGGAGAGGCAAAATTGGCAGGGGTTTTCCGAGCCAATGGCTTTGGATGTGTGGGTAAGGAGGTAGAGGTGGGGGCCTTTTATAAGAGGAGGGGAGGGGTACTCTTGGAAAGGTATAAAATGTAACTTTATTTTCAAATGAGTTTCGGATTTTAATGGTCCCAAATTGATGTTTTTCGGGGATAAGGTTATAAGGGTTCGAAATACACCCATTTAATAGGTTTTGGACATGTTTAGGTCTTATATATTACATTTTCTTTCCATTTTATTTAAATCATTAAATATTGAGGTCATCGCTACATCATCATGATATCATATATAATTTAATTTATTTAATGTCTAAAAATTATAAAAATAATACTATGATTTAGAAAATATTTTTATCTTTCCAATGAATATTTATTTTCCAAAAGATCATTTATGTAGACAAATTTAAAAATATTTTACTTAGGTGATACATTCTTTGTTACATTTAACATTCTTTAAAAATAAAAAGATAAAAAGTCACTTTCTCACAAAAGTGATTCCATGGGGCCCCCAAGTTTGGTACAAGGAATCCCATGGTCGGCCATGAGACAACCAGTAGCCTTAGGACACATGTTGTGGTCATTATATATTATTATGATATTATTTTATTATCTTTAACTACCCGATTACTCATAAATCAAGATAATTAATGATAATTACCGTCGTTACTATTCATAATGTTCAAAAACAAAAGAGTCCTAATTACATAATTTGGTCCTTCTGATTCCAAATATTTAATCCATTTTACCAAATTCCAAACACATAAATTGCAATAATTAATTTAAAAAAAACTTCTCGTTGTCAATACAAATAGCGGGTTTTTTAGAAACAATATTTATGAAAAGTTTGGCACTTGTTTATGCCTAATTCCAAAGTGAAATTAATCCCAATGACCATAATTGTATTACATGGTAAAAATTTATTCTAATTACACTTTTAAACAAATTAAAAAGATAATATAACCATATAATTAAATTATATGAAAAAGCAGTTTTGATGTAAAATACAGTATTTTTCACTATTCATTGAAAAATGAACATTGTCAGAAAAATATCAAAAATTAACCCAATGTAAATTTAAATGACCCAATCATAAATAATATGTTTATTTTGAAAAATAGAGCTTATAAAATTGTCAAAATATTGATTTAAAAATGGTTTTCCATAAAATGGTAGTAAAACAATCTTTTAATAATACTAGTGTATTCAATGCTTAAGATTGGATTCATTTGTATTTTAAGCCTCTAAAATTTATTGGAAAAAAGTAAAAACATTTAAAAAATATATATAATTGTATTTTATTTATTTCTATTCATTCCCGCCAATACAACGGCTATGTGTTAACTAATATTTAAAATAATATTATTTTATTATTAGAGTGCAACATAAGATTTCAAAGGAACTCGTTGTTGCGTATTGGGTAAGCCATCGAGCATAGCGTTCCATTTAAATTAATATTGACATTTTTTCCACAAATAGGGATAAATATAAAAATTTCACATTCTTTATTTACCTCGGGTGTTACATCCTTCCCCCCTTTTGGAAATTGCGTCCTCGCAATTATAAAACTGGGCTTGGAAACATCATTGAAAATCCCACATCGGAACAAGAGTCGGTAAAACAATCACTTTAAAATAAATAAAGAGAAGTATAGAGGTCACCCAAGTTAACCCATACTAGGGTTCCATGTAGGAAAACATGGACATGGAGGAGAAAACATAGGGTCATGTTCTGATGGAGACTGATAGAAAACATGTTTAGATGAAACTTAACCACAAGAAAATCATAAACTTGTGATGGGTTAAACGGTATTCGATTTCCCAGTAGGAAAAGTTAATAGACAACATTTTTGTTTATGTTACTTTTTATTGAGGAATTTATTCATAAGGAAACATAATCACTTATCATGTTGGCATTCAACTTTTATTAGATTCCTTATACAAACTCATATTTTCTCCAAAAGATGAGTATTTAGGAAGACTTGTACACATTAAGAGTACAATAATCAACTTCTATAGATTTACCTAATCCAAAAAAGAGAACTATATACTTCCCATATATTTAGACCTTCACCAAAACCAAAACCAAAAGGTTAGTACAAGATCAGATAATCCAGAAAAGGATGACCCTTTATAAAGAGAAAATCTATTCTTAATCTCCAAAATTTTTCCAACAAAACCCAAAGTTCAACGATGACCATTCGATAAATAATTTTTCCATAAAATCCTTAAAAGTAAACCAAACTAAGATTGAAACCCAAAAATTTGAAGGTTTTAGTCACATAGTCTTCCAAGATAAATCGTAACATTTACCTCCAAACAACATCTGTTTCTCTTAAAGTCTCGTATTGAAGAGTAATTAACCTAATCGTATATCCTCCATGATAGGATAATATATTTCCATAGATAACCCAAAATCAAATTACTCTTAATTCATAAAATCATCTAACTAAAAGGAATCAGTCAAACTAACCAGGTACTTCACGTAGTCCAGTGGTAGACGATAAATACCAGTTGCACATTAGTTGTGGGTTCGATTCCCGCAGCTTTGTCCGACGCGACAGGTTGTCATACGGTTTGCATGTTTTCCTTTTTCCAAAACTATATATTTCTCAAATCATTCCCCAAAAAGAGATAAAATCATCAAAAATAACCATAATATAATTTAACAACAATTTTATCTCATGCCTTTCACTTCCATCATAACATATAGTAACCCATAATTACCTCAAAAGTAAGGATCATATAAACCCAAATGGTTCTTTATAACTATGTCCACAAAAGATCAGATAACTATTCCTTGAATAAAATTTTCATATATTAAACATCAGGGTTACACATACTATAAAAATTCTTCTAATGTAACCCCATCATCAAAAGAGACCTAATACTCTTAAGAATTTCACCATAACTCTTTAAGACCTTATATGTTGACTTCTTACTCATTCAACATTCTCCATGATCCATTAACCATTCCTTTCCAACTTATTCTGAAATACTTCTTTCCTACAAACAAAATCATGAATCATATCCTAAGATTCCAAAATAGGAAAACAATAGTTAAGAAATAATCCATACATTTGATTGGTCATTTTCAGTTTCTTCATCCTCAATCAGAATGGCATTAATTATTGGTAAAAGAACATTTGTATGATCATGGTGATCCCATTCACGAAACTTCATCATAGGACATGTGTTTCCATAATGACCATGCACACCACATTTAAAACATTCAATTGATCCGTCAGAAAGAACTTCTTTCCCTTTCCTCGAGTTAACTGGATGCTTCCTTTTTTCCATGGCAGGTTCATATTTTTTGACCTTCATTTCAACATCTATAGCATATTTCTGTCCCTTTGAAACAAATTCCTAGGTGTTTCTTTCCACATCTTTGACACATAGGTTTTTCAACACACATACCTTTATGATTATTACCTGTACTTCCATAGAGATTTGTTTCTCACATATATGATGCCTTAGAGAAATCACCAAGGTTTAGGTGGTCAATCATGACTCCAGATAGTTGGTTGAGGATAATAACAATATTTCTCATTGCAGCTCCCATATCATTTAGTTGCTTGCTCAAAAAACTGTCACAGTTTCCTTCACATCCACTGTTACTTTGGTGCCTGCTAGATCCAGCCATTTACTAAAGCCAAAAAGGTCAGTGTGAGTATATCAAAAAAACCATCATGTACTAATGATGAAGATAAACACTAAGATAAACTTACTCATTCAATTTATCTAAAAACTATGACTCTTTCTAAATCCTAGCCAATATGGTAAAGTCACTTATGCTTAAAGAATACCCTAACCTATAAATTTATCTAAACCGACCTTTGATACCAACTATATGGTCCAAACCCTAAACCATACTTAATCTTAAGTTATTACAAGATTACACATTGAGGATCTTTTCAGGTTTAGAGTTTTAGAGAATTAGATCATATAACTTTCATTACATTCCACATTTTAACAATGTGGTTACATAAAAGATAATATTATTTTTCCCATCAACGGAAACATATTTAAAATAAAACTTGGATTCTTTCTTGACACTTCCTTGACACTATCATCATATCATGTACCCTTCCCTTGACCTGTGGAAGACATTTCAAAAACCTGGGATGAGCATAAAAAGCTCAGTAAGGTATATAAAAATATGGAAAGGAAACATGAGTACATGTATACAAAATAATGAAATCATACTTTACCCATCAAACATAAGCACTTTAACATACCTCATAAAATAATGAATAAATCATAGAAATCATAAGACATAAATGGCAACTTGAGGCATTCATAACATTCTTACGTAGGGAGTAACCCTCTTGGTTACGTTTGGAATAACCACCACAGTATATTCCATAAATCTCTTCAGAGAAACCATAACGTTTCACTCCTTCGCGTTACCCAATGCATTGGAGAGCTATATCGGCCTCACCCACCCTTATTTTATCACGGAACATCCCGTCTTCATAATAATGCCCAAGAACCCCAACATAATCGTTTCAAATAAAACATGCATAAATGAAACATAACATTTCCACCTTTCAATAACAAGATACCAATACAACACATTGATATAAAACCATTATGAAAACCATTTTCAATACCAAAATAAAAGAAAAGTAAAACATGGTATTTATTTTTCTTTTTAAAAAAGGGTATGGCTTGTAGAGGAAGCCGAAACTCAAATAGAGGTCACGGCGGCAGAGAAGTCATTGTCGCTACATACGTACGACAAAAACATTCCCTTTTGTCATTTAGTAAAACGCTTCGTATAAAAAAAATTCTTTTTGGATAAACGTAAAAGTCAAAGGGGTTTATACACCGTATAAAATAAGGTTGTGTATAAAACAAAATATGCCTCAATGAAAGGATATTAAGACGAATTCCCATACAAATACGGTATCCTTGGTTTAAGGAAAAATCAGTTTCATAATTATGTGTGACAAACGAATACATCAAATATAAGTGGATATTAAGTGTAAAACAATCAGAGTTTATTCACACATATTCATAGAACGACATATTCAAGGAGTACATGTTTATCCCAATGAATCAAATTTGGGTTAAGAAGATCCCTTGCAAAAATTTGACAGCCTAACAGTGTCACTACAAAATTCAGAAAATGAGTTTATGAGAGATAAAAAGGGTATCTCATCACATGGAAATAAAATTTGAATCAATTAGGATATATAATAACATATCCCAATATAATATTATGTCAATTAAAAGACATAACAAAATAAGTCTTTTAAAAAGAGGAGGGTGAAAGGTTCCCTTACCGACTTGGGTATCTTTCGAAACATACGCCCCGTGAAAGAAGGACAATACAACATTGATGTAAATACTCATAAATGAAATTATATTACACAATGAGAAAAATAATGGGTAATACATACACCACTCAAAGTAAATTGTGGCAAATGTAGCATAAATCTCACGGAAATAAAAGTGAGATGAAAAATCTATTACGAAAACTCGACATCCTAACGGCGCCACTTAAAACTTCCAAAATGGATTGATGAGAGGAAATAGGGTCTCTAATCATATCAACATAAAGTTTACAGAAAGTGGAATATAAAAGAACATCCCCCAACATAACAAAGAGGATCTTAAAAGAAGTGACTTAAAGGAGAGTACTTAAAAAGAAAGAGAGAGGTTGGATCTCTTACGAAAATTCGGCAGCCTAACGACGCCACTCAAAACTTCAAAAATGGATTGATGAGAGAAAATAGGGTCTCTCACCATATTAACATAAAAATTACAGTAGGAGTAATATAAAAGAACATCCGAATCATAATAAAGATGATCTTAAAAGGAATGACATAAAAGAGTGTACTTAAAAAGAAAGAGAGGAGTAGGATCCCTTACCTCAAGTCCAACTTGTCTTGTTCGTTTCTTTATATTCCTGAATAATAAAATTTGGTAAAATTATAATTTCTTAAGGACCTCTTATAAAGATTGTTATTCAGTTCATATCATATATTTTAATTTTATAATAATTGGTTAATAATATGAGTTCATATCAGACGTTTTTGTCGATGTTTGGTACGTGAGTCAAAAATTGAACTTGTTGGAAAATAATTTTCCATGTAGTTATAGGTACATCATATCCAGAATATTATTGATGTTTTAAATATCATATATATCCAGTATATATTCATTTTATACTATTACATAGCATTTGGAGATAAAAATTAAAAGCACCGTTCATGGAGAAGGTAGGTCGTACGTACGCATGAACGCTACTTTAATTTTTTGGATATTAATGGAATTAAAACAAAATGAAAGATATATATATATGTTATAATTCTTGAATGATATCCATCATTTATATGTAATATTATATATATATATCCATTATATATATATACTTATAATAGTACATAACATTTTGATATAAGAGATGAAATGTACCGTTCATGGAGACGGTAAGCCGTACGTACGCATGAACGGTACTTCCATTTCTATTTCATATTTAATGGAATTAAAACATAATGATACAAAATAGTATTTTTTTATAGTATGTTATCATATATAATATGGTTAAATATTTCCTTTATACGAACCACATATGGTATTAATGAATCAAATCACTTTGAGGAGGCGGTAGTCCGCACTTCCTTAAATGAAGATATCGCGTTTACCCATAATGGAAACCATAAAAGTATGCCATAAATGAAAAATAAATAAGCTTAAGTAAAACATAAACATATTATATATCATATATTAATATAGTGTCATATTAATGGCCACATTTGAAGGTGTTAGAAGAATGTTGAACAATCATCGTTTCGTGAGGCAGAAATTCACCATCCACAGAAACAGTATGTTCTTTAACCATTAGATGTAGGTGTGTGTAAGTGTAGCTCAAATACTTATTATAACAAAATCCTAGTATATTTAATATGCTTTATTTTTTACAAAATAAATGAATAAAAAGAGTTTAGGGGGTTGGAGAAGCAAAATAAAACAAAAGGACTCAAGTGAAGACATTACCTTAAAATTGGGTAAGTCCCTTTGGTTTGAGATCAAAGGCTTCCTTGGAAAGGCTTCTTCCCAAATTGATGCTTCAAGGAGTTATAGAGGGATGTGGAGAGGCAAAATGGGCAGGGTTTGGCCAAGCCAAAGGCTTTGGAAGTGTGGGTAATGAGGTAGAGGTGGGGGCCTTTTATAAGAGGAGAGGAGGGGCACTCTTGGAAAGGTATAAAATGTAACTTTATTTTCAAATGAGTTTCGAATTTTAATGGTCCCACATTGATGTGTTTCGGGGATAAGGTGATAAGGGTTCTAAATACACCCATACAATAGGTTTTGGACATGTTTAGGTCTTATATATTACATTATCGTTCCATTTTATTTAAATTGTAAAATAATGAGGTCATCGCTACATCATCATGATGTCATATATAATTTAATTTATTTAATGTCTAAAAATTATAGAACAAATACTATGATGTAGAAAATATTTTTATGTTTCCAATGAATATTTATAGTCCAAAAGATAATTTATGTAGACAAAATTAAAAATATTTTACTTAGGTGATACATTCTTTGTTATATTTAACATTCTTTAAAAATAAATAGATAAAAAGTCTCTTTCTCACAAAAGTGATTCCATGGGGCCCCCAAGTCTAGCACAAGGCATCCCAGGGTCGGCAATGAGACAACCAGTAGCCTTAAGAAACATTATTTGGTCATTTTTTATTATTATGATATTATTTTATTATCTTTAACTACCTGATTACTCATTAATCAAGATAATTATAGATAATTACCGCCGTTACTATTCATAATGTCCAAAAACAAAGAGTCTTAATTAAATAATTTGGACCTTCTGATTCCAAATATTTAATCCATTTTACCAAATTCCAAACACAGAAATTTCAATAATAAATTTAAAAAAAATCACGTTGTCAAAACAAATTGCGGGGTTTTTAGAAACAATATTTATGAAAGGTTTGGTACTTGTTTATGCCTAATTCCAAAGTGAAATTAATCCCAATGACCATAATTGTATTACATGGTAAAAATTTATTCTAATTAAACTTTAAACCAAATTAAAAAGATAATATAACCATATTATTAAATTATATGAAAAAGCAGTTTTGATGTAAAATGCAGTATTTTTCACTATTCATTGAAAAATGAACATTGTCAGAAAAATACCAAAAATTAACCCAAGGTAAATTTCAATGTCCCAATCATAAATAATATGTTTATTTTGAAAAATTGATCTTATAAAATTGTCAAAAGTTTGATTTAAAAATGGTTTTCCATCAAAAGGTAGTAAAACAATCTTTTAAAAATACTAGTGTATTCAATGCTTAAGATTGGATTCATTTGTATTTTAAGCCTCTAAAATTTATTTGATAAAAGTAAAAAATATTTAAAAAACATATATAATTATATTTTAGTTATTTCTATTCATTCCCGCCAATACAACGGCTATGTGTTAACTACTATTTAAAATAATATTATTTTATTATTAGAGTGCAACGTAAGATTTCAAAGGAACTCGTTGTTGCGTATTGGGTAATCCATCGAGCATAGCGTTCCATTTAAATTAATATTGACATTTTTTCCACAAATATGGATAAATATAAAAATGTCATATTCTTTATTTACTTGGGGTGTTACAAATAAATAGGGAAAAGAGCTTATTATTGAAGTAGGTGGTCCTCATGAATATTACCAATGGTATTTTCTAGGGTTTATTTAGGTTTTTATATGTGTGGTATTTCCCTTATGATTTATTGATCTTTTGATTTAAAAATTTTATTTAATTAAATAAAATTCCTATAAATTGAATAATGTGCCATGGGACATGATGTCCCATTATAAATAGGCTTGATGTTTGAACCATTGATAGAATAGAGAATAATTATAGATATATGTATTGAGTTAAAGAAATCCCATTAGCGGTGTATTAAATTGTATGTGATATGAGATAGGTAGAGGGACAATTGATAGGTTCACTTAGGGACCTCCAGGTGGAGGGGGTGATGACTTGGGATGTATAGACTTACAGTGGACCATGTGAGAATTTAGTGCTTTCATTTCACCATGGGATAATCAATATTATTTTGGGGAGTGTTTCCATACCCACTTTTGATGAGTTTTCATATTTCGGTGGACCCTAGGATGATTAAATATAGGTTGGGTGAGTAGCCCGACCATAGTGGCTTGGAAATTTGATATGGGTACTATGATACATTCCTTGATATATTGTATAATGGCCTTATGTAAGAGTCTAGTGATGTATTAATACGATCACAATATAGATGGTGGATGTACCACCCATGAGTAATGGGTTTTGACCCCATATATGTGTTTAAATATGGGAAAACCTGAAGGCTATCCATTCTTTAGGATACATAGGGTACCTTGATGGTAACCAAAGTGATATTTTAATCCTTGAAAGGGTGTGTGTGAAAAAATTTGAAGTGATGATCACATGATTCACCTTAGAACCGGAATCAATGACGTTTTCTTGAGGAGTAGTTTTCAAAAAATGATGTAGAGTGATTTTATTTTGATACACCACCCATAAATATATATCAGGATAAATCACATTTCTTAGACAAGATATATGGATCCAACATTTGATCATGTAATAATAGAATACGTGGTATATGACCTAGTGTTAGGTGATAATGTTTGAGGAATGTGGGACTTTATATGATTAACTCCTAGGGATCTATGGTGACACTTGATACTATTGTAATGTATAGAGTCATCCTGTTTTTAATTAGTGAAGAAACCTGATATTATTGGACTTCCCATGTTAATCCCCCATGTAATTAGTGATGATGACTGATACTATTGTATTTTCTAGGGTTATCCCATAGGAATCCATGATGAAAACTTAGAGTATTATATATCTTAAAGTAATACACCTTTTAATTTATAATTAAACCTAAAACTATCATATTGCCTCACGTCACCCATTAGGAATTGATGCTGATGTTTGATGGTAGGGGATTACCTAAGGTAATTCCCCTAGAAATCAGGATTAATGACTTATGAAAAATGGATCACCTATGTTCCCTCATAGGGATCAATGATGATATAATAACCATATATTTCATTGGATTATATCCTCAAGATAAATTCCATCCCTGATGTCTATTTATATCCTATAATTACCTCTTAAGGATAGAATTATGGAATGCTTCTCAATGATTTGATGGAGTTTCTCCTTAAATTCGCCAGTTAGGTCTGATATTATATCGACACCCTGGATACATCCTTGGATTTAATTTTCATTATTACTACTCTATGTAAATTTTCCTAGTAATGGTTGACATGATTATGTGATATAAATATAGAAAATCCAGTACTAGATATAGATGGTTTGGTTCAATACTAGGATTCTTGAGGGAAACTGTGGTTCGATAGTGGTTGTTTATTTATTATTCTCCATAATGTTTAATTTATATAATGAGAATACCACATGTGTACACTAAATTTACTAGTTATGTATGAAAAAAAAATTTGTGCTCTACAGATTATTTATCACATAGAGTTGTGGCATACATTGAACATGGGTAGCTATGAAAAGTTCATTTTTTGGGTTAAATTTATACAAAGACCTATTTTAGCATAAACGTATGAGATTTATTAGATGTGATGGGTGAATGGGATGAGGATAGGCTCAAGTATGGATTTATATACATTGTATAATTATATTTATTTATTCATATGGTATATGTAAGCATCTTATTGGGTGATTAGTATTTTATACTTCCTTGTCCAGAAATCTATATTGGTGTAGGCTTCCTTATGATCCTTTGACATAGTATTGTTGTTTATTTACTTTTTATGTGTACATTGATGGTTATTTTATTGTATGGTGTTATGTTTATTTATTATTTATTTAATAATATTATATTTGGGTATAGGATACCCATAGTAACACCCTCCAACCCCACTAATGGTAGGTAGCCACTAGTGTATAAGGAGGAATGCTTGAGGTTATGCGATGACACGATCTATTTATTATAGAGCGAATTGGGGAAGGGAATTGGAAACTACATTGAACACCAAATGGTCATCAATATGGAGAAGATAAAAAATTATACAATCATGAATCCCCCCATTAATCCTTATATTGTCAACAGTATAAATCATATAATTAAATTTATTTAGTAGGTAGCACTATGACATGAACCATTGACTAATAATGCTATATATAATTTTCAGTTCCACCAACATACTTAATTTAATGGTGAAGCCCCCCATAGAAAATTCTAGAATGGGTTAATTATATACATCATAGTATTGTCTATATTAAGACTCCATAATAGTATCTAGTATGTCTAGAAAAATTTATATAGGAAGGTTCATATTGCTGTTGGTGTGATATAATCATGGAGGTAATGAAAGATAACGAGATACATTATAAAGGTTTTAGGACACATTTTATGAAAAACTCTATCTTAACACTCTTCACTAGTTTCTAGCTCATGAATTATGAATATCTAGTAGATATCGTTGCCTATGATTAATTAAACATCCAAATTCATTGACATACATTGCTTATCCCAATATATGAATGGGGATAAGGAGTTTAAGGCTAGATTGTTTTTTATCCGATTCAAAAGAAATTATATTTTTTTGTGGTTATGTTTAACCACATGACTTTACAAAAGTTTAGAAGAAGGTATTATTGGTTGAGACTAGTTCTCATAGTGTAATGGGAACTAGTGGATCATTGAGTTGTCATAATTGATGAGGAGATGTGGAAATTTGTGGTTGATAATGGCTGGATAGTCCTGTGGAATTTCTATTCCTCCAACATCTAGAGGATACGAGGTTCAATTATTTATGTGTCGTTGAGTAGGACACCTGATGAAAAAAAGTCATTATGAATAAATGAAGTGGTACTAGTGCGAAATGAATTGTAATCTCTAAAATTAATGTATATCTACACAGTCAATGTGTATGGGTTGAATACATTAATAGATACAGAACCAACTAGTACCAAATTGGTGGTAGTATACAATAAGAAATATATCCCCATGTAGAGGATATAAGTGAAGTGCCAATAGAGTAATGAAGACCTAGTAATCTATTAATCCTTGACCAAGGCAGAAATTTTGGGTACATGATCATCAATATGGATCAATCATGGTTTTCATATATGACTATCTAACAATTGATGTTGGAGAATACCCTTTGATAGTGATTGATACTATTCTTGTATCTTCTTCAATTGTATATTCTTTATACGATATTATATATTCATATTATTTAATTTAAAATAATTTAGTGTCTGGTTTATGGTTTCATTAGGAATAATTGTATGTTATTATGAGTATTGATACCCATTTGGGTATTCTGAGAGAAATGAGTAAGATGTGTTTCACTTTAACTCTTATGGTGGGACCATTTTGATAAATCTGAGACTCTTTATAACAACCATGATCTTTCATTTCGCACTTAAAATTGAATTATTACATATAATATTCACTTGATACAAAATAGAAGAACAATAGGTCTAGTGACTTTGGGGATTAGGAACATTACATAATAATATATAACATAAAAGACACTATCTTTATTGAAAACTTCTTTTACATGACCAATACAATCCTTCGTACTTAGCATTGCAAGGGATAACCTGAGGACATGCATAAGAAACAGGTGAGCAATAATGCCTAGTAAGAGAGTGAACAAGTCATAACATGAATAATACAATACATTTTAGTCAATATGCATATCAATAGAGCATAATAGAAACATAATCATAAGGCATGATATAACTTGACTAAAATAACATAGAAATGTCGATACAAAAATTAACATGATATTAGTATGATCCAAGGATCATTACACATGAAGCATGAGTAAACGCTAATTTAACTTGAATTACCATGTGTAAAACCTCATTTCCCATGACATATCTGGATACTAGACATTACCTAATGCATTGGAGCACTATCAGGGTGCACCCTTCTTAAAAATTTCCTTTCATGCATAAGTGTTCCACATGGATCACAAAACATGGATTAATTAAACAACATCATTTCTTCCACGATAAAGGAATGTGGAATTAATATAGGAAACTATATAATAAATATTTAAATGTTCATAATGGTGAATACCCTTGATAGAGAAAGGGGCATGGTATTTACTACACAACGACTTTGGCTTGGAAAATCACGGTGTAATTTCAGTAGCAAAACAGCATGACATAATAACTCATAAAAATGGTTTATGAGAGAAAAAGTGGTGTCTCATATTATTTACATGAAATGGAATGTAAGGGGTCATATATATACATGTCCCAAGATATGTAATGGAATTTGGTTTCATAATACAAGAGAATTAATTGAATGTAAATGTGGTGAGAGAAATTCCTCACGGAATTTCGGGATGTTAATAGGTGTAAATGGGAGGCATTAATGTGAGAGAAAGGGGAATACCATCATTCTAAAATAAAGAGGTAATTATGGGGGAGGTGAAAGATCATATTCCCACATTTTTTATTGACAATAAAATGTTCTAATAATTTAATGAAAATTGGACAAAAATGTGAAAGGAAGAAATCCCTTACTTGGAAGTGTGATCCCAAATGCTTCAGAGAGGCTTGGGATAGGCTTCTTGGGAGCTTGGTATTCCTTGGTAGAATTCTAGAGATATTAGGACAGAGGTTGGAATAACTCAAAATTATTTTATTGAAGACGATTTGGGATCTTGGGTGGGATTATATAGGAAAGAGAGGGAAATATTTATTATTTTGGATTTGAACCATACACCTTAAAATAATCAAAACCAAAAACATGCCCATGGTTTTTGCCAATGGTTTTTATCAAATTGAAGTGGAAAAAAATATTTTATAAGGCCAATGGGATAATGTTTTAAGATAATAGTCTCGATTAAATGGAGGTGGGTCCCAGTCTCAAGAATATCAATTTAAAAATCTAAAATGTTTATAAGTCTAGGAGGGTCCACTAAGGTTTTGTAAAATAAATAAAACAAATATTAAATCACATTATTTTAATAGTAAAACATATATTGGCCTAAAATAATGTTTTCTTTATTTTATTACTTCACAATTGGGTCATTATGATGTCATACAACAGTTTATATACTTAAACGGTATTTAGTTTTTACCCAAAAATTCGACTGTCTTAGAAAATTATGAAAAATTAAACTATTGATAATTTCAATGTCATAATTCCAAAAATAATATTCATTTTATCTATATAATTTATTAAATATATGAATTTTCACTTGAAAAATAAGAGCCAAAATTTATTGAAAATTCATGGGTATTGACAAAAATAGCTTTCAAGAAAAACAGTTGTGTTCATAAAAATTATATGATCATTTTTTATTTAATAAAAATTAATATAGAAATAATATTTTTTAAGATATTATTTAATTCAAAAAATCGATTAATTCATCAAAATAGATTTCTTAATTAAATGTTATCTACAAATAAAATTTGTTCTTTAAAAACTATTTAAAATGTAACAATAATAAAATAAAAGTATATTATTTATTATATACAAAAATAGTGTACATAATCATAGTGATAGGGTCTTGTAACATAACCCCTTAAACACCCACATATGACCTTAGGGTATGGTGTGTGATAGAGATAGAATCTTGGGGTGGCTTAGATAACATCGCTTGACTGGTAATCTCTATCAACATTCACTTATCTCATAGGCGGTTCCTATAAAAAACATATTCATGATCAGATTTTTCTTGGTCAAAAGCGAAACCAAAAGAATCCACCTCCTTTATGAGCTTCAACAAATGGGATTCGTATGGGGAAAATATAATAGATGAGTCCATCACTTACTTTTTATGAGTAAATTTAACTTGTTAAAGACCTATATTTATACTAATAATTTGTTCGTTGTTCAATGTCTATATTAGTAATGATAACAATTCTTAACGTTATATTGAAATCCAAAAAACAAAAAACCAAGGATGTTCATACATTTTATTTGATCATTCTACTAGTAAAACATTTAATTGGATCAAGATGGATTTTCATTAACAAATGTTTGGGCCATTACAATATCTCCCCCTTATGAAATTTCTCCCTCGAAATTTCTTTTTCGCACACTAAAACAGATGTGGGTAACTATGCTTCATCACTTATTCAGATCCCCATATCGCCTCTTCAAACATGTGGCTTCGCCACAACAGCTTGATGAGGGAAATTTTCTTATTTCATAGATATTTTTATCTAAGATGTAAGATCTTCACTAGTTTCTCCTCATTAAAAATATCATCCTCTAACTGTAATACCCCTGATGAGAGTACATGTGAACATTATAGTATGTACTTATTTAAGAGGGATACATGAAATAAATCATGTACATTTTCCATGGTAGTTGGAAGTGATAGTTGATAGGCAATAGCCCCAACATGATCAGGAATCTCTAAGGGGACGATGTACCTAGTACCTAACATCTCTTTCATTCCAAACCTCATCACCTTCTTCCATGGAGATATGTGTAGAAATACCATATCTCCATCTTTGAACTCAAGGTCTTGTCAACCATTATCATCAAAACTCTTCTTTAGACATTGGTTTTCCTTGATATGATGCTGACTGGTTTTCACCTTCTCCACCATTCCATAGACCATTTCAGGTCCTAGAAGCTTACGCTCACCGACTTCATCCCAACACGCCATTTTTCTATACCTTTTTCCATAAATGGATTCATATGGATCTATTCAGATGCTCGATTGGAAACTATTGCTGTATGAGAATTCAACTTGTAGAAGATGTTGGTCTCATCCTTCATTGACGTCCGTAGGACATAATCTTAACATATATTCATTTTTATGAATAGTTTTTCCAGATTAACCATCAGTTTGAGGATGATAGGCCAAAATAATGTTCATCTCAATATCCAGAACATGCAGAAGAATTTACCAAAACATAGAGGTGAATCATGGATATCTGTCAGATAAAATAGATTGTGCTACTCCATGAAGCCTTTCCAGGACTCTGATGTATATCTGTGCGAGTTGATCTAATGAAAAATTCTCTTGAATTTCAATTAATTGTGTAGTCATTATAAGATGATCAAAAATGACATAGATAGAATTTTTTCCTTTGGATGTCATTGGAAGTCCGGTGTCTAAGTCCGTGGTGATGTTCTACCATTTCAATGCTGGTATGGGTAATGGTTGCATTATCCCATTAGACTTCTGTCTCTCATCCTTCATTTGCTGACACACCAAGAACATTAATATATATTATGCGATCTCCTTCTTCATGTTACCCCCTAATAATGATCTCCGACATCTCGATACATATTTTTGTTTCAAGGGTGGATGGGGAAATTTTAACAATGTGAATCATCCAAAATCACCTTCTTTAGGTCCGGACATCAGGGAACACATAGTATTTTCCCAAATTTCACAATTCATTCTTCAATGACATTGAACACTGGGGATTTTCGTTTTCTGATATTTCAACCTTCTTCTGAATTCCCACATCATCATTTTGAGTATCCTTTAATCATTACAAAAGAGATAGTTGAGGAATCATTTGAGAAAGGATTAATGATGTTCCCTTCTTTATGATTCCCATTTCCTTCTTAATAAAATCCAAGAAGACTAGATCCTTTTCCATTCTCATTAATGATATAATTTCTGGAACCTTTCTACATAGAGAATCCTCATCCTTGTTCTCTTTCCCAGGGTGGTAATGGATTGAGAAGTTATAGTCATTGATTGGTTATAACCATATTTTTTGGCTCATATTCAACTCTTTCTATGTGAATATATAATTGAGGATTTTTTGGTCTGTATATATTTCATAATTCTCCCCAACGAGATAATTCTGCCATATTTTCTAATTGAAGATCACTACAGCCAACTCCAGGTCATGTGATGGATAGTTATGCTCATAAACATTCAATTTAATTGAAGCATAGGAAATGACTGTCATTTTTCATCAACACACAGCCCATACCCTTCTTCAAATCATCACTAAATACCATAAAAGTTCTCCAATTGTTGGTAGTGTGAGTATGGGTGCAGTGATAAGATTCCTTTTAAACTCCTTGAATCTCCCTTTGTATTCTTTAATCCAATAAAACTTTAATCCATTCAAAATTATCTTGGTAAGAGTGTTGGAAAATCCTGTGAAATTTTTCACAAATAATCGATAATATCTAGCTAAATTCAATAATCTATAGATATACATTACCGATGTTGGCCTCATCCATCCCTCAATTGTTTCTTTCTTAGAGGGATCGGTAGATATCCCATTTCTTATGATGATATGGCCCAATAATGAGACCTCCTACAACTAGAACTCACACATTCTGTACTTTTCATATGGATTCTCCTTTCTCAAGGTCTCTAGTACAATGCTTGGCTTCTCCCCATGCTCCTCCCTATTTTTGGAGTATATTTGAATATTTTATAAAAATACTACCAAAACTTTGTTGAGGTAATCTATAAAGACACTATTCATCATGTATATAAATATTTCTAGACAATTAGTGTTTCTGAAAGGCACTAATATGAATTCATAGTACCCGTATCTTGTATGAAAAGCAGTCTTGGGGATATCTTCCTTATTCAACCTTACTTAATAATATCATGACCGCAAATCCAACTAGGAGAAGTATTGTTCTCTATGTAGCTGATCAAACAAGTCATCAATTCATCAAAGATGATAATTTTTCTTTATCGTGATTATGTTGAGCTCATGATAATCAATAAAAAGGTTCATTGACCCATCCTTCTTCTTGATAAAGAGGACTAGAGCACCTCAGGGTGAGTCACCTGGGTGTATAAACCCTTTTTTCATATTATCATGTAGTTTTTTTTTCAGAACCTCAAGCACCAAAACAACCATTATATATGGATTCTTGGATATTGAAAACACCCTAGGTATAAGATCTATTGAGCATTCAACATCTATTTTAGGTGGAAAACAAGGAAATTCCTTGAGAAACACATCAATGAATTCCCTCACAATAGTATTGTCTTCAAGGATGGTCTCTTCCATGGACTCAATCATCTGAGAAAGATACACATAATCATAGGAAATTAATATACATGCTTGATATGATCAATCTAAAGGATATTCATCCTCCTCATTTCACTTGTATAGAATCGGGGGTCGATTCATCACTTGGAGAGTGATTTCCTTCTAACGGCAATTTATGTTGTATATATATATTTGGATACACAATCCATCCCATGAATTGAATCGAATTCCACTAGAAGGACTATGTTGATGTTCTCTAGAATGTTTAATCCACATATTTTGACCGATGAGGAGTGATATTCATGGGATGAAATGATTTCCCCATTTTTTGTACTCACTAACATCTTAATTTCCTTGATTTGTGGTGGTGTTGGGATTGTTCTTCTAAAATTTTTCAATATAAAAGAATGCGTAGAAAAAAGGAAAATAACCCAAACCATGAAATTTTGATTCTGGTTATACTTCCTAGAATATAGGCATAAGTTTATCCACTTTCATACTATTAAACATATAAAGGGTAATCCATGGACAAAAATGGATGACTTATAAATTAGTTTCATTCCTTAACATATGAATATATAGGCATAAATCTATATTATCCATGATCTACATTATAACATATATTCATAGGGGAATTTTTTTAATACCCATAATAATGTTCCATAAAAATATAGAGAATTTACCTATGCATATCACCCTGGAGTTTCATAACCAAGAGTGCATCAAGGTTTTTTGTCGTGTACCAGGATACACTAGGTCAATCCTGAAGCTTCATCTCAGAGTTTTCACTCCTAGGTACATCTGTGCCAGAGCCGCCTCTACTTAATTGTATCCATACAGGGACATATTTTCTTGATAAACCACTTACACAATACTCACCAAAGTTTGGGGATATTTTTATTATAATCATCCTTTTCCTTAAGGCTTCATTAGTGTTTTCTAATCCTAATCCCAAATATAACTATACCTATCCTTTAACACCAATTATAACAACCATGCTCTGTCATTTCACACCTAAACATGATTTATCACATAAAATATTCACATTATAAAAAATATAATAGCGATTGGTTTAGTGTATTTGGGGCTTAGGAACATTACATAGAAACTTAGAACATAAAACACAACATCTTTATAAAAAACAACCTTTACATGACCACTATATTCTTTCATACTTAGCACTTCATTGGATAACATGAGAACATGAATAAGAAAAGGGTGAGCTATAAAGCAATGAAAGTGAGTAAACAAGTAATAATATGAATAATACAATACATGTTATGCAATATGAATATCAATATAGCATAATAGAATCATGAGCATAAGGAATGCCATAACACGACTAACGTAACATGGAAATGTGGAAACAACAATTAACATGGTATTAGCATGAGCCAAAGATCATGGAACAAGGAGAATGAGTAGACCCTCATTGAACATGAATTAGCATGGTTAATCCCTCATCGCACTTGATGTATCATGATACTAAACATTAACCAATGCATTGGAGCGCTATCAGGTCACACCCTTCTTAAACATTTCATTTCACGCATAAGTGTGCCACATGAATCATAAAACATGGATTCATTAAACCTCATAATTTATTCCAATATAAAGAAATTATGAATTAATACAGGAATATATATAATCAATAATTAAATGTGCATATATGTGAATACCCATTATAGGGAAATAGGAATGGTATTCACTACACAACGACCATGGATTGGAAAATCACGGTGTAATTTCGGCAGCGGAACAGCATGACTAAAATCTCATAAAAATGGTTAATAAGAATGAAATGGGTGTCTCTTCATATTTACATGAAATGTAAATTAAGGGGTCATATAGATAATGTCCCAAGATACATAATGTAATATGGATTCATAATACATGACAATTTCTTTAATGTAGATGTGGTGAGAGAAATTCTCAAGGAATTTCGGCATGGTATCAGGTGTAAATGGGAGTAATTAATGAGAGATAAAGGGGTATCTCATCATTAAAAAGAAATAGGTATGTATGGGCGATGTGATAAATCATACCCCCAACATTTTTAATTCAAAAAGGCCATAAAAATTTAAATCAAATTGGACAAAAATGCGAAAGGAATAAATCACTTACTTGGAAGTGTGATCCCAACTACTTGGGAGAGGCTTGAGATAAGAATCATGGGAGTTGGAGTTCCTTGGGCTGATTAGAAAAAGAGGATACGGACAAACTCCAAATTATATGAGTAAAGTGGAACTGGGATCTTGGGTGGGTTTATATATGAATGGAGAGGGAATTCATTATTATTTAGGATTTGGACCCCACACCTTAAACTAATTAAAACCAAATACCAGACCATGCTTTTGACCATGTTTTTTTCCAAAGGGTAGTGGAAAATAATATTTTATAATGCCAATGGAATAAATTTAAAAAATTATAGTGTTGCTTATGTGGAAGTGAGTCACACTCTCAATGAAATCAATTTAAAAATCTAAAATGTTTTATAAGTCTTCGAGGGTCCACTATGGCATTGTAAAATAAATCAAAAAAAAATAAAAAATTGAATTATTTTAATTTGAAAACATATATTTTCCTAAAAAATGTTTACTGTTTTTTTATTACATTATTATTGGGTCATTATAATGTCATAAAACACTTTATATATTTAAATGGAATTTAATTTTTAACCAAAAATTTGACTTTCTCAGAAAAGTATGAAAAATTAACCTTTGGATAATTATGACATCCTGATTAAAAAAAATATTAATTTTATCTAAATAATTTTATAAATATATCAATCTTCACTTTTAAAATAATAACCAACATTTTTCGAAAATTAATGGGTTTTGACAAATACAGGTTTCAAAAATTACAATGTATTCATAAAAATTATACAATCATTTATATTTAATAAAAAGTAATTTTATAATAATGTTTTATTAAAATATTATTTAATTAAAAAATCTATTTGTTATTAAAAATAGATTTCTTAATTTAATATTAACTAAATATAATAATTGTGCTTCAAAACAATTTTCAAAGTAAAAATTATAAAATGAAAGTATATTCATTATTATATACAAAAATTATGTACAGAATCATAGGGTAGGGGAATTCGTACATAAAACCATAAAACACCCACATTAGACCTTAGGGTAAGGTCTGTGATGGTGATAGACTCTTTGGGTGTCTCAGATAACAATTCTTGAGTGGTAATCACTATCAACATTCACATCAACCGTAGGCGGTTCCGCTCAAGCTTAACATATTCGAGATCAGATTGGGTTGGATCAAGAACGATTCCCAAAGACACCATCTTCTTTCCAATCTCTGAAAAATTGGATTCGTATGGAGAAATTCTACTGGATGTGGCCATCGATTCCTTTTTCTGAGTAAATTGGATTTGTTAAAGCTCTATATTAATACTAATCATGTGTTCACATTTCAATCACTATATTAGCAACAGTAACAATTTATAAGAGATGTATGATATCAAAAAACATAAAAACATGGATGTTCATAGGTTTTATTTGATTATTAAACATAATAAGCCATTTAATTGGATAAATATGCGTTTTCATTAACAAATGATTGTGTTGTTACACTCTCCATTCTTTAATATAAATTTTTTATCTTATTTTTTTGAATTTAAGGGTTGAATTAGTTCAACAACCTTTTAAATTTCAATAAGATGAAAATGTTATTATATTTTCTAGATGGAACCCAACATTCTCTTTCTATATAATATGATTTTTAATTAAGTAGTTTTGGGTGTGATCAGATGTAAATTGGAACTCTTAACTCATATATATTAAGATTAATGTGAAATATATAATTCTATTTTTGTCCTTTATGACAGTAGTATGATTTTTCATGATTTGTTTCCCCAGTAAGATTTTTGGTTGGTTCAAAAATTCTCTAAGGTCGTCCAATTTATTTAGTTCCTAGAACTAAGAAAATCTAAATTTCTGCTTATCATATAGAACTGAATGAGACGATAGAGTAGAAAATTTTTCCCTTAGGTTTTGGTCCTAAGACGTTTATCTGACCAAGTACCACACCCTTGGGTTATCCAATCCTTTTTAAATTAAAATATAATGTCATTATATACTTATTTGTAGATTATATAATGTTTAATTGGGTAACTATTAAAAACTAATACACTTTTCCTTGAATTGAGGATGTTTTTGACCAATTGTGAGAGGGAAAATGGGTATTAAATATTTAATTAGTGTTAGTTTATAATAAAAATTTATATATCATAATTAAATTCTAAATTTATTAAAAAGATTTTATGATTATTTTGAAAATTGGGTTATTCCTTTTGTATTGAAAAATTTTCCTACATTTTTTATATATGATGAATATGATTTTCCGTCGATATCTAGACTCATCCATTAATATAATTTTTGATGAAAACCCATTTTATTTTTTATCATTTTGAAAATCATGATAGATATCCTCGAGTTAATCTTGTAATTTTATTGAATTACAATCATTAATTGTTTTTCAAAATATTCATTCATTATATTTGAAGAGAAGTAATAATTCCATGTGGTTTCAGAATCTTGAATTTCATTTGATCCATATAATTTTTATGTGGTAATTTCAATGTAAGTACCTAATAATGAATTTGTTTTGGAGTTTTGTAGAGATCATATGGTATTAATATCATTTAATTTTATACTTTTCTCTTACATCCACTCAAATAATAACTATGGTGAAGAATGTGGTGAAGGTCATATGGTTAGAACAATATGTGACAGATTTTGAAGAAATAATGAATGAGATCACAATAATATATACACTAATTTTTTCAAACATAGTTAAAGGATTGTTGGGTTACTGTGAGGTCTCTTTTTGGGTCTTAGGTGCGTTTTAATATTAGAACACCTTGTGAAAAACTTTGGTTTAGAGAAGTTATGACCAATCAAAAAGAATTACCGATCCCATGTCCATGACCATTGTACAATTGTATATGACTTCAAATTCTGGAGGTATTACCAATTAAGAGTGTGTATAATGGTGTATAATGATCACAAGAAACTCTATTACTAATTTATCAGAGGGATTATAAATCATCCCAATGTTATTTTTTATAATACCAATATTCCTTTTATTTTGAGATACTCTAGGATATAGGTAAGAGAAATAATGTAGTAGATGCCTTTAGTTGAAAAAATTAGTCATAAAATAAGAAAAAACATTTAAGATGAATAGTGGAAAATCTATATTCTTGATGAAGCTCGTTTAGAAGTATAAAATGATCAGTAGGGGATATGTTGATATTACATATATCTGAAAAAAAAATTGTATTAGGTGAAGGATTTTCTGATCACCATCATGGACTATATCACATTTTGAGGGAGACTAGATAATGTGGTTATTATAAGAAGTTAGAATGATGTTTATAATTCAATTCTATATGTTAGTGGTTAAACATTTATACTGACTAGTATGAAGGATGAGATTATAACGGTGTATTAATCTTCTCATTGGACTATGCACCCATTAATTTCATATACATATAGATATATCAATATGAAGTTCTATTGTTCTGGAATTAATCACGATATAATAGATTTTTTTCTTGATGTCTCATATTTTAGGTGGTCATTATTTGGAATCGAATACCTACAATTTAATTACATCTAACTATGACTCGAGAATGAAAATGGGATGAAATCATAAATATTTTTTCACAACAAACCTACCCTATACCAGAAATTTTTATGACACAATATGGTTAATTATGGATTTTTTAACCTGAGCCATTATTTTTATACCTAATTTTTAGGTGTACTCACATTAATATCTATGAATACTCTACAATGTGTATATCCTGAAACTACATGGGTCACTTATCGATATTGTATCTAATACAGACATGAGAATTATATTTCATCAAAAAGGGTTATTAAAATAACTTATAAAGTGTGTGAAGAATAGTACTCTATATCACCCTCAGATTTATGTTTAGTAAAAAAACATTTAATTATTATAAAATATATTACAATCTTATATTCCTATTTTTTTATTGTAAAATATCCATTTACCACTAATTTTTTTCCACAATGGAAGATATAAAGAATAAATTTAGATGGACCCTTTTGTAGTTCTCTATAATAGATTATATCACAATCCAATATTCTATTTGATTATTATAGAGTTTTCCTTAATTAGAATGAGAATAGTTTAAAAGGTATCTGAATTTGTGAAAATGGTATGGACTCATTTATAACTTTTGAAAATTTATTATAAATATCATGTCAGCTGCTTGTCGAAAAAATTTGGAATTTCATGTTAGTGGTCATGTATTCATCTGAGTTTCCACACATTTTGATAATAGAAAGATTGGAAATTAAGGGAATATTTAACATCATTTCATTGGAACCTTTTACATAATGGGGTGTTTCGGGGATATGGATTATAGTTTCGAATTTCCACCACTATTCATCTTATTGAATGACATTTTCCATATTTCTTAACTAAATAAGTATATATCCAATATAACTAATATGGTTTTGGAGAATTAAATAGAGTTAGAGTTCTATACTAAATTTATATAAAAACACGAATATATTATTGATAGAAGTTGGAATGTTATAACAAGAAATATCATTCCCTAAGAATGTGTCGATTGTAGAATATACCACATGAATATGAGATGTAGGAATGTGAATCATTTATGGTTGTCCATTGGTTGAATATTTGATATTAGAATAAAATTTAATGATTTTTTTGGATGAAAATATAATGATATAGAGTTCATAGAGGCCTATACAAATTCATGTTTCTTTCCTTTTATATGTTATGTAATTAATTTCATTTTGGGAGTAATTTTAATTTAATGTAATGGTGAAAGAGTCAGGAGAAATAAGAGAAAAAAAGTGAAGCATCCTAAGTACTGAGTGACCACCTGGAGCCTGATGGTCCTATATTGGGTAAATGGTGGGGGTCCTATGGTTTTGGTTGTTTGGTTTTGAAACACTAGGTACTCATTGTTTATAAAAGTTTTCCTCACATTTTACTAATAAAAACAACAAAAATAAGTGTATTTTAGATAATTCATATACATAATTAATCCCCTTCATTAAATTACACGGTATTTTACATTTTATTTTACTAGTAACAACCCAATAATTTATCCTTCATTATCTCCTAGGAATATTCATCAACATAGATGTGGTTCAATATCTGGAATCATCATCATGTTCTCACCAAAGTATATATTTATCCAAGGTAAGTAAGGCGATCTATTCTCCAAAATGTATCTCTACTTTAAAATAAATATTCTATTTTTTCAACATCTTCATAGATATAGGGATTAGACCCAAGAATGAAATCTAGATTTTCCACCTATGCATTGTAACCAGAGTATGTAATTATTGATTTGGAGATAAATCCTCCTTTACATCGATTACTATTTTTATTAAACTCATGGCTAACACATAAAACCCATTTTTTGATTTAATCTTTTCAAAAACATTTTAAGTGTAATACTTGTCCCTTTTAGAATAGTAATATGTATCTTCATAGGATGAGGTGAATGTTCCTCTTCTCATTTAGTTATAATATCTAGGTGTTTCTATTACAAGGACATGTGGTACAATTATGTATACATAGATGATGGTTATTATTAATATAAAATCTTAATAAAATGAATTCTTGATGAACTTAAGTTAAATGAGATATCCCTTATTGAACCTTGTGGTATTATTTCTATAATAGACTCCCATGATCAAGATATTGAAATATATTAATAATGAAACCATGTTATAAATTTTCATTAACTATTTTTTAATAGTGTAATGGAATTAGGATTTACAAATGTTACTACACATTCTTGAGTTATTCACTTGATAAAATATATAAATCCTTTCCTTTTTTAGTAATTCATGAATGACAATGTTTGGTTATTTATTTTTGAAATGATGAAGTAATTGGACATGTTTGTTGTAACACTTTGCTGACGGGGATGATATCTTTATGCATTTCATGAACATACTTGAGACATACATCTATCAGATTCCAGATCTAGTCCAAGATATACATGAGGTGAATTCTTGATCATACTAGTCAAGAAACTAGTGCCAGAATAAACACCAATATTACATCTGTAAGAACTCGGACCTTCATTTCATGTATTTTTTTCCTTTTTCCTACGTTTTTGAGAAAAGAGGAGATTCTGGAAATTTTTTAAGTACACGCCGTGTACCTTGTTGCTGCTCGAGGCCACGTTCTAGCCATGTAATGGCCACACACACGGCCACGTAGGGGTGACATAGAGGCTACCTAAGGAGGAGTACAGAAAAGGTGAGTACATGCCTTGTAATCCAAAATTACACGCCTTGTACTTTCTTTTTTTTTCATTAAACACACCAGGGTCGTGTCTAATCGCTAGAATCAACTTCTTCTAGGTCATCTTCTTCTGAGAGCACCGAGCAGCTGCAAATATTCAATGAGCCCCCATACTCTTGTCCGTCCTTCGAATCGAACACTGTTGATTGCATTGGAACCATATCAGTGAGTTATTTCTTCTACTGGAACTTTGTTTTAATTTTTCTCCTCTTTTCCGAGTTATCTTAGGTTGAACATTTTATGCCTTTTCGTAGATCTACAGTGTTTTATGGAGATTTAAGCCCCGTGGCTCAAGTATATAGATCTCCTAACGTTGAGGTAGGTGGTTTGTGCTTCTATGTAGAAAGTCAATGCGTATTTTGTGAAAATTACACCAATACCCTTTAACGTGGTATTTCATGTTTCCTATTTTTTCCTTGTCATTGCATTCTTTGCTTATTTTACAATGTAAGGGACATTGCTTGTGAAGAGGGTAATTTACTGTGCTTTGGAAATTTTTCCCATGCATGTTTTCCTATTATGACTGTTTGGTCTAGTTTTTCCTTTTAGGCCTTTTCCAGTTCCATGCCTAGCTGTAGGATGGTGTGACTATTGTTCTTCTATGCTGAGATCTTGTAGACTACTAGCCAAGTAATTTATGAGGATACTTTGGCCATTACGCGATGCGACACTTGCTGACATTTCATAGGGCTGTGAGAACCTAGTGTAGAAGACCATAGGGAGAATGGACTAAGGGATTCTCCAGAGTGTCTTTAACTTTACGATGTAAGACCATAAGGGGAATTGACGTTGAGTGATTCCTTAGAGTGTCTGCAGTTCCTCGACGTGGACCATAAGGGGAATGAGATGTTGAGTGTTTCCCCATACCGCCTTTAGTATGATACGAGACTATAGGGGGAATTGACGGTGATTTCTTCCTCAGAGAGTATATTCTTTCTTTCTTTAGTTGAACAAGAGGGGTGAGACTGTGTGTGCCTCCCATAGGGTTGCTAGTACTTGTAGGATAAACCTTAGGGTTTAGGTTGTGAGAACTACCCAAAGGTTACCTTTTTGTTCTACTTTATTGAGTGGTTGTTTCTTATTTGTGATTATATGCTAGAAACTGTAGATTGTTACTACAGTGTATATCCTATTACTGCTTACTGTTTACTGGTTAGTGTACTTTGCTTGCCATATATTCATTGACTATTAGGAACAGATGTTTGGGTGGTTTCCTATTGGGAATTTGTCTTAAACCCTATTTGAGTCATTCTTTTGGGACAAAATAGATTATATTGTTGCAGGTATAGATAAGGGGAAACACCCTTCTACTTCAGGTTCTTGATTGCACTGGAGCTGGAGAGCATGGGACTAAGGTGAGGCTTGCAATGCTGAGGAGTTTTTCATCTATTTTGCTTTTGTATAATGGTTTAGTACTCTATTAAGTATTCTGACTTGTTTGGATGTTTACCTAGACATATATGTATCATGAATCATTTAAATATATTACTGCTCTATTTGTTTATTTATCAGTCTTCCGCTATTATTGTTGCTAGATATTTACTACTTCCGCTGTTGTATGTGTTGTTACTTCCATTGTGTACTCTGCCAATGAGGGAATAGTATCCCCACTATCACACCTAAGGCCCTCACATCTAGTTGGCAGCCTCTGTCATTCAGGGAATTGTGTTTGAGGCCATTTGACAAACCGGGTATGGGGTGCCTGTAGTTGGCTTCTAGAACCGAGAGGTTACAAAGACGTATCAGAGGGTTTCTATTCTCTTGACTTACTTTTTAGAGCCTTAACCAGGGATAGGACGTACTAGGTACTTGGTGATGAGTTTTTCACGAGATTATCAAACCAGTGTACATGGAAAAGCCATACTACCTCATTTATTTCCATTTTAATTTGTTTTCAAATTTTACATTTTATTTTATTTCACTGTTGGGTGATTCACATGTTTTGTGTTGTTACCGTTGCTGTTGTTGCAGTATTATTTCTGTCACAACCTGATGAGATGATGGTATGCCATCTCATGCATTATATAGGTACCTGTTATAAATCACATTCCATGCATTCTTGTCTTGTCATCTTGGAGGAATTAGCGATTGCAAGTGATTGTGATATATTTTGTGTACATTATGCATGCTATTGTGATTGATGCTTTGATAGAATCCTTGCTATTTGATAGAGATTTTTTTGGTATAGTGCATTGCTTAGATGGACACCAAAATTTGGTTTTCTAGGTGTTATGGGCCCTCATGGACAAGAATTTAGTGGATCATTGTTTATTAGCTTGGTTATAACTTGTATATGATTCCAAGCTTACATTCGCGGGGAGTATGGGCCCTCACAGATATGAGTTTGGCACCATAATGCTGGTTTCCTATGTTTTCTAGGCTCCAGAGTAGTTTCTGAGGCTACTAGCCTGAAAAACCTAGAATACACGGAGTGTATGTAATGAATACACATCGTGTATTCTATAGCCGTGTCACTGATTGTTGGAGCAGGGACACAGGGTTGTGAAAAAACTTGGGGGAACATGCCGTGTACAACCTGTACACGCCATGTAGAGTAATCATAGGAACCCGGCCGTGTAGCTAACAAAATGGGTCAATGAAGTCTCTTCTTATACATGCCATGTCCACCTTTAACACGCTGTGTAGTCTGACTTGGGTACCCATTCGTGTCACGAACTACAAGGGTCATAGAATTCCTTCAATGTTCACGCCATGTTTCTATGGAACACATAGAGTATAGTCAACCGATAATCCAACCATGTAACTAACAACACGGTTCATCAGAAGATGGTCTAGAACACACCGTGTCCTTCCGGAACACGCCGTGTAGTCTAGGTTTTGAGAGAACCATGTGGGTTAGCCATGTAAGGGGGACCAGGAAGGGAAATAGAGATCAAGTACACACCCATGTGAATGGCTGAAAACAACTTGCTGTGTTTTTTTATACACACCATGTAGTCATGTTTTGTAATAATTCATTGTTTCATTCTCCTGTTACCCTCTTTTACTCTTGAGTTCTCTATCCTTGATAAACCATATCAATGGTGTGCTTTTTACCATTCAGAGATATGGCACCGAGACATCCTCCGGTTGTCTGTTAGTTATAGGGCACTGATCAGACACCAGATATGGCTGATCAGGGACCTCCTGCAGATCCTCCTATTGTGCCATCCCTATAACCAGTAGTTATACTATTTTTAGGTGCCAATGCATAGTTTAGGGAAGGTTTTCGGAGGATGATGCAGACCTTCCAGGGAGATCCTCCTCCTGCCTCGACTATGGCAGACTTGACTCGGGTTTTCCAGCAGCAGCACCCTCCCACATTCTCAGGGGAAGGAGGACCTCAGGCTGCAGAGTCATGTCTAGATGTCATGCTGATGACGATTGATCATCTAGGGACGCCTCCATAGAGGTAGGTCAATATCGCCAACTATATGATACGAGACTTCACCAATTGGTGTTGTGACATGTTCTCACAGATGGGTCATTAGCAAGTTATGGCGTGGGAGGAGTTTCAGTGCTTCTTTTATGACTACTTCTATCTGGAGACCCTGATTGCTGACTGAGCCTGAGAGTTCATGAGCCTAGAGCAGGGTACTCTTTTGGTCCTGGAGTATTCCTCTCATTTCACTGAGCTTTAGTGTTTCACACCCCTCAATAGCGCATATGAGTTTTTCATGGAAAGGATGTTTGAGGATGGTCTTAGACGGGAGATCCACTCACAGGTGAACATCTTCAGGCTGACTTCTATCACTTCCATTGTCAACTAGGCACTGATTGAGAAGCGAAATCTGAGAGATTATTGAGCTGAGATCCAGTGCGGTTCCACTTCAAGAGTTAGTGCTTCACCTGTTAACAATAGTAAGTGTCGTAGAGAGTCTACAGTTGGTGATCTAAGGTGGCGAGACACATCTTCAGGTAGCTAGGTGGTATGCTAACAGTGTAGAAGAGATAGGAATATAAGGCCATAGTTCCAGAGAGACCTAGTGGAGTGCTGATCTTTTGGAAATATGGGTCACCTCCAGCGTTTCTGTCAGGTTTTCTCACCAACAGCTGATGATAGAGTTTCATCCATGACTCCTCGTTCAGGAAAATCACCACTAGTTTATCACCAGTCTGGTAACTAGAGTTCTTCTAGACATTCGGTCCGAGGTGGAGGTCGAGGGAATGGTAGTCAGTCACTGGTCTTCCAGTGACAACAGGGTGGATCAGCTAAAAGCAGTCAGGCAGGGTCACAAAGTCATGGTACAGGTCAGGCTTTTTCAGTGGAGTAGACCCAATAGGAGCAGGAACCTCGGCCCTCTATAGTTCGAGTTACGATCTTAGTAGCCTCAGTTTTATCTTCTTCTCTTTTCGATACTAGTGCTATGCATAGCTTTATTTTTGTTGCTGTTGTGGAGGGCCTTGGGCTCCTTACCTTTTCCTCTACCGATACTTTCACTCTAGAGCCACAGTTGGGGACTAGGACGAATAGTGTATGTCAGTGAAAGAAGTGCTCTCTAGAGGTGGCTGCTAATCACTTTCTATGGGATCTCTATGTCCTAGAGATGACATGTTATGATTTCATTCTCAGAATGAACTGGCTTGTTCCCTTCTAGGCAGTCGTCGACTGTTATCGCTGCAGGGTGAGTTTCATGTCACCAGAGGGTGGATATTTTCTTCACAAGGGTGATTGGGATGTCCACGTGAGTAGAGTAGGACCATAGCATCATGGGCTAAGCGGAGTTACATTTCTGATTTCTAGTCTATATCTGGATGACCAGGGGACTTCATAGTTATACATTCCTCAAGTGGTGGATCATTTCAGGGATGTCTTTCTAGAAGACATTTCAGGTTTGCCTACGTAGCGTGAGGTAGTCTTCTCGATTGAGCTCGTCCCAAGAGTGGAACCGGTGTCAATTCCTCCTTATAGGATGGCTACACCTGAGTTATTTGATCTCAAGAAGTAGTTGGAGGAGTTTTAGGAAAAAGGTTTCATCTGACCTAGTACATCTCTTTGGGGTTCTCTTGTCCTATTTGTGAAGAAGGCAGACGACACCTTTAGGATTTGTGTGGATAATCGGAAGCTAAACCAGTTGACGGTTAAGAGACGATATCCCTTTCCAAGGATTGATGACCTCTTTCACCAACTTTATGGAGCCTGGGTGTTCTCAAAGATCGATTTGAGTTCCGGTTATCATCAGTTGCGAGTTAGACTATATGATATACCTTTTACAGCTTTCTGGAGCAGGTATGGTCTATACGAGTATATGGTTATGCCATTCGGCCTTACGAATGCGCCTGTAGTTTTCATGGCACTGATGAACTGAGTGTTCCATCCATACTTGGACTCTTTTGTGGCATTCTTCAAGGATGATATCTTGGTGTAATCCCATAATCAACCCGACCATGCTACCCATCTTGAGATCGTTTTGGGTACACTAAGGGGGCATCAGTTATATGCTAAGCTCTCGAAGTGCCACTTTGGGATGGATCAGATTCACTTTTTGGGTCACATCATCTCAGAGAAAAGTGTATCAGTAGACCCAGAGAATGTGAGAGCAATAGTTTCCTTGGAGCATCTAAAGAACGTCTTTGAGGTGCTGAGTTTTCTGGGGTAGGCTGGATATTACAGACGCTTTATAAAAGACTTTTCACGCTTAGCTTCACCGATGACAGATCTGACCAAGAAGGGTTTGAAGTTTTAATGGATATATTCTTGTGAGTAAGCCTTTCAGAAGCTGAAAGGGAGGCTTACTTCAGCACCGATACTATTCTTTCCAGATCCGAGCAAGAGCTACACTATCTATTGTGATGCCTTAGGTATCGGGCTGGGAGATGTGCTTATGCATGGAGATTGTGTCATTTCATACGGTTCCTAGAACATGAGGCCACATGAAAGTAACAAGATGATGCACAACCTGGAGTTGGAATCTGTTGTTCATGCCTTACGCTGTTGGAGAAATTATCTTCTGGGACAACACTCTGTGGTGTTTACCGACCACAAGAGTCTCAAGTACATCTTCACTCAGCATGATCTGAATCTGAGACTGCACGGGTGGGTCGAGTATCTTTAGTCCTTTGACTTTGATCTTACCAATACACCTGAGAAAGGCAACGCAGTGGCTGATGTATTGAGCAGGAGGACTCATATTCAGGAAGTTCATGAGGCCAGTAGTGAGTGGCAGCTTATGGATCTTTTCACTAAGATGCATCTGGAGGTTCCCGACAGACAGGTGCAAAAATTTCTATCATCTGTAGTTATTACCTCTACACTTCTTGATCGGGTTTGATTGAGGCAGCTATCAGATTATGAAGGCCAAGTCCTACTGGAAACCATGTCATGAGAATACCATATTAATGGATGGACAGTGTGAGAGGATGAGATCATGCATTTACAGGGATTCATATGAGTGCCAATAGACAGACGCGAGGAGATGATGTGGGATTTTCATTCCTCAGTTTGGGCAGTTGATCCTGGCATCACCAAGATGTATCATGTTCTACACTGCCAGTATTGGTGTCTATGTATGAAGAGATATTTTTCTGGTTTTTTCATGAGGTGTTCCACTTTTCAGCTGGTGAAAGCAGAGCATCAGTGACCAGAAGGTCTTTTACAGCAATTACCCATTTTCGAGTGGAAGTGGAATGATGTCACGATAGACTTCGTGACCGGTTTGCTGAGGTCTCCTCGAGGGAAAGATGTTTTTTGTGTTGTCATCGACAGGATTAGGAAGGTTTCTCAATTTATTCCGATCAAGTAGACCTTCATTGTTGATGAGTTGGAACGGTTGTATATCCAATAAATTGTATGTCTACATGGAGTTCTACATTCCTTTTTTTCAGAAAAAGATGTGCATTTACCTCTCGGTTCTGGCCAATGATTCAGAAGGCTTTGGGTACACAATTAATTTTAGGTACAGCATACCATCCCCAGACCAATGGCCAGTCAGAGCACACGATTTAGGTGATTGAGGATATGCTCCGAGCTTGCATTCTGGATTTTGGAGGTTCTTGGGAGAAACATATACCTCTTGTAGAGTTTTCCTACAATAATAGTTTTCAAGAAACTATTCAGATGGAACCTTATAAGGATTTGTATGGTAGGCCATGACGATCACCCTTATGTTGGCTGGCGGCGGGAGATGCAACTTTTATGGGACCTCATCTTGTTCTCGAGACAATAGAGTAGAAAGTGATGATTCAGAAGAGGATGGCCAGAGCACAGTCTCGACAGAAGTCTTATGTTGATCAGTGGAGAAGACCTCTGGGGTTCGAGGCTAGGGATCAGCTGTTTCTGCATATCACACCGAGGATGGGACACTAGAGTATTAGGAGGCAGGGTAAGCTTTCATTGAGGTACATCGGGCCATTTGTGGTTTTGGAGAGAGTGGGGACGACTGACTATCAGTTGCAGTTACCTCAGAGGTACCACGCTATGCACGGCGTCTCCCACATTTCTCATCTCCGATGTTACTTTTCAGACCCATCTCATGTCTTTCAACCTGAAGAGGTTGAGCTCTAAGGGGATGCTTTGTTTGAGGAGCATCCTATCCGGATTGTCGATCGAAGTAAAAAGGTTCTTCTTGGTCGTTCTGTTCCTATGGTATGGGTGCTTTGGCGGCATGGGCGAGTACAAGACGAGACTTGGGAGAGGGAGGCCAATGTACGATCCCAGTGGCTGGAGCTGTTCAGGATTTCTTCTTCTAACCCTCGCAATGGAAAGTCAGGGATGAATTTCTTTAAGGGGGAAGTTTGTAAGAACCTAGACCTTCTTTTCAGGTATGTTTTTTCTTTTTCTGGAGTTTTTGAGAAAAGAGGAGATTCTAGAAATTTTTTGCAGTACACGCCCTATACATTATAAGTACACGCCGTGTACCTTATTGCCGCTCGGCACTATGTGCTGGCCATGTCATGGCCACACACACGACCATGTAAGGGTGACATGGAGGCCGCCTAAAACGGAGTATGGAAAAGGCGAGTACACAACGTGTAATCCAATGGTAAACATCGTGTACTTTCTTTTTCTTCATTAAACCCACTGGGGTCACATCTAATCGTTAGAATAGATTTCTTCTAGGTCGTCTTCGTCCAAGGGCACCAAGCAGCCGTGGATCTTCGACGAGTCCCTGAACCCCCATCCATCCTCCGAATCGAGCTTCGTTGATTACATTATATCCAAATCGGTGATTTATTTCTTATGTTGGAACCTTGTTTTCCATTTCCTCCTCTTTTCCAAGTTATCATAGGTTGAAATTTTTATGTATTTTCCTAGATCTACAGAGTTATAAAATTATTCAAGCCCTGTGGATCAAGTATATCGATCTACTAATGTCGAGGTAGGTGGTTTGTTCCTTTCTATTGAATGTCTTTGTGTATTTTGTGCAAATTCTACCAATACCCTTGAATGGGGTATTGCGTATTTCCTGTTTTACACGTGTTGTTTCCTGAATTGCTTATTTTCATATGTAGAGGACATTTCTTATGAATAGGGTAATTTACTATGACTTGAATGTTTTTCCCATGCATGTTTTCCTATTATGACCGTTTGGTCTAGTTTTTCCTGTTATTCTTTTTCCAGTTCCATGCATAGTTGTAGGATGGTGTGACTATTGTTCTTCCATGCTGAGATACTGTAGACTTCTAGCCAAGTAGTTCATGAGGATAAATTGGCTGTTACAAAATGCGACACTTGCTAACTTTCCACAGGGCTGTGAGAACCTAGTGTTTCAGACTATAGGGAGAATGTATGTAAGGGCTTCTCCAGACTGTCATTAACTATACGATGCAAGACCACAAGGGGAATTGACGTTGAGTGCTTCCTCAGAGTGTCTGTTGTTCCTATACACGGGTCATTGGGGTAATGAGACGTTGAGTGCTTCCCAATAGCGCCTTCAGTATGATACAAGACTATACGGGGAATTGACGGTGAGTGCTTCATTAGAGAGTCTATTCTTTTTTTCTTTAGCTGAACTAGAGGGGTGAGACTGTGTCTGCCGCCCAGAGGGTTGATAGTACTTTTACGTTGAACCTTAGGGGTTAGGCTGGGAGAACAACCAAAAGGTTACATTTTTTTTACTTTCATGAGTGGATGTTTCTTGTTTGTAGATTATATGCAAGAAACTGTGGATTGTTACTGCTATGTATATCCTATTACTGCTTACTGTTTACTACTATCTGTACTTTTCCTACCATATATTCACTGACTGTTAGGCTAAGATCATTGGGTGGTGGCCTACTGGGACTTTGTCTTACACCCTATTTGGGTCATGATTTTAGGCCCAAACATATTATATTATTGCAGGTATAGATAAGGTAAAGTTCCTTTCTACTTCAGGTTCTTGATTGCACTGGAGATGGAGAGCATGAGACCAAGCCAAGGCATGCGATGCTGAGGCGTTTCACATCTGTTTTTCTTTTGTACTCTGTTTTAGTACTGTATTCCGCATTTAGACTTGTTTTTCTGTTTTCCTATAAATATATTTATCATGCATCATATAAATATATTTCTTCTCCATTTGCTTATTTAATAGTCTTTTGCTGTTATTGGTGATGTATATTTACTGCTTCTGCTATTGTATGTGTTGTTACTTCTACTTTGTACTCTTCCAATGAGGGCATAGTTTTGCCACTATCACAATCAAGGCCCTCACTGCTAGTCAGCAGCCTCTGGCGTTTGGGGAAACGTTCTTGAGTCCATGTGACCAACCGGGTACGGGGCACCTCGAGGTGGCTTCCAAAACCGAGACTTTACAACATCATAATAGATGAAAAATAATTAAATAACATTTTGATATATTTTAAAACCATAAATTTTTAATTTCTTTGGAAACATGGATACATAAAAAACTAATTTATAAAATATATACATTGGCTCCCACATAGTCTTTCACAATTGAAACCCTTCTCCGATATATAATACAAAAATCCTTTCAATATATTCGATGTAACAGGAGAAAAAACAATTGGTTATCATAGATGATCAATTCAGGAAAACAAGGGAGTTATCAATGATCACATAAACATTACATTATCATTAGGGTATGAGAATAATATTTTATCATTTTGAAATCCAGACTAAGCATATCATATTTTATAATAATGAATCATTGAATAAAATTTGGGTATCTATAGGGAATAAATCATAAAGCAATAAAAGAACATATTCCATAAAATAATATCATTGGCATATAGCATAATATTATAGAATAATGAAAAGAATATAAATTAATTTTATTAGTCATGGGTCACAAAAATGACTATCATAGAGAATAGGGTTCACCCCCTATTCCATATTATTCTTTTTCATGGTATACTCACAGTAGTAGCATTGTGAAAAAATTACCTAATTGAATTGGATTCAGTGCACATTCTGAACCTTATTAAGTCATGATAGATCAATCCTTACCAATATTATTAGTGGGATATACAATCTATTCCTCCTATCACATAATGACATTCATATACATTTTTTCCAGAAAATTATAAATCATTCATCAATGTAAACCCATGGAATAGGAAAGGGTTTCATAAATATTACATAATTTAATAATAGTATAACCTAGGGAAAAATTCATATCATAATGGATTATTCCAAACATAATCAATACCAGGAAATGAATTGAGATTTATTGAATCATCCTAAAATAATAATAATAATAATAGTACTTCAAATGGATGAAATTGTATTATATCATTAAAAAAGTTAACCCAATAAATGATAAGTAACCCTAGAGGATATTATCGTAACTAAAAAATCTTTTAAATGATCACTGGCATTTTTCGTGAGGAAAATACTATTTTCACATTTAAATAGTGTAAATAAAATATAATTTTTTTATATATTAATGTAAAAATTATCATACAAAATAACCTTGGAAAAATTATAAAAAAGATTCAATTCAATGAATTTTATTGATGGAGGGTAATTCCATTAATTATATGTGTTTTAAAACAATGGTTCCTTATAAATTTTATGTAAAATGTAATATTTATATCATTCGATAATATTTAAAAAGATTCTTTTGGGAAACCTTACTTGAATACATTCTAAAATTGTTATTCAAACCAAATTTCCTCATAAATGAATGGTGTTCTAGATCCACAATAGATGATGACTTGCACCAACTAATCGAAAAATTACTTGAGGGAATAATTTCTCTCAACCAAAAGAAACAAAAAGGCCTATTCACAAAATAGAGGTAAACAACAGAAGAGGTAAACATATAAAATAACTAAATGAATATAGTTTAAACGATACATTTAAAAATAGTGCAAACATGGAGAATAAAAATTCTAGCATTGAAGAATATACAAAATAGAATTCTAACTTTTACATGTGATAGAATACTAAAACTCCCACCATTTACCACTAGCCACACAAACCCTGATGATAGAAACCTTTCTGCCTCATTGCAGTCCCATACCCTTCCCTATATCAAAACACATATAAAGGTATTAAAACCGCTTAAAGGGTGCATTAGGAGTCAATGAAACATGCTCTGTAGTATCCCATCCAAGTTTTCAATATTAATGCATTCTAAAATATTCTAAACCTGATCAAATTTAACAAATAAAAGTAATGATAAATAGTTAAATAAAGTTTTATAAAAATTTCATGGAGAAAAAATAATTTTCCCATTTTTATATATTCGTAAAAAAATCAAGGTAAAATGTTTCAACGAATTTCAAATACATCAATGTAGTTAGATAAAAAAAAATTAAGTATCACATATCAAATAAAAATCCACGGTAGTAATAGAAAAAATAGTACAGGCCATAGAAAAGGTAACAACCCTCAAAATATCAATATCGTCAAGGGTTTCAGACATCCCATACAATAATTTTTGACTAGTGTATAATAAAGACCTTAAAATATAGGCCTATGGATTATAGGAACACCCCATGATTGAACCACCTAATAATGTATATATAAATTCCCTAGAACAAAGTGCATGTGGGACATTAGAATACTCCATGATTGAAGCCCCTAAGATAATAAATGAATGATGGACTTATGATACACATTCCACCTTAGTACAAAAGGATAACCATGTGCTACATTTAAAAAAATAGTTCATTTAAATGATGCATTGAAAAACATTCTATAAATCCCTTTCTTAATGATTTGAAAAAAAACATTTACCAAAATATTGGGAAAACAAAATTTTTTCAAAAACCCATTCCACATAAAAAAATACTTCAATAAATGATTTCGTTTTTCTTATAAAACAATTTATCAAAACCAAATTAATATAGTTCATCCAATATAGGATAGAGATGAAACTAAATAGCTAAAACTAATGTTATAAACACCCGATATGGGATCCACCAATAAGGATGAACATGAAAAAAAATAGTGGAGTCTCTTGAATCTATCCTCACATATAAAAATTGTTTTAAAAATCAAAACAGTAAGTGGAGATTAAAATAAACAAAAACATCAATAAACTTGCATGCTACACAAAAACAAACACATGGGTCAACCTCTAGAGAAGGATCATATGATGAATCTTGAATGGATTTAGAATAATCAATAATATAGAATAATTTATCTATAAATCCAATTCAATAACCCAACCAAGTTCTATAAAAATAATAAATTTGAAGGATTACTCACCCAAATAAATACACTATGACTGCAATAGAGATCGATCACTGAAAAATGTTATACAGAAAGATAGGAGATCTTCGAAATTACATGGGAAACCTCCTAGGTCAAGAGGGAGGATGGATTGTGGTGGATGAAAAATAAATTATCAATGTAGTTCCATAAAAACCCTATGAGGATTATATTTCATGTCATCCATTTTCATGTCATCCATTTTCATGTCATCCATTTTCATGTCATGTAATTCGTGAATAAAATAGTCCAAAAATATCATAACCTCAGGTTAAAAATCATACTTTTATCATTAATGAACATGCAATTTTATTTGGTTTTTCATCATGATTCCTTATAATAGTTGGTATCATACTTCCATCACACACTGTATGGTGTGTAAACACTTTAAGATAATTGTAAATTTATTAGGATGTGTACGACTTTCACACTCAAAACTAAACTCATGAATTATTACTAATGACCAATAAATTCTATGTAAACTCATTAAATACCATTTATATCTTCTACAGACACTAAAATGACATGTTTTCTATAAGAAACGCTAAAATGCCTCTAGTATTCTTTGATCTTGGGGAGAATTCTCAAACCTTTTAAAAAATTTATACACAAACTTAATTAATTAAAAAAATCACACATTCTTGAACATTATTTCATTTTCCCCAGTAAAGGATATCCATCTTTAAGAGTCCCAAAAAACACCCAAACAAAGAGGGAAATGGAAATAGATTTGATAAATACTTGAAAGTGTGTAACGGGATGTTACAATCTACCCAACATAATACATTCCATCCAAATGATGTCATGTGGAAGAATGAATTCTAAAAATTGAATGAGGCCACTAATCCTTTTAAAATGGCTTCCTCTCCCATGTATCATTACAATGTGATCTATTTACCGAAAAAAATTAGTCCAAAATATTCAACTTACCATGAATGAATATCATGTGAGTGTCAACAATATCATCTGGATTCTCTATAAGTGAAACCTATGGATTTAATTCAATATATTCCAAACTAAAAAATTGAGAGGGGTCATGATGTTGTTTCCTAAGATATGATATGATGAAAACGTAATGATAACACATCAACTGAATTTATTATTGCAGCCAATAATTAGACTTCCCAAGCTACTCTTTGACCTAAAATGGAATAACGTATCTGGGATCCAACATTCCACTTTTTCTAAGACAAAGGTGACCCATATGAACAGAAACATCAAGAAATCCAATTCACCAATGTATAACTCCCAAAGAAGACATCATAGATCCACATAAGATTCTCATTAACTCTGAGCTATAACCATATGCTGACATATATCCTAAATTGTCATAGGCATCTCCTAATCAATATTCAATCCCACAAAAGATGCTTCCCAATCCTCTACCCAATAAAGTAGTAATCTGTATGGGTCAAAATACAAGGCCTTGATGGGAGATATTATGAATGATGACTCATAATTGTGGTTATAAAAAACATAACAAGCCCTAAATGGATATCATGAAGTCCACCTAAATCCAAGATGTATACATAGAGCACATCCTCTTTGATCTAAATTGATTGCTCGGTAAATCTATATGGTTGTGGAAAGTAATCTGTACTAAACCTAACAAGAATCCCCATCTCCTCCTAAAGACATCATATAATACTTACATTAATTCTATTATCACAATCTAAAATAGTGATAGAATTAATCCCTTGTAACCTCCCAATCTCCTTGACATAAAACTTACCATTTTCTAAAAATTTCTCACCATACCTAATTAGAATGAAATGAGTTTAATTTTTCAATTAGGAAATCACCACCCAGAAATAATTACTACCTATAAGAGTTCTTGTAAATAAAAAAAAGCCCATATATACCACATCTCATTTAAAAACTGGTAATGTATGTTTCTGAAGAAATTCTTATGGTTTTAGATTTTTTGTATTTATCTGTTGGTGGTTGTAACAGCTATACATGTAATCAGAAATGTCACACTTTATACACGACCACTAAAATTACCATCTCATGTTATAAGTTATATTCGTAGTTAACAAATGAAAAAACCATGACAAACTATTATAGAAAATAAAAACACATCTACTCATAGATTCTAGAATGATAAATTGATTTCAAAAATGGAGAATACCAAATGAAGAGAGAGGCAAAGAAAAAATGTTATCCATGAAATATAAGGGTGCTATAATTACTTTAATGTTTTCCTCATTCTAATAACACCATATAAAAGTCCTATAGGGAGATGTTGAAAAATAGACACTATTCAAAACCATTCATGAAACATCAACTTGAGCATCCATGAAAATATGAGTGACGAGAACTATAAGGTTCCACTACTCATTCGATTCAAAAATATGATGTCAAGGTAAATTACCAATGAGAGCATCTGTGAAAACATTACCCTCCCCTAAGGTATAGGTAATGTCGAATTCATTCTTCTAATGTTATTATGCCCACCTCTGTTATCTAATATTTGATCCTTTCTATGAAAAAATATATTTTTCAATCATATGGTCTGAAAAGACTATGAATATCTCTCCAAAAATATAGTATTTCCAAAATTTATTCAAATTCATAACAAATAAAATTTCTATACCATAGGTGCATAATTATTAGCATGTGTCCAAAGTTGATGATATCCATAAGCCACCACATGATCATCCATAATTATCATGCATTCCAAAATATCACATGAATAATCATAGAATTCCACATTAGTCGGGCTCCGAAAAGATGAGAATATGAGCTGATGTCAGATGTCATTTTATCTTGTCAAAGAAATATAGATATTTTTTCGCCCATATGAATTTCACCCCATTATAGGTATGATATATCAAAGGTAATTCTAAATTTTATAAATCCTTATCCAACCACCGATTGTAGTCATCAAGAACAAGGGAACTATTAATCTCAATGGCATTTTATGGCTCTTACTATGAAAATACAACCTTCACCTTCTCAGGATCAACAGGTAATACATTATTATAAATTATGTTCCCCATGATATTCACTTATTGGATCCCTTACATTCATTTTGAATGATTTCCAAATAATATTTATTCCTAAATTGTTCTAGAACCGAACTCAAATGGATCTCATTCTTATGATCGGATCTCGAATAAACCAAAATATAATCTAGAAACACTACCACAAAAGTGTCTAAGTAAAAATGAAATATATGATTGATCAATTCCATAGAGAATTTAGGAGCTTTTTTCAGACCAAATGGCATTAGATTTTATACATACTCCTAAAATCCCTCTTTTTTATTTTATACTCTCAGACTCTAAGTTGATGATAACCTCACCGAAGTTCAATATCTGAAAACCACTTTTACTCATTTAGTAATACAATTATTTTTTCACATGTGTTAAATGATTGTAATTAAAAACAATTATTTGTTTAAATTCAACAATTCTATACACAATTAGGGTGAACAATCACACCTCTATGAAATGGGCATAGGGCCTTCCCAAGGAGAAACACTAAGATGAGAAAAACCATTTACCATTTGTTAATCCAAATTAAACATGACCTCATTAACCTATTATGGTTCCATACAATAATATGGTATCAAAATAGGATTCCTACTTTAGACCAGGCCAATTGAAAACACTACGACCCTCTTTGGAGAAAGTTCAAGGAATTCAACATTGAAAATACAAAGAATGTCCTGAACAATAGTATGAAGATAAAAAATATATGAAAATTCAATAGTCTAATCTTCTATATCATAAAACAAACTCCTCAAATGTGGGTGGGAAGGTAATTCATTACTAGACCACAAATCCCACTATCCCTAAAATACACATTTATTTTCATAAACTGAAAGAAATGTGTCATATTGATGATACAAATCTCTCTTAAAATGGTTAGAAACAATACAATCAATCCCAATGATGAAATAAAATATATCTAAATAATTAATGATAAAATATAAGACCCTAATTTCGTTATCTATTTACAAAAAATAATAAGGAAAATGAAATCCATGAACATTCCTTTTATTATGTGGTGACAATAACTCTATAACAAAAGATATGAGCTCCATTGGAAGATTAGGAATATAAAAAATGGCTAGATATAAACAAGTGAAAAAACAACTATAAAATAATGTAATAACTATAGAAGATGGAATAAGGATGGAACCTATCACTTTTTTTAAACATGTATCTACCTTCACCATAAACATAGTCAGTACATGAAGGTGGTTCATTCCTGAGGCCTGTTACTAGTGACCTATTGTCCATAAAGAATCGATCTACTCCATAGCAACCATTGGATCCATAAATAATTTACCTTAATGAGGGATATAAATTTCATGACAGAAAAACTACATAAGGAAATAACATTGCAAGTGTAGTAGTATAAATATCGGTGTGTCGAACCTTTCAACATTAATATAATGACAGGGGAACAAAAAAATCCATTATTAAAGGTGTGGAGGGGGCCAAATTCCAAGAACCTTCTCTACTACTACTGTGATGATCTTTCCACTTCCTCTTCTCAATTTCACACCATTGAACCTTCCACTATGAGGAATATAACAGGCATAATAACCAACATTGCCTATAATATTCATCTATACTATTATTTCCCTATCTACCATCTTTGTAAATGTTGAAATATTTAGTATAAATACATGTGATATGATATCCAGCAGAAAACACTATAGGTAATTTAGAGACTTCATCAGGTAAATCTTTACTTCACATGGATAAAAAAAAATCATCTCAGATAAATTATTTGTGTAAATTAACATCAAATTCTCTCCTGAATGAGAAAATAGGAACTCTAGATACTTCTCCATCATTGGTGATTATAATAAATCCTATTGGATGATGAGGGATTTGAATCCCTTCCTTTCCAAGCCAACATATGTGACCAAATATACCATATAATACCACCATCGCTTTCCAATACCCTCAACACTGAATTCAGAAAACATTAACGTGATACTCTCAAGTGCATCTTGAAAGTCAAAGATTTGATCAATTTTGTCAAGCCAGTGATCCCCCACTTATGTTTTATTCATTCACTTAATAAAAGATGCATTATTCGGTATGAATTCTCATGATCAATCCATTTACCCTAAATATCCCTATTTTATCTAATAAATGAATTCTATACATGTATTAAATTATGGTCAACAAAATGACCTTACATCATGATAGCCTTGATAATATTCTGATTCATAAGTGTATTACCTCGACGATCATTCACTGGGCCTCCTTGAGTAAACAATAGAAGGAATCATAGACTTATTCTGCTGCATAATGATACAAAAGATACAATCATCCAATAAAATAATACCTATTTAAACAATAAAACCATAATAACAAATGAAGATTAATACAGAGAACTCAAAATTAAACCTAGATACCCCCAACATCCCATGGTAACTTGACCATCATCATGGTGAGAACTAGATAAGAACTCACCATAATCTACCTCTCATGTTTTTAAAATCCAATGTCCATTATATCAGATGTCCCAAGACCAAGAATCTTGAGGGTATAACTCCTTTGATACCAAAATGTGCTGAACCTGACCTAAATACCCTCTCAAACTATTACCTGACCGGAATCACAAGATACTCGAATGGCATTCCCAATCCCCACATATTGGTGACTATAACCTAGGAGTCAAAAAATAACAAGAAGTTTATTACACCTTACCGAAATAAAAACTGAAATATAAAAATAATATATATAAACAATAAATGTGGAATACATATGACACAACTAAAAAATGGATGTGTAAATATAGATCTCAATTTATTCAAACCGTCCCAAATTATTATTCTATCATCAATGGAAAAAATAGGAAAATGACTACTCCATGTCATATCACATAAAAAATCTTACTATATCACCACAAGACACCTAGACCTATTTGAGAGAAACCTCGCCTCTTAAATGTGGAAACATTCCTTTCCCTATATCAGAATACATAGTAAGGATTAGACAATGTCAAAGCAGTGTTCCTTGTGTGATCTTAACGAACCGATAAGTACCCCACCCATGTGTTACATATCAAGTATATGTATTTAAATTTAAACATGATTTCATTTAATGAAGACAAGTAATGATATAAAGATAAAAATATTATATCAAAGCATGGAAATACATATATTTTTAAATTTTATCTAAATTTCAAAATAAATATTGGTAAAACAAGTTAAAATAATTTAATATACATCATTAAATTAAAATAAAAAATAATAATTTATCATATATCATATCAACATCTATGGATGTACAAGAAAAAAATACAATCCCAACCATAGGTACCATCATTCCAAGGAACACTAACTACCAGGAAGCAGGATACTCATACCATAGAGAACGACTTGTGCATAACCATGTCATTAGAACATGGAAAAAATAAGTAGAGTAATTCCCCATGAGTGACCCCCAATGATGTGAATATCAATTACCTAGAACAATGAGCCTAGGGAATATAGGAAGACCCCATTAGTGAACCCCTCAATAAAACATGGATGATGGACATAATCTACAGCAACAACCTAAGTACCCAAGGATTTCCATGTTATATATTTTCAATAATATTGAATTAGAACCATGCATAGAAAACCATATTAGAAATACATTTCATAATTCATATACACTAACTTTTAATTTTACCTACACAACAGATACCCAATATTTTATAAACAACCCATTCCACGCACAGAAATAAATAAATCAATCATTCCATTTCATTGATAAACCAATTTTTCAAAACAATATCAATACAATTCATACAATATTGGAAAGATATGGAACCACCTGCCTCCAATATGGGTCGCACATGTTTTCAACCTGATAAAATTTCATTTATGAAAATAAAGATAATTATAGAGGCCTAAGAATCAATCATCACGTCCTAGAATTGATTCAAAAATAAAATTGGTTAATGGATATGAAAACTAATACATACCTCATGAAAACTATGCACCACACCATAACCAACAAAATGGTATGACTCTAGAGGTAGATCACAAGATGGATATAGAAAGAATCAAATAGAATCAACACTATAGCCAAATAATATATAAACAAAATATAACTTCTCTTATATGATAATTGAAAATAATATGGCAAAATGATTACTCACCAAGAGATATTCACCATGACTGAAACATATGTTAATATCTAAATGAATAAATCTAGAAGTAGTAGAGATCGCTAAAATCACTTCAGAGAGTGTCTAGGTCGAGAGGAAAGTGTTATGTGGTTGAATGTGAATCAAATCATTCATATAGTCCCCTAAAAACATTACTCATGAGGATTATGTTGCATGTAATACAATTTTACATCGTGAAATACAAGAATCCTAATTCATCACCATAGGATAAAAATACAAATTTCACATTTAAAAGTGGGTAATTTTTTCACATTCTATATTCTTCAATCCTTATACTCATTCACAGCATCTTCTCGACACCCTTTTCATGACGTGTAATAATTATACATTGTGTGTATATTTCTCAAGACATTTATGATTTTAATGGTATAAACCAAACTCATTACTTCTCCCTGGTAACTAATACATAGTTAGTAAACACATTATGCAACACTAATTTCTCCTACAGACAGTGAAAATCCTCATTTTTTACAATAGCCTCCCAACGACCTCTGGAATTATCTGAACTCATGGAGAACCCAAATAATTACTTCAAAAATTTATACATATTCTCCATTAATAATAAAAAAATACATCCCCAAACAATAATTAATTATTCTTAAGAAGTTCTCACAATCCCCAGGAGTCCCAAAAGTTACCCAAACAATGAGGTAAATGACAATAGATAATAGAAATCCTTGAATTATTTTTATAGGATATTAGAAGTACATTCAATAAAATATGAAACTATATAACATGGTAAATAGTGACATTAAAAATCCATATGATATTTTTAAAAATAGTCATAATTTATTTTAGAAAAGATGGAATTAGAAGAAAAATGATTTTTGAATTAATAGAGAAATACATTTAGTTTACCTTATAAATATTCATTTCATATATTTTGTACATAAACAAAGAAAAATGAAAGGAAAACATGTAGTCTCCAAAAATAAAAATAGGATAATATAATTATAGAGTTAATTTAGAGGTATATAATAAAATTTTATTTTTTAAAATGTTATCATAAAAAATCTCGATAAACAACGATATTGTAACCAAATTCAATTACCTTGAGTTCAACATGCTTCAAAATCACATTAAAATAATGTTTAAATAATCAAAATTTATTTTAAATCAATACCATAGTAATCTAAAAGCATATAATATCATATAAGATCCACTTATCACATTTTAACACCCATTTGTTAATAAATCATTAAAATCATCAATTAAGAGTGAAAATAGTTTCTTTTAATAATGAGGTATTCAGTTTGGTAGATCCAGACATTCTATATAGATCAAGGTTCTATAATCTACAGAATATTAATCATGAAATAAATATCACACATATTCATTATATATATTAATATCCACCCATAAATCATATAGATAGAAAAACAAATTAAATTTTTCTTTTTGATGGTAATCCATATATAGGCATAAACACTATTATAATATTTTGATTGGTGGAATGAAATAAAGGAAAATAAAAATTCAATTTAAAATAATATATACTATATCAAATATATTCATGAAATAAATACTTCATATGATATTTCTTACCCTATAAATACGTATCAGTAAATTCACAATGGAATAAATACCTAAATATGTGTATTATTTTCCCCATAAAATCAAAAGGAGGAGGGGAGGGGGGACTCAGGGATCACAAGAACCTCCAAAATACATACCATCATGTGACCAACATAGGGTAAATAAATGGATTCATGTGTAGTGGTTATCCCAAAACATGTCCCATGAATCCCCATTTAGAATTTCTTTCTTCTCTTAGGAAGGCACCTTGTACAATCATTGGATGCTCGGAGGAAGTCGGGTAAGCTTTCACAGGACATGTGGGTTGTTAGTGACAAGTGAATAATTATCCAAAAATAATAATTCAAAAATGGGTGGGAATATGTCCAATAGTGGAGGCCCCTAGTGGTTATAATGATCATGTGATGTAACATCCTTTGGAAGGATAATTTTCCTTGACCTCTATTTGTCGATAAATCTGTGCCTGAAATGAATCAAGGATGGAAAAACCGTTTGGGGACCACATTCAACCCGAACAATCCATAAAAACACTAAAAGTAATTCCTTATAAAGTTCTTTCCAAAATAAGTTAATCCAATCCAACCGCATGAAACAAGAAAATGTACTTCGTGAAGACTGAAGGGAAGTGATAACAGTCACCTTCATGAGTCTGATGAGCACTGCGACCTTTGTGGTGTTGTGAGGGAAGGTTCTATATGTCTGAAAATGTATCCTCATATAGAAAAGATAAATTTTTATTCCCAATGAATCCACAATTATCTTGAACCATAGTGCATATAAATATGAGGGTCATCCCCAACTCAATGGATTGCTACCATGATCATTCACTTTTCAAGCAGTTGTTTCGTGAAACACCCTATACTCCACAAACCATCATGAAAATGAATTAAACAAGGTATTTTAGCACTAAGAACCATCTTCCCCTTCATTATGATTTACCTCCACTTCAATTAGTGATTCCCCTGACAAATCTCCATGGCTATCATGAAGGTATGAGTCCCTATTGAAACATAGCACTTCATAGAGCATTTAGACTTCATGAAGAACACTTCAGGATCATGTAGAATAAATTCATCATCTTGGTAATCATTCTTTAAGAATATCCTCCCCTTTGGAAGATCCTTTTCAATATTCTTCATGAAGAACCTTCCTTCATGGACCTCCTCCCCTTATTGAAGCTCCCTCTCTTTATGAAATACCTTCCTATCAAGGCCTTGTGCTTTATGAACCCCTCTCCCGTGTAGCCTTCCAAGATTGTAGGAAGTGATTTCATGGTCCATCAAGTGGTGATTCAGATTGCATTGTCTGACATTATTCTTCTTCTTAGATATACACTAATGGATATTTATTCTTTACATTGCCACTCTAAAGTTGGAAACTCAATTGAAATATCAATCACCTCACTCCAGTAGAGCATGGACAATGCATTCCCCACCCCATGTGATGGTTGGTAAATGTTGTGTATGTCCAAGGGACAAGGAGTGAGTCCACATCATCTGAGTTGTAGGATGTTAAACTACCATGCATCCTTGTCCCCAACCCATGATTTTAAACTATGAGTTTTATTATTCATGGCATGCAATATAGGATCAAAGAGGGTATTGGATCGAGAAACTTTCACTTCCATCCTTTTTAATCCACCATCTCACTCCCTTTGTGCTTTTTCGCCATGTTTTCTTTGGGAAATAACCATGTAAGAATAGGAAAAACTTCTAGGTCTTCCCTCTTGGTGTAAGTCTCATATCCATCTCCCTAGTCTGATATCTAGGTGCATTCCCCACAACATCTCTCGAGGACATACCCTTCCCGACACGATCATCAGGTCCATTTTTACCTCTTGTTTCCCACACCCATCATGACTCGCGTGGGTTTAGTGTAAACAATGTTTATGACATTATTATTGGGCCACTATCCCTATATAATCCACACCCCCTTCATCATGAATGAAATTAAAATACACATACCAAACTACATGGAAATTAATCCCTATCTTTTAAATAGGGTATGCACGAAACCTCTCTGAGTTTCAAGCTCATCACTACCATTCACCCATCTATACCAACTCATTCACGTCGGGTCACTTTGTGTCTTGATGTCATTATACTAAAATCCCCTTTCTCCTTCCAAACTATGTAGGTTTTGATCTCTTTCAGTTATTTAGGTTGCCTCTATGTGGTTCAAACCCAACCAATGGTATACCCAAGGCTCCCTTCTAGGTATGTACCTACCTAATGTGACATCTTCCATTTTTGGGACGCATCTCTCAGATCCAAATATTGAGGTGTTCAGATCCACATGGGCATCAAACCATGAAAAATCCCTTCACATCACAATGTTCCTCAAACCAAGAGTACCCCTCTTATGATGGGTATATAACCATGTGCATGCCCCTGGAATGAATTTAGGTTTATGTCCTTTGTGTATGCCACGATTATATTTCTCTTTTCAGAACATCATGGACTTTGATTCCCAACCCCTGGGATATGTAAGAAACCACCATGTGGTTCAATTTCAAGGCCATCTTCTTCACATCAGTTACATATTATTTTCATTCTTTTACACTTTCCCTATATCCATTTTGATTTGATTTAGTCCACCACATCCTGGTGACCTCATGAAATCCCCCCGAGAATCAAACCTAGAATAATCCCAAACCATTTTAATAACCAACTCACGATTATCATGATGGGGTCACATCATTCAATAAGAATCTAACCATGCATATTCTATATACACCCCATTACTCAAGGAATTAGTCAGCTAGCAAACCATTCATCATCCAACCAATAGTATCCCACTTACGACGAGAAGCTGAACATCTGTAATCCTCAAATCACACATTCAAACTACATGGTATTTGAACCCTGTATTCTAAATAGGGTATATTGAAATCCTCCCTGAAGTCCAATCCCATCCAACGGTAAACCATGGCATCCCTTTCATTTTTGTGTGATTCCCCAATATGTCCTTTATAGTGTCAAGATTAGTATTCACAGTTTGAAAACATCCCTTTTTGGGAAACACCATCCCAGGTCTACCTTTATTGGGAGTTGCGATATATCCATCATGTAAACCATCCAGGTGCTCGCTTGTAGGGATGTACCTATTTGATTCACTTCCATAAGTGTTCAGATTAGTCTGATCCATCTCATTAATACGTTAAACTCATGGCATACCCAGTGTTAAACATGGGGAGCTCAGAAAATCCTTAGTGGAATGCCTCTGGCATAGGTACCCCACGACCAATTTTGGAAGACATGGGTTTCAATTTCCTTATAAATCCCTCGGATGAGGAACAATACATGTGTTCTAGTGATTCATCATCAAGACAAGCCACAAATGCCTCAGCGTGACTACTCTCTTGACCGAAGGATGCTACCCTAACTTGACCCCATGGAATGTCTTGATAGAAGAAGAGTAATTTTATGTGTCCACAAAGAGATGGAATTAGGAACGAGTTTCATGAATAATGTCTTAATCTATGAGGGAGACACGAACTTCATGAAATATTTCCTAGAGGATTCTACAGATGGGGGAAGTTACATCCCATAATCCTTTTTTCCCAATGAGAAAACATCACTAGAGATGTGATGGATGTCTCCTGACATTGGAAAGTGTGAATGTGGGACAAAATTGGATCATCATCTTGCATCCCACACGCAGCACGACGAGGCGTGCCCCAACAAAATGAATTAGAAACAGAAATGGTGAACCTGATGTGAATCTCTTCTCATCAATATGAGGATCAAAAGAGTTTGATATATCAGAAGATGAACATGTCATTGGATTACGATATCTAAAAATAGGTGATAGCAATAAAATTGTTTGATGGTCATGGAATTCAATAAAATTTTAGGAAGTTAAGCATCCCAAATCTGGTCTATGGAATTTTCACTGTCTTTCATTCACTTAACCATGGAAGACTGAATGGAAATAGGGCATTGGGAATTTCATTCCTAAAATATATAATGATGGCCAAATATTCTTGATCAATAGGACTCAAGCTACTAATATATGAAATATGTCACCTCACACCCATAGGCATTAGGGAAGTCAAAATTCCAATGCGGTAATTCCACATGGCTCATCCATTTCCATGAATGCTTCGACATCACTAACATTCTGGTGTCCACCCCCTATTTAACCATCAGAAGTTATCCATAGAAGGGTGATTGAGAGTCTTATATGAAAATATGGAAAAAAGGGATTCATCCAAAAAAAGGATATGTCGTGCAATCTCTTGAAGGCCATTATTCTATATCAACATCGCCACCCCAAAGGGCTGCGCATGGAGCAGGTGCTCCCCACTCCAGCATCCAACTATTTTGGGAGACTCTCCCAATAATGATTTTAGGAAACAACCCCCTACACTGATAAGGTATGTGATGTCAGTGTCATCCAAAAAATTAGGACTACCTAGGATCTACCAAGAAAATATCCCTCCAGGCAATTTCAACACCTACATATGGTCCCTTAGGCCAAGGAACAAGGGGTCAATACCCCTGTACCGTTGCCCCAGCTCTACTGAACTAACATCAATATTGGGAACATGCTATGAAATAGGCCAAGTATGGGGAGTCATATTGTACATATTTAGGGATCCATTCCACCATATATTCAATCTATCAGCTCCTTATTTGATTATATTAGTCGAACCGTTACATCTGATATGTATTGAGACCCCAGCCACCCCATGGTTACGCTGGGCTGACATTTATGGTCTTCATCATGAGAAGGAGTCGTCGTGAGATAACCCATGATGATTAATTATAGTAAGAAGTTCCGCCCCATATAGTATTCATCTATGGTGGAGTTCCTCCCCATTCCCATGCTTAGTTTGGAGTTCCTCCCCACACCCGCACTCAGTATGGTGGTCCTCCCCAAACCCCAACATCAGTCTATGCAGAGGCCCTCCTCATCTTGTCGACGCCCATCATAGAGGTCCCCCCATTCCCTTGATCCTAAGTATGGATAATTTCCACATGTTTTAGAGTATCAATGCAATGGTCCTCCTCGCATCATCACCAACTCAATAGGAGACCCTCCCTACTGCGGCCTCAGCCATAATGAAGGTTTTTCTCTCTCTGTCCCTCATCAGCATGGAGGTCCAACCCATGTGCTAGCTTGCCCTAGTGGAAGACATCCACACACCCACGTTCCCTACCATAGGGTTCCTCCCTATTTTTCAGGATGCAGATAAGGAGGTCCTCCATATGTTCCGTTCAACATATACACCAATGCTCCTTTCACCACAACTCACCAACGTGGAAGTCCTGCTCGCACCATTATCAACCCATGTGGAGGTCCTCCGTATGTCGCAAATTTACCTTTCCCTGAAGAATAATCTTGGGGTTTGAGGGAGAACCATCCCCAACAAAGGAAGATTCATTCAAAACACTTGATCACAGTCAATCCTATAATCATGTCATATTATAAATAGATATGAGACTCGATGATGAAACCCTCACCATGATCCTCTTTTTCGAGGTCTAGGACCGAAACTTGGCATGACATCATAATCCTACTAGGAATAGAGAATAACTAGTTCCCTAAATCCATATGTAGTTTCATACTGTAGGAGGATGCTTTGGATTACTTTCATGGTTTTTCCATCCAGTCCTCTATACCCACACCAGAATCACTCTCAACCTGAACTCGAGATCATGGAGAGTTGATTTAGGGCATGTTACATGATGAGAACCATCCTAATATACAACTAATTATATACTCTATTGCACATGAATAAGTGGTTGACACTATGTCCTATAAGGACATGATGATGCAGTGAGTTCGATACTCTGGGTATGGCACGGTGAGATGCGGCCCGTAAAATCGTGCGTCGTTCACTCCACCACCCATCCCACCATTGAAACAGTATATATCCTTGCCATTTTTGGTTCCTCATCTGTCCAAGTTTATGAATGTGGTAACCAGGCACATGATCCCACTTCTAAATAGAGATTCTCTTGGTCCATTCTCAAGGTTGACCACTTAGCCGATATTTTCTTGCTGATTGTGAATCCATATTTTGAAATCCTACAGTCCCTCACCTAGGATGAGTTCATGTGTTTCCACTAGAATATCTGGGAAATGAATTTCCTCTTTCTTCATCATTGAATCATTTATATGAAGATCCATACGAATTATGATGATATCAGCCAGTACTGTTTCATGGTCAACCTGGCCGTATTTCCCATCACAAAACATCCTGTATAGACCAGTTATCAACAAACCCTATAAGAACGATTCATTAAGAGCATTAATATGTTCTATAGAATTATTTCCGATGAATTTCCACATGTTTTGATCCATGGTTGTGGATAGTATTCAAAGCTCCACTTCAGTCTTATCATGCGTCATCCCGACATTCCAGGTGACATAGAGCATATTTCTCTAGGTGTGGTCTCAGTAAATATGGTTGAACTCGATCCACATATGGAGAAGGATACTAAGATAAGGCTTGTCAGAGTGAACATACCCATGGGAATAGTGTATCATCTGATGGATCACCATGGAATCATCACATTCAAGTAAAAACACTGGCTCTCCCTGAATGATTCTAGTGAGTTGTTGCCTCTCATTCAATAGACCATGTAGGGAAAAGGGAACATTAAAACCCAATTTTACTTCTGACTCATTTGGATTGATGTAGAACATATAAGGAGATCCTAAAAAATAAACATTACTTTAACAACTCATAGAACATAAGAAAATCATCGACAAGCTCCTTGATTAGTTCCTTGTAGAATTATGCCTAGTTTATGGGAGTCCCTTGTATTATCCCATCCACCCTCCACGAGGGAAGTAGAAGAAACTACATATAATTCAACATGAATTTCCTATCGTTTATCCCGACAACCCTGCACATCCTAACATGGATGATGCAAGATTTTATGGAAAATGACACTCGTATACATCAAAAAATTTTCCCGAGACATGTGATAATATTCTCAGAGACCAATCTCTACAATTCATTCCTCTAGATTCTCCTTGGGTCTCTCTTTAGGTTATACCTCTAGCCGCTATGTAGTACATACCTCTGAAATCTCAATTAACCACAACGCATGAATATTGAGTTGAAGATCCTTCTAATGCATTGGTGGTTAGGAATCCTCACCAAGATATGAATCCCCTTTAGGATGATCTAGGGGACAATCTCATTTCTTGCCTCGATGCCCATGGAATTCCATAGGTGGAAATCCAACCTAATGGAATGTTGTATCCAGTATGGGTAGATGACGTGCTAGAACACCAATATTTTTGGAATCCCACATTATCCCCCTTCAATGGGATGTCAAAACCACTACAGCATCTAGCCCACTTTATCTCCATATGTGGACCCATGATAGGTACCCCCGTGTAGTATGAATCATCCAAGCTCATTTGTTCCATACAAACACTATAAGGGACCTTGTTTTTATAGTGTAACTAGTTAACCATTGGGTCCATAGCCAGATGGTTGGATACTCACTAGATATTTATAAATCTGTTCAGCTCCACCAATCAGATGACCAATACCACTAACCTCTTTAAGTGTAAGAAGTGGCTGGATGAGCACGTAACATACATTTTTACCTGGTGGAAGTGCCTCATGTATTTACTTGATATGCCGATGATTGAGGAGTAGATACTGATGATGTGTGTGGGGTACCTGAAGACTAAATTTGTTCCCTCCCTCCTCATAGAGAACATCACATATGAATTTTATGATTTACTCTAATAAGTCTCAACACCAAGACGAATCCTTGCGGTAAGCCAAGTAGCCACACTCGTGGCCTCACACAACTCCTTGAAAAAGATCCTCTAAAGCTTAGACTGCATCCATTACACATGTAGAGTCCCCTAGACTGTTATGGTTGTTGTTGATAGAGCCACCATCCAAGCCTCACCAAGGGAAATAGCCTAGGCCCATCCTCAGGCTCAGCATCACCCAACTAAGAATAGGCAGGCCCTATCGAATAATACACAAACACTAACCTGATGAGGTAATCGGGTTTCACCTCCTTAAAAGGCTCCCATAGCACATTTTCCAAAAAAGACAAACTATACCTATTCATTTAATGAAGCTCAATCCCCCAGCTATTTTCAAAGTTGACTGTCTTAGGAAATCATCCAGTAAGTAGAACGTAGGAGGCCCCAGGAGCCTATTCTCATTGACTGCCTTAAGTATTTTACCTATCACTGATTCAATTGACATTCTATTAATAATTATAATGTGTTCAGGGATTGGCTCTAAGATAATGTCGATAAGTATATATTCATATTGAATCCTACCTAAGAACATGTGGCATGTGTTTCAAGAAATCTAGATACCGACATGGAGGATGAATTGATGTATGTCTCTAGCCGTGGGAATCTGAAGTATAATAATATGTTGTCTCACAATGTAGTTTATCTTTCTCATGGTTTCATCCATTCCCATTTGAATCATTTTGATCATTCAATGGTCTCCATACCTCCCCCAGCTGCCACTGCAACACCCACATCACAAACTTCATCATCTCAATGGAGAAGGAACTAATGGTTCAAGGGAAAGAAAATCCCCCTACTCATGTTGAAGCTATATCTCATGCTTGAGGACTTAATACCCCCAAATATGAGGATTTCCAATAGAATCCACCTATTATTGGTGGATTCCATGTGTGAAAACTAGGAGTATTCCTCAGTGATTACCGTTAAACTAGGTGAAGCATACAAGGATCCTAGTGATGAGGAGCATCAAGATGATCCTCCTATCGTCCCTAGTTGATGTCATCATTGGGGAACAATGGATGTTTGAATCATTAGAATGCACCAGAAATCACCTCCAGACATGCCATGCATTCCGTTGGGACATGAAATTAGGAGGAATGATGAGCTCAGCTTGCACAACCCCCTAATATTTTCTTTTCATATTCACCCCTAACACCATTTGTGTTAATTGATCAGGAAGAGCATCCACAACTACACTATGATTAGCTGCATCTAGTCATTTATATACCTTAGTCATCCAATAGTCAACTAGTATTAATTTTTTATTGTTCTGATAGTGACAAGAGGGGTATCCCTAGCACCATCCATAATATATTGGTTCAACCATTAGTTAATGTCAAAACATCTAACACAGAGAAAAATTCGGCCAAGAGAAATGTGATCCTAGTGCTAATGTATGATGTGATCAAGAACCATTAAAACATTCCTGAAAATATATTGACCACCGAGGCTCTTGTCTTGTCATAATTTACGCATGATGATCTTGTATATATCTAAAAATCCCCATATAGTTTGAAATTGAGGTAGTAGTGAAATATTAGTTTAATGCAATGGAATTTGAGCATAAGGAATGTTTGGAAATTATCTCATTTTCTAAAGAAGATGAAGTCTCCCCCATACAGGAACACATTCATCTATTTTACATCACTAGCTTGTCCAATGGCATAGATTTATAACATTGTATTCTCATCATTGGTTATGCGATTATGCTTATCCCGACACAAATGCTCCACATGCAAGGTATGTCTAATAAGATATAGATCCCTCTCACATGAAAATTATAGTTTATGAAATGAAAATTATTGAATGTGTTTAATGATCTGCCTAATGGATTATTTTGGTGGTCATATTGGATGTACTGAGTTCATGGTCATCTCAAAAGACACCGCCTACAAAGCAATGATGGGCAGAACCTAACTACACCAGCATATATGAGTTACCTCATTCTATCACTGGTGCCTCTTGTACTCCATTAATGGTAGAGAGGGAGTACTCAATGTTGATGAATCTCCATTTGTCTCTTGTGTATACTGCTACATAGATGCTAAATATTACATGATCATGAAAAAACATGTTCATGAAAAAGAGTTTTATGACATTGTTACTATGGCCGATCCCGGGATGGACATCGTTTATGTCTTCATCAGTATGACCCTTCGGTTGGATGACATACACCCAAACATGGGAAATTTCATTGTTGTTTCATAGAAAAGGGGAAAGTGCATTCCTAGGTAAAAGAAATTCCAAAAGGTCACCCCATAATCATACATGAATCAAGATCGAGTGATTCTAGAGTGCCCCCCCACAACATTAGGTATTGAGATGTTCTCCCAAGGAAAATAATAACAGGCCACACCTGCTTGTTCTACCAATCCGAGTTGAACTGACTCATGATGAAGCACCAAATGTAACTTGATATTTCTAAGAGTGGACCCTTGGGTCAACGGCCTGATTAGATAAATTCAAAAACTTTTTACACTGTTGTTTTGGAAGGGGAGGAGTCTCATGATGATGATACATCCATCGCCCAATCAGGAACAAACATTACGTCAATTTCAGCTATCTTAGAGGAATTTAACCTGTCAATGATCCTCTCACATAAAACAATAAATAGGACCTAGAAGATTATCCACCCATATTTGAAGAAGGTGTCTCTACCACCATTGATGAGTTTGTACATGTGAATCACGGTATTGAGGCAGACTTAAGGCCTATACTGATCAATGACGCTATGCCTACCAAGGAACATAAGTAGTATATGGACTTCTAGAAGAAACATCAGTATGTATTTTTTTAGAGCTATAATGAGATTCTTGTATGAGATACTCAGGTCACCATCCACAATCTTGGACCTATAGTAATCCATCACAGGTTCATTTAGCATCTCAGAAAGATACACCCTTCTCATGGTCCCATGGTCGAGGCCAATATTGATATGATCATAAAAGAATACATCGTCAAGGAAATCTAGTATCCCAGATGGTTTTCCAAAATCATACATATCATGAAGAAGAATAGGCAGATCAATGTCTTCATCGACATGTGATACCTCAACCATCATTGTTCGTAGAAAGATTTTCCTCGTCATGTGATAGAGCTATTGATTGATTCCACAAATATATTTCAAGATATATCCCTTATGGATATATATTCCATATATAATCAGATATGGATGGCCCCTGAGTATGAGTAACCCACTACCTTTAGGGAACAATAGAGAACCTTCTACTATCAGTTAATGCCTTTCAATCTGAAGAATGTAGGATCAACCTATAAGTGTGTCACATAGTTTATATTACAATTTATCATCGAAATACAAGTGGAATGTCATATCGATTATTTGGGGGTCATGTCCTGTCACGACCCGTCCTCGGGGCCCATGCCGTGACTACCCCAAGACCGCCTTTCATAGGCAAGGGGCTGGCGACTAGCACCAAAGACGTAATTCCCAAAAGAAGGAAGGCATTGATTTTATGAATGAACATACACAATAGAGTACACAAGTGAAGTAAGCACTATGTAAAACTGGGTACATGATAAATGATGAAAAAGTAAATGGGCTAGTATACAAATCCAACTGAAAGTACAGTACAAGTGAAAGGGAAAGTACAACAGCAGTAAGTAAACAGCAACACCGAGTCGTCCTCCAGAAGTCCCACCTGAAGGGTGGGTACAGATAGCCTCCTCATCTCCTCTGGTCTGGCCGTCTGCTACATATACATCCCACCATGTAGTCCACCTCTGGGTACCGTCCAGCTCCACAAGCCTCCACCTCGATCAGTTCTATCCTTAGTCTACATCCAACACAATGTAGTGCGAGTATAGCCCGTGCAGGGGTGAGTATATGATACTCAGTAGGGACCCCGAGACTCTTGAAGGTCTCTTAGAATCCACGAAGTATAAACCAAAAATGAAAGATACAATCCTGAAGTATCAAACAACTCTACATAGGTATATGCCCATACATATACCTAAGTCATCAATTACAGTTCGGCTCCAGCTCTCGAGCCCATGCACAACCAAGTCCACATAGGAAAGCACAACCCAGACCACACAGGAAAGAACAACCCAATCCACATAGGAAAGAAAGTCAACCACATCAATGATAATGATTGAGAATCAAGACTCAGCTCACACAGGTATACACTTCGTAAGGTGATAGAGATGATCATATGTAGACACTAATTCATCTATGTTGTCGGACCCACATAGGATACAAGACCGGATAAGCTGTCGGACCCACAAAGAATACAAGACCAGCTACTCTGCCGGACCCACATAGGATACAAGAACAAAGTCAAATACTGTCGGACCCACATAGGATACAAGAATAGTAGTCATCGTCGTTGAACCCATGGAGGATTCCAGTATGGTCTTCGTCGCTTCCGAACCCAAGAGGATCCATGTATAGTCATCCTCGCTACCGAACCCACGGAGGATCCAAGTGCAGTCATCATCATCGTAGTCGCAGCCAAAACTAGAGTTCTCACACATAGCATGCTCGATTCCAGGAGGGTCTTCTCCTCAAGCAAGAGAGAGAGAGATAGTTGATACATCAACGGTCACGTAGTCTAGAGTTGATGTATCACAAATCTCCATATTGTCATAAGAAACCCAACACGACAGACGATGCGTCAATCAGAAGCCCGGTCTGAGAGTTATTGGCTTTTCCGTTCCAGGGGTCCGATTGGTTTTTACAATAAAACTGGCCTGAACATACTCCAGCTGTGTCCAGACCTCAAGTGGAGTATGTAAAAAGGACCATCTCAATAAAAGGATCCCAAATCAATTGAAGGCTCCTCAATCGGATGTTCGGTTCTTAAGATATAAGTGTTTCCGCTCCAAGGGTCTGGTTGGTTTCGAGTCCAAACCAACCCAGCTGTACCCAAACTTTGCCGAAACCTCAAGTGTAATATACCGAAATGACATCCTCCATTAAAGGATTCCCACTAAACTGATGGTGTATTGATCGGAGGTTCGTAGCTCGTTTTATGGGCAATAGACTGGAAGTGGTCTGAAGTGGGGGGGTCTGGGCCTGGTCCGACCCGGCCCAACCCCCCCTGGGTCGGCCCAAACCAGGTCGACCCGACCCAGGTCCGGGTCTGGCCCTGTAGGGTGTGGCCCGGGCTGGTCCACGCGGCCCACCCTAGCTCGGCTGAGGCGTGTGCGTGCTCGGCCAGCGGGCCGAGCTGGGGGAACGTGGTCCCCCGCCCCTTTAATAAACGCACTGGCTGTTAAATTTTAAAGAGGGAAAGAGGATGTTTCCTCATTAAATTATGGGTTGACATAATTTAATGGATTGAGTTGACATTTAATGGAGGTTTTCCAAAATAATGAGGGGATGTTAAAGGGATCAGAGGGAATTAAATGTTGGGGATCGTGTGGGCCCCACCTATCTAACCTCCTCACTTAGGTAGTTAAGTGGATGTGGGACCTACCCATAACTACCCATTGGAGGGAATAACCTCCCTTATAAATAAAAATTTGTTTCGAAAATTTTTATTTACTTCTTAAATAATCCCCCAATAATTATCTTCTCCTCCTTTGCGAACGCAACTACGGTAAGTGCCCCCTTAAGCAATTACCAGTGCTGCGAGTTCATCGGTGCCCTCAGATTTTAATTCCAACCACCGGTTCAAAAGTTAGAAAAACCTGCTCATCCATTCACTGAACATACCTGAGCTAAACTTCAGAGATTGGTTTTGGGCACACCGGGCCTCAGAATCATGTTCTGTCAGAAGCCACAGACTCGTAAAATTATAAAGTATTTAGAAAAAAAATTTCTTTGAAATTTCCGGGTCTTTACATTACTCCCACCTCATGGATTTACATCCCCGTAAAGCTACAACATAAAATAGGGGAACAAATGAGGGTACTGAGCACACATCTGAGCCTCCCACTCCCATGTGTTCTCCTGGAGGTTCCCGTGCTGTAAACGAATGCACACGAGGGGAATCAACCTTCCACGTAGGACCCGCTCTTGTCGATCATCGATCTCTACTGGGACCTCAGCAAATGCCGCCCCTTCATCGATGTCCAGCTCCCCGTGGTCGATGATATGAATTAGGTCATTCACATATCTCTTCAGCTGAGATACGTGAAAGACGTCGTGCACCCGGTGCAGCTAAGGTGGAAGGGCCAGGTGGTAAGCCAACTCACCTACCCTACTGAGGACCTGTAAAGGTCCGATGAAGCACGGAGATAACTTGCCGCCACGACCAAATCTCCATAATCCATGTCGAGGTGAGACCCATAAGAAAACATAGTCACCATCCTCGAACTCTAGTGGTCTCCGCATACTATCAGCATAGGACTTCTGTCTGCTATGTGCAGTCCTCATCCGCTTTTGGATGATCTTCACCTTCTCCGTCGTAGCCTGAACCATATCGGGTCCTACGAGTACTGACATCCCTGGATCTGTCCAGCATAGAGGTGATCTTCAAGGTTGGTCGTAAAATGCCTCATATGGTTCCATCTCGATGGTGGAGTGGTATATGTTGTTGTATGAAAACTCAAACAAGGGTAGGTGATCCTTCCAACTATGAAAAAAGTTGAGGACATATTCATGGAGCATGTCCTCAAGTGTCTGAATGGTCCCCTCCATCTGGCCATCCATCTGTGGGTGAAAGGCACTGCTCAGGTGTAACTACGTTCCAAAAGCCTCCTATAACCCCTTCCAATGCTGGGAAGTAAAGAGGGAATCTTGATCGGAGACGATAGATGATGACACACCATGAACCCGTACGATCTCCTGAACATAGAGGCATCCCAATATCTCCACTGATCCCTGCTCTCTAATAGGTAGGAAGTGGGCCGACTTGGTGAGTCAGTCTACGATCACCTAGATGGAGTCGTGTCCTCTGGAAGTACGTGGAAGCCCCATCACGAAATCCATGGAAATGTCGTCCCACTTCCACTCCGGGACCTGTATGGGTTGTTCCAAGCCTGCTGGTACCTGGGGGATCTTCCTTCACTTGTTGACAAGTGAGTCACCGAGAAACGAACTCTTCCACAACATTCTACATACCCAGTCACCTGTACTGTCATCTATGGTCCTGGTACATCTTCGCTACCCCAGGATGTACCACTAGAGAGGAATTGTGGAACTCCCTCAGCACATTCTCCTGTATTGTAAATGGTACCATGGTACATCCCCTGAAGAGGATGACGTTCTCTCCGCCTTCAAAAAATCCATCGGGTGCTAGCCCTGAGGATATCAGAGCCTGTCGTGCCTCACAGTCAACGTCCCCACGTTGTGCCTCTCTGACCCACTAAAGTAGTGGAGGAGTGACTGTGAGGGACTGAATATAGGCTTCCCTATCTCTATCCACGAAGGATATATGAAAAGCTGCTAACTTCTCTGTCGCCTCCCCATTTAGATGAATGCCTGATCTCCTGCTGAGAGCATCAGCCACAATGTTCCCCTTCCATGAGTATAGACATTCTTAAATTCATAATCCTGGAGGAACTCGAGACATCGCCGCTATCTCAGGTTCAGGTCCTTCTGCGAGGAAATATACCTGAGACTCTAGTGGTCAGAGTAGACTATAAAGCGCTCGCCCATCAGATAGTGTCTCCAAATATTTAGGGCGAAGACAACTGCTACTAATTCCAGGTCATGGGTAGCGTAGTTATGCTCGTGCTGCCTCAAATTCCATGAACCGTAAGAAATCATTGCTCACTCTTGCATCAGGACACACCCGATTCTGTTCCCTGATGCGACGCAGTAAACTACGTACCCCATGCCCTCCTCCAGTAGCCTGAAGATGGGTGCACTGGTAAATCTCTGCCACAACTCTTGGAAGCTCTACTGACATCTTTCTGACCACACGAAGGGTTTCTCCTTCTTCTTCAAAGCTGTAAGTAGTGCTGCAACTCTAGAGAATTATTGAACAATTCTCTGATAGTACCCAGCCAGAACTAGGAAACTCCACACCTCCATCAAGCTCCTGGGTGGCTCCCAAGAAAGTACCTCCTAGACCTTCGCGGGATCCACTGCAACTCCCACCTCTGAGATGACGTTCCCTAAGAATTGAATCTCTCGAAGCCAGAACTGGAACTTTGAAAGCTTACCATAAAGATGGTGTTCTCGGAGCATATCTAGTATAACTCATAGGTGGTAGGCATGCTCCTCCTCATTCATCGAGTAAATCAGTATGTCGTTAAGGAAGACTATGACAAACCGATCGCGGTAGGGCTGGAAGATTATTTTCTTGAGACTCATGAACATTGCTGGAGCATTGGTCACACCGAAGGGCATGAACAAGAACTCATAGTGGTCGTACCGACACCTGAAAGCCATATTCTGCACATCCTCATCCAGAACTCGGAGCTGATGATAGCCTGGCCTGAGGTCTATCTTCGAGAACCAACATGCTCCCTTGAGCTGATCGAATAGGTATTCAATCCTCTGAAGCAGATACTTGTTCCTCACGGTCACCTGGTTTAGGATACGGTAGTCGACACATAGTCACAAGCTCCCATCCGCCTTCTTGGTGAACAGAATCGGAGAAGCCTAGGGTGAAACACTAGGTTGGATGAAAACTTTCCCATGCAAGTCCTCCAGTTGTACCCATAGCTCAGGAAGCTCGCCGGGAGCCATCCGATATTACGGAGTGGATATCGATGCTGTCCTGGGGTACGGGTCTATGTAGAAATCTACCTCCCTCTGAGGAGGTAGTCCTGGAACATCATCAGAAAAATGTCCGCATACTGGTCCACCACTACATGAAAACTCGGACTCCGCATGTCAAATTCTCTGAGGATGATTCTAGACAATTGATGTGTGATCGGATTCCCCCTCCTTTGCATGTGTGCATCCTGTGCTGAAAATGTTCCCTTCTCGATGGTGAAGGTGAACCTCATCTCATCAACGCGGACACACTACACATTGCGCCTAATACAGTCGATCTGAGCATGGACTGTAGATAACCAGTCCATACCCAAGATGAGGTCGTAGGGACTCGATGCCTCTACAAGAAGATCCCAGCCAAAGATCTCACCCCATAGAGTGAGCTCACAATGCAGGAACCAGTGTGTAATCATAGATTCTGCTCCCGTAAGAGTCTCTAGCTGCAAGGATCGAGCCCACGGCTCCGTCGGAATCTCCGAGCTCCGAACAAGGGAAGAAGAAATAAAAGAATGACTCGCACATGTGTCTATAGGACTGAAGAAAGGGTGGAGTAGACATAGATAGTACCTCGAATCATCTTGGGTGCTCCATGGTCGTAAGCCTCTACCGCCTTGATCTGAGGCTGCCTCTTCCCGCCAGCTCCCTGTGGTCGGGGTGGACCTCCTGGGGGTGGTGGTGGTAGATCCTCGAAGTGTTTTCCACCACCCGCTGCTCGGCCATCTCCACTGCCTCATCCTCCTGATCCCTGTAGACCGCCCTGGTCGAACCACTGACTCTACTTAGGAGGTTCCTCCACTGTCTGCTGCTCGTCTTCATGGCAAGTTGGGCAGTCACGAGCCATGTGGCCCTGCCCGACGCATACATAACATTGTCTGCTCCTCATAAGGCTCGCTCGGCGCCCTGTGGCATGCACAAGTGAACCAGAATCATGAGGTCAACCACTTGTCGACCTGGTCCGCTTGGACCCATGTGTCATCTGTCGACTGCCAGCTACAGAATACTGAGCTCTGTGCCATCCTACGGTGGGTCTCGCTGCTGATGGCTGCTCGGCAAGATAGCTCTCAACTAGAAGGGCTCACTCCAGTACCCCCTCCTGGGTTGGGATGCTGAGTCGAATCGTCAAAGATCTGATCTCATTCCTCAACCCCTGCTCAAAGGTTTGGGCTCAGAAGAATGGGTATTGTACCAAGTCCGTGGAGTAGCACGAGAGGTCGGTAAATATCGCCGAGTACCGGGCTACTGAAATGCCGCCCTGCCGCAGCTGTAGTAACTCCTGGATGCGCACCGCGCGGAGGGTGGCCGGAACGAACTCCGAGCGGAAGAGGCTCTCAAAGTCCGTCCAAATTAGAGATGCATCATCGTGGGCTTGGAGAATCAGGCTACACCATCTACATTCTTCTGCGTGCAGGAGACTCACGGCATGGATCACCATGAGGTATCCTGGTGTCCATACCAACCTGAAGAATCTGAAAACATCCTCCAATCAATCCTCGGCTGCCTAAGGATCCATCTCTCTACGGAACATAGGTGGCCTCTGCCTCTGAAACTCCTGCAACACACTCAGGTGGCGTGCACTCTCTGCCACTAGGGCTGGTAGCATTGGTGGCTCTACGGGTAGAGATACTACCGGTGCCTCCGCTATAATGGGGACCTGCACCGAGGCCTCGTCGCTCGGTGGGATGCCATCTCACATAAATCTCGGAACCCTAGATGGCTTCCATCGTTGGGCCATCCTTAAAATAAATAGGTGTGCCAAGGTCAATACAATGTACCTGGTGATCTGACACAAAGTAATCAAAAAGAAAACTTTTGAAAATAAACACACACACAAACATTTTTTTCGTGCACTTAGTCAGAAATCATAAGTCAGGGTCCTGGTGTATGGATAGGTTGGCCGCCACACCAACACTAGATTCCCTAGACTGAAAACCACACTCAATACTCTTAACACTATTTCTCTACAGAGAAGAAATTATCAGTGTCCCTAGTTCTGCTGTAGAATCGACTCCTCTAATACCAATTTGTAACGACCCATCCTCGGGGACCATGCTATGACTACCCCAAGCCCGCCTTCCAAAGTCCAGGGGCTAGCGACTAGAACCAAAGTCATAAAACCCAAAATAAGGGAAGCCATTTCCTTTAAGAAGGAACATTCACAACAGAGTACGCAAGTGAAGTAAGCACTAAGTAAAACTAGGTACAGGATAAATGCGGAAAAAGTAAATGGGGCAGTATACAATCTGAATTGAAAGTACAATACAACTGAAAGGGAAAGTAAAACAGCAGTAAGTAAACATCAACACTTAGTCGTCCTCCGGAAGTCCCACATGAAGGGTGGGTATAGATAGCCTCTTCATCTCCTCGGGTCCGGCGGTCTGCCCCGTATACGTCCCGCCATGTTGTCCACCTCCGGGTGTCGTCCAACTCCACAAGCCTCCACCTCGATCAGTGATGTCCATCATATACATCCAACACAACATAGTGCGGGCATAGCCCATGGAGGGGTGAGTATACGATACTTATTTGGGTCCCCGAGACCCCCGAAGGTCACTCAGAATCCACGAATGATAAACCACAAAGGAAAGATACAATCACAAAGTATCAAACAACTCTACTTAGGTATATTCCCATACATATACCTAAGTCATCAGTTATAGTTTGTCTCCAACTCCCAATCCCATGCACAACCCATTCCACAGAGGAAAGCACAACCCAGAACACACAAGAAAGCACAACCCAATCCACACAGGAAATCAAGTCAACCACATCAATGATGATGATTAAGAATCAAGACTCATCTCACATAGATATACAATTCATAATGTGATATAGATGATCAGATGTAGACACTGATTCATCTAAGCTGTGGGACCCACATAGGATACAAGACCAGCTAAGCTGACCCACAAAGGATACAAGACCAACTACTCTGCCGGACCCATATAGGATACAAGTACAGAGTCAAATACTATCAGACCCACATAGGATAAAAGAATAGTAGTCATCGCCGTCAAAACCACGGAGGATTCTAGTACGATCGTCATCTCTGTCGAACCCATAGAGGATCCAAGTACAGTCGTCCCTGATGCTGAACCCATGGAGGATCCAAGTGCAGTCGTCATCGTCGCAGTTGCAACCAGCCCTAGTGTTCCCGCACACAGCATGCTCGATTCCGGGAGGGTCCGCTCCTCAAGAAAGAGAGAGATAGTCGATACATCAACTGTCACGTAGTCTAGAGTTGATATAACCCAAAGCTCCGTCTTGTCAAAATAAACCCAACGCGACAGTTGGTGCGTCAATCGGACGCTCGGTCTAAGAGCTATTGGATTTTCCGTTCCAGGGGCCCGGTTGGATTTAAAGCTAAAACCAAACCAACCATACTCCAAATATGTCCAAACCTCAAGCATAGTAAGCCAAAACGACCGTCTCAACAAAAGTATCCCAATGCAATTGACAGCTCTTCAATCGGATGTTCGGTCCTTAAGATATAAATGTTTCGGCTCGAAGGGCCCGGTTGGTTTCGAGTCCGACCGACCCGGCCCTACACAAACATTGCTGAAACCTCATGTGTAATATACCTAAATGACCATATCGATTCAAGTATTCCCACTCAATTGATGGTGTGTCGATCGGAGGTCCATAGCTCATGTTATGGGTAAAAGACAGGAAGTGGTCCTAAGTGGGGGGTCTGGGCCCGGTCCGACCCAACCAAACCGCCCTGGGTAGTCCCGGCCTGGCTGGACGCGGCCGAGCCCAGCTGGGCAAGGCTCAAACCAGTCTACGCGACCCACCCTAGCCCGGCCGGGGGGTGTGCTGGCTCGGCCAGCGGGCCAAGCAGGGGGGACGCGGCCCCACGTCCCTTTAATAAATGTGTTGGCTATTAAATTTAAAAGAGGGAAGGAGGAAGGTTCCTCATTAAATTAGGGGTTGACATAATTTAATGGATTTAGGTGACATTTAATGGATGTTTTCCAAATTAATGAGGGGATGTTAAAGGGATCATAGGGAATTAAATGGTGGGGCTCGTATGGGCCCCACCTCTCTAACCTCCTCACTTGGGTAGTTAAGTGGTTGTGGGCCCCACCCTATACTACCAATGGGAGGGAATAACCTCCCTTAGAAATAAAATTTTGTTCTGACAATTTTTATTTACTTATTAAATAAACCCCCCAAAATTATCTTCTCCTCCTTTGCGAACACAGCTACGGTAAGTTCCCCCTTAACAAATTATCGGCACTGTGAGTTCATCAGTGCCCTTAGATTTTAATTCCGAGCACCAGTTCAAAAGTTAGAAAAACCCACTTGTCTGTTCACTGAACATACCCGAGCTAAACTTCGGAGATTAATTGCGGGCACACCGGACCTCAGAATCAAGTTCCACCAGAAGCCACAGGCTTCTAAAATTCCAAAGTATTTAGAAAAAAAATTCATGAAATTTCCGGGTCTTTACATGTCCCAAAAACATCAAGACCATATCAAAGATCTTGGGAAATTTTTTGACTTCTTCTGCTCACAGCATCTAAAGATGAACCATTTCAAGTGTTCCTTTATGTATACCTATAGAAAGTTCCTCAGATCTGTGATTAGATTTTGAGGCATCAATATTTATCAACATAAGAACAAGTCAATTAATTAGATTCCTCATTTGAGAAACCTTGGAGAGCACTAAGGTTTTCAAGTCCACTTATCCTATGAACACCGATATATTGTGAATTTATATGACAAGTGTATTCCCTATTCCACACACAGGAAGTATCATATCATCTTTAAAAGGGAAAAATAGTTCACGGTTTCTTTTTAAGAGATCATGTAGTATCTGCTACGACCTCCAGTTCAGATTCCACCTATTTCTGGAATGTTAATGGTCCTCTATGTGACCATCCTAGAATGATCCATTAGAGCCTTTATCACCCATAATAATAATGAGGGAGTATAGAATGATGTTTACTATCTCAACCCCCTGATCCTTTATAATAGGTCCATATATTCTACTATACAAAAGAGCTTCCTCAAACTAGTTTTGTAGTGTTGAGGTTGGGACATTATCTACAGCACCCTGAGATACATTTAGTGTCTCATGGGGATTCGTTAAAGTATAATATAAATTTCCCAATATTGAAAGATCATATATCTCAGTTGGTAGTGATCATTTATCACATAAACATCTGGATCATTCTATTGAAATATTTTAACTGTCATGAACTAGTAGATTTTATGGCCACCCATCCACCCCCATCAGAGCAGTATCTGGATATCGATTTTCTAGAAGAGGCCATCATCTAAGTGGATCAGCCCATCCCATGTTGGAAGAGACACTAAGATTGTGTGTCATGGATCATAGTAATTATAAGGATCCATGATCCAAAGCACAATAGAGTAGGCATGGGTATTGTCTTCAACACAACCACACATTCAGTTTTTCTTTATTTGTTCTTGATCTCAGGAGGTTTATCCAACAATGAAACCGAGTATCATTCTCTGATAATGGATCTTGATATGAATCTTGATATTGATTTTCCCTACCCATACATGAAAGGGTATTCCAAGAAAGTAATCAAGTAGATCAATGGTGACTACGTCATCAAAAATTCAGATCTTGTACCCCTTATGGAGTGTGATTACTAGCCGATAACCCAGTTCCCTTCATCGCTTGATGCCATTAATATTCCTCAATTGATGAATGGTTAATCTGATACCTTGTACATCCTTTCTGTGACTCTCATAGATCCTGACCAGGACGATTTGATTATCCATGTCATGTATCAAAGGCACATCGCTTTTAAAACTTGGGATAATGATGATAGAAAATTGGTAATCCATCATACCATCGATCAATACACAAAAATGACTCTCATGTTCCCCTTTCATACCAGAAGATAACCCAAGATGCCCAAAAACTTTTTTTAGTTCCCCCATCTTGGAAATCTCATGAATAATAGTGCCGAATGGGATTGAATTCTATGACATGTAGTATAATTCACCATCTAGAGTGGTCCCAGCATCGAGCAGAGCATCTATAAATGTAGTTTTGATGGATTTATACTCCATTGTATTCTGGGATACGAGACTCTAAAGTTTATGTATGATGTACATACATGATCCTATGAGGCTCATCAAGCAAGGTTGAAAGACTCCCATCAGATTTGATGGATGGGCTATTTCCAGTCCAACATAGTCTATAGCAGTATTGAGTTTTCCAATAGGTTTCACACATGTTATAACCATGCCATTTTTTGGAATCAATATTCTGATCCCCTCAACCCTGAAATGTACTCATGGACCATTGCGGTCTTGGGACTCTACATAATCGGACCATATCCACAAGAAACATCTCTTCAATATAGTTTCATCATGACCTCTAGAGATTTCTTTTCCATGTGCACAGAAGTAGCTCTAATCACGGAAGTCAAGGCCCATTCTATCATCATGTTCATGATCTCAAACATCTTCCACCAATTCGGAGTCCCTAACACCATTCACAAAGATAAATATACAAATTTTGAAGTGGAAGAGATGAATAAAATGTATTCTATGTACAACATCTGATATAACCACAGTTATCATTACCTTGTGCATGAAAATGGGATATTCATGGCATTTAACCAGGCCATATCTATCATTTTAAAATATATGGTAGGACATATCATGAATTTTTGTCTTGAAAAGGTTCCTAATAATCTCTAAAATTATTGGAAAATGACTCTCAATTTCACCAAGGTAACCCCCTATTCCCTAGTTTACAGAATATTGGTTGTCCTTCCCGTTGTGATTTAGTTGTCCTAACTCCACACGACTGACTATGAATAGTATAAATTAGAAAATATAGAATATGTAATTAATGTTGAGCTTTAATCCCTCGATGATAATCCACTAAGGTTATTTCATAATCTAGAGAGGAACCAAAACAAAATAGGCATAACTTTGAACCAGAATGTTTATCTATGGTCCTTCTATTAATTTGACATGGTATTGGACCCAAGGACACTGATGATACCCATTAGAAAGCCACTGATGTTGGACACCAAATGGGAAGGACCCTATATCATCCTCCAGGTTTAACCCAGTGGTGAACACTCTTTGTTCACTATATATTGCAAGTAGAATACTCCTCCAACCAATACCAAGTTCCTCAAGATGTACTTCTCATGAGAACCTTATCTCATCCAACTTGAAGGATGTAAAAATACCCAGTATCACTATCCCATATGACATTAAATTGTTCCTACATTATTACCACATGACGTTAATGTGCACAACATTCAAGAAAAACATATGTCTTTATACATGACCTTATAGGATACATTGTAATTCCAAGATATTTCATCTTTGCATCCAACCCTAGATTGAACAAATATTTTCAACTCTTCAGGACCCTTGGATTCATTTTTCTCTGAGGATTTCACTTGTTATTTCAGGATATATTAGGTTATTATTCATATTGGGTATATAATTTCTATACCATACACCTATCCCTACTAAGAACAAAATTTCCTTGCTTCTTTCTTAACACATGATGTTAAACTGCACGAAATCCAAGAACTATCTATGGTTTGATTTGTACCTTCACTGAAAATAAAGGAAAACCCAAACATTTTTTCATTGGGTCCATCCACAGGTTCTTCATTCTTTCTATCAATTTTGGAATTCCCATATGGCCGTAGTTCTATCACCATGAAACTAACATCATTCTAATCCCACATGATGAAAAAATATAGTGTCCTGCTAGAAAGACATTAAACTGCATAGTGTTTATGGTCCTTCATTCATGAAATTAAAAGGCATGTTCCCATTCCATCCTACATGAAAATAAATTGTTTCTTCTTCCTTACCAAATAATATTAAACTGCACAACCAGTCCAGAACTATGTATGGATTGATTCCAGCCCCCGCAGGAAATGTAGTGATTCCTAAATGTCTCGTTCTCAGCCCCAACTGCCGAATTTCCAAATCACCCTTTCTATCCTTTTTGGCCTGGGATTCCCTTTGAAAATGTGTGGTGTGGTCAAGGATTCCTTTTTCTTCATTCACATCTATATATTTACCTCACTATTCATTTCTCCATTAGGATGACCATGTTACTATTCACCTAGTGATGAACTGCGTGACATCTTCATCCTCACCGCATTTTGTTAAATTGCACATGTTTGCCCCACGCTCATAACATTTAACTGAGCATATATGGTCCATACTCTATGACTTTAAACTGAGATATTTAGGACTAAGTGACATGACCTTTAAATAGTTTAAAATATCCCTCAATAACATGATCCTTGAGGATTGGTATTATCTTGCAAATGGATGTTCCCCATCAACATGCCTAATTTTGTGATGGTATGAAAACTAGAATTTTTGATTTCATATGAATTTTCCCCCAAAATCATTTCCATGCACCATATATCCCATTATTTGGGTCTTCATTATCTTTTACATTTTAACAGACCCTATAATGGTTTGGATTCCTACCATAATTTCATTCCTACCATCCTAGGCCAATGCCCCATAGGATTTTGAATGACTTTTTGGGTTATGTGATGCATTTCGAATGTGGTCAGTGACCGACCGTCGTTTTTCTATTCCCATCCCAGGATATATGTTATGGATACAATGTGTCTAATTTGGATATCCATTATTCTACATCATTATGAAACCCCTATTGTATCCCATATATCGAGCATTACGATTCTCATTTTACTACCCATTCATGTTCTTGTGGATCTCCAATTCCCTTAGTATTGTTCCTCCATGCATCCACACATGCTGAGTTAAAATGTTGTCATGATTGGTTTTTACCACCCATCGCTCCCTTTCCCTTGTTTTTAACTCTCATTTGATGGGGAAAGAATAACACCACTCCTTGTTTCCCACACCGAACATAGCTCAGATGGACTGAGGAGTCTTGGTAGGGTAATATCTACATATGAATGTGGCACAAACTCATGGACCAAGATTTATGTCCTTAAACTAAGAGCTCCTACCATCCAAGAAAAATATCAATAAACTATACTAACTCATCCCTCATGACTTTAAAATATTGTTCCCCTATCACTTGATGTAAAAATTCAGGGGTCAGTCCTATCATATTACCTTAAACAGTGGAATCATCGCCCTATATATAAGACAAAAAACTACATAGCACTGTGGTGTTCTCAATTGAGAGGGAATCAACTTTGGCATAAGTCAAACACCATTCCATTTTTCAAGACCTACACATGGATTGATTCTCATTATGGCACCCAAAATTTTCATCCTGGGCCGATCACTCAAAAAAATAAACAAAAGAAAAAAATAATAAATATATAATATCCCTTTCATTTGTGCAAAGGTCTAACCTGAATGGAAAAATATCACTTCAAGAACTATGTCTGGCTTGATTAAAATATTTTTAGGATACATAGTGATTCTTAGCACATTGGTCTTGGGTCCAACATCATCATTATTTCTCCTTGATTCATCCTCAATGAGGACATTATTCTATGACCATCCCCTAAATGAATTTAGGTTTCCCCATAATAATCATGGGTTATTTCAGCTTCCTCATCACCATAGTGGATTTCCCTCGCCAGTGTTGGTCGGTAAATTTTTTTTGGTCAAGATCTATTTAAATCATGACTCTCAAATGTATGGGATTCACAGCGATGCTCATGAATGTTTTATTAAGGTCTAGCCACACATTCCTTAACCCCTTTCCGACCCTCTGTCCCCCATTCTTTATAGGTTTGTATTCAGCACATGAGCCTTCATTTTCCTCTTTTATATTGGGTTTTTCTTCCTACACATTGAATATACCCAAAAATAGTTGTTTTCCTTAGATCATGAATCTTGACATTAATTTTTTTTCAAAGGTCTAAGCTATATAAATTTAAATTAAGATCTCCTTCATCCTTATAACCTGAAATTAAACTAACCCACATTTCATGAAATATGTATGGTTTGATTCCTTCCCCAACATGATATATATGAACACCATGAAATTTTCTCTTTGGGTCTAACCACTGGTTTTCCACCTATATTTTTTTCTTTTACTCATCCTCTCAAGTCACCTACTGTAAATTGGATCACTTGATCTATGTTTTTACACACTAACGTTCTTAGATGTGTCATGTTATGAGATGTAGAGTGTTGGATTATGGATGGACATTATCTCATTCCACCCCCATGCATTTCATGCCCTTTATTTTATTTTCTATCATCATTAAAATTATAAATGTCCCATAACCCGTAGGGATACTCATCCTCAAGGATCACCTAATATTATAGGCCAACGCACTAGAGGATATTGAATGACATTTGGAACTAATTGAAACATTTCAAATATGGCACGCAGTCGAACCACTTCTATTTTTCCCACCCAATGTCACATGATATTGATACAATGTTTATAATTTGGTTAACATTTATCCTTCCTCTTACACCAATCACATTGTCTCTCAAATCTTAGTCATGTGATTTTCATTCCACCACACATAATTATGTATTAGTGGAACTTCAATACCCTAAGTGTCATCCCTATGTACACCTTTATATGTTGAGTGTTATGGATAGAGTCATGGGTTCATTATTAACACCACACCTCCATTCCCCTGCCGTGTGCTTCTAGGTGTGGTAAAGATATTCTCTACCTATTTTTTCCTACTCCGACACTGGATCATATTGAATTGGGGGTTACGATAAGGTTTATATCTTCATGGTGGAGTCTTACATCAGTGGTATGAACACTATGAATTGAAACTAGGAGTCCATGTCCAAACTCCAAGCATCATGAATTTAAATGATGTGTTTGTTTTCTTGTGGGTAAGTGATACAATGAATGATACCCTTTTGGTCCTCAATGGAATCATGATTGTGATGGAAACACCATGTGCCTCCCTTGAGATAACATTTCCTCTAATTATTCTTTACTGCATGATGTTAAACTACATGACATTTCAAGAACTATGTATAGACTGATTTCGTCTCTTTTTAGATATGTAGTGACATTTGTACATATTAACCCCAAACCATACCATATAATTTTGAATTCTTCATTTCATCCAATTTGGATTTGGTTCCCCATTGAAAATGTGTGATGTGGTGTGGACCTCCTTTGTCCTCATTTATACCGGGTTATGTACCACACCAAATAGTTTTTCTTTGGGGTGAACATGTCATTGTTGTATACTGATAAACTACTTCTCAACCTTCATCCTTATAAAATGATGATAAACTGCATGAACTTAAAGAAATAGGAGTTGACTAATTCCTACCTTTATGGATATGTAGTAAACCCTTCCATTTGTCTATGGGCCCAACCGCTGGTTCATTAACATTTCAGGTTCATCGTCCCCAACTATGGTCTAGAATCTATGACCATAATCTTGGATCCCCTCGTCTATGTGTCATGACATAAAACTATTTGTCATGTTCCTGGAATTATGACCTTAAACAAAGTGAAATTTCATGTTTATATGTAGTTTATCTATATTGTGAATCATCTTAATCACACCATGGTTAACTAAAAATATATAATCCTTTTTTTCATGATGTAAAAAATGAAAATCATTATAGGTCCTCACCAGAGAGGTTGTTTCGAAAAGTAGCATTGATCTTGATTGGGACTAATAAGGCCACACAATATTCATTCATCACCATGGAATAATTTCATTAGTGTTGGAATCCATATGAATAACCCATCACTCCATATTCATGCTTAGCGTTCCATTAATTTGGATACATGTCCTCTTTCATGCCTTAAAGGGACCTCCATGTTGCATGGATTCTAAGACTCATGTATTTCCTACCATCATCGGTCAATGTTCTAAAAGGAATCAGATGATATTGAATTTTTGGTCCCATGTTTTTGAATTTGGTAAACGGTTGGTCCTCATTTGTTTTTACCCAATTCTACATTACGTGATATGTTTCAGGTGTTTTGAATAAAATAAATAGTTTTCATCCATAATCATGCAGCCATCATTGTGTTATAAATTTTTGGTGTCATGATTCACACTTCTTGTTCCACTCAGTTTAGATTGATTCCAATGGCCAAGGCATTATCCTTCTTGTGCACTAGATCAAATTGGTGAAGGAAAGTTGGATGGTTTGAGAACCATATTCTCTAGCCACAAAAACTCTATCATCATGAACACTCTTGTTGGTAAGTCGGGCCCCCAGTGTTCAATGATTTTCTAGAGCTCTCATATCCAAATTGAATGGTTATGTGGTTTTCCATTTTTCCCAAACCGGGTGCGACCCACGTGACAAGAGAGATCGATCATTACATTTTTCAATGATAAGATACAGATGTAGTAATTAATACAAGTGAAAATATTTCCATAAAATCAGTCTAAATAATGTGACAATAATGAATGTGTGTTTGTGAGTTCAGCAAAACACAGTCCCTTTGGATTTTCCCATTCGATGGAGCATCTGGCCTCCACCTCTCTTTGTCGTGTGGTATCCAGAATTATTTTTCATCTCTTGAGCTCCATTCCATAATCGCTGGAACTAGGGGGAATTTCATTGACATTGATCTGTCCTCAATCCAACTCAGCTCAAATATCGGCCAATTCATAAGATCCTCGCATCAACTACTCTTCTACTTCTGCAAACTGGACATAGAGACGTGATAAGAGTTCTTATTGGGTAATAATGAAAGAAGAGATCACATTCTTCCATGTATATAATAGTTGGTTCTGTTATTCAGCCTCATGAAGCATCTGAATGATGATATACTTCCTCTGTTTCCAAGTAATATGGAAGCTATGATCGCTCTACCATACATTCTCTGTACGGAAATCCTAGATGTGCATATCTGGACCTCATGAATCTTAACCTTCAGCACATAGGTCTTATAAAGAAGGGTGATGTGATCCCATCTTGATTATCCACTCTAAATGTGGGATGTTTTCAACAAATAACTTTATTCGCTTCCATGACTAGCGATGGACAGCCCAACTATCCTCTACATCCAAATCACCCTCATCTAGCTACCCCGGGTCAACACGTTCATATTTTGAGAATACAACCATGTGTTTGGAAGTAGGATCCATATCTAGAAATCTATATTATGGGATTGGTTCCATGTTGTGTATTTTATATTCACCATGGGATCCCAATTCGATATAATCTGGTTCCACCCCACCAGTGGTTCTACTCACAACTGTGATCGACATGGTCTCGTCATCTTGGGAGCCCAATTCCATGTCAATCAGAATTCCCCTTAATAAAAGTGATTTGGGACCTCCATCCATCCTCGTTAATAGTAATCCCAATTCATGAATAACTATTTATATGGGGAAAATGTTTTTTGACCTTGTTGGGGGGACAACATTTATGACTATGTGTGGAGGAAGACTTACAAATATCCATTAGTTTCTCACACCCTAGAGTTTTTTATGGGTCCCAAGACATAACCCCCATAAATGGATTGGATCTTTAATGAATTTTAAAGGGACACCTATGTTGACATATTCCCACTGGACCTTATACTCATCATCATTCTAGACACAAGTCTCAAAGTTTCCCCTCTATGTTAGTTGTCATGTGGGAATGGGAATTTTCTAGGAGGATCTCATATACAGAACATGGTATAAATTTATGTTGATATAACTATGTAAGATGAATAATATTATAGAATTAATGGCTTAGAATTTACCTTAAGATATTCGAATAATTCTTCTAAATCCAAGGCTGCATCCTCACCTTCCTCCAGAGGGCTTCCTCTGTCGGTATCTTCTTCCCACGACCCTACCAATACCTTAGGCAGATGGAAGCACTCTGCAATCTTATTAGTTGACAATTTTGGTTGTGATGTTCGAGTAAGAAGTATGATCACCCAAGATTAAATTGGACATGGGGTTCCATGGGAGTGCCCTATGTCCTCCAGGCCAATTTCACATTGCTCCTCCTCTGCATGCAATTCTAGAAATCTAGCCCAAACATGGCCAATAATCAGAAGTTCCATAAAAAACTGATATAGATGGTCTTACATTTCTAGAGGACAAAGAAACTTCCTATAAATGTCCATGGAATCCCCAGCCTCTAGATAAACAAAATCTTTAGGTATGTGCACAACACAAATTCTTTTCCCAAGAGCTTATGTAGGTATTATATGGAACACTTTTGATGGATTCCCATCATCCATAGTTTTACCAACAGGGACCACTAGGCATGTTATTGTAACATGCCTTTCAAATATGGTCGGGGTGGGCCTCAGAATTATTAGCCTTTCTTCTGGAGTTTCTCATCCACTAGGATGTGAATCATCCCTTCCACTATGATGTTCTCTATCCATTGTCCAACCCTAACCCCAGTGTTGAGGGGACACCCCATTGTTCACTCAGGTAGTTATTTTCTTAAACATATATCTTGGGTAGGATGCCTCCATGATTTTCATCTACTCCTCAACTATCCTGTAAGCAGCAGTAGGTGGAGGTATCTCATTCTATATCTTCCAATATTCATGTTTTAACATGATACAAATTATATTCCTTTCATATTGGTGATCCTCACTACATACCCTAAGGTATACATTCTGGGATAGCCTTTGTAGACATCGGAATATCCTTGCAAAGCGATGTAGGGTATATGGCTCAATGATAGGATAGAAATCTTCCTCCTCTACTATAAAACCACCTTATAAGGCTACTATATATGACTAATTCTCATCGTTTCCCCTTCCATAATCAGCGATTACTCCCTTTCAAAGTTGAAATGGATGAAAATTGAATTCATACACCGTGCAGATTTTTTCTGCAGTGCAGGTGAGTTCAGGTTGATTGGGAAACTCCCCTCCATGTTCAAATGGCCAGACCAAATTCTATCTTAGGAGAGGAAAAATGTTTTAGATATTAGTATACCCAAATGTGTTCTACTATAGATCCATATAGAAAGTGGAATATTCTACATACACGTTGTGGGTTTCCCCCCCACTGATGTGAAAAATCACTTTATACAACATTTCCAACACTGGAACCCCATGGTAGATGCATTACCGCATCTCTAGCATGGCCTCCATAATGAATTATCTTTCCCAAGAACCCACGTGTACATATTTTACCATCAACATCTATCCAAAAATGAGTGTGTAGATGAACCTAGACAACCTAATCACTGGTTGATGCTCTTTCTTAATGTTTTACACTGATATCTTCTATGGGCTATCAACCAGGATCCACCAGTAAGACAATTTATTTATATACTAGGGCCCTCTTGGGAAGGTATGAGGCCTCACATGCAGTTTCATGGGTTCCACCTCTCCCTCAAATGGATTCTCTAAGGGAAAATCTGGACGCATTAAAACCACTATTTGAAGTGGAAGTCCCTCACTAACTATGTATCATTTCCCGACACCATGTCTATCAATGCCTTTTCCATCGGTGGCATCTAGACTAGATACTACCATGTATTCTCTATGGGGAGAAATTCATTATACATTTCCCCAAATATTAGAATCCAAGAAATATATTTGGGGCCCCAAAGGATGATGTCGACCTCCCCGTGGAAAAAATAGAAGGTGTTGGTCCTCGATGACCACCTACTCCGTTGTTCTGACATTTTGAGTTTTTCTGGTGGATATAAAATTGAGTGGCCCATGCATCCTTATACAGGACTACACACCTCATATGCACTCCAAATTACATTCATTATTCATATAACAAGTATGACCAGGAACATTAATCTATGAAATTTTCACCCTGGAATATGTCGTAATTATCTGTCCACCCTTTCCCTGGGTTCCTTAAATCCTCCATGAGAATGGTGTGATATTATAGTGGAGATTCTTCTTGTTTAAATTCCTTCCCCTAAACATCCTTAATAAGGTTCTAATGTTAGTCAGTGGTGATAGGCACTTGGTTCTTCAATGTCTGACCATCGAATGTTCTGAACTACTGAGATCAACATGGTGTACCCATGAACCAGTAAGTCAGTTCATTCACATTCGATTTTTGGAAAAAAGTCATCCCTCAAGAAAGCTATAAAACAGAAATCTCATTCATTGGGGGGTAATTCCTTTTTCCTTCCAACAACATCTCCACTAAAAAATTATGGTCTAAATGATTCTGTACAGATTCCTTTAGCAGGCAATGTTCATCATGTTATCCCTTCGAGCAACATCTACAATGGTCTTCCAAAATAGTTTCTTTATGGGCCATTTATTCTGAGCCTTTGTCAGTTTTTATAACCATTTTGAGTATATCATTCATGAAGAACTATCATGGAGTATATGATCTTGGATCCTCAATCGAATGTGGGTGATTTATGGAGAAACAAAGGATCACGATGCTTTTGTTCACTAAGATGTTTTTACAGAGCACCAATATGAGGAGCCCGATTCATAAAGATTGTTCGCATGGGGTGTTGGATATTTGCGATTTGAGATATCAATAATAGGTTTGAAGATTGAATATGTAGAGGGGGGATGGGGATGTAATGAATTTATAGGCGATGACTTCATGAGCTATGCGACACCTTTTACTATTCCAAGATTCGTGAAGATCTCACCTGCGTTCCTTGCGCCTGCATTACAAGACATATACATGATTAGAAGGTTTTCCATGATCTACCAATAGACTCTGACACTCTGTCATTCCTAAAATCCAATTATGGGGGGGGGGGGGTTGTTGATAAAATCCAGGCCCAAAATGAATCATGTATTACCAAAAAGTTTGGTGAAAAAAGTCAACCAATACAAGACATAAAAAATCTAAATGGCATGGATCATAAATCTCTATTTCAAATGAATTCACCACCACAACTATTGAAACAAAAACAGATGGACATTTTAATGACCACCATGATGCAGTGATAGTCAGATTTAGAGTCCATCAAGAACCACAACCACCATTGAGTAGTGATATAAGGTTATGTGAGTCTGATCGTTTAGCCTCTGAGTGCGAAGTAAAACTTTTCTTCAAGGTGCACATATGAGCATCGAGACGCATGTTACCTACAAATATACAGCTCAAAAACACCCCTAAGGATTTCTACCCTAACCATTCACCTTCCAAAATCTCATTTCATGAAGATCCTTTTGCTCCATGAACCATATTGAAAATGCATCACCCATGATTTTTAAGCATCACAAACCATATTTCCGATCCTTTTGATTTACCTCATATTAATGTGGGAATTCCCTTCATGAGTCCCCATGACTATCATGATGACATGTTTCCTATTAGAGAATGTGGTACTACGCCAAGTATTCACCCTTCATAAAGAATACTCCACGAACATGTAGACTCCAAGCCTCAGTTGGATCCCCATGGTTCGTGAACATCCACTCTTCTCAGAGGTCCTTTTAACTATAATTCACCAATCAGCATCCTTCACGAAGGTCCTCTTCTTAAAAAAGAACCAGATCATCACAAATACCTTGCTAGAAAGGCCATCAATTTCGCAATCCTCTCTCTCGTGCAGCCCTCCATTCTTGTACGAAGTGATTTCTTAATCCCTCGAGTGGCGCTTCATATTGAGTTTTCTTACCTAATTCTTCATAGAATAGATTCTCTAATGTCTATTTCTTCTTCACATATCCACAAAAATTTTTAACACTCAATTGAGCACTCCCACACCTCACTCTCATCGGACATTTTATGGGCCTTCCCCTCCCCATGTGCTTGTTTGTACATGTTATGTAAGTCCATGGGATGAATAGTTAGTCCCCATCATTTGAACTACAAAATATTAAAATTACAATAATCATCTTCCTTAACATATTATGTTAGAATGGGAGTTTTGAAATGTGTTCCAGGACTGAGATGATCAAAGAGGGGTTTTGAATGAGATCATTTTTCTTACTTCCTTTTCAATCTATCATCTCACTCACTAAGCGTTGTTCCACCATTTGTGCCTCGGGTAGTCACCGCATAAGACCTAAACCATGTTCCTGGGATTAACTCTCAGAGTATGTCCCAATCCTCATATCTATTGGCATCTAGAAATGTGTAAGCCCCACACCATCTATCATGGTCACACCCTTCCAAAAACTATTTTTAGGTCTATTGTTCACCCTGGTTTCACACACTATGCATGACTCATGTGGTTTTAGAGTAAAAAAACGTTCATTACATACACTTTGGGACTCTAGCCATGTGTAATCCCCATGCCCCCTTAGTCCTGTGTGAAATTAATCTGCACGTACCGAACTATATGGATATTGAACCCTGTAATTTAAATAGGATACATAAGATGCCTCTTCAAGGCTCAATTCAATCACTCCCCATCACCAATCTATCTCGACTCATGCAACTAGGTTCAATTTTGTATTGTATGATGTTAAAAATCAATCCTCTTTTCCTTCCAAAATATGTTCTTTTTATCCATTTTTGGTAAGTAGGATACCTCTCTAAGGTTCAAACCTAACCAATGGTAAACAATGAGGCTCAATTATTGGGATGTACCCTCTTAATGTGACATCTTTCCCTTTTGTGTCACATATCCCAGATCTACCAGTTGAGGTGTTTTGATACACATGGGATGCCAACCATTCATAAGCCCCACACTTGACCATCCTCCTCCAACCAAGATCATTCCGCTTGCGATGGGAAACTAACCATGCATAATCCCTTGGATCTTCTACCAGTTGTAATCCATTGTGTATGCCCCAAATCTATTATCCCATTTTGAACAATATGGAATTTGATTCCCAAGATGTATGATACAAAGGAAACATTCATAAGGGTTAATCCTAACACCATCATCTTCACAACAGTTCTATATTATCTTCATTATTTGACACATCATCCATATCGATCCTGATTTCATCAAGGCATCGACATCTCAGTGAACTCATGACTTCCCTCCAGGAAGCTAACAATGCATAAGCCCAACCATTTTCTCTACCACATTACCCTTTCATGGTGGGGTCATATCATTTAACAGACAACTAACCATGTACAATCCCCATCCATACCATTACACATTGCAGCACTTGAGAATCTAAATATGAATAATCCCCACACATCATATCCATCGACAAAGAGTTTCTCTATAATGAAGTGATTCATTCCATGAGTTATCCCCAAATAACCCCTTCAAAATATGTGGCCTTTGTCCTAGCCTTATAAATGTGGTATATATGTTTCCTCCCGGAGTTTCAATCCATGAAAATGGTAAACCACGGTGTACCTTTTTTTGTGCGCTAACCTAATCCATCTGTTGTGATGTCCAGATCAACCTTCATGGTGTGGAACCTTCTCTTTTTGGGACACACCATCCTGGGATAACCCTCATTGGTTGTTTTGATACATGCATTTAGTAAAACTTCTAGGTTCTCCCCCTTAGACATGTACATGTCTAATCTACTTTCGTATGTGTTCTAATAAGTCTAATATATCTATTTCAGATGTTTTACTTGTGATATCCCTATGTTATGCATGGTAACCGGAGGGAACCCTGAAAAACATGAATCTGACATAGGTACCCCATGATTAACATTGGAATCCACAGGGTTCTGCACCCTTGAGAAATCCTATGACAAGGAATAATACAGATGTTATAGTGTTATAACATCATGTCACTCCACAGATGTCTTTGTGTGACTAATCTCCTGACTAAAAGTTTCTACCCTGACTTGACCCATTGGAATGTCATGATAGAACTGCATAACAAAATGGAATCCATAAAGAGACGACACCAGGAAAATGTTTCACGTAGAATTTCTTAATCTATGAGGGATACCCGAACAAGGAGACAAGTTCTGAGGAGTAATCTACTGAAGGATGAACTATCATCCCATTATCCCATTTTGATCAATTAGAAAACATCATTGGAGTAGTGATATATGTCACTCACCTTTGGAAAGTATGAATGTGGGGTATAATAACACCATTGTACAGTGTCTATCCTGCCGCACAACGAGGCACGCTCGGGTGGAAATTTTAAAAAATGACAACATCCAAACATACTTCTTGAGACCCATGAGTCTTTGTAAATATATATATATAATGGGATGATTTAGGAGCTACTCGTAGTCATAAGAGACACATGAAATCCTCCTAGTGGCTCGTAATACACTGTGAGACCCAGGTGATATGACCGCCTCATCTTGTAAAATCCCTTTTTTCATAACATCATATTTGTATAAAGTGATTTGCGTATACTATGGAAACTATTCACGTCCACAATTGGATTTCTAAGGAAAAATGGACGGATTTGTCAAAAATATGCTTGTGCACCCCATATGACCCATGTTGGTCATGCGACATATCATCATGAAATAGAGTAATTTTTTTTGGCATTACTCAAATAAATTCACATGACCTTCGACCTTGGTAAAATCATTTGAAGGAAGTAAATTGAGAAAGATTTGGAAGCCTATTACAGTAATAAAACCCTGGAGAAATGAAGTGCATATCAACATAATGGTCTCTAGATACACTTGATGATTCATCTTGATAAAATGATGTTCCTTGTACAAACCATCTTTACCTTTTGAATCTCGTAGATATATCTTCTGATATAATGTGAATTCCTTTTAGTAGGTTCCCTGATCTCATAAAGGACGTTTGACAAGTCAACATGAAAAAAAGATTTCTATTGACATGCTTTCATGAAAAACAAGTCTCCATTAATTTTAAATTTTTATGAAATGGTAAATCTGATGAGAGGGAATAACAGTCGCTGATAATCAAGAAATTCCATATTAGTGATCCATGAAAAAGGATCCAGAAGATGCATGATGCCATAACCCATAACCAAATACAGTCTAGATTTCCATCGGATACTATTCTCAAACCAGTGAATAATTAGAGTGGAAAATCCTATAAATTCTCCACCCTATCCTAAAAAGAGTTATGTATTGTAGATACTAAGGGATTGAGTTTTCACATCCAGGGGCATCAACATACACAAGCACCACAGCATATTTCTCAGAGTGACTGATCTCATGACCAATAAACCTTCCATAAAGAAATATATTGGTGAATAACTGGAGTGATCATGTTCCATGTATAATGCACTTAATTATACCTTTCATATATAACATGATGGAATTATGGAATGTTGGGGGAACAAAATACCAAACAATTAAATATCACGTGAGTTTCAAAATTAACTGATACTGAATAAATTTTAGGCCCTCACTATAAGTGGGCTAAAAGATTTCTAAAATTTAAAGGGATAAACAAAAAAATTATTCTATGAAATTCATGCAGTTTTCATGGGTGATCTAGAAACAAAGATATTACAAGGAAATTTTGTCCAGATCTTGTGATTCTCCTTCAACATGCTATTTTAGGTCATGAAAAATACTATGGACATGTCTGAGAAAATAATTTATTCCCCCTGGGAATTACACCTTAGTATTGATATGTATACAAGGACATGTCACCAATGTTTTGTGACATCCTACTAATGAATCACATGACTCATATAATGATTCTTGATCTTGTCATATAATTCTCACGATCACATCTTGGAATGTCAAATTATCTTTTGTGGAACCCTCTAGTCGGTTTAGCTGAAACACAGGACACCCACTGGGGGTTTTATCAAAGACATGTGACACATGATGAGACATGTCATAAAAACTCCTATGACACCCATCATGCATTTTAGCTATCTCTTGAAATAATACCAAGAAAATCTGGCTGAATCATGTGACAAACTCTGAGATATATTATCCAGTTTATATGAAGAGCTCTGGAGAAAACAATTTGGATCTTACGTTGTCCCTGAATAATTTATATAGATATTAAAATATCCTCTAGAGATGCAGGATATGATATAAGGGCCTACCATGACCAAATATCATTTTATGTCCTTGGTGTGTGTTCCCCGATCCATAGGAAAACCTCATAGTGTAGTCCCCTATTAATGGAATTATTGAATCTCTGATTCCTTCCATATTCAAGAAACATAGTCCACCTCTTCAATTTTTGAACTCCATATTTATCATCAATGGAGATACCAACACATAAGTACCTTCTCTAAAATAAATAACAATGATCAGTTACGATACATTTTTTTTACAATGAGTAGGGATCACATGGGCATAGGGAGTTTCATTGGTCTTTTCATCTGCACCATAAACCCCAACATTATAAGGGAAACCTTAAATCATATTCCCTAATCAATTGAAGTATGAGAACTATGATTCAAACCATATTCAGGATACTTATGTTGCCACCCTAAGGCTTGAGCCTAATGTTAAACACCATAAGGTGTCTCTAGTGCATAAGCACCCCATATCCATTTATGATGACAATAATTACATTATATCCAATTTTTCTCACATCGTGTATAGATCATCTAGTATAAATTATTAGAAATAGTTATATCATTTTATTCAAAAATACTCACCATCCATGGTGATGTCAGTATGTAATCCCTAATGAGTGAGATTATATATTATCCACTATATTAAACAATCTACCTTAGATATATTCCCATGAGAGTGAGTGAACTATGAGAATTATGACTCATGTAATAACCAGGAAACATATTATGCCTTTCAATGGCCGAAGATCATATAATAAATCCTTTAAATTCATGTTTATTTACGACTCTAAAAACACATCCACTGAGACCCAATCATTATCACGGGCTTATCACACAATATCATGCATCCTTGGACTGAGAACTCAATTGAACTATAAAAAACTGATTCAAACTATTTTTGAGATACATAGGATTCCACACTAGGAGCCAAAATTGAAAACCTAGTGTCCCAGAGATCCTATATAATTCCTTCAAGAAAGTCATTAAATTCCATAGTCCCAATGAACTATGTGTGTTTGGATTCTTGAAATAACCATAAAAAGTAGGATTCCTCATAATGTCTCAATACCATCCTTATAATATTGAATACCTCCTTGTGTGATATAAAATTATGTAGTACTCGGTCATAAAACATCAATTCAAAAGAACCACCCATCATAGGGAAATGATGGAAAACCTCATATATATAGATGCATTACATAAAGGTACCCCGTCCATTTTCACATGAAAGAGTATTAAAAAATGATTGTTTTGTTAGGGTAAATAGTCTCATATCGGTATAAGGAATAGATTCACTAACATATCATAAATCTGTATGAGTGTCCTAGAGTAGAAATTAACTCCCCACAAAAATGGTGTACTCTGCCTGAACTTCCATCCTCTCGACTAATTTGAGTCCCAAATATTCATTGGGCCTAAAACCCAAATGACCATCTACCTTTGGAAGGTAGTTCTATACCCAGCTACAGATGAGAGAACTGTTGAGATTTTCATAGGAAGACTAAAAAAATAGCAGAACTGATGTGTGTGATTGAATGAGTTCTTAAAACCTCCAAAATCAAACCAATAATAGAAACCTATCCACGAACTTAATCTCAATGAAACAAAAATTGTGAACCAGACATGAATATCTCTAATAGGATACAATTTTTTATAATCCATATAGCCATTTATTTACCACATAAGAAGAAAAACTTACATGATAGTTGTAAATCTCAATAATGGTACGATAATTGGATAATATTGTGTATGGAATGTTCAATTTTCAAACCCCATACATAGAAAGAAGTAAGACCCAAATGATCTTACAAATGATCCTATCTAAAAAGGATTCCTATATATCCATAATAATATTAAAAATTCCAGATGAGAATAATGGACGAATCAGGAAAATGGGATTGTTTTTAACCATACTTATCTCATCGACATCATACAAACCCGAGAAAATTTTGTCAACATCCAATGTTCACTATGGTAAATCATATGCAGTTTCCACTCTCATGGGCCACAATTATTTCTCACATGCTCAAAAGCTCCAATGACTAGCGGAAAACATGAAGGACTAAGAGTACCACTGATGTGGTATGATCCCGACCATGGAAGCTTCATGAGAGGTTCTCTATGCATGGAAAAAAACTAGTACACATCACTCAGTAAAGGATGGTACTAAGATAGTTCCCCTTGTATCTACAACTAACTTCTTCTAGATCTTATCCCCTGATCATGGGAACTACCTCTTTCATTATATGATGTAGGAAAAATAGGAAGCAAAATATGTATCCTATTCAGTTCTTCTATCACAGAGGATGGAACCTTTTGACATCCATCACAATCTCTATCCCACTAGTACCCACTAGTCAACTGCTTAGGATACCGTCTAACATGATGACTGCTCTAGTTCCTAGGCTCAAAAAACAAGGAAGGCTCATCAGAGGTGGATGGTACTGGATATCTAGGAGAGGGATCATATCACTACTTTTAATAATGATTCTTAATGACATATTCTATTAGGATCTAGAATGTGGGCTCATATATATTCTTATTTGTAACAAGTCTATGGGTATATTCCCGCAATAGGCATGGGGGAGGCAGATATCCCTACCCCTGTATAGGAAGCCCATTGGTATATTATGATAGAACACAAAGGACATATGTGGGTACATATTCCTACTTCAATCGAAGTCATCAACTGGAGTATAATCGTGTCGAAAAATCTGCATTATTATGTACCAAAACATACTTTTCAAAAATGCCAATATATTTTAGTATTATATGAAGAAATCCATTGGTATATTTTGTCACTATTGTAGAAAAATGGACAAGCTCATACTCTTATCTCTATTAAAACGGAAACTCAACACTCTAATCATCGTGAACAATTGGTTCACTAGAGCAATTTCAAATTATTTCTCCATTCTAGTAGGGTTATCTATATATTCCAATAATGTACAAGGTGTCATACCAGGCTCATACTCCAATTGAAACCAACTATGACAAGGTGAGAGAACACATTCCTAGGTATTGGGGAACATGCATATTAAAAATGTATTTTTGACATATTCTAAAGGCCTTGGATATGATCATATCCCCATTTGGGACGGGTCTCAACATGTGATTGGGGCAAAATCCTAAGGACACACTTATATTCTTATCAAAGAAAACCAGAGACATACTCCAAAGGCCAATGATCCAGAATATATCCCAATTCATGTTGGGGATGAACATGTGAGAATGGAAAAATCCAATGGGGAGGATCATATTTCTGTTAGTGAATCTTCATGGCATATTCTAGCTGATCATGGATGTATGGTGCATATTCTGACTTCTTCTAACAAACGACTACATTAGAATCATTCGATGAATATATAGAAGGAGGTTCATATTTTTCTCCCATTATAGAGGTCAATCATCATATTCTAATTGGGAATTCATATTCTGACTAGACACATAATCATGTTCCAATAGGGTATCACACTATGAGAGGGGGAAACCCTCATGGCATGATCATAATATTTCCATGAAAGACTAGTGAAATATCCCAAAGGCTCATGATTATACTCATAATCATGTCTTGATAGAGTCCCAAAAAGTGGAAATGGAACATGACTTAGAATGTGCTTATATTCAAATAAATAATGAGACAACTCATTCACATATTCCAGCAGCTTATCAGTAGTGGTCCCGTACTCCAACAGTACCATGTGATTATATTCAAGTTCTGACAATCATCATATAGAAGGCTCAAATCCCTTCACAATGTCAAAATGAATGTCAACATATTCCAACTACGACAAAGAATACAGATCAAATTTCTAATCTTCTAAATGCCAATGTCCCTCTGCTTGTTCCAGAAACATTCTCAACATCATGAGGGTCCGTCGACTCTTATACTAAAGTGGATGCAGAAAATGTTCAATACACTGATTTTCCTCATCGTGGTAGTGTGGATATTGATCACAAGGACTATAATATGGAAATACACAGTAATAAACCTCCCTACAATGATATATCCCATGTAAAAATAAATTATCTCCATTCACAGACACCTCCATATATAGAGGTGTTAAAAACTCTAACAAATTCATATAGAAATTTGCCGGAAACATTTTGGTAAACTGTATATAGTTCGCCATAACTTTCTAGAAGCAGCTCACTCTCATCAATAGGTGAATATTAGAGACATATTCTATGGTCTGGCTAGATGAATGTGTGTTTGTCAGATGAAATTGGACTATGTAGAGAGTAATCTGGATAGAACCCCCAATCATGTTCTTTCAACTATCTACCTATTAAAATTAGATTCTAGATGAGATAAAAAAGAGTGTATGTCTTATCTATGTGAAAATATGTGGGATAATAAATAGAAATTTAATTACTCACATCTATCATATCCTATATACAAGTTTCACCATCATATAACCAATATACTCTATTTTCAGCTACACATAGCCACTACCTCCTTGGCCCAAGAACCAAAACTGTAAAATTAAAGTGAAATTCTGAAACATGCTTGTCACTATGGTATAGTGATGCTTTAAAAGATGACCATTGGATTTAATTAATATATCTATATTTAGGGATGAGGAATGTATGGAGTTTTATACTTTTCTATACCCTTGGAACAATATAACCCATCACATTTGGCATACTATAATGTTATAGCCTCTAGATAAATCAAAGGACCGAGTAATGATCGAGCCAATTGGTCACTACTGTGGAATACTCCCATGAAAAATATTCCTAGAAATCATGAATAGATGGAGAGGATATCCAATTAGACATCAAACATGGACCCTCAAGGTAATGGGAATGAATCTGGAACATAGAGGCCAACAATGCGATCACCTGGACAACATCCTGTAATGAATGATTCCCATCATCAGCTATCATCAAAACCATCTTCTACACGATCCAAATCTCACTATGTCAAATGATCCAAAGTAGTAGCTAACATAGTAGCTATCTAAGATCATACATGGTCCCTGGGCTAAGAGAATATCTTCCACCACCTCTACAGCTCATATTTTCATTTATCGATAGGATTTACAATGTATCACAGGTATCTGTAAGTGAAGACCATCCCACTAAGATACTAGAATTTCTATCTCAATAACCACATGGAGTTTCATTATCCCATGAGAGGGTCCTCGAGGAATATATGGTAATTCCATATAATCCCTATCCCACAAGGATGGTGGCTTTTATATTTTCATATAAATCCGAAGAATCATTATGTCTTAGAGTGAAATAATTAGATTATAAACAACATGACCAATAAATTTTAATTACGGCCCCAAATAACCACCACCACACAGGTATATAGTAATTTTTATCATTATCAACACCATAGAGAGCATCAGTCTTCTCTATGTTGGGTGAAAATAATCAATGGTCAGTATCTCACATTTTCCTCCCTCCACATGATAATCCTCTATTGTTTTGGGCCTTTTCAGAAGCAACTACTTGAAACTAAAACATGGTCACAACTTATAGACTAGGATCATAGGAATGTTTAGTGAATATGAGAATACCTCACTAGGTTTGCACACCAAAATGGCCAAAAATGGCCAATGGTTCGAATAATAACCCCATTAATGGTAGTACAGAATCAACATGTTGGGTTAAATGTAATGGAAATGCCAAAAGTACTCGATATGACACTATGAATTTTATCACTGTAAATATGGATGATATTGATCAATATGATAATGTAGAGTTCCATAACACAAGGAAAATACCCTAATAGGATGTTGATTTGGATGTACTAAATGTGGTTGAACACACCTGGTACCATAGAAAGATCCAAAATATGGCTTGCCAAATATCAATTTTCCACCCCCACAATGTAACATTACCAAGGGAATAGGTAAGGCTATATCATGATATAAAACCAAAAGAGTTGATATTCCTTCCATGTAGGAACAACTATCACAGTATGACAGAGAAATAAAAACCCTCCAACAACTCACTGAGGAGCTATTTAAGGAAAATATTCATGATGGGTAACATTTTCTGGAAGAGATAAATATTATCCCTCTCATCATATCATCCATCAAGATCAGTATGTGAGAATCATATTAGATCATTTTATAGATATCCATTCTATATAAATGAGGAATTTCAAAATCTTCATGACTTCCCTCTTTTGCATTGATATCCTCTCCCCCACCAGAGAAATCATTCAATCAATGTACTAGTGGATAGTATGCAGGAGATAAATGATGGGCCATCTCATCGGCCCCCAACTTTTACTTATGGATGGTAAAAAACACTATAAATATTGGTCTCAATGTTACCTAACAACATCAAGTCCCTGACTTCCTGAATGGAAGCCATGGAAGGGTGACGCGCACACGTGCATCTAGTGAGGAATCCATATCCCGAATTGGTTGATGATATTCCACATCCCACTAAGTTCATAACTCTTATATTCTCTAACTTTTATGGTGAAGGAAACATAAAAAAAGTATCACACACCTCATATCCCGAAGTGGGCCAATGATGGTCCCATTATATCAAGTGGAGGATTCAAAGTAGAGATGTTTTGTAAAGAATCTAATAAGGGATATCCTTTGATTGGTACAACAGCCTTTCTGGAAGATCCATTATAGGATGGGAAGACCTTCTTCATCAATTCCATTAATTGTTCATCTCCACAATAGGAAAGAATTTTTTTTACCTAACGATCTATATGAAATTCATGAATGAGAGGGATTATTATTTCATAGGAAGAAGGAAAGGTTTATCCTATTCACTCATAATCCATCTCATATAGGAGAAAAAACTGGAACTCTATATTGAAAATCATAGGGATGAGTTTTAGATACCTCTATAACCCATGAAGTATCCAGGTGTGTTCCATGAGGTTTCTGAACTGACACAGTGTATTGAGGAGGCTATTCATGGGGCATGATCTAAAACCCTACTCAAGACCACATCATAAGTGGGAAGACCAGGTAGAGGAAAACATACAGCTATCACTCCCAATATATTGGTAGTTCCCATCCAGGAACCTAGGTAGGCCATGAATAGCCTAGAACTTCTTGTCGATAAGTGACTACCAAAAAATATACCTAAAAATATAATAATGAAATTAAGGTCACTCAAGATTTTTGGAATATATGGAAAAAGAATACTACATCCCAAATGAACAAGTACCCGGTTTTTTCTTGGCTTCATTGGACAATAACCTTATCAAGGATCCACATCCTTTGATGTATGGGGAGTTCAAACACACTAATCATCCGAACTAGTACCCTTAACATAGACGAATGGTTCATAACATCAAATAATTATTCTTATTCAAATACATCCTTCAGGGCTTGGTTGATTCTGGACAAGTTGAATTAGATAAATCCCCTGAGTGGTTGGAATGGATAACCTTCCTCTGGTCAGAAGAGGAAGATGGATTTAATAATTTTCTGGCCAAGCGTGCACAGAAGGTCCACAACAAGTTGAACAAAAAAATAGTAGACCAAGCCCATGTCACCGTGAAGTCACATTTCTGAAGACACGAAATAGGTCTACCACATTAGAATTATACTTATGAAGTACCGCCCAAATGTGGGCATGACCACATTATATAGGATGAAATAGAAGTCGGGTAATCATATTATTCTCTCACATAATCCCAAACTCTTGAATATTTATTCCCTAAAACATTCATAGAATATTCACTATGCCCCCAAATGGAACCATCATCAGACGAAGAGATCATCCATGTATCTATCAATGTGATATACAGGGAATACCCCATCTTCAATAATGAATATTCACAAAAAATATGAGTTCCCTTCATATAACCATTGAACAAGAGGATGCATGAACTAAATCCCAGGATAATGATGACAGTACAAATTTCATCAGACACAATATTTTGATGATTTACCAATGGGGGACATATATGAAATTGAAACAAATGTACATGCACTCTAGTGGGGTAAAAAGTCAAGGAGGTGCCCAAAAGTCCTCCAACAGTCTTCTACATCCAATTTTCATACATTATCAATTAGATGTGGTTCAATGAAACTAACCCATGTAATGGGAAATGCTGGTGCTTCTGGTACCTCTGGAAGTAGATGTCCTCTAATGTTCTACACAAGCACAAATCCCATCCACATCATATTATTAGGCTCCTAAACCACATGCCTGGGGGAAAACCCATATCAGGATGAAACAACCATTGGAAAATATGAACAACATTATGAAACATCTATCTATTGTCCAATCCAAACTCTCCATCTTTGATGTTCTCTGTATTTCAAAATAACTCAATGAGGAACTTGTTGAAGGCATGTGGAGCCCAAATGTGTTTGAAAAATAAGTCATTGATGACAAGACCTATCAACTGGAGACTATTTCAACAAAACTTCATGTCTCCATCTCAATCAATGATCAGGATCGGGAATAGGACATCCAAAGGAACATTAGACACCTATATATCTTGGGAATACTCAATAATGTAAATGTCCAAATGGTTCTAATTGATAATGGATTCGGGATCAATCCCATCATATTTCGAGCCCTTTGATGTTTGGTATATGGTGAAGAGGAATTATCTCCATCAAAATTACAATTCATGGGTGTGATAAGCATGATAAAATACAAATTAGGATGATAAAATTCAAATTATGGTTTACAAAATTCACATTTGATGCTAATTTTAAGGTTATCCTTCAAGATACCCCATGAAATTTCCTGCTCAAGAGTCCATGGCTCTATAACCATTTGGTGGTACCATACACAATCCGAATGTTTCGGAAGATCCCAATAGTGGAATAGTCAGCATAATACACGGAAAAAATGCCCACTTTGAAACTTGTCGAGCCACATATGCTGAATAATAATTCTCCATGAAGAGAGGAATGAAAACCATTGAAGATGATGATATGTAGGTTTCATCTCGCAATAGCATGTGTACCACCTATTAAAATCCTTGGAGATAGCTCATTAGAAACTATGTACTCCCCATAAATTGGTTTGAGGTTACAGATTGGATCCCAGAGCTCCAAGACCATCCTTTCCTTAGAGAAGGTATAAAATGAAATCATCTTTGGAATCTCTCTGTAATGAATCAGACTGAAATGGATGATAATGTATCCTCTAATTGCCTCCCTCACCCAGATAGTAATGGTGGTGCCCCCATATTTCAATATTCTTTTAAAAATGCCTCTACAAAGAACAAAATTAGAGGAATATGTTGTTGATCCTAGGAAATATCCTCTATCATTTGATGAAGGTATCTGCACAACCATAAATGATCTCATAAAAATAAATCCAGGAAAAGGAAGAAGACCAAAATCCTACTATAATTAGTTTTAGAATTCTCATTGATGTAAAAGATATATAAATTAAATTTATAAATCAACACTGATATGTGTTCACTTGGAACTACATATAAATTCCCAGACTAAATACATATGTGGCTACGCACCATCATGGATTACCAGATGAGAATTGAGGCTTCAAAAAGGATTATAGGATGATACACCCCTCTCATGCCACCAATTTATATGAGTATATTTACAAGGATGATCAAATCCAACAACATCCAAGAAGGGAAATACCCTATATTTCATTCCAATATCATCCCCTTCAGTAAAATGAATTGTAAGATTAGGATATTCATTTACATCATAGTCCTTAATCGACATTTCCCAAAACATGATTTCTTATTTACGATTATAGAACTCTTGATTTATGGAATATATGTATTCCAAGACACTTCCTTAATGGGAGGATACGTGGGGGATAATTAGATTAAAATGGCCCCTGAATATGAAGATGAAACTACCTTCAAAACGCCTCAAGGTATCATCTATTATTTGGTCATTCCCTTTGGATTAACATACAGTAGTCCCAAAAATTATCACATAGTGCATGAAATATTTAAGCTACTGTTTGTAATTATAGTTTAGTGTTATGTTAACGACTTTATTATTTAATATTGACACTGAAGTGATCACTTCAAAGATCTCGAAATTATTTTTTTGGAAAACTTTGACACCACAGTCTAAATATGAATCAAATAAAATGGGATTTTAGTGTAACATCATGAGAATTCATTGCCTTTATGGTGGGCCACCATGACATTGAGGTTTATACGGAGAAGGCTATTTTAATTTTAGCAATTTCACCCCCATAAATATCAATGAACCAAGGGGACTCCAAGGGAAACTCACAGACATTCAGTGATTCTTAGCCAACCGAGTCGAAAAGGTTCTCCCCTTCATCAACAAAATGATGCATAGAATCACTAATTAATTGGTGGATGACTGTAAAAAATACGTCTAAATACTGAAGTAGTGCCTTCAAAACCCACTAAGTATGATGCTTCTAATTGATGGAAGGCCACTCGTCTTATATGTGGCCATAAATTAGTGCTCACTAGGAACCCTCCTCGAATATAAAAATGATGTGGGAAGTGAGAATAGACTCTACTACCTCAATTAGACTATGATATGTACCAAGAATATATATTATCATGTCTAGAAGAATATACTTGAACTCATATTTGTGATGAAAAAGATAAGTTATTACTTGTAGCACCCTGATGTCCACTTGGTCTCTCATACCGATTCCCTCAAGTACATCATAGGTCATCCTATGCTTACTGGGTTCTTGGCTCTATCGGAGTTCATTCAATATAAATATGAAATTATTTTCATCTCATAGAAGTTGGTGAAAGAGAATGCCCTAGACGATTTCCTTATAGAACAACCTACACCATAAATTACCCTGAATCACCACATGTTCATTGATGAAGAGGTTAACTACGTCTATGAAACCTCCCAAAAATGGGAATTTTACATTGATGGGACCTCCCAAAGTCCTATCAACACAAGTATGGAAAATATGATCTTCAATCAGGTAGTTCTATTGAATGTATTTCTCTTTCCAGAAAATGTAGTTTTCCTTATAGTTTCTCACTATCTGAAGGATTAAAAAATATTGAGGATCAATACCAAGAGACCATTACTAGATTGGAACTAGCCCTACAACTACACATATGTGAACTAAATATAAAAAATGACATGGAATTTCTGATAATCGAGATGAATGGTGAATATTAAATATAAAAATAGAAGCTCACCCCTCTCAGTAGCTATGATATTAAATTGATTGGGAAGCTACCTTTTGAGACCATATTGGATCGTGTTCCCCGATCACTGAATTCTCATAAAAATTCATTAGGTAATGCAGCCAAATTCATTGGTGGAAATGACCATGAGAAAATAATCATCCATGTCACATATAGAAGAATGGTGTCGACAATCATCATATGTGATATGGAAGAAATAAATCGTGTCAGCACCACCCCAGAGTTCTATGAACTAATACCCACCCATGTATGGATGGAGCCCATAATCGGTTATCTCTAAAATGGGATTATCTAAACACATCATGTTTGAATGGATCATATTTTTCACTGTGAAGAAAATTTCACAATGTAGGATGGTCCAAATGAGTAGAAAAACCACTATAATTGGTCCTTCAACATAATCCTCCTTAGGTTTATAGTAGGAGGAGAAATTTATACCATCATAGAAGAAATCCATAAAGGATCTTACATTGTCAATCAATCAGGGATCATGCCTTCCCAAAAAATTAGGAGGTTGGCATATTACTGAAAAACCATGGTACATGATTATATTGAATTCACCTTGAAATATCATTCATTCTAATTTAATGATAACATCATAAAACATTCCCCATAATTTCTACATAAATATATATATTCCTATCCATTTTTTGTTTGGGGAATTGATGTTAAGGGGCCATATATCCAAGACAAAGATAATTAGTTCAAGTATATCTTTATTACTAATTTTTTTCTTCCAAATGTGATATGGAAATAATACTCAAGGAATTCAGGATGAAGTATATCATTATCTTTTTTATGTCCCATATCATTACCAGGTTCGAGGTCCCTCAAACAATATGTTCAAAAAACGTCACCTAATTCTATCCAACAAAATTAATTATACTATACAAGGAGTATAATATCTCATCCAATTACTTATCTTTCTATAATACAATGAGAAATGCACATATAGAGTCATTTAATAATCCTCTATTGAATATAATCAATAAGATGGTGACCAAGGGTAATAATTATTTTATAGGGAAACTGCTCCATGCTTTATTAGCCTACCATACCGCCATTCATACATCCAGAAATGCAACAACATACCCATTGGATTACAAGACCAAGGTAGTTTTACCCATAAAGGTCTAGCTTCATTCACACTAAATATCCATTTGTGTAAATATTTCATATAATGGACACTGAACAAGTATCTGGAAGTATTGGAATGACTGGATGAGAATTGATTCTGAACACTATACAACATGGAGGTCCCTTAGAAGTGGATTGTACAGTCCTTTAATAAAAAGGATCACCATGATTAATTCTTATTTGGATAACTAGCGATGGATCTCAGCAACCCAATGAAACAATGAAGAATCCCAAGAAAATGGAACCCAAGTGGGAAGGGAATTATTTCATACATAAGTTTTATCATAATAAAGACTACTCATTGGACACCATGGATGTGGAGCATGTCACACCACCCATCAATTAGAGATTTCATAAGAACTACTTCACAAAACTATCATTATATGGGCATCAACATCATAGTAAGCCCTATCACTCATCGTAACCACATGAGGATAAATAGTATTGATTTATTTTTAACTGCATGATGTGAAACTGAACGATTCTTTAATAACTACCTATGGATTGATTTCTTCGATCACATGATGCATAGTGAAATTCAAACAACTATTTTCTGCAATATACATAGGATTACCTTCCTTTCACATCAGGTTATATAAATCCTTACTATATGACATAAAACTGCACAAGTACATAATATCCATATTTATTCACATTGATTTACCCATGTATTTACCACATGATGTTAAACTTCACAGGTTTCCTAGGACTACATATGGATTGATTCTCATTTCCAATGAGATACATAGGGATGCATCAATCTTGTATATTATTCTAGACACCACATGATAAAAAATTCCATAGTCATATTCTTAAATGCCTCTACAATGTGAGAGGGATCCTCTTCATTCCTTGTTTCTCACACTAAATATAGATTATATGGGTTAAGGATTATCGATATGGGATTACCCACACAAAAAAGAATAAAATCATTCGATTGGATCATCCTGGTCCTGAATACAAGAACATAAAAGTAATACGATGATTCCTTGCTTCAAGACATTAAACTACATAGTTAATATCCTCTTCACGACATAAAACAACAAACTCCTATGAACCTATCATGATATGACCATTAAAGTTGATGTTTTTCTTCTACCACACCATCATTTAATCTATCCCTATTCACATCCGGGATCCCACATCCTTACTATGCGATGTTAAACTATATAGTTCTTCATTAAGTACATGTGGCTTTATTCTCATTTTCATGACATACATAGTGACAACTATACACCCTTCATTAGCCCCATCCACAAAATCAACACATTTAGACATCATTATATCTTCATCCTTACTTATTGAAGTTTAAATACATGGTTCATTAATAATTATGTGTTTCTTGATTCATTTCATCACAGGATACATTGTGACACCTGGGTCTTCAACCCTAGGACGAACTATAACATTTATTAGATATAATTCCCACGAAAACATATGTTTTAGAAAAATGTTGATTATTTCCCATTAAATAAATACATATTACTTAAATATTTATCTCACAATATTCATAATGACACCCACATTTCCAAAACATGTACTATTCTCCTAAAATCAAAAAAAATAGGTATCCCACTTTTTATATGGGTTAGACCTACGTAGGGTAATTCATTAATTACTATGCATGGATTTATTCTCATCTTTATGGGATATGTAGTGACACCCATAAATCCATTCATGGACCCAGCCACAATGCCACCATTTCTTGTTGGGGGATCCACATCCCACATTATTACTTTAAACTTCATGGCTATTCAGAACTATATGGGGTTTGATTCTCATTTTCATGAGATATGTAGTAATCCATTAACTATCACCCTTAGACAAAACTGCAAAATTTACATCCATTCACTCTTGTTCATATGACTTTTCTACATGGATATAAACTTAATGGAAGTACATCTTTACCACATGATGTTAAATCATAATGAAAATATCTTGGATGCATGAAATTACAAAGACAATACAAATACATTCTTACCACAATTTGATAAGTTTCATTATAAATTTATTTATTGTAAGATGATAAACTGTAACATCTCAAGTAAATAAATAATATAAAATTTTATTAAAATATGTGAATTAAATATTAATTTTACCTTAAAGTGTATTTTTTGTTCTATGGAATACCTGATACGCAACAACCAGTTTCATTGAAATATTATGTTTCTCACAACGTTGAGTTATTGTGAAAAATATTAATAAAATATAATTATTTTAAATGGAAGTTAATGCATAATAGTTATATTGGAGGGAACAAAAAAAACTAATAATATTAGGATTAAATATTTTTCTTAAATGTTTTTACTTTTATCCAAAAAAATTTAGAGGCTTAAAAATAAGAATGAATTCAATTTTAAACATAAATACTCTAATATTCATTAAAAGGATGATTAAACGCCTTTTGATGGAGAAACCTATTTAAATATAGTTTTTTCACATTTATCTGTTCTATTTTACTAAATAAAATTCTTCTTTAGTATAGGGATATCATAATTTACTTTGGGTAAATTTTTGGTTTTTTCTGATAAAATTCATTTTTAATGTATATTGGAAATACTGTATTTTAATTCAAAACTGCCTTTTAATGTAATATATTTATAATGATAGATTATCTTTTTAATTGGTTTTAAAGTGTAATTATATTATTTTATTACTATTTAATCCAATTCTGGTCATTGGAAGTAATTTCACTTTGAAATTGGACATAAATAAGTGTCAATCTTTTTACAGTTATTATTTGTTAAAAACACATTTTTTGTTTTGACAACGGGAATTTATTTGAAATTAATTTCTACCACTTCTGTGTTTTGAATTTGGAAAAATATATTCCATATTTTGAATCCGTAGTTCCAAATTGTGTAAATAGGTATATTTTATTTTTAGGCATTATGGATATTTACTTTAGTAAATATTTTATTTTCCATGGTTAAAGGGTAAATCTGGTAAATAAGTGTACAAAAATAATATTATAATAATATTTAATTACTCTAACGTGTGTTCTGATCTTATTGGTTGATACGTTTCTGACCATGGGAATCCTTGGGTCTATTTTGGGACATCACGGAGCCACTTGGGAGTGATAATGACACATTATATTAATTAATTTAATGTAAAGACAAAATAGACTTAAACACATATATTTTAGTAAATAAATTCATAAATGGGGTTATATAAGTTATCTATTCGACTATAAATATTCATTTGAAATCAATAATGATTTCATACATCATGATTTTTTTATAATTTTTAGACATCAAATAAATGAAAATATTTACTACACAATAATGAGGCAGTGTTTACCTCATTAATTAATGACTTAAATAAATAAGATATAAAGATTAAAAAATATCCAAAACCTTTCCAATTCATATTCTATGATTTTATTTCGAACATGAATCATCTCAACTTCTCCTTTAAGGAGTTTTGGACCTATAAAAACCGAAAATCATTCTATAATGAAATAATTTTTTCAAGCTTTCCAAAAGAGCCCCTCCTCCCCCTTATAAAAGGCCCTCTCTTTTAACCCATTCCTAGAAACTCTGAATCCCCTTGGATCATCCAACCTCTACCCAATTAATGTCCCTACATCACTTTACTCCTCCTAGAAGCCTTCCCTTGGTAGAAGGAAATTAAATTAAACCTTTTGATTCAAACCAAAGGGAGATACTCGATTTAAAGTGACACATTCTCTTAAGTTTTTTTATTTTATTTTCATCTCAAACCCCCTAAAATGTTTTTATTTATTTTCTTTATAACGAAAACAGTATCCTAAATATATTAGGTTGTTTATATTAGAATTATTTTCCTTATACTTACACACAAAATCATCTAATTTGTAATGAACATACTATTTCTGTGGATTACAAACTATCGCCTCACGAAACGATGATTATTCAATATTCTCCTACCAACTATTATGGGGTAGATTTAGATGGAGATGTATTTATATATTTTATATGTTATATTTATATTTTTTCTATAATTCTGGATTTTTCATTTGTTTAACACCCATATGGTTTCCATAGTGGGTAAATACGATAGTTTTATTTGGGGAAGTGCAGACCACCGACCCCTTAATGTGATATGAATCATTCATTCCATACATGGAACATATAAAAGATGAAGTTAATGAAATTATATATGATTAAATACTGGAATAATATTATACCTATTGATCATTATGTTTTTATTCCATTAAATAGGAAATATAAATGAATGTAGCGTTCATTTGTACGTACGGCTTACCGTCTCCATGAAAGGTGTGTGTCATTTCTTATCTCCAAATATTATGTACTATTATAAATACATATATATACTTTATATGAAGGATATATATGATATATAAATCTTTAATATAAATCTGGAGATAATTTATTTTTTACCACATGATCAACTTGTAATTATAAGACGTTCATTTTTTACTCAGGTACCAAATATCGACCAAATGACCATTATTAACATAAATGATTACATAATGTATATAACATGGTAATCAGTGATATAAAAGGAATAATAAACTAGAAAAATGTTGTTAATCAGTTATATATTTTTATTATTTATAAGATTAAAGAATTAACGACTCATGTTTGACATGAGGTAAGGGGTTTCTTATCTCCCTTTTAATTCCGTGAGATTTCCATTGTTAACCACTTATTTTTTTGCATCTTGTGAATGGTGTACTTACATTTGATATATAAAATCATTATTCTATTTATATACATGTTATTCTGTGAGTCATTTTTTTATTAACTTTTGGTCATGCGACTAGATTGATTACAACGGGGTAATGGGTTTTCATCTCACTTTGTATTCCCGTGAGATTCATGATATGTTTGCCACTATTTCCTTTTGTGTGGTGTATGTACTGACCATAATTGTATTTTTTTTATAATATACTTTAATTTATGGGTATTTACATCTTAATTGAATGATATTTCTTTCAGGTGGAGTATGTTTCGTAAATTAGCAAATCGGTAAGAGAACCTTTTAACCCAATTTCTAATCTTTGGGTTAATCTATTCATTCGAGATTATGACATGATAGGATTATGTGTGGAATCACTGTTAATTTATTTATGGTGTAATTTCCACTCCCGTTTCTGTGGATATACTTTTTATACATATAATCACTCCATTTATGAATTTTCAAGTCATCGATATGAACTAGATAAGAGTAATTTTACCTCAATTTCCATTTATTGAGTTTAACATCCAAGTCATTGGTGTTGTTCTTAAAAAAAAGATGTGTGAATGTTATCTGATTGATTTACACTTAATATCCAATCATATTGAGTGTATTTATATTTTTCACACATTATTATATAATTTATTTATCCTTAATCTAAAGATACAATTTTTATATTGGATTTAGTCTCAGTTTATATTCCATTGAGACATCATTGTTGTTATGAACCAATTCACTCTTATATGTTGTATATAATCTCCTTTGAAATATTATATCATGAATCTAATTATTACAATGATATTATAAATTTATGATTAAATTTTAATCCTCAATTATTTGTATCCAAGCGTCTCACATTTTGTTAAAAACCCTTTAACTAAAATATTGGTTAAAATGTTTTAACAATTGATTCTTCTAAATATTTCTCATTAATTTCTAGGTTTTAAAAATGGAATTTAGGATTTATTTATATGAAAATTAATGTTTTCAAATGATGATTCATTTAAAAGTTTCAATGTGGTATGTGACACTTTGATTCAAAAATCTCTTTATTAAATGTTGTAAATGGTTTGGAAAATGGGTTGATAAAGCATTGATTATGTCAATATCATGAACTGATATATTGTGATTTCAATGTGGAAATGTTATCTTTCCTTTATTCTTGTTTTATTAATTATGAAAATGTTATCATTATTGGGTGTTGTTTACATATATGGGTGGTTCCGTGATAAACGTATGGCCGGTGAGCCTGAGATAGCTCTCTAATGCATTGGGTGACATGACAGATGTAAACATGAATGTTTCTCCTAATAGATTTAGGGAATATACTGTGATGGATATTTAAAAAATAACTCCCTACATTACTACTAATGGTACAATTTTAGTTTGATATGGATGCCAGAATTTATCTTTATAGTTTATGATTTCTCTGTGTTATTCATAAATCATATGTTTTCATGAGTTATGTTATGTTTGAAATGTATGGTTTCATTGATTTGTATTTATTTATGGGTTAATGTTTCTGTTATTTATTTTATAACCCTTTCTACGATTTTTATTCTCATCTCAAGATTTGAAATGTTTTTTCACAGGACATAAATATAAACAGGGTTAAGGATTAGATCAAAGAAAATTCATTCTATCTAAAAAATGGAAATAGACATGACTCTTTTATTCAAGAGCTTTTATTTTATAAAAAAATGGAAACTTAGTAGATGTGTCTACATTGTAATGTAATGAGATGTAATGCAATATTTGTTTCCTAATTCTCTAAAAATATAAACATGAAAAGATCCACACTGTGAAATAGTAATTTAATTCAAGATTATGTAATGTTTTAAGGTTGGTTCCTTATAGTAGGTTTCATAGGTCTATTTAGATAACTTTAGAGGTTAGGGAGTTATTTAAGCATAAGTGACATAACCATAATTTTTAAAAAATTATAAAAATCCATAGATATTTTAGATAAATTGTTTGATTTTAAGATAACATGAATAATTATATCTTAGTATTTACCCTCCTCATAAGATATTATATGACGATTTTACTGATATTATCACACTGACATTTTTGGTTTTAGTAAATTGTTGGATCTAGTAGGCACCACTGTAAAAGTGGATGTGATGAAATATGTGACAATATCCTTAATTAGAAACTGAATTAAATGATAGTTGAAATGAGAACTCTTATGGTTATTCTCAACCAACTATCTGCAGTCATGATTGACCACCTGAACCATGATTATTTTTATATGGAATTGTACATGTGAGAAACAAATCCCTACAGAAGTTCAGGTAATAATATTAAAGGTTAGTATGTTCAAAAACCAATTTGATAGGGATTTTAAATGAAACACCTAGGAAAATGCATCAAATGGATGGGAAGATGATATAGATGCGTGAATGAAGGTCATAAATCAAGAAACATCCATGGACAGAGGAATCATCCAGTTGACACTACAAAAGGGGAAGAAGTTCATTTTGAGGGATTAATAGAATTTTTTAAATGTGGTTTGCATGTTCATTATACATACAGATGTTCTACAAAGATGTTTCTGGAATGGGATCACAAGGATCAAACCAATATATATTTACCAATACCTAATTCTATTCCGATTGAGGATGAAAAGACAGACAATGACCAATGAAAGTTATGGATTATTTCTAAACATATGTTTTGATATTATTTAATTTTAGTATATGATTATTAATTTTGTTTTTAGGGAAGATGAATTTCTGAATATGGTGTAAATTAAAGGTTAGTGGATCAAGAATAATGTTTTTTGGGTAATCATTCAACATTAATGGGATTCAAGAGTTATGGTAGATTTTATGATGATGAAATGCTTACAAGAATTAAGGGTCTTTTAAGGATGGTATTAAATTGGAATAAATTTTATAGTATGTGTAATTATATTATATTTTTACTATTTAATACAATGTTGTTCATTGAAAGTAATTTCACTTTGAAATTGGAAAATACAAGTGTCGATCTTTTGATAGTTATTATTTTTTAAAACACGCTTTTTGTTTTGATAGAAAAAATTATTTTTAATTTAATTTCTACCACTTTTGTGTTTTGAATTTTGAAAAATGGATTCCATATTTCGAATCAGGAGGTACAAATTGTGTAAATATGTATCTTTTATTGTTATACTTTATGGATATTTATTTCAGTAAATATTTTATTTACCATGGTTAAAGGGTAAATTTGGGAATTAATGTTTAAAAAATAATTATATAATAATATTAAATTACCCTAAAATGTTTCCTAATCATATTGTTTGATACATTTTAGACCATGGTAATCCTTGGGTATATTTGGGTACCCCATTGAGCCACGTGAGAGTAATAATGACACTTTATATTAATTAATTTAAAGTAAAGACAAAAATGACTTAAACTTATATCTTTTAGAAAATAAATTTTTACATGAGGTTATATAAGTTATATATTTGACTATAATTGTTAATTTGAAAGATAATAATATTTCCTAAATCATGATATTTGTTTATAATTTTTAGACATAAATAAATAAAAATATTTATGACACAATAATGATGGAGGGTTTACTCATTAATGAATACATTAAATAAATATGATTATAAAAATTAATACCACATCCAAAACCTATCCAATTATTATTGAATGATTTTATTTCGAATATTTCTCTTCATAAATTCTTCTTTAATGATTTTTGGACCTTTATAAATCTAAAATCAATGTATAATAATATAATATTTTCAAGCATTCCTAAAGAGCCTTTCCTCCCCCTTATAAAAATCCCTCACCTCTAACCCATTCCTCACACTTATCAAGCCCCTTGCCTCATCCATCATTTGACCAATTAATATCCCTACATCCCTCTATCACTCAAAGAAGCATTCCCCTAGTCATAAAGAAATTCAATGAAACCGTTTGGTTCAAACCAAAGATTGATACCTGATTTAAAGGTAACAGCTTCTCTTAAGTTCTTTTGTTTTATTTTACTTCTCCAAACCCATAAACTATATATTTTTTTAAAAAACACCAGTATCCTCAACATAATAGATTTTTGTTATGATATGGATTCGAACTATACTTACACACATCTCTATCTAATTGGTAAAGAACATACTGTTCTTGTGGACGACACACTAACGCCTCACAAAATGATTATTGTTCAATATTCTCCTACCAACTCTTATGCTGGCCATTAAAATTGAACTGTATTTAAATGTTATATATATTATATTTATATTGATTCTATAATATTTTATATTTCATTTATATAATATCTTTATGGTTTTCAGAGTGGGTAAATACTATAATTTTATTTGAGGAAGTGCGGACTACCGCCCCCTCAAAGTGATATGACTCGTTCATGATTTACATGGAACGTATAAAGGATGGATTTAATGAAATTATATTTGATATTATACTGGAATTATAATATACTTATGTATCATTATATTTTTATTCCATTAAATATGAAATAGAAATGAATGTAGCGTTCATTAGTACATACTGCTTACCGTCTCCATCAATTGTGTATTTCATTTCTTATCTCCAAATGTTATGTACTATTATATATATATATAAATATATATATACAAGATATATATTATATCTATATAATGAATATTATTCTGTAGATAACTGATTTTTGACCCCATGAACAACATTTAATTATAAGAAGTTCATTTTTGGCTCAAGTACCAAATATCGACCAAACGACCATTATTAACATAAATGGTTTCATAATAGTTATAACATGATAAGAAGTGATATAAAAGGTATAATTAACTTGAAAAAGATTTTTAATAAAGTATAAATTATATTTAGTTCATTATTCAGGGGATTAAAGAACGAATGGGTCAATTTAGATATTTGATAAGGGGTTTCTTATCTAACATTTAATTCTGTGAGATTTCCATTGTTCGCCACTTATTTATTTCATGTGGTGTTTTATGTACTTACATTTGATATATAATATCATTATTCTCATTATATTAATGGTATTATCTGATTCATTTTGTGGTTATTAACTTTTTCTCAAATGACTCAATTGATTACAATGTGGTAATCGGTTTTCATCAAACATTTTATTCCAGTGAGATTCACGCTATGGTTGCCCCTATTTCTTTTTGTGTGCTGTATATACATCACATGATTGTATTATTTGTATAATATACTTTAATTTATGGTTATTTACAACTTCATTATATGATCCGTCTTTTATGTGGTGTATCTTTCATAAATTACCTAATCGGTAAGGGAACTTTTTAACCAAATTTCCATTCCTTGGGTTAATATTCTCATTCTTAATTATGGAATACTATGATTATGTGTGGAATCAATGTTTATTTATCTATGTTGTAATATAAACTCCCCTTCGTGTGTATATATTTATAATACACATAATAACTCCATTGTTAAATTCTCAAGTCATCAATATGATCATGATAAGAGTAATTTTAACACAATTTCTATTCATTGAGTTAAACATCCATGTCATTGGTGTTGTTCATAAAAAAATAGATGCGAATGTTCTATGGTTGATTTGTAATTAATATTTGATCATATTGAGTGTATTTATATTTTTCACTCATTATTATTTAATTGATTTATCCTTAATCTAAGGATATAGTTTTTAAAAGGGATTTCATCTCAGTTTACATTCCATTGAGACTTCATTGTTGTTATGCACCAATTCACTCTTATATGGTGTACATACTATCCTTCATAATATTATATCAAGAATCCATTTATTATCATTATATTATAATGTTTTTAAAAAATGTTATTTCTCAATTATTTGTATTCAAGCATCACTCATTTTGTTAAAAACTCTTTAACTAAAATATCGGTTAAAATCTTTTAATGATTTATTCTTCTAAATATTTTTCCTTAATGTCCATGTTTTAAAAATGGTTAATAGAATTTATTTATATGGTCATTAATGTTTTCTAATGACGATTCATTTAAATGTTTCAATGTTTTATGGGACACTTTGATTCAAAATTATCTTCATTAAATGTTTTAAATTGTTTTGAAAATGGTTTGATAAAGCTTTGATTACATCAATATATAAAAATTATATATTGTGATTGCATGGTGGAAATGTTATCTTTCTTTTATTCTTGTTCTATGTTTAATGAATAATTTATAGTTATTTGTCATTGTTTACATATATATATGGTTCCATGACAAACCTAGGGCAGCTAATCTCGAGATATCTCTCCAATTCATTGGGTAACAAGACAGAGGTAAACACGAATGTCACTCCTATGAGATTTAGGGAATATACTATGATGAGTATTCCAAATGTAACTCCAAACATAGATGTGAAAGCTATAATGTATGTTTTATATGGATAACAAAATTTACCTATACAATTTAGGATTTCTATGTGTTATTCATACATCTTATGATTTCATGAGGAATGTTATGATGGAAAAGTATGGATTCCTTGATTTGTATTTAGTGACGGGTTAATGATTCATTTCCTTATTTTATAACCCTTACTGTGCTTTTTATGCTCTTTCCATGTTTTCAAATGTTTCTCATAGGATGTAATGACGTATAGGGTAAAGGATGGGATAATGGAAAATTATTTCTTTCTAAAACATTGAACTAGACATGACTCTTTTTTCAAGATTTTTTATTTTATGAAAAAAAATGGAAACTGAGTAGAAGTGTCAACTTTGTAAGTTTTTGAGATGTAATGTAATAGTTATGGCCTAATTCTCTAAAACTCCCAACCTTCAAAGATCCTCAATGTTAATTGTTAATTTAATTCATGATTATTTATTGTTTTATAGCTGGGTCCTTATATAAACAATATAGATGTATGTCCATACAACATGATGTTAAAATACAAGGAATATGTCTTCTGTCACATGACATAAAAAATACACGATAAAATATTTTTTCACTGTACAATGTCAAATAACATGACACCTCAGAACTACTTAGGATTAGATTTTCATTTTCATGAGATACATAGTGACACATAGACATCCACCCTTAGTGCCAACCACAACATTTCCATGAATCCAATTTGGTTACCACGTCCTTACCAGATGATGTTACAAAGGATAGGAATTTTTCCTTACCAAATGATGATAAAGAACAACATTAATGTCATTCCCGGACCATGATAAACTACACGTAATATTTCTTTGTTTCATGAAACTAAAACTACACATCAAATACTTCTTTACTGGATGATGATAAAGTTCATAGAAAAAATCCCCACTAAATGATGATAAAATGTGCAGACCATCACCAATCATTCATTTCATATTGAAGGATCACATGAGACTTACCTTGGTCATCCGTAGTATAGGTTTATTCATTAATATTTTAAAATCACCACAATTCATGTACCACACTTCATGCATTAAGCCTCAGGTCACCACAAACCTTTCATGGTCTTTGGAAATTATAACATACATCTTATTTTGGCTACGATATTGATGTAGAAGGGATTTATACACACTAACAATTGTCATATTAGTCTAATATAAAGGTATTTATAATTCTTATAAACCCTAGAGACACCGAGGAAAAACATAACATCTGAAATTAGTATAGGAAATTCCTAGATATTCTACTCCATATCATTACTCATGGAATGATAGACTCAATTAGTGATTTACTACATTTCCATCTTATACTAAGAATGTTGTTCGAGTGATCTTGACCCTTCGTATCCAAATTAGGCTCTGGTGTAACATTTCCCATATTATTTTCATTTGTTTGATGAATTTTTAATACATACACTTTGTTCAAAGTTGTATGAATTTAAGCTCTAGCCTACGATAGTCTAATATGTAAGAATATAAACTACTAGATACAGAGACAAAAAAATGTTTGGATGTAATCCCACATTGGTAAACCCGAGAAAAGAAAAATTGTATCCTAATAAACTCTTTATCAACATATTTTATACAAAAAATTATGGTGCAAACCAATAAGGACTAAATCATATAGGTTAAACCTATTGTCCCTAATAAAATAAAATTTATTATCCATAGACACCATGGTCATGGAAAAAAATAGAGAAACGGTTTTTACATCTCTCTATAGTGATTGTATATTCTCTAGTAAGTGAAACTAATTTTAGGGTGCTCATACCATTCTTGAATGTTAAAAATTTCATAAACCACCTTCATGCCTTTGATATTTGAGAAAACAAAACCTCCTCTTAATAGAATAGTAACAGGGACTTTCTCTACTGAAATGACCATCAGATCCTCATAAGTCCCCCCTTAAAACCATGAGTTATCATATTGACCTTGTGGGATAGTAGATGATCGATTGGCCTATAGCCATTAGTTTTGTTTCTCTCTAGTTAACATCTATATTTCTGGGCTATGATTTAAAATTCTGATAACCAAACTACTCATGTTGATTAGACATCCTCAAAGATAAATCACAACATTTTGTACATTTTTTTAGGATGGAATGCGCCACACCATTTTGAGACACTTGATGGCTCACACCTCATTATTATTAACCATAATGAATAAGGCTTGAGCTTCAACATTAATAGCTAAATTTCCCAATGGTGCCAAAACCCTTACTAAATACCCTTCTTTCCATACCCAACATCATTATCTTAACAATTGATCCTTTGAAAATATTTCATGACCCTCATAATGAATTGGGGATCAAATATTCTTATAAACACTATCGACACATAAGTGATTCAAACCACATTATAATGGCTTCTCTTCCTTTCAAGAAAGGATCTTTAATCCATGAGATACCTAGAGTCATCGAGGGGGAATCAAAAAACTTAATGTGTTATGGGACATACATGGTATGTCAAGTACATCATATATCAACAGACTCAATATTTTGGATTATGATTTATGTCACCCACATTCCAAATATCTTGGGGGGCCTACTTTCCCTGGTATTTCTCCCCCAAACCATATTTCATCGCTTATATCTTCTATGACCTTGAAATAAAGAGGGAATCATATTTTATTGGCCATGCTAGCGACACATAACTGATTCACCACACCAAATAAATGAATATCATCCCAGTGTGAGGGGATCTCCAATCATTGTGATCCCATGCAACAACATGGTGTATCCTAGATCCTTAGTTTGTTTTAGATCATTCATGGCATGTATGAAACATATTCCATAGTCTTCTGTTTCCAAGATTGATGACCCAACATTTAATCACCCCAATGGTCCAAGATCAAATACTCTAAACTATTGCACACAATGGTCCCAACCGAAGGGCTCTAGATTATAACACACCAAAGGTCTGAGTTTAACGACATTAAACTAGAAGTAATGCCAATTTTGAACTAATGTAGTTAAATTTAAACAATAGAAAGTCTAACATTAATTTATTTAATTTAAAATAAATAAGGATTTAGGACAAAAAGACATTAAACTAAAATAAATATAATTTCCAAGATGAAATAATTTAAACTAATATCAATATAAAGTTTGAGCTGAAAGACAATAAACTAGAAGCAGTGTAATATATGAGTTTAAAGACCATAATATAACAAATGTTAAATTCGTTTAGTGTAAAATATCAGAAGGACCACTATAGTTTCATATCCCAATCAAGCCACTCTAGCCATGAATTTCCCCTTTTGGAATAAGATAATGAACTATCCCTCCGGGACATGTATCATACAGAACAAATACTTCTATGAGTTAGTTGATCTGAAGATTACCAGAATATAACATCAATATAGAGTCTCATGTTGGTGGGAATCAAGAGAACTTCCCAAAAGGAATATACTATTATTTAAATATTACGAACTAAACATTTATGTTCACTAGATTTTATGAAAGGTATTAATATAATTTATGATTATTATAGTATCAGAGAAACAAAATATCATACCAATTATGAATAAAAGAAAAAATGACAAAACATATATAAGTTTAATAATAATTTCATAGATACCTTTAAAATGGAGGGATATTCACCTAACAGAGCCTCTCTTATGAATTTATGAAGAAGAGTGAAAAGGGACATTATATTCAAGATGTGGGATTGTATAATTACCTCTAAGACCAAACATTTATTGAAGAAGTCATTGAGATAATGGATAGTCCTAATGCTCACATGTGAGTAAACTCTTCTGAATATCATTATCTATATAGACATGATATCGAGGGTCATATTTGAGATTCCTACTCATCATGGGTCTTTGATTTGACATACCTAAGAGAGAGAGATAAGAACTAGAATCCATCTGAATAAAGAGTAATTTTCATATATAATAGATATGAAATAAATCATTTCCAAGTAAAGATATAAAATAACTACATCGCGTACTTTGAATAAATTAGAAAGAGATTAAAAACATCTTAATGGGTCAATGAATTGACTAATCTCTAATAGACTCATTGTTTGGATAACTTCTTCCTGGATGTGCATAATTGCATGACCCCTTTGGAGACTCATGATCATGTGACTTCGGCGTTGTCATACTAATCAGATTATAATCATTTGATCGGAATTTTGAGCCAACTAATCTAGCATAACCCTTAAGATAGTCTCAATACTCACAGACTAATTTCAATAAGTTAGTAAAATATGGTTTAGGTCAATTGGATGGGTTCTTGAGAAAAATCTATCTTTCAATGGAATTAACATAGTGGGGTCGCGAGATTATGTCCCACAGAGAGATCATGCGGTATTGGTTCACAATGAAGGAAATGAGAGAGGGATACGATGGAATGATGACTAGTGGATAAAGCTACCCTCCAACCCTATATACATAGGAAATTACATGGTACACCAAGTGTCAAACACTAATTCAATCCTCACTCAAACACCCAATTAATTATAATTCCAACGACTTAGGAAAACATTCTATTTTCTTATAATAGAGGCATTATCCCAGGGAATATCACTCTGGGGGGGGGGTAATTTTTTGAAACTAGCTCAATGAACATTGAAAATTTAACAAAAGATGGAATACCTAAATATGGTTATTATATTCCCTACAATAGAAAAACATGTATTTGGTGGCCAGAAATCATATATTGCATAGACCTCCAAAAGACTTCAGATCATTTGCCCAATATAGTGTCACACAAAGGAATCAAGTGTCGTGGATAACCTGAAGTTTTTCCCATCTAGCCCCCTTTTGAATGTCCTTATTCTCTCCTGAATGAAACTAATAAAATAATATATGTGTTATGACACCCAGGTAAGCTCCCCCGGGCTATGTGGTTTGTTAGAAACAATTGCTTGATGATAAAAAATCCTTTAAAAATGGCAGAGATATGTCTAAAGGTGGATGCCCTTTGGGTTCTTATGGATCATGGAACATAACACTGATGGGAAGGATAATTTTTTTTGACAAAATCAAAATATTCTCACGAGACCCTCAAACCATTGAAAAATAAAACAATGAAATAAAATGAGAGGAGGTGGGAGCTACTCGTGGTTGTAAAAGTCATGTGACATGCTCCTTGTGGCCCGCAAGTCAACATGATACCCTAGTAACATGACCTCATGATCTGGGGAAATCCCTCCAACTTTTCATCTTCAATCCGAAATCACTTCGTGTATGCCCAGGGGCCCTCCACTTCCACTATTCGATCTCTAAGGATAAATAGATGGATATGGCCATGAGATGCTCATGCACTCCCATATGACCCATATTCGTGACACGATGCATCATCTAGAAATATATAAATTTTATGTGAAATAACTCCTATAATTTCTCATGACCATCGAGAATTGTCAAATAAAATTAAGGATATAAAATAAAGATGTGGTGAAAGCCTCTCAAGGTCGTGAAAAGATTATGACATGTTAAGGAATTCTACATCATAGTTTCACGAGACTTCTGGTTGATTCTGCCTAACTCCATGAAGGTCCTCAAAAAAAAATTCATCTCATAGAACCCCCCAAGTTAATTATCTGAGATCATGAAATCGTCTTTTAGTAGGTTCCCATATCATGATAAGTCCCATGGACATGTTAACATAAAAAAATGAATTTTTTTGACATGTCAACATGACTAAAAAATTCACCATTAATTGGAAATATTACAATAACGGGGGAATCAATGAGAAGGACTCAGATTAACTAAAAATCTGGCAACACCATCAAAGTGATCCATATAAATGTCTCCAAAGATGCATGTCGCATGAAACCTTTGTCGATTTTGTCAAGGATTCAGACCAAATATGCTAAAAAACTGCAGAATGATTCGGGTGGCGAGGACTATAAATTCCCCACCCCATCCTCAAAAATGGGCTTCACAGATGATTGAAATGGTTGGATTTTTAACAACCAGGAATATCTACACACTGAAGAACTAGATCAGATGTCTTAGAGAAACTAATCTGGAAAATGGAAAGCCATACATCATTTGATATTCTGAGAAATAGTGGGATTTATCATGCACCATTAATAAATAAAATCACATGATCATACACAGAAAACATAAAATACATCTAGATATATGTGCAAAGAACATACCACACACCTTCCAGATCATGTGAGACTAAAAATTAACTGAAACTGAATTAATCTAAGGCACTCACAATACTAGGGATAGAAAAAAATATTGAAATTGAAAAACATAAACAAAAATAAACATCTTCATAGTCCCTCATGTGATTCACATGAGCCATCCAAGACATAAGAAACACCCGGACATGTCATCCATATTTCCCAACACTCCTTCAACATGCTACTTGGGGTCACGTGAAATCCTCATCATATGTATGATCAGGTCACACGACCCCCTGGGTGTGCCCCCATAATCTCAAAAGGTACACATGGACTTATCTACCATGACATATGAAGTCCATTGGATACATCTACTGACTCATATAATAGTGCCAAATCATCTTATCCATGTTTGGCAGTCGCATATGGGCATGTCAAATCAGCAACCACGATACTTGTTTGGAGGGTCAGCCCACACTTGCGTCACCTTACACAGATTTTCGGGAAGACATGTGATACCCTATAAGACATGTTATACATACTCCCATGACAACCTCTATGAATTTCATTCATATCTTGAGATAATACCAAGAGAATTCATTTCAATCATGTTCCACTCTCTGAGACGTGTCAGCAATGTTATACAATTTTCTCTAGAGAGAACCATATGGATGACTTGATGTCCTCCAGAAATGTCAAATGGATCTTATTATATCCTCTAGAATAGAAGGTCTATATTTACAAGCCTCCTAGTATTTGATAAAATATTAAATATTTGGTGTGCAAGCCCTGATAAATAGGGATTCCTCATAGTGTAAGCCCAAATTAAGATATCATTAATGACTCTGATTCCTTCCATTTTTAGGATATATAAGCCCCCTCTTCAAGGTTGATCACCATATTTATCATTCATGATGATACTGGAATATAATTCCTATCTCCAAAAGAAATGAAATTTATCACTTATCATCCCTTGTATCTAATAATAGGAATGGATCATTTGGGATTAACAAGATTCATTGGTCAAGTAATCTACAATAAAACCCAAGGTTATAGGGGCTACCTCAGAGTGCAAACCCCACTCAAATAAACTATGAGAAGATTTATTCCCCCTATAATCAGGATATGTACAATTCCTCCCTAAGGCATTAGGCCAATATTAAAAATCATAAGGGTTGTCCCTTTGAATAAACCCCCCATATCCGAAATCAATTTGACTAATTTCTTATTTATATTGTTTCACACATCGAGCATAGATCACTTGGGCATAGTGAGTTACAATTGTCATAAAATTGGAATCATAGAAACTCATCAGTGAGGGAGATGTCAGTATGTAAGCCCCAATGAGTGTCAGGATATATTATCCACTATATAACAGAATTTACCTTGGATCCAGTCCCAAGGGTGATATTGAACTATGAGGACTCTAATTCCTACAATAATCAAGACGCGTAGGACACCTTTCTAATGGATGAGTTCAAATAAACACCCATTTTGATGTAATTCCTATTATGACTCTAACATCTAAACCACTATGTACCACTATTTCCCATGGGTTGATAACTCTACCAAATCCATTAGTGGAACAACAACTTAAATGAACTTCGGAAACTCTAATTCTCACTATATTTGGGATATGTAGGACCTCCCTACTTCACCCGAACATGAACACCTGGTGTCCTAGATTACCTATATATGTAATTTTCATATGATGTTAAACAACTCGGTTCCAAATAACTACATGGGTTTTGATTCCTACAATAACCATGATATGTACGATGCATAATAATGGCTCGATCCCCTCATATGGATATTTACTACCCTTTATTGGTAGAACATTTTGACGTAGATGGTTATATAGATTCAGTATTGATGAAACCTCCTGGTACTAGGAAATGATGGAGAACCAATGATATATATAAATGGATTCATTAAAGGGACCCTGACATTTTTCAATTGAAGTATGATTCACCCGTGATCGTTTTTAGGGTAACCAGTCTCGTATGTAGATTATGATGTGATTCATGAACATATCATAAATATAGAAGAGTGTTATGAAGTAGATAGTAATTCCCCTAAAAAGGGTGGTTTGATCCCAACGTCCAATATTCATGAAAAATGAGAATCCCCAAGAGTCGTTGGGCCAGAAGAACCATATGAACACTGTCCTTTATTAAGTAGTTCTTTACCCAGCTACAAAGGAGGGAACCATAAGGAGTTTATAGGGAATGCTAAATAATTGATAAAACTAATGGGGGTGATCAGACAAGGACTTAAACCCTCTATAATAAAATAATTGGGAAAAAACAATCAACAACCTAAATTTTTATGAAATAGTTATTAATGTAAAATAGAAATAAAAAATGTATCACATTGTTTAATAGATGCAGTAGTCAACATATATGCATGAGAGAAATTATCATTTTGAATCAGATTTTAAGGTAAGATGGTAGATATGAAATTATAATTATTGAATAATATAAAAATAAAAAATATTTTTTATGAACATTAAAAAAAAGTAATTAACTATCCATTAACGATAGCTATGACAAATAAATTATATCAATATGTGGAAGTGGTAGTTCACATATATGAACAAGTGAAACTTTTACTTACCACATGATAGAATGTAGTGTGGATAACATTATTTATATTATCAAAAATATATTTATGTATATATAGGATTCTTAAGATATAATTTTTTGATTAATAAAATATATTTAGAGTTGGTTGAAATAATAATAAATTTATAGAGGTTGGGTAAGAGGATTACTTATTCATTATTATGCATCCTTTAGATCATTTCGTATGGACCCTTGGAATTGAATTATAAGTTGTATAGAACATATAATTCATGGAATGCAATGTTGAGAAAATTATTTTTTAGAGGGTGTTTTACCTATATGTCTCAAAGTGGCATAATGAAAAGAGATTAGGGATTTAATTTTATAATAGAGGGAAAGGACATACTTCGAATTACTGAAAATATTTAAATATTATAAATTTAATTATGTTGTATAAGGATTGAAAATAGAAATTGTTTTTAATGATAATAATCTATGGTCTAAATATAATCAAAAATGAAATTTATATATCTTTTTGGGCCACATGAATAATTATCTTTTTAACCCCTTAATTATCCTAATTTAACATTAACTGTGGAAAATAAAATTTCAATATTTATAGGTTATTATTTAACATATTAGTTAATAATTTTCCAATAAATGTTAAATGGATGAAACTTTCAACCATATATCATCATTATTATTTTAGAAATTTTTATGATTTTTAAATAATGTAATATTTTTTTATTAAATATCATTAATAACCGTCCTGAAAAAATTTCAATTAATTTAATTTTATTGACATAAATATATTTATTTAATTTGAATATGAACCCTTAAAAACTAAAATGTATAAAATTAATGGGGTACAATATTTAATAAAACCAATATAACATTTTATGTTTTTAAAACCATTTACATGATTTTTCTACTACTTTTACAATTGTTGTGTTAGCGTTGTGTAAGACTATATGCTAATTATTCCAAAATTTAAAATTAAAAATAAATAAAAAATATAAGAATATATATTCATATATCATATGACTATTTACAATGAAACATATCATATTTTTATCTTTATGTGAAAATTTTATAGATATTAATGTCAAAAATGATACATTTTGGAGTTTTATTTACTTAAAATAGTATAAAAGTCCGTGTCAAGGTAAAATACATCATAAATTAAAGATACTATATATTGGGATAGATATGGTATAATTTCTCCAATAAAATGACATTACTGAATATTTTTGGATGATTTTGAGTTATTATTTCTTGGATTTAACACTGTTTTACCTATGTTTCACATACCAAAGTGAAAAATATTTTCCACGAATACTATTCACAATAACAAAAAATAATGGGAACCTATTTACAACAAATTAACATTATGATTTAATGTATAGAATAAATTTTATCAAATTCATTTTTAAAATGTGTCGTAATTTTATTAAAAAATATAGTCGTAAAATACAATGAAAAGGCAGTTATCAGAAAAATGTCTTCTTATATATAATTATATAACAAGGCCAAATTTTATAAAAAAATTGTTTCCAATAAAATTATTTACATCATTCATAATATAAATAAAATAATATTAAATTTGAAAAAATTCAACAAAAATATACATTTTTAAATTCTTAAAACTAAAATTTATATTTCAAATTAAATTAGTATTATTGATTATTTGTTGAAAAAATAATCATTTTCAACATATTTTAAGAAAGGTATCAGATGATAATTTTTACCTAATTATTAAAAAAATGATGTTCCTTTTTTAATATATATTTTCTATATATGAACGAAATAAAATATATTATTTTCTAAAAAAAATTACATAAACAATTCACTAAATCAAAATAGTCCTTTAACAACACTTAAAATGGCCTTTATTAGTGCTAGAGACGTGATAACTACTGGAGTAAGATTAGGAGCCTAAGTTTTTTACCAACACATTAAAATCGATTATAAAGGGTTATAATGTAGTGTGCTTTAAAAGCACATCACATTACCAGATCATTGTGATGTAACAATGCACCGCTACACAAAAAAAAACAAAAAAAGTCATCAAATCAAGTACAAATAAATAATTTAAATAAAGAGAAAATTATCAAGGCTCGTTTTCTCAGTTTTGGTGATGATATGATCATTTTATTCTAAAATGATACTTATATATTGAAAAAATGCATTTAGAGTCATATCAGTCACATTTTACATTGGATTAAGGTGCGGTTGATTCATACATGTCTAAAATGGCTTATGGGTAATTTTCCTAATGTGTCGAAAAATTCCTATTTTGTTTCCTTAGATTGGAGTATTTTGATTATCTTTTTTTACTAAAATTTTATTTTAAATTAGAAAAGTGCAATTTAACTCATACCAGTCTCATCATGTGTCAGTTTTCCATGATACCAAATTCTACTTGTGAAAAATGAATTAAGAATAATTTTACTAAATTATAAAGATATTCTATGTGTGTTTACTCTATTATCATTGAGTGATACATTTTGTACAAAAATATTGATTTCAAATTGATAACAGAAAAATTGATTCATATAGGACTCATCAAGTATTGGATTGAGGTTTATTTTATTCCCACATATGAAAAATTTCTTATGGATTTTATGTCTTAATGTATCAAAAAATCCCAATGTTTTTTCTCAGTTTTGATTTGGTGATTTTTCCATATAACTAAAACTGATGTCAATTTAAAATAAAAAAGACACACATAGCCATATTGGTCACACCAAGAATCAGATTTGATGGGAGGATCATTATTACCTATCTCAAATGACTTATGGAACATTTTATAAGGTATAAAAAAATTTCAATTTGTTTACTCAGATTTTTGCACATCCCTTGTCTTTTTTACGAAAATGACATATTAAATTGGAAACTTACACATTGATATATATCACTCAAATCATCTATTATTCTATCATGAGAAGAATTCCAACACATAAAAATTAAAATTATGAATCACATTCCTAAATTATCATGAATATTCAATAACTTATTCTTAGTTTTCAGTGAGTTACATTTTTTGAACTTATATGTCGATTTTAAACATTTAACAGAAACAATGAGCCAATCTGGGCACATCATTTATCAGATTTAGCATTAGATAATTACTACAAGTCACAAATTACATATGGATAATATCACTATGTTATCAAAATAATATGAATGTTATTCTCAGTTTTGAGTAGGAAAAAATGTCCTTTTTATTAAAATAGATGTCATTTTTAAATAAAAAGATGCAGTTGGAGTCATACTACTCTCAACATGCGTCTTTTTTAAGTAAATATGATTCCTACACATCTAAAATGTATTATGTATCATTTTCCTAAAGTATAAAAAAATATGAATGAATTTTATTATTTTTGAGTATGTTAGTTTTCCATTTTTATATAAAATTAATGTCTTATTTAAATAAAAAGATGCACTTGGAGTAATAATGATCACAACGGGAATCATATTGAGTTAAGGATGGTTCCTATGGGCCTCAAATAACATTTTGGTATCCTCTATAATGTATCAAAACAATCTGAATGCCTTTTCTCAATTTTGATAATGTGCCGTTTTTTTACTAAAATGACTTTAAACTCGAAACACACACTATGAAATATTCCTATCACATCATGTATATGTTTGATGAAAGGCTAATTCATCCACATCATAAATGACTTATGAATCAAATTTCTATATTATCCATAAAATATGAATGATTTTTTTTGTTTTCAATGTGTGACACTTTTTTAACAAAGTTGTCGATTTTGAACTCATAACAGACACATTGAGTCATAAAAATCAATAATTGGGTCATATTGAGTTGTGGTTGATTCTTGAATTTCTCAAATGACATACAGATCATTTAAATAGTGTATCAAAACAATCATAATATTTATTCTCTATTTTGATTATGTCAGTTCTTCTTTTTACTAAAATGAATATCAATTTTAATTAGAAAGAATAACTTTCAATCACACTGGTCACACCATGTGTTGGAATGATGTGTGGCTGATTCATAGATATACCACAATCTCGAAACAATATAAACTTCCATTTTATCACATTTATATTGTATTTATATTCCAAATGAAAAAACATCATATTCACTTGATGTTATTAACAGAAAAAACTTTGTCATTGTTCAATATCATATGATCAAAGGATTTCAACAATGATAATGGTTTTTAGAAAATAACATTGAATCAATATGAATTGTTGGATGTTCGAAAATGAAAGGAAATGAATAGGAAAAACATGGTTACATTAGAAGAAATAATGTATTTATATCTCTTGTGTCTTATTTTCAAATAGTTGAATGAATAATATGGCTTCCAAATTGATATTTGAGAAAAACTAAATATTTATTAGATATAAATGATAAGAAAATTAACATACAAATAGGACATATAATTATGTTAAAAGTAATTGAATAAATAGTAGGGGTTCAACTTTATCTGATAGTTGTGTTAATTATTGATGCATTTCATTATTTTCATTATCATAATAGCTGACTCAAACTCCAATCAATCATGAGCATGAGAAGCTTCAAACTAGCCACCCCAAATCAGACTCAAGAATCCACTTATATATTAAAAAAATTATTATACGACTAATAATGAAAATAAATAATTTAAGCATAAATATAAAACAATACATTAATTCTATGGAGAATGATTTTAGTACACAATAGATTTTGACGAAAGGTATATATTGAAGATAAATCAAGAACTATGATAAAATAATGAAAACAGATATCTCCAAACAATCATTCATTGAGTGAGGAGGATGTGGAGAAAATAATATATATTGTATAGAAACATTAAATTGTCTATGAGAAATTAATTATATCATATTGGTTATAAAAATTAGTCATTATTTAGATTATATAAATAAATACACATATTTTATTCATAATCAAAGGTGAATGTCTCCCATTTTTGAAAAGTACATGCATGGAAATCAATTATCACTAAGGGTGGAACCAAAAGGCAATAGTTAATAATGAATTTTTTAAAATAGGTTAAATTAAAACATACTTAGTGTTTATTAGATGTATGATGAAATAAATGAAGTGATTTTTAAGAAGTATTAATTTGTGGGTTATCATTTAAAATATGTCTATATTTATATCATAATTAATGAAATACAATCAATAATGAAATCGATGAATAAAATGACATTAGTGATCAAAATGTTTCGGTGAAAACTCAAAGAAGTAAGACTCTACAACAGGCTCATTTTTACCCAAGTAGAGCTTAAATCATTTGGAGTGGCTGATAAGGATGGTAATTGGATTTAATATATTCATGAAGAGTTTGATCTGAATAATAAAAAATGGACATGAGGATCTTGATCCGAATAAGATGAATTAAGGATTATTATGGATCAAGTTGTTGCATATATTATTCCAAAAAAAATACTTTAGTTTTAAAAGGTCAGGAATTTTTTAGTGAATATTATCCCTAATTCTGTACAATTCTTAACAGAAATGGTCATGGTAATTTATTATAATGAATGTTTTTTGGTATCATGTAATTGGGATGGTCACACTTGTGGGACATCATATTACCGCTATAAGGATATAAATATTGGTTTAAATTTATGTTAGTAAACCATAAAAATTAATAGAATTAATAAACCATAGTGAATAGATAATTTCATTAAATTATTAAATAAAAACTAATATAGTTGAATAGAATTGGGATTATAATGGTGTACTTATTTTATCCTTGAAAAACAATGTTTATTTAAAATATAATTTCTAGTAAAATTTATTTATTAATTTTACATGAATCAATTTTAGTATTTTATTTTATAAAAATTACCTAAATCTAGATGTATAATATTTAATCTTGAATTATTTAAAATATTCTTTTAAATTTAAATAATAGAAAATTATTCTCATTAAATAAGTTACATTCTAAGGAAAGTATAAAATTTTGAATTTTTTTGATCATTTATAAAGGATTGAGAACAAAAAAATTATATAAAAAATGTATTCTTCTTTTACACCATGTAATGAAACAATATTTTATTTCTTAATGAACTGTGATGTTGAGGTTATTCCTAGAAAATGAGTCATTCCAAATATTTATTTTCTAACAATATTTGAACATCAAAAATCAAAATATCACGTACATTTTATCTCAAAATAAGTTTTTTATAATGTAGATTATTAATCCAATTTGATTTTCATTATCGAATTTATGTCATATAATTTAAATTTAAATTAAAATATTTCTAAAAAATTGAAAATAAAATTTTTATTCATGAAGTTGTTAAATAAATAAGAAGAAAAACAAATCAAATATAATGTTTATTCACATATGATATTACAGATTTATCAGAATCATTTGTTTCCAACATTTCATTAGTGACACCAAAATCATTCCCAAACCTTATGAAATAGTTCACAGTCATTATAAATAAATTAATTAAGTTTTACACAATACATCAGTTCTAATTATCCTAATAAACAATTTCATGAAAAAAGTAATTATATAGTTATTCCCATGTGTCAGATATTTTATCATCCATTTTTTAATCAAATTCTAGAATTCCGATTTAAATATAAGGGGATGACCCTATATTTTAGTTCCTCCTCACTCAACCCTCTTTGTTCCAAATATTTTATGTCATAATATAAGAACCCAATGATGTCAGATACTTCATCATCCATGTTATTTTCAATGTAATATTCCTAACCAATGACAACACCGACTCTATATGGATGAATTTTTCAAAATCTGACAGATGTAAAGAGAGAGTTGTCATGGAATATAGGTATTGGGAGTCCATTATACCTCCCAAACTCCTGAACTAACATTGTGTTTGATATATTTCATGTCACACAATACCAATGTTGTCCCAAGGATACCCACATGATATCGGGGTAGACAAAACATTAATATATCTAAAAACTAACTAATTTCATGTTGTTTTGTATTAGAATTGTGAAACTAGAATTTTTGGGATACACAGATGTGGGATTACAAGGTACATTAGATAACCAAGTGAAATTCTAGAAATAAAAAAACCTATATTTTTTCTAGATGTGGTTGCGTTCAGCCATTGATTCACTTGAGACTAGGTTTCGAGCCATAGAATAGTGGGATCCTTGATTCTAGCCTAGAGTCGTGCTTGGATTTAAATATAAAGAGCATAAAAATAATTTCACTTCTAGATAGAGCCTCAAATATTGTGAACTGTTCCATGATGGATAGGGTTATTATATTAGACTGTAACACACCATGATTTTGTTAGATTGATTCGTTTTAATTTCATTGTTGTGTTGTGTTGTAAGCTACACCATGTTTAACTGGCACAATACACAACAGCAGACTAGCTTATGGTATATGAAACAAGATGATTGGCTTGTGTTACACACACTTTCATTTAATTTTTAAATTATTCATTTCATGAAATACCAAGAATAAATGAACAACTAAATATTATAAACTGGTCATCATAATGGTCGGTATAAATAGTATTCACATCATTATAAAAAAACTATTTAAATGGAAATAAATGAGTATATAAAATAATAAAATCATTTTCTATAGATTCAATATAATGTTTATAATCCATCATATTTGTTTTCTAGGCATGATATACGAAAAAAATTATTTTTTTTTGAAAAAATAATATTTTTCAAAAAAAATTGCCGCTTTTTGATGGTTCACTCATTTAAAATATAGTTTTAACTATTTAAAAAATTATAAATAACAAAATAAAAATTTATGTTTAAGAAAAATATAAAAAATTTATTTTTGATGAAATTTTTATATTTTTCTTATATGTTTTAAATTTTTATGAATAGTAAAATTATACAAAATTTTAATAGAAATTAACTTCTTTCATCGATATAATTTATTTAGCTAAATTATATGATTAAATTGATTAAAAGTATAAATATAATATTTTTTATCATTTAATATAATTAATTTCATTATCATTAATTTTATATTCAATTCAGATGTACAAACATTTCAATCTTAAGTAATGTATTAACTTTTATAAACATGTTTTATTATTCCAACAACAGGAATAATTTTAATTTAATTATTGTAACTTTTATGTTTTTAATTTTTAAAATGGTATTCATAGTTTGAATCAAAAGTTAAATATTATTTAAATCGGTCTATTTTATTTTTGAATATTATGAATAGTAACTTTGGTAATTTTTATTTATCAAAGTTAATGATAAATCATGTAAATTAGGGTAACAAGTAATAGGATAAAGATAATAAAATTACACAAACACCATAAAAAATCATATTTTATGAATAAATGTAGACCACTAACACCCATGTACTGATATTGTTTCGTGTAATGTAATTTTTACTATTAAAGGGATATAATTTCTATTAAAACAAAGGAAAGTTACAACATGTCACTCTCTAATATCTTCTACGTATAAATATTTCATTATAGTAATAAACTTGATGAAACTAATAATGTATCTTGCATCCCTAAATTTAATAAAATTATCAATATAATGTGACTTTATATAAAATTTTTAGTGATTATAAAATTATCATAAATATTGACACAACATTAATAAAATAATTATTTTATTAAGAGAAATATGAAATAAATGATATTATATATATTAAAATAATTATTATGTGAAATAATATTAATTATCTCTTATTAATAGGTTAATATGTCATGTTATATGACAATTAAATTCTTTGATTTGAATTTATACCCCTCTTTGGATTTTATTTAAATTCAATGAAATTAATAGTTCAAAAACTAGAATAATGAATGTTTTATTAAAATAGAAATTTATTAAATTATTTAAAAAACATAAAAATCACTTCAAATCACAAAGTGACTATTATAAGGTCAATAGGATTAATAGGGGTCCAAATTTTGGAAATGGACCCTGTATAAGTAAAATTAATTTCCTCATAATATTTAAATTGTTTTTACCAAAATTAAAATAAAAATAGTATAATTAAGGGTAACCAAAAAGATAATTTTTAAAATCATGTCAATACATGTCTAAAAATTATTTTATTACTGTATTTTGAACTATAATCATCATATATTCTATATATATTATGTTTTATCCATTTAGAAAAAGTAATTAATTTTTATTAATCTAATATATTATGAATTTCTAAGACTGTCCCTCAACTCATTTACAAAAGGTAACCTCTACCTCACATCATCACATAAATTTGAGCCCTCATGCTTGGCCATAACCAGTCTCTTTCCAATATAAAAATCTCTACTTACATTCTATATGTTCTCTTCTTCCTCAAAGACCATCATTAGTGCTCTAAGAAGAGATTTAGAGGATGCACGTCGATGAAGAAATAATTTACTCTACTAATTCATTCAAACTTCATTTTTATTCTACATAGTTGTCAATATTTATTACATTACAAATTTATAACATTAGTATCACTCTTATATTTATATGTAATTATATTTATGAAACAACCATATTAATCCTTTTATCCATCCTAAAAAAAACAAATTCAACACGTGTGTGTACGTATGGCTTACCGTCTCCATGCCGTGGTGTAAGCTGATTTTAACCACGACCCTAGTTGGATGGGAATAATGATTGAAATAAAAACTATATATGATTATTATAACATGATAATTATTATGAATTATTATAAACTATACAATTAAACACCATTAAACAATTATGGGAATGATATTGTGGGTCATTCGTACGTATGCTCTATAGTCTCCATGAAGCGATGTGATTAGATCTACTTGATATCCATTAAATCATGATTATATAAATGTAATGAATAAATAAAAATGATATATATTATGTTAATATATTTTTTGAATTATATTACTATGACATAGTAAGGGGAACCATAACTTATTCGACAAAACATGTAAGAGAAAATGAAGTAGTTAGTACCTGTTTAACAAGTATTAAAGAAATATTTTAACCAAAAGATGATAATATGATCATATATGATATAATAAAAAATACTATGATTAATTAATATGTAAATGAAATAATTTAATTCATTATACATGAGGTTTGTATACATAAAAATGATATCATACCTAAGGTATGATATTATTTTGTCTCACTTTTACTAATGGGGGACATATACCTTATAGAGAACCTATTTATTTTGTGTGTTGGTTAATCATTCCCATGACTGTTTTTATGATTCTTATTATGAATTTAATAATATTTACATATTCATATAATTTTATTTATTTTGTGAGTAATATGATTCAACTGATTATAAATTGGTAGGGGATAATTTTGTAATCTCATTATTATCCGAGATTGTTGATACACAATTATTCATTGGGGTATATTTATCACAAATGTCCATATTTTTTAAAATGTTATCAAAAAAGTTTAAAATTATTTTATGTAGGATGAATTTAATTATTATCCATTTATACTTTCACTGCATGGTTTGGAATAATTATTTCATTCATTTTCCAAATGAGGTTCTTTTTTAGTTTTCTAGAAAATTTATGAGACGATTTTTTTAACTAATATAGCATGAATGGAATTTATTCTTTAATAACACCTTATTTCAATGAAGCATCACATAAAATGTTTCAAGGATATTTTAAGATAAATTATTTTTTTATAATATTCAATGGTATTTTAAGGTATGATAAAAAACTGGTGAAGAAAATAATTTTTCTCATGAATTAATTTCTTGTGTTATATCAAAATTACATTCCATAAAAGAGGTCATTATTTAAATAGTGTAATTTTTATATTCCTATTAATAAAATGATTTGATAGTGTTTATGATGTAATAATATTTATGAAATCCATTTGTTTAACTTGGATTTTATTATTATGGAATGATTTCTAAGAAACCCATTTTATTTATTGGGATATGCTATGACGAATAATTTTTTTTGTGGAACACAAAAAAATGATCTAGTTATGAAATTGGTGGGTACTATTTCCCCCAACAATGCATTGGGTAATGATTTATATTACATTAGATAGATATGATTGAAATGGAATGTTAATCTAGTTCCGTAATACTGGGAAAAAATATCATTCCATTATATCTTGTTCAGTAATACAGGGATGGAACAAAGAGTGAACTCAGTTCAATAACAATCATTGTCTGGTATGATGGTCTTGGATATGATAATTGGACAAAATGTAAATGATTTTTTATGCTTATGTGTTTTCCATAGGTTCTTGTTTTATTCCAATGCAATGTTATCATGATTAGTGTTCATTTATGATTTATGCCTTCTGTAATGCCATGATTGATTTTATGACTCATGATTTTGATAGTCAATATATAGGTTCATGTTTTTAGATTCTTATGTTTATGTTCTGTTTTATGTTTAACAGGTTTACCCTTATTGGGAATTTGAGTTCACCTATTTTATGATCTCTTTCCTCTAGTATAAAAAGAAAGCATTCAGGTAGAAAAACTAAATGGGGGTAACTTTATAGGTGATGTTGAACATATTTATCCAATCTAGAAGAATGTGTTCTAATATTATAAATACTCTATTCTAATATGGTATTTGGGCATCTATTTTTTTAATGTATTAAGTATTCTAAAAAATAAATTCAATGTCCATGTACATCATGCTTGGGTCGTTTTATTTGGAATCTGAGAGAAGGTTTAGTCAACCATTGGAAACTAGGATGCGAAAAGTTTGGTGAGATCCCTAGATATATTTCAAAGGATATTTCTAGGGATTCAACTAAGGGAAATTATAACACTAGGTTACTGTTCTTAAATTATGGAAATGATCATGAATAACACAAGTCTAAACATAATATTTTGGATATTGATAGTACTCCCCCTTGATTATGTTTTTTTCAATATGATTTCCGACCGAAAGAATTTTATTTGTTGGTTTATAGAAAATGTATAGAAATAAGATGATTCATTGTAAGGAAAAATATTATGGAAAATGGAATGATATTACTCATGAGAAAATAAATAAAATGGGATTTGGAATGAAAAAAATCATTATTATTCCCAATCATCAATCTCAAAAATGATCAATAATATCAACAACAATTATTTTCCTAACCCATACAATAAGAGAAAGATTGTGTTTCATGTTGATCATAGAGAAAATAAAGTTCAATTTTCCTCATGTAAATGATGTTGGAAGAGGCATCAAGTAGAATATTTCAAAGGATGTATAAGATTCTTTTGGTGTGGAAAGTAAGAACAAAATGCATATAATTGTAAAAGAAATTGTTTAGTTAACACAATGGAAAAGGATAATGATATTCCAAAGTAAACAATGACAATTTAATGTTTTAAATGTGGAATGTGTGGGAATCATAAAATCCGACCCCCTAGGGGAAAATCTCTTCAAGAGAATCAGAATGGTTGTATGGGTAGTATTTTTGTTGTTTATTATGAAGAGACTACAAATAATATACAAGATAAAATAAATTTTATGGAATAAAATAATGAAGTATAATCAATGGATTACGGTGATAGAGGAATGATTAAATTTTTATCAAGATTAATGTTTTATAAGTAATTTTATTCTATTATGAAATAATGAATCATCCAAGGATTGTTACACTTTTTCCTTATGTATTTGAATGTATATGTTCAATGGTACTGGTAACCATGAAATGTTATTCAGATATTTTTGGAAGTCAAATGATGAGTATATAATGATCGGTTAAGGAGATAATGGGATGTTTGATATTATTAATTACGTTAGCACTGATATATTGATAAATCGATATCATAGTCTGATTATATATTATTTTTGGGGATTTTTGGTAAGAGTTAATTTTTCACAGCATTATTGTTTTCACAATGGTTCTATGTTAATTCATGTTATTACCCTATTTCAAGAGAAAGAATGATTAATGTATTCACATGTTTGAAATGTGAAAACAAAGAATAGTCCTTTGAGATATGGGAGATAAATTCTATGCTGATTTAGTTTACCTTTTTCTATGGTTGTAGATTTTGAGTTTTTGGAAGGATTGTAATGTTATAAATTTATAGATAGTATATGTTATAATATAGTTGATGTTTTATAGATTATTTTATTATCTCACTATTGGTGGACTGATTTTTGTTGATGTTTGTTATATTAATCTATTATCTCACTATAGGTGGACAAATTCATATTTTTTAGATTAATCTATTATCTCAGTAAAGGTGAACTAATTCAATGATAATTTAGATCACCTTTTTCATTTCATTGATTAAGAGATGAAGTAAAAATTGTTCATGGAGCGACCAATAGAGATATTGTTCTAAAATCATGTAATAATTTCTTCTCATGTTCATTAACATTAGTGAAATGATATTGAAGACAAATTTTTTTATCTGAGTACCTTTTTATCTGAAGAATCAAATGGTCTCTCAAATCATCAAATATTTATGGATTTTTAGTTGTTAACATTCTCCAAAGAAAGTTCTCTATCACTCTCTATCATAACATGATTGTTATATTGTTCTTCAATATCAATGTTTTTTCTTCCCACCTATAGTCTGATATATGGAAACCCTATAAAGAGTTACTTTGGAAAAAGGCTATGGTTCAAAAATTCATTTTTAAAATTATATTTTATTATTACTCTTTATGATGTGGGTTTCTATGAATGAAAATTTCAAGTAGTAAACATTTTATAACCATAACTAATTCTTATGGAGAAATTATATTTAAGGGTGGTAGAATGAAACAACCAGGTATTTTTATGAGACAGATTATTTTCAATTTCAGAGATGCCTTATGGTGTGCTCTACACTATGTTTATCTTGTACTATACAAAAAATTGTATTATCTTGGGATATGCACAACAATATGGTTGGATATTATCACATGCAATTTCAAATAATTTTTATAGAATTACTTTCAAGAAAGACCGAGACAAAGTGAACAACTAAATATTACGACATAGTCATTATAATGGAAGGTATGAATAATATTAGATACCTTTAAAAAAACTCTTTCAATGAAAATAAGTGATTCTATAAAATAATGAAATCATTATTTATGACTTCAATATATTGTTTATAAATAATATTATCTGTTTTCTAGACATCATATAAGTAGAAATATTTTTTTTGGATAATAGAAGAATTGTTGAAAGAAGTAGTTTTGCTACATTTTTAAGGCGCACCAATTTTAAATATAACTTTTGACACATTAATATATTATATTTAAAAAATAGATTATTTACTTAGAAGTAAATAATATAAATTTACTTGGGATATATTTTTGATGTTTTTCTGATAGGTATTAATTTTTGATAAATAGTTAAATTATAGTAAGATTTAATTGAAAACAACTTTTTCATTGAACATTTTTTGTAGTTAAATTGTATTATTGAATTTTTTTATTGTATAAATAGAATATATTTTTATTATTAAATTTAATTCATGTCATTAGAGTTATTTTTTCATTGATTTCAAATGTAAAAACAGTTCAATATTTTGTAATCTATTAACTTTTAAAAACATGTTCTCTCATTTAGACAACAGGAATAATTTCCAATTAATTACTACATGTTTTGTGTTATTAATTGTGAAAAATGGAATCCATATTTGGAATCAATAGTTACAAATTAAGTAAATATGTTTCTTTTATTTTTGGAAATTATGATTAGAAACATTGGTAATTTTTATTTACCACAGTTAATATTAAATCAGGTAAATTGGGGTAAAAACCAGTATGATAAGCATAATAAAATTACCCTAAAACATGAAAAAAATATTATTGGATAAATAAAAGTTGACCATTAATATTTAAGGATCAATATTAATTCATTTAATGAACTTTTATCTATGAATGGGATTTAATTACTATTAAAAGAAAAGAATGGGACAACATGCCACTCTCTTTCCAATTATAAGTATAAAAATTTTAATGTAACAATAAACATGATAAAATTATGAAAATAAGTAGTATCCCAAAATTTAATTATGTTATCTAAATCCTTCTAATTTATTTATAATTTTTATAGATTAAATATTTTTTATAAATATTTAAACAACAGTGATATAATCATTATTTTATTAACTGAAATGTCAAATAAATGACATTATAAATATTAAAATAAATATTATATGAATTAATTTATGTCATAAATAATTTTTACAGGTTAATATGAATTTTTTTTGGACTATTAAATAATTTATTTCTACGTTATCTCCCTTTTTATATTGTATTTAAATTCAATGAAATGAATAGTGTAAAAATAGACACAATTGTTGTTTTATAAATATATGAATTTCTTAAATTATATAAATATCCAAAAAAATATTTTAAAATCACAATGTAAATATTATAAGGTCCTAAAGTTTTTTAATTGTCTAATTTTGTAAAATTTACCTCATATAAAGAAAATTAATAGACAATTAATAATTAAATGGTTTTTACAACAATTAAAATTACAACTGAATAATTAAGGGACTACCGAAAAGATAAGGTTTAAAATAAAGTCATTAAATGTATAAAAATTATTTAAGTAGAGTATTCAGAACTATAACAATCATATATTTGACATATTTCATTCTGTATCCATTTGGATTAAAAATTTAACTATTATTAATAAATATTTTAAAAATTTACATGAGTTCCCCTCACCCCAGTTTTAAAAGGGATCCTTCTCCTACACTTATTAACATAAAATTGAGCTTTTAATGTTTTCCATAACCTTAAATTTTACTTGTAAACTTACACAGTAACATTTTAGAGGTTATGGAATTCTTCAATGACCATATTTTGTGCACTAAGGGGAGATTTACAGGAAGCATGTCGAAGAAGAGTTAATTTATTCTACGAATTCATTCTATCTTCATTCTTCGTCTACCTTGTCTTATTTAGTTTTTTCAATATAACTTAATAGCATAAGTATCACACATGCACTACTAGAGTAAGCACCAATAGCGACTGCCTTGCGACCGCTTTTGGCGGTCGCAATTGCTCCGTCGGTAAAAACCAATAGCGACCGCCAATGGCGGCCGCTAAAGGTCCTTTTAAAAAAATCATGTTTCATGTCCGCGGGATAGTGTGGGTGCGACACGGACGTGCGGGGGCACGAGGCGGAACCGGAGACCTTCAGTGGTCGGCCATGGCGGATCTACGGCGGCGGAGGGAGGGGCGGGTGTGACGGCATGTGAAGGAGGGGTGGCCGGAGGGGTAGGGCGATGGCATGTGAGGGAGGGGTGACTGGATGGCGGTGACCGAGGGAGGTAGCGCGACGGCGGGGCGCGATGGCGGGCCGCGACGGTGGGGCGCGACGGCGGGCCGCGACGGCGGGGCGCGACAGCGGGGCACCAGCGCGGCAATGAGGAAGAGAGAAACGATAGGGCGGGAAAAATCCCGCCCATTTATTTCCGTATTAGCGACCGCCTCTGGCGGTCGCTAATACTATCAGTAGCGACCGCCAATGGCGGTCGCCCGTACCCAGAGGCGCAGAAGCCAGTTTTTGTAGTAGTGATGTTATGATGTTTTATTTTCATTATTGAACATCCATATCCCAATTTCCATCCATCATATGAAGAATAATATTACCACGTGTGCGTACGTACGACTTACCATCTTCATGGTGTGGTGTAATATGATTTTCACCACCAACACACATGGATAGTTATAATTATGGAAATAAAAATATACATGATTATCATAACATTATAATTATTTTAAATTTCATACACCATTTAATTCAATACCATTCTACAATTATTGGAATGATATCGACACTCGTGGTTACGTACAACATACCATCTCCATGATGTGATTTGATTTTTTCTACATGATATAAATTTAATAATCATTATAAAAATTAAAATAATAAATAAATATAATATGTATTATTTTAATATCATTTTCAATTATATAACTATGACCTATGAAAGATAACATTGACTTTTTCGACCTAACATGCGTGATAAAATGAAGTAGTTAATACTAGAATAAAGATTAACAATGAAATATTATTACCAAATAGATGATAATATGATCATAAATTATATAGAAATAATTAACTATTATTCTGGAATAATTCAATGACATCATTTAAATCATTATATATGATGTTTGGATACATTCAAAGGATAATAGACTTAAGGTAAGGGATTACTTTTTCCAACTTATATTTTAGTGGGACATATTATTTATACACCACCTATTTATTTTGTGGGGGTTTCATTCTTACCATGAATGTTTTTATGATTTTTATTATTGAGGTTATTATAATTACATATGAATATAGATTTATTTAATTTATTAATCCTATAACTCGATTGATTATAAATTGGTAAGGGGTAATTTCGCAATCTCATTATTATCCATGATTGTTTATATGTAATTATTTTTTGGGGTATATTTATCATCCATGTCCATGTTGTCTAAAAATGTTTTCATATAATTCTTACTATGATAATATATATATTTAATGTCTTTTTTTATAAATTTTTACTTTCACTACATGGTTTGGATGAAATATGTCTTATATTTTCCTTACGAGGTACCTTTTGAATTTTCCTGAAAAAGTACAAGAATAATGTTTTTTATAAAATATTATATGAATAGAATTTTATGATCTCATAATTCAATACTTCCATGAAGAATCCTGTATAATTTATCTTGGTTATTTTCAATGAAAATATTTTCTTATAAAATATCATGGAGTTTTATGAAAAGAAAAAATTTTGAAGAAGAAAAGATATTTTCCTGAGAAATTAATATCATGTGCTATATCAAAATTACATTCTATCTAAGATGATATTATTTATATAGGGTTATTTTTATATTTATATTAAAAAAAATATTTTATGGTGTTTATTATGGAATAATATTTATAAAATCTATTTGTTTTACCAGAATTCTATTATGATGGAATGCAGTTTAAGAAACGTATTTTATAAATTGGGTTATGCTATGATGAGTGATTTTTGTTTTTCTACAACAAATAACAATGATTTAATTATGAGATGGGTGGGACCTATATATACCTCCAATTAATTGGGTAAAGAATTATATATCATGAGATGAAAAAGAATGGAATGACAAAAAAATCATATTTAGTAATACAAGGCTGAAACGAAAAGTATATCTAGTTCAATGATACAGGACTGGAATGAAGACTGAACTCGGTTTAGTAATAGAATTTGTTTTCTATGATGGTCTTGGATATGAGCCATGGATAGCATGGATATTATTTTATATGATTATGTGTTTTCTACAAGTTCATATTTATTTCCAATGCTATATTATCATTATTAATGTTCCTTTATGATTTATGACTTATGTACTATGAAAGATTTACTTTAGGACTCAAGATTTTGATATTCAATACACATGTTCATGCTTTTACATACTTATGTTTATGTTTTGTTTTATGTTATCCATGTATACAATTATTGGGAATTTTATATCACCATTTTTATGTTTTAATTCCCACATGATATAAAGAATGGTTGTAGGTAGGAAAACTAAATTAGAAGATATTTATTGTAGATGTTTAAGATCTTCCTTCATGATAGAAGACTGTGTTCTATGGTTCCAAAGACACTAAACTAATAGAGTCTTTTGGTATCTATTTATGTAATGTATTAAGTATTCCGTAATAGAAATTCCATGTCCATGTTTTTTAAGCTTGGGTCTTTAAATTGATCATGCACTTTTTTACACATAAAATATTGCTTATAATGATTCCTTTTATCAGTGCTAAGATAATATTTTATGATAAAATGAATCTTCATCAGCACTAAAAAAGCACTGTTAAAATCTATCTTTATCATCGCTGATATTTTATTGCTAATATAGTTTTCTTTAATTATTTCAATTTTATAGCTGATAAATCTCTATGACATTCATTGTAAAAATCACTGATAAATACCCAAAATACATTTTAAAAAATATAATACTTTTTTTAAAAAATATAATTATTATATGTAATTATAATGCATATAATAATTATTTTAATAAAATAATAATTCTATAATTATATGAATATATGATTATTTACTTATAATTATTTAAATATTGTTTTAAATAACATTTATATCATTATAAATATTTATATAATTATATATATATAACATAGTAAATATATTCAGTATATAAAAATATGTTTTATAGTATTATAAATTATTATATATAGTTAAATAAATATTATTTATTAAAGTATTTTTTTATTTATAACTATAATTTTATAAAAATAGAATATATACTTTTATAAATATTATTAATTATAAATTTTTTTATGAATGTATTTATAACAATATTAATGAATATTTATTCATGAGTTGATGTATATTAAAAGTGAGTAAAATTGATTAATTGAAAATGTGTACTATATTGAAAATATGGATATGTTTGATTAATATAAAATTTTTAAAAAATGGACATATATTGAAATAAAATTGAATAAATATTGATAATACAAAAAAGTATTAAATAAATATATATAATGTATATAATATAAATTGATTAAATTCCAAAAATACTATTTGTATGTGTGGGAATGTATATAAAAATTCATTAATTATAGTTATGTAAAATCAATATAATACCATTGATCTCTATTATAAATTTAAAAATCAAATGACATTCAATTATGTCCATTACTTGATGAAATTAGTAAGTATTTTTAATTCATAAATAATTTTATGTATGAACCATTATTCAATAAATATATTACTATTTAATGTAAACCATAAACAATATTTTGTATTATATATATCATATTTATATACATTAATATATTACTATATTTTAAATATATAAAATTTATTAACATTATCAATAATCATCTATAAAATAAAATGTTAAATGTTTTCATTAATTTATTTACTTCCAATTTTAATTTTTTTAATTTTAATTTTCCATTTTTATATATATTTAATACATATTATTTATTATCATATATAATTTATCTATAGTACAATCAATTTCTTTATATAATCCATAAATATATAATTAATAAAATTGTTAATAATTTTTTTAATAAAGAGCATTTATATATTTTAATTTTTAAATTTTTTTATATGTACCTTTATCAGCACTAAAGAAGTTCTGATAAAGGATTTCTTTATAAACACTAAGAATATAGCAGGGATAAAGGGTACCCTTTATCAGTGCTACAAATATATCTTTGATAAACGGGGCCCTTTATTTGTGATAAAAATAAATCCCTAAAAAGGATACCGGGTATCAGCACAATAAAATTGTGGATAAATGTATAAATTTATCGTCACATTCTTCAGTGTTGATAAAGATTCCATTTTCCCGTGCTTATCTAGGAATGATAAATTCCAATGATGTTAAAGGCCTATTTTTTAGTAGGGTTTTTGGAGGAAAACATAATTTTAAATCATATAATGACATTTATTACAAATGTAAAACCTATATAATATCTTTATCAAAAACATTTTTATATAAATTTTAACGGTTGGTTATTCCTATAGAGTCCCCAAATTTAAGGGATAGGTGATAATATTGTACAATGTTATGGTTCATTTATATTAGGTGTTTTGTTTATAAAAATATATTAGAGAAATTAAATTTGTTTGAAGAAAAATATGCCATAAAATATTGGGCTGTTACAATTTACAACATTAAAAATAATTTCTTCATTGAATGTCTACTACACTAATATAATAAAATGTTGTTATCTAGGTTTCATCTTATCCTTAGGTTCTTATATTGCATCTTAAAATTTATGATTCCCCCAGGTAATGTTTTCTAGACTTGTAGTCTTATCTTATATCAGATTATCATTATAATAAAATATTTATACAGGTTTTTCTTTATAAAAAAATCATTCTATAAAGTTATAACCAATGATTTCAGAACATGATAATTAGTAATTTAATACTTCCTCGAGAGAGATATATGGAACACATCATAAACATGAGATATGTTTGGTGGAAGAATCAAATGATATGATATTGTCCATAATCAACATAGAATTTCAATGGGGGAAATATACCTATGGTTTATTTTGAATTTTATAAGAATATCATGACTATCATCCATGATGAAATGTATATGAATTTCTTCCAAAAAACATAAAAATATAGATTTCCTTATTGATTATCAACATATATTTTCCAACTAAGATGAGCTACCTTCATGTGATGTAAATTGGAAGTAACATTTCATTCCATTTTCTATGTTATCCCAAGTCTATATTTCTTCCTTTCACCAACATTAACCTAGAACATAGGAGTTGTACACCTTATTTTGTAGAGGTATTCTTATAGATCCATAAAAATCACAGAGAAAAACCTAGTATATTAAGAATACTCAACTAGGGGAAGGTGTTTCTCCCAATCACTATTTAAATACACTGAACAAGATCTCAATATATCCTCTAGTTTTTGAATTCATCCCTCACACTATCCATCTATCTATGTTTGAAAATAATCAATGAAACCCAACTTTGAATCCAAATCCTATTAAAAACATGACCAAAACATCAAGAAACACCTTAAAATCATATCATATATAATATAATGTGGTACACTATACAATATTATCACATTATTTCTATGTATTCGAGGAATATGATCTAGGATAAATAATTTCTAATAATAATGATATTTTACTACTTCATTAGATGATCGACTATAACACAAGTAGTGTTTTGTACTTTATAAATTTTCTAATGTTTGATGATAAATTTCATGTAATTATTTTCCCATTTCAATTCTTGTATAAGTAGTGGATGTAACTTCCCCTTATACATTTTCCCTTCCTCGTCAACTTACATATATACCAATTGGTATGCTATATACTCTCTAATATCCCTCTTTATATTTTCCATCTAGAAATAATCTTTCTTATATCAATATATATTCATTATTCATGGTATATAGGGAAGACTAAACTATGAGCATCATCCAACTACGCATTCATCAATTTTGGCATTGATAATAAATATATGGAGTTCCTAAAAAATATCATCCTATTATAATAATATGTGTAGTCAATAAAATTCGTAACATTCTTTTTTCTTTTTTAAATCTTCCTTATTTACAACTCTAATCAGCACATTTGGTTGAACAATACTCTGAATGAGATATGATATATCCCATTTCCCTGGGATTTCAAGTTCTATATTATATATATACATGTGTATTAATTCTATATTAGTCCTAATCATGGAAATTATTGTGTGGTCCTTCTAACCAAGATAATTATCCACCTTGTTCACCTTCCCATGGTGGTAATATATTGAAGAGTCATTGTCTTTAATCAAAGACATCTACAATCTCTAAAGAATATTGAACTTTTTCTCAGTCAATATATAAATAAGAATCTAAGGATTAATATATATTTAACACTCTTCTCCATAAGGATATGTATTCCAAATATTTAATGCTATACTTACCATATCTAACTCTAAGTCATCTGTTGGGAAATTTTTCACATAAACCATTAATTGGTATGTGGAATAAGCTATAACCATATCATTATGCACGAGTATATTTCTTAGTCCCTTCTTCAAGGCATCTCTATGGATAAAAATCCCTTCTCTACTGTAGGTTACTATAAGTATGACCCTTCTATTTTACATTATCATTATTTCTTTATATTATAATCACAATCATTTGTCTAAAGGAACATCTCTCCATTTCAAGTTTACATGTTGAGTTTATTCGAAAATTATGAAAAGTCCTCAAATTAACATTGATAATATAAAAAAACACCCATGTAAAATATGTCTTTAAGTCATACTGGTTAATCAAGGTCAATGTTAAATAACTCTCTTATTTGATAGATCCACATATAAACCCTCTCTTGGAATTATATTAGCAAAAAAATGAAACTTTTGGTATCAAAATATCTAATATGTAATTTTTTTATAATACATATCCTTTGTGAAGGTCGTTAAAACAATCATCAATTTGTATTCATGATATTTATTACTCTTTGAATATATATATATATCATTTTCAAAGACCACCAAAATCTGATCAAGGTAATATCTAAATAATATTTTTAGTAAATCAATGAAGATATTAGTGGAATTTGTAAGACCAAATGGAATAAATATAAATTCATATTGTCCATACCTCATATGGAAGACTGTATTATCATGATCTGACCCAACATGACTTGAGCCAAAACTACCGCAATCCCACCCTAATAGGGACGGGGTTGGAGACATGTTTTGAATTGCATAATATATATGAGAGACATTTTAATAAGTACCTATCTTCATAGAAAAGTTTTATTCCATGCATAAGTGAAGAGGAATAAAATAAAAGAAAGTAAAATCAAGGTTGATAATAATTATTTCAAAAAACTATAGGGATTACAAGTGTTTGATATCATAATATAAATTTAATAGTTTAGAAATACGCACATAAATATAAAGATGTCCCAATCTAAAAAATATTTGAAAACATAAATTCTGAGATATCCTTGCTACAGATCTCTACGATCCATCCACTTTATGAACATTAATGCACCAGGGCATCCCATTTATCACATGGAATAACCATTTAACATTACATAATATTTACAAGGAATGAAACATGTGGGAAAATCCAATGGAGGGGTTAGTATATACATACCCAGTAGGATGGCATGAAAGTGGAAGGGGGGTTTTAAGAGACACAAAATAGGTAGATATCTCAACCCATAGTATGAGAGAAAAAACCATTAACATATATATATATATATATGTGTGTGTGTGATCATATAATAAACCCAAAAGAGAGTCACAGGGGATCTATATCTCATAGATCCTCACCCTGTAAAAGAGTTTTCCATTAGTTCAAGGTGGTACATCAATAATGCCCAAAATATCAAATTTCCATCCAATAAATAATTCATGCAGAGACATATCCATTGTTCCTCGCTGTCGAGGGGATAGATGATCTATTTAGAGGACCCATTCCCTAACACGACATGAGGGTTCCAATCAATAAATTGCTAGATTACCCATTCCCTACCCTATCAGGGTGGGGGTCCACTCAAATGGTAGAGGATCCATACCCTATCTGAACAAGAGGGCCCAATCTGATGATAAATAAAGGACCCATGCCCTTCTATATCAGTGGGTCCATAAAAAGGGTATAGGACATATACCTTGTTAAAACATGAGGGTTCCATAGTGATGACAAATAGAGGACCCAATTCCATTTTTATTAGGGGGTTCCACTCTAATTGTAGAGGACCCATAGCCTATCCCACCAGGTGGGATAGACTTTGTTGATCCCATTGGATCACTATCATCATAGAATGTCGAATAAAGAGGAATGTCTCTCATAACATATACCATAATATTGAAAAATATATTATTAATTATAGCATCATTTTATATATATAAAATACTAATAATATGGTACTCATATGCTAAAATGAGATTCTAATCAAGGGAGATGTGAGAGGTGTAAGTCTCCAAAAATGTAGATACACAAGGGGTAGGGGACTCAAAATGTGTGTGGTCACACATTTAGTCCTAGACGTGCCCATTCAAATACATGGGTCACTACAAATGTATTCTTACATGGAGGGTAATGGAAATAGATGACATGTATCATCCACTCAGAGATGACCTATGTTCTTATAGTCATGCGTGTGTCCTTCAGGTTTTTTCCATGTATAGTGGTCATATGACTGGCTTTATATGTGACGGTGTACTCCAAGAGTACAACCCGAGATTCCATAACCAAATCAAATGGTCTTTCAAGGTCCCACATAGTGTGTGATAGTTTAATATCCCAAAAACACTAACTCCATATATTTTCAAAGAACATGTAATATGTTCTACTGAACTATAAAATGTATGTTCAGTTTTTCATAGAATCCATGAAATACTGTACTCATTATATATCCAAGAACTATGACATGAATCCTCTCACTTGACCAATCAAAATTAAAGAAAACCTCCTACATCCATCATTTACATCCTTCCAGTGTCCGGAAATAGGATTCTGATTCATCGCTGCTAGCCAGTACTCACCACTAGTGCTCATGGTTCCACTCTCTATGATAATGGATCACAAAATCCATGGTGGAATCAATAAAATAACAAAAAATTATTTCAATTAATCCAATAATATTTTATCCCTTCAACGAATATTAAATTTCCATGAATCCTTGGGTCAGGTCATAATTGTTTCCAGGGAGAAATGTATATCCATGGCCCCTATAGGCCATCTTTGGAGATCGTGAAAAACATTTTGGGAAAATAAAAAGAAATAAAGGTGAAAAAGTAATTGGGAATGAGTTATTATCCAAATATTAAAATCATGTATAAAATGGGTCATAATCCATGGCATTCCATGTTAAATAAAAGAGATAACTATAAATATGATACATTGGTGCTCGCGAAGGGTTAAAAGAAATGAAAATCGATGAAATAGATTTGAATCAACTAAATAATTTATTCATAAGGGTGTAACTCCATGAATTAAAACTATTTCCTCAATATTTGATGAATTTATAGTGAAGAACAATATTTTTAATGAAGGAGATGAAGTCTTTCATTAAGTTCACTTCAATTTTCTTATATCTGGAAGATCATCATCATCAGATATCATCATTCCATTGAAGAACCTGTAAATCTACTCTCAAAGTTCCTAGGGATATTCATCTAAAACATTCAATTTAATATATTATAACATTTATAATGGAATTTGGTTTGGGAAATTCAAAATAATTAATTAAATATGTTATTAATTAATCCACTAAAGACATTGGCCAATGAACACTCTATCATAGTGTTATGTGCTGAGAAACTTTAGGTCCTTAAGAGGGTAAACCCCACACTAACGATTTAATCAAAGACATTGATTTATGATACACGATTCAAATTTGTATTTTACTATTTTTCTTAAAGAATGGCGTATTCATAATATATAATATTTTTAATATTTTAATAAATTTAATTTTGGGCACACCGGGCCTCAAAATCATGCACCGTCTCAGTGCCTGACATTTTTAATATTCATTGATAATTTCTCAATATCCTACAAGGAAAAATAAGGTCACTAAATTATTCCCTTGTATAATATTATTATTCATAAAAAATAAAAAATAAAATAAAAATATAGGAACACTAAGCATGTAGTTGTATCTTCTGCTCCCAGGAGCTCTCTTGGAAGCTACCATACATCCATAACCCATAAACCAAGGTAATAGTTTCTCTTAATGGATCCAATACTTTTGATCCCTGATTAGCATTAGTTTCTCGACAATTCTTGATCCATCATCAATTTATAGATCACCCCAGTCAATGAGATGTGTGGGATCATGCATGTATCTCCTCAGCTATGACACATGGAAGGCGTCATGAGCCAACTCCAAAAATTGGTGTAGGGAAAGGTGGTTAGCATCATCACTAACCCTATGGAAGACCTTGAATAACTTATTGAACCTTTGGGAATGATTTCATCACTATCTATGTCTCCTCCATCCTCATCGTGGAGAGAATATATGAAAAAATGGCCTCCCTACATGAAATCCAAGGGCCTATGCCCTTGATATTTATAATATTTCTCCCCACTCTGAGTCATCCTCATCTATTCGTGGATCACCAGGACCTTCTATATCATCGTCTGTACCATCACTAGTTTGAAAATAGAAGCCACTCCAACCTTAGTCCAGCATAAAGGTGACATGAAGGGTCTCCATTATAGTTCATAGAAAGGGTCCATGATGATAGTATAGTGGTGGATATTATTATTCGAAATCACTAGTAATGGTAAGTGAACCTATTATATTAGACCATAGTCTAACATGAATGAACCCATAAAATAGTCCATTACACGTAAGGTTTTCTTGGTGTTCTCATCTACCTATGTGAGAAAACCTATACTCATCTTCATTTTGGTTGTAAATTCCTCCCTCAACCACCTCAATAACTATGATGTGAGCAGTACATCATGGTTGGATACAATCATCAATATATCACCTGGGGCGTGGAAGATCTTCCAAACATACATCTACCCTAAACTAACCACCATACTATTCTTCTTAATAAAATTTAAGTGTGATGACTTCATAAGCCTATAAACTATCACCTAGATGATATTAGATCCAATCGATATTCACATTATCCCTATCACAATGTCCATGGATGTGCCTTCTCATTTCAACATTAGGATTTCATGAAGCTGAAAAAAAATCTTTCAGAACATGATTCTTAGCATTTACCTTCTAACATGTATGTCCATGAGAGACGAAGAAGGACACACTCTGCCTCATGTTATCCCACAAAACTACTACTAAAGTTATCTTTAGATCTTCCCTGAAATAGGATGTTCATACAAAGGTGATGTGAGAAAATTTCTAATCACTTCCTCTCGCATTATTCCCATGACCACTATCTATCCTTGGAAAAAGAATACATGATTCTGTCCTTTTTGAAAATCCTTCTCAAAAACCTCATCAGGTTATATGGTCAAGTCATTCCTTATAGTCGATTTATCTCTACTATGAATCTCCCAAATGTTGGAGGAGTAGAGGAGTCTACACCATTGACTAGAGAAAACCACACCCTACTAATAAACTGGGGTAATCCATTTAGAAGCCAACTCCTCTAACGCCTCATGAACCAAATGAACTATGGTCTTCCAGCTAATGGAATATCACAAAAATTTATACTTCTCGAAGTACAGAATATCTAAAAGTAATAATTCAAATGGAAGTCCATACATCAAATATGTCTAATATTCATGCCTCTCCACTTGAGGAAATCCTCGAGAATCTAATGGTTTTAGTAAATGAAAATTTGATCTTATAAAAGATAGTTCTTTCACATTGTCATAGTGTATACTATGGATTCCATATATAGGCCACGAGACACATTGTTCTTATCATGGGGTCTATACCAAATCAATATATACATGATAACTTCCTATCTCTAAATCAACATGCATTTGAGCCCAATTATAGATCCATCACAATATAATATGTACTTTACAACCTCCACTAATACCATCAAAATAGTGCACTTTTCATTATTAGACTAAACTCCATGAAGGGACTCTAGAACTACTCAGTACAGGAAAGCGACTACACTTTCATCATTTGGGCAATGAATTGGGTTAGAATCTTGGATAGTTCTTCCAAAAACCACATATAATACCCTTACAATGGAAGTGACCACCGTACCACTGACATTCTCTTAGGTGGATCCAAAGAATGCACTACATTAGTCTTTGTTGCGTCCATAGCTAATCCAAGATTATAAATGAAATTCCATGAAAAGGGAACCTTATAGATGAATGACTATATCTTTGATATCTTACTATAAAGCTAGTGTTCCCAATGAAATTCTAGGACTATATTCAAGTCCTTTACATGAGCCTCCTATAACACAGATTATATGAGTATATCATCAACAAGGAATCAAAATAATTGTTCCAAGTATAGATGGAATGTTTGGTTCATCTTATCCATGGAAACATATGGATAATTCATCACACTAAAAGGCTTCACCATGAAATAATAGTCTCCATAGTGAATATAGAATGATATCATTAGAATATAATCACCATGAACTCTCAACAGGTGGTAACGGGACCTAGTATTGGATTTTAGAACTATCTCATCCCTCATAAAAGATATAATATTTAATCAATCGTTAGCTACAATTACATTTTATTTATCATGAATTTTTTCAATAAATGGAAATTCATAAAAATACACATGTTAGTTAATTATTTTTCAATGAAAAACACATGGCATGCCTATGGGACACACTGAGTCTAAAAAAACACTTCTCTGGAAGGTCCTCCAACTGAAACTGTAGCTCACAGTGCCCGTAGGGGCCATCCAATATTCCATAAAAGACATTTGAGTGGTCATCAGGTAAAAGGCATTAAAAACTACATCTCTCAAATTGATTGTAGTCTCATAACATCCTTGGGAAAGACATCCATAAAATCCCAAATGACTAAAGGAATCTAGATGTATGAAGATCCTACTATGCCAAGGGATAAAATTTTCAATTAATAGTTTATGGGTTACAAAACCATTCATGCAAGACACTCTAAATCCCCCATGATATCCCTCTCACCCACATTGGATAATATTTTCTGATCATCTTGATGACATTTGACTCATATGGGGTGACAACCAATATAGTCTTGGACCATTAATTACTAGTCCAAACCTATGATTATATCATAAGTTCACAATGTGACGACCAAAATTTACATGGGGAAACTAAATACTTCATGTCATATTTTACACATATAATAGATATTGGTTATCGATGAAGCATTCTATGATGGAAGCACATGGAAAATATGTTGGTCCTGAGTCATATGCCTTCATTTCTTACTAATATCCACAACCCTAACCTCCACCTTCAAAACCTTTATGTGGGAAACAAGTTGGAGGTGAAGGATGTAACTCACAAGTTCTTCAACCACCCCAATATCCTCCCCATGGAACTAATACTGCTCCTTTATCAGCTCCATCTCATTGGGGGCCACCCTACCATTTGATGGGAGATCCATTATCATGGTGATGCCTCTACTGTGGTAGTCTATCTTCAATATGAATTCCCCCCTCAACAAACCATGTTTTTAATGTTCGTTTTCACATTGCCTATCACATGCTAAGAAACTCCCCTTTCTGAGCTCCCGTGCAGATTTGGGTGGTCCATAGGATGAATGATCATTTTTCTGAGTCTGGTCATGATAAGAATTCATATTTTGAGAACCTACTGAAAGGTACCTAGTAGCTCTTATATATTACTTAGAACAATGAATTCCACAATCATATTTAGCAACATAGAGTCCCTCTAATATGAATCTATCATCACAATGATATCAGTGTATTACTCCCACATATGGGGGAATTCATAGGGGTACCACACTAAAATGGATGTATCTGTAAAGTCCTTGATAAAACTTCCTTACCCAGAATTATCCACCCAGAATGATTTTAAGGGAATATCATGTAAGGTAAGTGAATCATGATACATACTCAGTAACTGTCAACCCTCCGAGGTATAGATTTAGATTCCCCTAAATAAAAAATAAACACAATTATGGAGGGTAGAATTGATCTTTTAATATATGATATATGAAATTCAATGAGAGTGTCAGACCATAATGCCTTTTTTTCACAAGACTCCAATAGTTTGTAGATTTTCCATGGAAAATAATATATTCTATAATAACCACATACTATTTTTGTGTCTATAAAATCCTGAAATATTTAATCACAAACCCTAGAATATCCTTCACTTCATTTTAATCTGGATCACTGCAGAACCACATTAGTCTTTGATACAGGAACTCACGGATTATAATAAGCCTCTATTCTTCCTCAACCATTTATATTAGTACTACCTATTTATTAAAATATGATGCTTCTTCTACCCGTCATCATTGAGGTAAAATTTAAGGTGATTTGTTATTAAAATAGGAATCATCACACATCTGATCATCATTATGATCATAAATCCATAACATAGATGGTTGTATTCTCAGACGCATCAAGAAAATTTAATCCTGAAGTTCCATGGTAAGATGATCATATATAAATGTGGAGATGAATTAATAAGTACAACAAATGAATATATAATATATGATTCATGTAACAATGTTCCATATAGCCAATATCTATGTATTCTGAGTAAACATGATGTTGTTTAGAGATCCCAGCTCTAGATCTCTATGCTATGACCACCAGATGTAGTCTACTACACCTTGTTATTCCTATGATCCACTTTAATTTGAACTATATTGTTTATATTCTTCATAATACATAACTTTTGAAGTAAAATACCATATAGGGGTGAGTATATTAATACCCAGTAGGACACTCTAAAAGAGGAATGGGAGAAATAAGATTAAAAAAGGCTGTAGAATTATAAAGCTATAGTAAGAGTCAAATGATCCTTCTTGATCATTGTCCTCATCGAACACTTCCTATGGAATCTTGTAAATTGAAAATTCACAAATAGTGCCATGAAGTCATCTGTGTAGGTCGCCTTCAAGTTCTATGTGGAAGAACACTCAAGATAGTCTACTCAAAAGAATAATGATGGGTGAAAACTAAAGAAGAATTATAGGTAGAAGTTTCCTCAAATGGATGTACACAATGTGTAGGGGATCTATAAGGCATGTAGTCTTACTCTGGTAACTGTTCTTGTCCATTCCAGTTCAAAAATCACTATCCATATAGTCTTACATAATATTTAAGGGGACTACACAACATGTCTCAGCTACCCAGGGTTGTGTTGTGTTCATCATGGCTTGACCATGTCCTTTGGGAAATGTTTGCGTACACTGGTCATGTTTTTTTCCATGCCCATGTCTGTGTGCTACTAGAGTACACACCAGGATACTTCCATTCTATCATATAATTTATGGGGTCCCACATGTTGTGTATTATATATGATCTCTTATAAACCCTAACACCATGAGTTTATGAATAAAAACCCATGTGTTCTTATGAACTACATGGTGTGTAGTCGAATTTTTTATAGATTCACAAATCCACTTTTCACATTCTAGATTTATTCCCTCCATAAAAAATCCTACCATTTGACCTCCTGAAATTTATGGAAACCTAATATTCTTCTCTTTTCAATCCCAATTGGAGGATGAAAATGGAAATTTGATCTATTGCTCAAAATTTTTACACACCACCATTACCCATGTTTCCAGTTGCAGCATCACCAGACATCCAAATAAAAAGTGTAATCACTAAAATATAACAACTAATAAAAATCCATCATATAATAGTTGATAAATCTAGTGCATGTGAAGCTACCCTAAATCTAGGGGTCTGATTGTGCTGCATCCCACCTAACAATGTTGATTCATTGTTCCCGTTAGCCAACAGAGAAGATCATAAACATATATGATGGGAAATGAACAAGAAATAGAGGTGAAATAATAACTTCTTTAAAATTCTTTTCTAATGAATTAAATCAGGGATAATTGTGTTGATAAATCATTATATATTATGGTAAATTTATATTACAACATTAAATTTTATATATCTTCATATGAAATGGAAGAAAAAAGGAATATCTAAGAAATAAATTTTATTCTACTAAATATTTTAATCATAATGGTAGAAATCATTGAATTCTGAGTACTAACTCAATATTTGACCAATTTTTGGGAAGAAAATTCTCACCAATTTGCAGAAGAAGTCATTAGGACTTCCAGGCCTCAACTCATATGGATTCAACCACTCATGATCATCTTATCTCTTTTGTCCAATGAATAATTTTGTATTCTCCTCAAAAATATCCTAGGGTTATGTAATAAACCATAGAAATTTTATATAATAGTAGATCTGTAGAATAAATTAGTTTTCAGGTCATTTAGTGAATCAATTAATAATTTGAATAATTAATCCCCTAAATTAACCCACCAATGATCACCTAATCTGAACACCCAGTGCTAACCCACATTAGTTATGACTAAGATAAACCCCATATTCTAGATTCAACTATTGTATCAAATTTTCAATAATAGAATATTTTTAATAGTTATCTCATTTTTCCTACAAAAACATAGCCTATTAATAAAAAATATATATAATATTTTTATAAAATTAATTATTTGTACCCTAGGCCTCAGAATCAGGTGACGTCTAAGAACCTAGATAAAAAAATATTCATTGATATTCTTGAAAACCATATAAAGTGAATTATAGGGTCTATACAAGTCTAGGGTATGTCTTCACATTCTACCCTTAACTAATTGTAACATTATCACTTATCAATCATTGAAAAATGTTATTCTACTTTTAATTGATCAAAAATATCATCAATATGAAGAATGTGATACCCATTCTTGGTTTTAATCTGGTAATATTCATAATAACCAAGGAAAAGTAAAATTAATCCATATTTTTTATTAAAAAACGAATTGACGCACCCCAATATTATATACATGGATGAATGTATAGCATATAATGATTCTCATGGGGTATCAACACAATTCTTATAATTCAATTGAGGCCATCGTATTTGAAGTCTTTGACATAGGTGCAGCAACATATATGTGTTCAATTTAAAAATAAGCCACATTATTTAGAGGAATACTAGGAAATTATTCCATGAAAATATCATTAAAATCCCATAAAATATGTATATATTAGATTTGGAATTTCCCCCAATCATCTAAGAGAAAACGCCCGTTGAATTAGAATCAAGACCCACCAAACTGATAAAATCTCCATATCGAGTTTATGTTCATCATCATGATGATGGTTGGTTATATTTATGTTCATAATATCTTATATGGATTCCATTATTTGAAAATTATTACAGTAATTATGTAAATAAACCTATCGATTCCCAAAATAACATTTAATTCATATATATGGGGAAGTAAAAAATTTAAATTAATTATATCCCCAAAGATATCAATCAGAAAAGAATCATATACTTGGAATATGATCATATCACCATTAAAGGTTTTCACTACTGATTAAACATATAATCATTGGGATGGAATTATGAGGCCCCCATAAAATTAATCAAACATAGAATATTTGGTTGATATATAATCAAATAAGATATTAGGGTGAATGTTATTTGTACCTTGTACCGCTCTATTGTCGTATTCCACATCAGAAATTGTGATCTCAGGATATTTCCCATTATATCTGTTATTTAGTGCATTCTGATGTTAATCATCATAAAAAAACTAAAAAATTTAATATTGTATATCATTACGAACATACTCCTTTCAATTGAAACCCAAAAGTGTGAGTTCTGCATTCTATGGATCTTTCTCTCTATTCACATCATTATATAACTTCTTCATCCCATAACTTTTGTATTTGATTTTCTAATGACCTATATTTCTAAACCTAAAATATTTTATAGTCCCCTTACTGAAAATTTACTCCATGATCCCTTAAACACATTGAGATAAAATGAAACCCCATCTTCTTCTATCCATGTTTTTAGAATACTTTGAATTACATGTCTAATTTATTACTAAAACAATGAGATTAATGGATAACTCCAATCTCTATTTCCACCATGAATGTACCTTAAATGATTTCTTCATTTCACATTAAGTCAACTATGGATAATGCCAACTTTTTTTATTTAAACTATTAAATAAGAAATCAAAATTAATTTCATGTTAGATGATAATAATAAAATCACACCTTATGATATGGGTAAAATTTACATCATAGGTACTAACAAATTCTTAATACATCTTATTTTTTCTAAACTAATTCCTTTAATATTTTCATATAAATAATTTTAGGAAATTAATTATTGAAAAATAATCCCTTAAACTCTTCCCACCCTATAGATTGATTTTTCCCTTTTCCATGTTATCTTGAAAAGAGTCCAACATTGATCTACTTCAACATCCATATGAAAAAAATAATAAAATATTCATGTACTGATCAATAGATAATGAAAAATATATTTTTAGTTATAAGGATCCATAATTAAGAAAATAGTGGATATTTAGACACACAAAAATGAATGTGGATGTTTTCACATGATGGAATCAACAAAATATTGTTCCCCCTTTATATCTTTTGGATGCTATGCATAATTCATCACATGAGATTGTTTTGTATGTATTGTAAACATTCATCATTAATGTAGTTCTGTTAGCTTACAAACATTGAAAATAACCTAATATCATAGTGTGAAGAACACTAATCATATTTAAAAACCACAAAATATATATATTATAAAAAATATTATATGTATTATTATACCAAAAATTATTCTCAGGGTTCTCATTAACATTTTCTCCCCAAAGTTACCAAAGGATACTAATCCTTTCTATGATACCAACTATAAAGAGATATACATTAATTACACATATATTACATCTTTATAGATTATTATTTGTTATATAACATTACGATCTATTCCATATAAATAATGTTTAAGTGTATTTTGAAATATAGATGCATGAGAGATTGGTTCAAAAAATATCTACATCATCTTCTACCGTGTTATAAATAACTATCAACCTTTATAAACAAGTAATACATAAAAAATTCATCTAATGCAGGGGGAAATGAATAAAAATAATATATGAGATCTAATGCTTAGACATGGTAAAAAATGGAGATATCAACAATTGGATAAACAAAACAAGATTATAAGGATATGAGAACATTCGATTGAAATTTTAAAAATCATACCCATTATAACATATATAATATTCTTTAGTTGAGGAACAAATTAAAGAAGTTAATTAGATATAAATCATAAAGGGATAAAATAACATCGTCCCTAAGATCATAACATTAGATTAATAAAATAATTTGTGGCCTACCCATAAGCATGTGAACCGTTTATTTAGTTAAAGATCACATCAAATACCATCATATTGGATTGGGTTCACTCCAACTTCATTTATATCATTTGTCAATATGTACTCTCAAAACAATAAAAGTGGAAAAAGAATCTTGGTAAAATGGGTTCACTCCTAATTATAGTCCTTATTATCTCATGATATATCATTCTTTATCCAAGTAAATGGAGAGCTATATAATTCTTGGCCTACCTATCACAAAATATATATCAAACATATGAGTTCCACAAGTTCATAAATCCTTTCTCATAAAAAACTCATGGATATAAAACATGATGTATAAATATATCATTATGTTTTCGTATCAGAACTAGTGGAAAATAAATGGCTTCAATAAAGTTTCCATCATAAAATAATTAACCCATGTAAAGAAATGGGTTGTATAGAATCTCCCATAAATCATCATAATCATAAGCCATAACAATAATGAAGGAGTATGGAATAATTATAATATAAAAATGAAAAACATATGTATCATCAAAGGATGTTATCATATATGATAATTCAATTAAAGAATCACTGGAATACTACATGAGGAAAATAATCTTTTCACATTGAAATTATAATTTGAAATATAAAAATATCTTTAATAATAAAGAAAATTTCTTATTTAAAAATATACAAGTAAAACTAGAAAGAAATATTCAATGTTTCTAGTGGTCAGAAAATCCAGAAATTCCATTAATGTTGTGTATGTTATACAATACCCCTTAAATTTGTTCAGAAAAAAACCAATCTTACCTCTTTCACTAAATAAAAATAAATATTCATATAAAAAATTTCTAAAAAAACATTTCCTTGTTAGAATTGGATAAAACAAAATTGTAGAATAGTAAAAACATTATTGATTTTTTTAAAGTTCATTTAAATGGAAGAAAATGTATTTGTGACTAAAGAGTGAAATAAAGTTGGTCTTCCTTACGAATATTATTTCATCATCTTGAGTACATATAGAGAGGAAAATGATAGGAAAAAATTTAATATAAAGTAATAAATAGAGTTTAATAAACATCATGAGTTTAATTATGGTTTTATCTTAGAATTTTATCATAAGAAACATATTACATTAACAATCCTAATAAATATTGTGATTATAACACAAATTTCAGACCACGGGTTCCACTTTTATCAGAAGAAAATTACCGCAATTTATAATATATATATTTTTTTCTAAAAATACATATAAAAATTATGAACATAATTATAATATCTTATATGATCCACTAATATAATGTTAACTCCTGTTTATTAATAAATCGTTATTGAAATAATTTTTTCGATCTGTCAATTGATTCATTTTATTCATCGGAATTCTTGTTCGAAAGTTCTGATCCTCGTACATTGATAATGCTTCTATAATACCCAGAATGTAAACAATGATATAAATATCATATATATTCCTTACATATATTTATATTCATCCCTAAAGGATTGATACATATAAATTAATGACACCGTTCATAGAGAAGGTCGACCGCTTGTACACTAGAATGATGTTTTCTCTTTTTGAAATATCTAATGAATGAAAGGTAAATAACAATTTATCTTTATATAATCATTATAATATCATATATATCACATATAATCATTAAATAAAATTTTATTAACATCCATGTAAAATGGACATGAAAAACAAATCACTTTTCATTGTAGAGTAGGTCGTCCAGAAATACGCACATACGACACAATCAATTTCAAACAGATTATAAATTGAGAAGTTATTTATGATATTATATATAATGAATAATAATAATTTAATAAATTAAATATATAAAATTATAAGCATCATTAATATTTCTATAATCAACACAATATCCCTTGAAAATCCCTATCATGAATAAAATTTCATTTATAATAAAAAATTATTACTAAATTTGTGTTAATTCATTTTAAAATGTCACACTCTGATTAAAAATAATATTCAAATTTTTATTAATTTTAAATAATCTCTTAAATAAATATGTAAAAAAATTAAATCAGTTAAAATCAATATTTCCCATTTCACTTCATGACCCAAATTGGTTCAAAGTGACATTAATGCCACATTTTATTAAGAACCAACCCTCAAAAACCATAATAATACTTTTCATTTCATGAAAAACTTGAAATTTCATGAAAAAAACTTGTTCTCATTAAAATAACCTCATTAAATTATTCAACAAAACCATCCCATCACAAATTTATTTATTTTATCTAATTTGGAAAATAAAAATATCAAGAACTCAAGGGAATGATAAATTAAGAAAAAGAAAAAAACCTACCATGGATCAATGAAAAAAACATATACTATGAAGATACAATAAATAATAAATTATCAAGGGATCTAAATATATCTAATAAGAAAAAACCCCATGAATCAATCACCCAATACCATAAAATTGAACTTGGTAACCCATTAGGGTTCTTTTGAGAGAGAGAAACAACAAGATAAGGGATGCATGGAGAAAGAAGTGGAAAAAGGGATTTCCATGATTGAATCCAAAATAAATTGGGTTTAAAATGAATTAAAATACAAATGAAGTTATCTTAGAACCCCCATGTTTTACAACATTGTATTTCAAATTGTATGTTTTGATCGATAGCGTATACAACACACAACACTAAGATAAAATGAATTGAGATATGCATTTAAAATATTATTATTTTAATGTGAAAATATAACCTAGGAATTAAATTGGATGGTATAAATAGTGTTATATAATTTATTAATTATATATAAATTTATTATATAATAAAAATTAATTTATATTTTTTATAAAATAAGTACATAATTTTTAAAAAATACAATTCATTCTTCAAAAAAATAAATTTTCATTCAAATATAATTTGGGAGAAAACATGTTAATTAATTTCTTGAAATATTCATGTTCATAAAATGATATTCATATTTTAGATCATTTAATAAACAGTAATGTAAGATTAAATTTCTATTTTTTTAAAAATGGTTGATTTTTCATTGAATTATGAAAATGGCCGATTTTTCAAAAAAAATTCTTTTTATTAAATAAAGTAATTTATAATTCACAATATATTTTTTATTTTTTCCTAAATATAAATATATACCATTTTATTTATCATAACACAAATAATTAATTTTTAACCATTAATATTCAATATTTTTTGTTTTATATAAATTCTAAAAAACATGGTTTTCTACAATTTGTTTTCAAGTACATAATGTTTATCAATTTTGACTAATAAGAATAATCCATATTATAAAAATATAAAAATTAAAATAATATATTATACATCTATTTTTATGAATTTAAATTCATATAATGATTATTTCTAGTCATAGAGTTAATATAAGATCATCTATTGCATAAAAAATGCATTTATTAAAAATAATGTTTTCAAAACATTTTACATGATTATTTTTAAATTTAATTATACAAATATTTTAATTTGAATGCTATGAAATTTATATAATATTTATTACAAAAAAAATTATTATTATGTAATAATTCAACTTAATGTTTTGGCATAATGATTATAAAAAACATTAAATAAACTAGTAAGTGTGGTGAATGAATGGAATGGTAGAAGTGAGTAACCTTAGAAGTATATTTTTTAACATGTTTAAAAAATGTTTCATTTTTAATTATGTAGGATTTAATTGACCACTGAACCCATATAATTTATTATTTTTATAATTTTGGAAGTAACGTACTTGAGAGGGACTTCTGAATGTTGAATTGAGATAGGAATTTACAAAAATCCCCCCCCTCACTAAGAAAAGTGTACCTGATGTCAACTGACATATAAAATTTAAATGCATTGTGTTTTTTAAAAATAGTTTCGAAAATAACATCCTTAAATACCTCACCACACTTTAGTTTCCTTGTTTTCAATATAAATGCTATATATGGATTATTTGGGTATAATTTTGAATAGGTTTTCCAAGAAGAAGTATCATTTTTAATATAGAATCATTGTTTTATTTTTTATTCGATCTCTTTTATATAATACTAAATATTGATGATATAAAAAAATCTCAAATTTACTATGATTTTATTATGTTAATTTAATAATTGTCATCAACTCATCTTACAATAAATGGGAATAGAAACAGATGTTCATGTATAGAGCAGACTACTACCTCTTAGAATGATTTAATTAAATTTCCTTCATCACCCCTTGAAACTATTCATGATGATATATTTAATGGTTAAAATTATATTAATGAAATATTAATAATTCTATAAATGTAATATATCATGTTATTTCTTATCTTTTCATCAATTTGAAAAAGAAAACATCATTCGGGTGTAAAACATACTACTACCTCACGAAGTGAGGTAATTCATTTTTCCTTTATTGTATCACCTGAAAGATTTATATAAGTGTATTAAAATAAGTAAAATTATATTAGTGACATATTTATCACTATAAAAATGTAAAATAATAATTACCTTCTTTCTATAATGTATATTGAAAAATTGAAATTCAACTCATGAATACATACAACCTATAGTCTCTATAATTGTAACATAGGTAATTTTTCATACCTATATTTTAAGGATGGATTTAAAATAATAATTGATGTGTATAAATTATAATAATTATTAAAATATAATTGTGACTATTATGAAACTATTAAACATTTATCGATGGTCAACATAGTGATTCTATTTTAAAATTATGAACCGATCGTCCTCAAAACACATAATTTTGAAATAAATTAATAGGAAATTAAAAGTGTAACTAAAAAATGTAAATGGTTTAAGTATAAAGGATTAAATTTTTAATATTATCTATATAAAAAACATAATTGATATATGTTTATCATAGATGATATAAAGAATATAACGGACCATTGATTCTAAAATATTCATTTCATAGGAGTATTCGAGAATAACATGATCGTTTTGGAGTGAATCCAAGCCAAAACAGACCAAAAATAAACTTAAGGGATAAGATTAAGTAAGGTATCCACCATTTTGAATGTGTCATCTCTCTATGTTCCTTGATATGTGAGGGTTTTATGGAAACCTCTACATAAAATAGGTGTACAATATTAGAGAAAATTCTTTAGCATGTGAAGTCTTGAGGTTAAAATTTCACAATGTCAATCCCGATTCATAGAGCCCCCTTTCCCAAATATGTGGAGGGTTTATGGTAACCATTTCACTGTGCCATTTTGGATCATGTAGCCTCATAAATTTAAAATTCCCATAATTCTTCATAATGGAATCCAGAGTTCTCAAAACCATTAACCCTATAATTGATAGTCCAATAAATACACCCTATGGATGGACATTTAAAGGGGTGAAATTTTCACTTTAAGATAAATACTTTGAGTGCATGATAATAATTAACTCCCCATGTTAGAGTGATAATGGATATCCAATGGTATCTATCATTCATGGAACCTCCTCCCATAGGATTCTAATAACTTCATCCCGTATTGGAGATGCCTTTCATGAATTCCAATAATATTCTTAAAAGAAGAAAGACATTTGTGGAACTTGGGAATTTTGGAGTCATATATCCTACATGAAGAAAAAACCATGGGAACCATGATTTCACCATGAGGGAGGGTTACTATGTTACATGTTTCATACCCCTTTGTGATACTCATGACCTTTGTGAGCCCCCTTATATTTTTGATACCCTCCTCCATAAAGATTAAACCTTCAAAAAGAAGATCCTATGGTCATATCCATGGTTTATAATTTTAGATATTTTTCTCATTCATGAATGTTGTGTTTTAGGGAACTCATACTAAATTTGGACTAGTTTATCCACAGAATGAATCCCTATGCGATTAGTGGTAGGCACTCCAATATCTACCCACATCACTCTATTTGTGTCCTTGGCCACCATTTTACCAGATGCTTTTATGAATAGGTAACCTAATTCCTATTACTTATATTTATATGTACTCTAACATTAATACTTTTTATGGCCACTCCTCCAAGATAGTAACTATTCCATGTCCCACCTATTAGTGTTTGAATAGTGGTTAGATAATCCCTAGAGGTTTCATTATCCAAGGGAACTGTACACCTTCGTAGTTAAGGGTACTTATGTCAGATTAGACCCTATCTATGGCATTCCCCCACCCCCATGATAGGTGAGCCCCACGAATTCAATGATTCATGACATAAAACTATCAAGATTCACATCCATGTCATACGATGTTAAAATTCGGGATAAATTTCTCATCACATGATGTAAAACAATAACCTTACGCTGTGTTAAAAATACAAGATAGACCATGTATAACTCATATTAGACAAACCCACACATCATACCCTGTGAGGTAAACATATGATTACCCATGAATATTCATATTGGGATGTCACGCTCGTATCTACTGAAAAGACGTCCTCTTACATCAGGAAACTTATATACATATGCCCGACACCATCGCTCATCAACACCCTTTCCATGAAACGTGCATCTTTACAACAAGATGTTGAACTGCATGGATTAGTCATACCATAAGAGCATAAATAACATCATTTAACTACAAGTGTATGGATCCATAACTCTTTAAAAAGGCATGTATAATTATATATTTTGGGTTCAATCCCAAAAACCATCCTAGTGTGACATATTTTCTCCAAGGGACACACCCCAAAAATCCCTAATATAATTTAAAACAATAGCCATATTTTCCATGTATTAATTTAAACATGTTACCAGCATATTCCTATAATAAATTAACCATGTTACATTCTCCTCATGATGTACAACTTGTTCCTTTACATAGAATCTCTAACCCATGCATTAAACATGGGATGCCTAAGGGAAAAATCCATGGAAGACATACACCCATGGAATCAATATCATCATAACCGACACATGAGTAATTAGGCTCCATGACTAAGATACCTCGTATGAGATTACCTCCAAATGAGGATCATTTAATGGTTACCAATATTTCTAATGTACATACTTTCACATAAATTCCTAGCGTGACTACTCACCCTAACTGAAATTTTTCTTCCATGTTGAGACAAATAAAGCATAATTAACCAGTTTCTATCTTCATTTGGTGCACGGAACAAGTTTCATGTACATGAGTTAATCTATGACGGAGACCTAGAATAGTAAAAACATTAAAGGGATTAATCCATGGAAAGATGAAATGACATCCCATTATCCATTTTATATCATAGTGAAGTCACTGCTGATAAATATAGTGAATTTTTTCCATTATTTTAATATTGGAATATGAGGCAACAACAAAATCACACTGGACCTTCTAGAAACTAATTTGGGAAATAATCATAAATAAAAATTATGATCATGATTTTAAACTCTTCTCCTCAACCATGGGTACTAGTATATTTTGGGGAATCAAAACATATTCATGTCACTAAATAAATATTTTGAACCATGTACCAACATTAAAATGTGGACCCATGAGGAATCTCACCAATAAATTGGGGTAGTTATCATTTGGAATCCTAGATCTACAACATTCTTAGTGTTTATACCTCCTCCATTTTAGGATGAATAGATAATGATGTGGTATTGGTAATAAATTTCCTTATTTTTTTATGAAATTTGAATCCACATTCCATACAGGACCTAATTTACATGATTCTAGATTCCCCCACACCAAAAAATGTGATGGAATGGGGAACATTAATGAGACTATATTGCATGGGTAAGCCTCTTCCCTGAAATCCTCTATTTCATCATATTCTATGTTCCCACTCCAAATCTCATCCTCTTATATAATTCTATTAAAAGTGATATAAACTCTCATGTGATGGTATGAGTATGAGGGGTCACTCCCATAATAGATTTGGCCATCCAAAAAAATGATGCATCGATGCCTCCTCGACACCACTACCCCTAATGGATGAATATGGGGAAACCACCCCATTCCAATAAATAATATCATTGGGAGACTCTATCCAAATATATCTAATGACTTACTCCCCATTTTAATAGAGGTAAGGGATGTTAATTTACTCTGATAGTTACTTCAACATGAATTCTAACGAAGAAGGCTCCCACTAGGCCAAACAAGCATTATGATCTATCATTCCAATATGTCGAGGAGTGTAATGAATCATTCCTTAATACTCTATCCCTTGTATAGAAAACATGGCATAGATATCAGGGGAATATCTTGGACAATACCCATCAAGCAGCATCTTTCATATATTCCGTGGACCTTGGAACCACTTTTTTATCCTTCTAGATCCAAATAAAAGGTGATCATGGATCCGTTTTCTCACATATCGAATTGAGACCCCAACTTCCTCATATGCAGGATGGGTCAACTCTCTTAGTCAAAGGATCCATATAAATTAGTTATGGGATAATCTGTGACTAGAAGATTCATTACAGATGTACTCCCCATACCACAATAAGTTAGAAAAGAGGTCCCATATGCCATCAATAATCATAGTGGATGTCCTATTCACTACACCCATAGCTGGTGCATAGTTCCTCCCTTCCCATATGTCAAATAGAATGGTGGTCATCCCCATTGATATATAAACTAGAGTTAAGCTCCCCCCAACTCCATCTATAGTCAAAGAGGAGTTCCTCCAAACTCAATAGACAACTAGTATGGGTCCTCCCTGTATTGACACAAGTTGGAATTAAGGTCCTCCTAATGCCATCAATAATGAAAAAGTGTGTCCTCCCTAATTAATTGAGAGACATGATAGAGGTCCTAGACATGTCACCACTAGCTAGTATGGAGTTCCTCCCCAATATAAATTCATACAATATACTAAAAAACTATTTGTGGTTAGGTGGTCAAAAAGCTACCATCAGAGGTGGAATCTTGCGAAGCATCATGTCATTATTGACCTCTAAAATTATGATTTGGTTGATAACTCAAAAATGGAATCTTTAACATAGTTTATAGATTATAGGGTATAATCTTGATAGTTTAGGATCACTATTTAAGATGTTGAGGTCTACAGGATCCCCATACCCCTTTATAAATACATGTAGGTGGAGGATATTCTGAACAGTTTCAACGGGATCACAATATAGACATCTCTATCATCTCTATTTACCTCCTCACTGTCTCCACATAAGAAGTTATATATATTTCAGGTACATAGATAAACCCCTCAAAGGATAGAGATCACTCCATTGAGAAAAAAAGGTTCTTACCACTACCATGCATGTGTCAGTGGTGGACACCCCATACTATAGGTATGTGATGATGAGGTTGGAATTGATCGTAATATACATCTACTAATGTATTATAAATTTCAATCACATAGTGATTAATCTTCCTATAAACTACAAGTATAACCAATCTACATAGTTGTCATCTCCCTTATAATGGACCCATTGAATTAGGGCTTGGGATGACCATATAAATGTCCATTACTCTATGAAATAAGTGTAGTTGGGGGGTCTTTTACACCAATCATCTTTCAATGGTATTCTTGATGATTGTTGCTCTGGAATTTGACATCCCATAGTACCTAATTGGGGATGAAAAACTGTTTTTCACTAGATTATTTAGGCTATGATCCAACACCTCCATGATCATTATTTTTCCAATATAAGAATCCACAAGCACCTTGATTCCTTAAAAAAATTGTGTATAAATTTTAATATCACAGTGATACAAGTGTCTTAGTTATCTGAGTCATACATCTATCTCCTGATCCTCTAATAAAAAATATGCAATGATCCATAGAGTGGTCCTTTGGGATATAGAAGAATAATCTCTGTATTTGAATATTAAAGGTTGAGGACAATATATTTCTCTTCATTTCAACCCTATATTGGGATATACTAGCCTATCCACTGATAATTACTGTTACATTTTGGCTACCATCATGGGGAATATAGTCATCATCAACTTTCCTGGAGACTAATATAACCGAGCCACCGAAAAAAATATGGTATGTAAAATCCACAACAATGGTTGACAAAGTACCCAAAAAACCCTACGACGGGTATTTTCACTCATCATCAGTGGTGGAAAAAAGGACTTAGATATCCCCTAATGGGATTCTATTTCCTTTCGAATAGAACATCAACAAAATAAAGAGATATTTCAAATGGTTTGACCTAAAATGGTTTCAGTAAATGTAGAAAAAAATGCATTATAGTCACTTTCTGCAATAGATTGAGGAATAAAATATATTTACCCCTAAACTCATTCTTGAATAGCTCCCAGACATCAATAATTCCATATGGAAATATATGAATACTCTAGTGGGGAACCCGGTCCTCCTCATTTAGATTCCCCCATTTGAACTTAATGGCCTAGAATAACAAATTAGGGTTGGAGGTGGTGGATATGGAAATAAAAAATATTTAATTCACCAGCATAACCTTGGAATCATCAGGATACACCTCTAGATTATTGTTAATCTACAAATTGAGTTGATGATAATTTAAATGCATTGGTGTTCATATACTAATAAAAATATGACTTGATGTCCTCTCTCACTACTCGGCTTAGGGGCCTGAAATCTTGTAAGGTGGCATTACCACCTGATCAGATGTTGTACCTATCATGGGTGGACAATTTCCACGGACCCCCAGATTTTGGAAATCGCATATTCACCCCATTTAATGGGTATGGTGACCCACTGATGCACCTGGACCAATTAACATCAAGGTGTGGACCTATGTTAGGGACCCTAGAGTAGAAGGATTTCATTGAGCTTTGATTTTTTATTTAGACCATGGAAATTATTATCTTCATCTTGTAAAACTAGCTACCCACAGGTTCCATTACCATTTACGAGGAACCTCGATGAAATTTAAATAATTATTTTAGCTCATCTACAATCAATGAAATCATATATGACCTCCTCATGAGAAAAAATATCGGATGAGCATGTCATAGAGTTCATCACCTGGTGGAAAGGCATCTGGTAGTCGCTTGACATGCTGATGTCCTTGGAATACCTAATCATGATGCTCATGGGGAACAATAAGAATGAGAAAGTCCTTTTCATTATCACCTACCTCTATAAAGTTTTATTCTAATAGTTTTATAATATTTCTTAGTGTCTAGAGAAATAATTACATTAGATAATAAAATAGTCTCATCTAGTTCCTCTTCCATATCCAACAAGATGAAATGAAAAAGTAAATACTATCACCACTGTTTAGAAAAAGGTATTCAAGATGGTAAAACTACTATCCACTATTTCAATAGAGCCTCACTATAAATGGAAAAACAATTCATTACCTCAAACACCATAGAATGTTCAGGAACTCCCTCACCAAGTATAGCCTCTTCAATGATAAAATGTGGCTCCATCACCTCATTAATGCTATCCGCTCTAAGATCTTTTCATAGAATAAAAAAAAGACCTATTCCATCCTTGATTTGTAAGTCCTGGGATATTTCTAATTTTCTTTAGGGAAAGGAATTCTGAAATTTCCATTTTTAGGAGGCCCCTATTGTGATGTCTCGACACTAGTTTACTCAAAAGTAACCGAACTTGGTTGTCCGCATAGACTCAAATGGGATTCCCTATACACCAGATGTTGCTGACTAGATAATAGGGTCCATGGTAGAATAATGGGGAGACTATACCATCATGATAAATATTTTGTACTATGTTATAAAAATATAAAATAAAGATAAGAATTATTAATATAGAATATCATTATAATAAAAATCCATCATAAAAACAACCAGGTAAACACATCGATGAATTTCATATAAAATATGATGATAAGGGAATGGAATACAAAATAATACAAGTAACACATAGAAAACATTATAATACATGTACCAAATGTAAAAATGAAAAAAATGTAATATCCCTATATAGAATCACCATCCATTTGTCAATCTTGTGCTCCCATGCTCCTATGTAATGGGAAATCAATCTTTATTAAGAAGATAGTTCCCCCTATCCATACCTACATTGATAAAGTCTATCTAGGTACAATAAATATGGCATGAGTAGGATGTGAGATAAATCATAGGCTACCTCCAGTGGTGTCGTATAAAATTGAGTCAGTGAATATATATGATAAACATTATTTCAGTAATAAATAAAAATTAAATGAAGTGTGGTATATAAATAACCAACATAGATCCATATTCCCAAGGAACACCCCTTAATTACTACCTTCTTTGGACTATTACAAAATATATATGAGTAATAAATTACTAATATATTAACTAAAATTATTTCTCAACATCTAGCTTATATCCCAAGAACCCCATGTAATATATCCAGAAGGATTTTTATAATAAGGCCATAATTGTAGAGTATGGCTCTGATTGAGTATAATTTTGTTCATTGGATTATAATACATGGTGACATGAAAATTTAACCATGATTCAATTCAATGAAACACAAGATCATCCATGACATTACTAAGAATGAATGTATTTATTTCTCTAGGTATAGCATGAACCAAACAAGTTACAAATCTATCTACGGTATTCCTCAAAGGAATCCTAGTGTCAGTCTTGGTGTTGTAGAAAGTCACCATTCACTATGTTTTTCATTGGTGTTATATAAAGGGATACCACATATCAATCCAAGAATATAATATAATCATCCCTCAAAGTTAGTCCTTGGCTATCTAGAAAGGAGCCCAAGTATAACTCGGACGTAATAACAGTCTACCCCCTGAGTCCATCCATGGAAATCCATAAAAGAGTCCATTTATCACTTGATAATTTATAATATATCATCTAAATGACCCCATCCATAGTGATTATAAATGAACCCATGTGTCACCCAATGAACATAACAATAATTCATTATAGGATTCAATTATTCAATATATAAGAGTCCATTAATAGAGGTCCTAAATTGGAACCCAACTCTGACTCTTAGCATGTCAATAAATATTTTCAAGGGACCGTAGTTTAACCATACCATATATGAATATTTGTTTACCCAAAACGAAGTTTTAATTACAATAAATTATCTCACCTTGGAAGTTGTTATAAATAAAGGCAACATCTTATAAGTCCAAAAATTTGAAAAATCCTTCCATTTGTATTAAATTGATAATCAAAATATGAATGATGCCTTAAGCTTAAACGAGACATAGAAATGGATGATGGCCTGAGGATATGGAATTCGATTGCATCAAACCTTCATTGAATTAATTTTATCATTTATAAATTTAGTTGACTTCTCTTATGGTATTGGAAAATGGTCACACCGCAAAGGTGAATTAATTTACCTATGCCACCCTTGGTGGTTTAGTATAAATCAATAATGAATTGAATGATTGGTTCAAATATAAGGTCCATAACATATAGTAAAACCTCCTCGGGTATCAAGAGTGGTGTAGGTATATCCAATCCATTAAATTTAACAATAAATTCAAATATTATGTTTTTAAAGGAAAATTCGATGCATGGGATAATGACAGAACATATAAACACCATGACATTAAAGTAAAAGCTTGAGATCACCTATATTATCTTAGTTGTGAAACACTTGTCCAAACTCAGCCTTTAATTTGATTAAGATTAAGTGAATTTATAATAAATGAAAAATTCCCTAAAAATATTTCATACGATCCTGCACAAAAACAACATTGTTGATATATAGGAAAAAAAGAAAATGATAAAAGTTGAATAAAGAATTCATCAACAAATATACAATGAGATGAAAAAAATCATGAATTAAAATTTGTATTGAAGATTTATTCAATATCCTATGATTATACTTTAATGTTTCTCAATGGGTTGATGAAGTGGCCACTAGTTTAAAATTTAATAAAGGAGGAGTATTTATCATTTATGACTATAGAAGGGAAAACAATCATTTTGCCTTAAAAACCGGTTCATAATGTTTGGTCCATTATTTTTCAAGTAGTCCTCCAAATGAGTGTTGATACCTATCCAAGAACACCCTCACATGTTAGTAGAATATATATATAAAAACCATTCATCAACCATACATTTCACCTTTACTAAAAACTACAGATCCCACACATTGGCATGTACCACTGGTTGAATGGTTTCCTCAAACTGTGAGGCCCTGAGCATAGGGTTATACCATCCCTGCTAGATTACTTGAACCATGTGACTTGGGATACAATGATTCTACTAACCATGCATCCCACATGCCTCCTCAATGTACTCAAGCTTCGGGCTCCATACAGGACCCATACACTACCATTTCCTCCATGTCCTCTGCTAGGCACTCCCATTATTTAAATTTAAAGAAGTAAATAAAAACATTAAAGGGTTAATAACTCATAGAAAAGTTAGGATATTAATATCTTCTTACCATGGGTAAATTCATCCAAATACATTTATTCGATTGGTGAGAATGACTCATTATGTGAATAACTCCTTCCACTAAGAATGAACATTGTCCTCCTGATCCAATGTCCTTTCTTGTATGTGGTTGGGACTCCTTGATATAAATACCAGAGGAACTAACCATCCTCTTATAAACTTCATTATATGGTAATAAATATGGACTGGATTCTTGTAACACCCGAGACTTTTATGTTATATAAATCATCAAAGGAATCTTTTTCTACACAACACTTTCTTGGCTTGCTTTACACGCAATCGCGACCTTCCTCGATAGCTTGCGTCGTACGCAATACCGAGTTTCACTAAACAACAATATGCTATTAAAACTAGCCGTTATGAATAGTAATAACCACTTTTTGAAATTTTATAAATTTTATTTTTCAAAATGGACTTCATTTTTGGACTCAGAATATCGAAATTACCCTAGGGTGAAATTTTGGTATTTTTCTGAAAACTTTCAATTTTTGATGAATAGTGAAACCACTAAGTGGTAGGTTAAAAACTGAATTTTGCATAAAACTTAATTTTACCGCTTCTGTGAATGGAATTTCAAAAATCCGAGAGACACGGTTAATATCAAGGACTAAAATGTGGTTCAATGAGATGAAAATAATTTTTTGGTGAATAGTAACTTTTTACTATTTTTACCGCGGTTAATAGTAAATAGGGTAACTAAGGGTAATTATGATATTAATATTACCCTAACACATGTCCTAATTCTATTGGACAAGTGTAATTCGACCAAAAACAAACTTAGGAATAAAATATGACCATTTAGGCCCACTTGGATTAGATTAGGACATTTATTATTAATTTATTTAAAGAAGGGTTAAAATAGTTAAAATCAAAGTTTAATAAGTAAATCATTTTTAATATAGGGTTATACATAAGATAAATTCGATTGTAAATATTCATTAGAAAGCTAAAAAGATTTCCTACATGATGGTATTTTATTTGTAATTTTTAGACATCAAATAATGTAATTTATTTATGACACAAAGATGATGCAGTAATTATCTTATTAATGAAATATTGACAAAATTGATAATATAAATACCAAAATAAATGTAATTTGAGACTTTTTATGAATTCCACTAATTTTCTAGGTTACTATGATATATTAGTATTGATTTAATCAACTTGGTTCGAACATATAATTCTGTTATGACTTTGACAAAAATCATATATCAAATAGTGTCAAAATTGACACAAAATAGTTTTTAAATCAAATATTATATTATTAATTGTTATTTTATTCCTAAAAATCTAAGGTTCGGCCAAATGACTTAGATAAGGATATATATTTTAATAATAAACAATTTGGGGTTCGTTTGGCATGTTATAGTAAGTGTATTAACCATATAGTGAAAGAAAACAAAAAGTCATGGTAAAAGTTAAATTATTTAACTTAGAGTTAAATCTAATTGATAAGGTTAAAATAATACCCTAAACTTGTCTAAATTCTATTGGTTGATAGGATTTCGACCCATCCCCACTTTGGCTCCGAAATAAGACCCTTTGGAACCATTATAAACCGATTTTGACTTTAATATAAAATAATATTTTGAGATATTCCTAAGGTGCCCCTCTCCTCCCTTATAAAAGGGCACCTCCTCCCCCTCCTCCTCACACCAATTTGAGCACTCAAGCTCGGCCAACCCCTGCCATTTTCCCTTCTCCACTTCCCTAGAATAATCCTAGAGGTCCTGGTCTTCTCCAAAGACCAATCTTAGTTCCTTAAGTGGAGGATTCAAAAAGGCGTTCCAAAGAAGAGGTAATATCCATTACCGATCTTTTCAATTTCTTTCTTCTTCAACTTCTTCTTCTTTAGTTGTTTCATGATAAAGTAATAACATCAGTATTACTTACATACTGATATGTTATTATAAATATGAAACAACCCTAATTCACCTTCTATCAATCCTACGGAAAAATGAAATCACCGCGCGTGCGTACGTACGGAATACCGTCTCCACGCCGTGGTGTAATCTATTTTCCACCATCACCTTACAAGGATGGGTATAATGGTGTAATCAGTAACTATATATGATTATTATTAAGTAATATTGATACTGAAATAATATATATATATACTCCAATACAATTCCACGATCATAGGAACGATATCATCACTCGTGCGTACGTACGGAATACCGTCTCCACGATGTGATGCGACTCATTCTACATGATCTTCATTTCATAATGATTATATAAATGAATTGAATGAATGAATATGGTATATAATACACTAATACCATTCTGGAAATGAATTATCTATAACCTAAAGATAAGAATAAGAATTTATTCGACAAAACACGCATAAGAACAAAAAGTTATAAAGACCCGAGTAACAAGTAACAATGAAATATTACTAACAAGAAGCTAATAATATGACCATATATGATCTCATATCAATATGTATGATTCTGGAATAAGTCAATAACATTATTTAAACCATTATACAGGAGCTTCGGACACGAACAAAGCAAATCGGACCTAAGGTAAGGGAAATATCACAATCTCATTTTTATCCGAGATTGTTTATTCGTAAGTATTTACTGGGGTGTATTTTATCATACACATCCATGTTCCCTCAATATGAAATATTGTTTCCATCCACTTGCAATAGTTTAAATCCAATTTTACCCTTAGGTGAGTTTTTAGTAAAGAATATGAAAGGAATCTTTTGTCGTTTTTCCGTACGAGGTACTTTTTGACTTTTCCGACAAAAGTACGAAGAATGTTTTTTTAACTTATACGGCATGAATGGATTTTTAAAACATTACATCAAAGAAGCTTCCTTTACAAGTTTTCAAGTTTATTTTTAATCAACTTCTTTTATTTTAAAGTTGTATGACATGTTATGAAAGGAAAAATATTTTTGAAGAAGAAAGGATATTTTCCTCAAGAATTCAATTCAAGTGTTTTATCAAAATTATTTTCCATCCAAGATAATAAAGGGTTCTGTTTCTATCCATATTTTTACATTGGTTTGACTATGTGGTGATGGAATTATGTTTATGAATTCCTTTATCATATATGAATTGATTTATGATTTCATGATGTTTCAAGAATCCCATTTTTGTTACATGTGTTATGCGATGATGCATGTTTTATGATTATGTGGCACACATAAGAAAGGATTCATTATAAGATGGGTGGGACCTATATCTCCCTCCAATGCATTGGGTAATGATTTTATATCTCATGAGATAGACATGGCTGGAACGGAAGGTTATTTCGGTTCAGTGATACAGGACTGAAACGAGGAGTGAACTCGGTTCAGAAAGGGACTTTGTCCACTAAGATAGTCTTGGCAATGAGTCATGACTAACAAGAAATGATTTTCCATGATTATGTGTGCATGCCACAAAGTTTCAAGTTTTATGTTATGATTTTGGGGATCTCATTTTCACTTCTATGATTTATTCCATGTTAAGATATTATGATCTCTTTTGCAGGTTTTGATTTTCAAAAAGATATGATATGATTTTTATTTCCTTTATTTTCCCTTGCTGAGCATTTGAGCTCACCCTTTTATGTTTTCTTTTCCCCAGGTCAGGAAGATGGATATTAAGTAGAATATGCTAAAAGGGACCATAGATATGATGAAATAAATGGGAGACACTGTAGAAGATTTATGAACCAGTTGTTTATGTTTCCCAGTTTCTAAAGACACTATACCTATACGGTCCTTTGTGGTTTTGACATATGTTGTAATAAGTGTGATTCAATTTTGAAGTATTAACAATGTATGTAAAGTGTGGGTCGTTATAGTTGGTATCAGAGGAAAGGTATAGTCAACCTTTGGAAACTAGGATGTGAAAGCCTTAGTAATAACCCTAAGGATAAGTCTAAGCATAGAACACAATTTTAGAAATGGCCTTGAATAACCTAGGATAAGACCTTAAGCATGAAAATTTTATTCTTGAATTATGTGGTTTCCTATTATAATTAGTGTTGCTCACACTATTCTTCTTGGTTTTAGTCAATGGCTGGAACCCGAAGGAACCGTGTTAATGCGGAATGCGATGGGCAATGCAATGATTGTCCCCCTGAGCAACCAAACGATATGGGAGCTGGAATGAAAAATCTTGTAGCCATGCTCACACAACTTTCTCAAGCTATGAATCATGCAGGATTTCCAAACGAACAAAGAAGGGAGCAACATTCTGTTGAATCCTTCATGAGGCAGCGTCCACCATCTTTCAGCGGGTCTACTGATCCATTAGTTGCTGAACAATGGATTAGTACTACTGAAAAGATATTTTCAGTTCTTCAATGTTCTGAGCATGATAAAGTCATCCTAGCAGTGTATCGTTTGGAAGGAGATGCGGATCAATGGTGGAATCTTGTTAAGAATACGAGGCAAAGGGATGAAATTGAGTCTATGGAATGGGACGAGTTCAAGAACTTTTTTTTTCAATAAGTACTTCCCTCGTATTCTCCAAACAAAGATGGAGAAAGAGTTCCTTGAACTGAAGCAAAGGGATGATGAATCTGTTAGTACCTATGAAGCAAATTTTACAAGACTTGCAAGGTACGCTTCTGGTATTATTATCCAACCTGAGAGTAAGATCGATCGATTCTTTAGTGGCTTAAAACCAAGTCTTCGAAGGGCGTTAGCCATAAGGGACTTCAATAGCTACGAAGAAATCGTTCGATGTGCTCTCAAAGTCGAGATGGAGATTGGAGTAACCCATCAGTCACATGGGTTTGATAAGAAGAGGAAGATGGAATTCAAAGAAAAATCTAAAGAGCACACGGAAAAGAAGATGAACTTTCCCTTATGCTCAAAGTGTGGAAAGAAACATGGAGGGAGTTGTCTTAAAGGGACAAGTAAATGTTTTAAATGTGGAAAGGAAGGTCATCGGGCATTTGAATGCCGTGATAATGGGAAGAAGATGTCTAATGATGCAAACAAAGGAAGGGATACACAGAATGAACCTGCTACACTTCAATGTTTCAAGTGCAAGGAGATGGGGCATTATGCCAATCAATGCCCAAATCCAAGGGTTGATGATGATGGTCGACGTCAACAAACTCTTAAGGCTAAAGACAAAGGAAAGTCACATGAAATTTCTATCAGCGATGTGGAGTACGATAACGATGTGGTGAAAGGTACACTTACCATCCACTCTAAAGTAGCAAATGTTTTATTTGATTCTGGATCCACCCACTCTTTTATTTCTGAAGACTTTTCTAAGGGTATCACCGTACTACCTCAACAATTATATGTTGAGTTAGCTGTGACAACACCTAATGGCACATCAATCGCATCAAAAGTTTATAATTCTTCTCCGATCGAAGTTTGTGGGAAAGTGCTTCCTGCAAATCTTGTGATCCTTCCTTTAGTGGAATTTGATGTGATTCTTGGCATGGATTGGCTTTCTCTACATGGAGCTCATATCAATTTCCAAAGAAGGGAAGTCACATTTCATATTCCAGATCAACATACGATCGTCTATCAATGCAAGGATGAACATAACCTTCCAGTGGAAATTTCTTCCATCTTATGGGTATTGATTCCACTAAATGAAGGTTATTTATCTCAAATGGTTGGTGAGAAACTCACGATTAAGAATATGCCCATTGTACGGGAGTTTGATGATGTCTTTCCGGAGGAATTGCCGGGTCTTCCACCAAATCGTGAAGTTGAGTTTTTAAAAGAACTCGTACCGGGTGCTTTGCCTATTTCAAAGACACCTTATAGAATGGCCCCAATTGAGTTGCAGGAATTGAAGAAGCAACTCCAAGAGAATCTTGATAAGGGATTCATACGCCCTAGTGCGTCACCTTGGGGAGCACATGTTCTATTTGTTAAGAAGAAAGATGGATCAATGAGACTCTGCATTGATTATCGAGAACTTAACAAGATCACTATCAAGAACAAATATCCTCTCCCACGCATTGATGACTTATTTGACCAACTACGCGGAGCTCAATGCTTTTCCAAGATTGATCTTCGTTCAGGGTATCATCAATTAAGGGTCAAAAGGGAGGATATACCAAAGACGGCTTTCCGTACAAGGTATGGACACTATGAATTTATAGTGATGCCATTTGGTCTTACTAATGCCCCTGCTATCTTCATGGATCTAATGAATAGAGTCTTTAGAGACTATCTTGATCAATTTGTGGTAGTCTTTATAGACGATATTCTTGTCTATTCAAAGAGCAAGGAAGAGCATGAAGATCACTTGAGAATTATATTGAAGACCCTGAGAAAAGAGAAGCTTTATGCCAAATTTACCAAGTGTGAATTTTGGCTTCAAAAAGTTGCATTTTTGGGTCATATAATCTCAAAAGAGGGGATATCTGTGGATCCAGCAAAAACAGAGGTTATCGAAAGATGGTCAAGACCAACAACAGTAACTGAGATCCGAAGTTTTCTTGGTTTGGCTGGATATTATCGACGTTTTGTAAAAGATTTTTCACGATTATCTAATCCACTCACCAAGTTGACTCGGAAAGGAGTTAAGTTTGTCTGGACAGAGGAATGTGAAGAGAATTTCAAGGAGTTGAAAAGAAGGTTATCCAATGCACCTGTGCTCACACTGCCTTGTAGTGGAGAAAGGTTTGTGATCTACAGTGATGCATCCAAGAAGGGATTGGGGTGTGTTCTTATGCAAAATGATATGGTGATAGCTTATGCCTCACGACAGTTGAAAATCCATGAACAAAATTACCCAACACATGATTTGGAGTTGGCTGCGGTTATCTTTGCATTAAAGATTTGGAGGCATTACCTTTATGGTGAAAGGTGTGATATTTATACTGATCATAAAAGTTTAAAGTATATTTTCACACAAAAGGAGCTGAATATGCGCCAAAGAAGATGGTTGGAGCTGATTAAGGATTATGACTGCTCAATCCATTACCACCCTGGGAAAGCAAACAAGGTGGCAGATGCATTAAGTCGACAAGACCATGCTAGTTTATAAATGATGAGGATCACAAAAGATCCAATATTTATGGATTTACAAAGGATGGATCTTGGAATTATAATGGAAGGGGAAAAATCTTATCTTTCTCAAATGAATGTTCAACCATCTATACATGTGAAGATTAAAGAGGCACAGAAAGAAGATGTCGAGTTACAAAAGAAGGTGAGAAATGTTCCTGAATTCAACCTTGATTGTGATGGGATAATAAAGTTCAGGAATCAGGTTTGTGTTCCTCCCATCCCCGAATTAAAGAAAGAGCTGCTGGATGAGGCTCATAGTTCTTCATTCTCTATTCATCCTGGAAGCACGAAGATGTATAGGGACCTGAAAGAGTACTTCTGGTGGGATGGCATGAAAAGAGATGTTGCTGAATATGTCTCTCGATGCTTGGTTTGTCAACAAGTTAAAGCTGAGAGACAGAAGTCTAAGGGGATGTTACAACCATTACCCATACCCGAATGGAAATGGGAAAACATCACTATGGACTTTGTCACAGGACTTCCTAAAACATCCAAAGGCAATAATGCTATCTGGGTCATAGTTGATCGTCTTACAAAGTCTGCACACTTCATTGCTATTAGAGAGGATTTCTCTCTAGATCAGCTTGCCAAGATATATGTAAAGGAAGTGGTAAGATTGCATGGAGTACCACTTTCTATTATATCTGATCGAGATCCGAGATTTACCTCGAAGTTCTGGCGAAGTCTTCAGCATACTCTGGATACAGAGTTGAGTTTCAGCACTGCTTATCATCCCCAGACAGACGGTCAGTCTGAGAGAACAATTCAAACCCTAGAAGATATGTTGAGAGCTTGCTCTATGGATTTCAAAGGAGGTTGGGATCAACACCTACCTTTGGTGGAATTTTCTTATAATAATAGCTTTCACTCCAGTATTCAGATGGCTCCTTATGAAGCTCTCTATGGAAAGAAATGCAGGACTCCAACTTGCTGGGATGAAGTTGGGGAAAGAAAGCTATTAGGACCTGATCTCGTTGATGAAATGGCAGAAAAGGTCAGATCTATTCAACAACACATAAGAGCAGCTCAGAGTCGACAGAAAAGTTATGCCGACAACCGAAGAAAAGACCTAGAGTTTGAAGTGGGTGATAAAGTGTTCTTACGAATATCTCCCTGGAAGAGGGTTATGAGATTTGGAAAGAAGGGGAAGTTGAGCCCTAGATATATCGGTCCTTTTGAAATACTGGATCGTGTTGGGAAGGTAGCTTACCGATTGGCGCTTCCACCGAATCTCTCTCAAGTTCACGATGTGTTCCATGTATCTCTCCTGAGAAAGTACATACCAGATCCTTCACATGTACTCAGCTCAGAAGTTGTACCACTGGAGCAAGATCTTTCTTATGAAGAACAGCCGATAGAGATTCTGGATCGTAGCGAAAAAGTCCTACGAAACAAGACCACTCGCTTGGTGAAAGTTTTATGGAGAAACCACCAACTTGAAGAAGCTACATGGGAGCTTAAGGATATGATGAGGGAGAAGTATCCTCATTTGTTTGTTGCAAAGTGAAGAATTTCGAGGGCGAAATTCTTTTTAAGGGGGGTAGAATGTAACACCCGAGACTTTTATGTTATATAAATCATCAAAGGAATCTTTTTCTACACAACACTTTCTTGGCTTGCTTTACACGCAATCGCGACCTTCCTCGATAGCTTGCGTCGTACGCAATACCGAGTTTCACTAAACAACAATATGCTATTAAAACTAGCCGTTATGAATAGTAATAACCACTTTTTGAAATTTTATAAATTTTATTTTTCAAAATGGACTTCATTTTTGGACTCAGAATATCGAAATTAGCCTAGGGTGAAATTTTGGTATTTTTCTGAAAACTTTCAATTTTTGATGAATAGTGAAACCACTAAGTGGTAGGTTAAAAACTGAATTTTGCATAAAACTTAATTTTACCGCTTCTGTGAATGGAATTTCAAAAATCCGAGAGACACGGTTAATATCAAGGACTAAAATGTGGTTCAATGAGATGAAAATAATTTTTTGGTGAATAGTAACTTTTTACTATTTTTACCGCGGTTAATAGTAAATAGGGTAACTAAGGGTAATTATGATATTAATATTACCCTAACACATGTCCTAATTCTATTAGACAAGTGTAATTCGACCAAAAACAAACTTAGGAATAAAATATGACCATTTAGGCCCACTTGGATTAGATTAGGACATTTATTATTAATTTATTTAAAGAAGGGTTAAAATAGTTAAAATCAAAGTTTAATAAGTAAATCATTTTTAATATAGGGTTATACATAAGATAAATTCGATTGTAAATATTCATTAGAAAGCTAAAAAGATTTCCTACATGATGGTATTTTATTTGTAATTTTTAGACATCAAATAATTTAATTTATTTATGACACAAAGATGATGCAGTAATTATCTTATTAATGAAATATTGACAAAATTGATAATATAAATACCAAAATAAATGTAATTTGAGACTTTTTATGAATTCCACTAATTTTCTAGGTTACTATGATATATTAGTATTGATTTAATCAACTTGGTTCGAACATATAATTCTGTTATGACTTTGACAAAAATCATATATCAAATAGTGTCAAAATTGACACAAAATAGTTTTTAAATCAAATATTATATTATTAATTGTTATTTTATTCCTAAAAATCTAAGGTTCGGCCAAATGACTTAGATAAGGATATATATTTTAATAATAAACAATTTTGGGTTCGTTTGGCATGTTATAGTAAGTGTATTAACCATATTGTGAAAGAAAACAAAAAGTCATGGTAAAAGTTAAATTATTTAACTTAGAGTTAAATCTAATTGATAAGGTTAAAATAATACCCTAAACTTGTCTAAATTCTATTGGTTGATAGGATTTAGACCCATCCCCACTTTGGCTTCGAAATAAGACCCTTTGGAACCATTATAAACCGATTTTGACTTTAATATAAAATAATATTTTGAGATATTCCTAAGGTGCCCCTCTCCTCCCTTATAAAAGGGCACCTCCTCCCCCTCCTCCTCACACCAATTTGAGCACTCAAGCTCGGCCAAACCCTGCCATTCTCCCTTCTCCACTTCCCTAGAATAATCCTAGAGGTCCTGGTCTTCTCCAAAGACCAATCTTAGTTCCTTAAGTGGAGGATTCAAAAAGGCGTTCCAAAGAAGAGGTAATATCCATTACCGATCTTTTCAATTTCTTTCTTCTTCAACTTCTTCTTCTTTAGTTGTTTCATGATAAAGTAATAACATCAGTATTACTTACATACTGATATGTTATTATAAATATGAAACAACCCTAATTCACCTTCTATCAATCCTACGGAAAAATGAAATCACCGCGCGTGCGTACGTACGGAATACCGTCTCCACGCCGTGGTGTAATCTATTTTCCACCATCACCTTACAAGGATGGGTATAATGGTGTAATCAGTAACTATATATGATTATTATTAAGTAATATTGATACTGAAATAATATATATATATACTCCAATACAATTCCACGATCATAGGAACGATATCATCACTCGTGCGTACGTACGGAATACCGTCTCCACGATGTGATGCGACTCATTCTACATGATCTTCATTTCATAATGATTATATAAATGAATTGAATGAATGAATATGGTATATAATACACTAATACCATTCTGGAAATGAATTATCTATAACCTAAAGATAAGAATAAGAATTTATTCGACAAAACACGCATAAGAACAAAAAGTTATAAAGACCCGAGTAACAAGTAACAATGAAATATTACTAACAAGAATCTAATAATATGACCATATATGATCTCATATCAATATGTATGATTCTGGAATAAGTCAATAACATTATTTAAACCATTATACAGGAGCTTCGGACACGAACAAATCAAATCAGACCTAAGGTAAGGGAAATATCACAATCTCATTTTTATCCGAGATTGTTTATTCGTAAGTATTTACTGGGGTGTATTTTATCATCCACATCCATGTTCCCTCAATATGAAATATTGTTTCCATCCACTTGCAATAGTTTAAATCCAATTTTACCCCTAGGTGAGTTTTTAGTAAAGAATATGAAAGGAATCTTTTGTCGTTTTTCCGTACGAGGTACTTTTTGACTTTTCCGACAAAAGTACGAAGAATGTTTTTTTTAACTTATACGGCATGAATGGATTTTTAAAACATTACATCAAAGAAGCTTCCTTTACAAGTTTTCAAGTTTATTTTTAATCAACTTCTTTTATTTTAAAGTTATATGACATGTTATGAAAGGAAAAATATTTTTGAAGAAGAAAGGATATTTTCCTCAAGAATTCAATTCAAGTGTTTTATCAAAATTATTTTCCATCCAAGATAATAAAGGGTTCTGTTTCTATCCATATTTTTACATTGGTTTGACTATGTGGTGATGGAATTATGTTTATGAATTCCTTTATCATATATGAATTGATTTATGATTTCATGATGTTTCAAGAATCCCATTTTTGTTACATGTGTTATGCGATGATGCATGTTTTATGATTATGTGGAACACATAAGAAAGGATTCATTATAAGATGGGTGGGACCTATATCTCCCTCCAATGCATTGGGTAATGATTTTATATCTCATGAGATAGACATGGCTGGAACGGAAGGTTATTTCGGTTCAGTGATACAGGACTGAAACGAGGAGTGAACTCGGATCAGAAAGGGACTTTGTCCACTAAGATAGTCTTGGCAATGAGTCATGACTAACAAGAAATGATTTTCCATGATTATGTGTGCATGCCACAAAGTTTCAAGTTTTATTTTATGATTTTGGGGATATCATTTTCACTTCTATGATTTATTCCATGTTAAGATATTATGATCTCTTTTGCAGGTTTTGATTTTCAAAAAGATATGATATGATTTTTATTTCCTTTATTTTCCCTTGCTGAGCATTTGAGCTCACCCTTTTATGTTTTCTTTTCCCCAGGTCAGGAAGATGGATATTAAGTAGAATATGCTAAAAAGGACCCTAGATATGATGAAATAAATGGGAGACACTGTAGAAGATTTATGAACCAGTTGTTTATGTTTCCCAGTTTCTAAAGACACTATACCTATACGGTCCTTTGTGGTTTTGTCATATGTTGTAATAAGTGTGATTCAATTTTGAAGTATTAACAATGTATGTAAAGTGTGGGTCGTTATAATTCTCCTCAAATTACACATCTACCTATAACTCAACTTCATCAGGATGTTGATTTTTTGATGGATCAATGTGATATGGGGGAATATGAGATTAGTGGAAGACTTCATGAATGGACCGATACCTCTAAGGTAACTGAAAGTGATATGCTATAGGCAATACCATCTCTATATTCATGAAGTTGCCAATGTAACATGGTGTCAAAATTACTTTATACCAAGTTATTCTATTATGTAGTATATGAAAAACACAAAAGAAAACTGGAATCCACAACTAAAACTGTAACGGTCGATGATGATGATTGGAATATTATTTCTATATATACTATTTTATAGAAATATACTTCCTCAATTGATGAACATATTATAATGTCTCCTGAGTGAGACAAGAACCCCGTAGCACTGCCTCTCCTACCATTAACCAATATATGGTTAAATGACATGACCTACCATATAGGGCCTCATAAGGATCCATTTTTATGGTCTTTAGGATGATATTATTATAACTAACCCCTTTAAGAGGTATGTTATTCTCCCAAGAACCTCCAATATCAATGATGAATTCTTGAAGAATGTCCTCAAAAACCATTATTATATGCTCAGTCTAACCGTCGGTCTATGGGTGATAGGGTTTATTGATAATTACTGATGAACCTAGATCCCTATGAAACCCATTTCGAAACCACAATGTGATGTGAGAATATATTTCTAATACAATAGAACATGGAATTCATTTTTAGGTGTATGATCTGAAAATTTTAAATTTCATTGAGTTCATCCACTGAATGAGTGTCCTAAATTTTTGGCAAATGAGAGACCATTAGAAACATGTCTACAATCAACCATTTGGCATCACTACCCAAAGGAGATCTATGTATTCATTTCCCAGATTTCATTATGAAATCATCCCATTCCACCCATGAATAGGTATTTTCTATAAATTCCCCAATATTAATTGGTGATCCAACTTCCCTAGTAGATAGGCGGAACACCCTGTAATGAACCCATCCATCTTACACTTCATCCCCAACCACTAGTATTGATGGTGTAATTCTTGATACATCATTGAAATAATGGTGTGCACTAAACATATAGTTTCATGTGAATCGTTCATCAACTTCTATATGATATCCATAGAAACCCAAGCATGTACATGGATTCTCAATATCTCATCCTAATAAGTGATATAACCAGGATGTTGGTCATCACCTACAACACTCTCCTATCGGTACAATCCATCAAGATCTGATAATTGTCTCTTCCTCACTCTAACATGAATATTATAAGTGATGGAAAAATATGATAGGGATTTATTTATGTGAATATCCTCTAATGACTTGTGAGTTTATTAAAACAAGGCCATTAGTCGCTACTCGTTGTTGGCCTCCTAAACTACCTATATTGTAGTCCTCCTCCTTAGTGCATCAGTAAATTCATTTCCATTTCCAAGAATATATGTTTGATCAATGTCGAAATACTGTTGATATTGAACTTTTATAATTTTCATTCAGTTCTTGTCATGTTGTGTAAATATATACCTGAGTCTTTTATTGTAAGTTTATACCATAAAATTCACTCCTATTAAATAATCTAACCAAAATGGAAAGGCTTAAGCCACGTAGGCTAGCATGAGATCACATGTCATATAGTTCCTCCCAGGTTGACTCAACTGGAGATACCCTTACACCATAACATAATCCTCCAACATAATATCATTTCTTATCCTAATACCTAATGAAACAATACAAACTATATTACTTCTTCTTGGCTTGGGTAGAATAATTATTGACTATTAAGTCAGTCTCCCGTTCTAATCCTGAAAGGCTATCTCACAGGCGGCTGACCAGATAAATATGACACCATTCAATGTCAATCCTATATGAGGTAATTCTAATCATCATATTTCGTTTATAAAGTTCATGTAATTTCTATATAGCCCCAATAAACACATTATGTCAAGTAAAATCTTGGGATGCTCCCATGAAACTACAACTGTCAACATTTTTGGGTTAACTAATACACTTGTTTCTAACATAAAAAGACTGAGGCAGTTAATTTATTTCATATAGAAGTTTTCCATAGTGTGGAATAAATATAATGGATTCTATATTAGTGTATCAAATATTATATCAATATTTGAAACAAGGTTTAGTCAAGTATGAGAATACAACAAGATATCAGCCATGAATACCAATACAAATAAATCAAAATAAGGATAGAAACCCAGTTGATCAATTCCATGAAAGATACTGGAACTTTCATTAGACCAAACGTTATGATGAAATAATCATAAAAAACATATCTATGATAGAATATTTTATGTGCTATATATAATGGATAAACATGATCATGATAATAAACAAATCTGAGATCATTTTTCGAGAACACATAAGCTCTAGAGATCTAATCAAAGATATCATATATTCATGTTAATGGATAATGGTTCTTAACCATATACAATTTCAACCTCTACTATTCCACACATATATTGAGTGTACAATCCTCCATCTTGTTGAAAAAGGCCGGTGAACCCCATAAAGATTTATTAGATCATATAAGACCCTTTTCATCCAAATCCTCTAGCCTCATCTTAAGCTCCCAAAACATAGTATTAGCACTCCTATAAGGTGGAATGGATACCAATTCATATCCTAGAGATATCTCAATTGAAAAATATTACATTATATTGAGAGGAAGTCCAGAAAAATCATCTAGGAAAACATGCCTAAAATAATCAACAATTGGAGGGAAATTTTTCACACAGAATCCCTTATCAACCAGATATAAATAAGAAATTTGGTCGGTCAATAATCCAACCACATAATGGTGGTGTCCTTATTTTTCTCACATGGACCTCCCTTTCACACTTGTGAATAAAATTTGCACTCTCTAGTGATGTGAAAGTCACCTTTAGATGACATAAGTGTATTAATATATGGAATGTAGCTTACCAATACATTACAAGAATGATTTAAAACCTTGTTATCTCAATGAAATAGATGTACAATATGAAGTGAAACTCAACAACCTATAGGGGTAACTTCCTTAACTAGCATACACTCTCCGTTCAAATCCCCAATAAAGTAAGATGTGACATCACACAATTGCAAAACTGAACATCAAGGTGAATGATCTCCATAATAGGAACATATATATATTTTTTATAAGAACCTATATCAAAAATATTACACACTAATTTAATGTCTATAATAATAATACCTCTTACGGTAGACGATCTGTCACCCTACTCCTCGAGTATCATATGAACATTATACATATGTCCTTAACTGTAACCCTCAGAGAAAGCGTAACAACCCTAAGAAGGTCTTCTCTACTATCACTAAGAATTTAGTATTTGGATACATTGTCCATGACCTCCACCTCATCCTAACATGGTGGATGTACTCTATCTCTCTTCACAACTACATGCTAATTAACCAAATTCAAAATATAGAGTTAGTATATATCATATCTCATGGGAAATATAAGTAAAAATCATGAAAGAATCATTACATATGACCCTAATTTCCCCAATAATGGTACTCGAACGGAACCCTTGAACACAATGTTCCTAGTTCTCACAGTCCACTACATCGATGACACCTCACATATATACCTGAGTATATACCCTTTCAACTAATATCACCAAATGGATGATCCAAATGAAATTTCTTATTATTGATCTATGTTGTTCCCAATAAAGGTGTTGAACCACCATATTTCTTACCTCCATCATTTCTCAGGTTATGATCCATGATAATCACATGTTTCACTATTCTAAATATAGTATTATGGTAAAATACATTCACCTACGATAAAATTTCATACCTGAGGCCATCCTCGAATAGCGTATATTTTGTTACCTCCTCACCTAAAAGAATTGTTACTAAACACTATAGATTTGTAAAATGGGATGATTAACCCATGATTGATAATTTAACCTTCTCCAAATGCATAAAATCTTGGGATTTATTGGCCACAAATGTCTCAATATATAAATATTCATTAAAGGTATTGTAAAAATTCCTCCAAATCATATCCTATTGATGATCCATCTGATTACTATTGTCTCACCATCTCATAGTGGAATACCATAGAATATATATAGTGAGATTCACTCTCCACTAAAAAAGTATCTCAAGATTATCAAAAAAACATTGCATAGCCTTTATCCATGATATTGGATCCTATGGTCCTATGTATCTCAAAAAAATGGAGGATGATTCTATTGAAACTCATGCATCAAACTTTCCATAGCCAGGGCAAGTCACGGTGCTCCCTGTATGGTCTTCATAAAGCATAGGAACTCATATTAAAACTAGGAATCATATCCTATATCATGTATAACAAGTGGTGATATAATAGGCCCTACTGGAGGATCTATTGATGACACATGAACCACCATCTGTAGATAATGTTAGTCACTAACCTTATTGTGCATGAATCATGGATTTCATAGTTACATGTCTATAAAAATTCCAAACACATGCCTCCAAAAAATATTTAATCACATATAAAGGATTATATATAAGAATAGTATAAGTATAAGACATCATATTTATTGGTTACATCCCCACCCTGCTTCTATATTTAGGTTTTTGTGATGGAAGAATGATAATATAAGCGATACAGACTACCTACATCCCACTAATGTTGTCGGGATTGGGTAATTTTCACATCTTTAAGTGAATGTAACAGGTATACATATTGTAAATTAAAATATATAGGGGAAATATCCTTTTAAATTTCAATTGGCCTCCCTATTTAATAGTGATCATTTTATTTTTTTTATTTTAATTTTACTTAAATAAATTTTCATTTAAAAAATCTATTTAAAGGGTTGAATTGTTTGGATGACCAATTCTAATAAGTAGTGGCCCATATATATTATAAATTAATTGTTGGTTCATATTTAATTCTATCCACTCATATATATCATGTCCGTAAACGTTTTTTATAATAATTCCATGGAAAATTCAATAGGGCACAAGAACATATTGCATGAAATGTACATAGTAACAAAACATTCTCATGGAAAAATGCATGATATATAAATTATGATTTTCCTATAATGACGTATGATGTAGTATATACATTCATTATTGGTTATGGGAAAAAATTATCCATATTCATAAAGAAAATTACACATCATGTGAATCACCCAATGGTGAAATAAATACAACTATAACAAGTAGAATCAATAAGAACACATCCCATCCAATGTAATTTTCATTTCCCTGTATTTGGGAAAGCTACCACCAGAAACATATCATTACCAATTTCCAAAACATTTCTATTATGTTATATAATATTTCCAATCAATGACATAAAATAAAATAAATATCCTTTGGTACCACTTTGTTTCGTTTTATTCCAAGTTCACACAATACTAACTGAACATGGTTGGCCATATGGCCTCAAGAATGCCTCCCCAGATACAAGAGGTTATCAAAAAATAATGAGATTCCGTGGTAAAATAGTGGGGAGATTATAACCTCATGATTAATGTGTAGAACAATGGTATAATAATATCAAACAACAACAAAATAATCAATAATACTGAACTATAGAAGACTAAACATCCATAATATAAATAACCTAGTAAACAATTCCATGAATTTTATATACAATTTTATGATCATGGAATTATATATGAAAATGAATACTGGTAATACATGACCAACTGTACAATAAATTAATCCATTTTAAAAAAGAAGAAAAATGAAATATCCAATGATATCATAACGAACATAGCCTATTCATGTTCTACCATACTCCTATGTAACGAGAAATCATGAATATTCAAGTAGAAGCACTACCCTACCACTAAAAACATCAATGAAGTCTATCCAGCCAATATAAAGGTGCCTCGAGTAGGGTGTGAGATAATATCAGTACGACACTTCCAACAATGTCTAATTCCATATAGTCATTGAATATAAACAATAAATAGTGTTCATGTATGAAATAAACTGTAAATTCAGTGTATTATATAAATAACCCACATAGGTATGGGTTTCCAAGTAATGAACATCCTCTATTGAGTGGTCCCACTCTCGAGTAGATCCTCTATAAATGTGGGTTCAATGGATATCTAATTTATTTTATTTTGGGATACGAGGCTCAAAAGGTTAGTAGGAAGTACATCCTTGTTCCTAAAAGTCCCATCAAGCAGAGTTGAAACTCTCCCATCAGATTCGATGGATGGGTTATTTCCAGACCAACATATTTCATAACTATATTGAGTTCTCCAGTCGGTTTCACACATGTTGGATCCCTGACAATTTTTTTATCAATAGTCAGATCCCCTCAAAACTATAATTTACTCACAGACCATTGCAGTCCAGGGACTTGACATCATGGGACCATTTCCACTAGCAACATATATTCAATATAGTTTCATCCGGATCGCCAAATATTTATATTCAATGTGCACAAAAGTATCTCTTCTCATAGAAGTCAAGTCCCATTCTATCTTATAGTTCATGAGCTCAAACATCTTACACTAATTCGGAGTCCCTCACACCATTCTCACTTATAATTGTACCAATTATCAAGTGGAAGATCAGAATAAAATGTATTCTAAGTACACAATATTATATGACCACACTTCTCATTACCTTGTATAAGAAAATCGGAAGTATAATGCATTTAACAAGACCCTATCTAACATTTTTAAAAATATGGTTGGTCTAAACATGATGTTTTTTCTGGAAAAGTTCCCCATCAATCTATATTTTTATAATAAAATGACTCTCAATTCCACCAAGGAAACCCCATATTACCTAGTGTACAAAATGGTGGTAGTCCTTTCCATTGTGATTAAGTTGTCCTGACTCCGCATGGATATCTATTATTAGTATACATTAGAATAAATAGCATAAGTATTTAAGTCTGAGCTTCAATCCATCGATAAGAATATACTATGGCCGCTGCACAATCTAGAGAGTCTCTATATCAAGATAGGCATAGCTTTGAACAAGAATGTTTGTCTATGATCATTCCATTAATGTGACATGGTATGGGCCTTAATGTTGTCAAAAATACCATGTAGGAAGCCACTGATGTTGGAGCCCAAATGGGAAGGACCCAATATTAGCCTCATGATTTTTCCTAATGGTGAATACTCTTTGGTCACTATATATTGCAAGTGGATTACTCCTCCCATCAATACCAAGGTCCTCATACAGTACATCGCTTGAGAACCTTATCTCATCCAACCGAAAGGATGTAGAAATACCCATCATCACTGTCCCATAGGAAATTCAATTTTTTCTATGTCCTTACCAAATGACATTAAACTATACAACATTCAGGAAATACATATGTCTTCATTCATTCCCTTGCAGGATATATTGGAATTCCCAATCATTTTATCATCGCATCCAGCCCTTGGTTTCACAAATATTTTCATCTCATCATCCCCCTTGGATTAATTTTTCCCTGAGTATTTCACATGTTTTATTTGGGACCTATTTGATTATTATTCATATTTGGTTTACAATGGTTATACCATGAACCCATACCCCATAAAAACATGTTTCTCTTACTTCTTACTTACCGCATGATGTTAAACTAAACAGAATCCATAAACTATTTGTGGTTTGATTTCTGACCTCACTTGATATGAAAGAAAACCAAAAAAAAAAATCATTGGGTACATCCATAGATTCTTCCAAATTTCTAGCCCTTTTGGACTTCCATTATGGATTAAGTTCTATGACCATAAAACTAAGATCATTCCTATCCCACATGACAAAAAATGACAGTTTCCTACATGAATGACATTAAACTGCATAGTGTTCATAGTCCATTATGCATGAAATGAAATGGAATGTTCACATTCCACCCTACATGACAATAAATTTTTTATTTTTCCCTAAATAACAATGGTAAAACACACATACTTTCCCGAACTATGTGTAGATTGATTACTTCCCCCGCAGGATATGTAGTTATTTTCAGATGTCTCTTCCTCAGGCCCAACTTCAGAATTTCGAAATCACCTTTTTCTGTACTTTTTGACCTGGGATACCCTTTGATAAAGTGTGGTTTGGTTTAGGCTTCATTGTACGTCATTCACATCAAGATATTTACTCAACTATGCATATCCCATTTATAATACCATGTACCTATTCACCTAGTGATGAACCATGTGACATCTACATCCTTACCGCATGATGATAAACTACACATGTATATACCATGCTCTTGACATTAAACTGGGCATCTATGGTCCATACTATATGACCCTAAACTGAGAGATTTAGTTCTGAGTTACATGACATTTAAATAGTTTTCAAAGCCCCTCAGGAACATGATCCTTGAGTATTGGTATTATCATACATATGGATGTTCTCCATCGGCATGAAAACATGCTTGATTGTATGAGAACTGGATTATTTTATTCCATATTAATATTCCCACAACATCATTTCCATGCCTCATGTGTCCGTTTATTTTGGTCTTCATTATCTTTTACATTTTAATTGATCTTTTAACGATATGGATTCTTTCCAACATTGCTTTCCTACCATCATAGGCCAATAACCCATAAAATTTTGAATGGAATTTTGAGTCAAGTGCTACGTTTTGAATATCGTCAGTGACCGACCATAATTTTTCTTTTCCCATCCAATGCTACATGGTATGGATACTATATGTCTAATTTGGCTAGCCTACATTCTCTATCATTATGCCACCCAACTATATCCCAAATATAATTCAATATGATTCAAATTTTTCTACCCCTTCATGTTCTAGTGGATATCCAATGCCCCTTGTGTTGTTACTCCATGCATCCACACATGTCGAGTTAGAATGTTAGCATGGTTGGGTTTTACCACCCATCGCTCCCTTTACCTTGTTTTTTATTCTCATGTAATGAGTAAAGCATAGAATCACTCCTTGTTTACCGTAGTGAACATGGATCACATGGATTGATGAGTCATGGGAGGGTTATACCTGCATATGAAAGTTGCAGAACCTCATGGACCAAATTTTATGACCTTAAACTAAGATATCTTACCATCCAAGAAATATGTCAACAAACAAGACTAGCTCATACCTCATGACTTTAAACTATTGTGCCCTTGTCTCATGATGTTAAAATTCATGGGTCGGTCCTATCATATTACTTTAAACCGAGGGATCCTCATCCCAGATGTAGGAAAAAACCGCAAGGCATTGTGGTGTTCTCAATTGAGTGGGAATCACCACTGGGACAAGTCAACCACTATTCCATTTTTTACGACCTACACATGGATTGATTCTCACAAAGACACCAATAATTTTCATCCTAGGCTGATCACTCAATAAAAAAAGAAAAAAAACAAGAAATATATAATATCCCTACTATTTTAGCATTGGTCAAACCTAAATGGAAAATTTTCACTTCAAGAACTACATCTATCATTATTACTATCCTTTTAGGATACATAGTGATGTATAGCTCCTTGATCTGGGGTCCATCATCAGCATTATTTCCCCTAGAATCATCCTCTATGAGGACATTATACTACGACCATCCCTTGAATGAATTCATGATTCCCGATGATAATTAAGGGTTGTTTCACCTTCGTCACCACTACAGTAGATTTCCCCCACCAGTGTTGGTCTCTAACCAAACAGTTGGTCAATAAATATTTTAATCTTGACTCCCATACTTATGGTATACATAGAGATTCTTGAGAATTTGGTCTTCAAGACTAGCCAAAAGTTCCTAAACCCTATTTCAACCATCTTTCCCCTATTCTTCACAGGTTTTTATGCAGCACATGAGCCTTCATTGGCCTCTTTCATATCAGGTTTTTCTTCCTGCATGTTGAATATACCCTAAAAATTAAGTGTTTTCGTTAGTCCATGAATCATAAAAATAATTTTTTTTGCATGATCTGAGATCTATATCCTTAAATTAAGATCTCCTTCATCCTTACCACATGAAATTAAACTACATAACATTTCATGAACTATGTATTTTTTGATTCTTTCCCCCCTGCATGATAAGTATGGACACCTGAACATGTTTTCATCGGGTCCAACCACTCGTTTACAACCTAGATTTTTTACTTTTACTCATCCTCTCAAGTCACCTACCTTGAATTGGATCATGTGATATCTATTTTTCCTCTTAAATGTTCATAGATGTGTCATGGTACGAGACTTAGAGTGTTTTATTATAGATGAAATTATCTCATCCAAACACCACGATTTTTATTCCCTTTATTTGGGTGTTTATCATCATTAAAATCTTAAAGGTCCCTCAAACCATATAGATGCTCGACATCATTAATCGCCTACTAATCTATGCCAACGATCTAGAAGATCTTGAATGACATTTTTAACTAAGTCCAACTTTTCAAATATGGCATGCAGTTGAACCTCTTTGTTTTCCCACCCCTAGTCACATGTTATGAATACAATGTTTCGAATTTGGTCAACATTTATCCTTACTCTTACACCAAATGCATTGTGTCCCAAATTTTGGTCACGTGATTTGTGTTCCTCCTCAAATCATTATGCATAGATGGAACTTCAATACACTCATTTTCATCCCTCTATGAACGATTGTCTGTAGAGTGGTCTGGCCTGCGTCATGGGGTCTTTCTTAACTCCATACCTCCATTCCCATACAACATGATTTTGTTTTTGGTAAAATCCTCTTTGCCTCTTGTGTCCTAAAATGACCGTGGATAATATGGTATTAGTGACTATGATATGGTTTATACCTGCATAGAGGAGTTGTACATTAGTGGTATGAACTCTATGACTTTAAGCTAGGAGTCCATGTCCTAGATTCCAAGCATGATGACTTTAAACGATGCGTCTGTTTTCATAAGGGTAAGGGATAGGATGACTAATACCCCTTTTGTCCTCATTGTCGTCATGTTTGTTATAGAAACACCATGTGCCTCCCTATAGATGACGTTTCCTCTCATTCATCCTTACGACATGATGTTAAACTACACAACATTTTCAAAACATTGTATATCTTAAATCCATCTCTTATCAGATTTGAAGTGACATCCATACATCTTATCCCAGGGCCTTACCATAGAATTTTTAATTCCACATTTTATCCCCTTTTTCATGGGTTCCCCTTCAAAAATTAGTGATGTGGTGTGGCCCACCTTTTTCCTCTTTCATACTGCGTTATATACCAAAAAACACATATTTAATTTTGGGTGAACATTTCCTAGTTTTATAACAATAAACTACATATCAACATTCATCCTTATCAAATGATGTTAAACTGCACGACCTTAAATAACTATTAGTGGATTGATTCTTACCTTCATAAGATATGAAGGAACACCCTTCCATTTCTCTATGGGCCCAAACACTGGTTCATTAACATTTCTCGTTCTTCGACCCCTAATATTGTCTAGAATATATGACCTTAATATAGGATCCCATAGACTGTGTGACATGAAATTAAACTATTAGTTAGGTTCCTGGCATTGTGACCTTATACTATGTGAAATTTCATGTTTATATGTAGTTAAACTATTTTGTGCATCAACCTCATCATACGATGGTTAACTAAAAATATGTCATCCTTGTGGCATGATGTAAAAAACTCAAAGGATTATATGTCCTCACTAGAGAGGTTCTTTCAGGAAATAGGATTGATCTTGATTGGGACTAAAACTCCCACCCAATGTTCTTTCACCTTAGTGTAAAAATATGAAGAGTGTTGGAATCCATTTAAATAACCCATCACTCTATCTCTATGATTTGAGTTCCCTTTATTTAAATCCATGTCCAATTTTATGCCTAAAGGGACCTCCATGTGGCATGGATGATAAGCCTCATTGCTTTCCTACCATCATGAGAAAACGTTCTAAATAGAATCAGACAACATTTAATGTTTGGTCCCATGTTTTTGAATTTGGTAAGTGGATAGTCCTCATATTTTAGTACCCATTTCAGGATAACGTGATATGTATGATGTGTTTTGAATACATTCAATAGTTTTCCTCTATAATCAAGCAAATGTCACTGTGTTATGAATTTTGGGTGTCTTGATTCAAACTTCTCATTCTGCATTGATCATATTCATTCCAATTCCCGAGGCGTTATCCTTCCTATACACATGAGAACATTGGGGAAGGATAGTTGGCTGCTTTGAGAACCATATTCTCTAGTCACGCCCACATTCTCATCATGAACACTCTGGGTTGTCAGTCAGGCCCCAAGTGTTCAATGATTTTCTAGAACACTCATATCCAAATTGAATAGTTATGTTGTTGTCCCATGTTTCTCAAACTGGGAGTGACCCACATGAGTATAGAGATTGATAATTAGTTATTTCAACGATATGAAAAAGGTGAAGTAATCAAAAAAAGTTACAATATTACCATAAAATCAGTCTAAATAAGTATCCAAGCATGAATTTTTGTTTGTGATTTTAGAAAAACCCAATCCCAATGGATTGTCCCCTTCGATGGAGCGTCTCGGCTCCCCCGATATTTTTCATGTGGCATCCAGAATTTTTTATCAACTTTTGATCTCCCATCCAACATCATTGGACCTAGGGGGATGTTCATCAACATGGATCTATCCACAACCCAACTCAGCTCAAATATCAACCACTTCATGAGATTCTCGCCTCAACTACTCTTCAGTATCTTCCAACTGGACACATAGTCACGATATGAGTTCTGAATGGGTAATGATGGATGAACAGCTCGCATTCATCCATGTTTCTATGATTTGGATCTCTTATTCATCCTCCTAAATCTTCTGATGGATGATAGACTTTTTCTGTTTCTAGGTAATACTGAATCTATGATTGTTATCCCGTACATTCTCAGAAAGGTAATCCTAGATGACCATATGTGGACCTCATGCATCATTCCCTCCATCAAATAGGTCACATTGAGGTGGGTTAAGTGATCCCATATGGATTGTCCAATATAATTAAGGGATTTTTTCAGAAAAGAACATTATCATCTTCAATGGCCGATGATGGACATCCCGACTATCCTCAACATCCAAATCAGCCTCATCCATCTACCCTGAGTCAACACGTTCATATTTTGAGAAAATATTCATGTGTTTGGAATCATGATCCTCATCCGGAATTATATAATATAGGATTGGTTCCATGTTGTGTAGTTTATTTTCACCATGGGATCCCAATTCAATAAATTCAAGTTCCACCTTACGAGTGGTTCTACTCATAGTTGTGATCGACATGGTTTGGTCAGTAGGGGAGCCCAATTCCATGTCAATTGGAATTCCCCATAAGAAAGGAGCACTGGGACCCCACACAATCCTCAATAATAGTAATATCGATGCCTGAATAACTATTCAATTAGGGAAAATATCAGTTGGCTCGGTTGTGGGGACAACATTAATGACTTTGTGAGGAAGAAGACTTACAAATATCAAATAGTTTCTCACATCCTAGATTTTTTTTATTTGGGATTGTAGGACATAACGACTATAAATGGTTTGGAGCCCTAAATATTTTTGAAGGGCCACCTTTGTTTCCACAGTCTCGTTAGACCCATTGCTCATCATCATTCAAGACACACGTCTCAATGTTTTCCCTTATATTCCAGTTTCCTCACGAGAAGGGGAATTCTCTTGGAGGATCTCATCTACAAATCATGGTACAAATGTATGTTGAGAAACCTAGGTAAGATGAATAATATTATATAATTAAGGACTGCCTTAGAGTTTACTTCACAAATTTGGACGAATTCTTCTATCTTTGAGGCTGCATCATTATCTTTCTCCAGATGGCTTCCTCTGTCGGTGTCTACTACATTGGACCCTACAAATACCTTGAGCAGAGGGAAGCACTCTACTAGCTCAGTGTTAGACAATTTTGGTAGAGATGTTTGAGTAAGAATTACACCCACACAATATTGTATTAGACATGGGGTTCCACGAGAGTGAACTAAGTCCTACAGATCTACTAAATATCACTCCCCCTCTGCATGACATACTATAAATCCATCCCATACGTGGAAAATACTCATATTTTCTTTAAAAACCGATTAATATGGTCCCATATTTATGGAGGACTAAGGAATTACCTTTAAATGTACATTGTATCTTGAGCCTCTGGGAAAAAACATCTTTAGGTATGTCCATAAAGTGAAGTCGTTTCCCAAGAGCTTATGTAGGTATTCTATGGATCACTTTTTATGGATTCCCATATTTTAGAGTATTCCCAACAGGGACCACTGGGCATGTTAATATAACATTCCTTTCACTTATTACAGGTGTGGACCTTGGAATTATGGGCTTTGCTGCTGGAGTAGCTCAACCATAGCGGTGTGAATCATCCCTTCCACTGTGACTTTCTAATTCCATTGTCCAACCCTAACTCCTGGGTTGAGGGGGGACCCAATTATCAACTTAGGTAGTTCTTTTCTTCAACATCTCTCTATGGTAGGTTGCCTCCTAGATTTTTGTCTACTACTCAACTAGCCCATAAGAGGAAGTAGGCGGAGGTAGCTAATTCTACATCATCCCATATTCATGTGTGAACCCGTGCCAAAGTAGCTTCATTACATATTGGTGATCCTCACAACATACCCTTAGGTATACATTATAGGTTAGCCTTTGTAGGCGTTGGAATATCCTAGAAAAGTGATGTAGGGTATATGACTCAATGATAGGATCAAAATCCATATGTTCCACTAGGAATATACCTTAAAAGGATAGTAGATATGACTGATGCTTCTCGATTCCCCTGCCATCATCAGTGACTACTCACTTTCGCAGTAGGAATGGATGAAAATTGAATTCATACACCCAAAAAAAATTTCAACACTGCCAGTGAGTTCATGTTGATTGGAAACCTCCCCATCGTGTTCAAATGGCCAGACAAAAGTCTATCTGAGGAGAGGAAATAGGGTGTAAGAATTCATATACCCACATTTGATCTATTACCTATCCATATAAAAATTTGAACTATCTACATACACTTTTTGGGTTTTCCCCTTACTGATGTGCCAAAGCACCTTATATAGCTTTTCCAACACAAGAACCCCAAGTTAGATGCACCGCCCAATCTCTAGCATGGCCTCTATAATGAATGTTCTTGTCTATGCACCCATGTGTGCATATTTGATAGGAAAAATCTATCCAAAAATGAGTGTGGAGATGAACCTAGATAGCCTAATCTCCAGTTGATGCTCGGTGTTAATGTTTTACACTGATAGCTTTTATGGGATATCAACTAGGATCCACTACTATATAAATTTCATACGATGTTGGGGCCCTCTTGGCCAGGTATGGGGCCTCACAGGCAGTTTTATGGGAACCTCCTCTCCCTCAAATGGATTTCCTAATGGAAAAGCTTATAAACAATAAAACCACTACTTGACATGGAAGTTCCTCACTAAATATTTATCATTGTTGGACACCATATCTATCAGCGCCTTTTATCTCCATGGCATGTATACCGGATCCTATTATATAATCTGTGTGGGGAGAAATTCATCAGAGATTTCACCCATGATTGGAAGCCCAGAAATATATTGGAGGCCCCAAATGCTGATGTCGACCTCCCCATGGTAATAATGGAAGGTGTTGATCCTCGACAACCACCTACTCAGTAGTTCTGACATTATGTGTTTTTTTGGTTGATATGAAATTGAGTGGCCCATGCATCCTCATATAGGCCTACACACCTCATCTATACTCCAAATTCCATTCAATATTAACATAACTAGTTTGTCCAAGCTCATTCATCAATGAAATTGCCACCCTAGGAGAGGTCCAAATTAAATTTCCTCCTTTTCCCCATGTTCCAGAAACCCTCAATGAGAATGCTGTGATATTGCAGTGGAGATGCCTATTGTTGAAATACATTCCCATAAAAATCATTAAAATGGTTAAAATTGTAGTCGATGATGATAGGCCTATTGATCTTCCATGTATGGCCATCGATAGTTCTAAACTATTGATATCGATATGCTATACCCCTGAACCAGTAATCTGATTCATCCCCATTCTCTTTGGGGATAAGATCATCGTCCCTCAGACCAAATCCATAAAACAGGTATATCATTCATGTGGATAATCCTTTTTCTCTTCCAAATGAATCTCTAGAAAATAATCTAGGTCGAAATTATTCTTCCCACATTCCCTTAGTGGGAAAAGTTGATCATGTCCTCCCTTCAATCAACATCTAAAATGGACGTCCAAAACAGTTTCTTGATTGTCCATTTCTTCAGAGACTTTGCATGATTTTCATTCCATTTTGAGAATACCTTTCATGAAGGACTATCATGGAGTATATGACCATTGATCCTAAATATAATCAATATGACTTAAATAGAAACAAAGGATAATGATGATCTTGTTAACTACGAAGTTTTTGCAAAGAACAAATATTTCGAACCCGGTTCAAAAAGAGTGTTCACAGGGGTGCTGGAGATTTGTGAATTGAGATTTCATGAAAGAAATTTCAGAGAGGAGATGTGGGGGGTGGGGGTTGTGATGAATTTATAGACGATGACTTCATGATCTCTGATATGGCTTCTACTATTCTAAGATTCATGAATATCTCACCCATGCCCCATGCACCTCTATTATAAGACATCTCCATGATCAGATAGTTTTCCTTGATCTACCATTATAATCTGCTCCTACGTCATTCTTCAAATAAAATTATAATGGGGGAGATATTTGGTGAAAAAATGCATTCCCAAAATGTATAATGTATGGCCAAACCATTTGGGAAAACTTTCAACCCATAGAAGCCATAAAAATATATAAAGTCCATCCATCACAAAGCTCTATTGCAAACAACATCACCACTGAAAATGATGAAAAAACAATAGATTAACATATTTATGACCACTATGATGAATTGATAGTTAGATCCAATGTCCAACAAGAACCACAACCCCCAATGGGTAGTGATCTAAGGCTATGTGTGTTCGATGGTGTAGCCTCCGACCGTGAAGTAAAATTTTCCTTCAGGTGCAACACTAAGAATCGTGATACTTGGTACCTACAAATATACAGCTCAAAAACTCACCAAAAGACTTCTACTATGACCATTCACCTACCAGTATATCATTTCATGAAGTTCCTTCTGCTCCGTGAACTAGCATCAAAATGAGTCACCCATGGTTTTTGAGCATCAAGAACCATCTTTCCCTTCATTCAGATTTACCTAGGTTTTATGTGGATATTCCCTTCATGATTCCCAATACCATCATGAAGGTAGGAGTCGCATTTTGGAATTTGGTACATCACCATGTATTCACCCTTCGCAAATAACCCTCCACGAACATGTAGACTTCGGGCCTCGCTTGGATCACCATGCTTCGTGAACATCCACCCTTTGAGGAGATTATTTACAATATGATTCACCAATCACCTTCCTTCGTAAAGCTCCCCATCATCACAAATCACTAGATCTTCACAAATACCTTCCCATAAACGCCTTACACTTCACAATCCTCTCCCTTGTATACCCCTCCAGGCTCTTACAATGTTATTTTATAGTCCCTCGAGTGGTGCTTCATGTTTCATTTTCTTACCTTAATCTTCATAGAATAGGTTCAATAATGGATATTTCTTATTCACATATCCACAATAACTTTTTACAATAAAATGAACTCTCCCCCACCTCACTCTCATCATACATTACTTGGGCCTCCCCCTCCACAAGTTTTGGTTGTTACATGTTATGTATGTCCATGGTATAAGGATTGAACCCTCATCATCTGAACTATAAGACATTTAAATTACAAGAATCATCATCCCCAACACATGATGTTAAACTGGGAGTTTCCACAAGTGTTTCTGGCTTGATAGGATCAATGAGGGGATGCGACAGGGATACCTTCACTTTGTTCCTTTGCAATCTTCCTTCTCACTCCCTATGCGATTTTTCACCATTTTTTCCTTTTCTAGTCTCCACATAATCCCTGAACCATGTTCTTGGGATTACCTCTCGAAGTAAGTCCCAATAATCATATGCTTGGGTATCTATCCATGCATAAGACCCACACCTTCTTTCGTGGACGCACCATTCATGAAACGATTTTAAGGTCCACTATTCCCCTTTGTTTCCTACGATAAGCATGACTCATGTGGTCCTACAACAAAAAATGATCATTACATATTGTATCGGCCTCTAGCCATGTGTTATACCCATGCCCCCATTGTCTATCATGACATTAAACTATATATACCGAACTAAATGGAATTTGAAACCTATCTTTTAAATAGGCTATATTATATGCTTCCTCAAGGATAAATATCATCACCCCCCATCTCCAATCGATCACGACTCATTCAACTCGGTTCAACTTTATACAGTATGATGTTAAAAATCAATCTCCTTTCTCCTTCCAAAATATGTGGGTTTTTATCCATTTTTGGTAACTAGGACACCTCTCTGAATTTCAACCCCATATTACCGAAAATGAAGGGGCTCCCTTCTGGGGATGTACCTTACTAATGTGACATCTTCCATTTTTGGGTCAAATATATCATATCTATCTTTTGAGGTGATTTGATAAATAATGGAATCAAACCATTCATAATCCCCACACATCACCATGCTCCTAAAACTAATAGTGTCCCTCTTGAAATGTGAAACTAACCATGAATAATCCCCTGGATTATCTTCAGGTTTTCATCATTTGTGTTTTCCCCAACTCTATTCTCCCAGTTTGAACTATATGGAATTTGATTCCCACGCATTGGGATATGTAGGAACCATCCATGATGGTTAATCCCAACACCTTCATCATCACATCAGTTCCATCAAATCCTCATTATTTAACCCTTTCTCCATATCCATTCTGTTTTCATAAGGGCCTCAACATCTCGGCGAACTCATTGTGTGTTTTGATCCATCCATCCAGTAAACCATACAGGTTCTCCCGCTTAGAGATGTACATATCAAATCTACTTTCATAATTGTTCTGATCAGTCTGATCCATCTCTACATAACATTTAATCTCTGACATCCTCATGTAAAACATGGTAACCTGATGGAAACCTCAAAAACATGAATCTGATATAGATACTCCGTGATTAACGTTGGAATCCATAGGGTTCTAGACCCTTTAGATATTCTCTGACAAGTAATAGTACATATGTTCTAGTGTTATTGCATCAAATCATTCCACATATGCCTCAGCATGACTAATCCCTTGACCGAAGGTTGCTACCCTGACTTGACCACTTGGAATGTCCTATAGAAACATCATAATTAACAAGAATCCATAATTATATAGCACCAGGAACATGTTTCCCATAGATTTTCTTAATATATGTGGGATACCCAAAATAGTAGACATGTTCTGAGGAGTAACCCATAGAAGGTGGAACTGACATCCCATCCTCCCATTTTGATCAAAGAGAAAAAATTATTGGAGAAGTGATAGATATCCCACAGCTTTGGAAAGCATGAATGTGGGGTATAATACGACCTCCATCCAGTGTCTATCCTATGGCACAATGAGGTATTCCACTGGGGAAATCTTCAGAAATGATAACATCCAAATAATCTTTTTGAGACCCCTGAGTCTTTGTAAAAAAAAGGGATTATTTAAGAGCTACTAATAGTATTAAGTGACAACTGAAATCCTACTAGAGGATCATAAGACATTGTGAGACCTATGTGATATTCCCAACTCATCTCACAAAATCAAATTTCCTTATCATCATCTTCATACAATTTGATTTTGTTATATTGAGGCGGCCCTTCACCTCCATTATTGGCTCTCTAAGGAATAATGGATTGATTTGTCCAAAAATATTCTTGTCCACCCCATATGACCCATATGGGTCATAAGATATATCATCATGAAAGAGAGTAATTTTCATTGGTTTTACTCAAATAATAAGACATGACCTTCGACCTTTGAAAAATTATTTAATGGAAATAAAATTATCTGGATTTGGAAGCCTCTTACAGAAAGAAATCGCTTGTGACATGCTAAGTATTTCTACAGAATGGTATTGAGAGACTCTTGAAGAGCCATCTTGATATGACAAAGGTCCCCAGACAAACCTTCTTTACCTTTACAAACCCACAGATAGATCTGCTAAAATCATGTGAATTCCTTTCATCATGTTCCTTGATATCATGAAGGACCGTTGACAAGTCAACATTAAAAAGATGTCCATTGACATGTTTTCATGATTAATAAGTCACCATTAATTCTAAATAATAAAAATATGGGGGCTTTGATGAGAGGGAATCACAGTCACTGAAAATAAAGAGATGCACTTTCAGTGGTCCATGACAAAGGCTCAGGAAGATGCACGGTGCCCAGACACTTTACTAACTTCAGTCTAGTTTTCCACTAGATAATATTCTCAAACAAGTGAACAATTTTGGTGGAAAAACCTATCAATTACCCACCCTATCCTAAAATGGGTTCTGGATTCTTGAGATCAGTGGATCAATTTTTCATATCCTAGAACATCAACACACCGAAACGCCATAGTAGATTTCTTAGACTGACTGATCTCATGTCCCAAAAGCTTTCCATAAATAAATATGTTGTTGAATAACTAGAGTGATAATGCACCATTTATAATGCACATCATTTTACCATTCAAATATCACATTATGGAATAACTCAATGTTGTGCGAACAACATACCGAACATATTACATATCGCGTGACTCTCAAAATAAACTGAAACTGAATAAATCTTAGGAACTCACAATAAGAGGGCTAAAAAAATTCTAAAACATAAAGGCTTAAATAGAAAAAAATGTTCTCTAACACTCATGTAGTTCACATGAGTGATCCAGAACATATGATATTACTAGGACATGTTTTCTATATGTCATGATGCTCCTTCAAAATGAAATTTTAGGTCTTGATAAATACTATGTAAATGTCTGAGAATGAAACATATTCCCCATGGGAAATACACCTTAGTCTTGATATGTACCCATGGACTTGTAAAAAAAGTCTTGGGACATCCTAAAAATAAATCACCTCACTCATATAACGATTACTGATCATCTCATCCAAGTCTCATGGTCAAAACTGGGAATGTCAAACAAGCTTCTTTGATACCCTCTAGCCATGATAGCTGACACTCGCGACACCCACTGGCGATTTTTTCCAAGAAATGTGACACCTGCTGAGACTCTTCATACTAACTACCATGACACCCACCATGTTTGTTAGCTATCTATTGCAATAAAAAGAAGATAGGTTGGCAGAATCATGTGATAGCCTCTGAGACATATTATCCAGGTTATATGAAGACCTCTAGAGAACACCATTTGGATCCTGTGATGTCTTCTGAATAAGTCATATTGATATTAAAATATCCTCTAGACATGCAGGATAGGTTTTAAGGGCCTACCATGATCTGATATCATTGTATTTCTTTGGTGTGTGAGCCTCGAACCATAAGAAAACCTCATAATGTTGTCCCCTATTAAGGGATCTATGACAACTGTGATTCCTTTAATATTCAAGATACATAGTCCACCGATTCAATGTTTGATCTCCATATTTATCATCAAGGTATATCCCAACACATAAGTACCTTCTCTACAATAAATCAAAACAATAACTTACCATATTATGTTTTTTACAATGAGAAGGGATCACATGGGGTCATGGAGTTTCATTGGTCATGTCATCTGCACCATAAACCACTACATTATAAGTAAATCCTCAAAGTATATTCAATAATAAATTGAAATATGAGAACTATGATTCCATCCATAATAAATATACTTAGGAATCCACCCCAAGGCATGCACCCCATGTTATACATCTTAAGGGTTTTCTCGGTGAATATGCACCCCATATCCATTTATGATGACAATAATTACATTCTATCAATTGATTCTCACATCGAGTATAGATTATGTGGTCTTAATTAGTATAAATATTTATATCCTTAACATCAAAAATACTCACCATCTAGGGTGATGTCAGTATATAATCCTTGATGAGTGGAATTATATATTATGAACTATATAAAACAATCTACCTTGAATCTAGTCCCATGGGAGTGATTGAACTATGATAATTCTGACTCCTGCTATGACCAAGATACGTAGGATGCCTTTCAAAGGCCCAAGATAAAATTAATACTCATTTAAATTAAAGTAGTGTTATGACTCTATCAACTCAACCACTGAGACGCAATCATTCCCATAGGATGATCACTCTATATCATCTTTCATTGCACTGAGAACTCAATTGAACTTCGAAAAAACTAATTCAGAATATTGTTAGCATACATAGGATGTCCCACTAAGATCCAAAATTGAACACCTAATGTCTGAGAGATCCTATATAATTCTTTCATGTAATACATTAAATTCCATCGGCCTGATGAACTACATGGGTTTTTATTATTGAAATAACCATGAAAAGTAGGATGCCTCATAATGTATCAACACCATCCTCAAAATATTTAATACCTAATGGAATTATATCACATTATGAAGTACACAGTCATAAAATTCAATACAAAAGAACCACCAATTATATGGATATGATTTAGAATCTCGTATACATAAAGAATAATTACTTAAATGTACCCTAGTCTTTTTCAAATGATATAGAATCAAAAAATGATAGTTTTTTGGGTAACCAGTCTTATATTGGGATTAGTAATAGATTCACAAACATATCATAAATATATAATAGTGTCCCATAGTAGATAATAATTGCCTTCATAAAAAGTTTATTGTTCCTAACCTTCCATCCTCTTGACTAAGGTGAGTCCTGAAGATTCATTGGGCCTAAAACACAAATTATTGTCTGACATTGGAATATAGGTCTATAACCAGGTATAGAGGAGAGATATATTGAAATTTTATTCGGAGGACTAAAAAAATAGATGAACCAATGCGAGGGATTGAGCGATTCCTCAGACCCTCCACAATCAAACCAATGATTGAAACCTTTCCACAACGATATTCCCAATCAAAAAAAAAATTGCAAACCTGACATGAATCTCTCTAATAGGATACAATTGGTTATAATCCATCTAACCACATTTTTACCCCATAAGATGAAAAACTAACATGATCTATGTAAATATTTATAATGATAGGATAATTGGATAATTTGTGGAAGGAAAGTTTGAAATTCAAACCCTAAATGAACAAATATGTAAGACCTAAATGATCATAAAATTGATCCTTTTTAGAAATTTTTCCTATAGGTTCATACTAATATTACGAAGCCACGTTTGAAGAATGGAAAAATCGGGAAAATATGATTGTTTTTAAAACATACTTTTCTCATCGACATCATCCGAGCACGGGAAAATATCTTCATCATCCAGTGTTCACACTAGTAAATCATCTGCAGCTACAACCCCCATGGGTCAGAAAGTTATCACAAATACTTGAAATATCCAATAAAAAGTGGAAAACATGATTCTCTTGGAGTACCACTAATGTGGTATGATCGTGATGATGTAAGCTTCATGAGAGGTTCTCGAAGATGGTAAATCAACAAGTACACATCGCCCGGTGAAGGATGCTTCTAAGCCACTTTCCCTTTTCTCAAAAACCATCGGCTTCATGATCTTATCCCGTCAGCATGACAACTAACAACTTAATAATCTGATTAAAGTAAAATAGGATACCCAATATGTCTCCCATTTAGTTCATCCATCCCTGAGGATTGAACCTTGTGACCAACATCACACACACAATCCCACTAGTACCCACCAGTCACCTACTTAGGGTACTATCTGACATGATTCCTCCCCTGGTTCCTTGGTATAAAAAATATGGAAGTCTCATCAAAGGTGGAAGGCACTGGATATCGAGGAGAGGGATCATATAACCACTTATATTAATGATTCCTTAAGTCATATTCTAGTAGGATCCAGAAAGCATTCCCATATGTATTCTAACATGGAATATGTTTGAGGGTAAATTCATGCAATAGGAATGGGGGAGGCACATATCCCCACCCCCGTGTAGGAATCCCATTGTTATATTATGATGGAACATAGAAGAAATTAGTGGGAACATATTCCCACTTCCATCAAAGACATCAACTGGTGTATAATAGTGTCAAAAAATGTGCATTATTACGTCGTAACAAAAACATTACTAAAATTACAATATATTTTAACCAATTTTAAAGAAATACATTTGCATATTCTATCACTATTTTAGAAAAGGGCCATATTCATACTCTTATCTCTACTAAAAGGGAAAATCAACACTCTGATAATCATGAATAGTTGGTTGTACCCGATCAATTGAACATTCATCCTCCATTCTAGGAGGATTATATGTATATCCCAATAATGTACAAGGCATAATACAAGGCTCATAATCCCATTGAAACCAATTCTCACAATGTGAGATAACATATGCCTAGGGATAAGGAATCATTCTTATTGAAACTGCCGTTTGAAATTTTCTAAAGGCTTAGGATTGGGATCATATCATTATTCTGGATGGGTCTCACCACGTGATAGGGGAAAATCCCCAGTTCATGCTTATATTCCTATAAAAGAAGACCAGTGGAATACTCCATAGTCCAACGATCAGGCATATATATTTATTCATGTTGGGGACGACCAAATGGGAATGGAACAAGCCTATGGAAGGGATCATATTCCTGTTAGTGAATCTTCCTAGCATATTTTAGCAGATCATGGAAGTAAAGCACATATTACGACATCTGCAAAAATTACTACATTTGAATAATTCCAAGGAAATATAGGAGGAGGTTCATATTTTTTCTGATATTCTAGAGTTTCATCGACATATTTGGATTGGGAATTCATATTTGAACTAGAAAACTATTCATGTTGCAATAGAGTATCACCATGTGAGAGGGAAAATCCTTAAGGCATGATCATAATATATCCAAGAATGATATGTGACATAACCCAATGGATCATGATAATACTCATAATCATGTCTTGATAGAGGCCCATAAAGTTGAAATGGAACTTGACTTAGGATATGCTTATATTCCTATAAATAATGAGACAAATCATCGGCATATTCCAACAGTTTATCAGCAGTGGTCTCATACAGTCGCAGTAACAAGTGATTATATACACATTCTAAAATAATAATATATAAGGCTCAAATCCCTTCACAAAATCAAATGGTACGTCAACATATTCCTACTACGACATTGAATATGGAAGATATTTCTAATCTTCTAAATGCCAATGTCCCTTAGGTTTTTATATAATAATTCTTAACACCATGAGGGTATGTCAACTCTTCTTTTGAAGTGGATTCAGAAAATTTTCAATACCATGATTGTCCACCTCGCGGTACTGTGGAGATGGATCACATGGACTCTAATATGGAAATCCACAGTATTCGACCTCACTGTAGTGATACCTCCCGTGGAAAACAAAATCATCCCCTTTCTTAGACACCTCCATATAAAGAGGTTTAAAAAACTCTTACACATTCATATAGAGATGTGCTCGAATCATTTGTGAAAATTGTATATGGTTTTGCATCAACATCTAGAAGAACCTCACTCTAATCAGCATGTGACTATTAGAGAAATATTCTATAGTCTAAGTAGATGAAGGTGTGTAAGTCAGATGATGAGGAGGATGAAATTGGAATATGAAGAAAATTATGCAGATAGAACCCCCAATCATGTTCTTTCAACTATCTACCTATTAAAATGAGTTCCTAGATGAGATATAAAAAAAGTGTATTCCTTATCTATGCAAAAATAAGTGGGAAAATCATTGACACTAATGGCTCGACATATATCTTATCCTGGATATATGTTTCACCTTCATATAATCTATATACTGTATTTTCAACTACACATAGCCGCTATCTCTGTGGCCTATGAACCAAAACTGAAAAATTATAGTGAAATTCGGAAACATGCTTGTCACCGATGCATAGTGATGCTTTAGAAGATGTCCCCACAATGTTATTTGAATGAATCTGGAACAAAAAGACTAAAAATGTGATCACATAGACAACTTCTGGTAAGAATTCTTCCCATCATCGACTGTCATCAAACCCATATTCTACACAATCCCAATTTCACTACATCGGAAGATCTGTAATATTAGCTACCGTAGTAGCTATCTAGGAGCAGACTTGGACCCCTGGGCTAGAAGAATAATTTCCACTACCTCCACCACTCATATTGTCATTTTTTGAGAAGATTTAGGACATATCATAAGAATCTTCATGTGAACACCATCCCACTAAAATGTAAGAATTTATATCTCAATAACCATATGGAGTTTCATTATCCCATGAGAGGGTCTTGGAGGAATCTATGGAGATTCTATATAACACCAATCCCACTAGGTTGTGTGATTTTATATCAGCATGCCCATTCCAAAAATCATTATATATCTGATTGGAATCATTAGATCCTCAACAACATGAATAATCAATTATAATTACTGCCCCGAATAACTTCAACCCCATAGGGAGGTGGGAAATTTCATCATCATCAACACCACAAAGAGAATAATTCTTCTATATGTTGGGTGAAAATGATCAAGGGTTAGTATCTCTCCTTTTCCTCCCACCACATGATCAATTCTTGTTGATTTGGGCCTTTCAGAAGCTACGAATGGAAACTCTATGATGGTGAGTACTTATAGGAAAAAATTGGAAGAATTTATAGTGTAGATGATAAGAAGCCACATGGGTTGAAATCCAAAATGTCCTAACATGTCTAATGGTTCAAGTAACATCCCTTATGAAGTTAGTAAAAATTCAACATGGTGTGTTGAATGTAATGGAAAAAACACAATTACTTGATATGCCTCTATGAATTTTATCCCTGAAAACATGGAAGATATTGATCAAGATGTAAATATAGAGGGCTATAACATGAGGAATATACCCTGATATGTAGGTGATTTGGATGAAATGAATGTGGTTAAACACACCTGGATCTAGAGAAGGCTTCAAAATAAGGCCCCACCAAATATCAAGTTTCCACCCCCCCCCCAATGTAACATTACCAAGGGAAAAGGTAAGTCTATATCTTGATCTAAATCCAAAAGAGTTGAGATTCCTTCCATGGAAGAAAAACTATCACAATATTATGGAGAAATAAAAACACTCCAGCAACTCATTGAGGAGCTTCTTGGGGGGAATATTCATATTGGGAATCATATTCAAGAAGAGATGAATATTATCCCTCTCATTATATATTCCATTAAGATCCGTATGTGAGAATCATATTAGAACCATATATAGATATCCATTCTACATAAATGATTAATTTGAAAATGAATGTGACTTCCCTCTATTGCGTTGATAGCCTCTCTCCCGCTAGGGAAATAATTCAACCAAAGTAAGAGTCTAGAATCAGCGGGAGATGTGTGATGTGCCACCTCATTGTCTCCCACCTACTCCCAATGTAAGGGAAACAACTCTATATATATAGTGGCCCTAATGTTTCATAAAAACATGAAGTCCTTGACTTCGTGAATAGAATCCATGGAAGGAAGACGTGCACCTGTTCAACAAGAGAGGAATCCATATACCAAATGGCTGGATGATATTCCACATCCACCCATGTTCCTAAATCATATATTCTCTAACTTTTATGGTAAAAGAAACCCATAACAAATATCACACACTTCACATACCGATGTGGGACAATGATGAGACATTATTATCAAGATGAGGCTACAAAGTGGACATGTTTTGTAATGTCTATGAATTGGGATATCCGTTTTTTGGTATAACAGCCTTCTAGGAGGATCCATTATAGGATTGGAATAACTTCTCCATCAATTACATTATCTTTTCTCCTCCACAATAAGAAATTTTTTTTTAACTAATGATATGTATTAAATGCATGAATGAGAGGGAGTCAATTTATAGGAATAAGTAAAGGTTTATCTTATTCACTCAAAATCCATCTCTCATAGGAGAAACAACTGGAAATCTATATTAAAAATCATAGGGATGAGTGTTAGACAGATCTGTTCCCCATAATGTATCCAGGTTGGTTCTGTGGGTTCGCTGAATTGCCATAGTGTATTGATGAGGATATTCAGGGGACATGATCCAAACCCCTACTTAACACCACATCATAGGGGAAAAGACAAGGCAAAAGAAAAGATACTGATATCACTCTAAATATATTGGTAGTTCCCATCCAGTAATCTAGGTAGGCCATGAATAGCCTAGAACCTCTTGTCGGGTAGTGAATACCAAAAAATATACCTCTACCAAATGAACAGAGGAATTATCGTCACTTGGGGTTTTAGGAATATATGAAAAAAGAAAACTCAATGTGAAATGAACCAGCCCCTGGTTTTTTCTTAGATTCCATGGACCACAACCTTCTCAAGATTCCACATCCTTTGTAGCCTGAGGAGTTCAACTTCACTAACCATCTCAAATAATACCTTTAGCATATAAGGCTGAGTCATAACATCCAAGACATCTTTTTATTTAAATACCTCCTTCAGGGAATGGTCAATTCTGAATAGGTTGTATTAGATAACTCCCCTGAGTAGTTGGAATATATAACCTTAATCCAGTCAGAAGTGGAAGATGGATTGAATAGTTTTATGGCCATGCATGGACACAACTTCCACAACTAGATGAACATGAAAATAGACAACTGCACCCATGTCACCCTAAAATTACATTTTTGAAGACCCAAAATAGGTATTCCACATTAAAATTAGACGTTAGAAGTACCTAAAAAATGAGGGCTTGACCACAGGATGTAGGATGAAATAGAATAGGGGGAATCATAATCATCTTTAACATAATCCCAAACTCTTGAATATTTATTCCATACAATATTCATAGAACATTCACTACACCACCAAATGGAATAATAATTTGATAAAGAGATCATAATTGGCTATGTCAATGAGATATACTTGGTTTACCCCATCTTCAATGACGAATATTCCACCAAAATATGACTTCCCTTCATATATCCATTGAACTGGAGGCCACATGCACTGAAGCCAAAGATAAAGATAACAATACAGATGTTTTCAGTCCCAATATTCTGCTAATATACCAATGGAAGGACATATATGAAGTTGAAACTCATTTACATGCAGTCTAGTGCGACCAAAAATCAAGGAGGTTCCCAAAAGACAACCAATAGTCTCCTACATCCAATTGTCTTGAATTATCTCTTAGATGTGGTTCAATATAACCAAACTAAGTAACGGGAAATTCTAGTGATACTGGTACCTATGGCTGTAGATTTCCCCTTAAACATCAACACAAGCATGAATCCCATCCACCTCATATTATTCACCTCCCAAACAATAGACCCAATGGAAAACCCATATTATAAAGCACCAACCATTGGAAAATTTACACAACATTCTGAAACATCTATCTATTGTCCTAGAAAATGTCTCCATCTTTGATGTGATCCATATGACAAAATAACTAAAGGAGGTACTTGTTGAACACCTATGGATCACAAATGTTTTCGAGACAGAAGTCACTGAAGTCATAACCTATCTTCTAAAGACTATTTCCTCCAAATGTATTGTCTCCATCTCATTCACTGATCATGATATGGAATAAGACATCCAAAGGCACATTAGACCCCTACATAACTTGGGTAGACTCAATAATGTAAATTTCTAATGGGTTCTAATTGATAATGGTTTTGGGATCAATCTCATTACAGTTCGAACCCTCTGACGATTAGTATGTGGTATAGAGGAATTACCTCTAACAAAATTATAATTAATGGGTTTGATAAGCCTGATAAAATACCCCTCGAGATGATAAAACTAAAATTCTGATTTGGGTAACCCACATCTGATGATAATTTTATGGTTATCCAGAAATACATCAAATGTAATTTTCTTCTTAGGAGTCGCTAGCACTATAACCACTTGGTGGTACAATATATATTCCAATAGTTTCTAAAGATCACAATAGTGGAATAGCTAGCATACTACTTGGTGAAAATGATCCCTTCAAGACTTGTTGATGTACATATGCTGAAGAATAATTTTCCATGATAGGAGGAATGAAAAAAATTGAAGATGATGGTATATAGGTTTCATCTCCCAATAGCATGGGGACCGCCTATGAAAATACCTGTAGAATGCATGTTAACAACATTGTACTCCCCATAAATTGGTTCGAGGTTACATATTGGATCACAGAGGTCCAAGCGCCTCCTTTAGTCAGTGATATTATAAAATGAAATCATCTCTAGAATCTATCTATAATGAATCAGACATAAATGGATGATAATGTCGCTTCTAATTGCCTCCCACACCCAGAGAGTAATGGTGGTCCCCCATATTTTCGTCTTCTTCTAAAAATTCCTCTATAAAATCAAAATTTTAGGAATATAATGTTGATCTGAAGAAATTCCCTCCAACATTTGAGGAAGGTATCTGCACAACCATAAATTATCTCAAAATGATATATCATGGAATGTAAGAAGACCCACATCCTACTATAATTAGTTCCATAATTCCCATCAAATTGAAAGATATATAAATATAATTTTAAAATCAACATAGATATTTGTTCACTTGGAAGAAGATATAAATTCCCAGATAGAATCCAGATGTGGCTACGCACCATCTTGGATTTCCTGATGTGTATTGGGGCTTCAAATAAGATTCTAGGGTCATTCACCCCTCCCATGTCACCATTTTTTATAATGAAGTTTACACACATGATAAAAACCAACATCATCTAAGAAGTGAAACACCCTATATTTCTTTCAAATATCAGCCCCTTTAATAAAATGAATGGTACGTTTTTGATCTTCGTTTACATTAGAGACCTTAATCGAAATTTCCCAAAAGATGATTTTCATTTTCCTATTATAGAACTATTGATTGATGGAATTGATGTATTCTATGAAATTTCCTTAATGGACGGATACTTAGGGAATAATCAGATAAAACTGGCCCATGATGATGAAGATGACACTACCTTCAGAATTCATTAGTGGATATTCTATTGTTAGGTAATTCCATTTGTATTAACAAACACTAGTTCCACATATTAGCACATATTACATAACATCATTAAGACATTCATGGGATGTATAGTTGAGTGTTATGTTGATGCCTTTATTATTTAATATCGATGGTGAAGTGATCACCTCACAGATGTCCAAATTATTTTTTACAAGCTACGATAACACAGTGTAAATATGAATCAACTAAAATGGTCTTTTAGTGTAACAACATGAAATTTCATTGTGTTTATTGTGGGCCACCATGTCATTGAGGTTTATCTAGTGAAGGATATTGTGATTCTTTCAATTCCAACCCCCATTAATATCAATGAACAATGGTGACTCCATGGTAACCTTGCATACATTTGACAATTCATTGACAAATGGGTCAGAAATGTTCTCCACTTCATCAAGATAATGAAGAATAGAATCAGAAATTAATGTGTTGATGACTATAAAAATGACTTCTAAATACTCAAGTAGTACCTTCAAAACCCACTAATTTGGATGCCTCTAATTAATGGGAGGCCACTCATCTTATATGTGGCCAACATGGAGCACTCATATGGCTCCATCCTCATACATAATAATGATATGGGAAGTGAGAATAGTATCTACTACCTCATTTAGAATATGATAGGCACCAAGACTATATATTATCATACCGATAAGAATATGCTTGCACTCATCTTTGCAATGAAAATGATGAGGCATTACTTGCAGCACCCTGATGTCCACAAGGTCTCTCATACCAATTACCTCAAGTACATCCTTGGACGTCTAATGTTAACTGGGTGCTTGGATTTATGGTGGGACATTCAATAGAAATATGAAATTCTACTCATCTCATATAAGTCAGTGAAAGGGAATTCCCTAGATTATTTTCTCATAGAACATCTTACCCCATAAATTACACTAAATGACCCCATGTTCCTTGATGAAGTAGTCTTCTATGACTACGATAACTTCAAAAAATGGGAGATGTACTTTGATGGAACCTCTTAGATTTCTATCAGCACAAATATGGAAATTATGATGTTCAGTTGGGTTGGGCTATGGATTGTATTTCTCTCTCCAAAAAAGTAGTTTTTCTTTATAATTTCTCAATATCGGAAGGTGAAAAATATATTGAGGTTGAATAGCATGCCCCTATCACTATATTGGAAGAATCCATACAACTGCACATATGCTACCTAAATATAAAAAAATTTCTTGGATATTGTGATAATCCTGGTCAATGGCGAATATTCAATTAATAAATAGGAACTAACCCATGTCATTAGCTATGCTAGAGAATTGATGGAGATGTTACCTTTTGAGCCCATATCAGATCATTTTTTTCCAGTCACCGAATGATCAGGAAAATTCACTGTGTAATGCAACCACTGTCCTTGGTGACACTGATCAAGAGAAATAAATCATCAATATCACATATAGATGAATTATTTCATCAATAATCATATGTGATATCGAAGAAATAAATCATGTTAGCACTACCATAGAGTGTTATGATCTAATGAACACCCAGGGTAGGAGAGATCCCATAATCGGTTATCTCAAAAATGAGATTCTACAAACACATCGTGTTGGGAGGGAATAGATTTGGTAATGTGATGAAAATTTCACTATTTAGGATGGTCCAAATGAGTAGAAAACAGACCATAATCATGGATCTGATAGAGTCTTCTGTAGTTTAATAGTATATGGAGATAATTTTACCATCATAGAAGAATGCCATACATGATCTTGCAGTGACAATCAATCAGGGACCATGACCTCCAAAAAAATCAGGAGGTTGGAATATTACTACAAAACCATGATATAGAATTACATAGAATTACACAAGAAATATCATGTATTCCAAATCCATGTAATCTTCATACACCATTCCCCATAATTTCTACATAATTATAAATATTCTTGTCCATTTTTCATTAGTAGAATAGATGTTATTGGGCCATATGCCCTAGCCAATGATAACTAGTTCAAGTATATCCTTATTTCTACCAAATTATTTTTCCAAATTTGATAATGAAATATTACTCAAGGAATTCAGGATGAAAAATATCATTATCTTTTTTATGTCCTATATCACTAGCAAGATTGAGGTCCCTCAAACAATACTCTCAAACAAAAACACCCAATTTTTTTCTACAAAATTAAGGATACAATACAAAATTTTTAATATCAATTCTAATAACTTATCTCACTATCATACATTGAGAAATACACAAAAAGAGTCATTTAATAAGTCTCTATCAAATATAGTCGATAAGATGGTGATCAATAGTAATAATTCACGTCTATAGAAACTCCTCAATGCTTTATGGGAATACCATACCACCATACGTACTACCACACATTAGACACCACACCAATTGGTCTACAAGATAGTGTTAATTTTATCCATAGAGGTATAGCTTCCTTCACTCGAAATGTCCATTTCTGTAAATCTATTTGATGTTTAACCCTGAACAAGTATCTGGAAGTATTGGAATGACATGATGAGAATAGATTCTGAAAAATATAAAACCTGGAGGTCCCATAGAATTAGATAGTATATGACTTTAGTAAAAAGGATCACCTTCATCAATTCTTCTTTGGAGAACTGCCGATGGCTCTCAGATAGCCAATGATACTAAGAAATAAGCCCCTAAAATTGGAACCCATGTGGGAAGGTACTTTTTTCAAACATAATTTTTATCACAATAGAGCATACAAATTGGACACCATGGATGGGGAGAATGTCACACCTCCCATTAATGAGTTAATTCTCAAGAACTAATTCGCATATTTCTCATTAGATGGGAATCCACATCATAGTAATCCATATCACTCATTGTACTCACATGATGATAAATAGTATGGAGTTATTGTTACATGCATGATGTTAAACTAAATGATTTGTTAGGAACTACCTATGGATTTATTACATCTATCAAATGATTCATAGTGAAATTCAATCCACTATTATTGGGCCTAAACATAGGATTACCTTCCTTTCAAATAAGGTAATATACTTCCTTACTGTATGACATAAAACTTCACAGGTACAAAATATCTATCTATATTCAAAATGATTCACATATATCCTTACTACATGAGGTTGGACGTCACAGGTTTCCTAGAACGACATATGGCTTGATTCTCATTTCAAATGATATACATATGTATGACTCAGTCATATATATTATTCTTGGCACCAAATGATAAAAAATTCCATATTTCTACTCTTAAATGTCACTAAACTGTGAGAGGGATCCTTTTCATTCCTTTTTTCACACATAGATAATAGCTTAGATGGGTTTAGGAGTATCGTTATAGGATTCCCCATTAAAAAAAGGAAAAAAGAATTTTACTAGATCATCTTGGTCTGAAAAAAAAAGCGAAAAGAGAATAACACGAGTCATTGCATCATGAAATTAAACAGTATAGTTAATATCCACTTCACAAAAAAATATAACACACTCTTATGATCCTCTAAATGTGCGGCTGATTGTCTCCTATCGACTAGCCAAGGTTCCTGTTCTCTCCTAGGGTGTATAACAACACTCGGGTTGAATCCACGACGATGATACTTTTTTCAGGTAGATTGTTTTTAGTTGATTGTATTCTGATTGGGGGGGGGGTTGCTTGCAGAGATTATGAAATGATTTATGGATTAATATTTATTTAACAAATAGATAAATATTAGGGTGAGTTCATTATTAGAGAGTTATGCTTGTGATATCCTTGATCTTTTCATTATATTGCATTTAAATTAACACTCACTTCACAAGATAACGCTGATTGGAATTCCTAAGTGTTAAGGGATTAATCCAAGACTTATCTTATCATAGGGTTCTAATCTCAATCAAATCATGTTGATGGTAGTGTATTTAAAGTTCCAATAATCCTTGTAAACCACACGTTAAACAAATTTTTTCATTAATCCATGACTTGTTAAGTCCATCATACACAATTTTAATTCAATGAATACTCATCGAGTAAAAGCTCTCAAGAACATAACATATCTATATTAAGAAGATATGATAAATAAATGGATATGAAAAGAGTGGTTCATTGAACACACACAGAAATGATAATGAAAATTGAAAATGAAATTTAGATTCAATGAGAATGAAAAAAAGGGAATGAGATTTTACTATATTTAAATTATTTTAATAAAATAAATATTAACCTACAGAAGGTGGATAAGAATAAGAGATATTTAATAACAAACATTAATTTAAATAAAATTACAAAAAAAAACCCTTACATGATTAAAAACGAAGAACAATACAAGAGTAAATGAAAGGAAGCACGTAGGAATGGTTCCTCAAGTAAAAACATCTATATAGAAGATCCTCCCAAGCCTTTGGAAGAGCCTTGGTCGTGCCAAACTATCCTCATTTTCCCTGAAATGCCAAATCCTAGTAAAGAGAGGAGGGAGATGTATTAATATCCCAAAGAAGTGGACTCTTTGAATTCCCAATCTGTCCCTCTACTTGAATCAACAATTTGGCTATATAGACAGATGAATCATGAGATATCCTCTTCTTAAAAGTTTTATAAAATAATGTTTGACGACCTCTCTAAATATTTGGAGTCATTTGGACTTATGGAGAAAATTTTATGTCAGTTTTATTAAACAATATTAAACTGTCCTTTACAATCCATTCTTTTTAGAAGGCTGAAATGTGAATGGGATTATCAATCAGAAGATTCCTTTAAATCGGAACAATTTATTCATAAAACATTGGCCGTATATATCTTATATTTCATAATGTAAACCCTCAGAATGATTTTTTGAATACATAATGTGATATGTCATGAATACAATACTATGTTTATTTCCTATCAAGAATAGTGTGATGAGATTAAATGAATCAGTTGGGCCCCTTGTCTTTGGATTTGGGCCTTGATATTTTTATCCAAGACTCCTTACATTGTCTCTCAAATGTTTGAGGTGAATGAATGAATTTTCACCTCTAGAAGGATCCATGTAATTCAATATTCATGGATGGGAAAATTTCTACATAGATTTTATTGGGCCTTCTTTTTTGGTCCATAAGGCCCTTAAAATGGAAGAATTTACCAATGATTCCTTCAAATGATATGTGGGAAATTGAATAAAGAATCATGAAAAATGTTCCAAACAATTTGGATCTGTTGGGTGAGAGGAATAGGTAAAATAATAAACTGACTCAATTGGACTAATTTTGAAAATGCTAAAAATTTAAACTTATTATTAAAACATTAATATTTCACCAAAAATATGCACATTTCTGATAAAATAATTAAAGGGAGTATATAATAATTCAGGAAAATATTAATAACATCAACCCTCCACAGTTAGTCTTGTTCATGTCCTCATTGCAAAAAATATAAAAACATCAGAAAATCATTTTCACTCCCAAAAAAATATTAAAATTTTGTTTTCCCCAATCAAGGGAGGTTTAGACAATATCACTCATGCATATTGAATTTCACCAGAAGTTATTATAGAACCAATGTTCAAAAAATAATTCATTTTATCATGCTCAAATTTAGAAATGGAATATGAGGGCTTAAAAAACATACATCTCTCAAGATGATAAAATTGGAGCTTCACCCATTCACCAACCAAAAGTGAAAATCATTGAGTTTGTAAGAGCTCTTAGATTCCACACCCAATTCTAATGTGGTAAACAATAGAGGTCTTTCTTAGGGGTTTTCTATGGAAATTGGACGATAATAATTTAATTTCCAAGAGACATAATAAGAGGGGTAAAACATCACCATGGAAAAAATAATGCACAATTTGAATTGAAATGAAACCTGGAAGGAAATGAAAACATATATTTACAAGGGAATTACTGTGTGAAGAATGACACAAGAGAGGACGAAAATTTTAAGGGTATGAGAAGATGAAATATTTACACAGCAAAAAAACATCTATCTATTATATAAGTGTTCATCATTTATCTTTTAGTTTTTGTATTTTTTTTGAAAGTTGAACTTGAAAAAGATCTCACACTCATCTCTCAACCCCTGATTGATCTCCTCATGACACTAATTTTAATAGTTATAACAAGATCAAAGGTTTAGTAAGAGTGAATTTTAACCTACCCAAGACACAACCCTTTATTTGTTATTTTTTTTTATTTTTTTGATTTTTTTGAACACTTGTAAATAACATTTAAAAAATTACATAATTAAAATTTCATTACATTCCACAAAACACACTGAATGAAAACCTCTCCCCCACACTGAAATGGATGATTTCCCTCAAGAGTTTTATAATATGGTAAAATCTATAAAAGGTACTGAAAAAGAAATCCATTCCCCCCACACATAAATTTAAAAAAATTATGCAATGAAAATCCATGTTGTTATTGGGTGAGAAAAAGTATTGGTCTTATAATGTTGCTATCAAAGAAACTTTGTTCATAGACTTGAAGGGGCTTTCAAAAAGAGGATTAATGTAAGGTAAATGGGAGGCTAGTTGGATATTGTGATTCTCAGGTGTTTCAGAAAATGCATCTATCATATAAATGCACAATAAAGTAGGAAATTCCACTTGATGGTCCACAAAATAAAGACTCACAAATGGCGGTCAAAAACACACATTTTGAAAAGATGGCCTTAGTTATCCTTTTCAAGAATTCTAATGTTCTTCCTCACGGCTGGGGAAAATTATATTCCAAATAAAAAATTGGGCGTTAAAATTTTTTTGGTTATGAAACAATATTATTTATCCAAATTTATGAAGAAACCACAACTTTTTTTAGATGAAACCATGTCTTATGACTCCCCAAAATAGTTGGAAAAAATTTTAAAATTAGAATCTCCGTAAGAATGACTATTGATCTTTCATATTTTTTATATTTTTTTAAGTTTTTCTAGTTTTTTATAAAGACACACCCACACAAAAGTGAGAAATAAAAAGAAAAAGGTTTGATAAAAATGTGTTAAAAATGAAATATAGTGGAAGAGGAAGTAAGAGTGAGAGAGTGGAAGAGATAAAGAGAAAGGGAGAGAGGGAGAAGAGGAGATAAAGGGAATGAGGTGCCCTCAGGTTTGGATTTGGTGAGTTTCCATATCCATCTAGTGCTGGGTCAACTACAGAAGTTGGAGATCCGATGGAAGTCGATGTGGTTCCAGGATTGTGTGTCCTCTCATGGTGATTCTTTAACCAATGCCCATTAACTGTGAATGTCCATTTTGAAGAGGGGTCTTGGACATGCACTTCACCGAATGGGTAAATAATAGTAATAACAAATGATCATTCCCAATGATAATTAAGGTTACGTATTTAAAGACGAAATCAAGGGTTGAAAATAAATAACTATTTCTCCTTTATGGAATAACTATCTCTGGATGTGTTTTCCATGAAGTGAATTAGCCTTTTATTTATATAGATTTGATTTCTCATATGAATCATGTTGAAGATCCTCCAGTTTATCCAATTGCAAAAATCCTTCTTATCCCGATTTTTAAAGATAAAAATTATAGGATTTCATAGCCCAAAAATACATATGATAGATTTCAACTAGTATATGACATGATTTAACAAAAACTAGATTAAATGGAGACATCACAATGGGTTTTTTATTGGACTCTTGACAAGCCCAAAGTGCATCACCAAGTCTCTCAAGCCAATATTTTTTGGTGGGCTTAACAATTTTCTCATGCACTTTTTTGACTTCTCTATTAGAATGTTCATCCAAGCCATTTGTTTGGGGGGATATGCATTTGACGTTTTATGTACAACACCACTCTTTCTCAAAATGGATTCCATGTTTTTATTACAAAAAATGTCTTTCTTAAGTCACTTATCAAGGCCAGTGGTGTGCCAAATCAGTGGAAGATGTGTGTCTTTAGAAACTCACTAAAATTACGTGAATCATCTTTTCTGGTGGGTTTTGCCTCCCACTACCATGAAATATAATCAAATGCAAGAATAATGAATGTGAATCCATTGGAAGGTGGGAATAGTCCCATGAAATAGATTCCCCAAAAATCAATGATCTCACAGAAGATTAAATTATTTTCGGTTGTTTTATTTCTTTTGAAAATTGTTCCAAACTTTTGGAAAGTGGGACATGATGGAAAAAACTTATGTGAGTCCTTGAATAGTGAAGTCCAAAAGAATCCGGAGTCTAGGACCTTTCAGGAGGTCTATTGTGGTCCAAAATGGCCACCACCAGGCATTGAGTGGTCAAATTCACAGATGGAAGAATGCTAATTTTCATCAACACATCTCTTAATTACCATGTCTGCCCTAGTTTTCCAATGTGTATTATCTTCCCCAAAATAGTATTTTGAGTCACTTTTCATCTTCATTTTTGTTATTTAGAAAACATTTCAGGGAAAAAAACCATAACCCATGTAATATACAATTGGGGTATACCATGGTATTTTTGGAGAATGATAGGGAAGGTTATTAGTGGGGAATTCAATAACATTGATTTCTAAAAGATAATAATTTGAAATTCTACTCAAGTGATCAGCCATATGGTTTTCTTTTCCTTGTTTCTTTTTGATTTCGAGGTCGAACTCTTGGAGAATTAGGATCCATCTTATTAGCCTCAGTTTGGTTTCAATTTTCTTGAGTAAGAACATTATAGAAGAATAGTCTGTGAAGATGATGATTTTGGCACCTAAGAGATAGGGCTGTAATTTATCAAAGGTAAAAACCACAACTAAAAGTTCCTTTTCAGTCACAGTGTAGTGATATTGAGTTTCATCCAATGTTTTTGAGGCATAATAGATGAAATGAAGAATGTTTTCACTTCCTGGACCTAGAACAGTCCCAACTGCTCTATTTGAAGCATCACACATCAACTCAAAGGGTAATGACCAATATGGGGATTGAATTATTAAGGAAGATGTAAGAGCAGTTTTGAGTTCAATGAAGGATATGTTAAATAACTCATCAAAAGGGAAAGTGACATCATTTGAGTGGGAGGGAAATCCAATTGAATTTATGGATGAATCTCCGATAGAATCCAGCATGACCATGGAATGAACAGATGTATCAAATAAAGGTGGTTTTAGGAAGTTATTGGATCACTTCGATTTTGGTAGGATCAACTTCAATATCCTCTTTTAAAACTATGTGACCTAGAACAATCCCATTGGAAACTATGAAGCGACATTTTTCGATATTTAACAAAAGGATATACATGACACACTTATAGAGGAATAGATAGAGTGAATTCAAGAAAGATTAAAATGAATGACCATAAATAGTAAAGTAATCCATGAATACTTCCATTCAGTGTTCAATGAATTCAGAAAAGATACTCATCATAGTTTTTTTGGAATGTTTCAGGAGCATTTCAAAGGTCAATAGGCATTCTCATATATGCATATGTTCCAAAAGGGCATGTTAATGAAGTCTTTTCTTAGTCCAGATGTGTGATTGGGATTTGGAAGTAGCTAGTGTATCCATCAAGAAAGAAAGAGTGTGACTTTCCGTCTAATTGTTCTAGCATTTGATCAGGGAAAGGAAGATGGTTGTGATATTTTTCTGTTTCCACATTCAATTTTCTGTAAGCAATGTGCACATGCCATTTGTTCTTCACTCGAATTGTGACTACCTCTCCATGTTTATTTGTGACAACATTTATCCCACCTTTATTAGGTACAACATGAATTATAATAACCCATTCGCTATCATAAATAGGGTAAATAATACCATCTTGAAGAAGCTTGGTGATCTCTTCAATAACTACCTCAAGAATGAGTGGATTGGGTCTTGTTTGTGGTTGTTTAATTTGTTTGGATGACTCTTCAAGATGAATGTGATTCATGAAAAGGGCAGGGTTGATTCCTGGTATGTCATCTAGGGTCCAACCTAAGGATTTTTTGTTTTCCTCTAACAATTTAACATGTTTGGACTTCTCAATTCTGGTAAGTGAAGCTGTGATTATGACAAGATAAGAGTGATCATGGAAAAGGGATGCATACTTCCAGTGTGTATGAAGATGTTTCAGATCAACCTCATATTTCATTTCTGGGTTAGAAAACATTGTATTTGAGTAAGGGACTTCAGTTTCTTCAGATTCATTTTCATTAATACTATCCATGTTGGAGCAATTGAGATTAGAGTTGATGTGGGATTCAAGAGAGTTTTCAAGATCCTCTAGATTTATGGAGTCTATGAATGAGAGGTCAACATCAATGTCACCATTTATGACGTCGTTTGTCATGGTACATATTTTACAAGATCCTATATCTTCAGAATAGGATGAACATGATGGAATGGGGTTCAATTGAATCTTATAAGTGTCCTCAAGAGCATTAATTTAGAATTCACAGTGATCCTCATATGGGTATCACATGGTTTGGAAAATGTTTAACTTGACCAGTTGGTCACCAAATTTCATGGACAAGATGCCTGAATGGACATCAACCATGTTTCTTGTTATACTTAAGAATGTTCTTCCTTGAATTAATGGAGATATAGAATATTTCATCTCACCTTTCATGTCAAGGACATAGAAATCATCTGGGAAGATAATATCTTTAACACGAAAAAGGACATCCTCAATTATACCCTCCAGACTAGCGATGATTCGATTGGATAACTGAATGACAGTACCCTTTGGATGTAAGGGACCTAGACCAGGGATGTATAAGATGGATTTGGTCATGAAATTAATTGAGTATCCTAGATCTATGAGTGAATCATCATAGTTGGAACTTCCAATTTGGCATGGAACTATAAAGGTCCCTAAATCATTGCACCTTTTGGGAATAGAATTTTGGGTGGAAACATTTTCTAAGGTCCTATGTAGCCTCTTGTGGTTGAAAAATTCATTAAGAAACATGGCATACTAATGGATTTTTTTAATGGAATCTATGAGTTGAATTTTTACTTCAACACATATAAACATGTCGACCATTTCAGGATCGGATTCATTGGACTTCTATGGCTTAGAAACGACATGAGGAAAATGGAATTGGCTCCTAAGTGGAATGGAAGGAGTTGACGGAATGACTTCAGGAAACTTTACAAGTTTCTTTTTCTTTTCATTTTCTCGGTCATCATTTAAAAAGGGGTTGGAGTGCTTATCTTGAGACATAGCAATTTTCTACCCCGATCTAAGTGCAATTGCACTTACATTACCCTTGGGGATGGGTAATGGTTGCGCTGGGAGTTGGAAAAAATTGGATGGATTCTGGTGACTATGGTGGGAAAAAAGTTGACCAATTTGGGTTTCAATGTTTTTATGGATGGAATGAGTGAATGAGACAAGATCTTAAACCGCACTTTCCCAATGTTGCATGGAATAAGAGGCTTGTCCTAGACTGGGATTGCCTGGATTTTGGTTCTTGGGAAAGTGATTTTATTGGTTTGGGAATTGGGAAGGCTCACTGGGATAGTGGAAGCCGAGAATAATGGAGGAGGATTTCTCCTTTGTTGTTGGGGAACAAAATGATAAGGTTGTTGGAAGTTACAAAAACCTTGACCATATTAAAACTGGTTTGGGTTTTTAAGGAGGGAATCAAGGTGGATGAAAGAAGAGATTACCATACCATAGGGATTGTCTATAGGAAGAAGAGAAGGGCTTAGAGTGAGGTTAGTTGATGTTTCTAACGAACTGACCGTATTTTTGAGGGTTGGGGTTCTGATGAGAATATGTTGCATTGAGATCCATTGGTTTAGATAAATCAGCGGGATCCTCTTGAAGTTGTGGACATGTGTCAGTTGGATGAGATGGGGAGCTATAGATTCTACAGTTCTTGACAGGTCTAGTGAATAAAGATTGTGGAGAAGATGAGGTTGAGGCTTTGGCCTCCACAACTAGTTCTCTCACAGGACCTGTAAGTTCACTAATCCACTCAGTCATCTTGTTTGGCTATATGGATTTATTCTCTTGGACTTGTTTGACTTGAGCATGTGCTTGAGTATGGAAATGTTGTGTGTTTTCATCCATGTTGATTATGAGACCTCTTGCATCTGTAAGAGTTTTATCAACAAGAGGACAACCACTTGCGGCATCAATGAGGGTTCTCTCCATAGCCAATAACCCCTCATAGAATTAATGTATCAATAGTTTGTTAGGGATTTGGTGATATGGGAAGGTTGAAACAATATTTTTGAACCTCTCCCTATACTCATGGAACAATTCATTTGGGAATTGATGAATACCACTTATATCCTTTATGATAGAAGCAGTACGAGATGAATGAAACAATTTCTCTAATAAGAGTCACTCCATGTCATTCAATGTGGTTATGGAACTATGAGGGATTTAGTAAAGCCAAGACGTAGTAGTGTCAGCTATGGATTCAGAGAATTCTCGGAGTTTGATTTGTTCCTCAGAAACCCCTTGAGGATTCATGGTAGAGCACACCACTTGAAACTATTTAGATGAAGATGTGGATTCTTAGCAGCTAGACCATGGAAATGAGGGGGAAGATGAATCAAACCTGATTTTAGTAAGAAGTTAGCCTCTATGATTGGATACTAAATACCAAGTGGTTGGTAATTTATATCATGGGTAAGAAGTTATTGAAGTGTTTGTTCCCATGGATTATCCACATCTAATTTAATTGGTTGGACAGGGACTGGTTCATGAATGAGTTGATTATCACTTATTTTCCTCCTATGTTGGCGAAGTGTTACCTCAATTTCAATGTCAAAAAAATTTGAGGGATTGTTTGGGACGATATGGTGAATTGAGAGAGATGTTGTGTGAAAGATTCAAATGAGTTTTTATTTGTGTTTTTTTCGTTTTTTTTATTTGGGTTATTTTGTTTTTTTTCAATAACCAGAAAATAATGAATGCATAATGAACCATCATTGGAAATGGTGCCATTTTAAAGCATGGAAAATTATTTCCTATCGACTTTTCAAGGTTCAAGATCCCTGTTAATGTGTATAGCAACACTCGGGTCGAATCCTCGATGATGATACTTTTTATTAGTCCATTGTTTTTAGTTGATTGTATTCTGATTGGGGGGGGGGTTGTTTTCTGAGATTATGAAATGATTGATTGATTAATATTTATTTAATAAATTGTTAAAGATTGAGCTGAGTTCATTATTAGGGAGTTCTGCTAGTGATATCCTTGATCATTCCTTAATATTTCATTTAAATTAACACCAACTTCACAAGATAATATTGATTTAAATTATTAAGTCTTATGTCTTTAATCCAAACCTTAAGTTATCTTAGGATTCTAATCTCAATCAGAGCATGATGATGGTAGTGTATCCATGGTTACAATATTCCATGGAAACCACACGTTAAACAAAATATGTCATTAATCAATGACATGTTAAGTCCAACATACACAATGTTAATTCAAAGAATACTAATAGAGGAAAATCTCTCAATCATCTAACATCCCTAAACTATAAATCACCCCAATGGGTGATTTACTCAGCCATTGAAATAATTAGTAATCTGGTTATAATGATTATGAGGATAAATTAAGAAGATAAGAAAATGTAATATATAAGAAAAGAGTGGTGCGTAGAACACACACAAACAAAGATGATAATTGAAAATGAACATTAGATTGAAAGAGAAAGAAAAATAAGGCAATGGGATTCAACTGTACTTAAACTTTTTAAAAACATTAATATTATACTAGATAAGGTGGATTATTGTAAGAGATACTGAAAAATAAACATTAATTAAAACAGGATTACAAAAAACAAACACTTACATGATTACAAATGAAGAACAACGCAAAAGCAAATAAAAGGAAGAAAGGAGGAATGGATTCTCATGTAAACACATGAGTATAAAAGATCATCCCAAGAATTTTTCAGAGCCTTTTCCATGCCAACCTATCCTCCTTTTCCCTGAAATTCCAAGTCCTTTTATGGAGAGGAGGGGGGTGTATTTATAGCCCTAGGATGTGGACTGTTAGTATTCCCAGTCTATCCCTCCACTAGCATCACCAATTTGACTATTTAGATATCTGAATCATGAGATAGCCTCTTCTTCAATGTTGTAGAAAATAATGTTGTTCAACCTCTCCAAAAATCTGGAGTCATTGGGAATTTTGGAGCCAAAGGTATGGGGGTTTGAATAAAAAAAATTTAACCTGTCTATTTCAATCCATACTTTTTAGAAGGACATAATGTGAAAGGGTTTATCAGTTGAAATATTCCTTAAAATTCATACACTTTCTTCAAAAACGTCAGCTACCAATATATCATATTTTACACTAAATTTTTTTTGTTGATTTGAGGATTAAATCATGATATATGTCATGAATACTGAACTGCAGTAATTTCCGGGATAGAATAGTGGGATGAGTTTAAATGATTCAGTTAGGCCACTTGGATTTGAATTTGGGCCCTGAAATTTTTATCCAAGACTCCTACATTGTCCCCCAAACTATTGAGGAGAATGAATGAATTTTCACTTCTGGATTTTTCCCATTAATTCAATCTTCTTGGATGGGCCAGTTTGGTTACAGATTCTATGGGCCTTCTTATGTGGTCCATATGACCCTTCAAATTGAAGAATTTTCCAATGATTCCTTCTAAAAATATGTGGGGAATTGAATAAGGAATCCGAAAAAATAAGAACCACACAATGTGGATCAGTAGGGTGAGTCTTATAAAAATAATAGTAAACTGAATCAATTTTACTACTTCTTATAATGATCAAAAATTATACTTAGTATTAAAACAATAATATTTCACAAACATTGTGCACATTTGATATAAAATCAGTAAAGGTAATATATAATAAGTCATGAAAATATTAATAAAATCAACCTCACACATAAGGAACAAAAAATTTGCTATTGTTCTTCTACCACACCTCCATCCACTCTATCCGTGATCACACCAAGGAACCCACATCCTTACTATGTGACATTAAACTATATAGTTATTCAGGAACTACATGTTCCTTTATTCTCATTTTTACGAGATACATAGAGACAACTAGAAAAACTTCTTTAGGCCCATCCACAACATGAACACTTTTACACATAATTATATATTCATCCTTACATCTTTAAGATAAAATTCACGGTTCATTAAAAATTATCTGTTTGTTGATTCATGTCATCACATGATACATTGTGACACATGGATCTTCAATCGTGGGCCCAACTACAACTGTTAGAAGAAATAATTCCCACCTATACATATGTTATAGAACAATGTATATTATTTCCCATTAAATAAATACATATGACTTGAATCTTGTTCTCACATGATACATAGTGACACCTTGGTTTCCAAAACATGGACTATTCTCATAAAATCAATATAAATATGCATCTCTCTTTTTTTATGGGTTAGAACTATGTAAGGTAATTCATTAATAACAATGCATGGATTTATTCCCATCAGTATGGGATATGTAGTACACACATAAATCCATTCATGGGCCCAACTGTAGTGCCACCATTCATGTTAGGGGATCTACATCCCATAGAATTACGTTAATTTTCATGGATCTTCATAACTATATGGGGTTCGATTATAATTTTACTGTGATATTTAGAGAATCCATGACTATCACCCTTGGAATAAAATACAAAATTTATATCCATTAACTATAGTTTCTACATCATTACCACATGATGATAAACATCATGTAAGTACGTCCTTACCAAATGATGTTAAACCATAAGGAAAATAAATTGGATTTAAGTCATTAAAATAGAAATAAAAATACATCCTTACCACGATGTGATAAGTTGTACGATAAATTTATTTACCGCAAGATGATAATCTACATAGAAGTATATCCATACAACATGATGTTAAACTACCTGGAATACGTCTTCTATCACAAAACAAGAAAACTACATGGTAAATATGTCCTCACCGGACAATGTCAAATAACATGACTTCTCAGAAATATGTATGGTTTGATTCTAATTTTCATGAGATACAGATTGACAGACGAACATCCACCCTTTAACCTAACCACAACATTTCAATCTGTCAACTTCGGTTACCACATCCTTACCAGATGAAATTAAATTGCATGTGAATATGTCCTTACCACATGATGATAAACAACACAAAATAATTTCTTTATCAGATGTTGTTAAACTACAAGGAAAATCTCTTGTTTTCAGGACACTAAAACTGCACAAAAAATACTTCTTTACTGCATGATGATATAATTCACTGATAAATCCACACTAAATGATGATAAATAGTGAAGTCCATCACCCACCATTCAATTATTATTGATGGACCACATGAGACTTACGTTGGTCAACCATAGTATAGGGATCTTCATTAATATTTTAAGATCACATCAATTCATATAACAACTTCATGAATTGAGCACCTCAAGTCATCACAAACCTACCATGATCATTGGAAAAGATACCATATATTTCGGGATGGAAATGATATTGATGTAGAAGGGATTGATACCCACAAACTAGTGACATATTATCCCAATATAAGGGTATTTGTAATTATTTTTAGCCCTAGAGACACAGAGGAGAAACCTAACATCTCAAATTGGTATTGAACATACCTAGAAATTCTACCCCATATCATTTCACATGGCACGATAAACACAAGAAGTGATTTAGTACATTTCCATATTCTACTAAGTGGGATGTTAGAGTGATATTGACCCCCGGTAGCCAAATAAGGATCTTGTGTAACATCTCCCATATTATGTGCACATGTGTAATTAATTTATAATACATACATATTGTTTAATGATGTATGACTTTAATCTCAAGACTATGATGATCTAAATCGTAAGAACTTAAAATACTAGATAAAGAGACACAATACTTTTCTAGATAAAATCCCAGAAAGGTAAACCTAATAAAAAGGAGATTATTCTCTCAATAAACTCATTATCAACATATTTTATGCAAAAATTATGGTGGAAATCAACAAGGCCAAAATCTTATAGGTTCAACATATTGTCCCTAATAAAATACACACTATGCTCACTGGACCCCCTAGTAAATGAAATCATTAGAGAAATGGTTTTTACATATCCTCTTAGTGATTATATGTTCTATAGGAAGTGAAAAAAATTAGGGTTCTCAAATTGTTCTCGAATGTTACAAATTTCATAAACCGCCTTGATGCCTTTGATATTTGAGCTAACACAACCTCCTCATAAAAGACTAGTAATTGGGACACGCTCTACTGACCGGACATTCAGATCCCAGGAAGTCCCCCCATAAACCCATGAGTTATCATTTTTACCTTGTGGGATAGTAGATGCTCGACTGACCTATACCCATTAGTTTTATTTCTCTAAATTTAATGTCAATATTCATGTTCCATGATTCAAAATTTGGATAACCAAACTTTAATGTGGATTAGACATAATCAAAGTTAAATCACAATGTTTTGTAAACTTTCATAAAGATGGAAAGAAACACACCATTATGAAACTTTTTATTGCTCACACCTCATGATTATTAACAATAAAAGATAGGTATTGAGCTTCATCATTAATAACTAAATTTCCCTATGTTTCCAAAAACCATACTAGATAGCCTTCATTCCATACCCATCTTCATTATCTAGACATTTAAATATTGGAAAATATTTCATAACCCTCATAAAGAAGTGGGGATCAACTTTTCCTCTAAATGATATTGACACATAAGTTATTCAACCCACCATCTAATGGAATCTCCTCCTATCAAGAAAGGATCTAAATCCTTGTGAGACCAAGATACATTGAGGGTAAAATGAAGATCTTAATGTTTTATGGGACATACATGGTTTGTATGGTCCATCCTATATTAATAGACTCAATATTTTGGGTCATGATTTATGTCACCCACATTCCAACTATCTTTGGGGACACAGTTTCCCTAGTATTTATCCCTCAAACCATATGTCATCGCTTATAAATTATATGAACCTGAAAAAGAGTGGAGATCATATTTTCTATTCCATGATAGTGAAACATAAGGGATTAACCACACCAACTAAATGAATATATTCCCTATAGGAGGAGATCTCCAATCATTGTGATCCCATGAAACACGAGGGTATAACCTAGCACCACACTATGTTTTAGATCATTCCTAGAATGTTTTAAACTTATTCAATAGTCTTCACTATCCATTCTTGATGAACCAACATTAAATCAAACTAATGGTCCAAGATCAATGTCCCTAAATTTTTTCACACAATGGTCCAAGCCCATGGGATCTAAATTATAATGCCGAAAAGGTCCGAGCTAAAAGACCTTAAATCGGAAGTAATTTAATTTCTAATCTATATGTCGTTAAATTTAAACAATAAAACGTCTGATATAAAAGACATTAAAATAAAATAAATTGAGATTTAGACCAAAAATACATTATACTAATATAAATATAATGTTCATTTTGAAATAATTTAAACAAAAATCAACATAATGTTTTAAATGAAACTCATTAAACTCGAAGAAATGTAATATATGAGTTTAAAGACAATAATCTAACGAATGTTAGTTTCTTTGAACGTGAAAGATTAAAAGGACCATTAGAAGTCCATATAATGATCGAGATAGTCCAGCTAACAATATCACCTATTGGAATAAGATAAGGAAATATCTCTTCGGGACATGTATCATACCGTAAAAATTCTTCTACGAATTAGGTGATCTGAAGATAACTGGAATTGATCACCAATAGAGAGTCTCGTGTTTGTGGGAATTCATGAGTAATTATAAAAAGGAATATAAATTTATGTAAATATTAAGAAATATACATTTAGGTGCACTAGATGTAATGAAAATTATTAATATCATTCAATATTTTCATAAGATCAGAGAAAGAAAACATAATACATATTATCAATAAAATAAAAAATTAAAAAAAAATTAAAAGATCCAAACGAATTCCATAGATACCTTAAAAATGGAGGGGATTTTCACCTAATTGATCGTCTCTTATGAATTTATGAACCAAAGTGATAAGGTATAATAGATTCTTAATGGGTGATTATAGAATCTTCGAGAAGAGAAAACCTGTACAGAAGAAGTCATTGAAATATTGGATAGACACGAAACCTAGATGAGAGGAAACACTTTTAAATGTCACTATTTATATACACATGATATCGAGGGTCATCTTTGTAATTCCAACTCATCACATACCTTTGATTGGCCATACCTAAGAGAGTGTGATAAGAACTAGAAGAGATATGATTAATGAGTAAGTGGAATATATCATAGAGATGAAATAATTCTTGTCAAAGTAAAGATATAGACTAACTGCATCATGTAGTATGCATGAATTATAAATGGATTCACAAACTGCCTAATGGGTCCATGAATTACCTAATCTCTAAAAGACTCATTGTTTGCATAAACTCTACCTACAAGTGTGTAATTGCATTATCCCTTTGGAGACTCATGATAATGTGACTTCAGCATTGTCATAATAATAACATGATAATTATATGATTGAATTTTTTGCGCCAACTGATCCAAATTTTTTTAAAGATAGTTGTAATACTCACAGACTATGTTCATGAAGTTACTAAAATAGGGTTCGTGGTAGTTGGATGGGTTCATGAGAATATTATTTCTTGAAAAGGAATTCTAAAAGTGGGGTTTCAAAATTATGTCTCATGGAGAGAACTTAAGGAAGGGGTTCACGATGAAGGAAATGAGAGAGGGCTCTAAGGGAATGGTTGCGGGAGGATAAAGCTACCATCTATTCCTCCATTCATAGGACATTACATGGTATACCAAGTATCGACTAGTAAACCAATCCTCACCCAAAACACCAATTCATTATAATTCAAATAACATAGGCCAACATACACTTTTAATATAATGGAGTCCTTTTCCCAAGGGATATCACTCTGGATAGGGGAAATTTTTTGAAACCAGATAAATGAGCATTAAGAATTTTAAAAGTGATGGAATGCCAGAATATGGGTGTTATTTTCCCTATAAAGTAAAAATAATGATTAATGGCCAAAAACAATAGATCAAGCGGATCTCCAAAAGACATGAGACCATGTGTCCTATATAGGGTCATACAAAGGAATCGAGTATCGTGGATAGCCTGAAGTTGGTCCCATGGAGCCCCCTTTGTATTGCCATTCATCTATCATGAAGGAAAATAATAAAATAATGGATGTGTGATGATGCTCAGGTAAGCTCCCACGGGCTATGTGGTTTGTTATAAATGATCCATTACTGATGTAAACAAAAATCCATTAAAAATGGGAAGAGATATGTCCATAGGTGGAGGAGCCTAGTGGTCTTAAGGATCATGAATCCTAACACATATGGGAAGGATAATTTTTTTTACAACATCCAAATATTCTCACGAGACCCCCAACCCTTTCAAAAATAGAAGAAAAGAAATATAATGGGGGAGGTGGGAGCTACTCATGGTCATAAAAGTCATGTGACAGGCTCCTAGTGGCCCGCAGGACATCTTGACACCCTAGTAACATGACCCCATAATCTTCTGAAATCCCTCCATCTTGTCATCCTAAATGCCCATATCACTTAGTGTATACCCACGTGGCCCTCCACTTCCACTATTGTCTCTCTAAGTATAAATAGATATATTTGGCCACGATATGCTCTTGCAGCCCCATATGGCCCATATTGGTCACATGATGCATCTTCCCGAAAAAGATAAATTTTATTTCGAATCACTCATATTATTTATCATGACCATCATTAATTGTGAAATAAAACAATGGATATAAAATAGGGAGGTGGTGAAATCCTATCACTGTCGTGAAAAGCTTACGAAGTGCTATGGGATTCTGCAGCACAGTTTCCGGAGACTCCTTGATGATTCTGCCTAACCCCAAGGTTGTCCTCATACAGAATACCTATGTCTCATAGAACCCTCAGATGAATCACATGAGATCATGAAATTGACTTTTAGAAGTTCCCCTTATCTTGATAAGTCCCTTGGACATGATAACATTAAAAAATTAATTCCTTTGAAATATACTCAAGAATATAAAATTCTCTATTAATTGGAATTATTCCAATAATGGGGGAAGAGATGAGAAGGACTCACAACCACTAAAAATCAGGAAACACCCTCAAAGAGATCCATGGAAAAGTCATCCAATGATGCATGATGTCTGAACCCTTCGTCGACTCTGTCAGTGATTCAGACCAGATATTCCACAAAAACTACAAAATTATTGGGGTAATGAGTCCAATTAATTCCCCACCCCAGCTTCAAAAAATGGAGTTGAAAATTGATTGAAATGGTTGAATTTTTCTGAACCAGAAATATCAGTACACCGAAGAACTAGATCATATTTCTTGGAGCAACTAATCTGGAAACTAGAAAGCCATGCATAATTTCATATTTTGGGTAATAGCTGGAGTGATCGTACCCCATTTATAAATCACATTGCATGAGAATTCATAGATAACATGAGGGACCTATGCATATATTTGAGAAGAACATACCAAACTTCTTCCATATCATGTGTGACTCAATATAAACTAACACGGAATAAATCTAAGGAAGTCATAATATAAGGGAGGGAAGAATGATTGAAATTAAAAAAAATAAAAAAATATAATCATTATAGACCCTCATGTTCTTCACATGATCCATCCAATACACAAGAAATCACAAGGACATGTCATCCATATTTCATGACACTACTTCAACATGCTACTTGGGGTCACGTAAATTCCTCATAAAATGTCTGGTCATGTCACACAACCCCCTGGGTGTGCCACCATTGTCTCAAAAAGTACAATTGACTTATCTCCGATGAATTGAGATATCCATTGGATACCTCTCCTGACTCATATAATAGTGCCAGATCATGTTATCCATGTTTGGCAGTACCATATGGGCATGTCAAATCAGCTTCTCCGATACCCGTTGGGATGGTCATCCAAAACATGCGATGTATTACAAGGATTTTATTGAAGACATGTGAAACCCTATAAGACATGTCATACATACTCCCATTACACCCTCCATTCATGTCTTCCATATCTTCAGATAATACAATGAGAATTCATCTCAATCATGTTACACTCTCTGAGACATGTTAGCCATGTTATATAATTTCATGTGGTGAAAACCTTCTGGACCAATTGATGTCTTCCAAAAAAGTCAAATGGATCTTGCATTATCCTCTAGAAAAGAAGGCCTAGTTTTACGGGTCTCCTGGAGTTGATGACATCTTCAATATTTGGTGTGTATGGACCGATAAATTAGGAATCATCATATTCTAATATCAAATTATGTTAACTTTTATGACTCTGATTCCATCCATTTTAAGGATAAATAAGCCACCTCTTCAAGGTTGATCACAATATTGATCATCTAGGGTGATACCAACATATAATTCCCATCTCTAGAAGGAACAAAACTTATCACTCATCATCCCTTGTTTCATAAAATGAGAATGGATCACATGTAATTATGAAGATTCATTATCATGTCATCTACAAAAGAAAATCCTAGGTTATAATGGAAACCTCATAGTTTAATCCCCGGTTGATTAAACTACAGGAAGATTGATTCCATTTATAATCATGACATGTAGGACACATCCTTATGGCATGATTCCCATATTAATCATCATAAGGGTTGTCCCTATAAATAAAACCCCTATATCTGAAATCAATATGACTAATTTCTTCTTTAAACTGTTCCCCACATCGAACATAAATCTCATGGGAATAGTTAGTTTCAATATTATTAAAATTGGAATTATAGATACTCATCCGTGACAACGATGTTAGTATGTATGCCACAATTAGTTGAATGATATATTATCCATTATATAAAATAATTTATCTTGGGTATAGCCCAAAGGGTGAGACTCAACTATGGGAACTCTGATTCCTACAATAACTAGGATGTGTAGGACACATTTCAAATTCATGACCTCAAATAAACATCCCTTTTGATGCAATTCCTATTTTTACACCAACATCTAAAGCACTGGGAACCAATCTTTCCCATGGGTTGATCACTCTATCACATCCATACATGGAATGATAACTAAATTGAACTTCGGAAACTCTGATTCTCCCTATAGTTGGTAATTGTAGGACATCCCTCTTTCACCCAAACATGAACACCTAGTGTCCTAGAGCACCTATAAATGTAATTTTCGCATGATGTTAAATAGTACAAGTCTATGTAACTATATGGGTTTTGATTCTTGCAATAACCAGGATATGTATGATGCCTAATAATGGCTCAATACCCTCATATGAATATTTAATACCTCTTTGATAGTTAGAACATTATGATGTAGATGGTTATATAGATTCATTATTGAATCAACATCTCGTTACTCAGAAATTGTAGAGAACCAAAAATATATATATATGGATTCATTAAAGGGAACCTAGTATATTTCAAATGAAATATGATTCACCCATGATCATATTTTGGGTAATCAAAATCTTATATAGATTAGGCGGTGATTCATTAATATATCATAAATATAAAATAGAGTCATTATGTAGGTAGTAATTCCCCTCAAAAGCGTGGGATGAGGCTAAAATTCCATATTCATGAAAAATGAGAGTCCCTAAGAGTCATTAGGCCAGGAGAACTAAATGACCACCAGCCTTTAGAATGTTGGTCTCTACCTAGCTACAAATGATTGAACCATGGAGAGTTTATAGGGAAGGCTAAATAAAAGATAAACCCAATGCGGTTAATAGAACAAATACTTAAACTCTCCATAATAAAAACATCATGAAAAAAAATCAACAACCTAAATCCTGATGAAATAGTCATTCATGTAAAATATAAATTAAAAGGGAATCACATTGTTTAATAGAGTTAGTAGTCAACATATATGCATGATAGAAGTTATTGTTTTGAAACAAATTATATGGTAATATGGTAGATATGAAATTATAATTATAGAAAAATATTAATATCACAAATAATTTGTATTTACATTAAAACCATCATATTACCGATCCATTAATGAAAGTTATGAAAAATAAATTGTATCACATTGTGGAAGTGGTAGTTCACATATATGAACAAGTGATACTTTCAATTTCCATATGATACAATATAGGGTGGATAAGGTTTTTTATGTAATCATAATAACATTTATGTATATATAAGATTCTTAAGATATAATTTTGGGATTAATAAAATATATTTAGAGGTGGTAGATATAAAAGAATTGAAAGAGGTTGGGTAAGAGGATTACTTATTATTTATTATCCATCAATTAGATCATTTCATAAGTCCCTTGGAATTGAATTTTATGTAGGATATAACATATAATTCATGAAATTTAATGTTTAGAAAATAATTTAATAGAGGATGTTTTACCTATATGAATCAATGTGGCATGACACAAAAGATTAGGGTTTCCATTTTATAATTGATGGAAATGACATACTTGGAAGTACAGAAAATATATAAATCGAATAATTTTTATTCTCAAGTATAATGATTGAAAATAGAAATTATTTTGAATAATAATAATCTATGGTTTAAATATCATCAAAAATGAAATTTAGATTTGTTTTTGGGAGACTTTCAACTTCATGATTTTGTTGAATCCCATCATTATCTTATTTTAACATTAATTATGGAAAATAAAATATCAATCTTCAAGGGTTATAATTTAACATATTAGTTAAAAATTGTCCCATAAATGTATAATGGATGAAATTATTAAAAATTTATTGACATTAATTTTTGGGAATTTAATTATTTTTAAATAATGTAATACATTTTTATAAAATATCATTAATATAATTCCTAAATAAAATTCAATGAATTTTATTTTATAAACACAAATATATTAATTTAATTTTAATATAAACCCAAAAAAACAACATATTATTTAATAATCATGTATAAAATTAATTGTTTAATATATTTAATAAAACCAATACAACATTTTGTGTTTTTAAAACAATATACATAAATTTTCTATTACTTTCACCATCATTTTATCGGCGTTGTGTAAGACTATAAGGTAATTATTCAAACATTATATGTTATAAATAAATAAAAAAGATAAGAAAATTTATTCATATATCATATAACAATTTAAAATGAATCATATCATCTTTTTATCTTTATGTAAAAATTTTAGAGATATTAATTTCAAAAAATACACATTTTGGAGTTTTATTTACTTAAAAAAGTATAAATGTCATTTTCAATGGAAAATACAGCAAAAATAAAAACTACACTATATTGGGAAAGATATGGTATAATTTATCCAATGAAATGAAATTAAATAATATTCTTGGATGATTTTGAAATCTTATTTCATGGATTGAACACTGTTTTATAAAGGTTTCCCTTACCAAGGTGAAAAATATTTTCCACGACTACTATTCACAATAAAAAAAATTAAGGGAACCTATTTAAAACATATGAACATAATGATTAAAAGTATAGAATATATTTTATCCAATTTGTTTTATATATATCATTATTTAATTTAAAATATACTAAAAAATACAATGAAAAATATATTTTCTGAAAAATGACTTCTTAAATATAAATTTATTCTAAAACAAAATTTTATCATAAAATTGTTTCCAATGAAATTAATTACATAATTAATAATTTAAAAAAAATAATTTTAAATAAATAAATAAAACAAAATTTATGTTTGTAAATTTATAAAACTAATATTTAGGTTTCAATAAAAATCATTATTAGTCGCTATTGGTTGATAAAATCCACCTTTTCAACATATTCTTTAAAAAGTATTCAATGATAATTTTTACCTGATTATTTAAAAAATGAGGTTCCTTTTTAATATAAATTTTCTATATATGGAAGAAATAAAATATATTATATTCTCAAAAAATATAACAGAAACAATTCACTACATAAAAATAAGCCTTTATCAAAGCTTAAAATGTCATTTATTTGTGCTAGAGAAGAACTGACTACTGGACAAAGATTAAAAGCCGAAGTATTATACCGACGCATTAAAATCAATGATAGCTGGGAATACTATATTTTGATATAATAGTACATCACATTACTAGAGCATTTTTTTGTAATAATTCACCGTAGCACCAAAAAAACAAAAACAAATCATAAAAATCAACTACGAATAAATAATGTAAATAAAGTGAAAATTGTCTACGCTCATTTTCTATGTTTTTGGTGATGTTATGTGAATTTTAAAATAAAATGATACTAATATATTGAATAAATAAAATTGGAGGCTTATCAGTGGAAATATGCCTTTGATTAAGGTGTGGTGGATTCATACATGTCTAAAATGGCTTGTGGATCGTTTTCCTAAAGAATCCAAAAATCCAATTTTGTTTTCTCTATGATTAGTACATTTATTATCTTTTTTACTAAAATGTGATTTTAAAATAGAAAATCACAATTTCACTCATATCAGTATCATCATGTGTCATGTTTCCATGATACCAAATTCTACCTGTAAAAAAATGACTAATTAATCATTTTCCTAAATTATAATGACAATCCAAGTGTGTTTTCTTTGTTTTAAGTGAGTGACACTTTTTGAACTAAAATGTCGATTTCAAACTAAAAAAATGATTCATATAGGACCTATCGTGTATAGTCTTGGGGTTTGGTTTATTCCCACATATCAAAAATGGCTTATGGATTTCTATCATAATGTATAAAAAAATATGAATTTCTTTACTCGGTATTGAGTGGGTGAGTTGTCTATATAACTAAAATTGATGTTAATTTTAAATAAAAAGACCCACATATCCATATTGGTTCAACAATGAAACATATTTATGGGAGGATAGTTATTACTTGTCACAAATGAATTATGGAACATTTTATAATGTATCAAAAAAATATGAATATGTTTACTCGGTTTTTAGTTTATCACTTTTATTTTTTAGAAAAATGACATCTTAAATTGGAAAAATTCTCATTTAATCATTCAATTAAAATCATGTTTAATTTTTAATGATACTAATTCAAACACATAAAAATAATAATTATCAATCACTTTCTTAAATTATGATGAATCCTCAAGTTTGTTTTTCTAGTTTTCAGTGAGTTATATTTTTTGAACTAAACTATCAATTTTAGACATATAACAATCACAATGAGTCATACTGGGAACATCATGTATTTGATTTAGTTTAATATAATTCCTAAATGTCAAAATTCGATTATAGATCATATCATTAAGGTATCGAAATAATATGAATGTAATTATCGGATTTGAGTAGGACAATTGTTCTTTTTATTAAAATATATGTCATTTTTAATTAAAAAGTTGAAATCTAATTGATACCGATCACACCATGCATATTTTAGAAGTACATATTATTCCTACAAAACAAAAATGTATTATGTATCATTTTACTAATGTATCAAAACAATATGAATTCATTTTATTATTTTTGAGTACTTTAATTTTTATTTTTTTATTTCAATTGGTGTATTTTTTAAATAAAAATATGGAATTGGCGTTATAATCGTCACATCATGCATCAAATTGAGGTAAGGATGATTCTTACAGGCCTCAAAAAACATATTGATATCTTCCATAATGTATCAAAACAATCCAAATTTGTTTTCTCTGTTTTGATATTGTCACATTTTTTAAATTAAAATGACTTTTTAAACTGGAAACACACACTAAGACCAATACCCGTCAAATTGTGTATTATTTTGATGCAAGTATATTTCATCCATGTCAGAAATGAATAATGAATCATATTTCAAATATTATCCATAAAATATGAAAGTGTTTTTTTTAGTAACTGAAATTTTTTGAACTAAGATGTCGATTTTAAACATATAACAAACACGTAGAGTCATAACAGTCACACCATGTGTCTAATTGAGGTGTGTTTGATTCCATTATTTCTCAAATGACATAAAGAGAATTTATATATAGTATCAAAATAATCAGAATATTTTTTTATCTATTTTGAGTATGTCAGTTCTCCTTTTTACTAAAATTAATTTCAAATTTAAATAAAAAAGACCATTGAGTCATATTGGTCACACTGTGTGTTGGATTGATGCGTGGATGATTCCCGGACATCCAAATGTCTCAAAACAATTTGAAAATCCATTTTTATCACATTTGTAATATATTTATATTCCAAAATCCAAACACATCATATTGACTCGATGTTATTAGCTGAAAAACCTTTCTCATTGTTGAATATCATATGAGAAGAGGATTTCAAAAATGAGATTTGTTTTTTAGTTAATATCATTGAATGAATATCAATTATTTGAAGTTTGATAATGAATGGAAATGAATATTTAAAACATGGTTACATTGGTTGAAATAATGTTTTTATCTCTCTTGTGTATTTTTTCTAAATAGTTGAATGAAACATATGACTTCCAAAATGAGATGCAAAAAATAGTTATTAGAAAAAAATTATAAGGAAATTAACATACAAATAGTACATAAAATAATTCTAAAATTAATTAATTAAATAGTAGGAGTTCACCTTTATCAGATGGTTGTGTGCAATCTTGACGAATTTCCTTATTGTTATTATATTACCTACCAACTCAATGTCCAATCAATCATGAGAATGATAATTTTCAAAAAACCCACCCCAACTTGATCAAAAGTATACTCTTTAATATGAAAATAATTAATATACAAGTAATAATAAAAAAAAATAAGTTAAACGTAAAAATGAAACCGTACATTAATTCTAGGGATAATGATTTTACTACACAGACATTTTTTACCATTGGGATATGTTGAAAATAAATCAATAACTATTATAAAAATGAAAACATATATCACCAAACATTCAATCAATGAGTGAGGAGGATGAGGATAAAATAAGATACATTGTATTGAAACATTGAATTTTCTATGAGAAATTTATGATATCATATTGGTTTTATAATGTAGTAATTTTTTGAATTTATAAATAAATAAAAATAAGATATTCATTATCAAAGGTGAATGTCTCCCATTTTTTAAAATTATATGGATGGTAATCAAGGATTACTAAGGTTGGAACCAAAAGGCGATAGTAAATAATTTTTTTTAGATATACTAAATTAAAAAATAAATAGTGTTTATTAGATCTATGATGAAATAAATGAAGTGATTTTTAAAAAGTATTAATGAAAGGGTTATCATTTAAAATATTTCTACACATATATCAACTATATAGAATACAATCAAGGATTAAAGGGATGAATAAAATGACATTGGTGATCAAACTGTTTTGGTGAAAACTCAACGGGGTAAGATTATACAACAACCTCATTTTTAACCAATTAGAGATTAAATAATTTGGATAGGATGATAAGGATGATAATTGGATTAAATCTAAGAATGAGGAGTTTGATCTATATAAAAACAACGGACATGAGGATCTTGATCCGAATAAGAAGAATTAAGGCTTATTATGGATCATGTTTTTGCATATATTATTCCAAAAAATGTCATTATAGTAGGTATCTGAGAGAAGGTTTAGTCACCCTTTGGAAACTAGGGTGCGAAATGTTTAGTGAGATACATAAATATAATTCAAAGGATACTTCTAGGGATGTCCCTAAGGGAAATTATTACTATGGGTTACAATTATAGAATTATGGTAATGATAATGAATAAATGAGGCGTAATCCAAAGATGTTTGATATTGAAAGTACTCCCCCTTTATTATGCTATTTTCCAAATATGATTTCTGACTGAAAAAATTTTCTTATAGGGGTTTTATAAAATTTATGGAATTACGATGATTCATGTTTATAGAGAATATAATGGGAAATGGAATGATATTTTTCATGTGAAAAAAATGAAATGGGAGTTGGAAGGAAAAAACATCGTTATTATGAAAAATCATCAATCTCATAAAATGATAAATAATTTCAAAATTGGTGAGTTTACAGACCCACCTAATAATAGAAATATGGTGTTTGATGGTGATAATTGGGAAAATGAAGATCAATTTTTATCACGTAAATTATGTGGGAAGAGGAATCAAGGAGAATTTTTCAAGGGAAGTGGAAGATTCTTTTGGTGTGGAAAATAAAGACACAATGCCAGTAATTGTAATGGAAATAGTTAAGTTAACACAATGGAAAATGATAATGGTATTCTTAAGGAATAAATGACTATTAAAATTTTTAATGTGGCATGTATAGGAATTATTGAAATCAATTACCTAGGGAAAAATCCCAAGAAGAGAATAATAATGGTTATATGGGTATTATTTATGTTTATGATGATGAAGTGAATACAAATGATATATGAGATGAAATATGTTTTAAGAAATAAAATGGTAAATCTCAATCAATGGTTTAAAAAGATAGTGGAATGATTAAATTTTTATTGAGATTGATGTTGTATATGAATTTTATTCTATTATGGAATAAAGAAACATCTATGGATAGTTAAACTATTGTTTTTTACTTATGTATTTCAATTTATATGTTGAATGGTACTGGTAACCCTGAAAAGTTATTCAGATATTTTTTGAAAACACATTATATGCATATAATGATGGGTTTATGAGATAAAGAGAATTTTGATAGTATTAATGATTCCAGTACTGATATATGGATAAATTTATAGCATCTGTTGACTATATATAATTTTTGGGGATTTTTGGTAAGAGTTATTTTTTTCAGAATGCATGTTTTCACTACGTTTTTGTGGTAATTTTAGTTATTTCCTTGTTTTAAGAGAATACATGATTATGGTATTCACATATTTGGAATGTGAAAACCATGAACTGCCCTTTGAGATATGGGAGAAAAAGTCTAATCTGATTTAGGCCACATTTTTCTAAAGTTGTAGATTATGAGTTTTTGGAAGTATTGTAAGATTATCCATTTATTGATAATATATGTTATAATTTTGTTGATGTTTGTTAGATTAATGTAATATCTCACTATAGGTTGACAAATTTTTATTTGATAACCTATGTTGACCTTTTTTTTGAGATAGATGGAATTACCCATCATTATATTTATGGGTCACCTAATCTGCTAACACTTCATGAAATAAAAATTCAACATCCTTTCATTGAATAAGAGATGAAGCAGAAATTTTTCAATGAGAGACCAATGGTTATATGGTATTGAAATCATGTAAGAATTTCTTCTTATATTATTTAACATTAGGGAACGGATCATGATGACCACAAATTTTATCTTAGTACATTTTTATATAAGGAATCATATGGTCCCTTAAATCATACCAAATTTATGGATTTGTGGTTGTTAATATTCTCAAACAAACATGTTTTTTATCAGTCTCTATCATAACATGATCGTTATATTTTTCTTTAATATCCATTATTTTTCTTCCCACCTATAGGCAATTATATGGAAACCGTGTGAGGTTTTACATTGGGTAACCATAATGTTTCTAACTTTCCATTTTAAAAATTATGTTTTATTATTACTTTTTATGATGTTGGATTATATGAATGAAAATTTAATGTATAAATCACTTTATAACCCAAAATAATCTTGAAGTATAAATTCAATTTAAGAGGGGTTGAATGAAACCACTTGATATTTTTATAAGATAGATTCTTTTTAATTTCGTCGCTGTCTTATGTTGTACACTACACTATGTTTATCTTTTACTATACTAAACATTGAATTATATAGAGATATACACAGGATTATTCTTGACTATTATTACACACAATTTCATGTAATTTTGATAGAATAAATTTAATACAAGACTGAGTATAAGTGAAAAACTATATATTATGACAAAGTCATTATAAAGTCATGTATGAATAGTATTGACTTCCTTTAAAAAACTATTTTAATGAAAATAAGTGATTATATAAAATAATTAAATAATTATTTATTGAATAAATATATTGTTTAAAAATAATCTTATATGTTTTCTAGACATGATATATGAACAAATTAATTTTTATGGATAATTGAAGTATTTTTCCAAAATGTAGTTTTGATGCCTTTTGAATGAAAACCCATTTTAAATCTAATTTTTGGCACATTAATATATTAAATTTGAAAAAATAGAGTTTTTTCTTTGATGTAAACAATAAAAATTTACTTATAATATATTATAGATATTTTTTTGATAAGATTCAATTTTTTATAAATAGTTACATTAAAGTAAATTATAATTGAAAATAACTTTTTTGATTGAAATTTTTTGGTTGTTAAATTGAATTATTGAATTGTTTTAATGTATATAATGAATATATTTTTATCATTAATTTTTATTAATGTCCTTACCATTTATTTTTCATTGAAATCATATGTAAAAACATTTCAATCTTTTAAAATGTTTTAACATTTAAAAACGTGATCACTCATTCCGACAACATGAATAATTTTGAATTTATTACTAAAATATTTGTGTTTTGATATATGAAAAATGGAATTAATATTTGTAATCACTAGTTACAAATCATGTAAATATGTTTCTTTTATTTTTGGAAATTATGAATAGAATATTTGGTAATTTATATTAACCGCAGTTAAATGTAAATCATGTATATTAGGGTAACAGCTTGTATGATAAGGACAATATAATTACACTAAAACATGGAAAATAAAATTGGATCAATAAAAGTATGACCTTAATATCTAATGATAAAAATGTATTCATTTAATGATCTTTTATCATTGGATGTGATATAATTACTATTAAAAGAAACGAATGGGACAACAAGTCACTCTCTTAACTATTATAAATATAAAAATTTTAATGTAGCGATAAACATGATTAAAATATGAAAATAAGTAGTCTCATGAAATATAATAAAGTTATATACATCATATGAATTTATTTTGAATTTTTATATATTAAATAATTTCAATAAATATTAAAACAACAGTGATAGAATCGTTATTTTATTAACAAAAATTTCAAATAAAGTATATTTTAAATATTAAAATAGATATTATATGAAGTAATTTATGTCATAAAAAATTTTATAGGTTAATAGTAATTTTTTAGTACTATTTAATACTTTTTTTAAAGCTATCCCTCTTTTTAGATTTTATTTAATTTCAATGGAATGAATAGTGTAAATATTGACATAATTGATGTTTTATAAATATAGAAATTTATTAAATTATATAAAAATAGAAAAAATATTTTAATTTAACAATGTGAATATTATGAGGACCCAAAGATTATTAATTGTCCAATTATGTGAAATTTACCTCATGCAAGGAAAATTAATATCCTCTTAATAATTAAAATCATGTTACCACAATTAAAATTACAAGTGAATAATTAATGGTAAACTGAAAAGATAAGGTTTTAAAAAAGTAAATACATGTCATAAAATTATTGAATAAGATGATTTAGAACTATAAGAATATTTTATTTGACATATCTCATGTTAGATCAATTTGGATTAAAAAATTAATTTTTATTAATTAATATTTTAAAAATCTCCATGAGTTTTCCTCATCTCAGTTATATAAAGGAACCTCCTCCCACACTTATTAAAATCAATTTTATCATTAATGATCATGCATAACCATAAATATTATATTTAAACGTCTATAGTTACATTTTAGTGGTTATGGAATTATTCAATATCCATCTTTAGTGCATTAAGTGATGATTTAGAGCAAGCATGTTGAAGAAGAGGTAATTTTCTCTACCAATTCATTCAATCTTTTTTCTTCATCTACATTATATTATTTAGTTGTTAAAATATAATTTAATAACATAAGTATCACTCATATTATGTTATGTTATTATAATTATAGAACAACCATATTCCACTTTATATCCATCCTACAAAAAATAAAATTACCACGCGTGCATACGTACATATTAGTGTCTCCAGGATGTAGTGTAATATGATTTTCACCACTACTATACTTGGAAGGGTATAATGAAGAAAATAAAAATATATATGAATATTATATCATGAAAATGATTTTGTAATATTATTCACCATCCAATTCAATACCATTCTTCAATTGTGGGAATGATATCAACGCTTGTGGATACGTATAACCTACCGTCTCCACGATATGATATGATTTTCTTCTAGATAAAATAAATTAAGAAAAGATTATATAATTGTAAAGAATAAATAAATAAATAAATATTATTTTAATATCATTTTTATTTATATAAATTTGACCTATGAAGGATAACTTTAACATTTTTCACAAAACATGCATGATAAAATGAAGTGGTTAATACCAGAATAAAGAGTAATAATGAAATATTATTAGCACACAGATGACAATATGATCATATATGATATCAAAATCAATAACAATTTTTTTGGAATAATTTAATGGCATAATTTAAGTCCTTATATATGAGGTTTGGACACATAAAACGGATAACGAATCTAAGGTAAGCGATTATTTTTTCTCCCTTTTATTTCTATGGGGTGTATGCCTTATACCACACATATTTATTTTTGGGGGTGTTTATTCTTCCCATGAATGTTTTAATGATTATTATTATTAAGGTTATGATAATAAAATATTAATATAGTTTTGTTTATTTTATTATTCATACAATTTGACAGATTATAACTTGGTAAGGGGTAATTTCACTATCTCATTATTATCAATGATTATTTATATGTAACTATTTTCTGAGGTATATTTAACCTCCATGTCCATGTTGTCTGAAAATGTTTGCATATATTGTTTAATATTCTCTTATTTATATTTCAAGTCAATTTTACACATTTTTACTTCTACTACATGGTTTGGAAGAAATCATTCATTCATTTTCCAAATGAGGCACTTTTTGAATTTTCCAAAAAAAGTACGAGATTAATTTTTCTTAAAAAATACAGTATGAATTAAATTTGACTCGCTCATAATGCCTTTCTTCCATGATGAATAATTTATAATTTTCTTTTTTTTTATTTTCAAAGAAAATATTTTCTTATAAAATTTCATTGTTTTTTAAGAAAAGAAAACATTTTTGAACAAGAACAGATATTTTCATCAAGAAATAATTTCATTTGTTATATAAAAATTACATTCCATCAAAGATGAAAGTATTTATATTGGATTATGTTTCTATTTATTTTAATATGATGGCTTGATTGTGTTTATGATGGAATGATATTTATAAAATCTATTTGTTTTACTTGAATTATGTTATGATGAAATGATGTTTAAGAAACCCATTTTATTCATTGGGTTATGCTATGATGAATGATTTATGTGTTTCTATAACACAAAAGAATGATTTCATTATGAGATGGGTAAGACCTATATCTATATCCAATTCATTGGGTAACAATTTATATCTAATGAGATAGACATGGATGGTATGAAAAGAAAATCATGTTTTGTAACATATGGCAGAAATGAAAAGTATAACTTGTTAAATGATACATGACCAGAATGAGGAGTGAACATGATAGAGTTCTGGACTTTTTTGGCTATAAAGGTCTCAGATATGAGTCTTCGATAGTATGAAAGTGATTTTATATGATTATGTGTTTTCCAAAAGATCATATTTTTTCCATTTCTATATTATCAAGATTAATGGTCATTTATGATTTATGACTTACGAACAACCAAGATTTATTTTATGAATCAATATTTTGACATTCAATATAAATTTTAATGTTTTTACGTCCTTATGTTTATGTTTTGATTGATGTTATCCATGTATACACTTAATGATAATTATTGATCACCCTTTTTATGTTTTCATTCCCCCAGGATATAAAGAAAGGTTTTAGGTAGGAAAACTAAATGGGAAGATATTTTTTGGTAGGAGTTGAAGATCGACCACCAAGATATAAGAGTGTGTTCCATGTTTCCAAAGGAACTAGACTAATATAGTCTCTCTATATTTATTTATGAATTGTATTAAGTGTTCCGTAAAAGAAATTTATTGTCCATGTTTGTCAAGAGTGGATGTTTAATAAGATCATGTCACTTTTATTAGCATATAAAAAAGTGCTGATAAAGATTCATTTTAATAATTCTAAGATAATATGAGATGATAAAATGAATCTTCATCAACACTAAAAAAACACTGTTAAAATCTATATTTATCAGTACTGATATTTTATTGCTGATATTGATTGCTTTTATTAATTCTCTTTTAGCGCTGATAAATCTCTATGACTTTCAGTCTCAAAAGAATATATAAATACATACAACATGTTTTAAAAAAAGTACATCTTTTCAAAAAAAAATTAATTATTATATATTATTGTAAGACATATAATAATTCTTTTTATAAAATAATAATTTTATAAATCTTTGAATATATAATTATTTATTTATAATTATATAAATATATTTTTCAAAATAACATTTATATCATTATATATATTTTCTATAATTATATATATAACATAGTAAATATATTTATTATTTAAAAATATTTATTATAATTTTATAATATTTATATATATTAAAATAAATTTTTTTAATTTTTTAATTTATTTATAAATATTAATGTATAAAAATACAATATATACTTTTATGAATGTTTTTATTTATAAATTATGTTAAAAATATTTTTTAATATTATTAATTAATATTCAATCTTGAGTTGATGTATATTGAAAAAATGAGTATAATTGACTAATAAATATGAATAAATATTGAAAGTAAAAATTTGTACAATAATGACTATTTGGATATGTTTGATTAATATAAAAAATTTAAAAAATGGACATATATTGAAATAAATATGAATAAATATTGATAGTAATTAAACGTATTAAAAAAATAAATATAAAATAAATAATATAAATTGAATAAATTTCAAAAATAATATTTGTATGTGTGAGAATATATATAAAAATGCATTAATTATGGATCTCTGAAATCAATACAATACATTTTATCTATGTTTTAAATTGAAAAATCAATCCAAAATTAAATTATGTCCATTATTCGATGCAATTAGTATGTATTCATAATTCCAAATAATTATTAAATATAAACCATTATTCAGTAAATATATTATTATTTAATGTAATGAAAAAAAATATTTTTGTTATATAAATCATATTTATATACATTAATATATTTATATATATTTAATATGTAAAATTTATTAACATTATCAATAATCATCTAAATAATAAAATGCTTAATGTTTTTCATAAGTTATTTATTTCTAATTTTAATTGGTTTATTTTTAATTTTTAATTTTTATATATATTTAATAAATACTATTTATTAGTATATATAATTTAACTTGTAGTATAGTCAATTTATTTATTTAATAAATAATTATATAATTAATAAATTTGATAATTTTTTTTAATAAAACCCATTTATATTTTTTATTTTCTTAGTTTTTTCATTTTTATATTCGTACCATTATCAGTTCTAAAGAAGACCTAATAAAGGATTTAATTATAAGCACTAAAAATATAGCATTAATAAAGGGTACCTATTATCAGTTCTAAAAATGTATCATTGATACAGGGTGGCTTTTATCAGTGGTAAAAATAAATCCCTAAAAATTGTTAGCCTGCATCAGCACAAAAAATTGTGGGTAAATGGTTAAATTTATCATCACATTCTTTAACGTTGAGAATGATTTGATTTTTCAGTTCTTATCTAGCACAAATATATACCAATGATATTAAAGGCATGTTTTGTAGTTGTTTTTTTGGAGGAAAATGTATTTTTAAATCATGTAATGACATTTATTACAAATTTAGAACCTATATAATACATTTATTTAAAAACTATATAAAATTATTATAAAATATGGTTATTCATATACATTCCACCAATTTTTGGGATAGGTGAAAACAATGCACAATGTTATGGTTTATTTATATTTGGGGTTGTGTGTATCAAAATCTAACAGAGAATTTAAAATTATTTAAAGAAAAATATGTCATAAAATATCTGGGTGTTATATTTTACCACTTTAAAAATAATTTATTCATTGAAATTATATTACACTGAAACAATATAATTTTGATATGTATGTATCATCTTATCCTTATATTCCTATATTGTATCTTAAAATTTTTGATTCCCCAAGGATCATTAACTAAATGAGTAGTCTTATTTTATGTCACATTATCATTACAGTAAAATATTTATACAGGTTGTTTTTCATAGAAAACATCATTCTATAATTTTATAACCAATTATTTCAGTACATGGTAATGATCAATTAAATACTTCCTCTAGAGAGATATATGGAGTACATCATGAACATGATAGCTATTTTCTAGAATAATCAAGAGATATGTTTTTGTCCATACTCAACCTAGAATTTCAATAGGGCCAATATACCTTTGGGTTACTTTATAATTTTTTTGAATATCATGACTATCATCCATGATGAAATTTAAATGAATTTATTCTCAAAAAAAATATAGATTTCCTTATTGATTTTTAATATATATTTTCTATCTACAATGAGAAATAGTCATGTTATGTAGACTTTAAGTAACATTTAATTCCATTTTCTATGTTAACAGAAGTCTTAATTCCATCCTTTCACTAAATTTATCCAAGAACATTGGAGTTATACACTTTATTTCATTGAGGGATTCGTATAGATCCATCAAAATCATTGAGTGAAATATATTCTATTAAAAAAACTCAACTAGGGGAAGGTGTTGTTCCCAATCGCCATTTATATACATAGAATATGAACTCAGTATATCCTCTAGGTTTTTAATTATTCCCCCACTATAAAAATATTTTTATGTTTGAAAATAAACAATGAGATAGAACTCTGAATCCAAATCCTTTGAAAAACATGACCATAATTTCATGGCACACCGTAGGACCATATCATATATAATAGATCTTGGCACACTATAAAAACTAATCACTTTTTGCTCTATATTCTAGGAATATGATCTTGGAGAAATCATTTCTAATAGTAATGAAATTTTATGACATTGTTAGATGATTGATTATAACACAAGTAGTATTATGGCCATTAGAAATTTTCTAGAGTCCATTGATAAATCTCATGTAAATGTTTTCCCATTTCTATTGTCGTATAAGTAGTGGTTGTAACTACCCCTTATACATTTTCTTATCATCCTAAAATTTCTTATTTAACAATTCTTTATATATATACTTTGTAATATCAATCTTTATATTGTCTATCTATAAATCTTCTTTCATATATAAGTATATTTTCATTCTTCCAGGTTGTATAGTGATTACTAAACTACAAACTTTATCAAATTCTAATTCTTCATGTTTAGAATTGATAGGAAATATATGTAATTCCCAAAACTTATAATCCTATTATAACAAAGTTGAATGTCAATAAAATTATTAACCTTTTTTTTCAATTGTAAATCTTCCTTATGTACCACTTTAATCAGTGCATGGATGGTTGAACATTAATCTGATGGAGATAAGATATGTCCAATTTCCCTAGGATTCCAAGTTCTATATTCTATAAATATTTAAGTATAAATTTTATTTTATTTTATAATTATTGAAAAGATAGGTCCTTCTGACCTAGAGAATTATCCACTTTTCTCACCTTCCCATGGTGGTAAAATATTGACCAGTCATTGTCATCAATCAAAGACAACCATATTTTCTAAAGAAAATTGACCAATTTCTTAGTGAATAAATACATTAGAATTTAATGATTAGTATATATGTAAAAAATTTCTCCATAAGGATATGTATTGAAAATATTTAATACAATACATACAATAGCTAAACCTAAATCATTAGTTGGGTAATTTTTCACCTAAACCATTAAATGGTTTGTAGAATAATCTATAATAATATAATTTTGCATGGGGTTGTTTCTCAGTTCCTTTATCAATGAATATCTATAGATAACAAACCCTTCTCCAATGTATGTAACTATAAGTATGACTACATTATTTAACATTGTCATTAGTTCCTTTATATTCAACTCTAAATCCTTTTTCAAAAAGAACATGGTTCATTTTATGTTAACATGGTGAGTGGATTTAAAAATTGTGACATGTTCTCAAATAAATATTGATAATATCCAATAAAACCTAGAAAAAACCACTTTGCGTCATAGTGCTAATTCATGGACAATGTTGAATAACTTCCATATTTTATAGATCCACATATATACCCTCTCTTGTGATTATATGACCCAAAAATGAAACTTTTGGTATCCAAAAATATAATATGTAACTTTTTTTTAAAACATTTCCTTCGTGTAGGTCTTTTATAAAATAATCAAGTTGTATTCATGATATTCCTTACACTTTTAATATATATAGATTTCTTTTCAAATTTCCACCAAAATATAATCGAGGTAATCTCTAAATAATATTTTCATTAAATCAATGTAGATAACAGTGGATTTACTAAAACCAACTGGAATAAATATAAACTCATATTGTCCATACCTTATATGGAAGGTTGTATTATCATGTTCTGACCCAATGAGCCTTGAGACAAAAATACGCCAATCCCACCTCCATAGGCCCGCGGCTGGAGAGAAGTTCTGAAATACATAATTTATAGGAGAGAGATGTTCCTAAGTAACTATATTTCTAGAAAAATGAGTTTCAATGCATAAGTGAAGAAGAATAAAATAAAATAATGTAACATCAATTGTGATAATAATTCTTGCAAAAAAAACTATAGGGAATAAATGTTTTTGACATCATAATCTAAATTGAATAGGGGAAAAACACGCATAAACAAAAAGATGTCCCAATCTGATAAAAATTGGAAAATAAACATTCTGATATATCCTATCTACAGATCTCTAAGATCCATCCACTGTATGAGCATTAATGCACCAGGGTATCCCATTGATCACATGTAATCACCACTGAACATTCCATAATCATTATAATACATGAAAAAAGAGGGAAAATTCAATAGAGATGTTAGTATATACATACCCAGTAGGATGGACTGAAAGCTAAAGGGGGAGTAGTAAGAGACAGAAAATAGGTAGATATTTCGACCCATAGTAAGATGGAAAACACATTAATATATATATATATATATATATATCTATGCTAATATAAAAAACCAAAACGAGAGTCACAACGGATCGACATATCATAGATCCAAGCCCAAGAAAAGTGTTTTCCATTAGTTCAAGGCGGTCCATAAATGATTCCCAACTTCTCAAATTTCCTTCCAAATAATCATCTATGTCGAGACATATCCATTTTTCCTCATAGTTGAGGGGATATATGACCTATGTAGAAGACCCATTCCCTAGAACGACAAGAGGGTTCTACTCAATAGGTAGATATAAGACCCTAGCCATAGCCTATTGTGGTGGGGTTCCACTCTATGGGTAGAGGATCCATACCCTATACCAATAAGAGGGCTCCACACTGATGAAAAATAGTGGACCCACACCCTTTCTTATTAGGGGGTCCATAATAAGGGTATAGAACCTATGCATTATTACAACACGAGGGATCCACAGTGATGATAAATTGAGGACACGTGTCCATTTGTATTAGTGGGTTATTCTATTATTGTAGAGGGAACATACCCTATCCTAGCAGGAGGGATAAACATTGTTGATCCCGTTGGATAACTGTCATAATAGAATGTCACATAAATAAGAATGTCTCTCATTAAATCTTTCATAATATCCCAAAATATATTATTAATTACACAATCAATTTATATATAAAAAATATAAGAATATGCTACTCGTTGGCAAAAATAAGAGTATAAAGATGGGAGATATGAGAGGTTGAAGTTTCCTCAAAAGTAAATACACAACGGGTAGGAGGCTCAAAATGTTTGTGGTCACACATTGTTTCCGAGACATGTCCATTCAAATACAAGGTTCACTACCAATGTATTCATACATGGAGTGTATTGGGACTAGAGGACGTGTCTCATCCACTCAAGGATGACCTATGTTCTTATAATCGTTCCCATTTCCATCATGTTTTTCCCTGTATAATGGGAATATGCCTAACATTACGTATGACCGTGTACTCCAAGAGTACACCCCCAGTTTCCATCATAAATTCAAATGGTTTTTCTTGGTCCCACATAGCATGTGATAGTTATAATATCATAGATGCACTAACTCCATAGATTTTTAATGAACATGTATTGTGGTCTACTAAAATAAACAGTGTATGTTCAGTTTTCATTGAATATCATATATACCATACGCATTCTATATCAATGACCTATGGGATGAATTATCTCAAATGACCCATCAAAATAAATGTAAAACTCTTACATCCATCATTTACATCCCTCTAGTGGCCGGAAATCAGATTCTGATCCATCACTGCAAGCCAGAACGCACCACTGGTGCTCAAGGGGCCTCTCTCTATGTCCATGGATCACTAAATCCATGGATGAATAAAAAAATACCACAAATCATTTCAATTAATCCTCTAATATTTTATCCATTCAAATAACATTAAATTTCCATGAATACCTAGGTCCGATCATGCTTGATCCCACTGAGAAATGTTGATCGATGGCCCTTGTAGGCCATCTTTGGAAATCATGAAAACACATTTAGGGAAAATCATACGAATAGATGTGAAAAAATAATTTTGAAAGATTCCTTATCCAAAAAACGAAATCATGGATAAAATGGGTCAGAAACCATGGCAGGCCAGGTTAAACCAAATAGATAACTTTAAATACGAAACATGGGTGTATACAAAGGCTTAAAACTAATGAAAATGAATGAAATAGATTTGACTCAACAAAATAATTTAATCATAAGGGTGTAACTCATGAATTTAATTTCATTCCTCAAAATTTGATAAATTTAGAGTGAATAAAAAGCTTTTTAATAAAGGATATGACATTGTTTCATTCAGTTCAACTCAATTTGCTTGTATCCGGAAGATAATCCTCATCAGATCTAATCGTACAAATGAAGAACTTGGAATTCTACTCTCAATGATTCTAGGGATATTCATCTAACACTTTAAATTTAATATATTATAATATTTACAGATGGAATTAGGTCTGGTTAAATTAAATTAATTAATTAATTATGTTATTAATTAATCCACTAAACACACCCACCAATGACCACTTTATCTCAAGGCCATGTGCCGAAAAACCTCAGGTCCTTCAAAGGGTAAAACCCACACATCATATTTAATCACATACATAGAAGTATGATCCATGATTCAAATTTGGAATTTCCCATTTCTTGCGAATAATGGAATATGCATAATATAAAATATATTTTATATTTTTATAATATTATTTTGGTGAACAATAGGCCTAAAAATCATTCACTGTCTCAATGTCTGGCATTGAAAATATTCCTCGATAATTTTTTAATGTCTTACAAAGAAAAATAAGGTCACTAATTTATTCTCTTGTTTTATATTATTATACATAAAAAACACTAAATAAAATTATAGGGATATAAATCCCATAGCTAGATTTCCTGCTCCCAAGAGCTCTCATGAAATCTTCCATATATCCAAAACCCATAAACCAAGTTAATAGTCCATCCCAAAGGATCATATCCTTCTGATCCACAATTTCCACTGGGTTCTCCACAATGATGGATCCAACATCGATTTATATATCAACCTAGTATATGAGATGTGTGCGATCATGCATGTATCTCCTCGTCCGTGACACATGGATGACATCATGAGCCAACTCCAATAATAAGTGTAGGTAAAGGTGGTTAGCGTCATCACCAAATCTCTTAAATATCTTTAATAGCCTATTAGACCATTGATATTTATTTCCTCCGTGTCTAAATATCCTCTATCCTCATCTTAGAGAGAATATAAGATAAAATGGTCTCCCTATATGAACTTGAAGGGCCTACGACCTCGATATGTATAATATTTCTCCCAACACTGAGTTTTCCTCATCTATTCGTGGGTTACTATGAGCTTCTCTATAATGATCTGCACCATCACTAGCTTGAAAAGATATGACACTCTAATCTTAGTCCAACATAAAGGTGACATGAAAGGTCTCCCTTATAGTTCATAGAAAATAATTTCTACCGATAGTATAGTGGTGTCTATTATTATAGAAAAACTGCACTACGGGTAAGTGATCCTACCATCATAGACCATAGTCTAACATGGAAGCCCCAATAAAATCTTCCATAACCGGTATGGTTAGCTCGGTTTTCCCTTCTTCCTATGGACGAAAAAATATATTCATCCCCATATAGGTCCTAAATTCCTCCCGCAAGCCTCTCCAAAACTATAATGTGAATTTGACATCATGGACTAAGGAATTCATCAATAGATCCCCATGAATGTGGAAGATCTTCTACAAATACATCTTCCAAAAAATCTCCACCTTACTATTCGTATTGATAAAAAAGTATGTGTGATGACATCATTTTTCTATAAACTATTACCTATAAGAAATCATAGACAATCGATATTGACCAAATACCTATCATAATGTCCATGGATGTTCAATCGGATTTCCAATTTAGGATTTCAAGAAGCTAAAAAAACTGTTCTAAATATGCTACTTAGCATTTACCTTCTGACATGTATGGCACTGAGAGACGATCAAGGAAACACTATGCCTCATGTTATCCCAAAAAACTACCACTAGAGGTATCATTAGATCTTCCCTACACTGGGATGTTCATCCAAATGAGATGTGCGAAAATCTCTCATCACTTCCTCTTACATTATACCTGAGAGCACTATCTATCGTTGGAAAAAGAATACATGATTCCCTCATTTTTGAAAATCCAACTAGAAATTCTCTTGAGGATATATGGTCATTTCATTCCTCATTGTTTATTTCTGTCAACTATGAATCTACCACATGATAGAGGAGTAGAGGAGTCAACATAATTGACTAGAAAAAATCTACACCCTACTCATAAGCTAGGGTCATCCATTTAGAGTCCAACTCCTCTGAAGCCTCATGCACCAAATGAGCTTAGGTCTTCTAGCTAAGGAAATATGAAAACAAATTATACCTCTCGAATTATTAAATATCTAAAAGTCATAATTCTAATGGAACTACATCCAACACCTATTTATCATATTTTGTCATCTCAATATTAGGAAATACCTAGGACTCTAATGGTCTTAATAAATGAAAAATTGAACTCCTCGAAGATAGTTCCATCACATTGTCATAGTGAATACTATGGATTCAATATCTAGGCCTTGACTCATGTTTTTCATCTCATAAGGTCTAAATTAAACTCAAAATATACATTATAACTTCTTATCGCTATTTCTACATGCTTATGAGCCCAATTCGAGATCCACCACAATATACTATGAACATTACAACCTCCTCTAATAGCATCAAAATAGTGCCCTTTTCATTATTAAACTAAACTCCATGAAAGGTCTCTAGAACTACTAAGTATAGGTATGTGAATTCCCTTTCATTATCTGGGAAATGAAAGTTGTTATAATCTTGGATATTTCTCCCAAATACCTCATATAGTACACTTCTAATTGAAGTGAACTCGACACCCTATGACATTCTCTTGGGTGGATCCCAAGAATTCACTACAACAATATTTTTTGGTCCATATATAATCCATGATTATAAATGGAATTCCATAAAAATGGATCCTTATGGGTTCATAACTAGATCGTTGAGATCTTACTATAATTCTAGTGTTCCCAAAGAAATTCTAGGATCATCCTCAAGTCCTCTACATGATCTTCCTCTGACATAGAGTATATGATTGTACCACAAATAAGGGAAAAACTAATTGTTCCTAGTATAGATGGAGTATATATTTCATCTTATCCAAAAACAAATAAGGGGAATTCATCACACTGAAATGAAGCACCATGAAATTATAGTGTCCATAGTGAATTCAGAATGTTATCATTAGAATATAATCATCGTGAACTCTCCAATGGTAGTAACATGACTTGATGTTGATATTTGAGAACTATTACATTCCTCACAAAATTTATAATATTTCATCAATCTTTAGCGACATGGATATTTTATTTAACATCAATTGGTCCATGCAATGGAAATGCACACAAATACACATGTTATTTCTATCCTTTTAAATGAATAATACTTGGGATGCCTAAGGGGAATCACTAGGTCTGAAAAAGCCCTTCTCTTGAAGGTCATCCAACTGAAACCGCAGCACACAATGCTCAGTAGGGGAAATCCAATATTCCACCAAAGACATCTAAGTGGTCCTGGTGTGAAAGACAATAAGAAACAACATCTCCCAAATTGATGGTAGTCCCAACACATCCTCGGGAAAGACATTCATAAAATATCCAATGACCAAAAAGAATCTAGATGTATTAAGATCCTACTATTCCATGGGATACAATTTTCAATTAATATTTTATGGGTTAAAATATTCTTCTCACAAGGCCCTCTATCTCCACCATGATATCTCTCTCATCCACATTGTAGAATCTTTTACCATAATCCTAATGAAATTTGACTCATCTGTGGTGACAACCAATATTATCATGGACCATGGATAACAAGTCCATACCTATGATGACATCATAAGTCCAAAATGTTATTACCAAACGATCCATGTAGAAACAATCTACTTCAATTGATAGTTCACCCATATGATAGATAACAGTTATTGATGAAGCACTCTCCAAGGGAAGCCTAAGGAAAAGATGTTCATCTAGATTCTTAACTAGGAGAACCAATTATCACTCCATGATTGTAGAGTTGATGTAATTAATCACACATATTTCTAAATGTACTAAGGAAACAATATATCAACCAAAATATCATAACTCTAATCATCTCTTAAGCTTCTAGGTCATATGCTTCAATCACTTACCACTATCCAAAACCCTGACCTCCATCTTATTATGCATGATATGAGAAAAATGATGGCAGTAAAGGATATAACTCATAAGATCTAATTCCACCAATAAAACCCCCTAGAGCCACAACTGCTCTTCTATTGGCTCCATCTCCTTGGGCTCCACCTTCCATTTCATGGGGGACCCATTATCACAGTGCTTCCTCTGCTGTGGTAGTAAATCTTCTATATGCATTAACTCCTAAAAACACAGTGCTTGTAAAAACATTTCTTTTTCACATTTCCTATCACATAATTATAATATCCCCTCTCTAGGATCCCATGGTGATTTGGGTGGTCCCTGTGCTGCATGACCATGTGTCTGAGTCTATTCATGATAAGATTTCAAATGATGAGTCCCTACAGAATGGTGCCTATAAGCTCTTGTAGATAACATAGGACCATGGATCCCACTGCCATCTCTATATACATGTAATCCCTCTGACATGAATCTCTCTAACCCCAAATACTAGTGTAATACTCAAATATATGTGGGAATGCATATGGATACCACACTAACATGGATGTATCTATTTAGACCCTCATAAAACATCTTTACCTAGAATTATCCATCCCAAATGATGTTAATGGAATATCATGTATGATAAGTGAATCATTCTACATACTAAGTAACTATCATCCCTCCATGGTACAGATTTACATTCCCCTAAATGAAAAATAATCATATGTATGGAGGGTAGAATTGATTATGAATCATATGATATATGAATGTCAATGAGAGTGTCAAACCATAATGCATTTTTTTGACCAGACTCCACTAGTACCGAGATGCTTCATTGAAAATAATAGATTATTGCATTACCAACTAATCTTCATGTGTGTAGACAATGCTGAAATCTTATATCACAGACTCTAGAATTTCCTTCCCCTTATGGGAATCTAGATCAGTACAGAATCTCGTTGGTCTCTGGTACTGAAACACATGGAGTATGATAAGACTATATTCATCTTCAAACTTTTTTAGACTAGTACTATCTTATTATCTAAATATGAGGGTTCTTCTACCGGTATTTGTTTAGGTAAGATCTCATGGGATATCATATTAACAAAGACCTCATAACACAAATAATCGTCGTTATGGTCATAAATCAGTAACATTGATTGTTGTATTCTTAGAGGCATCCTGAAAATTTAATCAAATAGTGCCATGGTAAGATAATCATATATAAATAGGGAGATGAATTAATAAGTACAATAAAAGAATATATCCTATATGATTCAAGTGAAAATGTTCCCTACAGCCAACATATCAGTATTCTAAGTCAACATGAAGTTGTTCAGATTGTTTGTGAATGGATACATTAGATTCCAAACCAAAAATGGGTTCCCTATTAGGAAAAACACACTCAATTCAAGTTAATATATTTTCCCAAAGTCCTAAATAATATTTTAAATGGAAAACACCAAAAAACATTCCATGGTATGAAATTATTTGATTCTTGTCTATCACTACATGAACCAATGGGGAATGTGTTGTAACTACCACATGCCTAACTCCATAGGCCAAGGGATAGTGATAAGAAACAAATGTAATAACTAATTTGTGAGTCTGTATTCTATGTATGTATACACACATCACAACCTTTTTCATGAAGAGGTCAAATATAATAAAAGAAATGATTAAAATATTTTGAGTAAAATTAATTCATGAAACAAGAACTATGAAATAAAAGATTATGAAAATGTAATACGAAATGTAGAGGAGAAAAAATAAAATCCCTTCTAGAAAGGAGTTCCGACCTGAAATAAGTAGGACTTGATAAATGATGATAGAGCCCAACTCTATATCTATAAGCTATGATGACCACATGTGGTCTCCTACATAAAGGTATTCCTATGATCCCCTTTAATTTCCACTATCTTATTAATCATCTTTATAAGACATAAAGTATGAGGTAAAATACCATATAGGGTTGAGTATATGGATACCTAGTAGGACACCATAAAAATTGAATGGGGAAAATAAGATTCCTAAAAGATGTAAAAGTCTAGAGCTATAGTAAGAGGGAAATGATACATCCTGATCATTATCCTCTCTGGACACTTCCTAATGAAACGTGTAACTTGAAAAATCTCAAATAATTCCCTAAAATCCATTGTGTAGGCCTCTTTCATGTTATACATGGAATAAAACTCAAAATATGCAACTCGGAGGAAAAAATGAGTTAAATCTATGGAGAAAGTAGAGGTAGATGTTTCCTAAAATAGAGGTACACAGTGTGTAGGGAATCTATAAGGGAAGTGATCTCACTCTGATATTCGTTCTTTTCCATTACTGTTCAAAAATAACTATCCATATAATAATATAAAATATTAAATGGGACTACCATATTTTTCATAGTTACCCAGGGTAGTGTTTGGTTCATAATGGCTTGACTATGTCATTCGGGCCATGTCTATGTACAGTAGTGATGTTTTTGGTAATGTCCATGTCTATGTACTACCAGAGTACACAACATGACACTACGACTCAATCAAATGTTTCATGTGGTCCAACATGGTGTCTGTTTAATAAAATCTCTTATAAACCCTAACAACATGAGTTTATGAATAACACACCATGTGTTCCTATAAACAATATGGTGTGTAGTCAAGTTTTTCATAGAGTCTCAAATCCACTCTGCACATTCTAGATTTAGGCCCACCTTAAAAAATCCTTCCATTTAACCACATGAAATTGGTGGAATCCAAATATATCTATCTTTTCTATCCCACTTGGTGGTTGAAATTGGAATTTTATTTGTTTCTAAAAATTTGTACGCACCACCATTACTTATGTTTCCACTTGCTACATCATGAGACATCCAAATACTTAGTGAAATAACTAAAATTTAACGAATAATCAACATATATCATGTAATAGTTGATACTTATAGTGCATGTGAAGCTACCCTAAATCTAGGTGTCTGATTGTGCTCAATCCCACCCGAAGATGTCAATTCATCGTTCCCATCAACAAATAGAGAATATTGGAAAAAATATGACGGGAAAAACACCAAAAATAGAGGTGAAACAATCACATCCCTAGAATTCTTGGCCAATGAATTAAATCAGGGATAATTTTGGTGATAAATAATTATACTGTTCTGTAAATCGAATTGATAATATTAAATTCGATAAGGGGTCATATGAAATGGAAGAAAAAAACACAGATCTAAGAAATAGATTTGATTCTACCCAATATTTTAATCACATTGGCAGAAATAAATGAATGCTAAGTACTAACATAATATTTGACCATTTTTTGTTGATGATAATTCTCACCAATTTTGGATAATAAGTCATTATGTTTTCCAATTCTCAACTCACATCGATCCAGATGCACATCTTTGTCTGATCTCTACCCTCCAATAAATAATTTTTAGTTATTCTCACAAATATCCTAGGTTCATGTAACTAACCCTAGAATTGTTATATAATAGTATATTTATAATATACACTAGGTTTCATGTCATTTATTTAATTAAATAATAATATTAATAATTAATCCACTTATTGATCCCAACAATGACCACTTAATCCAAAAACCTAGTGTTAACCCACATTAGGTCTTGACCAATATAATACTAACATTTTAGATTCAACTATTGTATCAAATTTTCAATAATAGAGTATTTTTAATAGTTATCTATTTTTTTCTAAAAAGCATAGTCTCTTAATTAGAAATATATATAAAATTTTTATAAAATTAATTATAGGCACCCGAGCCTAAAAATCATCAATATTCTGAGCACCTTGCTACAAAAATATTCATTGATAGTTTCAAAAAATCTATATGGAAATTATAGGGTACATAAGTGAATAGAGAATGTATTCACTTTTCACCCTCAACTAATTGTACCAACATCTATTATCAATCATTGAAAAATGTTCTATTCCTTGTAATTGATCTAAAAAACATCAATATGGAGAATGTGATTCCCCTTATTGGTTTTAATATATTAATATTATTGATAACCAAGGAAAAGTCACATTGATCCATATTATTTCATAAAAAAGAAGAAGTGCACTCCAATCTAATGTACATGTCCTAATGAATCCCATATAATTTTTCTCTTGGGATATCTTCCAAATTGTTTTAATTCAACTAAGGCCATTCTATATAGAGTCTTAGATATTGGTGTACCACAAAGTATGAGTTCAACAGAAAACTAAAAAACATGATTTAGAGGAATACTAAGAAATTATAAAATGAAAATATCATCAAAATCAATATAAATATGTATATATTAGATTTTTAATTTCTCTCAATTATCTAAGATAAAAACTCTCCTTGAATTAGAATCATGACCCACACAATTGATGAAATTTACATATCATGTTTATATTTATCATCATGTTCAGGGATGATTGTATTTCGGTTCATAATATCTAACATGATTTCCATTCCTTGAAAATTAATAAAGTAATTATTTAATGAAACCTATCCATTCCCAAAATAACATCTAATTCATCTATATGTGGGATGTAAAGTTTTTAAATGATGTGTATTCCCACACATATCAATCAGAGAATAATCATATAATTTACATCCGATCATGTCACCCTAAAAGATTTTCACTACTAATTAAACATATAACAATTTTTATAAAATTTTTAATACATCTGAAAATTATTCAAATATAAAATATTGGGTAGATATATAATCAAATAAGCTATTATAGGTTATATATTAAATGTTATTTGTACCTATTACCACTCTATTTTCATATCCCACATCATAAATTGTGAATTCATGATATTTCTAATTGTATCTTGGATTAAGTGGTTTCTGATGAAATTCATCATCAATAACCATAAAATTTTAACATCAGTTATCATGATGAACACAATCATTTAAATTTAAACACAAAAGTGTGAGTGGTGCATTTTGTGATGATTTACCTCTATTCACATAATTAGCTAAATTATTTATTCCATAACTTTGGAATTTGATTTCCTAATGATCAATATTTCCAAACATTAAATATTTTCTAGTCCCTTTAATGAAACATTCATCAACGATCCCTTATACAAGTTGAACCAAAATGAAACCCCATCATCTTCTCTCCATGTTTTTTGAATACTATGAATTAAATGTTTAATTTATTATCAAAACTATGAGATTAAAGGGTAACTCCAATATCTATTTATACCATGAATATAATTATAATGATTTCATAATTTCTCATTGAGCCAACTAAAAATAATGCCTTCTATTTTATATTTAAACTATTAAAGAATAAATCAAAATTAATTTCATGTTTGACAATAATACTATAATCATACCTTTTTAGATAGGTAAAATTTACTTCATAGGTATTAAATGATTCATAATACTCTTTATTTTTTCTACAATCATTCCTTTTCTATTTTCATAAAAATTATTTTATGAAAATAATTATTGAAAAATAATAACATAAAATCTTTCCACCCAATGGATTGGGTTTTTCCTTTTTCCACATTTTCTTGGAAAGTGTACAGTGCTGATCATCTTCAAAATGCATATTACAAACATATAAAATAACGTATTCATTTACTGAATATTAGAGAATGAAAAATATATTTTTAGTTTTATTGATCCATAAGAACGATATGATTTGATATTTAGACCCACTAAAATAATTTCGATGTTTTATCATGAATGACTCAACAAAATATTGTTCTCCTTTTTTCGCGTTTACATGATAACGATAATTCATCACTTGAAAATGGTGAGTATGTATAGTAATGGTTTCATTATTCATCCCATAAAATTTTTTCCAAGAGTAAAATAAATACATTTTTATCGCATTCTTCATTAATATAGTTCTATGAGCTTCCAAACATCGACAAAAACCAAATATAATATTGTATCGAAAAATATTAATAATGAAAAGTCACCTAATATATGTATTATAATAAATAAAATATGTATTATAATACCTAAAATTATCCTTAGGGTTCTCATTAAAGTTTTATCATCAATGTTACCAAAGGTAACTATACCTTTCTATGATTCCAACTATAGATAGCTATAAATTAATTACAAATATATTACATCTTAATAGATTATATTTATTAAATAAAATTACATACCAATCCATATAAATAACTTATAAATGTATTTAGATACCTAGATTCATAAAAATCTAGTTCCAAAAATATCTACATTATTTTCCACGTAGATATTCACAAATATCAAACTTTATAGGAAAATCATACATAAAAAAATTCATCATATCATGGGGAAAGTGAATAAAAATAATAAGTGAGATCTAATGCTCAGTAATGGTAAAAAAATTTATATCAATAATCACATAAACAAAACATGATCATAAGGATATGAGATTATGAGGTTAAAATTTTAAAAACCATAGGCATTATAACATATATAATTTTCATGAGTAGAGGAATAAAATTAAGATGTTCATAAGAGATAAATCATAGAAGAATAAAAGAACATGATCAATGAGATCATAAAATTGGATTAATAAAAATGTTTTTTTCATACCCAAAAGCATGGAGAAAATTTATTTATTCAAGGATCACTTCCAATACTATCATAGTGGATTGGGTTCACCGAAAATTAATTTATATCATTAGTCAATATACACTCTAAAAACAATGAAAGTGAAAAACGTCTCTTGGTAAACTGGGTTCACTCCAAATTATAGTCATTATTATTTCATGATATATCAATTATTATCCAAATAAATGGAGGGATATATAATTCTGGGCCTACCTGTCACAAAATGGAAATTGAACATATAAGTTCTAAAAGTCCATAAAACCTTTCTCTTAAAAAAACTCATGGATGTAAAACATGATGCATAAATATATCATTATTTTTTCATAGCATAGCCAATGTAAAAGAAATTACATTCATAAAGGATTCATCATAAAATAATTAATCCTTGAAAAAAATGGGTTTTATATAATCTTCCATAAATCAATATCATTATAAGCCATAAAAAATGATGGTCTATGGAATAATTAGAATATAAATCAAAATATCATATGTAGAGTCAAAGAATGTTATGATATATGAAATATTCCATTAAATTATTACTGGAACATTTAATGAGGGAAATAAAATTTTCACATTGAAATTATAATTTTAAGTATAAAAATATACTTAATAATTCGGAAAAAAAATTATTTTAAAATTTATATTGAAAAATAGAAATAAATATTCAATGTATTAAGTGGTCATGAGAACCATAAATTCCATTAATGTTGTGTAAGTTATAGAATACTCCTTACATATTTTCAGTAAAAATCCAATAGTACCTTTTTCAATAAATAAGAAGAAGAATCCATATAAAAAATCTCAACAAAAACTAGTCATCGGTAAAACTGACTTTAAACAATTTAAGAAAAATAGTAAAAGCATTTTGTATTTTTTATAGAGAACAATTACATGGATGAAAATAAATTAATTAAGAGAAATTTATTTTTGGCATTCCTTAACAATATTCATTCATCATCTTGAGTACATATAGAGAAGAAAAATAAAAGAAAAAATAAAATATATAGTAACAAATAGAGTTTAATAAACTTAATGAGTATAACTATGGTTAGATCTTAATCATTTATCATAAAAAACTTGTTCATTAACAATATTGATAAATATTGAGATTATAACATAAATTTCATAACACAACTTTCACATGTATCAAAAGAACATTAACAAAATTTATAATATATATTAATTTATTATAAATTTATATTAATGTTATGAACATAATTATTATATCTTATAAGATATACTAATGTCATTTTAACTCCCATTTAAAAAATCATTATTGAAATCATTGTTTATAGGTGTTAATTACTTCATTTTTTCATTGGAATTCTCGTTCGATAGTTCTGGTCCTTGTACTTTGACGATGATTACATAATACCCAAAATGTAAATAATGATGTGAACAACAAATATATATATATTCATTAAATATATTTATATTCACCACAAATGTATTGGTATATAAAAATTAATGACACCGTTCATGGAGAAGGTCGACTGGTCATACACTGAAATATTGTTTTAATCTTTTGAATGATCGAATGGATGAAAGGTAAAAAACAATTTATCTTTATATAACCATTATATTATCTTATATATCACATATAATCATTAAATAAAACTACATTACCATCCATGTAAAATGGAAATGAAAAACAATTCACTTTTCTTCGTGGAGATCATCTTCTAGAAGTATGCACACCCGACACTATTATTTCCCAAAAGATTTGAAATTAAGAATGAATATATGACATTATAAATAAAGAATAATAATAAATTTAAAAATTAAACATATAAAATTATAATCATCATAAATATTTCAATAATTAACACATTATACCTTGAAAATCACTATCATGATTAAAATAATAATTTTTATACAAAATTATTATTCAAATAGTGTCAATTCATTTTATAATTTCACACTCTAAGAAAAATCATATTTGAAAAGAATATAAAAACATCTCAAATTTTAAATAACGACATAAATAAATAAGAGAAAAATATCAAAAAGTTAAAACCCATTTTACATATTTAATTTCATGACCCAAACAGGTTCAATGTTCCATAAATGCCCCATTATTTTTCAAACCAACCCTCCGAAACATTAACAACAATTATCATTTCAAGAAAAACATGTAGTTTCAAGAAAAAAACATGTTCTCAATATAATACCAGAATTAAAATATTAAAAAAATCCATCCCCTCGCAAATGGATTTATTTTAAATAATTGGAAAAAATTAATATATCAAGCACTCAAGGGAATGTAAATTTATGAAAAAGAAAACAACACATATCATAGATCAATGAAAACAAAAAAAAATTAATATAATATGAAGGAAAATAATTAATAATGTATCAAGGGACCTAAAATTATATAGTAAGAAAAAAACTCATGAATCAATCAACCCAAACCATAAAATTGTACTCGGTAAACCCTTAGGGCCTTTTGAGAGAGAGAAACAACATGATAATAGAAGGGGAGAAAGAAGTGGAAAAAGAGATTTCCATGATTGAATCCAAAATAAAATTGGTTTCAGAGGCATTAATATCCAAATAATGTTATTTTGGAACCCCCCTAGTGTTACAAACTAGTATTTTAAATTTTGAGCAACGATCGATAGCATATAAAACTCATAATACTAAGATTAAATGAATTGGGATATGCTGTTAAAATATTTTAATTTTAATGGGATAATATAACATAAAAATTAAATTTGAAGTTATAAATAGTTTTATCTAATTTATTAGGTATATTTAAATTTACAACTTAATAAAAATTCATTAATATTTTTTTTGGATGTATGTACTCAATTTTTAATAAAGACATTTCATTCTACAAAAAATTAAATTTTCATTCAAATAAAATTTAGGAGAAAACATGTTAATTATTTTCCTGAAATAATCATCTTAATAAAATGATATTAATTTTTTAGATCAATGTATAAAAATAAATCTATGATGAAATTTCAAATATTTTCAGAAATGTTTGATTTTTTAGTGAATTGTGAAAATTAGTGATTTTTCAAACACATTTGTTTCTTTTCATTAAATAGTGTAATGTAGAATTTGCATTATTGTTTTTATTTTTTCCTATATATAAATATAAACCATTTTTATCATAATATAAATAATAACTTTTTAATCCATAAAATTCAATAATTTTTATATGAACTCATATAAACACGGTTTCCAATAATTTGTTTTCATTTACATTATTTTTATCTATTTTCATTAACCAAAATAATCCATAGTATGAAAATATAAAAATTAAAATCATATTTTTTACATATATTTTTATGAATTTAAATTCATATAATGATTATTTCTAGTAATAGATTTAATATAAGATCATCTATTGCATACAAAAATCATTTCTTAAACACCACCTTTTTGAAACGCTTTACAGGTTTATTTTGAAATTAAATTCTACCAATTAGTTAATTTGAATTTTCTAAAATTTATTTAATATTTATGAAAAAATTCTATTATTATGTAATAATTGAACTTAATTTTTTGGCATATTGATTATGAAAAACATTAAAAATAACTAGTAATCATGGTGAAAGAATGGAATTGTAGAAATGAGTAACCATAGAGGTAAATTGAAAAACATGTCGAAAAATGTTTAATTTTTAATTCCAGAGGTTTAATTAACCATATAAACCACATAATCTATTATTTTTATAATCTTGGATGGAACAGACTTGAGAGTGACTCTTGATTATTGAATAGAGTTGAGAATTTACAACAAATGCCACTCCATCAGTTATAAAAGGGGACATAATGTCAAATACATCCAAAATTTAAAAGCCATGTGGGTTTGAAAAAAGTTTCCAAAATAACATCCTTACATACCTCGCCACATCTTAGTTTCCTTGTTTTAATTATAATTACTATATAGGTATGATTTATGTATAATTTTAAATAGGTGGTCAAAAAATAATTATTGTTTTCAATGTAGAATCTTTGTTTTATTTATTATTCGACCTATTTCACATCATACTCAATAGTGATGATAGAAATAAAAATTATCAATTATTCTATGATATTAATATTTTAATTTAATAACCACCGTCAAATCATCTTTCATCAAAGGGGAAAGGAAACAATAGTTCATATAGAGAGAAGACTACTGCCTCTCAGAATGATTTAATTATATTTCCATTATCGCCTCTCAAAACTGTTCAGGATGATGTATTTAATGGTTATAACTGATATTAATGAAATTTTAATAATTATATAAAAGTAATATATCATATAATTTCTTATCTTTTTATCAATTTGAAAAATAAAACATCATTCGTGTGTACAAGGAACTACAAACCCATAAAGTTATGTAATTCATTTTCCATCATTGCCAAAACAGGAAGATATATATAAGTGTATTAAAAGAAATATTATCATATTATTGATATATTTATCACTATAAAAATGTAAAATTACAATTACCTTCTGTCTATAATGTACATTGTAAAATTGAAATGCTACTCATGAATACAAATAACATATCGTCTCTAGGATTGTTACATAGTTTATTTTTCATAATCATATTTCATGGTTGGATTTAAAATAATAATTGATGTGTATAAATTATAATAATAATTATATTATTATTTTGACTATTATGAAACATTGAAAACTTTAACCGTGGTCAAACTAGTGATTTCATTTTGAAATTATGAACTGAGCGTCCTTAAAAACACATAATGTGGAAATAAATGAATATTAAATGAAAAATCTAACTAAAATACAAGTAAATGGTTTATGTAACAAGTATTAAATTTGGAATATTATATAAATTAAAAAAAATAATTGATATAAGTTTATCATAGATGATATAAAGTATTTAAATGACGTTTTATTCTAAAATATGCATGTCCTATGAGTAGACAAGGATAACATGATCGGGTTGGAGTGAATCGGAGACAAAACAGACAAAAAATAAACATAAGGGACTATATTTAGTATGGAATCCAACATCTTGAACGTATAATCTCTCTGATTTCCTGGATATGTGATGGTTTATGGGTAACCTCTATATAAAGTAAGTCTATATTTTTAGAGAAACCTCCTTATCATGAGATACCTTGAGGTTAACATTTCACAATGTCGTTCCTGAGTCATTGAGCCACCTTTCCCAAATATATATAGGGATTATGGTAACCATTTCATTGCGCAATTTGAGATCATGTAGCTCCATCCATTCATATTCTCATAATTCTTCATAAATGGATCTAGAGTTCTTGATACTAATAACCCTGCAATAGACAGCCCTATAAATACACTATATGGGTGAACATCTAAAGGTGGTTATATTTTGTCTTTTTAGAAATGATTTTAGTTCACAATACTTCTGATATCCCCTTGTTATATTGTTAATTAATATACCAAGGTATCTATCATTCATGAAACATCATCTTATAGGTTACTAGTAACCTCAACTCGTATTGGAGAATCATTTCTATAATTCCAATGACAATCACAGAAGAAGAAAGACCTATTTGGAACTTGAGGATTTAGGATGAATCTGTCTTTCAGGAATAAATAACCATAGGAAACTTGATTTCACCCTGATGGGGGGTTACTATGTTACATGGTTCATTCCCCTTTGTGATAATTGTGCCCTTTGTAAGCCCCCTTGGATTTCTAATACCCTCCTCCATAAAGAATAAACCAGCACAAAAAACCTCTTATGTTCTTATCCATGGTTTCTAATATTTTATATTCCCATTAAATAAATTTTGAGTTCCTAAGATTCTCATACTAAATTTGGACCTATTTAGCCACACCATGAATCCCAATGTGACTTGTGCCAACCACTCTAATATCATCCCACTTCACTCCATGTGTGGTCTTGGCCTCCATTTTACCAGTTTCTTCTATGAATAAGAACCCAAATCCCTATTACTTATATGTATATGAACCCTAAAATTAATAATCCTTACTTAAAATCATCCATGATAGTGAGAATTCCAAGTCCCTCCTAAAGCTGTTTGAATAGTGGGAAATTAATCGCTAGAGGTTTCATTATCCAAGGGAACTGTACACCTTCTTGGTTGAGGGTACATAGGCTGGATCTTCCTCTCTCTATGAAATGGCCCCCATTGATAGGTGATCCCAAACATTTCAAATATTCATGAAATAAAACAAGTTAGATCCATATCATTGTCATTTGATATTAAAATTCATGATAGCATACTCATTAATATATGTAAAACAATAGGCTTACCCTGTCTAAAAAATACAAGATGGACCATGTATAACTCATATTATATGAACCCACACATGATACCCGTTTAGATAATCATATTATTACCCATGAATAATCATCATGGGATTTTATCCTCCTATCTACTGAAAAGTGGTCTTATTATATAATGAAACTTCTCTGCCTATGCCTGACACCATCACTCATCAACACCACTTTCATGAAATGAGGATTGTTAAAATAAGATGTTGAATCACATAGATCAGTCCTATCATAATAACATAATAAACATCAATGAACAACATGGGTACTGATCCATAAATCATTAACATGACATGTATTAATACTTATTTGGAGTTAAATCCCAAAAATAATCCTACTGTGACATATTTTCACTAAGGGACATACCCCACATATCCCTGATTGCAATTAAACCAATTAATATCTTTCCCCTATTAGATTTTAAATGTTTTACTAGCTTATCCCCCTAAGACATTAACCATTTTACATTCTCATCATGATTCAAAACTTATTTCTTGACTCAAAATATCTAACCCATGCATTAGAGATGGGATGCCTAAGGGAAAAATTCATGGAAGACATAATCCCAGGGAATAAATAACCTCATTACTGGTACATGATTTATTAGGATCCATTTCAAAGATACCTTATATGATATTATCTAAAAAATAAGAACATTTAGAGGTTCCAAATATTTCCAATGTAATGACATTCTCATAAATTCCAAGTTTAGCTACTTCCCCTAACCGAAATTTTCAACCTTGTTGAGACAAAATAAGAATAATTAACAGGGGTCCATATTGAGTAGGTTCAGGGAACATGTTCCAAGAACATGAGTTAATAAATGAAGGATACATAGAATAGTAAATTAATAAAGGGATGAATCTATCTAATGAAGAAATGACATCCCATTATCCGTTGTACGGTCACAGAGAATACACTACTGATGAATGTCATGAATGTTTCCCACTATTGTAATTTGGTAATATGAGGCTAAAACATCATCACACATGAACTGATGGCACCTCTATTGGGAAAGACTCATAAATAGAAATTATGATCATAATTTTCAACTCATGTCCTCAACCTTGGGGACTAGTATATTTCAGGGAATCAAAACAAATTCATGTCACTAAATCCATATTGGGAACCATGTACCCTAAAAAAATGTGGACCTATCATGAATCTCACCAATGAATTGGGGTAGTTATCCTTTGAAATTATAGTATTGAATCATTCTCAGTGTGGATCCCTCAACCATTTTATGAGGAATAGATGATGACAAGGAATTTGGAATCACATTACTTATTTTTTATGACATTAGAATCCACAAGCCATATTGGACCCAATCAACAAGAATCCAGAATCCCCCACACCAAAAAAAGTGAGGTAATGGGGAACATTAATTTGACTATATTACACAGGTAAGCCTCTTCCATGAAATCTACTATTTCATCAGATACTAGGTACCCACTCCCAATATCACCCTCTTAGATAATCCTAATTACGGTGATATAAACCCTCATGAGTTGGTATGAGTAGGAGCGGGTCACTCCTCTAATGGGTTTGGCTGTCCAAAAAATAGATGCATCGATTCCTCATCGACACGACTACCCTTGAAGGATGAATAGGGGGAAACCACCCAATTCCAATAACGAATATATTTGGAAGCATATCCTCATAGAGATCCAATGACTTTCTCCACTATGTCATGAAGGTAGTAGATGTTAAGTCACTTTTATAGTTTCTACAACCTGATATCTTACAAAGAAGGCTCCCACCCAGATACAACAGCATTATAATCTATTAATCTAATAGGCCGAGGAGTGGGATGAATCCTTCCTCACTCATATAGCCCTATATTAGAACACCTGGCATAGATATTAGGGGAATACCTAGGACAATACCCATCAAGCGTCATCTTCTATATGTTTTGTCGACACTGGTACCATTGTTGTATGGCTCTAGATCCAAACGATAAGTGGTCATGGATAAGTCTTCTCACATATAGAATCAAGACACAAAATGCCTCATATGCAGGTTGGGTCAACTCTCTCAGTCAAAGGAACCATATAAATTAGTTATTGGATAACCTTTGACTACAAGAATCATTTCAGATGTCCTCCATAGACAACCATAGGTTAGAAAAGAGGCCCCCCGTTCCATCAATAATCATAGAGGATTTCCTCTTCAATCCGCCCATATCTAGTGCAATGTTCCATCGTGCGCATATGTAAAATAGCATGGTGGTCATCCCCATTTTCCTAAAAACCAATTTAAAGGACCTCCCAACTCCATCGATGGTCAAATTGGAGTTCCACCCCACTCAATAAACAACTTGTATGGGTCCTCCCTGTACTGAAAGATATTGGAATGGAGGTCCTCCTCATGCCATCAACAATGAAAAATGTGGTCCTCCCCACTTAATTGATAGACTTGACGGAGGTGTTGGACATGCTACCGTTATCCGGCATGGAGTCCCTCCCCATTCCAAGGAAATACGATGCCCTAAAGAACTATCTAGGGATAGGAGGACAAAATCCTAACATCAGAGGTGGAATCATGGGAAGCAACATGTCATCAATGACCTTTCAAATTCTGAAATGGTTGATGACTCAAAAAAGGAATATTCCCCACAGCTTCTAGAGTATTTGGTATAAACATGATAGTTGAGGGTCACTCTTTTAGAAGATGATTTCCACTAGATCCCCATACCCCTTTAAAAATACGTGTATGTGGAGTATATTCTGAACACTTTCCATTGGATCATAGTGTAGACATCCACATCATCACCGATTTTCTTCATCTCTATCTCCACACAAGAAGATAGAGATATTTTTGGGACTGGGATAAAACCCACAGAGGATAGAGATAAATATATTTATAAAAAAGGTTCTTGCCACCCCCCATGCATGTGTGATTGGTGAACAATCCATACTATAGGTTTGTGATGATGGGTTTGGAACTTATCCTAGTATATGTCTAATAATATAGTAGAAATTTCATTCATGTAGTGATTACTCTCCCTGTAAACCACCAGTATAACCCGTCTATGTTGTTGTCACCTCCTTTATAATGGATCCCTCTAATCGGGGCTTGGGATAACCATGTATAAGACCCTTCCTCTAAGAAAGAAGTTTAGTGGGGGTCCTTTTTCACCGATCATCTTTCAATGGTTTTCTAGAATAATGTTTCTCTAGAATTTGACATCCTAGAGTAACTAATTGGTGACCAAATATTGTTTTCCCACTAGATTATATAGGCGATGTTCAACCACCTCCATGATCCATAGTTGTACAATGAAGGAAGCCACAAGCACCTTGATACTAGTGAAAAATAGTGGATAAATGTTAATATTATGGTGATACTAGTGTCTTAGTTCTCTAAGTCATACATTTATCACCTGTTCCTTTAATAAAAAATATTCAATGATCCATAGAGTTGTCCTTTGGGTTATAGAAGAAGCATATCTACATGTGATGATTAGAGGTTGAGGACAATATGTTTCTCTTCATTTAAACCATATATTGTGATATATTGGCCTATCCACTGATAATGAATATTTCTTCTTGGCTACCACCATGGTGAATATAGTCATCATCGACATGCCTAAGGACCAATAAAACCGAGCCACTGAAAAATTTATGGTATGGAAATCAACATCCATGGGTGACACATCACCCAAATAAACATGCGGTGTGTATTTTCACTCATCAGCAGTGGTGGTAACGAATCAACAGAGATCCCCTAATGAGATTCAATTTTCTTTCTACCAGAACATCAAAAATATAAAGAGATATTTCAAATGGTATTTCCAAAAAATGGTTCCACTAAATGTAGGGAAAAACATTATATTCACTTTCTATATAATATTGTCGAATTAAATAGTATTAACCCTGAATTAATTTCTTAATATCTCCCAAATATCAACAATTAACCTTGGGATTCTATCTCTACACTAGTGGGGAAGCCCGTCCTCCTCATCCATATTCCTCTGTTTGAACTCAGAGGCCTAGAATAACCAAATAGGGAAGGAGACAAGGGATATGAAAATAATAAGAGGTATGATTCACCAACCTCACCCAAGAATCATCAGTCTCCAAATTCATATTATGGTCAATCTACAACATGATTTGATGATAATTTCTATGCATTGGTGTCACTATACAAATGAAAATATGAATTGATATCCGCTCTCACTACTCACCTTATAAGCTAAATATCCTAGAAGGTGGCATTACCACCTGATGTGATGTTTTAAATGAAATGGGTGGACAGTTTCCATGCATCCCTAGAGCTTGGAAATCCTATCTTCTCTCAATTTTATTGGTTGGGTGACTCACTGAAGCACCAAGACAATTTTACATCAACGTGTTGAACTATGTTAGGGACTATAGAGTAGAAGTATCCAATTAAGCTCTGACATTTTGTTAAGACCATGTAAATGCTTAACTTTGTCTGGTAAAAATATATGCCAACAGGTTCCATAATCATTTATGAGGATCATCAATGAAAGTTACATAATTATTTTATCTATTCTATAAAAAATATAATCATCTACGACATCCTCAAGTGAAAAAAGTTTTGATAAACATGTAATCGAATTCATCTTCTAGTGGAATGACATCTTGTACTCGCTTGACATGTTGATGTCCTTGGAATACCTAATCATGATGCTCATGGGGAACATTAAGAATGAGTAGGTCCTTATCCGTATGACCTTGTAGTATAAATTTTTATTTCAATAGTTCCTTAAAATGTCTTAGTGTCTAGAGGAAGCATTACATCAGATAATAAAATAGTCGAATCTATTTCCTCTTTCATATCCTACAAGAAGAAATGAAATAGTAAATACTATCACCACTAACAGACAAAGGATTTCATGATGGTATGACTACTTCCCCCTATTCCAAAAGAGCCTCACTAAGCTGTGACCAACAAAGCATATCCTCAACTACCATATAACATCCACGAACTCCCTCACCATGAATATCCTCATTAATGATAAAATGTGGCTCCATCTCCTCAATAAGGCCAACCTTTCTAAGATTTTTCCTATAATGAATGAATACCAATTACATCCTCGATTCCTAGGTCCTGGGATATTTCATCTTCTCTTTAGAGAAGGGAATTCTGAAATTTCCATAGTTTAGGAGGCCCCTGTTGCGATATCTCGACCCCACTTCACTCAATAGTAACCGAACTCAGTTGGCCACATGGAATCAAAAGGGTGTCCATATACACCAGAGGTTGCCGACTAAAAAACAGGGTTCATGGTAGAATAATGGGGAGACTATACCCTCATGATATACAATAACTACAATTTTCTAAAAATATCAAAAAATATCATAAGAATTAGGAATTCCAAATAGTATTAGAATAAACAACCGTCATAAAAACAACCAAGTAAACACATCCATGATTTTGTTATAAAATATGTTGATCATGGAATGGTATACAAACAATATATAGGTAATACATGGAAACCATTATAATACATGTAACAAATGTAAAAATGGAAAAACAAAACTATCCCCATATAGAATCACAATCCATTTCCCAATCTTGTGCTCTCATACTCCATTGTAATGGGAAATCAATCATTAATAAGCAGATAGTTCCCCTATCCCTACCTATATCGATAAAGTCTATCCAGGTACCATAAATATAAGATGAGTATGATATGAGATAAAATCATAGGCTACCACCAATGGTGTCTAATACCATTGAGTCAATTCATATATATGATAAACATTACTTCAATAATAAATAAATAGTAAATGAAGTGTGGTATATAAATAACCAGCATAGATCCAGATTCCCAAGGAACACCCATCAACTTCTACCTGCTTTGGACTAATACATAATTTCAATGAGTAATCAATTAATAACATATTAAATATAATTATTTATCAAAATCTTTAAACTATCACAATAACCCCACGTAATATATTCAGTGGGATGTGTATAATAAGGCCATATGTAACAGCCCGAGATTTTATGAAAAATATTATTTTTAAATTTATTAATGTCTTGTGTAATACGCTAAACCAAAAGGAGCTTTCACAATACACATTTTTGACCTGGCTTGAATTATACGCAATCGCGACCTTCCTCGATAGCTTGCGTCGTACGCAATACCGAGTTTCACTAAACAACGATATGCTATTAAAATATTATTAAAACTAGCCGTTATGAATAGTAATAACCACTTTTTGAAATTTTATAAATTTTATTTTTTAAATGGACTTCATTTTTGGATTCGGAATACCGAAATTATCCTAGGGTGAAATTTTGGTATTTTTCTGAAAACTTTCGATTTTTGATTAATAGTGAAACCACTAAGTGGTAGGTTAAAAACTGAATTTTGCATAAAACTTAATTTTACCGCTTCTGTGAATGGAATTTCGAAAATCCGACAAACACGGTTAATATCAAGGACTAAAATGTGGTTCAATGAGATGAAAATACTTTTTGGTGAATAGTAACTTTTTACTTTTTTTACCACGGTTAATAGTAAATAGGGTAACTAAGGGTAAATATGATATTACTATTACTCTAACACATGTCCTAATTCTATTGGATAAGTTTAATTCGACCAAAAACAACCTTAGGAATAAAATATGACCATTTAGGCCCACTTGGGTTAGATTAGGACATTTATTATTAATTTATTTAAAGAAGGGTTAAAATAGTTAAAATCAATGTTTAATAAGTAAAACATTTTTAATATAGGGTTATACATAAGATAAATTTGATTGTAAATATTCATTAGAAATATAAAAGGATTTCCTACATAATGGTATTTTATTTGTAATTTTTAGACATCAAATAATTTAATTTATTTATGACACAAAGATGATGCAGTAATTATCTTATTAATGAAATATTGACATAATTAATGTTATAAACACCAAAATAAATGTAATTTGAGACTTTTTATTAATTCCACTAATTTTCTAGGTTACTATGATATATTATTATTGATTTAATCATCTTGGTTCGAACATATAATTCTGTTATGACTTTCACAAAAATCATATAACAAATAGTGTCAAAATTGACACAAAATAGTTTTTAAATCAAATATTATATTATTAATTGTTATTTTATTCCTAAAAATCTAAGGTTCGGCCAAATGACTTAGATAAGGATATATATTTTAATAATAAACAATTTAGGGTTCGTTTGGCATGTTATAGTAAGTGTATTAACCATATAGTGAAAGAAAACAAAAAGTCATGGTAAAAGATAAATTATTTAACTTAGAGTTAAATCTAATTGATAAGGTTAAAATAATACCCTAAGCTTGTCTAAATCCTATTGGTTGATAGGATTTCGACCCATCTCCACTTTAGATCTGAAATAAGACCCTTTGGAACCATTATAAACCGATTTTGACTTTAATATAAAATAATATTTTGAAGTATTCCTAAGGTGCCCCTCTCCTCCCTTATAAAAGGACACCTCCTCCCCCTCCTCCTCACACCAATTTGAGCACTCAAGCTCGGCCAACCCCTGAAAAAATCCCTTCTCCACTTCCCTAGAATAATCCTAGAGGTCCTGGTCTTCTTCAAAGACCAATCTTAGTTCCCTATGTGGAGGATTCAAAGAGGCGTTTCAAAGAAGAGGTAATATCCATTACCGATCTTTTCAATTTCTTTCTTCTTCAACTTCTTCTTCTTTAGTTGTTTCATGATAATGTAATAACATCAGTATTTATTATATATTGATATGTTATTATAAATATGAAACAACTCTAATTAACCTTCTATCCATCCTATGGAGAAAGGAAATCACCGCGCGTGCGTACGTACGGAATACCGTCTCCACGCCGTGGTTTAATCTATTTTCCGTCACCACCTTAATTGGATGGGTATAATGATGTAATGAGTAACTATAAATGATTATTATAAAGTTATATTGATACTGAAATAGTATAAATACACTTCAACACAATTCCACGACCATGGGAAGGATATCATCGCTCGTGCGTACGTACGGACTACCGTCTCCACGACGCGATGAGATTCATTCTCCATGTTAACCATTTAAGAATGATTAAAAAGTATATATAAGAAATAATAATGAAATATATGAAATTATAAAGCTACTGGATTTATGTATATATGTATATGTATGTCATCTACTTACTTCCATTCAAGACAATAAGGAAAGGAAAACAGCGTTCATGCGTACGTACGGACTACCGTCTCCATGAACGGTGTTTTTCATTGCATTTATCTATATTATATATATATATATATACTGAATATATATGATATATAAATCATATTTTATATTCTGGAAGTAGGTAAATCATGATATATGTAATAATAATGTCAAGAACAACAAGTCAAAACACCTACGATAAATGAAACGATTTTACCCAAAACGCTTCTTTAACATGGAATTTACAAAAGAACGGGTAATATAAAGTCATAAGTGATCCATATATAATATCATAACAATGAATATGATTCTGTAATAAGTCAATGACATTATGTAAATCATTATACAGGAGGTTCGGACACATACGAAGCAAATCGGACCTAAGGTAAGGGAAATATCACAATCCCATTTTTATCCGAGATTGATTATTCATAAGTATTTACTGGGGTGTATTTTATCATCCAAATCCATGTTTCATAAATATGTAATATTATTTCCATCCACCTACAATTGTTTAAATCCATTTTTACACTTCGGTGAGTTTTTAGTAATATGTATGAAAGGAATCTTTTGTCGTTTTTCGTATGAGGTACTTTTTGACTTTTCCGACAAAAGTACGAGAATAATGTTTTTTAACTTATATGGCATGAATGGATTTCTAAAACATTATTTCCAAGATGATTACTTTACAAGTATTCAAGTTTATTTTTAATCAACCTCTTTTAGTTTAAAATTGTTTGACATGTTAAGAAAGGAAAAGTGATTTTGAAGTAGAAAGGATATTTTCCTCAAGAATGAAGTTCAAGTATTTTATCAAAATTATTTTCCATCTAAGATAAAAAAAGGGTTCTATTTTTATCCCTATTATTATATTGGTTTGATTATGTTGTGATGGAAATATTTATATGAATTCCATTATATTATATGAATTGTTTTATGATGTCATGTTGTTTAGGAATCCCATTTTTATTACATGGGTTATGTAATGATGTATGGTTTATGATTTTGTGGCACACATAAGAATGGTATCATTATGAGATGGGTGGGACCTAAATCTCCCTCCAATGCATTGGGTAAATATTTTATATCTCATGAGATAGACATGGCTGGAACGGTAGGTTATACCGTTTCAGTGAAACAGGACTGAAACGAGGGTTACTCGATTCAGAAAGGGACTTTGTCTACTAAGATAGTCTTGGAAATATGTCTTGACTAACAAGAAATTATTCTCTATGATTATGTGTGTATGCCACAAAGTTTCATGTTTTAAGTTATGATTATTATGATTACATTTCACTTCCATGATTTATACAATGTTATGAAATTATGATCTCTTTTGCAGGTTAAGATTTTCAAAAGTTATGTGCTTGTGTATACGATGAGATTTATATTTCTTTTGTTTACCCTTACTGAGCATTTGAGCTCACCCTTTTATGTTTTCTTTTCCCCAGGATATAAAGAAAGGTTTTAGGTAAAAAAAGGGAAGATCTTTGTGGGAGATATTGGAGATCTTTCACCACGATTAGAAGATTACGTTCCGAGTTTCCAAAGACACTAAACTATTACGATCCTTGTGTGTGTATTTTTCTGTTATGTACTAAGTATTCCGCAAAAGTAATGTAATGTCCATGTAAGTTAAGCTTCGGGTCTCTACAGTTGGTATCAGAGGAAAGGTTTAGTCAACCTTTGGAAACTAGGATGCGAAAACGTTAGTGAGATCCCTAGAGATCTTTCTACGGTATGTCTAGGGATGTCCCTAAGGTTAAGTATACGTATAGGTTATAGTACTAGAATTATGCTAACGATCATAGAATTAAACCTAAGATGTTAGATATTGAAGGTACTCCCCCTTTATTATGTTGTTTTCCCTAGCATGATTTTTGCCTCTCACACTATTGTTTTTGGGTTTTAGACGATTGCTGGAACACGAAGGAACCGTGTTGATCAATGCAATGGACAATGCAATGATTTTACTCCTGAACAAACATATGTTATGGGAGATGGAGTGAAAACTCTTATTGCTATACTTACACAAGCTATGAATAATTCTGGACTTCCAAATGAGCAGAGAAGGGAACAATATTCTATTGAGTCCTTTATGAGGCAACGTCCACCTTCTTTAGTGGGTCTTCTGATCCACTTGTTGCTGAACAATGGATCAGTACCACTGAAAAGATATTTTCAGTTCTTCAATGTTCTGAACAAGATAAAGTCATCTTAGCAATGTATCGTTTGGAAGGTGATGCTGATCAATGGTGGAATCTTATTAAGAATACGAGGAAAAGGGATGAAATTGCGTCCATGGAATGGGACGAGTTCAAGAACTTATTTTTCAGTATGTACTTCCCCCGCATTCTTCGAACAAAGATGGAGAAGGAGTTTCTTGAACTAAAGAAAAAGGATGATGAATCTGTTGGTATATACGAAGCGAATTTTACAAGACTTGCATGGTATGCATCTGGCATTATCATCCAACCTGAAAGTAAAGTTGATCGATTTTTCAGTGGCTTAAAACCAAGTCTTCGAAGGGAATTAGCTATAAGAGACTTCAGTAGCTATGAAGAAATTGTGTGTTGTGCTATCAAGGTAGAAATGGAAGTAGGTGTTACATATCCATCTCATGGTTTTGACAAGAAACGAAAGATGGAGTTCAAGGAGAAATCTCAGAATAATGGTGAAAAGAAGATGAATGTTTCCTTATGCACAATGTGTGGAAAGAAGCTTGGTGGAGATTGTCTTAAAGGGACTAGAAAATGTTTTAAGTGTGGAAACGAAGGTCATCGAGCAGCTGAGTGTCGAAGTAATGGAAAAAGGGTTTCTAATGATGTGAATAAAGCAAACACTACAGAGAACGCACCACCAACACTTCAATGCTTCAAGTGCAAGGAAATGGGGCATTATGCTAACAAATTCCCTAATACAAGGGTTAGTGATGATCAACATGAGCAACCACTGAAGGCAAAGGACAAAGGGAAGTCACATGCGATCACTATTGGCAATGTTGAATATGACAACGATGTGGTGGAATGATTAAGTGTTTATGTAATGGGATTCCAAAATAATGTTGTATCATTGAGTATTGCAATATTTATTGATGTGGTATTCAATGTGATTGAGATATTTTTTGGAAATAAGATGATATGCGCATAATGAAGGGAAAATGAGAAAATGAAATGTTTAATAGTATTCATGAGCTCATGATTGATATAAGGACTAAGTGATATAATGGTTTGAGTATATAGAATTTTGAGGATTTTGGTATGTGGAAAGTGTTAACTTTAAACTGCATTCATGTTTTCACTAAGGTATTCAAGAGAATACATGATTAAGGACTTTGAATGTTTGGAATGTGACCAACAAAACATATCTTATGATATATGGGGATCAACGATGGTATTAAATCTCTGGTAATCGTTTTCACTATGTTATGAGAGTGGACTGCAGTATTATGGATAAGCCTAAAGATTGAAATGGATTATGTTGGACATAAGTGAGTATTGTTTAAGGATAGAAGTTTTTTCCAATATTATTGATGGGATGTTATAGTAATGTAGTTTTAGAAAAAGGACAACCTGAAGGACGTGCGACATCCCATCGCGTCGGACAAGGCTGTGGGAATCGATCCCACAACCGAAGTGCGACTGGCCTTTATCGCCTACCACTGGCCTACAGGAAGTCCCTATTTAGTAGAAAACTAGTTTTATTATATTAAGCAGTATGATATATGAAGTATAAGTCCATTTAAGGAACCATATATGATTAATCTCACTATAGATCGACTTATGTATATAATTTTTGCTAACCTTTTGTTTGAGACAGATGGAATGACCCGTCATTCTATCACATGATCTGCTAACACTTCACGAATAACATATTAAACTTCATTTATTTAAGAGATGAAGTGGAAATTTTTCAAGGCACGAACAACAGTGAGATTGTACCAAAATAAAGAAAGTATTTATTCTAATTCAAATTTTCAACTTTAGGGAAATGATCTTGAAAACCAAAAATGTTGTCCTAGTGATCTTATACCTGATGAATCAGATGGTACCTTAGATCGTCACAAATTTATGGATTTGTGATTACTGGATTTTCTATAGCCATGTTCTCTACCACTCTCCAACAGAACATGATGGTTAGATTTCTCTTCCATATCCATATTTTCACCTATGTGGAAACCCAGTGATTAGTTTATTTGGGTAATCATTATATTTCATACTTTTGTTTTTAAAGCCCAGTTTTGGTATTCTTTTTTTACGATGTGGGTTTCAATTAAAGAACCTTTCGAATAGTAAACCATTTATAAACCCGACGAATTTCGAGGGAGAAATACATTTTAAGGGGGGTAAAATGTAACAGCCCGAGATTTTATGAAAAAAATTCTTTTTAATTTTATTAATGTCTTGTGTTATACGCTAAACCAAAAGGAGCTTTCACAATACACATCTCTGACCTGGCTTGAATTATACGCAATCGCGACCTTCCTCGATAGCTTGCGTCGTACTCAATACCGAGTTTCACTAAACAACGATATGCTATTAAAATATTATTAAAACTAGCCGTTATGAATAGTAATAACCACTTTTTGAAATTTTATAAATTTTATTTTTTAAAATGGACTTGATTTTTGGATTCAGAATACCGAAATTATCCTAGGGTGAAATTTTGGTATTTTTCTGAAAACTTTCAATTTTTGATGAATAGTGAAACCACTAAGTGGTAGGTTAAAAACTGAATTTTTCATAAAACTTAATTTTACCTCTTCTGTGAATGGAATTTTGAAAATCCGACACACACGGTTAATATCAATGACTAAAATGTGGTTCAATGAGATGAAAATAATTTTTTGTGAATAGTAACTTTTTACTTTTTTTACCACGGTTAATAGTAAATAGGGTAACTAAGGGTAAATATGATATTACTATTACCCTAACACATGTCCTAATTCTATTGGATAAGTGTAATTCGACCATAAACAACCTTAGGAATAAAATATGACCATTTAGGCCCACTTGGGTTAGATTAGGACATTTATTATTAATTTATTTAAAGAAGGGTTAAAATAGTTAAAATCAAAGTTTAATAAGTAAAACATTTTTAATATAGGGTCATACATAAGATAAATTCGATTGTAAATATTAATTAGAAAGCTAAAAGGATTTCCTACATAATGGTATTTTATTTGTAATTTTTAGACATCAAATAATTTAATTTATTTATGACACAAAGATGATGCAGTAATTATCTTATTAATGAAATATTGACATAATTGATGTTATAAACACCAAAATAAATGTAATTTGAGACTTTTTATTAATTACACTAATTTTCTAGGTTACTATGATATATTAGTATTGATTTAAGCATCTTGGATCGAACATATAATTCTGTTATGACTTTCACAAAAATCATATAACAAATAGTGTCAAAATTGACACAAAATAGTTTTTAAATAAAATATAATATTATTAATTGTTATTGTATTCCTAAAAATATAAGGTTCGTCCAAATGAATTATATAAGGATATATATTTTAATAATAAACAATTTGGGGTTCGTTTGGCATGTTATAGTAAGTTTACTAACCATATAGTTAAAGAAAACAAAAAGACATGGTAAAAGTTAAATTATTTAACTTAGAGTTAAATCTAATTTATAAGGTTAAAATAATACCCTAAACTTGTCTAAATCCTATTGCTTGATAGGATTTCGACCCATCCCCACATTAGCTCCGAAATAAGACCCTTTTAAACCATTATAAACCGATTTTGACTTTAATATAAAATAATATTTTGAAGTATTCCTAAGGTGCCCCTCTCCTCCCTTATAAAAGGACTCCTCCTCCCCCTCCTCCTCACACCAATTTGAGCACTCAAGCTCGGCCAAACCCTGACAAAATCCCTTCTCCACTTCCCTAGAATAATCCTAGAGGTCCTGGTCTTCTTCAAAGACCAATCTTAGTTCCCTAAGTGGAGGATTCAAAGAGGCGTTTCAAAGAAGAGGTAATATCCATTACCGATCTTTTCAATTTCTTTCTTCTTCAACTTCTTCTTCTTTAGTTGTTTCAAGATAATGTAATAACATCAGTATTTCTTATATATTTATATGTTATTATAAATATGAAACAACTCTAATTAACCTTCTATCCATCCTACGGAGAAAGGAAATCACCGCGCGTGCGTACGTACGGAATACCGTCTCCACGCCGTGGTGTAATCTATTTTCCGTCACCACCTTAATTGGATGGGTATAATGATGTAATGATTAACTATACATGATTATTATAATGTTATATTGATACTTAAATAGTATACATACACTTAAACACAATTCCACGACCATGGGAACGATATCATCGCTCGTGCGTACGTACGGACTACCGTCTCCACGACGCGATGAGATTCATTCTCCATGTTAACCATTTAAGAATGATTAAAAAGTATATATAAGAAATAATAATGAAATATATGAAATTATAAAGCTACTGGATTTATGTATATATGTATATGTATGTCATCTACTTACTTCCATTCAAGACAATAAGGAAAGGAGAACAACGTTCATGCGTACGTACGGACTACCGTCTCCATGAATGGTGTTTTTCATTGCATTTATCTATCTATTATATATATATATATATACTGAATATATATGATATATAAATCATATTTTATATTCTGGAAGTAATTAAATCATGATATAAGTAATAATAATGTCAAGAACAACAAGTCAAAACACCTACGATAAATGAAACGATTTTACCCAAAACGCTTCTTTAACATGGAATTTACAAAAGAACGGGTAATATAAAGTCATAAGTGAACCATATATGATATCATAACAATTAATATGATTCTTTAATAAGTCAATGACATTATTTAAATCATTATAAAGGAGGTTCGGACACATACGAAGCAAATCAGACCTGAGGTAAGGGAAATATCACAATCTCATTTTTATCCGAGATTGTTTATTCGTAAGTATTTATTGGGGTGTATTTTATCATCCACATCCATGTTTCATCAATATGTAATATTATTTCCATCCACATAAAATTGTTTAAATCCATTTTTACCCTTCGGTGAGTTTTTAGTAATATGTATGAAAGGAATCTTTTGTAGTTTTTCGTACGAGGTACTTTTTGACTTTTCGGACAAAAGTACGAGAAAAATGTTTTTTTAACTTATACGGCATGAATGGATTTCTAAAACATTATTTCAAAGAAGATTCCTTTACAAGTATTCAAGTTTATTTTTAATCAACCTCTTTTAGTTTAAAATTGTATGTCATGTTAAGAAAGGAAAAGTGTTTTTGAAGTAGAAAGGATATTTTCCTCAAGAATGAAGTTCAAGTATTTTATCAAAATTATTTTTTATCTAAGATAATAAAAGGGTTCTGTTTTTATCCCTATTATTACATTGGTTTGATTATATTGTGATGGAAATATTTTTATGAATTCCTTTATCTTATATGAATTGTTTTATGATGTCATGTTATTTAAGAATCCCATTTTTATTACATGGGTTATGAAAGGATGTATGGTTTATGATTTTATGAAACACATAAGAATGGTATCATTATGAGATGGTTGGGACCTACAACTCCCTCCAATGAATTGGGTAAAGATTTTATATCTCATGAGATAGACATGGCTGGAACGGTAGGTTATACCGGTTCAGTGAAACAGGACTGAAACGAGGGTTACTTGATTCAGAAAGGGACTTTGTCCACTAAGATAGTCTTGGCAATATGTCTTGACTAACAAGAAATGATTCTCTATGATTATGTGTGTATGCCACAAAGTTTCATGTTTTACGTTATGATTATTGTGATTACATTTCACTGCCATGATTTATCCCATGTTATGAAATTATGATCTCTTTTGCAGGTTAAGATTTCCAAAAGTTATGTGCTTGTGTATACGATGAGATTTATATTTCTTTTGTTTACCCTTACTGAGCATTTGAGATCACCCTTTTATGTTTTCTTTTCCCCAGGATATAAAGAAAGGTTTTAGGTAAAAAAAGGGAAGATCATTGTGGGAGATATTGGAGATCTTTCACCACGATTAGAAGATTACGTTCTGAGTTTCCAAAGACACTAAAACATTACGATCCTTGTGTGTGTATTTTTCTGTTATGTACTAAGTATTCCGCAAAATTAATGTAATGTACATGTACGTTAAGCTTCGGGTCTCTACACCATAATTGAAGAGTAAGGTGCTGATTGAGTATATGTTTGTTCTAGGGATTATAAGACATGATGTCATAATCATTTAATCATTATTCATTTCAATGTAACCCAAGATCATCTTTGGAATTACTAATAATTTATATAGGTATTTCTCAAGGTATATCATGAACCAAACGAGTTTAAAATATATCCATGGTATTCCTCATTGGAATCCCAGTGTCTGTCTAGGTGTTATTTAAAGTCACCATTCACTGATTTTTCATTGGTGTTCTTTAAAGAGAGACCACATATCAATCCTAAAATATAATATAATTATTCATAAAAGTTCATCTTTTCTATCTAGAAAAGAGACATTGAATCACTTGGACATAATAATAGTATGCCCACCAATTCCTTCCATGGAAATCCATAAAGTAGTCCATTATCACATGATCATATATAATATATCTTCTAAATTACCCCATACATGGTTATTATAAATGAACCCAGGTGTCACCTAATGCAATTAATAATAATTCATTATATAAACCAATTATTCAACCTAGAAGAGCCCATCAGTGGTGGTCCAAAATTGGAACCCACTTCTCACTCTCAGCATGTTAATAATGATTTTCAGGGGTCTGTAGTATATCCACACAATATATGAATATTTGTTTACCGAAAAAGTCATTTTTATTAAAATAATTTTTCTAACATAGGAAGGTGTTTTAAATAAAGGTTTTGTCTTCTAAGTCCAAACATTAGACAAAACCTTCCATTTGTATTAAATTACAAATCAAAATATTAATGATGCCTTAAGAAAATGTGAGAATGAGAAATGGATGATCGCCTATGGAAATGGAATACAATTCCACCCTACCTTCAATAAATTAAACTTATCATTTAAATATTTGTTTTACATATGTTAGAAATTTGAAAAAAGGTCACACTTCAAAGGTGAATTAAGTTACATAGGCCACCATTGGTGGTTTAGTCTAAATAAATAATGCATTGAATAGGTGGTTAGAATTTATGCTCTATAACGTATAGTTAAACCTCAAATGCTATCAATAGTGGTGTAGGTATATCCTATCCATTCAATTTAACAATAAATTCAAATTTAAATTGTTTCTAGGAAGAATCGATGCACGACATAATGACAAAATATATAAACAACGTGACATTAAAAGAAAATCATGATATCACCTAAACAATCTTAGTAGTGGAACAATTGTCCATCCTCAGCCTTTAATTTGTTATAGATTAGCTGAATATAGATTAAAATAAAAATTCCATGAAAATATGGCTTAAGATCCTGCACAAAAACAACATCATTTATATAAAGGAAAAAAATTAAAATATAAAAGAAGAATATAGAAATCACTAAAAAATATACAATGAGATGAAAAAATATTTAATAATATTTTTGATTGAATAGTTATGTAATAAGCTAGGATTAGACATCAAAGGTGCTCAATGGGGAGATGAAGTGGACACTAGAGGAAATTTTAATAAAGGATTAGTATATATTATTTTTGACTATAGTAGGGAAATCAATTATTTTTCCTCTGAAACTGGTTCATAATGTTTGGACACATAATTTTTCAAATAGTCATCCAAATGGGTGCCCATCCCTATCCAAGAACCCCCTCATATTTTAATAGCACAAAGATAAAAAAACTCATGCATTGACCATGCTTTTAACCTTTACTAGAAACTATAGTCCCATACAGAGGCATGCACCCCGGGTTGAATGGTTTCCTCAATCTTTGAGGCCCTGGACAGAGGGATTTACCACCCCTCTCAGTTTACATGAACCATCTGTCATGGGCTACACAGTTTTTACTAACCTTTCATTCCACATGAACCTTCATGTACATTGTCTCCGGGCTCTATACAAGCCCCATACACCCCCATTTCCTCCATGCCCTCCCCTACACACTCCCATTATCTAAATATAAATACCTACTTTAAAACATTAAAATTTCCATAACTCATAGAAAAGTTAGGATATTGAAATATTCCTACCTTGAAGAAATTCATCCCAAAATATTTCTTCGATGGTTGTTCAAGAATCATCTTTGAATAACTCCATCCACTTAGCATGTACATTGGCCTCATGATCCAATGTCTTTTCCTATACATGGTCACGATACCATGACATCAGTACTAGAGGAACCGACCAGCCTCTCATAAGCTTCATTATATGATAAAAAAATATGGATTGGATGCTCCTTATGGGACACATCTACTTGTAACTCAACATCATCAGGATGAGGAATATGTGATGCATCAAATTGATGTTGATGATTCTGAGATATGTGAATGACTTCATGAGTGGACTAATACCTCCGAGGTAACTGAAAGATATATTATATAGTCATTACCATCTCCATACTCTTGAAGGTTCCAATGTAACATGGTGTAATATTTACATTACACATAATTATTTTATTCCCCAGTCTAGTAAAAACAAAAATGAAAACCTGAATCCCCACCTCAAACTGTAACAGTCGATGATTAGGATTGGATTATAATTTATATCTATACTAAAATATAGAAGTATTCTTCCTGAATAGAATAACATGGCCTGATGTCTTCTGAGTGAGATAATAAACTAGTAGCATTATCTCTCCTGCCTTTAAGCGGAATAGGGTTAAAAGACAAGACCTACCATATAGGGCCTCATAAGGATCCATTTTTATGGTATTCTAGAAGATTTTATTATATGAAAACACATTAAAATGTATTTAATTCTATAAAGAACCTCCAAAATAAATCATTCTTTATTGAATAATATCCTCAAAACCAGTATCATATGATCAGAATGACTATCAGTATAGGGGTGATTGGTTTTATTAAGAAGTACATGTAATCCTAGATCCCTATGAAACCCATTCTGACAGCACAATGTGAAGTGTTAATATATTTCTGATACAATAGAACATGGAACACTTTGTAGGTGTATGATCTCACAAATGTAATGTACCTTGAGTTCATCCACTGGAAGAGTCTCCAAAATTTTCAGGAAATGGGAGACCATTAAAAACTGGTCTATAATCAACCATTTGACATCACTGCCCCAAGGGGATCTATGTAGTCATTTCACAAAATTATGATGAAGTCATCCCATTTCCACTCAGGAACTGGTATTTTCTAAAATATCCCCACTAGTAACTGGTGGTCCAACTTCCCTGTAGATATGTGGAACCCCATGTAATGAACCCATCCATCTCCCACATCATCCCCAAACACTATTATTGATGTTGTAATTCTTGATATATCATGGTTAGAATATGGTGCGCTAAATATATAGTTTACTGTGAATCTTGCATCAACATCTCTACGATATCCATAAAAACCCATGAATGTCCTTGGATTCTCAAGATCACTTCATCATAAATGATCCAATCAGGATGTGTGTCGTAACCAACAATTCTATCCTATTAGAACTATCCCTTGGGATCTGATAATAGTATCTTCCTCACTCTATCAAGATGATTGGAAGTGATAGATAATATGAGAAGGATTTATTCATGTAAATATCCTTCACCAACATGTGAATTTCTAAAAACAAGTTAATATGATGCTACATGTTGTTGGCCTCCTAAAATACATATATCTTAGTCATCCTACTCAGTGCATCAGTAAATTAATTTCCATTTCCACGAATATAAGTACAATTTATGCAAAAATACTATAGATATTCAACTTATATTATTTTCATAAGATTCATTTCATGTTGTTTAAATATGTACATGAGTCTTTTGTGGTCTGTGTATACCATAAAATGTTCTTCTATTAAATAATATAACCAATATGGAAAGGCATAAGCCACATCATCTAGCATTAGATCACATGTAAGGTACTTCCTCTCGGGTGGCATCAAATGGGGAGACCATTAAACCATAACATACTCCTCCTACATAATATAATTGTTTATCATGATACATAATACAACAATAAAAAATATATTACTTCTTTAAGGATTTGGTAGAATAATGATCGATGATTAAGTCAGTCACTCTATCAGCTCTTGAATGCAAATTTCACAGGAATCTAACCATATAAACTTCACACCATTCATTATCAATGATGTATGAGGTTCTTCTAATATTCATATTTCCTCTATAACGTTCCTGTAATTTCTAGCTAGCCCCATGAAACTATTTCTTCTGTAGAAAATAGTGGGATGCTCCCAGATAACTACAACTCTTAACTTCTCATGGTCAACTAATACACTTGTCTCTGAGATAACATGTCCAATGATGTGAATTTCATACATGTAGAAGTGGCCCATAGCGAGGGAATAATATAATTGATTCTCTATTTGTATATCCATTATTATCTCAAGATGTGAAATATAGTTGAGTCAATTATAAAAATACCCTAATTTATCAGCCGTGAATACAACTACAAATAAATCTAGATAATGGTACAAAACTCAATTGATCAATTCAATGAAAACTACTGAAATATTAATTATACCTAATGTCATGATTAAATAATCATACAAGCCATATCTATGATATAATTTTTTATGTTGTATATCTAATTGAAAAAAATGCACATGATCATAATCCAGTTTGGGATTATTTATCACGAACACAATAGATCCTAGGATCATGTCTATGATATCATATATCCATGTAAATGGAAATTGGTTCTTAACCATATACTATGTCAACCTCCAATAATCCATATATATCTTTACGGTACATTTTAACTTCTTGTTTAAAAGGATCAGTGAACCCCTTGAAGAATTATTATATCGTATAAGAACATTTTTTTTACAAAAACTCTAGCCTCATATTAATTTCCTACAATATAGTAGTAGCTATCCTATAAGGAGGAATGGATAACAATTCATCTCATAGACCTAGATCAATTGAAAAATCATACATTATCTTGATAGGTAATCCATAAAATTCATCTAGGAAAACATCCATAAAATAATCAACAACTAGAGGGAAATATTACTTACAGAATCCCTTATCAACCAGATATAAATAAAAAATCAGGTAAGTCAATCTTCCCATCCCATGATGGTGGTGTGCATATTTTCTCCCATGGACCTCCCATTCACACATCTTAATAATAAATTCAGTCTCTGGTGATGTGAGAGTCACCTAAAATTATTTCATTCTATAAAAGTATGGAAGGTAGCTAACCAATACATCACTAGAATAATTTCAAACTGTGTCATCTCATGGAAATATAGGGATTTATTTTTGTCACCCACCAACCTCAAGGGGTCCCTCCCTTCACTAGCATACACTATCCATTCAAATACCAAATGATGTATGATGTGACATCACACCACTATAAAACTGAACATCGAGCCGATGAAGCTCTATAATAGGCACATATATAAATATTTCATAAGAACCTAAATCAAGAAAAGTAGACACTGGTGTATAGGCTACTAGAATAGTACCTCTTATAGTAGATGATTTATCACCCTACTACTCGAGTATCATATGTGCACTATACACATGCCAGGAACTGTGAACCTCAGATAAAGCGTAACAACCTTTAAAATGTCCACTCTATTGTCACTAAGAATTTATTGTTTTGATACTTTGACGATGAAATCCACCTCATCCTAACCTATTGTATGTACTCTATCTCTCTTCATAATGATATTTTAATGAACCATATTCAAAATATAGAGTTACTATATACCATATCTCATGGGATACTAGAGTAAGAATCGTGAAAATTACTACATATGACCCATATGTCCACAAGAAATGAACTTGATGGGATCCCTCGAACTCAAAGTTCTTGTTTTTCCCAGTCTACTGCTCCGATTACACCCTACTAATCCACATGAGTATGCACCCTTTCGACTAATATTACCACATGGAAGATCCAGATGACATGTCCTATTATTGATCTATGTAGTTGCAGATAAAGGTGTTGAACCAACCTTGTTAATACCTCAATCATTTCTCAGGTTATTCTCCATGAAAAGCACATGTTTCACTATTCCACATATAGTATTATGGTGAAACAAATTCACCTATGATACAATTTCATACCTGAGGCCATCCTCAAATACAGTATATTTTGTTACAATATCACCTAAAAGAGTAGTAAAAAAACACTATAGATTTGTAAAATTTGATAAATATCCCATGATTGATAATTTACCCTTCTCCAGATGCGTAAAATCATGGGATTTATTGGCCACAAATATCTCATGATAATAATAATCATAGAAGTAATTATAAAAATTCCCCCAAACCATATTATAATTATGATCCATCTGATTACTATTATCTCTCCATATCATATAAGAATACCATTTAATTTATGTAGTGATATTCACTCTCCTCTCAAAAAGTTTCTCGATATTCTCAAAAAATATTGTATAGCCTCTATCCATGACATTGGAGCCTAGGGTCCTCCATCTCTCAAAATCATCAGATGATGATTCCCTTGATAATAATTCATTAAACCATCCATACCTGGGAAAAGTCAAGGTTCTCCCTGTATAGTATTCATAAATCATATGAACCCATATTAAAACTGGGAATCATATCCAATATCAGGTATAACCAGTGGTGCTATAATAGGAACTATATGAGGATCTATTGTTGACACATGAACCAGCATCAATGGAGAATGGTAGCCACTATCCTCAGGATGCACAAATCAAGTATATCACAATTACATGTCCCTAAAAATTCCAAACACATGCCTCCAAACAAGATTTAATCGCTAATAAAATAATTGATTTAAGAATAGTATATGTTTAAGACTTATTATATATTTGTCACATCCCTCTTCCTACTTCTATATATAGGTTTTGGCGAAGAATGAATGATAATATAAGTGATACACACTACCTACATCCCACTAATGTTGTTCATTTTGGGTAAATTTAGCTTCTATAAGTTAAAGTTCCTACTATACATATTGTGAATTACAATATATAAGGAAAATAAAATTTTAAATTGCCATTGGAATCCCTATTTAGTTGTGTCCATTTTATTTTTTTATTTTAATTTCATTTTAATTAATTTTCTTTTATAAAAATTTATTTAATATTTTGATCTATTTAGATCACCAATTCCAATTAGAAGTGGCCCATACACCTTTTAAATTTATGTTTGGTTCATATTAAATTCCAAAAACTAATATATATCTTGTCCCTAAATGATTTTTTATCGCGATTCGAAGAAAAATTCAATAATTCATGAGAACATATTTCAAAAAATGTACATTATTAATTAAACTACCACAAGGAATAATACATGATATATAAATTTTGATGTTACTATAATGACGTGTGATATAGAATATACTTTCTATATAGGTTATGGGTAAATATTATCCATAATCATATGTAAAATCACACATCAAGTGAATCACCCAGTGATGAAATAAAGACATCTATATTAAGTAGAATTAATTATAACATGTCCCATCCAAGGTAATTTTTTTCCCTATATGTGGGAAAGAACTCCCAGGAACATCTCCTAACCAAATTCCACTACATTCCTAATATTTTATCTAATATTTACAAACAAGGATATAAAAGAAAATAAATATCCATCAATACAACTTTTTGATGTTTGATGCCTAGTTAACTAAATACTAACCGAACAAGGTTGTCCATATGACCTCAAGAATGCCTCCCCAGTTACATGAGGCCTTCAAATAGCAACGAGAGTTTATGGTTAAATATTTGGGAAACTATAACATCATTATTAAAGTGTATTACAATGGTATAATAATATCAAACTACAATAAAACCATGAATAATACTGAAAAATAGAAGACTAAACACCCATAATATAAATAACCTTGAAAAAACATCCATGAATTTTATATACTATATGATGATCAAGGAATTCTATATAAAAATGAATATTGGTATTACATGACACCTAGTACAATTCATGCATCCAAAGTATAAAAGATAAAAACAGGTTTATTTGTAGATATCATAAAGAACAAATCCAATTCATGTTTTACCCTAATACAATGTAATGAGAAATAAAGCACCCACATGTGGAAGCACTAGCCTATCACTACAAACAACCATGAAGTCTATCCAGCTAATATATTGGTGCCTCGAGTAGGGTGTGAGATAAACTCAGTAGGACACTTCCAATAGTGTCTAATTCCATACATTTATTCAATATAAACAATAAAAAATTTTCATGTAACAAATAAACTGTAAATTAAGTGTAGTATATAAATAACTCACATAGGTTTGAGTTCCCATGGAATGAACATCCTCAAGTATCTTCTTCATCCTAATTTTTAATTTCATTAAGTAATCAATAAGGCCTTGTTTAATTTATATATTATTATTGGGATCTAGATCATATCTCTATTATTACATGTTTAATATGTCAAATAGAATATGTATAATAAGGACATAAGTAATGTTTAAGGGCCTGGATGAATCGAATTTTGTGATTTTACTTAGGAGACACATCGTAATTTCTATTTAATTATATTTAAATTCCGGGTAATCAGATATTTTCCTTGGTCATCCATTGTTGTAAACCATGTATTTCACCATTTATAACATAAATAAAACACCTTATTATATGATAATATGAATTATTCCATGGACTCCTGATATCTCTCTTGGTGTTTTATAAATTCTTTACTCAACGAGTCTATCCTTTGTAGTCCATAAAGGAAGCCCAAGTGTCACTGATTGAATATGATATAATTATCCTTTAGAGTTCACATTTTTCTTTAAAAAAAGACTCAAAGTCAATGTATAACGCAGGGATAATAAAATTTCCCCCTAAGTCTATCCACTGTAGTCTATAATGGTGTCCATGAATCACGCTTTCATATATAAGCTTGCTACCAAATGATCCCACCCAAAGGAATTCATAATAGAACTCATGTGTCACCGATGGTGCGTAATAAACATTGATTATGGAAATCAATTATTCAATCCAGAAGATTTCATCTATGGTGATCCTAAATTAGAACCCACATATCCCTCCCAACATGTCTATAAGAATGGTAATTGTCTAATAGTATAACCATACCATATCAGAACATGTCTTAACCAAAAATTTCATTGTGATTATAATACATTTGCTCACATTATAATGATGTTTAAATAAATGCAAAGGCATATATCCCAATGAATCACATGAATCCTTGGATTCTATTTAAATATTTAAATAATTTATCAATGATGCCTAAAGAATATGTGAGAAATATGAATAGATGAAGTACTAGGCACATGGAATTTAAATACCATATACCATAATTCAATTCATTTTTCAATGTAACAATTCATTTGACATATCATACGAAATGGGAAAATGGTCACACTTCAATGGTGAATTCAAGTACATAGGCCACCCATGGTGGTTTAGTATAAATCAACAATACACCCAATGGGTGGATCGAATTTAAGGCTCTCTATCAATAATTAATCCTTATTAGGTCAGAAAAGTATTGTAGGATTATCCTATCAATTCAATTTATGACTAAAATAAATTTATAAATATCTCTTAGAAAATATGTCATTTGGAACAGTGACATTATATTTAAAACCACAAAAATTAAGCAAAAATAATGATACCACCTACATAATCAAAGTAGTGGAATAATAATCCAGTCTCAACCTTTGATTTTTTCTAGATAATTAGAAAATAAATGAATGGATTAATTACCTAAAAATAGGGAATAATAAAATACACCAACAAATTTCACCAAAAGAGTGGAAAAAAGTGAGATGTAAAAAAATAATAGATTACTCCAAGATATAGATCCAACAAGATAAAAATATCTTTAACCAAACATCATGTCATAGTGTAATGGAATAGACTAGGATTATGAATCAAGGGAGAATACCCACGATAAGACAAGGTCACTAGAGAAAAAAATTGAAAAGGAGGAAGTTTTAACGTTAAAAATTAAAAAGGGTAAATTGGTCATTTTTCATCAAAACACTAAGAAACATGGTATGTCCACATTGATGGTGAAACGGTTCACTAAAATTCTTCACAACTCTATTCAATATCCAAATATATTGGCCATGGGAAATGGTTAGAAAAACCATGCCTCGGTTGTGCATTTCACCTCTACTAAAAAATACTGATCAAACACACAATTTTAATCCCATGGTAACATAGTTCCCTCAATATATGTTCCCCTCGACATAGGGTTAGACCACCATGAATAATTTTCTAAAACCATGTATCCTAGGTGGTACAGTTTCATCTTAGATTGTGGCCCAGTTTCCAACTCCAAAAACATAGGTTTCAGGCTTTGTACATGCCCTGAACACCCCCTTTTCCATTGTGACCAACTATGAACTCTTATTAGGTTTAATTGAAATAATTAAATATAAATTTAAAAGGTTATGTACCTTATAGAAAGTATGGAATCTTACACCATATTCATGGGCTAAATAACCACTTGGATCATTTCCCATTCCATAGGATCCCTCGAAATAATATCAGGGAATTATTAATATTCAAATATTAGATCCAAGATGAACTGAATCATTTTTTATCAAGTTTGAAGTCATTCTAGTGCAGTTGATTCTTGTCTCTCCTCAATTCTGTTAGTTATTACTCTCATGAATGGAATCATTTACCAAGTCATCTGATTTATAATTTTGATGACCGGTTGGCTTGAAATGTAGCCACCATAACTCATTGAGTATTCCAAGCCTGTTTAAGCAATAAAAAAACTCCTATGATTTTCAGGCATGCTTTATATGTTGCATCCACCACTATATCATAGACATTAATGTCGCAGAATAATAGCCACAGATGAAATAATGGAAATCATTGTCCCCCATCGGTGTCAAAGCCATCCCTCGTTCTTGCGGTATTCGTGAAATTAGGACCAAAATGAAGAGGAATGTGTCAGTTTTCAAGTGATTTATTTTGTTGTCAATAATGTATTTTGTGAAGGTAAATCACATGAAATTATATTTGATTAAACTCGCGCTCAGGATTTGATTTCAAAATAAGCAGACTCATGGTTTATGAAAAACTAGACATAGTGTGAAAGTCCATCAAAATAAGAAGTATAAGAAGTATGATTCTGATTAGAATCGCCTTGGGTCTGGAATGAAAGGGTTTCATTGAGAATTCATATTTTTGGAAGTAAACGGTAATCATATTCCTTAGGGATTTGATGTGAAAGGAGTGATTGTTTTGATGAAGAATAAGAATCTATATGACTTTGAAAAAAATGTGACGATGCTTTGATGTTTGAATTTCAAAAAAATAATATGTTGTGAAACATATGTTTCAAGCATCATGAATGATAGGGTATTGATAAATTTGCAACTAATTGTTTTCAAATTGATCGGAAGTATAATGAAACAAAAATATTTATTTCAAATTTTACCTAGATATATCTTATACAAGTGGAATAGAAGGAAGAGATATTTCCAATTGAAAAGGAATCATAAAAAAAATAATTTTATTCAGGATGAATAGTGGAAAATGAATCTAAATATTGTACTCAGAATGATTATACCTAGAATAATCATATTTAGGATAATCATTATTAGGATGACAGTAATTATTCCATTCATTCCCAGAATGACTGTACCTAAAATGATGATACTCTAACTGATCGTATTAATGTAAATAAAACATAGAAAGATGTTATTCTAGAAAATCGTAATAATGATAAGATAAAAATAATTATGGGTGGTTTAGTTGAAGGATTTTATCATTGGTTCTTCATACTCTATATAACATAATAATCAAGAACTATTGTATTCCAACAAAGGCCAATGGAAATATATTTGAGATGATGTTGATGAAAAGTGAAATTATAGAAGCTGATCAATAATATAGTCAATCATTTAAGATTATTGAATGATTTGATTAAAGAAGAGGTAGAAAAATAGGAATCATTTTCAAATGTCTTCATCAAGTGGGGTAAGAGTATAATCACCTTATTTTTCTTTTCAAGTGAATTTTTATATAGTTCAAGAGAAAAAGTGAATGAGTATAAGTGGTATGATAGTAGAGATGAAGGAGTTTGCTGAAAATTCTATCAAGTGGGGATAAACATTTAAAATAATAAATGTTATCAATTAATACAGAGAATTGTATTTAGTAATCATAATATAGAATCAAATAATTGTTGTATCCATTTACTTATATATTCAATTGGTACAAATAATATTATTGAAAAAATTGATTTTAGAAAATCAGACTCATGAATTGAAATCAGTCTAGAAAATGAATAGAAAAGTCAGAGAATAAGATATGTAGTTTGATGAATAATTGAGGAGCATCAATATGTGTTGATGTGGTCAAACTAAACTAGATATTTTAATGTAAATTGATATTATTATTAATTTGATTAAGCCAGACGGATTTTGGGATTCCCCAAAAAAACATCAATTGGCCTCCTATAAAAGGAAAAAATTACCTTATTTTTTTGATGAAAAATGTAATATTCAATACAGAATAGAGAGAAGCTTAGAGTTTAAGGGAGAGAAAGAAAGGCCCATTTTTATCTTTTATGATGAAGTTTCAAAAAAAAGAAAAGGTAGAAGAAGAGAAAAGATTAGAACATTGTATGAAGTTGATAGTCGTACTCATTGATTATCATACTCAACTGATTTCCATTTTCATCTTGTCAGTATTATTTGTATGATCAATTTATCAGGATGGATTATCAGATCGAGGATTTCCATATTGGGGTTTTATAACTGGTGAAGAAGATGTTTTGAATTGACTTAATTGCACTCAACCAATGATATATATTTTGGTTTCAATTTTATATAACTGGATGAGTCAAACTGAGTTTCTCATTATTAGAATAGAAGTGGTGCTGATTCATCTATGCCATATTATATCATAGTAAAATTTTTCATAATGGGTAGAATCATACTAGGAATAATAATTTAGAGAATAATCAATCAGAGAAGAATTGTTTTGGAATAATTGTACTCAGAGGAATCGACTGGGGGAAAATGGACTAGGAAAGTCGAACTGAGTATTCCTTAAAAGAAGAATCACATTTCACATGCATTATTACATAAATATTTTATTAACTGATTTTTTCTAAGAGGGTTCACACACACACTATTGGAATTGTTTACAAAGTGAAACTTGAGTGAAATGGTGTATCATACCATATGTATTCCAAATACTGATTTTTAGTGGATTTTGTGATATTTGATCATTTCCATACCAAACCAAGGATGTAACTATTCATAATGAATAATGCACCTTGTAAATACTTATGATCTTATATATGTTTGTTCGAATTATTTTCAGCAGGTAATTGATTCTTTAAACAGATGTGAAGGTTATTTTAGGAATCACTAATTCATAACCACTTCTATCAGTGATACAATAACACTAACTACGCAGTTTTAAATAGTAACAGAGGGTATTTTCACTTTACTTTTCTTTTCTGATGGAGAATTTGAGTTTTCTGAATAATGTACTTATTGTGGTTTTCAAATAAAATAATTATATTATCTATAAGGATAGAATATTTCATTATCTTATGTATTTGGATATGATGTTCTTGAAGCCACAACAGATGGTTATCCTCTTATTGACTATAAAACTTCCCATGCATCTATTGAAAAGATAAATCTTGAGAATTTTCGAATGGAAATGAATTATATATATTCATCACATTATAAAATTGAATTCCTAATGGTGAAAGGAATTTCTACAACAAAAGATATATAGGATAAATTGAAAAAATTGAACCAAATAAATACAATTACAAAGAAGAAAGACATTAAAATCTAGATATTGATGTATGAGGACTTGAATATGTGTGAGTAAAAATTTGTGGGGGAAATCATTACCAGGGTAAATGAAATTTTTAATTACAGAATATCTATTGGATGAATGTTAGATGATTCTATAGTTTTTGAACAGATCATGAGAATCCTTCATGGTAAATTTGATGGAAAAGTTTCTTCATTAGAAGACAATGATCCTGAAACATTATCTTTTGATGATTTCCATATCAGTATCATTACATATGAAATTGGAATGGATAATACTATGAAATGAAAAATGTTGATAGATAAATTTTTTTCAATGACAATAAGGAAGAAAAGTAAATGAATATTATTATTGAAGATGATGTAGCTGATTCTGAATCCAAAAATGTGGTATGTAAAAATCATGATGATATTTTTTCTATGATTTATAAAAATTAAATAATATGTACATAGAAATACAAAGGGAAACATCCTTTGAAATATTTTGAATATAGAGTCATTGGGAATATTTATTCCAATTTTCCTCAATGAAATTAATAAGTGGATAGTGGAGGAGAAGAAAGAAAGCCACAAAGATAATGGAAAAATAAGCTGACAAAGGAAAATTAAATTTCATAAGGGATGTTAGAAAATACTACATTTCCAAATAAATAAACTGCCTATCTAAAGATGAAGAAGAATAAGAAGGTAGTGATTCTGTATTTGAAAAAAATGATTATGGTATTGGGAATATATTTATTTCAATAGTGAAAGATGAAGAATATGGAAGCAGTAGTTCTGAAGAAGAATAAACTCAACATGAAATGAATTTTAATGATTAATTGAATGAATTTTTTAGAAAGATTAGAATTATTGAAAATAAAAATAAAAAGATAATATATTAATGTTCCTCAGTATGAAATCAAGAATTTTTTGTTGATGAAATGGCCATTATGAAAAAGATATTTTTGATCTTATACAATATCTTCTGGAAATAAATAATTATAATCAGTATTTGGGAGTGAATCGGAAGGAAAAATAAGAAGATTTGGAACTTATCCAACAAAAACATCCCCAAGATGAAAATAGAAATACATGTTTTAAAATTAATATTTTGGAAGTTCGTGAATGTTCTCGAAAGTATAAACCTAATAAGGGTAAAAAAGAAAACATCAAAGGATGATAAGAAAAATGTAATTGTTTGTAAAATGTATACAGTTTGGAATGTCATGCATATTTCCAAAACAAAAAAGTTACAAATTTTGAAGTCTAAAAGAACCTCAAATCCAAATTTTTTTTTCAGACATTAGGGATCAAGAAAAATTACAGTACATATTGTTATGATAAATCTAAAAAAATGGAATACATTGATTAGTAATAGAAATGATGGTGGCTTCAAAAAGAACTAGAAGATGGTGGCTGAAAAATATATTCACAATTCTGATCAATATTGATGTTCTAGACACAAAGACTCTTTCTATGTATTTTATTGGAATATGTTGTGAATTTGGACATACAAAAAATATGTATTGGTTTAACCCACAACATTACGATTAGTATATAGGTTATGAAAAGAATTTGTTTATGCAGATTTAATTCCATCAAAATAAAAATTATGAGAAGTTTGTTATTAAGAAAATTGAGAAAAGTAGAGTAAGAATTGAAAATAAGTTCCAAACTTTGGAAACTATTTTCAAAAGATGTAAACACCATGTACAACTTACAAAATGAAGACATTCCTTATTATCATCCCAACAAAAGATTCTTAAATTTTGTATGAAGATGATGGTGAAGAATTAAAAGGAAGAAGAAAAACATATTTATGTTGAAACCACTTTGAAAGCATCAAATGAATAATGACCATAGAGAATTTATTGTGAGTATTATTCTCATTTGAAAGGATATTTTATGTTGTTAAAGAATGTTAAATATTTTATCAAATTAATAGTAACATTTCACATTAATTAATCTTTGGAAATAAAGGGTTTTGGTTCATCCATCACTGAGAGATAAAAAATGAAATAACATAAAACTTTACATGTTTATAGGATGAACAAAAACATTATAAGTGTATTAAAATTGTGAGATGAGGGGAACAAATTTGTATTCATAAATTATGGGGTTTTTGTTAAAAGTGGAATATATGGAAAAATTCTTATAAGAGTCCAATATACAAATGGAAACTTGATTCAAGTTTGTAAAATACATAACTCTTGTAAAATGATTAAGGATGAAGATAAAAAATTAGGGCATAAAAGGCTAGGAAACCCTTTTCAATGAAACACGAGGAAGTAATTAAAAAGAGAAAGTGTCTAAGGCATTCCTGATTTTTCAACAATATGAGGCTGGTGATTCAATATCTGTCAAAAATGAATGATTACAAACTCAATACAAAAGAAACATGTGATTTTTTTAAAACAAGCCGAAGAGTTGAATAATTTTTTTACTTTTAGGCCTATGTGAAAATAGAAAAAAAATGAAGATATGTACTTCACTACATTAATTTTTTAATTTACTCACATTACTTGTGTTCAGTATATGAAACCTAAGTTAGATGCATTTAATTTTTTAAAGATGTAGAAGAAAGGATAAAAAAGAATGTGGGTGTTCAGTGATGAAGTTGAGAATAGATAATGGTGGTGAATATAAATGTTTGGAATTTAAAATATATATAAAGAATCTTGGAAATCCGAAATACAATAGTTCCCCATACAGTCCTCAACAAAATAGTTTTCTTGAAACAATGAATATGTGTTTTGGGGAATTTTGATGAACAATATCATTGGAACATGGTCTTTATCTCTACTTTTGGATGAAATCCATGAGTACTAATGTTTATTTTTCAAACCAATGTTTCTATAGGCTAAGATCAGGTATGACACCATATGATTTTTTTATGAAAATACCTCTATGTTTGACACATTTAAATTATTTCGTGTTTCCATGCATTATAAATAATAAAGGTGTAAAATATGTAAAGTTAAATTAGAAAATATAAGACAGAATACTTCTTGGATATGATCCTAAAAGAATAGGATATAGATTCTTCAAGAAAGAGACAAAAGGAATTTTTGATTCCAATGATGATAATGTAATTGAATGTGTCAAGAGAGAAAAATATATTTAGGAAGGAAGGAATGTTGATAAAGTTGACGAAGGAAATTATAATAATGATAAAAACAATTGTATTCCTAAAAAATAAGATGAATATGACTCATCCATTTCCAATGATGAAGAAGATAATCAAAAATATCATTCTACGATGAGGAACCATGTTGAATCTCATAATACAATTGGTGACTAACATGATATGGTTCATAAAATAACAATAATAAATGATAAGAAATATACATCTTTGTATTATAATATGGATCCAAATGATGTGAAAAATGATTTTGAGTATCTGGAATGGGTTTAGGCGATGAATTAAGTGTTGGATGAGATTTGAAAGAATGATACATGATAACTCATATCAAATCCAAAAAACAGAAACATTATTATCATGATGTGGGTTACCCAAAACAAGATGAATGAAGAAGGTGATGTGATAATAATCAAAGAAGGATTTTTGTGAAATGGATATTCTGAATTTGAAGTTATTTATTTCAATGAAACATTTTCTCTGGTGAAAATAAATTAAATAACAAGAGTCTTTTATTCTATTACTACATAACGAGGCTACATGATCTACCAAATGGATGATAACTCAGTAGTCTTGAATGTTGATTATGAGGATGAATTTTATATTGAACAACCCTATGGATTTTTTGTTGGGGAAGATAATTGTTATGTGCACCAATTGAAAAAGGATTCTTATGGCCTAAAAATATTAGAGGGAATCGTGTTCCAAATTGTATATATTCTTACAGAAGATAAATATCAAAAAAAGAATATTGGATGGAAATATTTACATCAGAGAGATTAAATTGTATTCCATCACATAAATTTTTTATGTTGATGAAATTATCATTCCTGAGAATTATGAAATAAGTTGTGAAATATTTCCTAATGAAATGAAAATGTTATTTGAAATTTCCATTCTAGGGGAAATGAAATAATTTCATGGGTTACAAATCCCAAAAAAGGAGAAAAACATTTTACTTTCTGAAAGAATTTTTGGTAAGGAACATCATAAGTCGGTTGGCATGGAAAATTCAAAACCTATTTACAAGAAAATTTCAGTCGGAAAATGATGAAAATGATTAATAAAGAATATTTTCAGATCATAAAGAATTCCAAAAGATTATTGGATGTTTTTTTATTTGAATGACCCAAGACTCAAAATTTTTAATATTATTACCTTATGAGAACGATTTCAGAGTTGTACAAAATAATTATATTTATTTTTTGGAAAAAAAATCATAGATACATCAAAAGAACAACATAATTCAGAATAAGGTATGGTAGCTTTGATAGTATTGATTATTTTGGGTATTTAGATACTGATTCGAAAGGAAATGTGGATTATTGAAGCTCCACATCTATTAGGGTATTCTTTCTGGAAATGAAATTTCTTACATGGAATTCAAAGAAACAAAATTTTGAAACTCTTAGAACAGATGATGTTGAGTATGTTACCACCACCCAAGCTGATACTCAACATATATAGATGAATACTAAATTAGAATATTTACATGTTGTAGTGATGTTCCCCTTTCTCTTAGGGTGTGATAATCAGAGTAAAATCAATATCATGAGGAATCATGTTCTACATTCTCATTAAATGTATATCAATATCAAATATGATTTCATCAATGATCATGTAGAGGAGAATGAATTTAATCTGGTGTATGTTCTAACATCAAAACATGTTTTCTGAAATTATCACAAAACCATTACTAGAGGAATTATACTCCAAATTGAAAATTTTCATAAATATATCCATTTGGTGCATGTCAATTGTAGGGCATGTGGGTAAGCCATAAGTCAGCATTATTTATTATTTAAACTATTCAAACTTATTTTTGGAGTGTTTTAAGAATAGAAAATCATTTGTATTCTCAGGAGTATAAAGAAAATATGAGTTTGAAGATGAGTTGAGGAGGGAAAAAAGAAGAAGGTTTTCATAATCACTCATTTTGGATAGAATGGTATTAATATCCATTATTATTGTACTAAAAATGAGTTATCTCATGATGGCTTAGAATTATTGATATTTAATTGATTGCATAAGGATAATAGGTTTTGTGATTTATGAGTCATAGTTGAAAAAAAATATTTAGCTCTATATGTTTAGGACAATTATGAAGGGGAATTTGTTTTTTTCAAGTGTTTTCCTTTCTGGTCAAGAAAATCATTAATGAAATAAAATGTCTACACTATTTATTTGATGAAAAGTAGAATCAGGATTTGGTTTAAAAAAACATACTTGGGTTTTCTAAAAAATCGGGCTCACAGTGAAAGTCCATCAAAATAAGAAAAAGATGTTGTATTATTCTAATCAGAATCACCACAGGTCCATAATGAATGGGTTGAATTGAGAATGCATCTTGATGGATGTGAACGGTAATCATATTTACTTTAGATAAGGTGTTGAAGGAGTGGTGGTTTGGATGAAGAATCAATGTCTCTATGAATATGATAAAAATGTGATGATGATTTTCTAATTTTAATTTCACATTGATCATTAGTATGTTGTGAAACATATGATGAATGATTGATAAAATAATGATGGTGTAAATGAGATGCTACCAATTTTTTTTCAGATTGATCAAACCTATATATAAATTTAAAGAGTTGTTTCAAATCATACTCAGATTTATCGTATCTTGGTGTCTGATAAGAAAGAGATGATATAGATTAAAATGTAATAATACATAGTACAATAATATTCAGGATGAAAAGAAGAAAAAATAAGTTGAATGGTGTACTCAGAATGATCGTACCTAGAATGATAATATCAGGGATAATCATTATTATTATGATCATAATTAGGCCAATCATTCATAGAATGATTGTACCAAGAATGATGATTCTCAATTATATCATATTCAGGAAAATATTACCTAGAAATATTTTATTCTGGACAACATGTCTCAAGATGAGTTGGAAACAATGTTGGTTTGTGGAGTTGAATGTTGTGGGCATTAGTTCATCATACTAAACATACCATCATACTCATGCATACTTATCGTTCAAAAGATGAATATGGAAATGGAAATGAGAAGAAGCCGATGAAAACCATAAAAAAGAAAAAGATCAACAATGTAGTAAACCATGTAATATTGTTGAATTATTTTCTAATGGAAGAGGTAGATAATCTCTGATTATTTTTTAAATGTCTTCATCAAGTGGATCAATAGTTTAATCACCTTGTTCTCCATTTATGTAAATTTTCAAGTGGGTTATGAGAAAATGTGAAGATGTAGAAGTTGTTTGAGATAATAGATAAAAGAGTTTGTTTAATGTGTTGTCATGGGGGGGTGACATTAAAATAAATGAATGTATTCAATTAATACAATGAATTTTATTTTGTAGTTGGAATGTGCAATCAGATCATAGTGGTATCAATTTCATCATGCATTCAATTGGTTCATATCATATTAATAAAGATACCAATTTTAGAAAATTGGTATCAAGAATTGAAATTGTTCTAGTAATTGGAAGTAAAATATTTAGTAAGAGATTTTTAGTTTTAATAATAATCAAGAAGCATCTAGAAGAGTTTTTGAAGTCAAAAGGAATCCTAATTTTTAACGGAAATTGAGATTTAGGTGGATTTGATTAAGCGGGAATTATTTTTGGATTCCCACCAAAATCATCCATGGGTCACATATAAAATGGTGAAAAGAAAATAGTATATTTCAAATAACTGATGTATTGTTCACTACAGAGGAGAGTGAAGCTCGATGTTTAATAAAGTGAATTAACGGTCTGTTTTTATCTTTTTTTGAATATGTTATGATAGAACAAATACGTAGGAGAACATACAAGATCAAAATAATATATTCACCTAATAATGATGCCCAGTGGTTATCAAACTTATCTTATTACCATATTTTCCTTTATCAGTTATATTCGGTTTATCAACATATCAAGATGGATTATCAATGGGGAAATTTTCATATTGGGGTTTCTGGATTGAGGAAGAAGAATTTATGAATTTTCAAAAGAAAAATCATCCAGAAAAATATCTTTTCATATTGAGTTCTTGGACTGGATGAATCATACTAAGTTATTCTTATGTAGAATAGATGTGGTGTATATTCCTCTCTATCATATTCTTCAAATGTCATATTATTCATACTGGGGAGAATTGTAACTAGAATAATTGTACAAAGAAGAATCATACAAAAGAATAATCTTATTGGTAGAATAGTACTCAGAGGAATCAGAATGGGAAAATTGGTCTGAGTTTTGCATAACAAAGTCCTTTAATTTTATACCTTCATTAGGGTAAGAAATTAAAGATATTTTCTAATGAATATATAGGTGTAATTGAAAATAATCACAAGAAAAATTCATTTTTATTTTAATATTTTATTGTGATATTTGTGATATTATAGTGAAAACACACTATTGGAATTGTTTACATAGTTTTACATGAGTAAAAGGGTGTATCCTACTTTCTATATTCAATGGATTAATTTCCAGTGAATTGTGTGGAATTGGATCACTTCCAAACTATACCAATAACATAGTTATTCTTTTTGGATAGTGAACCTTGTAAATTATTTTCTTCCTATGGATATGGGTTTGAATGTTTTTCATTAAGTAATTGACTCTTTAATTGTTGGAAAAGGTTTTTTCAAGAAATATTAAAAAGAAGAAGTATCATTGATTCACCCCTCCCACTATTAGGTATAAAATCAAACTGACGGGGGAATTTCACATGCCTGTTGAGTTAGGAGATTCACATATGGTATACCCGATAATGGACTATATAATAGTTGATGAAAAACAGTGTTCTTCCTTTAATTCCTTCAATATAGTGGACCTCCCTAAAAAACCCATCAGGGGGAATTCCGTTAAAAACCCTTAGGTTCCTCTGGCTGACACCGTAGAAGGAAAGTAATATGAAGTGGAAGCCACCAAAATTCAAAATATAGTGTCTCCAAATTAAAAATTCATGAAATAGAGACGAAACAGTATGTTTCTCATAGTTATGAATATGCCCTTTCTTCCTAATCCATGACACCATGTATGATTCCACTACTGCCAGTGATAGTTTATTGAGTAACTTAGACAAAAAATTTCCCTAATAAATCACATATAGCCAAATAAAAACCTCAAAAGATGGATAGTTATCTTGAAGTTGTTTAGGGAAGTCTATATATTGAACAAGAAAATGTTTTTAATACCATCCTAACCACAATAGTTATTATAGTTGTATCTATTGAACCCCATTCCCTGGGGATACTTTTCTACGAAAAAATTCCCCTACTAATGAAACTCAACATATTAACGAACCTTTCCAACATACCCAAGAGGATATCTATCCTTGAGGATTTTCATTAGTCCAAGGAAATGAGTTAGTCCCTTGAATAAGAATTATAAGACATACCTTTTTAGAATTAGAGGTACTTTCAATTGAGGATTAATATTTAGAAGAGGTTGATTAAAGGGGATTTAGATGATATCATCTTCTTTTCTAAGGAATATGATTTTTTCACCATTGAGATAATTATATTCTAGTTGTTATTTTTTTGGCAAGGTCAATTCAATAGAGATCCGCTATTTCATTATGGATACTATATATAGGTTCAACCTACTCCAGAACCAGAAGCTCTAAAAGCTATGGTCATTAGAAGAATATCTAAATCCCTCTATTATTATGATATAGATTTTTGAAAATTGTGAGTAGATTCATTTTAGAATGTTTACATTAAAACCCCATATGGGGTATTGATATCAAGCACCAAATTATAGGTAGTCTTATTGGATACTTTATAAAACACACTACTAAGAATTCCTTACCTCAGTTCTCATAAAACAATCCCATATTCATATAACTTGTTCTTGAAGTACTCCATCAATGGTTGACTAGGCATAATCATATGTGATGTGTCTCCCTTTTATTACTATGAATTATCCTATCTAAATGTAGGATACTAATAAAGGGAAGGAAGTATGGTTCATACTGATGGGGTTAATCACATAATGTTTCCTAATGATTTGTATACCAATGTAATAATTCATTGGGATTTCTTGATGGATAATTCTCTGAATTCACTAGTAATATCCCCCAACTCTAGAACTGTCCAACTTATTTGTTGTCTCTAAGAAAAATTGTATTTATAATCCTTATGAAAATGATACTCCAGAAGTTTCACTCACAATCCTAAACTAGATAGGATCAAATAATACCAAAATCCCCAACTCCTCTAACGTACCAAGAAGTTTACCCTATAAGAACAAGTTTATGACATGACAACATTTTTTGTATATCAGGGATGACTCGATCGAAGTCAACTCCCCACTATTTCTTCGATATCATGATTGGAACTCAAGTTCATAGGAATGATGAATTGGTTCAACATCTTCTATCTCAATAGTTTTAACAGTGAAGGAACCCCTCTATAATGTTTTTTTTCACCCAAGAAGACACTATTGACTCCCTTGAGATAAATGGTCTACAAGAGCCACCTCCTCCAACTGATTCTACCATCATAGATGATGAATATTATTTGAAAGATTCACCTCCTATATTTTATGAGGGTTTCTCAATCAACATTTATGAGTTATCTTAGGTAAACCTTGGTATAATGGATGATTTGAGGATGATTATGGTTAGTGAATCCATGTCTCAATATGAGCAAGAATAGTATATGGACATCCAAAAAGAGTACCAAAAAATATTTCCGTAGAGATGTGATGATATGTTGAGGATGGACCGTCAGGTCACCATTCATCATCTTTTCCTCCCAATGAGTCATTATGGGTTAAGAATCCCCTCGGAAAGGAGGACCCTTTTCTTGAATTCAGGTTTAAGTTCAATGTATATAGTATTATAAATTAAAACATGTTCAATGAACATCAATAACCCAAATGCATATCCAACACCATCCCATTCATAAATAGGAATGATCTTATTAGATTTTGTAATGAATTTTTGGACCTCAAAGACCGTAGCCAAAAGGATGATTTTCCTTTTCTACTGATAGATATATTCATCCATTCCACAAAAGGGTTTAATTCCCTCTCTTTCATTGATGGATATTCTGGTTATAAATAGATTCAGATTGACCTCGGGGATATAAGTACACTTCTTTTATGGTTCCACACCGGATCCTTTTCAATATGGTGATTCCATTCATCATGAATAATGTATGATCCACTTATTATCAGTCCACACAACACACATTCTAGAAAATTGTAACAATATTACGGGAATTCAACATAGTTTATTTGGTGGTCATATACCTTAGGGGTTAAGACAATCTCTAGGATCATGAGAATGTGTTAGAATTCATTTCATCCTAAAACATGTAAAAGAACTCCACGATGGGCTCATTTGGTGTTACCTTTGGGAAATTTTTGATATTTTTATAAGATACAGACCATCATGATTGACTTGGATAAAATCAAGTACCTCAATTAGATACTTATCCAATGAATTCTCAGGGAGTTACAGGGCCTCCTAGGCTTCTTATCCTAGATACATCCAGTTATAACAAATATAGTCCACAAGATTAATCCCTTATCGAGGTTCTTGAATAATGGAACCAATTTTTGGTGGGATAATAATTGAAAGAACTGACTTGATGATATAAAACAATACATGATATAACATTCATTCATCATGCCTCCAATTTTTGGACAGCCTTTGATCCTCTATGTAACTATCGTAGAATGGTCCCCCACCTCTATTACAGACCATAAAAACAATGATGCAACCAAAAATAATCTTTACCATCTCAGTCACATGATCCTCGGTATAGACACCATATACTACCTCATTCAAGAAGAGTTTCATCATGTTGGTGTCTTTAGTGAAGAATTTATGAAACTATTTATAGCATATTGATATACATAGGGTGTCCTAAGTGGACCCACTAAATTATAACCTCAACCCCCCCCCCCCCCCCCATGTTGACGAGATGACTAGAACTCTGGGTGGTGATCCTCCAGTCATACAACAATATGGTTTTCCCTAGATAAATCCACCAAAGGATAAACATTGATATACGTCTTGGCCACACATAAGGGCCCCTAGAAAACATCCTAGGGATGTTGATTTCTTATATGATGATAATATATTTGTGGATTATAAAATTTCATGATCAGAGATTAATTTTTATGTTGAATCACAGAGCCCAATAGGAATATAGATCAATGAACCCAAGATTAACATGGTTGTTTTGGGGATCATCTTCATCTACCCAGTACAACCTCTCATTCCATACTATTTTTTGTTGTTAGAGGGATGAACAAATATTGAGTTAGATTACCAGGCTCTCATTAAATTTATTGTGCTACCCCTCAATATTGATGACCCGTGGTGGTATTTAATGATATAATGAAAGTTAATAATTAGGTAGAACAACGATGTCTACCCCTTCAGAAATCCAGATATTTTCCCCCTGCTGGAATGTTCCCATTAGCTACTGGCCATATTATTTTCATGACCACAAGTGACTCATGTTCTTCCATTACTGAATTGTTATGCTGATTCCTTGAAAAGTTTTTCCACATCATTTTTAAGGCCTAAATAAGATAAATTATTCATTCATTGGGAACACTTGATGGTAATCTCCACCCACCACTAAAGATAATAGAATCCAACTATCTATTAGTAATTCTACAAAAGGACCCTTAGTTCCCCCTATTGTATAACTAATTCAACACTAGACCACTCCCATTATAGAGTATCACCATTAAGGCATCCTCCTATCAGAACATACTGGTCAAGAGTTAATCCATCAACGTGAAACATTTTTCAACTGCCATTGTGGGGATAAACATTCAACAATCCTCAGTAGGAATGGGTTTAATGGGATTTTCCTCCATTGAATTCATAGAGATGAGACCCTTCAGATTATGAAGAAAGTCATTTAGTGGTCCAAAGGTTCCCATCACGAAATAGTGATTCTCTCCCATCAGATTTGAGGGTTGGTTTACTTATGGCCTACCATGGTCCTCAACTGCATTGGGTATTCCATGAGGTATCATGCATGTCAGAATTTACCGCCCCAACACTTTTTCCACAAGAACAATGCTTCGTGCTGAGTTGAATAGACCTTTACCACGACTCCCCATATGCTGAAGACTAATAACCAGTATAGAGGGTATAAAGGGTTTATATTGGGGAGAATATTCCCTCTGGTGATGATATAATTATATTACAAGTGAATATATAAAATAATGATGAATGAAAGACCACAAAGACACTAGAATTGTAACCTAAAAATGGAAGAAACAAAAATAACAGCATCATAACCAAAAACAAAGAAATATCCTCAATACCATACTCTTATTTCTATATAAAAACATTCCATTTATAGCTACTAGATAAATAAAATTGTATATAATGGGTCATAAAAAGGGATATGCATAAGTTTCTACAATGGATGACTTCTGTTAGTACATATAAATTGGAATGATGGTAAAAAGCGTGACAAAAATAGAAAAATCATATAACACATGGACCTCCATGTATGCTTCCATCCATCTCATTCCAAACAAAACAATACTATGGTCCATCTCTAGTTCTCGAACCATTACCAAATCAGAAGCCCATGAAGTCAGTACGTGTCCGGAAGGGCCCATGTAGCATGTGAGAATAGATCGTTGTAGACCACAACCAACATGTTCCTATATAAAATCAATGATTTAGTAGGCATATTGTAAAAATTAATAATAGTAAAAAACAAAACATTATTAATTAAATTAGAATCCTTCATGCTTAATATCCTTAAAAATATATTCACCCACTTCATCCATCGTCGATATTACTGAAGAGGAGGATATCCTTAGCTAATTTCCCAAGGAATCCCCTAATATAAAATAATTTAGGTGAATCATCATGATCAACCTCAATAAAAATCACCTGACACAATTTTCTAAACAACACCACATGTCTTAGTCATGTCACGAATCTCACGAAACCACACCCATGTATTAAAAAAATGTTCCATAAAACCCCTATTTGAAATCACCCATCGACTCAAAAATCGATGTCCTGAGGCACAATGTTGTCTTCCCCCCATTTAACATAATTTTTTTCTATCAACTAATTATATCCCAAGGAATGGAGACAGACATCCTACCAAATGTGTCATGGCCTAGTGGACTTATGTAAAAGAATCATCTTCCCCCAATTGAATGTATCGACTCTTTCAACCTAAACATCATCAAAAATAGCTTGAATTTATAAGGTAAGCACAACCAACCAATTTCTTAAGCCGCAACTACTGGAGTACTGTACCCAAATAATTAAGCAGTACCACCTAAACATTTAAGTCACCCTATGTGTAAAAAACTCATAATGGAACATTGCCTATCATTGGTGAGTGGAAATCACCCAATAAAACCTAGGCCACACTATCTTAAACCTCATTCCCTAGTTATCGAGTCTCTCAATCTTGTGGAAAATCCATCCAACATCACGTGAGCTTATCCCCTATCATAACATCCTCATTACCACAATCTGATGATGAAGTCTCCTATCCAGTGATCAATATCACCCAAGTTCCTCAGTCCAATCATGTCCTAAATATTACATGACATTAATCCTGTTAGACAATTCCATCTCAATCCTATGCCTGATCCCATCATAATCCCATGGATATCAAAAGAAATTTATATATAATTCGATTAAATTTAATTAAAACAATTCAATTGAGGTATATATAAATACCAATATCCAAAATTTCTAAGTTTTGAGCCTCTGACTCTAAGGCCCCTGCCTTAAACCATACTTAATCTTGAGTTATTACAAGATTACACGTTGAGGATCTTTTCAGGTTTAGAGTTTTAGAGAATTAGATCATAAAACTTGCATTACATTCCACATATAAACAAAGTGGTTACATAAAGATAGTATTCTTCATTCCCATCAATGGAAACACTTTTAAAATAAAACATGTGTTATTTCTTGACACATCCTTGACTCTATCATCTTATCATGTACCTTTCCCTTGACCTGTGAAAAACATTTCAAAAACATGGGATGAGCATAAAAACTCAGTATGGGTTATAAAAACATGGGAAGGAAACATGAGTTCATATATACATAAGAATGAAATCATACTATACCCATAAAACATAGGCACTTTAACATACCTCATAAAATCATGAATAAATCATATAAATCATAAGACATAAAGGTAACTTGAGGCATTCATATCATTCTTACGTACGGAGTAACCCTCTTGGTTACGTTTGGAATACCCATCACAGTATATTCCCTAAAATCTCTTCGGAGAAACCTCAACGTTTCACTCCTTCGCGTTACCCAATGCATTGGAGATCTATAACGGGCTCACCCGCCCTTAGTTTATCACGGAACCACCCGTCTTCATAATAATGCCCAAGAACCATAACATAATCATATCACATAAAACATGCATAAAGGAAACATAAAATTTCCACATTTCAATCACGAGATATCAATACAACACATTGATATAAAAACATTATGAAAACCATTTTCAATACCAAAATAAAAGAAAAGTAAAACATGTTATTTATTTTTCTTTTAAAAAAAAGGTATGGCTTGTAGAGGAAGCCGAAACTCAAATAACGGTTACGACGGCGGAGAAGTCATTGTCGCCGCATACGTACGACAAAAACATTCCCTTTTGTCGTTTAGTAAACGCTTCGTATAAAAAAGATTCCTTTTGAATAAACGTAAAAGTCAAAGGGGTTTATACACCGTATAAAAGAAAGTTGTGTATAAAATAAAATATGCCTCAACGAAAGGAGATTGAGACGATGTCCCATACCTCGTATCCGACTTGACCCGACCGTTCTTTAATCTCCTGAATAATAAACATGAGTTAATCTCTACTTTCTTAAGAACCTTTTTCAAGTTCATTATTCCTTTTATACCATGTTATGGACATCATGTAATCATTTAAGTTAATAATGTTCATTTTGTCGGTATTTGGTTCTTAAGTCAAAAATAGACTTCTTACACTTACATGTTGTTAATTTGGTCAAAGGTTCATTATATACAGAATGGTATTCATGATGTAGATATCATATATGTCATATATATCCAGTACATACATGAATTTATAATATTACATAATCATTTAGAGGTAAGAAATGAAATGCACCGTTCATGGAGAGGGTAAGCTGTACGTACGCATGAACGCTACTTCCATCTCTATTTCATATTTTCTGGAATGGAATCATAATGATATAAGAGTATATTATAATTCCAGTATAATAACATATATAATATCATTAACTTTATCCTTTACACATCGCACATATGGTATTAACGAATCAAATCACTTTTAGGGGGCGGTAGTCCGCACTTCCTAAAATGAAGATATCGTGTTTTACCCATAATGGAAACCATAAAGGTATGCCCAAAATGAAAAAAAAGAAGCTTAAGGAAAACATAAACATATTATATATCATATATAAAAATAGTGACATCATAATGGCCACCTTTGAAGGTGTTTAATGAGTGTTGAACAATCATCGTTTCGGGAGGCAGAATTTCGCCATCCACGGAAACCGTATGTTCTTTAACCATTTGATGTAGTTGTGTGAGAGTGTAGCTCAAATAAATATTATAAAAACATCCTAGTATATTGAAGATACTGGTGTTTTTACAAAAGAATTAAATAAAAAGAGTTTAGAGGGTTGGAGAAGAAAAATAAAACAAATGAACAATAGAGAATGAATTACCTTTAAAAGTGTAACTCCTTTTGATTTGAGCCTAAAGGCTTCCTTTGAAAGGATTCTGCCCAACGGGAATCCTCTAGGATGAGGAGAGGGATGTGGAGAGAGTAAATGGGCAGGGGTTGGCCGAGCCAAAGGCTTGAGTAGTGTGTGAAATGAGGTAGAGGTGGGGGCCTTTTATAAGGGGAGAGGAGGGGCACTTTTGGAAAGTAAAGAAATATTACATTATTTGAAAATGTGTTTCGGTTTTAAAAGGTCCCACATTGATATAATTCGTGAATAAGGTGATAAGGGTTCGAAATACATTCATCCAATTGGTTTTGGACATGTGTAGTTCAAAGATTTTACATTATCTTTCTATTTTATTTAAATCGTCAAATAATGATGTCATCACTGCATCATTATTATGTCATATATAATTTAATTTATTTAATGTAGAAAAATTATAAAAAAAATACTATGATATAGGAAATCTTTTTATCTTTCCAATTACTATTTATAATCAAAATTTGGACATGTATAACCCCACTTAAAAATTGTTTTCGTAAAACATATTATGTTTGTGTCATTTTCACTTTAACATTAAATAAAAAGTAATTTATGTCATTTCCCAACAAAAGTGGATCCATGGGGTCCCCAAGTTGACCCATGGCATTTCATGGTCGTCCATGACACAACCAATGAGGTTTGGACATGTGTCTAGGTCATTTCATTTTATTAAAGCATTATTTATACCTTAAACTACCCTAATTACCACTAATCGTGATTAAGAACTTAATAAGTTACTATTCACCAAAAAATTATTATAATCTCATTGAACCACATTTTACATCTTAATGACAACCATGTATGTCGGATTTTCAAAAATCAATACACATTAGCGGTAAAATTTAACTGAAAAATCAGTTTGCTTGATTACCACTTAGTGGTTTCACTATTTATCAAAAATTGAAGTTTTTCAGAAAATTACCAAAAATTCACCCTAAGCTATATTTGATATTCCGAATTCAAAAATGAAGTCTATTTTACAAAATTCAAATCATATAAGTCACATTAATTAATTTAATAATTAATTCCCGCTGGCAGAGCAAATAGTGTGTTTTTACAAAACAATAAGTATCAAAAGATTGACACCAGTTTAAGTCTAATTTCAAAGTGAAATTGATTCCAATGACCACCATTGTATTAAATGGTAAAAATATATTCATATTACACATTAATACCAATTCAAAAGATAATCTAATCATATAAATAAATTAGATTAAAAAGTATTTTTTATGTAAAATGCAGTATTTTTCACTATTCATTAAAAAAATCAACCTTGTCAGAAAAATACCAAAAATTCACAAAAAGTAAATTTTGATGTCCCAATAATAAAGAATAAGTTTATTTTGACAAACATAGTTTATAAAATTGTCAAAATATAGATTCAAAAATGGTTTGCCATCAAAAGGCAGTAAAACAATCTTTTAAGAATATTAGTGTATTCCATGCATAAGATTGTATTTATTTTCATTTTAAGCCTCTATAACACTATCTTATTCATTAATAGCCATAGATAAAAATATCTATTATTCATTACTTACTTGGGATGTTACATCCTTCCCCCCTTTAGAAAATTGCGTCCCCGCAATTTATTTACTTATCGAATAAATGGGGGTACTTATCCCTCATTTCATTTTCAGATTCCCATGTTGCCTCTTCAATCATGTGGTTTTTCCACAAAACCTTTACCTGGTGAATCACCTTATTCCATAACACTTGCTCCCTATGGTCAAGAATCTGGACCGGTTGTTCCTCATAAGATAGGTTCTCTTCCAGCTGAACTACCTCTGGACTCAAAACATGAGATGGATCTGGCATGTACTTTCTCAACATCGAAACGTGAAAAACATTGTGTACCTGAGATAAACTCGGAGGTAAAGCCACCCGGTATGCAACTAATCCAACTCTTTCCAGAATTTCGTATGGTCCAATGAACCTTGGACTCAACTTTACTTTCTTACCAAATCTCATCACACTTTTCCAATGAGAAACCTTGAGAAAAACATGATCACCTACCTCGAAAGATAGATCCTTCCTCCGGTTATCCGCATAACTCTTCTGCCTGCTCTGAGCTGTTCTCATGTTCTTCTGAATCAGCTGAACTTTTTCTGCCATCTCTTATACCAATTATGGTCCCATCAACTTTCTTTCACCCACATCATCCCAGAAAGCTGGAGTTCGACACCACTTCCCATATAATGCCTGAAATGGTGCCATCGGTATACTGGAATGAAAACTGTTATTATATGAAAACTCAACCAAAGAAAGATGTTGGTCCCAACTTCCCTGATAATCCATAGAACAAGCTCGTAGCATATCCTCCAATGTCTAAATTGTTCGTTCTGACTGCCCATCTGATTGAGGATGAAAAGCTGTACTAAAATTTAATTCAGTACCCAACGACTTCTGAAGGCCGTTACAAAAGTTAGAAGTAAACCTGGGATCACGATCCGATACAATGGAGAGAGGAACTCCATGTAACCTGACTATCTCATTAAGATACAAATGGGAAAGTTGATCAAGAGAGAAAGTATCTCGTATAGCAAGGAAATGAGCAGATTTGGTCAAGTGATCAACAATAACCTAGATTGCATTATTACCTCGAGATGTCTTCGGTAATCCAACAACAAAGTCCATGGATATATTCTCCCATTTCCACTCTGGCACTGGTAAAGGCTGAAGCATCCCTTTCAGTAACTGCCTCTCTGCTTTAACCTGCTGACAAGTCAAACACTTCATAGTAAAATCAGCAATATCTCTTTTCATTCCATCCCACCAGTAATACTCCCGCAGATCTCTATACATCATAGTACTGCCCGGATGAACTGAAAACGGAGAACTATGAGCTTCACATAACAACTCTCTCTTCAACTGTGAATCACAAGGCACACACAATCTCTTCCCAAATCTCAAAACACAATCATTATCAATGTTGAATTCATGCAACTTACCTTTCTGAACCAGCTCTACCCTTTTCTGCAACTCACTGTCTTGCTTCTGTGCTTGCTTGATTCTATCTGATAGAGATGATCTCACTGATACCTGAAAAAAAACAGAAGGACTTCCTGCACCAACAACTTCTATGCCAAAGTTCATCAAATCCTTAACCAAAGGATCACGTTTCAAACGCAACATTGTTAATGAAGCATTACTTTTTCGACTCAAAGAATCAGCCACTTTATTTGCTTTTCCCGGACGGTAATGAATTGTGCAATCATAATCTTTGATTAATTCCAGCCATCTCCTTTGTCTCATGTTTAACTCTTTCTGAGTGAATATATACTTTAAACTTTTGTGATCGGTATATATTTCACACTTTACTCCATACAAATGATGCCTCCAAATTTTTAAAGCAAAAACAACAGCAGATAATTCCAAATCATGTGTAGGGTAATTTACCTCATGAGTTTTCAACTGTCGTGAAGCATAAGCAATTACCTGATCATTCTGCATTAGGACGCAACCAAGTCCTTTCAATGAAGCATCACTGTATATAACAAACTCACCATTCCTGGAAGGTAGTGCCAAAACTGGAGAATTCACCAATCTTCTTTTCAATTCCTGAAAACAATCATCACATTCTTTTGTCCAGATAAACTTAACACCCTTCCGAGTTAGCTTAGTCATTGGACTAGATAACCGTGAAAAATTTCTAACAAACCTTCGGTAATAGCCCGCCAAACCAAGGAAGCTACGAATCTCGGTTACATTTGTTGGTCTTGGCCATTCTTCCACAACTTTTGTTTTTGCAGGATCAACAGTTATTCCATCTTTAGAAACAATGTGACTAAGGAAAGAAATTTGTTGCAACCAAAACTCACAATTGCTGAATTTCCCATACAGTTTCTTTTCTTTTAAGGTTTTCAAGATAACCCTTAAATGTTTTTCATGCTCCTCTTTACTTTTAGAAAACACCAAAATATCATCAATGAAAACAACCAACATTTTTCACCTGAGTCAACTGAGCCATCACTGCAAAAAACTGTTTAGTTCTGATTCTGACCATCTCAGGATACTGATTTGAAAGGTCATTTCCCTCTGTATACCTTCCCAGAAAATCTGTTCTCTTTCCTCCATGAAAAACCATTCTGAACAAACATGTCTTAGATGAAGCAACATGGTAATCTTTAAATGCTATATCTTTTCAAAAAAAAAAAATTTTGGATAATCATTTAATAGAATTCTAACTCCTAAAGTTATCTAAACCGACCTCTGATACCAACTATAAGGCCCCAGCCTTAAACCATACTTAATCTTGAGTTATTACAAGATTACACGTTGAGGATCTTTTCAGGTTTAGAGTTTTAGAGAATTAGATCATAAAACTTGCATTACATTCCATATATAAACAAAGTGGTTACATAAAGATAGTATTATTCATTCCCATCAATGGAACCATTTTTAAAATAAAACATGGATTATTTCTTGACACATCCTTGACTCTATCATCTTATCATGTACCTTTCCCTTGACCTGTGAAAAACATTTCAAAAACATGGGATGAGCATAAAAACTCAGTATGGGTTATAAAAACATAGGAAGGAAACATGAGTTCATATATACATAAGAATGAAATCATACTATACCCATAAAACATAGTCACATTAACATACCTCATAAAATCATGAATAAATCATGTAAATCATAAGACATAAAGGTAACTTGAGGCATTCATATCATTCTTACGTAGGGAGTAACGCTCTTGGTTACGTTTGGAATACCCATCACAGTATATTCCCTAAAATCTCTTCGGAGAAACCTCAACGTTTCACTCCTTCGCGTTACCCAATGCATTGGAGAGCTATAACGGGCTCACCCGCCCTTAGTTTATCACGGAACCACCCGTCTTCATAATAATTCCCAAGAACCATAACATAATCATATCACATTAAACATGCATAAAGGAAACATAAAATTTCCACATTTCAATCACGAGATATCAATACAACACATTGATATAAAAACATTATGAAAACCATTTTCAATACCAAAATAAAAGAAAAGTAAAACATGGTATTTATTTTTCTTTTAAAAAAAAGGTATGGCTTGTAGAGGAAGCCGAAACTCAAATAACGGTTATGACGGCGGAGAAGTCGTTGTCGCCGCATACGTACGACAAAAACATTCCCTTTTGTCGTTTAGTAAACGATTAGTATAAAAAATATTCCTTTTGAATAAACATAAAAGTCAAAGGGGTTTATACACCGTATAAAAGAAAGTTGTGTATAAAATAAAATATGCCTCAACGAAAGGAGATTGAGATGAAGTCCCATACCTCGTATCCGACTTGACCCGACCGTTCTTTAATCTCCTGAATAATAAACTTGAGTTAATCTCTACTTGCTTAAGAACCTTTTTCAAGTTCATTATTCCTTTTATACCATGTTATGTACATCATGTAATCATTTAAGTTAATAATGTTCATTTTGTCGGTATTTGGTTCTTAAGTCAAAAATAGACTTCTTACACTTACATGTTGTTAATTTGGTCAAAGGTTCATTATATACAGAATGGTATTCATGATGTAGATATCATATATGTCATATATATCCAGTACATAAATGAATTTATAATATTACATAATCATTTAGAGGTAAGAAATGAAATGTACCGTTCATGGAGACGGTAAGCCGTACGTACGCATGAACGCTACTTCCATTTCTATTTCATATTTTCTGGAATGGAATCATAATGATATAAGAGTATATTATACTTCCAGTATAATAACATATATAATATCATTAACTTTATCCTTTACACATCCCACATATGGTATTAACGAATCAAATCACTTTTAGGGGGCGGTAGTCCGCACTTCCTAAAATGAAGATATCGTGTTTTACCCATAATGGAAACCATAAAGGTATGCCCAAAATGAAAAAACAGAAGCTTAAGGAAAACATAAACATATTATATATCATATATAAAAATAGTGACATCATAATGGCCACCTTTGAAGGTGTTTAATGAGTGTTGAACAATCAACGTTTCAGGAGGCAGAATTTCGCCATCCACGGAAACCGTATGTTCTTTAACCATTTGATGTATTTGTGTGAGAGTGTAGCTCAAATAAATATTATAACAACATCCTAGTATATTGAGTATACTGGTTTTGTTACAAAATAATTAAATAAAAAGAGTTTATAGGGTTGGAGAAGAAAAATAAAACAAATGAACAAGAGAGAATGAATTACCTTTAAAAGTGTAACTCCTTTTGATTTGAGCCTAAAGGCTTCCTTTGAAAGGATTATGCCCAAAGGGAATCCTCTAGGATGAGGAGAGGGATGTGTAGAGAGTAAATGGGCAGGGGTTGGCCGAGCCAAAGGCTTGAGTAGTGTGTGAAATGAGGTAGAGGTGGGGGCCTTTTATTAGGGGAGAGGAGGGGCACTTTTGGAAAGTAAAGAAATATTACATTAATTGAAAATGTGTTTCGGTTTTAAAAGGTCCCAAATTGATAGAATTAGTGGATAAGGTGATAAGGGTTCTAAATCCATTCATCCAATTGGTTTTGGACATGTGTAGTTCATAGATTTTACATTATCTTTCTATTTTATTTAAAACGTCAAATAATGATGTCATCACTGCATCATTATTATGTCATATATAATTTAATTTATTTAATGTCTAAAAATTATAAAAAAAATACTATGATATAGGAAATCTTTTTAGCTTTCCAATTACTATTTATAATCAAACTTTGGACTTGTATAACCCCACTTAAACATTGTTTTTGTAAAACATATTTTGTTTGTGTCATTTTCACTTTAACATTAAATAAAAAGTAATTTATGTCATTTCCCAACAAAAGTGGATCCATGGGGTCCCCAAGTTGACCCATGGCATGTCATGGTCGGCCATGACACAACCAATGAGGTTGGGACATGTGTCTAGGTCATTTCATTTTATTAAAGCATTATTTATACCTTAAACTACCCTAATTACCACTAATCGTGATTAAGAACCTAATAAGTTACTATTCACCAAAAAATTATTATAATCTCATTGAACCACATTTTACTTCTTAATGACAACCATGTATGTCGGATTTTCAAAATTCAATACACAATAGTGGTAAAATTTAACTGAAAAATCAGTTTGCTTGATTACCACTTAGTGGTTTCACTATTCATCAAAAATTGAAGTTTTTCAGAAAATTACCAAAAATTCACCCTAAGCTATATTTGATATTCCGAATTCAAAAATGAAGTCTATTTTACATAATTCAAATCATATAAGTCACATTAATTAATTTAATAATTAATTCCCGCTGCCAGAGCAAATAGCGTGTTTTTACAAAACAATAAGTATCAAAAGATTGACACCAGTTTAAGTCTAATTTCAAAGTGAAATTGATTCCAATGACCACCATTGGATTAAATGGTAAAAATATATTCATATTACACATTAATACCAATTCAAAAGATAATCTAATCATATAAATAAATTAGATTAAAAAGTATTTTTTATGTAAAATGCAGTATTTTTCACTATTCATTAAAAAAATCAACCTTGTCAGAAAAATACCAAAAATTCACACAAAGTAAATTTTGATGTCCCAATAATAAAGAATAAGTTTATTTTTACAAACATAGTTTATAAAATTTTCAAAATATAGATTCAAAAATGGTTTTCCATCAAAAGGCAGTAAAACAATCTTTTAAGAATATTAGTGTATTCCATGCATAAGATTGTATTTATTTTAATTTTAAGCCTCTATAACACTATCTTATTCATTAATAGCCATAGATAAAAATATCTATTATTCATTACTTACTTGGGATGTTACACTGACTAGGCCCCAATCATTTTTAGACTCAGTCAATAATGCTAATAGGCAGCTTATAAGGTTCAATTAATTAATTAAAGGATTGAATTAAATTTATAGGGTCTTACTCGGTCTACCCTATATCCTGATAAACAGTGACACCCTAAAACACTCATAAAATCACAATGAAATGTATTACCCTCCTTCTTAATGTTGGTAGACACATTCACATCTGATCATAGCCTCTAACTCAAGGTGATCGGGAAGATATCAGTGTTCTTGATGAACATCTACAGAATAGAGTTAAAAGACCCACATAAATTTCGAACACCATATGGAAAGGGAAAATAATAAAAGAGGTAGAAGGAGATAAATCCTTACTAATACTAAACCAATGCCATTGACATATAGAGAAATAGATCCAAGACAAAGGATATGGATCAATACCTCATCAAAAATACAAAAGGAGGTTATATATTCGTAGTGCATGACCCAAAGAAGAGAAAAGAAGAAGAAAATAATGAAATATGAGGAGGGGAAATGGTAAATTCATAACTTTAATGGGAAGAACAATTAGATCAAATGATTTTCAAACTATACACCAACCATGGGGATTTTTCTACTGATGATACAGGCCTCACGTGGTTATCCTACATGGTTAGGCCAAACCACGCAGAGACCATTAACTCTACAGTTAATATGTAATTCCCATTAGCACTAGGCATGTGGCTTATGGATTATTTTCCTAAACTATTAACAAACGATGAGGATCCTTCAGTAAAAAGAAGGAGAGGATCATGAATTGTCATTATTCACCTCATGTATAGTTTACCTAAACAATATAAATGCATTTAGAGGATGGAAATTTTCTCCTTAAACTCCTTACATTTTTTCCAAACCATGCACCTTAACCGGTACACTTTAAAACATGGATTTTCATCCCCCAACGGGCCTAAAACCTAACCAACCACATATGAAAATACCTATGAAATATAATTCACCTAGAAACAAGGTCTAGATTGAATGTAAAACTCGTAACTATATCTTTTTTCTCAAGAAAGTGTTTTAACAACCACAAACTATACAAATTGATTATGACGGATGATTTAAACTCGCCCTAAAAACCCATGTCATTGCAATATTCCAACCATAACATAGCTTATTTTAGATCTATAAAACATAAATCCAATATTGTATCATAAAGAACCATCTCTTAAAATTAACTTGGACTTCCCCAATCAGATTGGTACAAGTTAATACCTCCAGGGTGGATCCCCATCGTAAGAGATTCCTACCTCGGTTACATCGCGAACCCAAACTCAAATTAAAATTATGTTCCACCAACAATCACTGGACTTGAAGTCCTCACATAACACATAGTCAATCAATCAACTCATTAGGTTCTCTTGTATAATTCCAAATACCCATCATGTCATGCACCACATTGATACCAGCTTTATTCCCATGTCACACAAGGAATCTATGAGGTCCCACACCTCATCAGATAGTCAAACCAGTCCTCATGCATCACAAATAAAATGTGACCTAAATAAAACTGATTGTTAAATGCCTATGCATCTCAATTAGTCCTGCTTCATATTGATGACCATATTCAAATGCACCTCACAAATCAATAATAAAAAGATTCATGAACATAAATTATGGTTTCATTCACCATATCCATGTGTATATATAATGTGTATAATATGATGAAAACCTATTTACTTATGTCCATTTAGTCAATAGTTATATCCTTCACACCTCTTGAACCAAAAATGAAAATGCCTAAAAAAACAGCCATCCAAAAACAAAACATAATAACATTGATAGTCCTATAACAAACATCTAACTATAACCAAATCTCCAGTATACATAGTACTTAGATGATCTATGACATGCACATGGACAGAAGCCGGATGACATGAAGTTGAATTCCCTATAGTGCTTCCCTATCCAAGGAACACTAACCCCATTTCCAGGTCCCACTATCTCGACCACGAGCTCTGTGTGCATCAAAATATTATCTACCATTTCCTTTTACCACTCTCAATTTAATAGTAGATCATATGTCTGGTCTGGTCCCTAACAGATAACTACCCTATAAGGCTTCCTCCAGAACCACACCAGATGACCAACCTATCCACATGCCCAACAATCCATCAGAGGCCACTTGCACTAATTCCAAAAATCTCATAACTACCCACATTAGAAGCATACAACCAAGGATGAACTATGAGGTGTTTTTCTTTAGTCCGTTGCCTAAACACCGTTATGAAACTCCACTCAACCACACTTCCTTCTATATGAATCATCACTACAATAATCACATAATTTTGTCACCTAGATCAAGTAATATTGAGCAGTAAAGATTCCCTCAATAATGATCCCATAATGAACAAACTCTGAGAATAAAGCTAATTTGAAGATGGTTATATTCAATTAAACAGAATTGTGTCAACCATCCATAAAACACAGTACCCATGAGGGGTCATCAGACAACATTTTAGGTGTTAAGTGATAAAAATTGGTGAACTATATTGAATAGTCCATAACTGACATTTCATTCAACTATAGGCAGAAGAAAAATGAGCGGTCTCCACCTATAACAACTTGGAGAAGAAGTTCTCAATCAACCTGACCTCAATGTACATCCATGATAGTTCCTCATGTCCACTTACATAAACCTACATGTCCTACCAATTCTATGCCAGTCATATGAGCATGTAATTTTCCAACTTAACCCCCCACCCTGGTGGCATCTCTAGCTAATCGAAGATCATCTGCATCACCTAGATCTAGTTCCTAGATACCTTTGTTCTAACGTCACCATGAATCAACTTCATGTGATGTGGTAAAAAATCAAATTTCATATATTTCATTAAGTATCTTCTTCCTGATATCCAATTTTAATACAATATATTACATATACAATGATAGATCAGAGATACTCATGAATAGAAGACAAACAATCATTATAATAAGGTGCATTCCCTACCTAGACTAGAACTCGTATCTGAGCACATACCCATGGATCATGATCTTCATGATTCTCTGATGACCTATCCTAACCCTAATTAGTATCAATATGTTCGTGCTCCAGCGGAATCCTGTCATCGACTGCCTAACACTCCATCTGAATCTATCTATCTGGAAACTAGGTGAATACCAACACATGACCAGAGAACCCAGAAAACATCTATGTATATAATACATATTGGGAAAGAAGAAAGAGGAAGTGAAATCTTACTATGCTTACCATTCCTGGTCACTACCATTTCACATGACATCTAGTCCTCATGCCCTCCATACCCGCCCATATCAAAGCAATATCTCAAGTATTCCTTGGGTCACACTCATCCTAATGAACCAGATTAACTCAATTCAATGAATTCATTGCTCATCCTGGTGATAAACATAAACACTTATCATCATCCCTATATAATATTACATGATTCATCCCCATAAATATTTATCACAAATCACAAATAGATTTCATTTGGTCCACTTATCATCGACGGTTGAGTTGGATTCCACCAAATAAAATCTATGCATGAAAGCAAGACATATCTTCCCTGGTTGACACTTTATACTACCCAACCCATTTTAGCACAATACATATCCCCAATGAAAATCACACCAAAATTATCATAGGAACATTCATATATATATATATATATATATATTAATAAAACATATGTTCCTATTTAGGAAACATAAACAAAAATCCCTTCCCATGCTAGGGAAAGGGTCCAATATATCCTCCATTTTTATAAATCATCAATGGTATCATAAAAAAAGTTAAAAATCAAATTCAATGTATTCCAATCAATGTGGAAATAAAATCAAATATAAAATGAGAAAAGGATAACCAAAATTACCACAACTAGAAACCTAGTCAGTCCCCCATGAATGGGGAAGTAGTCATCAAACCATGAGATATAAACCCATTTCCGAAAACATGTTAACATTTATTCTATCATAGAAAAAATAGTAATGCCAATAAATCGTTAAATGAAACACATATGATACCATTATTTGTGCTTCGACCCTTTTATCCACACAAAAAATTCATAGGACCGAGTGCCACTGACCATTTTCCTGCCTGCCCATACTCCAAAAGGTCGTTGACTAGAAGAAAGGGTGTAAAAGGGTGATATAAGGGAGAATTTATCTTCTAGTGATGATATAATAATGGGTCAAGTGAGTATATAATATCCATAAGAAATTAACTCTAAAAAGACCCTTTACTAGTGACCACCCTTTGTATAAGAACATGAAATAGACCCTGAAGAAATAATTAATAAATAATTGCAATACCATTTGCAGAATTAAAGGACATCAAATTCCATTTTTAAATAATAATTAACAAATAAACAGCAATATAGGCTATAAAAAGAGATATGAAGATGGGCCACCAATGGACGATCTTAGTACATACATATATCTGACATCGTTGATACAAAAAGTTGACAAAATTGAAACCATTTTTGATGTAGGTTCCCTATGTTACCTTTCTATCCCTCACAAGTCAAATTACCAAACGCTATGGTCCATCTTAAGATCTTGAACAATTACTTGATCATAATGAAATAATGTTTGTACGCATCCTGATGATATTGTTTTGGGTGTCATAAGAAATCTTATTAGTTCCCCAACTAGTGTTCCTATCTGACATACGTAATTTACCAAATGTATATTACAAATTAAAAAAGGGAAAAATCCATCAATAATTAAATTATCTTTCTTCCTACTCAACAACCATGGGGAAATAATTCACTGTATTTGGACATTGCTGATACAAATGAGGATGGAATACTTATCTCATTCCCAAATGTATCCCCTACTATTAAAATAATCCAATTGAATAATCTAAATAAATCTCTAGAAAACCATCCTTGCACCATGTGTGAATAGAAACCTCAAGTCCAGGTTATGTCACCTATGTCCCAATAAAATACCTAAGAATTATGAATCTAGTCCCTCAGAACCCTTCTCAAAATCACCTGTCAGCTCAAAGACTATTTTATGGAGGCACATAAATATCTTCCCTCCCCAGAATATCACCATCGGAATAACAACAAACATCCCGATGAAGAGTGGACAATTGTGTCCTAGTCCAATTCTCTCACATATTAAGAGCCACATATCCCCCAACTAATTGTCTCATCACTATCAACTGATGGATCCTTAGTATCCTAGTGTATTTCTACAACAAGAACCTTAATGAAATATTACAATAGAAAACTAAGAAAGGCCACTATCGATAATAGAGGCTATAAAACTTCAAAATATGACTCATCTTATGTGCACATAACTTCGAATTATTTATTGGTTGGAACGGGTGAGCTACAATCACCAAATAAACCCTAAGACACGACATCCATATCATCATAACCCTAGTGGCCATATCGATCAATCTGATGGCCATTCCATCAGACATCACACAATCCTTGCATGTAGCCTGATGTACTAGCCACCTAAATTTGATGGCAATTCCACCAAACTGATGATCAACATCACCCAATTTCCTGGGTGCAATCCTGACCAGATGATTACATCACCTCAATCTCAATTTCATACACCATCTCAATCCTCATGCCATGCCTGTCATGATCCAATGGAACTCTGATGAAATTCATATATAATTAAATTGAATTTAATATAAAAAATCAATTGAATTAAATATAAACACCATGGCCTAAATCGGCCCAAGGATCAAGCCTCTCACTAAGCCTCAACCATTTTTAGACTCGATTGAGCGTGCCCATAGGAATCTCATATGGATCAGTTAATTAATTATAGGAAACTATTACATTTATATGGTCTCCTCTAGACTACCCAATGGAATTCTAAAACCCAAACCCCAAAACAGTCGTCAAATAATAAATATGGGTAATAACCTCCTACATAGTGTCCGTAGACACTCACACATCCACTCTAAGCCTCTAACTAGGAACAATTTATAAGAAATTTGTGTTTTTGAAAAACACCCTAAAAATATGGTAAAACCACTCACACTAAATCAGAACACTATATGGATAAGAAATAGAATAAAAGAGAAATGATGATGGACGCCTTACCAATTCATATCCAACAATGTAGATTGATCAAGAAATGGGGCTTGTACAAAGGAGATGGATATATCTCACACAAGAAGAAGAAAATAAGGATCTATCATTGTTGTTCATGACCCATAGATATGAAATGTAAAATAACATAATGAATTATATTGAGGGTAAAATAGTAAATTCACATCTTTAATGGGCCACACAGGTAGCTAACATGGTTTATCAAACCCTGTAGAAACCCTGCACATCCTGCTACTTAAGATCCATAAATCACACAATTATCCAACATAGTTAGGCCAAATAGTGTGGAAACTATGCATGATACAGTGCATATGTCCCTTCCATTTAGAACTAAGAACATGTCATGCACATCATTTTCCCAGGAAGTGCACAAACATCATGGATCTATCTATTTAAAACTACATAGGTTCACATATGTCTAATCACCCCCTCTAGCATGGTTTAGAAAAATATTATTATTGAATTTAGTTGGATCATGGTTTCTCTATTTTTGCCACAATATTTTTCTAAACCATGCACCTCATGTAGAACACTTTTAAAATCAAATGTTTTATCCCTTGAGGAACCGAAAACAAAAAAACACTCAAGACACTATCTGAAAAATAAAAGTTATATAAAAAAAGGTGTATGTTTAAAATAAAACATGTAATTATGTTCCATTTAATTAGAATGAGATGGAACAACCACCCAACCTAGAAAATTCATATAAAAATTTAGAAATTCTACATACTCAATACACATGAGATGTTACAAAAAATACTAGAAAAAATTCTTAATTTAATGCTGAAACATCTCCATACAATAAAATATTCTTTCCTTATCGTAGTATGGTGACTAAAAATCTTAGTTCCATAACCATCTGTGATAGATCTATAGTGCATGTTTTTATTGACCATGAAAAATGTCATTCTTAAGTGAGCGGAAGTGATTAACCTCAGGAAAGTTAAATCCAATTGAATGATCAATTTCATGAGATCCCATATCAACCGTTGATTTGGTTCCATTCATTCTATTCTACCTAAAAAAATCCATCTTTCGAGGGACCTAGATAACAAAAAAGCATGATAAGTGTAACAATCGATCAAATTGTACTTCACACTAACATGCACATTCAAATGGGTAGATTTAGGTGTTCAAAAAACGCCTCTCTGACATATTGTATAAGATGATGGGATATAAAAAAATAATATTTGCAAAAAATATCCCCAATTGCATTTGGTCTTATTGTACAATGACTCATAATTTCACCCATGTGACCCCAACTCCCTCGTATATGTAACAAAGTAATTATTTCCCATCGAGGTTATATTTTCATTATTATGAATCTTTTTGTTGACCAGAAGATGTGAGACATAATGGTAGAATTCATTATAGATATGTTGGAATTCCTCAAAGAGAATAGGATCCAGAACATTCAAAATTTACAAAGCCCCATTATAGTTTAGTACTAACATTCAATATGGCAGTATGGGTTTTCTGTTTCCTCTATAGTAATGTGATATTGGCTCTTCGAATGCTGATGATACCTGAAAAGAATCCACCCATGTGCTATCATAAATAGCAGGGACCTTACATAATCCATATGGTCTATTTCAAGGGCACATAATATTTGATAATCATGCATTTAGATCATATCACACCTCCAACCAACAATATGTTTCTCAAAAATTAAATAGTATGAGTATAATAGTGCTACATTACAATCCGACTTAAAAAATTTAAAAATTGACTGGGAAGTATGAATATAAAATATTAAAAACATGTCCATGATGTAAGAATTTAAACTATTTTCAATAGGTCCATTAATGTTGAACATAAAATTTTTTCATCCCCTATATTCTTAGCTTAAGGAATTTAAACTAATAGCAGTCATAGTCAGAGTTGTATGATGTTAAATACAAAGACTAATGTCCTAATTGAAGAAACATAGATCTATATCTTAATCTGTTTAAAAATATGATTCTATATATGATAAGTATAGGATGATCCAAAATGTTAAACCACATATACATCTAGTATTCCAATTATGATAAGTATGAGATAGTCAGAATCCTTACCCAATCTTAAATCGGGATGCATCATATGATATGATGTGAAAGAAAACAAACTTCATCCACACTTGAAATTAAATTATATCCTTACCCCATTTATTAAACAATTGATTCCACATAAAAACCATGGGATTACTCAATTACATCAATATATAGGATTTATCCTTGCTTTAGGTTTTTTATTTTACCATACTACATTTTAGAACTATGTGTGTCATGATTCCCATTTCAATGGGATACATTGCAATACCCACATAATCCGCCTATCAGCCAAGCTGAAAATTTATCATCCCTTGGGATAAAAACCATGTCCCTATAAAAGGTCTAAGAATCAAAACCCTAAACAATGTGTGGTTTATCATAGGGAATTTATGATTAACATGGGACTACATACAACATTTTCACATAAAGTCTTACTTATTCAATTTCTGACACATTCCCATTAGGATAATATCTTCATTGTACAATCCACATTTCTTTATACTATTTTCCACCTTCACCCAAGTCCATTAATTATGACCTTAAACCACATTCAACTTATTCTGTGTTATTTTTGTGGTATGAGGTCTGGTAATCTCTATTTCTACATCTAGTTATATCTCACTCGTTCCACACAAATTCCCTCGAAACAAAAGAATTACCCTAGTCAAAGTTTCATGAATTTAATTTATTCTCAAAAATCCAATAATAGTGAATTAAAACTATTTTCCATGGCCCAAGTTGTACAAAATTAAACTAGGTGCAACCAGAATTAGAATTGTGTCACATTGAGAAAGCATACCTTTACTCCCTTAACATCAGGTTTTTACACTTTTAAACCACATGAACATCCAAAAATCCCCCACCTCTAGTATGAGCTCTATAAATTTAAAATATAATCCAAGATATAAGAGTTATGGACATAAACCATGTGTATTCACCGATCATTCAAATATTTTCCTTTATCCTTTGTGTTTCAAAAATCATATGCATCCGCCTCTAAGAATGAATATGTGTGGATTGATTCTTATCCTAATTTTATAAGTAGTGATGCATACAAAATTTTTATCTTGGTTGAGATATATATTCACTATGAAACCAGTAGTTTAATATTGTGTTATAACCCTAAAAAGATCCCAAGGAACTCATTATTAGATATAATCCCTATTCATTTTCATTGATGCAGTAGAGTGTCTAGAATCCTTCATAACATTACATGATGAAGAAAATAATGTGAAACTCTATAATGAACCATTGTTTTGTTAATGTAATTCCCTTCTTATAAATTTTTATTATAATAAAATCCCAAAATATTACATATATAACACAATACAAACATTATAAATGAAGAACGAGATAAATATAAGGTATCTTTGGAAGTTAAAGAACATAAACCAATGAAATAACAACATGACCTTTGGATTGTAATGTGACCATTATGCATAGTAAATCATCCATTGTAATAGTAACCTCACTAAATAATGTATAAATAAAACAGATCCATCTTATATGTGATAATGTGGTATAATTATATCATAGTATAAGTAAATAAATATTAATAAAATTATTAATTATGTGTTGGAATGTTTTGTAATACGTGTATATTTAGTTATAATTTTATGATTAAATAAATAATTAAAATGAAAATTTATTTTCTTATAAATATTCCTAAAGAAGTATTTTTATGACTTATGATTATAATATAATTTGAGAGACCTTAATTAAATTTTCAATGTTCTGGAAAAGTAGTTTTAATATTTAAATTTTTATTCCGCAAGTAATTTATTATTTTAATTGAAAATTGAATCTCACATATTTAAAAAAAATATATTCATAAAATGGATTTAATTTATGAATTCAGAAAATTGAAATAATTTGGGGGTGATGTTTTTTTATTTCTCTAAAATACTTGAATTATTAGTTAGATGTAAATTATGATAGTTTCAGATAAATTCTAAATAAAGGAATTTCTACATCATTCCTCAATCATGGATGATGTAAATGTACATTGGTTCGATCTCACATGTTCCCTTTTCACTTTTTGGTCATAATAATGAAGACTATTCCAAGATATAAGAAAAAATAATAACTTAATGATTAATATAATTGGAAACCCCTCCTCTCCTCCTCTATATATACTAGCCCTCATTTCCTTCTCTACTAAAGCCTCTCAAGACTTATTCCTAATAAAAATTATGCCAAAATATCTCTCTAATCCCCTCTAACATGTCTTGGATCTATTGGTCTCGTAAAAATCCCAAAACCTCAACTCTATGGAGGCACTTAATAAAGATACATTCAAGAGGTAAATTCCTCTTTTATTTTCATTTATTTTATTTTAATGTTCCTTTGTTTTCATTTCTATCCATAACACTAATTAGCCAAATGGTGGGATAACTACAGTAACATATATATTCTACAATGTTTTAATGATAATGGAATAATTGATCATCATGTATCCTTTCCTCACTTATATTGGAAATAAAAACCCCATACGACTTGTGTTAATTCATCACATTCAAGGATAAAGGGTTTCTAGTTTTTTTAATATATTAAATTATTGTAATGAAACCATTTTTAGGGTTTCACAATACTATAATATATGAATTATGTATTTGGGATTGTTATGTAATCTTTTTTACACATTATATTACTTTTTAAATAAAAATGTGTTCATTGGGAGAAAAAACCATGATTAACAAAAACAGTTATTGTAAATGAATCATCCTGAATCAAAATAACCAAATGAATTTTATAACCATGTAATCTTATGCATGGTAAATAGTAACATATTATCCCAATTCTGGAAAATCATTATCATCTTACTTGTTTATCCTTACATTCGTATGAGTAAACCAATCATGAAAACCAATGAAACAAATGCACCCAAAACAATGAAATTGAACCTTTTAACCCACCAAAAGGTCATGCATGCACTTAATAAGGTTATAGTAAATCAAATTAACATAGTATAGGTCCATCAAATATTAATTAACTAATTTAATTTAGTTATCCATGATATGAAGATAATTTTATGGATTCCTTTAGGCATATGGAAATCAATTCTACTCGAAACTCCATTATTCATTCGGGTTGTCCTATCATTATTTTTAACCAAATGAGGATAAATATTATTTTTATTCAAATATTATAAATGTTGTTTATATTATCCAAACTCAACTATCATGATCTTTTTATCATTCCCTTTCAGGGATATACATATTTTAAAAGGATTCCCTCCTCAATTTCGCTTGATTAGACACCATATTTTAATGGAATTTCCTGAATTCTTATTCATTATCAAGTACACCATATATTATATTTTAATCCCCAATTATATTTATAAAACCACAATTTTTTATGAAATCCCTTATTGATTCCCTTTTGGATTCATATAAAATATTATTCCCTTTTAATTTTTAAACGACCTTTTGATACTTTCCTTTAACTGAACTAAAATGTTTTAATTCCAAAGTATATTAAATAATATTTTTTCATGTTATTACTCAAATTGAAATTAATTATAAGGATATATGAATATTATGCACCATTATTTTCTAACGTGATTGAATGAATTTCCTTCATAGAAAGTTTTATGATACTACCATTAGTTATGATTTATGACTTGATTATGAAACCCAATTCTTACCATGGGTAATCCTTATTTTTATGTATGATTGATTAAATATGATTTGATATTTTGAATGAATAGTCTAGATAATGTTATGATGGGATAGACATGATAGTTCTCCAATGCATTGTGTAATTTTGAGTCTCATGAGAGGTTAATTGCAATGGTCTTGGTGGTTAACTTGTTTTGTGCTACCGTGTCCAATGATCCTAGTGGATAAACATGAAATGTGATCCAATACATGCATAAATCCTTGAATAATGCTAAATTCATGTTTTATATTGCTTCCAAAATACTGAAAATCCATGTTTATATGATCTAATGTTTATAGGTTCCGATTTCATATGTTCCATGCCATTTACATCATTATGTCATGCATTCTAACCCGTGTGCTAAAGCATTATTCTAATTTTTTTCCATTACTAGGATTTTTAGCTCATCCTTTAGTTCATTTTATCCTTAGGTTATCTTATAAAGTTTTTTGATAACAATGTATATTAGGAGTCCTTTATGAAGATTAAATAAGGAATTTTGTAAGTCCCAATTTTTCCTTTTTAATACCTAGTCTTCAATGATATTAGAATTTACGATACTTGGAATATAATACGATGTTTAAATATACCTAATATCATGTAATTATATTCATAAAATCCTAGGGTCATGATAGTTTTTATCAAAGGGAAGTTCTAATTATTTATGGAGATCGGGAATAGAGAACTTTAATATTATCCTTAATAATAATCCCATGTAGAAGAAAACATCCCTAAATTTTTGTATGTATAGAGTAAGGTGTTTATCAAGAAAATAAATCGATTAATGGATATGAATAAGTGGATATAGAAATGGTCCATATGAATATTGGGGTAAAAACCAAAAACCCTTATTTGAGCTAGACTCTTACGAGAACTAATACATGACAATGAGCCTTGTTGCAGTCATTCTTTGACATTCCTAGGGGACATGATTTGGTAAATTCATAATGTCATTATGAACCATTATTACGGGAATAAAAAAATATCCAATAATAATATGAGTTACGAAATATATTAAGGATAACCCGAATTTAAACCTAGGCAATCACAACAATGAATATAGTTTTACATTAGGAGTTTATCATTTTATGTTCACATTTTCCATTTTTATGCCTATTAGCTATGTATTCAATCCCCCTAATTATGCATTACTTATATTAGTTAATTGAGGGAAATAGAAGAACATTTTATAACAATCATCGTGATATGAAATTTAAATATTTCCTTAATGATATACAAGAATTTATGGGAATGGTTGCTCAAAATATTATGACACTACTTGCTCACATGGATAATGTTTTGAATAATGTCATGCATCATGTAGAACTCCCCACACCTACATGGAAGGATAATGTTTCAATAATGTAATTCTAGAGGAAAAGGCCTCCCATGTTTTGTGGATCTTCTAATCCCCTCCTTGTAGAACATTGTATTTACTCCTTTGAAAAGATATTCTCTGTCCTCGAATACTTAGAAGAATAAAAAGTTGTACTGGTAGTCAATAAATTTTACAGGGATGCTCATCTATGGTGGACACTTATCATGAATACTTATCCCTAGAAAAAAATTGATTCCATGGATTTAGAGGAAATGAAGAAAAAAATTTCTAGTAAATATTTCCCTCAATCCCACCGTTTCAAAATTGAATGAAAGTTCCATGAATATAAGTAGACGAAAATTGAGTCTGTCAGGGCATATGAAACAACCTTCAAAAGGCTTGAAAGATACACATACAGATTTGTTACAATCATTGAAAGAACGGTGGTTTCTTCTTTAGCAGACTAAATCTAAGTCATTGAAAAGTGATTGAGATTTGAGGCATCGACTATTATGAAAATATTGTTTGTTATGAACTCAAGGTTGAAATGGAGATTATAAAATCTTAATGGTCTTGTGTTCCCGATTTCTAAATGTGGAAAATGGATTCAAATATGGGTGGATTGACAAATAAATCCCATGGAGAAAAGTAGAACTAACATCCCAGATTTCAAAATTTTGGGAAGAATCATTCTTGGAACTATCTAAAGGGAAAAATAAATTGCTTCAAATGTGGAATAATTGGATATCTGGCATAGAACATCAAGATAGATATATAAAATCTCACTAATATAGAAGATGAAAGGAAGTTTCAGATCAATTTTCTTACATTAGTTTAGTGTTTGAACTAAAAATAATATGTGAATTATTCAAATAATTTCTCTAAACCTTGGGTTGTTGAAGGCAATAAAAAACCACCAAGGAATCAAGGAAGGGATTATGTTATATCTACTACTGAGGTGGATCTGGACAACGATCTGGTGAAAATTACACTAGTTATTCATTCAAGAATTGAAAATGTTCTATTTGATTATGGTTCTACAGATTCTTTCATACCAAGCATGTTTGGTAGAATTATTGAAGCACCACCTAAAAATTTTGAGATTTCATTATTTGTGAGAAAAATAGGTGGGGTAATTATTGCATCCATAGTATATAACTAATCCCTAGTTAATTATTTGGACATAACCACCCAAAAAATCTCATCATACATCCTTTAGTGGAGTTGGATGTTATACTTGGAATGGATTGATTATCCTTTAAAAATACAAAAAATCAAATGTCAGGAAAATAATATCACTCTTCATATCCTGAAGCATCCTTCAGTTATTTATATGTTTAAGGAGGAAGATTAATCTAATTTAGAATCATTGTCTCATTTTTGGATATTACTACATTATGGTCACAAATGTGTAGCTCAATTTATTGTGAAAAAAAGGAGAGAATCATTCTCAAAGACATGTACACTGTACTAGACTACATTTATGTATTTTCAAAAGAATTTTCTAGGCATCCTCTAGATCAAGAGGTTGAGTTCTCAATCTAACTTATTCATGGATCTTTACCTATATAAATTAAACCTTATAGAATTTCAACCATATAGATGGAAGAGCTGATGAAATAGTTGTCATATAATCTAGAGAGGGGTTTTATATGGCCGAGTTCTTCACCATGGGGTGATCCAGTCTTCTTCATCAAGAAGATGGTTGGATCGATGCACCTTTGAATTAATTATCATGAGATAAATAAAATCATGATTATGAACATGTATTATAAACAACTAATATATGACTTATTTGATAAGATTTGTGGGGCCATTTGTAACACCCCAAGCATCCATGGTACGTTTCCCTTTGAATAATTTTATAGCATGCATTGTACGCAACTTCGAGATTCTAACACACCGCGATCCATCAAACTAGCCATTATGAATAGTAATAAACACCTTTTGAAATTTTATAAATTTTATCTTTCAAAATGGACTTCATTATTTGATTTGGAATATCGAAATTATCTTATGGTGAACTTTTTAGTATTTTTCAGAAAACATTCATTTTTGGATGAATATTGAAAAACACTAAGTTATAGTTTAAAACCGAATTTTAATTTAAATAATTATTTATTTTAGTTAACTTTATTTTAGGTTTCAATTGATACATAATACCTATATAAGTTCAATGTAATTCATTGGAGTCGATTTATAATAAATTTAGATATATAAAAATTTTATTGAACATTTCACCTTCTTTTACCCATATCTTAGGAAAATTTACAAATTGACATAAAATATAATTTCACTTCTTCATTGAGTGGAATTTAAAAAATCCTAGAGAAATGGTTGTTATCAGTAAGTAAAATTTGGTTCAATAAGATGAAAATATTTTTTGGTGAATAGTAACTTTTTACTTTTATTTACCACAGTTAAAAATAAATAGGTTATTTGAGGGTAAAATTGATATTATTATTACCCTACCACATGTCCTAATTATATTGGATAAGTGCAATTCCAAAAAAAACAACCTTAGGAATAAAATATGATCCATTATGTGAATGTGGATTAGATTACGAAATTTATTATTATATTATTTAAAAAATAGTTAAAATAGTTAAAATCAATGTTTAATAACTAATTTTTTTTAATATAGGGTAATAAAAAAGATAAATTAGACTATAAATATTCATTAGAAATATAAAAATATTTCATTCATAATGGTATTTTATTTATAATTTTTAGACATTAAGTAATTAAATATATTTATGACACAATGATGATGCACTAATTACCGTATTAATGAAATATTAAAATAATTAAAATTATAAATATACAAATAAATGTAATTTGAGACTTTTTATCAATTAAACTATTTTTATAGGTTAATATAACATGTTAGTGTTGGTTGGATGAATATATTTCGAAGTAATAACTCTGTTATGAATTTAGAAAAAACCAAATACCAAATACTGTCAAAATTGACATAAAAGAGTTTTTAATAAAAATATTATATTATTAATTGATATTATATTCAATAAAACCTAAGGATCGACCAAAAGACTTATATAATTATATTTTTATCATTAATGATCCACTTGGGGTTTTATTGGTAGTATATAGTATGTTTATTAACAGTATAATATAAAAATACAAAGAGACATGGTAAATGAAAAACTATTTATCTACGAGTTAAATCTAAAAGATAAAGTTAATATAATGACAAAAACTTCTATAAAAACTATTGTTTGAGTGGTTTTCGACCCATCACCACCTTATCCTTTAAATAATAAATTTTTTATCCATTAGAAACTGAAAATTATTTTATTCTAAAATAATATTTCTAGCTATTCCTAAGGTTCCCCTCACCCCTCTAATAATAGGGGACCCCCTTCTCTCTAATTCAAATCTTCGAATCCATTTGGATTGTCCAAACCCTGACCTAATACCCTTTTAACTATCATCAATTCATCCTAGAGGCCCTAAATTAGTCATAAATCCATCCTAAGGATCCCTTTTATCAACTCAAGAAGAATAACCCGAAGAAGAGGTAAATATTTCATCACCTCTTTCAAAGTTCCTTTATTCTTACACTTCATCTTTCTTTGTTGTTTACATTCTAAAATAATAAATCCATTATATTCTATATACATTGAATTAATTATATATATGGTTCGACCATATTCATTTTTCTATCCATCCGTTGAATGACATGTCACCATACGTGCGTACGTACGGCTTACCGTCTCCATGTCGTTGTGTAATTCTTATTCAATAAATTATTATTTGGATGGGTAAAATAATGATTTGTAAATGATGTAAATAATAAATATAACATGATAATGATTCTGCATATATGATATAACAACCAATTATATTTTATTTTAATATCAATATAATGATATTGTTTCTCGTGCGTACGTACGAATTACCGTCTCCAAGAACGCGATGAGATTCATTCCCCAACGTATTCATTTAAGAATAAATTTCATTTTATGATTTAAAATAATTTTTTGAGGTTTGATTTCATTATGGATATGAATATGATACATCCCATTCATAAAAAATATGACTCACATAACAATGAATATAATGTAAAATGAATCCATTAACACCCGAAATTACGATAATACTATGATATTTTTTACAAATAAATGTTAAAAGATCATATATTATATCATATTAATGTATATTATTCTTGTATAGTTTAATAAAAATTATTTCACCATTATACAGGAGGATAACCTACCCTCCACCAAGGAGAAAGTACAAATTAAGGGTTAATTTCACAATCTCTTCATTATCTGAGGTTGTTTATATGTAATTATCTTCTGGAACCTCTTTATCATCCACATCAATGTTTCTTAAAAATGTATTCCGAAATTTTTTTACAATTTAATAGACTATGGATTAAAGTAATTTATACCTATGTTTTAATTTTTATAAAATGGTTTTGAAAGGAATCATTCCATCGTTTTCTAAACAAGGTAATTTTATCCTTTTCGACAAAATTAATGTAAGAAGGCTTTTTTAACTTATTCAATGGGTGCAACTGTTTTCCGCCATTATAAAATTGTCTAAGATCACCTTACAATATTATGAGAATATTTTCATTGTAATGTTTTTATATTATAATTACGTGACTTTAAAATGATTTCAAAAAAGAGATATTTCTCTCAAATAGTATTAGTTTCATCTATGTCAACATCATTTGATGGATTTTAAAATTATTTGAAGTTGATTTATTATGATACAAAAATTCTATATTGTATTGAAGGTTTTGTGATGTTTGACTGTGGATGTGTAATTTTTATACCATTCATGGTTTATGGATAAAGTATTTACATTTCATCTGCTAGTTTTAATACAAACATTTATGTTATGTTTAAACCTATTCATATGAGGAATGCCTTGGACTTAGTTTGTGATGGGTGGAGCCCTCTATAGATCATCGATGCATCAGTAGGTCTCATGAGACAAACTAGTGTATTGGAACAAGGCCTTGACAATATCTTATTTTTAGTCTTGGAAAAAGGCCTTGACTATGTGGTTATGAATGTCTGGCATTATGCATTCCAAAATTATGAATGTGGATATTGATAATGCATGTGATTATTAGACTGGTAGAATATCCATGTGAAAAAGTAAATGGAATTATTTGATTTTATCTTTCCATATTATGCATAATTTCATGTTTAAAAGGATTCTATTTTAGTTTTATACATTTCTTTAAATGATTATGCGTATTTATGTACGTTTCTGCTATATTGTTATCCTTACTGATCATCTAATCTCACCTGTTTCTATGTATTATTTTTTCCAGGATGTGAGGATGGGTATTATGACTGACATGAAGGGATAGTATATGGGATATCAGTGTTGTCTATGAAAACAATGTTGTTGTAGTTTTCCATTTTAAGATGTAATGTAAACCTTATGAATTTATCTAGTATATCCAAGGATACTAAATTGATCGGTCTTTCAGAACATGATTTCCTTGTATCATACCAATTTTAATTAATAATGCACCAAATATAGGTAATTGGGGTCGAGGCATTACAGTTGGTATCAGAGGAAGTTTAGTACAAACCTTGGAAACTATATTTAGATAAAATCTGATTAGAGCACATAGCCCTATGATTGACATTGAGGTTTAGTATTGAAGAACATCTAAAAATTTTGTTATTGTTGAGATTTTGTGAGTTTTCCTATCAATACATCCTTGTCTGGATACGAGTAGGTAGAGGAGGAACTGCCACAAATGTACCTAGGGGTAAAACCAGAAAACACCGCTTTGAGCTAGACTCGATTGGAAACGGGTGCACGACAACATTCCTTGCTTCACTCTTGGTTATGACACTCCCGAGGTATATTCTTAGGATAATTTACTTTTTATTTACAAATTTATTTGAAGTATTTTAATATGATATGAAAATAAATAACCTTGGTTAATACTAGGGTGTTTTTGATTGAAAAATATGGTGTGATGATGTTTTCTAAATTCTTTTATGACTATTCTTACTTAGAAAACGTTTTCATGTTTTAGTTAATGGATGGATTCCAAGGAAGTCATAGTAACATTGAACATGATGTACATGGTGGGAACCATTGTGGAAATGATAAATGAAATGGAATTTTGATAGGCGTAAAAGATATTGTCTTCATTCCGAATCAGTTTTCCAAAAGTATGATCAACAACATATATATTAACCTACTCCTGGACTCAACAAAAAAGAGAAAAGAAGTGAATGATAAGAGCTCAAGCTGTGGAGACCATGGAGAGAAGAAAGCTCAATTTACACCATGCAAGATATGTGTAAGGAGACACCTAGGAAAGTGTCTCAGTGGAATAGAGAAATGCTTTATGTGTGGGAAAGAAGGGAATAAAGTAATGAATTGTAGAGAAAAAATGAAGAGTACTATTTAAGAAAATAAAAATGATCCTATGATTCCAATTACGGTCATTTTTCATAAAGGTAAGGGACCTTGGCATCACCCAAGTTAATGCCCTATTCTATAAGATAACCTATTGGTCCAGGAAGAACCTATGTTGAAAAAATAGTTGAAAAAATGGTTAATGGTAATAGTGCTCATTGTTTTTGAGATTACATATGATGAATTTTCTATTATATGTGTAACCCTACAACTTTTTTGTGAAAATGATATTTGAGGAAGAATTATCTTTTCTCTTGTGGATATAGTTATAAATAACCATTTGGTTTTATATGATCCTTGAATTTGAGGCAGTTACAAGTTATTATATTTTGGGAGGAAAATGAAAGGTATGATATAAAATTTGTGGTTAAATTATTTTATGTTTATTTTGAGGAATTTATCTCATTTTGGTAATGTTATAAAATATAGTTTTGGAAAAAGGACAACATACAGACTGTGTGAAAACCTGTTGCATCAGAAAAAGTTGTGGGAATCGAACCCGCAACCAAAGTACGATTGGGATTTATCGCCTACCACTGGACTATGTGAAGTCCCTGGTTAGTGTGAATAATTATTTTTAGTTAAATGATTTTATTGATCAATAATAAGTCGATTTGGGATCTTATGTCTTATCAAATGAATACCCTTATTATATAAAAATGATTTGGCGATTAAGTGAACAATGTAATTTTGGAAGACGTTCGCTCTGTTGGGAAAACTATATGCCTAAGGAAAATAGAATACTATGGGATTTCATTTGAGGAGTAATGGTTGATTTTTATCTATGTTTTTATTGTGGATTTTATAGTGATTTTGGTTATTAATGGAAAGGATTAACCTATAATAGGGAATATGTGATTAGGTTAATTACTTTTAAGTATGTGACATTAATATTAGTCAATGTCATTTGAAGATAAAATTTAACATGGAAGACTACATAACCAAATTCATCGTTGTTTTTGGATTCAAAATTAGTTTGGATTATATTGAAGGATTATAAGGACAATTGTTTCTTGAAAGGAATTTATTTAACATTGGGGTGTTGTTGGTTTAATTTTTGAAATTAGGATTTGTGTTTCTTTCTCTAAAAGAATATCCTTTTGGGGGATCATCTGATCCTGTACTAATCATCTTGGTTTTGATTAATCTCTAAAGACAATGTAAATTTATAGTTTATCCTTTGTGAATCATGTGATTATCTAGAAGTTGATTCTTTCTCTTCCGGTGTGCCCAAGTCTTCTTGAATACTCATAGTTTAAAAAAAATTAGTTAGTAGTTGAAATTTCTTAATGAATGAAGCTATACTTAAAAAGTAGGTATATCTTCTTTTGTTCTTGTTCAATATCATAAATAAATTAATCATATTTATGAAATGTAACTTAAAAAAAATTTCTGTTTATTTTTTCAACTTGGAAACTAATGACCATTTTTCCCATCACTAGTTTGTTGCTTTCTTGTTGTTATCTTTTTTCTGGATCATGTTTTCTATCTCTCTCCATTAGAACTTGACACTTGGTTTATATTCCATATCCATGTTTTCCTACATGGAATCATAGTATGGTTTATCTCAGGTTACCATTGTACTTCTCATTATTTCTTTTAATGTGATAGTTTTACTAATTATTTTTCCAATGTGGGAATTTAAATTACGTTCCCAAGAAAAAATTTAAAAATTTTGAGGATGCAATTTCCAAAAGGCGGGAAGAATGTAACCCCCCATGTTTCCCTAGTACGTTTACCATTGAATAATGTAATAGCTTGCATAGTACGCAACTTCGAGATTCTATCACACTATGACCAATTAAACTATCCTTTATTAATAGTAATACCCACTTTTGAAATTTTATTAATTTTATTTTTAAAAATGTACTACATTTTTTGATTCAATATATCAAAATTAGCTTAGGGTGAATTGTTTTGTAGTTTTCTGAAAACATTCAATTTTTGATGAATATTGAAAATCACTGAGTTATAATTTAAAACCGAATGTTTATTTAAATAATTATTTATTTTATTGAAATTTATTTTAGGTCAAAATAGATACATAATACCTATACAAGTTCAATGTAATTAATTGGAGTCAGTTTATAAAAATTTTAGATATATAAAAATTTTATTGAACTTTTCACGGTCTTTTACCCACCTCCTAGGAGAATTTTCAAATTCACATAAAATTTAATTTTACCACTTCTGTGAGTGGAATTTCAAAAATCTGAGAGAAATGGTAGATATCAGTATGTAAAATGTGGTTCAACAAGATGAAAATAATTTTTGGTGAATAGTTAATTTTTACTTTTATTTTCCTCGGTTAAAAGTAAATAGGGTAATTAAGGGTAAAAATGATATTTTTATTATCCAAACACATGTATTAATTATATTGGAAAAGTGTAATTGGACCAAAGACATAATTATTAATATAATATGTCCTTTTATGTCCACTTCGATTAGATTAGGACGTTTATTATTATTTTATTTAAAGAAGAGTTAAAGGAGTTAAAATAAATGTTTAATAACTAAAACATTTTTAATATAGGGATATACATAAGATAAATTAGACGATAATTATTCATTATAATGATAAAATAATTTCTTATATAATGGTATTTTATTTATAATTTCTATAAATTATATATTTAAATTTATTTATAACACAATGATGATGTACAAATTACTGTACTAATAAAACATCAAAATAAATGATATTATAAATATCCAAAAAAATGAAATTTGTGACTTTTTATGATTTTCAATAATTTTATAGGTTAATAAAACATTTTATGGTTGGTTAGGTGTATTTTATTCGAAGTAATAATTCTTTTATGAATTTATAAAAAACAAAATACCATATAGTGTCAAAAATGACCAAAAAGGTTTTTTTAAAAAAATATTATATAATTAATTGATATTATATTTTTAAAAATCTAAAGTTTCATCCAAAAGACATATATATTGATAGGAGTATCATTAATGCACCTCTTGGTGTTGTCTTGGAAGTATATACTATGTTTATTAACCATATAATATAAAAATGAAAACAGACATTGTAAATGTCAAACTATTTAACTACGAATTAAATCTAAAATATAAATTTAATATAGTGACCCAAACCAGTCTAAAACCGATTGGTTTAGTGGTTTTAGACCCATACCCACCTAATACATTAAATAATCTAGTTTGGAGCCATTATAAACCGAAAATTATTTTATTGTAAAATAATATTTTTAAATTTTTTTAAGGTGCCTCTCACCCCTCTTATAAAAGGGCACTCCACCTTCTCACTAATTCACAACTTCAAAGCCATTTGTCTCAGCCAACCCCTGCCCAAATACCATATAAACCGTTATTACTTCATCCTGGAGGCCATACTTTTTTCTAAAATCCAACCTATGGAGCCCTTTTGACCAAATCAAAAGGAAGAACCCGAAGAAGAGGTAAATATTTCATCAACTCTTTCAATGTTCCTTTCTTCTTCATCTTACTCTATCATTGTTGTTTCCATTCTAAAATAATACCTCCAATATCTTCTATTTAGTTTGATTTTATTATAAATATGATAGATCCATATTCATTATTCTATCCATCCTTTTAATGACATGTCACCATACATGCGTACATACGACTTACCGTCTCCACGTCATGGTGTAATTGTTATTCAATACATGATTTTTTCGATAGGTATACTAATGATGTTTAATTGATATTAATAATAAGTATAAAATGATAATTAATCTGCATATATGATATACCATCCAATTATATATTATTTTAATATCAAAAGTTTGATATTGTCACTCGTGCGTACGTACGGATTAACATCTCCACGAATGCGATGAGATTCATTACCCATCGTATCCATTCAAGAATAATTTTCATTTGATGATTAAAAATAATGTTTAGATAATTGATATCATTATGGATATTAATAAGATACATCCCATCCATAACAAATATGACTCACATAACAAAGAATATAGAGGAAAATGAATCAGTTAACACCCGAAACGATGATAATACTAAGATATTATTAACAAATAACCATTAAAAGATCATATATGATATAATATTAATGTATATGATTCTTTTATAATTTAATAACCATTATATCACCATTATAAAGGAGGTTAACCTACCCACAATCAAGGAAAAAGTACAAACAAAGTGTTAATTTCACAATCTCTTCTTTATCCGAGGTTGTTTGTACATAATTATCTACTAGGACCTCTTTATCATCCACATCGATATTTCATAAAAATGTATTCTAATTTTATTACAATTTACTGGAATATGGGTTAAAGTCATTTATACCCTTGTTTGAATTTTTATAAAATATTTTGAAAGGAATCATTTCGTTGTTTTCCAAACAATGAACTTTTAACCATTTCAACAAAATTATGATAAGAATGTTTTTAACTTATACAACGAGTGTGGCTATTTTATACCGTTATAAAATAATCGAAGCATTCCTTGTAATCTTATAAGAATATTTTCCAAGTAAATGTTTTATTTTATAATTATGTGACTTTTAAATGATTTCATTAAAAGCGATATTTCTATCAAGTACTGTTGGTTTCATCTATGTCAACATCCTTTGATGGATTTTAAGAATATTTGAATTTTATTTATAATGATACAAAAAATCCATATTGTATTGAAGGTTTTGTGATATTTTATACTATCGATGTGATATTTTTATACCTTTCATGGTTTATAGATAAATTATTGACATTTCATATGATAGTTTTAATATAAATTTTTATGTTATGTTTAAACCTGTTCATATGAGGAATGAATTGGACGTAGTAAGTGACAGGTGGATCCCTCTATTAGCTTCTCGATGCATTGGTAGGTCTCATGAGACAAACTAATGTCTTGGAACAAGGCCTTGACAAAATCTTATTTATAGTCTTGGCACAAGGCCTTGAATATGTAGTTATGAAAATCTGGCATTATGCATTCCATCATTATGAATGTGTATATTGATATTGCATGTGATTATTCGACTATTAAAATATCCATGTGAAAAAATTAAATGGAATTATTTAATTTTATATTTTCCATATTATGATGAAGTTAATGTTTAAAAAGATTTTGTTTTAGATTTATACATTTCCTTAAATGATCATGCTTATTTATGATATGTTCTACTATATTTTTACCCTTACTGAGCATCTAAGTTCACTGCTTTTTATGTTTTATTTTTCCTAGGATGTGAAGTAGTGTATTATGACTGACCTTCAGGGATAGTATATGGGATCTCAGTTTTGTTTATGGAAACAATTTTGTTGTAGTTTTCCATTTAAATATGTAATGTAATGCTTATTAATGTATCTAGTATTTTCAAGGATACTAAAATGATCAGTCTTTAGGGACATGATTTCCTTGTATCATGTCAATGTTATGTAATAATGAAACGACTCTAGGTAACTGAGGTTGGGGCGTTACACTATTTGTTTCCCAATGGTGGACCTTCAGCTGTGATATAACCAATTAATGGCGAGGAAGGGAGATATTCCAAAGACTACCTGTTGAACAAGGAATGGGCTCTATGAGTTCATAGTGATAGCCTTTGGGATCACTAATTCTCCTGAAAATGTCATGGATCTAATGTATATTGTCTTTATATATTACCTAGAAAAATTTTGTTTTAGTCATTATCGATGATATTTTGATGTACTGTAAGATAATGGTGGAACAAGTATATCATTTTCATACTGTGCTAACGACTTTGAAAATAGAGAAAATATATGGAATGTATCATAAATGTGAGTTATGAACGGAGAAAGAATCATTCTTGGTGGATTCTATCACCACAATAGAAATATCTATAGACCCTTCCCATAAAATGGTTATCGAATAATGGTTCATGCCAACATTTATAATGGAAATCTTTAGCTTCCTTGGTCAGGTTGGGTCTTACAGACGATTTGAGAAGAAGTTTTCATGATTTTAAAACCCAATGAAAAAGAATACACATAAAGAGGTGTTGTTTTCATGGACTCAATAATGTGAGGAAATAATTAAGGAACTCAAAAAGAGGCTTATCAGTGCACCAGTACTCAGAATCCCATCATCTAGAAAAATATTAGTGGTGTAAAGTGATGCCTCAACAAATGGATTTGGTTTTGTAAAGATAAAAAATTATAAAGTGGTATCCTATACCTCACAGAATCTGAAAATCCATGAGAAAAACAATCCTATGCATGATATGGAGTTGAAAGATGTGATCCTTGCTTTGAAAAAATTATGGCATTATCTATATAGAGAGAAGTGTGAGATATATATTGATCACTGTAGTATCAAAAATATTTTCACATAGATGGAGATTAATATGAACATGTAAATATTGTTAGAGATCATCAAGGATTCTGACTTCTCAATCCTATACCATCCTAGTACGACAAATAAAATGGAGGATTCTCTATGTAGAAAGGATCATGAATCATTATAAATGAAGATATTTGATAATGATCCAATCATCTTAGAGCTATATAGGATGGACATGGGAATCACTATGGTAGGATCATCATCAATCCTTTATCAAATGGGTTCTCAACCATCCCTAATGTAGAAAATAATGGATTCTCAAATAAAATATGTGGAAATTCTGAAAATATTAAAAGATATTATAAATAGAAAATCATATGAGTTCAATATTGGTTATGAATGGGTTTTATGATTTGGGTCACGATTATATGTACCATACAATGAAAAGAAAAATCTGTAGCTTTTTAATGACTCACATAGTTCAACTGTCTCTATTCATCTAGTGAGAAAAAAGAATTATCAAGTTATCTAAGAGGACATTTTGTTAGACAATACAAAGAAGGAGGTCGTTGAATATACATCAACATTATTTATAGGTCAATAAGTGAATGATGAATGAAAAATGTATACGGGGATGATGTCACCACTACCCATACCGACATGGAAATGGGAGAACATTACCATCCACTTTGTCAAAACACATCCAAGGAAATCTGGAGTGAATAATTCTATGTGAGTCATTTTGGATCATCTTACAAAGATAGCTCACTTGATCGCAATTATAGAGGACTTCTCATTGGATCAACTTTCTTAGTTATATTTCAATGAGGTGGTAAGGCTTCATGGGGTTCCACTATATATTTTTTATGTCTAGGATCCAGGATTCACCTCGATGATCTATACTAGACTCCAACATGATCTAAGAACTAATTTGAGCTTCTATACGACCTATCATCCTCAAACCGATGGCCATTATGATCAATCTATTTAGATATTGGAATATATTTTGAGATCATGATCTATAGACATCAAAAGAGGGTGGCACCATAATATTCCACATGTCAAATTCTTTTACAATATTACTTTACACTCTAGTATATGAATGGAACCATTTGAATCCTTTTATTGGAATAGATATAGTACGCTGGCATTTTGGGATTACGTTCATGAGTTGATGATTTTAGGACATGAAATTGGTCAATGAAATGGTGGAGAAGGTGAAAAACATTAAGTATCACATCAAGGTAGCCAAAATTCAACAATAAAGTAATGATGAAAATCATAAATGAGTCCTTGAGATTAATGTTGGAGACATGGTATTCCTACGCATATCTCCATGGAATAAGGTTAAGAGATTTTGGAATAATGGAAAGATAAATCCTATGTATATCATCCCCTTCAAAATACATAATCATGTTGGATTTGGGGGATATAGATTAGCAATTCCACCTACAATGTCTAATGTACACGATGTATTCCCTGAATCCATCTTAACGAAGTACATACCATATCATTCTCATGTACTCTCTTTAGATGTGGAATAATTGGAGAAATATCTTTTTTTGAGAAGAATCCAGTGATGATCATAGATCACAGAGATAATGTTTTATGCAAAAAGACTACCCACATGGCAAAAGTACAATGTAAGAACCATATGTATGAAGAGGTCACATTGGAACAAGAGGAAGTAATGATGGATAAGTCCCACCACCAGTTTATAACATTGAATGTAAAACTCAACATCGTCGAATAAATTTTGTTTGGGCTTAAGAATGTAACATCCTAATGTTTTATCAATGTAATTCCATTCATCTGATTATATCTTATAGTGAAATCATGAATGATTAATCATATAACAAAATACAATCATTATAAATGAACATGTGAGTGAAATAAAAGGTTTCTCTTAAATTTAATGAAAATATTATAGTTAACTAGTAACTTGAATTTTGGAATAGTAATGTGACCGTTATGAATTGTAAATAGTACAATGTAATCGTAACCTCACTTAATAAAGTATAAATAAAATTTATCCATCTTATAAGTGATTAAATAGAATAATTATATCTTATTATAAAGAAATAGAAATATATAATTTTTTTATTAACTGTTGGTATTTTTTGTAATTCATGTATATTTAGTAAATATTTTATTATTAATTTAATAATTTATAATTAAATTTATTTTTATAAAATTTATTAATAAATAATTTAATTGAGGACTTATGATTATATGATAATTTTAAGAGACCACAATTAATTTTACAAAGTGTTATAAATGTAGTTTTAATTTTAAAATATGTATTCTCAAGTGATTTATTATTTTAATTAAAAATTATATTTCACATATTTATAAAAGTAATTTAATAAAATAGAGTCCATTTTTGAATTATAAAAGTGGAAAATGGTTTGGGTGAATTTTTTGGATTTTTCTAAAATGCATGAATCTTTGTTGAATAGTAAAATATTATAATTTATAATAAATGGTAAATAAATAATTTTATGTATCATGCATGTGTCATGGATGATGTAATTGGACATTTATTTGATGTCACATGCTATCTTTACTATTTTTGCTAAAAGGAATCGTGAATATTCATAGTCATGAGAAATAATATTAAACTAATGATTAAAATAATGGGAACCCCCTCCTCTCCTCCACAACAAATACCACTCCTCTTTACCTCCTCTCCTAACACCACTCAAGCATTGGGAATAGTTCAATTTGTTCTAAAATATCTCCCAAATCCCCTATCCCATGTTTAGGAACTCTTGGTCTCATAAAAATAAAAAAAACTCTCCCCTAAAGAGGATCTCAAGAAAGACATATTCAAGAGGAAAATTCCTATTTTATTTTCATTTATTTTCATATTATGCTCCTTTGTATTCATTTCCATCCTCCGGCCTTCTCATCCAAATGGCATGATAACTCTACTACCATACATGTACTAGAATTTTTTTATGCTAATGGAATAATTCATCATCATTTCTTTATTCCCCTCCTTTTATAATAGAAATGAAAACACCATCTGATATGTGTTAATTCATCACATTCAAGGATGATACTTGTTTAATTTTATTTCCATCATTAATTATGGTCATGTAACTATTTTACTCATTTAAAAAAACAATAATATATGTATTATTTCTTAATTAAGTATTGGGAATGTTTTTACACATAATATTAATTTGTATTGAAAAATGTGTTTGTTGGGATCAAAAACTCCCAAATTTATCAAGACAGTTATCGTTAACGATTCTTCTTCATTACAAATATCCAAATGAAATTTATAACCATATAATCTGGTGTATGTTAACTAATAACATATAAACCCAATTATGGAGCACCATTCTCATCCTACATGATTATCATTACATGAATATAATTAAACTGATCAGGAAAACCAAGAAAACAAATGCTACTAAAACAATGGAATTTAACATCCCAACCCATATAAAATGTCACGAATGATTATAATAAAGTTATAATAAATATATTATATGTATAAGTGGTTCTATGAAATTAATTAATTAATTTAATGTGGTTATCTAGTACATTAATATCACGTGAAGGACACCTTCGAATTAAGGCAAGAGATTCTACCCTAACCTCTATTATTCATTTTGTTTGTTCAACCGTTCTATTTACACAAAAGAGGTTATCATTTATTTTTATTCAAATATCCAAAATTATGTGTATATTATCCAAAATCATTTATCAAGATCAATTTATCCTTCTCTTTTAGGGATATACATATTTTTAAATGATTCCCTCCTAAATTCATCCAAATAAGAAAGCCAATTTGAAAGGAACTTCTTGAAGTCTTACCCATTTTGAAGTACACTATATAATATATTTTCAATGAACTACTATTTTCATAAACCATCATTTTTATTAGGAAAACCATCTTAGTAAACTCCTAGTTTTATATAAATTATTATTCATTTTTATGTTTAAAATGACCTTTGATATTTTCCTTTATCATCACTAAAATGTTTTAATACAAATGTTTCTTAATTACTCTATTTACATGTTATTAGTTCATGTGACATAACTTGTCATGATATAATACTATTTAAACATATTATTTTCTATGCATGATCTATTTATTTTCCTTAATTTAATTTTTTATGATACTCCCATTTTTCATGATTTATGACATGATTGTTATACCCAATTCATATCGGGGGAACCCTTATGTGTTTGTATGATTGATTATGTATGATTCTATTTTTGGAATGAATATACATGAACATGTCACAGTTGGTGCACACTGATATCACTCCAATACATTGGATAAATTTGAGTCTCATGAGACGTTATGTGAAACTGTCTTGGCGGTTATCCTTGACTCGTGCTACCATGTGCCACCGTCTTGGAGGTTAACCATGACTTGTTATCAACTTTGTGCAATGATGTTAGACACATGATAAATTCATGGTTTATATTTCTTCCACATTATAATGACTTCATGATTATATTATTCCCTATTTATATATTATGATTCCATATGTTCCATTCATTTTTAAATCATTATACCATGCCTTCTATCCCATGCACTAAAGCATTATTATTATGTTTATTACATTACTAGATTTTTATGTCATCGCTTTTTCCATGTTATCCACATGTTATCCATTTAATTTGATTGAGAATAATTAAAGATGAGATATATCTATAACGATTAAATAATGAAATTTATTTTAGTCCCATTTTTTTAGTTTTATGTACCTAGTCTTCCAATAAACTAGAATTTACATTAATCAGCATGTAATATGATGTTTAAATATGACTGAAATTTTGTAATGATATGTGTAAAAGGCTGGGGACACTATAATCTGAATGTGTATACCAGACTGACATCCTCATCACATTAAATTAAACTGTATTACTATCCCATATAAAATGGTTAGTCCTCGTAATGTAAGATGATTTAACTCGAATGAATGTGGGATTCCCCATATAAAAAATATGGTATGAAAAAAATACCAATTTCATCAGCACAGATCATTAAACTATATCCTTACCCTATATGAAATCAAGAGGAGACATATCCTAGTATGAGATGATTTAGTATCCTAATTCAAGAGGATACCCAAATTTGGCATTGATCTACTACCATGTTACCTCCTAGAATGATGTAAGTCATGATTACCAACCTATGGGATACATAGAAACATATGAATATTCCATCCCCTGACCACCCAACTTCATCAACTCATTATGGGGAACAATATTTCCAATTTGTAGGGGGTTAACTCCATGTATGGTTTTACAATCCTCATTTTGAAAAGGGTACTAGAATGACCTCTTTCAATTTAGTGTCATCACCCTTTTATTCGCTTAAAAAGCCCATATGATGATCATTCCCCATGTTGGATAATGTTATGTGACCAGAAAAAAGAAACACCCCATATAGTCTGTGCTCTATGAATTTAAACATCTATCAGCACTATTTTTATAGATATGGAATTAAACATCCATGGACCCCACTCAATGTTCATGTAGTTAAATTTTATCATTACCCTATCAAGTGACTAGAAGATGGATTAGATGATATGTATGGTATGATGATAAGAATTTACACTACATGAAATGAGGATGCCTCATATAATAAGAATGCAATTTTTGGAATTACCCAGTATAAAATCAAGAGGCCTCCAAATATGGTATAGATTTATATCCTCATCTTAAAGGATATCATTCCTATAGTGTTGGAATCCTTATATGCTGCTTCCTAGAATACATTTTGGATTGGTTCCCATACTCATAGTATATGTAGTGACTCATGTATGTTTTGTCCAGGTCCCCTCCTTACCATAAACTCGTTTTTTGGGTAATTCCCCTATAGAATAGGCTTGGTACATTATATCCAGCATGATCATTTTTCACATTTGAGTGTGTGGTGTAATTTCTCCCAATGAACCAAACATTACCTCTATTATATTTACCAATTCCAATTTTGTGCTAATTTCCTTTTCTAATTTGGGAAATTTTTATCCTCCTGGTCAAAAAAGGATATTTAATAGAATGGTCCCCTGTGAAACTAGCTCACATACAATACTGGTTTCATGCCTCAAAGGATATTCAAAAAATAATAATGGATCTCACATTTTGATCACGGTCCATGGTCGATCCTACATTATTTCGATTCATCCTATAATGATATAGGTATAAAACTAATGTTTCAAACATGGTCAACAGTTGTTCCCCACATGTTTTTTTCCTCTTTCACAATCCAGGTCATCAAATTTTTGATCCCGCTTGAGGGGGTTTTCGATCACATTTTTACATCGTTGTGCTCTACATTATATTAAAAAAAGAAGATCCTAACAGTATTTTCTCATACTACCAATGGATCACATATGTTTAGGGGTTGGGATGAAGTACTCCTCATGAATGATTAAGATGCACCAGCCTCCATGGTCTAAAATCTATGTTAATAAACTATGGTCTCTTCTAAAAGAATAATGATTCTAAACAATGTGCATGCCATCCTAGGAAGGTGATGTGGGTCTTTAGGCCTCCTTGTATAACAATTCATGTTAGGTTTTCAACTCTTACACACTAAACATGACCGTTTTAGATTCTTACCCTATTGGATAAGTGTAATGACCTTAAAATATGTTGAATTTGTCTTAGGAATGTTATTTGTAGTGTTAGGGGGTAATATAGGCCCTTATATTCATGTTAGTTATTTTTTAATTGATACGATAAATATTATTTTATAACAAGAAACCCAACCCATGCATCATTCTTATATGCTATTTTTCCATCTCTTTATATTTTTCAGGGTGCATGCCTCTTTTTCCCCTCAATTAACATTGGGTTAAAACTCTTTCATTTCACTCCAAACTCTCTAGGGTACACATGGTCCAAACACTCTTACAATATACTAATAGTTTCCTAGTCCGACCTCGGAAAATAAGATGATTCTTCAACCAGAATAAAAGTTTTATATTTGATCAGAGTGATACACCCTTCCATTTGTATCAATGCCACAATGGAATAATTCCCATGGTATTTAAATACTATAGAACATTCCCACACATCATCTCCAAAAATTATGTGTCTCATTATTTTCATTTACGAATCTAAATAGCCCCTTTTGGAAATGGTTCCAAGCCACACCCGCTCAATTACCATCTTGGGTACATTCCACAAAAGAATTTGGAAAAACAACTTTGAGATAGGTCATGGGTTTTGTACATGGTTAGTATTCAAACATCATCTATTTGTATCCACTCACTACAGAATAATAGTGGATGTCATGTATTAAATGTGGTCAGTATTAATCATGCATTGTAACTCCAATCCCTTTATGTTCCAAATATTGAGAATTAAGATTCATTCTCTTCAATCCCCTTTGTCTGAGTAGAATTTAAAACCCACAGGGTTACCCCATTAGTGCACCAAAACACATTGAGATTAATAATCAACTGTTCAGAGGGCCTCATCCTCAAACATAAAACATTTTCATTCAAGACACTCATAGTGGTCAACCAATATATTTAGGCCCCATGACTTCATTCATTACATGAATCTCTCATATAAATGATAAATCATATGTGTTTCCCATATCTCTCACACTGATCACTACTCACCTGGAAATTGGGATTGATCATTTGTTGTATCATTAATGCAGTTTATGTATGGTAATAGAATTTGATAAAAGAAAATTTTACCATGCATTAAAAGAGCTAAAATAAATATATTTTAGTATGAGAGGGTTATCAACATGAAAAATCCTCGATATCATCCTAGAAAAACGATTATTCAATAGAAAATCCCTATTTATTGAGTGATCGGCCTTGGAAAACCTCCACTTATATGACTTTAGGGACTACTTCCACTCTGATAGATCAACTACCTCTTTCTATTCATTGGGATATATTTCATCAGATTTGATCTACATCCAAAAATTCTTTTACATGAACTCATCAACCATAGATGCATCCTCAATCATATTATCCTATGCTTCAACCATATTATCATTCATGTAATAAATGATTTCATATTAGAAAATGTCAAGGATCACATTATCCAACTTCAACCATTATTAATGGGTGATCTACCCTTCATCTACAAGAAGCATCTTGGATCCCTCATCCCTATGCCTATTTCATTTGATATTGAACATCATCAACTCGATACCCACCTGCTTCAGGAGAATGTCCCATGAAAGTTTGTTGATACCAATGGAATCTACCCTTCGATTCCTAAGATACCTTGATAGTGATGGGAAGACCAACTCATATTGATAGGTTATCCATTTGAGTGTAGTTGAGGAAGCTCCTAGTTTACCTCCAGGCCATAAGATAAATGAATAAATTATCTTAAGAGGAATTTGAGTTATAATAATTGACATACATGGTTGGTACATGTTCTTATAGAGTAAATTATAACCAAATATCAGTGTTTGGACCACCGGTATGAATTTATTCAGGCAGTCTGAAAACTATTTCTGAAGGAAACAAATCCTCACCCGCAATAGAACTCCATGCTTACCCTATGATACTTCCGATGTGATCTCACCTATTATAACAACCTAGGTTCACATAGATGATAGAATTATCCCTTTCAAATTCATTGATTCCATTGTCCTAATTGCATGGACTGATGAGACTAATAAAATGAGAAAATTTATCGTATCTCCTTCAATAATTTAAGTTAGCCGCATGATTTCCCACTTTTCAATTATGTTCTCATCCATATCATCCACTACCTACAACGGATCTGAGTTGAGATCATTTACCATATCATCTTTAACTATTCCCATTCATAGAATGATATTGATCCCCTCTATCGAGGCCCTAGGCTTGATAGTCACCTCTGGTGGAACCTATAAGATTTTGTTAGCTTCCATAACCCCCATAACTAGACTTATCGTTTGCACCGTCGCAGCCCCCTATGTGAAGGGAACCGTCATGGAATTTTTCTACAGTGGAATCTATAATGTTTTTCCATCTTCCATGACCTCAACATTCATTAATGTAGGGTGAGAAGCACCCTCTATAACCACCTCAACACCTATAGCCACTAAATAAGATGTTGATGTTGGTGTTTGATTTATGAATGTGATCTATACATTAATTTAAACATGATTCACATAAAAATATGAATATAAAAAATTGAATGTAATGTTAAAAAGGATACATGGCTCACATGATTCTAATATTTTAACCATCAACTCATTAAATTCCTGGAAAATACCCCTAGAAATGGAATTCACCCAAAAACATTACACCAAAGTTAAATGAACCGCTTTGGAAGTTGAATGTCTACACATGCACATGACATTAATGAGTATTCCCATGCTTTCCCCTTAAATGTTTTAAGATCTCATTCAATCTACCGAACTATTTTCCTAAATCTACCCATACTCCATGCTTTATAAACCCTTTGCATGTATAAGAAGATTCATATAGTTCTCTTTGGGGATTGTTAATGTTCAAAAAAACATGGTCAAACGATCTACCGAGTAAATGATAGCGAACCCCACTCAAAGAGAATCCCAATTGGAATCACTCCACAGTGACTAATCTAAACATACCTACAGAGGTACATGAGCGGCCAACTCAATGTTAGAGAGATCTGAAGAGGAGGTCATCCCCATTAGTACATTTACTCGGGCGATGAGTAAATACACATCTCCCAAATAATAGAGCATATCCTCTATATCTGTTATATATCAAACCACCTTAACTCGATGCACTTTTAGATCATCCCTATTGTGACCTAGGTAATTGAGAAGTATTTTCTCTCTGTTGAGATGATTCCACATTTACTGGAGGGTGTTGATTTTTGTGATGATCCTTTAAAACACACAATGAATAATAAATTTTGCATCCCTAGGGATAACTAGATGACTCTACACCTTTTCGTGCCTTGGAAAAACTTTCTCAAAACTACAATATACAATTTGTTTCCTCTCAAAGACATTTTTGAGAGAGTTGAGCCTATTTCCACTCCACTTCCTACAACATCTTATTGTGATGAGCTATGGATTTATGAATCTTCAGCTACAAGAACTCTACCTTATGATCCATATCTGACTCCAAGACGTTCTGAAACCACCGATTGTCCTCATCCACATGGTTATGGGGAATCTACCTTTTCAACCTGAGTAGATTGGTCCATAAGTATCTCCCTTAGGTATATTCTCCCCCAACAATTCACATATTAATGGATCATCCCACCAATGGTGGTTGGTGTTGAAAACTAAATCCACCCTTTCCCATATTCATGTATGAACATGTAAAATATTTTTGATTTACAATTGGTTGGACCTTGAAGCACATTATTCATCTTTGTGGTTACCTTTTTAAATAATCCGAACTACATCACAAACTGAAGAGGGTTTTACCATTAGCAGATCATCTAGAAGTCGAGAATCACACCCAATACCACTCTTCAAATGGCCTGGAGGTACATATGTCTTTTGATGGTGCTCGTACTGTAGTTTTTCAGTGTCCCCTAGTAAGGGGAACATATGATATAACAAGTGATCATCTAACACAAATATTTCTAGTACATCCACATGGCCTGAATGGAGTGGGTCTCTTCTATTTAATTTTAAAATCTCCAGCCTAATACTTTTACAATGATGGGTGGTGTGGATTTGGTATTCATATCCCCACATGTGTGTAATGACCATATATATAGATATTAGAAGGGCCTTTATAGAAAGAGAAGAGTTTTCCCTCAGGTAATGTGGTACATCACCTTGTAAGACATCACAAAAACAAAAACAGATAGGATGATGCACATCCCCATCACCCACATCGCTTCCATGATAATGTTTCTTGGCCACATCCATCGGTATTTATCCTTCACTATGAGCATCCGTCCATATCTTAGAAAAGTAATAAAACCATCTATATTGAATATAGGGTCCTGGTGGTTCACATTGTCACCTCACAACCACCATTACATCACCTTTAAAATATTCTAATATGAGTGTTGTTTACCTCATAGAAATGTATTAGGGAATGTGTGTGGCCTCTTGGGTAGAGTGTCTATGGGATCATTTAGGGGAAAAACCACTTCTTGAATGAGTTTTCATTCATCCTCGATTAGTGCTCATCCTACCCTTGCACCAAGTTCAATAGATCCATATTATAGGGAAAAGATATTCTCAGAGTCCACCCAAAAATTCTCTAGGGGGAGGAATTAATCATTAATGACTCCTTGTATTTGGTTCCCAAAAATCTTGTAAAGACACCATAACATGATGCCAACCTCCCCATAGTGTAGATAGATAGTGATGGTACCATACGACCACATTCTCATCACCTTTGGAATGATGTCTTAATGGAGGAAGACATTGAATTGTATGAAATGTGTCACATCATAAAACTCTACCTAATTCACCTAGACCATAAAATCTTGGAGTTTAGTGCATTCCCAGTTATCCCAGTCCATGTTTTTCTTAAATATTACACCATTGTGTAAATTCCACCCATCAATTCACCCCTTCAGTGAGTCACCAAAACCCACCTTGAGAATCATATTGATCAATGTGGTGATTTATATACCTCTAACACCTCCCAAATAATTTTTCTCACGTGGTTCTATATAGTGTTTGTTATGAGACATGCATGATATTTCATGATGTTTCCTCTATCAGACCTTTGAAATTAGTGAATTCATTGAGAGCTCATGAAATATTAGGCATGCTAAAGTATATTTTCCTTACGGATAGATATGTAATCCCGATTACCAAATTTATAACGTGAAAACCCATTGAAAAGTTGTTATTATTTCTTTGATATTGTCTTTAGTGTAGTTAATGATGGTCCAATTCACTCCAGAGACTCTTCAATCATTATAATCATATCTATCTCTTCTTGATGATTAGTAACAGCATTAGAACCTTAATTTTCCATTTTGTATAAGAGATGGTGGTTTTTTATAATTTTTCATGTAGTTCCACTTGTGATATTACACTCACAATAGTTGAGTTCATAGATTTCATCTCACAAATATTAGGTACACATAGGACAATTTTTGGAAGGAGACAAGCGTTGGTGTTGAACATTGTGAGCGATGGGGACTGAAATCTAAATAACACATGATCGGTTTGAGTATCACAAATATATTTATTATAATTTTCTTTTAGTGAAATTATAAGTCCCCATATAAGGGTCCTCTTTGTTATTTATAGGAACATTGAAATAGAAGATTTGTAAATTATCCTCAAAAAATGGGATTAGAAAAAATTGTACATGAATGGGTGTTAATTATAAATTATTAGTTTTTTTCCCGTATAATATGACCCTCCATTCACAAATGAATTCCATTTCTGAGGGAGGAATATTTTGATAGAAAAAAATGGTTTTGAAGGGAGTAGTTGATGAATTAATGACTTTATATGAATTAATTTGTGAAAAATTGGACCAAAATCTACATAAGGGACTAGATTTACAACTTTCTCCACCATCGCCAATAGGTCAGCACTCGAAGGTACCGATTGTGTGTTTGTATGATGATAACATTCATGTAGTATAAGTACACCACCACATAGTACATTATTATTTCTGTTATTACTTGAGGTTAACATCACAGAATAGTAATCCCAAGGCATGATGACCCTTTTTGCGATCATGAATAGTGTTGACGGTTACCTCTCCATATTTTCATTGATGATCTGGAGCCTCATCCATTCAAAATGATCACAATTCTTTGAAAAACCCCTCCAATATTCACCAAACCATACCCCTACAGTGAGTAAGAATATATGTACACCATTTATAAGACCTACTATAGTACATGAAATTTCAACTTCTGAGAAATGCTCATATTTTACAACAATCTAGGGCTCCACTTGTGTGAGAGAAAATGGATATCACAAGGAATCCTTCTTTCATGGAAAAACATCCTCTGAGATTTTTTTGAGAAACTCATCCCATAGAGGTGATTCCTATTGTAGAGGTCCATGAACTTTTGATAAAATTAATTCCCCCATAGAACGTTGGTATTTCCAAGGAATCGAGTCTTCATGAATCCAAAACCATGGGATCATGGACTTCACCCAATTGTAGGGTTACTCCATTTTATGAAGAACACTCTTTAAAAAATCCATAACCTCCATGAGCCCTATGGGCTTCACTAGAACCTCCTCCATAAAGATCCAATCATTGCTAAGAATTCCCTCTATGCCTCTCCTTGGAACATCCTTTCATCGTATAACTTTTTCAATAGTCTATTGTATGGGTGCCCATATGAAATCAAGACATGTTCTTCCACATATAAAATTCTGGTTCGACCGGTGTCACCCACTCATGTGTCTAACCACTTCACTAAAAGTGCTTCCTAAGAATCTATATGAACTTTGTTTTTCTATGGTCAGGTATCATCATGAATATTTTTTCTAATAACTAGATGAATAACATTGAGCCTCATGATGGAAAATCCTCCACCATAGTTCCAAATCCATGCCCCACCTATAGATTATAATCTGTTGTCCCATAATCCATATTGGTGGAATATATATGGGACAATATTCAATTTCCTTTGTTGAGGATCCTTATTCAGGATCATTCTTTATCATTGAAACAAACAACCGTGACGGGTGATCCACACCATGTCGAAGCTGCATGATATAAAACATTATAGATCTATATTCTAGTTAAATGATATGAAACATCACGATAATTTCCTCAACACATGATATAAAAAATAGCCTTACCATGTGTGAAAAACATCAGATAACCCATCTATGACTCACATGGGATAACCCACACACTTCTTACCCTATTAGATTAACACGGTTTCCCCTTGAGAAATCACCATGGGAATTCATCCAATTTTCCGCTACATAGTGATCTTCCAACATAAAGAATCTTCTATGTATAAGGCCCACACCATCCCTCATCGACACTACTTCCCTGACACACATATCCTTATCACATGAAATTAAACAACATGGATTTTTCATGTCAAATGATCATAATGTGTGACATTGAACAACATGTATTTTCATCCATATTTCTTAAACATGGTATTTAGGATGACTCCATAGATGTTAAATACAATCCATCATCCTTGTATGAAATCATACCTCCTAGAAACACACCCTATATATCCCTAAAATACATAAAAGTAGCGCCCATATTTCCCCTACATTAAGTTAAACATATGTAAATCCTATACCCACATGAAATTATCTTTTTTCCCATCTCCACAATTATTTAAACTCATGAAGTGACATAGAATCTCTATGCATTTTATTAAATAGCATATGCCAGAGGTAAAAATCCATGGAACACATATGCCTGTGTAGTCAACTACATTACAACCAAAAAAGTATGCCATATGTTCAATACTTTTGATTAATCATATGATATTCCCTTCAAACTAATAATATGAAATAGTTTCAAATATACCAACTGTCTATACATTCCATGAAATTACCAATGTGACTACTCACCCTCACCAATGGATACTGACCTGTTGAGGTAGATGCAACATAATTAACTAGTATCCTCCTCTATATGGGTTTGGGAATGAGTTCCATGAATATGACTTAATCTATGATGGAGATGCATTCTAGTTAACTATATCAAATGAGTAATACATGGAAGGGGGAACCGACATCCCATCATCCTATTTTGATCAGGGATAAAAAATCACTGATTAAGGTGATGAAAACTATAGAAAATTGCACAACTATCTTTTTGGGAAACATCAGTAGTCCACATGATCTTCTTGATCCCCCTCTACAAATGTGTTAAAAACAACACCATTTTTTGACTCTAGGAAAGACATTTCATCTAAAAACAACCCTCTTTGAGAAACATTTTATTTTATGCACATATTTTTTTAAAGTTATATATATAGAAAATTTAATATTTAACATCATGTATTGTTATTATTCATGGTATTTGATCTTCAAATTGAAGCATTATCTCATCCAAGTGGTTATTTTTAAGACATTTCTTAAATAGTAATGTACTTCATCTCAATTTTTTATTCATTCATATTTTAGAACCATGAATCACTTTTTTTGGGTGTTATATATTGAAAATTTTACAAGTAATATTATCAATCCTTAATAATTGATGATATAATATGTTTTGATTTTAGATATTTCATTCAAGGAGATTTTACATGAAAGTTACCAAGTGGTAAGGAAGTTTATATCTCCATTTATTTTCATTAGGTAATTACATCACCTTTATCATTGTTATAATAATATTACATATGTATTGACCACTTTCTATTTTATAATATATTTCCACTTGTTTTAATTGATATTATATTTGAGACACGTAATTAATTCATTGGTAAATTATAACTACAATGATACAGTCATTGTAAAGGATTTCATCTCAATTTTCAATTATTGATTATTATTTTTTTGTTATGCACATAATCTCTTTTATATTGTGTATAAATTTCCATTTATACATTTTATATAATAAATATATAATTATTAATGGTATTTAATTATTTATTTGAATTTATTACATTTATGGTACTTATGATTAAAATTTTACCCATATGGTAAGGGTTTATTTCATAATATCATACTTATCTGGATATTTATGCATGAATTTACATTGAATGATTTTATTTAGTCATTTTATAATAAAATCCTTTCATTTTATACCCTTTTCGTTATTTATTGTTTTTTCAAGCAATATTTCCATCATTCTCTCTTTGGATCTAAAAATAATTGATAATTGTTTATAAGAAAAGATGATTTAATTTTATTCATCGGTCATAAATCATTCTTCATCCATATACATGTTTTCTAAAAATGTTTTGATGAATTATTTTAATATTATCCTATTTTTTAAATCCGTTTTTACTAATGTTTAATATTTTTAATTATTTATAATGTGAATCTTTCTCACATTTTTTGGATAATGAAATTTTTTGTGAAATGACTATTTTATTTTAACTTATATTATATATATGGAATTTCCCACCATAATGACCACTCAATTACATGAATATTCATTTCCATGTTTCCATGGTTATTCTGAAAAAAATGTTTAATATAATTATATATATACATATTTTTTTAAAGTAGTATTTCAAAGGGAAGAGGGGATTTATCAAAGGAAATATACCATGTAAAAATTTATAAACATATTCATCGTGGTTGAAAACTTTTAATGTTAATAATTACATATTTTTATGTATATATGACTCCAACACATATATAGATAATAATCCTTTACTTTTATGGGGTTATGTGTGCCAATTTTTTTCTCAACAAGGACATGGTAAGAAATTGACATTGATTATGATATTATACAAAGTTATGAGAATCAAGTTCTTTTAAAGGGTAATTTTTATACCATAGGATTAATTTCCCTTTTTGGTCACAAATAATCATGAAAATTTAATGATGGGTATTTCTGGAAGGTTATTCAATAAATTTGGTAAAGCTTCAGTCTCATTACATTTCATGCATGGTATCGGGGAGTAAACCAAATCCAATGTGTTGATGTTTCCACAATTTTATATTGTCTATTTAATTATACATGTATTATGATTAAGTAATTAGAAATATTTCTACCATAATTCCAAAATTTTCTTGATCTTATGATACCATTTTTATGTTATTCTCCAATGAGATTACTCATGTGTCTTTTCATTCGTGACTTATGATTATACCATTGACTCACGCATTATGTTTCCTTATCATTTTAATTAACATAATATTCTTCTAATCTAACCCCCTAAATTTATGTATTCCCATGGTTATCCTATGTAGTTTTATGAGATGAAAGTGATTTTGGAGATCACAGTGGAGAATAAAAACAAATTTGTTATGTTTTATGTCCATTTTATGTTTTTTAACCCAGTCTTCCAAATACGCAAGCCCTCATGATCAATGTTTTCTAATTAATAGATGTTTATATTAAAAATTATGTAATAATATGTTTAAAACTATTGGGTATCTATAGTTGGTATTAGATTATGGTCTAGTTATATTTTGATATTAGGAATAGAATAAATTATTTAGAACCCTAAACCCATGTATATGTTTAATGTTTTAAATATAAAACTATCTTGTAATTTTTGGGAAGAATAATGCTTGCGGTTTCTAAAAAATTACATCCATTTGTGGATTATATAACTTAGTGTAGCTCTGGAATAGTAGTAATAAGGGGTAATAACATTGATAATGGTTTATTTGTATTTGTAATGATATTTACCTAGTTCATGATAAATGAACTTTCTTTACAACTAATTTTATTCTCCTAGGGGATATGTTTGAAAAATTCAAAGACTCTTTAAAAAACCCTCATCAAGGAATTGAATTGATGATAATCATTGATGACATAGGTTAGACATAAAGTGACATGGATTGATAAGTTTAAATTTTATCGTAGGTTTAATTCAATAAATACCACCATTGTTGTTTTAAATTATGGAATTATAAGATAATTAAAAGATTATTTTCAAAATATTTATGATAATAAGACCCTTTATTTTATTATGTTCTTTAATGAGGAAATTTATTTTAGGAATAATTATTTTATATTTTGGGTAAATAATATTAACGATATTGGTATCCTTTAAGGCTTATCTTATGTCTAATTTTATGGTAGTAATACTAAATTAATATTATTTTTTTAACGCCCCGACCCGAGTTACCCAGAGTCGGTTCATTATTAAATAATATTGGCAGGATAAAAAAAATCAAGTCCCAAAGGACTGATCATTTTTGTATTAATGGAAACATGATAGATACATGAGTTCAAGATTACTACATGAAAATAAATACGACACTAATTTATTCCATCAGAAACATCCAAGCATCCTCGATATTCTTTAAAATCAATCATAACTAACTTGTTCAAATCCTGGCAAAATAAACCACTATAAATGGTTGATCTCAAATTCTCAGTAAGAGTAATTGATACATTAGAAGATAATATAATCATTAGCCATGGTGAATAATGGAAACACAATGATTTAAAAAAAATAAACATGAATACTTTATGGCAGGAATATGTTCTGAGTAAATAATGCCATTAGAAAACAAAGTCATCGGTATTTAAATATTGAAATTACCACATGAACCATCAATATTATTTTCATAATGATGTAATGTATAATGTCGGACATTGTGAAACATATTTTCATGGCCTCGACCAAGATGTCTAAAATTGATTAAGCCCTCGGCCAAAAACCATATATAAAATTTGGAAATGCCTCAGCCAATTCCACATCTAAATGTCTCATGAGACCTACCATTACAACGAGGAGATATAGTGGGCTCCACCCATCACATACTAAGTCCAATACATTCCCCATATGAAAATGTTGAAACATAACATAAACATTCGTATTAAAACTAACATATGAAATGTCAATAAGTTAACGATAAACAATGAATTGTTAAAAAATAACACATTGATAGTCGAACATATCACAAAACCATTTATAAAATATGGAATATTTTATTCTTAATAATTAAACTTCAAACAAGTGTAAATTTTATCAAAGGATGTTGTCAGTGATGAAAATGATTAGTAAAACGTTTTGAAAGAAATATTCCATTTTCATAAAAACATTTAAAAGTATAACAATTTAGAAAGGAAGATATTTAAATAAATTTTTGAATAAAAGTGACCCATAAAAATTTGAAACCTTTTAAGGATATTAAAAATTTTAAACATTCATGTCCAAATAAATAAATCCTTAAAACCATTTTTAAAACATGGACATTAATTAGAATGATTTAGAAGAATAAATATTTAAACAATTTAAAATGATGATGTAGTTAAAGAGTCCCTTCCATAAAATATTTAATGATATCTTTTGAAAAAAATTTTATGAAACATGGACATGGATGATATATATGTCCCAGTAAATACATCTATATAATCAATCTCAGATAATAATTAGATTGAGGAATTAACCCTTACCTAGCATTTTCCTTTGGTTGAGGGTACATTTAAACTCTTGTATAATGACCATTGTATTTTATTAAAATATAATAGAACCATATTCATATTTATTATATCATACATGATTCATTTATGACTTTATAATACCCATTTAAAAATTAATTCAATGTTAAATTATCATTTTTGGTAATAATTGCTTTCTTTTATCGTATGTGTTTTAACTTGTAATTATTCATCGTATCATTTAGATCATGATTTTCATACATCCAGAATATAACACCTGATTTATATATCATATATATTTAGAATATTAATATGTATAATAGATAGATATATGAAATGGAAAACACCATTTATAGAGACGGTAGGTCGTACGTACACATAAATGCTCTTTCTGTTTTCATATCGTATTGAATAGAAGCGAATAAGATATATGTATATACAAACATATATATATATATCTATTAAGTATAATTATTATGTCATATATTACATAATTATTAATAAAATATAATTTTATAATCATTGTTTAATGGTGATTGTGAAAATGAATCTTATCCCGTCCTGGAGACAGGAATCCGTACGTACGCACGAGATACAATTTCCTTATATTTATGGTGACATCATATTTAATTGGATATTATATAATAGATAAATAATCGTTAACATGTTTTATTTATTATTTACATAAGATATATTCATTATTATACCCATCCCAATAATTAAGAGTTAGAATAACAAACTATAGTAAGACGTCCAGATGGTAATCCGTACACATGAACGTAGGGTGACTTTGTCATTTATAGGATGGATAGAATAATTAATTTGGTTGTACCATTTTAATAATAACATAAAATTATATAGTTTGTAGTGGAGTTATTATTTTGGTTTGTAAACAACAATGAATGTGTAAGTGGAATAAAAAAAGACTTTTAAAAAGGGTGGTGAAATTATTACGTCTTCTATGGGTGATTCCTTTTGTGTTGATCAAAAGTGCTAATTAGGTTGGCTTTCTGATAAATGTAAGTACTCAGGGTTGATTTAAGGGAAGTTGGTAGGATATTTTTAAATGCTTGTTTGATCCAAATGGATTTTGAGGTGTGATTTTGAGAGAAGGGTAAGTACCCTTTTATAAGAGAGGTGAGTGTCACTTTAGGAAATGTATGAAATATTATTTTATAATAACCTCAATTTAAGTTTCTAATGTCTCCAAAATGATTCATTTATAGTATAAGGTGAGTATTGGTTAAAACCCACTCAAAAAATATGTTTAATATAGGTTTAGGTCCCCATATTAACCATATCATTTAGATTTAACTCTTAGTAAAATAGTTTAACTTTTACCATGTCTTCTTGTATTCTCACAATACATGGTTAATAAACTTACTCTAAAATTACAAAAGATCCCCAAATGTTAAATTAATGACATATATAATATTATTTCATCCCTTTTGTCTAACCTTATATTTTTAGGAATATTAAATAATTTAATAATATAATATTTTTTAAAAAACTCTTTTATGTCAATTTTGACACTATTTAGTATTTGGTTTTTGTGAAAGTCATCATGACTTTATTACTTCGAAAAAGATACGTTAAATCAATCATAACATTTCATATTCACCTAGAATATTCTTGGATGTCATAAAAACAATGAAATTATATTTATTTTAATATTTCTAATACCATTTAATTTATTCTTTCATTAATAAGGTAATTACACAATAATCATTGTGTCCTAAAATAATTTAATTATTTACTGTCTAAAAATTATAAATAAAATACCATTATGTAGGAAATAAATTTATATTTTTAATGAATATTTATAGTCAAAAATATAACTCATATAACACCTTGTAATTTTCTTTACTAAAATATATATGTTTATGTCATTTTTGTCTTTACTTTAAATTAATTAGCATAAAGTATCATTATCACCATGATGTGGCTCCATGTGGTCCCCAAATCTCCCCAAGGATGGAAATGGTATGAAAGTTATCCACAAATTGTAATATGAAACATGTTAGGGTAATTTAATACATTTACAATAATATTTGTTTACCCTTATTTACCCGATTTACCCTTTATCCATGGTAAATAAAATATTTACTGAAGTAAATATTCAAAATGTATAAAAATAAAATTTATCTATTTACACAATATGGATATATTGATTCAAAATATGGAATCCATTTTTCCAAATTGAAAATACATAAGTGGAAGAAATTAATTTAAAATTAATTTCTATTGTCAAAACCCAAAGCGTGTTTTAATGAAATAATAACCGTCAAAAGATTAACACTTTTTTATGTCCAGTTAATATATATATGAAATTAAAAACGATGAACTAAATTATATTTAATGATAAAAACTTAATCTAATAGTACATTAAAATAACTCAAATTTATAATTTATCACTATAAATTATATCGATTAAAAAAGATGCTTTTTATTAAAATTTAGTATTTTCAGTATTCATCAAAATTTAAAAGAAATAAGATAAACACCAAAATTTTATTCAAAATAAAATTGTATGTCGCGATTCTAATGGAATATTTTATTTTGTCAAATTTAATATTAAAAAAGTGTCAAATATTTTATTTAAAAATGGTTCTCCATTAAAAGGTGTTAAAATTGAATTTTAGGAAAAATAATTCTTTCATTTAAAAATTTGAATTTGTTCTTATATTGTTTCTAAAAAAATAATATGTATGTTAAAATTAAATATAGTATAGATAATTAAAAATTCATTTTATACTATTCATAACTGCTTTTTGAACAAGTAGTTTGTTATGTCCTGGTGCCCTGGAACTCGGTGTTGTGTGTAACGCAAGTTATTGAATTTCATTCAAGAGATAACATACAATGAAATCATAGGGTGTTACATTCTCCTATCCTTAAAAAAATTTCATCCTTGCAATTTGAAATTTTTCTTCAAAAATAAATGGTTAAAATTAGAAAATTCCCTTTGTGGATAACCCCCATCAAAAATTGGGTTAATAAAATTTAATCTTGATAAGTGGGAAAGGGAAATGAAAAAGTCACCACCAAATTATTATCTCGACTAAGAGAAAATTGGTGTAAATTAGAGACACATAATTGGAGGGAAAATACTAATATTTATAGGAAGTGATTGAGGTCATCTATCACAAACAAGTGTAAAAACGAGGGCCTCAAAGTCATCAATCTAAATTGATGTAAAATATCATCCGTTCAATAAAACATATGGTATTAAGATAACATATTTTTGGTTTTAAGATCTCTTCACTAAAGTTTAAGAATCCATTTATTCATATAATATGATGGGAAATATATATATATATACTTGACTAGTATATTTTCATCCTTCAACTAATTCCATCCACAAACTCATCTTTCACTCCAAAAAATAATAGTATTCAAAAATAATCAATTTATCCTAATCATATAGGGTTCTAAAAATAGTGAATTGATTATTCATTTGTCCGAAAATTAAAAAAACTATATAATACCAACTAAAACATCATATATTCCAGTGGAAGGTGATCCACCATTGTTGCCCTTAGGTTGCGGGTTCAAGTCTCACTTCCTTGTCGGATGTGACAGGTTGTCGCCCGTCCTTTGGGTTTTTCTTTTTATTACAATACAATTAAAATATTAAGAAATTATTTAACCATAACAATAGTATCCAAAGTCAAACATAATCGTTTCCAACCTTTAGACTTATCCATAATACATTAGTCCAAACACAGAGTCCAAAATTTATAATGAAGTTAAACCCAATAAATATCCTTTTTTCATGAAATAACATGGGAATACCTTCATCATGCATTTTTTAAAAACATTGTAACACCCTAAATGACAATAAAACCATTTTGATTACATTAATGAACTCTTTTTCTTTATAGGATACATGATATACTACTTCTATCCAAAAAATTTGTAAAATCTAAAAATTATGGAATATACAAATCATTAATTAATTTCAAGGTAGTAAAGAATATCCTATGTAATTTATCCAAATCAATCATATCATATTCCAAAATCTCTACCTCAATATCAGAACCTTATTAAGGATTATTTTTTCATCAACCATATATTTTCCCAAAAATTTATCCTCTTATTGAATAACGTTTCATAGAACCTTAAAATCTCAAATCCTCAATGAAATATTACTACAGTACAATAATTATTTATTTCCATAATTCATATAACCAGTACATCATTGATACAAAAAGCAAATGAAATAATTAATTAATAACAACATAGGAACAGTAGTAAGTACACTTCATGTATGGTAGTTTCATATCTTGATTATTATCCAATATCATCATTTAGGCCATACTTTGATGATTTGGAAATTGATTCACATAGTGTACGAACTCCTTACAGATGAAGCAATGTACAATTGACACCTTTTTCTTAACCATGAAATCATATACTTTGTGTCCTTTTTCTCCTCACATATAACAAACTCTCATTCATTACAATCAATTTCCAAGGCGATTCATTCCACAATTATCCTATTTGGGAGAATCCTTCTTTCTCTCTCTTCCCATTATCCATATTTCTCTCTTCTGTAATTTTCTTTTCTTACCACCCTTCAAAGCCATAGGACTCAAAAAATAATATACTTATCTAATTAACACATGATACTATTTATTTATCTGGTGAGAATATGTGGGAGACTATTTCCCTTCTAAATGTTGGCTTAATTCCATGAAGGATATGATCTTTTTAATCATTGGATCATGCGTATTGTTTGAGTTCTCATTCCTTCTACTAGGAGCCATTTCTACAAAATGGCATACGCTTGGTTAGTTTATGAATCTCAAAACATAATTCTAAACTTCTAGAATACCTAACATAAATTGAAAAGACTATACATATTATCTAAAAAGATTGTTCCAGAGCTACCTCTACCTGATCATATCCAGACAAGGATGTATTGCTTGGAAAATACAAAAAATCTATACATTACTAAAATTCTAGGAAAATCATATATACTAATCCTCAATGTTTATCTTAGGGTAATGGTATATAATAAAAGTTTATCTAAATCTAGTTTCCATGTTTTATACAAAACATCCCTTGATACCAGCTATAACATCTTGGCCCCAGTTATCAAGAGTCAGTGCATTATTACATAATATTGGAATGATAGAAAGAATCATGTCCCGAAGGACCGATCAGTTTATTTTTCATGGAAACAACATAGATACTTGATTTCAACATTACAACTTAAAAATAAATACGACATTAATTTATTCTAATAGAAACATTCAAGGTACCGAGATATGCCTGCAAGTCACTCATAACTAACTTCTTCACATCTTGGGAAAATGAAACATTATAAAGGGGTGAGCTCAAGTGCTTAGTAAGATTATAAAATACAGTGGAAGATAACATATACATTAGGTGTGATGAATAATTGAAAACATGTGGCTTTACATATAATAGACATGATTAACTAATGGTAGTAATATGAGCTGAGAAAATAATTTCATAATAAAACATAGTCATGGGTATTCTAATAGTCTAATAAATATATGAACTATCAATATTATTTAAATAATGAGGGAATGTAAAATGCCAGACATTCTGAAACACTTTTTCAAGGCCTTGGAAAAGACGTCTAAAAATGATTAAGGCCTCGGCCAAAAACCATATATTAAATTGGTAAAGGCCTCACCCATTTCCATGTCTAATTGTCTCATGAGACCTACCGATACACTAAAGATATATAGCGGGCTCAACCGATCAAATATGTAGTCCAATACATTCAACACATGAAAATGATGAAACATAACATAAACATTTGTATTAAAACTAGCATACTAAATGTCAATAATTAAACCATAAACAATTAATGTTATAAAAATAACACATCCATAGTATAACATATCACAAAACCTTAAATAAGATATGGAATATCTATATCATAATAGCTCAACTTCAAACAAGATAAAATTTATCAAAGAATTTTGACATAGATGAAAATGATTAGTAAAACACTTTGAGTGAAATATTCTTTTTTCATGAAAACATTTAGAAGTCAAAAAATTTAGAAAGGAAGAAATTTAAATAATTTTTTAATCAAAGTGTCCCATACCACTTTGAATATTTGTATTGGTATTAACATTTTAAAACATTCATGTCCTTATAAATAAATCCTAAAACCCCATTTTGAAAACATGGACATTAATGAGAATTATTGAGAAGAATAAATATTTAAACCATTTAAAATGATGATCTAGTTAAAGAGTCCCTTCCATAAAATCATAAAATATTCCTTTTGAATTAATTTTTAATGAAACATGGACATTGATGATAAATATGTACCAGTAAATACATACATATAATGAATCTCATAAAATAATGAGATTCGTGAATTATCTATTTCCTTTCAAATTCCCTTGGTCGAGGGTACGTTTAACGTCCTATATAATGAAGGTAGTACGTTGTTAAATTATACTAGAACCATATTAATATTTATTATATCATATATTATTCATTTATGACTTTATACTACCCATTTAAAATTGATTTCCATGTTAAATAAACATTTCATGTAATAATCACTTTCTTTATTGTACATGTTTCAACTTGTTATTCTTGATCATATCATTTAGATCATGATTAACATACATCCAGAATATAAAAAATTATTTATATACCATACATAGTTAGAATATAAATATTTATAATAGATAGATATATGAAATATAAAACACCTTTTATGGTGATGGTAGGTCGTACGTACGCATAAATGTTGTTTCTTTTTTCATATCGCATTGAACGGAAGAAAGTGTATAAGATATATGTAATTACATATATATATATATATCAATTAAGTAGAATTATTATTTCATATATTACATAAATAATAATTTTTATTTTTATAATTATCACTGAATGGTGAATGTGGAAATGAATCTCACCGCATAGTGGAGACGGTACTCCATATGTACGCACGAGCGATAATATCATTATATTGATGGTGAAATCATATGTAATTGGATGGTATATCATATATAAAGATTCATTAACATATTTATATTTATTATTTACATCTGTTATACTCATTGTTATAACTATCCAAATAATGAAGAGTTTGAATAATAAACTACACGACGACGTGGAGATGGTAGGCCGTACGTACGCACGTATGGTGACATTATCATTTATAATATGGATAGAATAATGAATATGGTTGTAACATATTTATAATAACATCAGTTTATGTATTAAGTAGTGAAGGTATTATTTTTTTATTGAAACAAAAATGAAAGAAGAAGTGGAACAAGAAAAGAACTTGAAAGAGGGTTGTGAAATTATTGCCTCTTCTTCGAGTGATTCCTTTTGAGTTGAACAAAAGGGCTCATTAGGATGGATTTCTGGTTAATATAATAACTCTTGGTTGATTTTAGGTACTTTCAGAGGATATTTTTTTATGTTTTGGCTGAGCCAAATGGATTTGGAGGTGTGATTTTTAGAGAAGGCGATGTACCCTTTTATAAATGTGGCAAGGGTCACTTTAGGAAAAGATAGAAATATTATTTTATAATAAAATAATTTTTGGTTTATAATGGATCAAATGTGATATATTTCTATCATAAGGTGTGGATGGGTCGAGAAACACTAAACCAATAGGATTTATATAGGTTTAGGTTTCCATATTAAACTTATCATTTTGATTTACCTCTTAGTTAAATAGTTTAATTTTTACCGTGTCTTCTTGTATTCTTAAACTATATGGTTAATAAACATAATATAACCATCCAAGATAACCTAAATGTGTTAATTAATAACATATATAATATTATATAATCTTGTTGTCTGAAACATAGATTTTTAGTAATATTATACAACTTTATAATATAATATTGGTTTTAAAAGCTCATTTATGTTAATTTTGACACTATTTACTATTTAGTTTTTTTGAAAGTCATCAAAAAATAATTAATTCTAAAAAGAAACAATAATTAAATACTAACAAGTCCTATTCACCTATATGGTTCATGAATGTCATAAAAATTTCTAAATTTTATTTATTTTATTATTTACAATACCATTTATTTTATTATTTCATTAATAATGTAATTACTGCATCATAATTGTGTCATAAATAAATTTAATTATTTAATGTGTAAAAATTATAAATAAAATACCATTATGTAGGAAATATTTTTTTAGTCTAAATAATATTTATAGTAGAAAATAAAAATTTCATAACACCTTGTAAAAATCATTTTACTAAAAGATATATGTTTCTATCATTTTTGTCTTTACTTTAAATTAATTAATATGTAGTGTCATTATCACTCTCTAGTGGCCCCATGTGGTCCCCAAATAGACCCAAGGATACCCATGGTTGGATATGTTTCAACCAATAGTAATAGGACACTTGTTAGTGTAATTTATTATTATTATAATAATATTTGTTTACCCTTATTTACTATATTTAACCATTAACCATGGTAAATAAAATATTTACTAAAGTAAATATTCATAATTTATAAAAATAAAAGATACCTATTTACAAAATTTAGAACTCCTGATTCCAAATATGGAATCCATTTTTCTAAATTTAAAACACAGAAGTGGCAGAAATTAATTCAAAATTATTTCCCGTTGTCAAAACAAAAAACATGTTTTTAAGAGGTAATAACTATTAAAAGATAAACACTCGTTTATGTCAAGTTTAAATGTGAAATTAAATACAATGACCTAAATTATATTAAATGATAATAACAAAATCTAATTATTATTTAAAACCTTTAAAATTTATAATTTAACACTATATATTATATCAATTAAAAAAAAATTCATTAACATTTACTATTTTTCACTATTCATCAAAATATGAAAGTTGTCAGAAAAACACCAAAATTTCAACCAATATAAATTTTTATGTTATGATTATAATGAAGAAGTTTATTTTTTCAAATTTAATATAAAAAAGTGTCAAATATTTTTTTTAGAAAGGGTTCTCCATTAAAAGGCTGAAAATTTGTATTTTTTGAAAAATACTTCATTTCTGTGAAAAATTTTATTTGTCATTATATTATGTCTAAAAAAATAAAATAAGGATGTTCATATTATAAGGAGTATATAAAATATAAAACATAGTTAATACTATTCATAACCATTTTTTGAACGACTAGTTTGGTAAGCGGTGGTGCGCTCGAACTCGGTTTTGCGTGTAGTGAAAGTTATTGAATTTTTTTGAAGAGATAATGTATTATGAAATCTTGGGGTGTTACAATTTTATTTTTTATGAAAAAAATATAAATATAAAACCATAGTAGTTAAAAATATATATTATGATTAATTTTATTTTTCGGATGTTCATCAATTTTTTTGTTACATTTATACAAGTATGTTAAATGAATTTGATAAAAATGGTGAAAACATGTTCGGTGGCAACCCATCACATCCAAAAAAGTTATGGTGCTAGAACCAAAAAACGAAGGGTGATAAGGATGCAGTTCCTACAACTGGCCAATGTGATATACATGATATTATGATATTGGTTTTACTTAAGAATATTGATTAATAAATATTATGTTTATTTTGGGAAACATATTTTAGGATCAAATATTTTTGAATTTTTAGGATTTTGATGTGATTATTGATATTTATTGAAATGTTTTATTAGGTTATGGTATATATAACTATTATTCCTAACATGTGTATTAATATGATATATTTCTTGGGAAGAATATAATAAAATATTTGAATGTTGAGGTTATTTTCGATATGAGGCTTTTTATTTCGGGAATTATATATGTTGACATTTTGATCAATATATTAATTTTAAGTTTATGGATGTAATCATACATAGTGGTAACCATTTTTTAATGTATCAATACCAGGGTAATTTTTTTCTTTTTACAGAATTATTATATCTATTATAATATTATGTTATCACTCCAATCATATGAAATTCATATTAGATATTCGATCATAGAGTGAGAGATGATGTTTATATTGTTCTAAGAAAAAATATTGAGATTTTTCTTATGAAATAGAATGATTCCGTGTTTGTATATTTTTTTATTTTCATAGTGTATCTGTTAAAATTATCACTCAACATTCTTAAAAGGATATTAAATTACTAAATTTATTCACTTTTGAAAAATATGATGAACTATTATATCTTAAAAAACATTAATATTATATTATAAATGTATTTTCATTAAAAACCAATGTTTTAGATTCCCATAAATGTTCTCATTATGTGTAATCCATGTTTTAATGTATTTCAAATTACCATTTAACAAACCTTCACCTCTTTTTTAAAATTTTTTTATATAACTATTTATGTAGTGGATTTATAGTTAATGAGTTTTAAAATTTCGAACAATTAAATATCGAGAAAAATAGAAAATTGAAATTATAAAATATATTGAATGGTGAATAATAGAATAACTGTATATTTTAATATATGAACTATGTTCAATAGCTTATACAACATGAAACAGAGATATTAAATTAACTGAGATAAACTATTAAAATATTTTTACATAAATATAAAAGTTATAACTCAGAAATAATTTTGTTCGATGAATAGTATTAAATAAACTAACAAATATGTCAAAATTATATACTAAATATAATTTTATTATCAAAATTATTAGGAAATAAGCAGCCAATTTCATATAATGACTTTTTATTCTCCCGAAATAATTTTTTTCAAAAATGGATTTTTGTGAGAAAATATAATAAATATTTTTTAAATATCATATAAAATTTATTTTATAATATAAAAATTAATGTTTTACTTCATAATATCAAAATAAAACTATGGATAATTTTTTATATTTTTATAAAATGGTTAATTTTCCAGTGAATAGCGAAAATAACAGATTTTTCAAATAAATAATGTTATTTAAAAGTTAAATTATATTTTTTATTTTTTTATAATGTGAAATATTAAAAAATAAAATTATAAAAATATAAATAACTTATTTTTAATAATAATGTTTAATTATTTTTGTATAAGATTATTTGTATACATAAAAACACGATTTTCAACATACTGTTTCTAAGTGCATAATAATCGTCCCTTATCGTTTACTAACATTTCCCATAGGAAGATAATTATAAATATAAAATAAATATTTATAAATATATTTATATTAATTAAAAATATTATAATTATTATTTCCATTGATAGATTTATTATATATTCATCTATTATTTTATAAATGTATTTCTTGGAAAACGTTTTTCGACATGTTTTGTGTGTTTAATTTTATTTTTAATTTTGTGAAATACATTATTTTAATTTGATAAATTTATTATATATTTTAAATAATAATAATAATAATTTAATAATTTCAAAATAAATTTTTTTGGTCAAAATGAATATTTAAAACTATAAATAAACTTGATACCATCGGGAAAAACTGAAACGGTAAAACTGAGTAACCATAGAAGTAAATAAAATTAGAGGTTAATTTTTTCCATTTTAAATGGTGTAGTTTAATCCAAAAACAATAACCCCAAAAATATATTATTTTTCAATTTTCTGTATCATTTCATTGTTGTGACTTCCCATTATTGAATAGTTTTTGGTATTTGTAAAAATACCACACCCTCTAACTAATAAAATAGATCCCATATCCAATGCATTCCATACGTAAAATGGTTTTTTCTCAAAGTATCTACCCAAATAAAATAATTAAATCCCTCTACAATTATTATATGACTCGTTTTGATCATAAATACAACCTAGAGAGGATTTAGGTATAATCGTAAAGAGGTGGCCTGAAGAAGATGTATCATTTTTAACTATGAATATTTGTTTTGTTTCTTCTTACACATCCCTAAAATATTTTCCAATCGTGATTATATAATGAAAATATTATATATTATATGATTATATATTATTATGTTAATGTAACAACATACATAGATATACTCTCCCATCTAATGCAAAACAAAACCATCGTTTGTGTGTAAATCGAACAACTACCTCACAAACCGATGTAATTCTTTTTCAATTATAACATATCAAGGATATTAAAAATGGTATATTTAATCCTTAAAAATAATATTAAGGAAATATTTATTATTATAGAAAATTAATATATCTTATAACTTCTTAAATTACCATCCATTTAAAAAAACAACGTTATTCAGGTAAATAATGAACTACCACCTCAAGAAGTGATGAGATTCGTTTTCCATCATCGCATTACATAGATGGTATATATAAGTGTATTTATATAAAAATAATGATATTTTTTATATAATTATAATTATATTAAGATAAAATTATATCTACTTTATTTTGATAAACATAGTTGATAAATGGAATCATGACTCATGTGTACATACGGTCTACTGTCTCTACGATTGAAACATAGTTAATTTTTCATTACCATATTTCAAGTATGTTAAAAAAATATAATTGATGTAAGATAATTATAAATTTTTGGTTATATTTATTCTTTATATTATGGAACAATTACCCCTATGATCATGCTCAACACTCCAATGCACTTTTGAAAATATGATCTTTGGTTCCTCAAAACACCAGATATGGACATAACTGAATAAATAATTAAATGTGTCACTATAAAAATGAAGTAAATGATTTACGTATAAAAAATTAATCCTATAAAATATTCTTAAGAAAATAAATATTTGATGTTAATTTACCATATAGGATATAGTGAACATACATGAAAATTATGGACTCGGGATATAGGATTTCATCTAAAAACAACAATCATTGAGAAATAAAATATATTACAAAATTAAATTATTTTAAAAGGGGTATATTCTAAAAATTTAATATCTAAATTAATTTATGATTATTATTCATGTTATATTATATTAAATTTCAATGTATCCTTCTTTTAAATGGTTTTAATTAACTTTTTTCTTAATACTTAGGGGACTTCGTGTTAATTTAATTTTATTGCAGAATATTAAAATAATACGCACCAATTTATATTTATGATGTATATAATTCCACATTTACATGTATTATAATTAATAATTCATAAATATTGATATTTTATGTTTAAATTACAATTTTTTTAATCTAATCGGATATGACTTGAATGTTACCATGTAGTGAGGAGTTTTATAACTAAATTTACTCTCATATAGTTAAATTACTTCATCATTTCAATTGATAAAATGAGATTATATATGTAATGAGAATTCATAACTTTATTTAATATTTAACATTGTTTATGTTGGCTAAAATGTGACATAAATAATAACATCATTGAGTAATTTTTACATCAATAAAATAATATTTTAATGGGATTTTATCTCAATTTTCATTCTTTGTGGTATATTTTATTTTAATTCGCCTAATAAAATTTATATAGGGTCTATAAATACGTTAATACTTGCTAAATCATGAATATATATATATTAATTGTATTTGATATTTAATTTATTGTAATTTCTTTGATGAGGCATAAGATTCAAATCTTATAAAATCATCAAGGGTTTATTTCATAATCTCATTTATATAAGTATTGTCTATTCCTAAATGTCATTTAAAGTAAATTATTTAATAAATTTAAAAATAACCCATATAATATCATTCTCCATTTTATATTTATTATATGTTTATTTAATAGATCCATTTTCCTTTCACTTTTACGTAAAAATATTGAGAGAAAGATATTATGAAAAAAAAATTACTTCTTTCTTCAGTCATAAAGCCTTTTTCATCTACATCACTGTTGTCATAGAATATTTTCATGAATTTTTATAACATTCTATTAATTTTGGAAATATATTATATCCCATGTTTTAATATATACTAACACTTTAAAATTTAATGACTCTTATTTTCCCTAATAATGTACTTTTTTGTGAAAGGAAACATTTATTTTAATGTATATTGTATTTATGATATTTTGTGCCATCAATACCACTCAATACATTGAATATTTCATTAAATGTTTCTATTTCTCTTTCATTGAATTTATTTTCTATAATATTTTGGGTACTTTTTGTTTTAAAAAAGTGATCTCAAAGTTAAAGGTTATTTTATTCAATTAATATTCCATGCAACAGTTTAAATAAATTATCATAAAATATGATAAACTTTGATGAATTTCATTGCTTATAAATTATATATATTTCTCTATCACATATATACCTAGCTTATTTGAACTTAATTTTATGGTTTAATTCAATCATTATATTTGTGTCTCAAATTCATTCATTATGAAAATTTCATTGATTATTAAATGATAAAATATTATGAAACTCATATTATTTCAATGATAAATTATTTTTCTTATGACTAATTTCTATTTCTATCATGAATAATCATGAGAATGTCATGATGGTTTAACCATGCTAGTGTTCCAATGCATTCATTTATGCTTAAGTCTAATGATACCTTTAGTATATGATTACAGAGTAAACCTAAACAGTTATGGGCCATTTTTCCAAAATGTGATATCATCTACGATGTTAGTATTGACACTTGTTTATATAATGATATATGATACAATGACAAATACTTCATATTCATGATCTTAGGATTCAGTGTTTTCTGTGCAATTCTCTAATGTTATTACTCATGTTCCTTCTCTTTAATAATATCACGTCGTACCATTGACTAACATGTTATTTTTCTTTATTATTTTAATTCCATCAAATAGATTCTTATCTATCCCATATATTTTAAGTATTCCCTTGGATATCTAATACTGTTTTTAGAGCTTAGATATATTTTGGATCTAAAAACAGACTATAAAAATAAATATGTTATGATATAGTTTATTGTGATGTTTTATGTTCTAGTATTCTTGAGATATTAGTCCTTGTGATATTTGGGTTGTAATTGTATGAATATTTTTTTAAAAAAAATTTTAAAATAAGTGAAAAATTCATGAGACCCAATAAATAGGGTGGGAACCTTGATTTTACAAATAATAGGGATATAGAGGAAGAATCCTTTAATGATTATAAAATTGTAATGGGATATATTTTAATATAACTTTTATGCGAACCTGGGAAACTTGATTAGATATGCCACATAGTTTTGTAACCCATGAAAAATCTATGTAGTTAACACTACTTATGAATGATGACTTAACATGGTTTCCCCTAGGAAACTCAAATATTACATCTACCAATGCGGTAATCATATAAAATTATGCTTTCCATATATATAGCCATATCCCATTATTTTCTCATGGTTTTCTTAACCATGAAGAGGCATTGTTCCATAAAAACTCAAGGATAAAAAGTGTAATTAAAGTACAAATAATAATCATGTAAACAATATTATACCTATGTAGGTTAAATCAGGCATAATAAAAGAAACAAGACCCCACCCTTGAAAGAATACACACATAATTTCTAATAAAACACGACCTACCATCCTTGAAAAGAATCCGAAATTATATAAAAATGAGAAAATAAACCCAAAATAGTAAATTTTTAATAGTTCCAGAACATTTATTGATACATTAATTCTACAGTTACGTCTTGTTTTTGCATGAATTAAAGTTTAATTTTTTATGTAATAACCATATTCCCTAACATTTTATTTGATAATAATTTTACATTTGTTTATATATAAATAAATTGGAGATATTATATACCTATGTCCTTGTGTTTCTTAATATTTATATTCATGTATTGAGCATTGTCTTTTAGATTTTAATGGGAGGAAAGTGTGTCAAAATATCATAGTGAATTATTACACATATATTATATTTTCCACTCCATGAGGGAAGAGTCTTCAAATATTAGAGGAATATATATTACTGTATGACTATCATATATAAAAATATAAATTACTTCCTTTGAGAAGATATTAACCCTTAGTGGGAATTATTATATATTTTTATATTTGTATAATGAAATATATATATATATATATATACATTCCTTACTATGAGATGATGTGTTCTTCTCTGGTGAGGATGTTATCCATATGTATATGAATTGTCTTACTTCGATAAAAAAATTCTCACATAGTGAATATTATATATATATATATATTTGATATATATGTATATATTCTTACACTCCCTCTTATATTGGTCTTGTTTTTATGCAAATCCATCACAGTCAAGCCCTATATGGTTGAATACTACCCAATATCGATGATGTGGATGTATAAAAGATGGTTTCACTGATATTGATGAATATATTTTCTGTATTTCTCATGAATTATCACCATTTCCTTTCTTAATTGTATAGCATGTCTACATAGATACCATGATTACCATCCATCTAGTACTCAACATGATTAACTATTTATGTTACATGTTACATTATTATTTTCTATTCATGCATTGAACCATTGTATTGATAATAGAAAATATGAGGTTTGGTGGTTAATTTTATGTGTATGACTTACTCGAATTCTATACATGTTCCTTTGGGAATGATTAAAGACACAATTTTTTATGAACCATGTAATTTTAAGGATCCAAATAAATTGAACTCATCATTTGGGATCATTAGAGGAATCCCCACATCTATTGTGGAGTCCTTACGGATTTTTTTAATATTATGGTTGGATTATTGATTGAGTTTCATGGGGATCTTTTTTATTCTTCATTAGTAGGAATATACATTGATTCATCCCAGTATTTCCACAATGGGTGTGTGGTTGGTTTTCATTTATGAAATATTGTTTTTACACTAGTTTATTATTTTTTATACATTTCATGATTGTTTTATCTTATATTATTTTATGTATATATAACCAAATATAATTAAAATGATGTTTCCCATGTATATGGTATATTTTCATTCCTGATGGATTATTTATTATTTGACTTTTAAGTGCTTTAACCCCATGGGTTATGAAAAAATGTGTAGATATATGGAATATTAATTTAGTAAATAAATAATCAATGAAAAAAAATCATATCATACCTTAATATTTTTATACATTAGAATTTTTATTATCCCCTATTGTTTAGGAGTATTGTGTGAGGTTTTCTGTTATTAGATTTGGGTCTTCCCAGGAATCTTAGTTGGGTCATTTTATGGTGTTATAGAGATAATGACATAGATGGTCTCATATTTAGTGTATCCATATGTTAATTAGATTCTATTTAATATAAGTTTTAGAATAAAAATAAAACTAATTTAGAAATGAATTTTTTTCAATTTATATTCTTTTAAATTGCATGAAATGTTATTTTAAACTAGAACAATTGAGTTATTTTTATCTCTCACTAAATTCATAAGTGATCATAGGTTTTCTATGTGAATAGATGAATTTTATCAAAAATGACTAAATAAAAATTTCTTCAAATTTCTATATCCACTTGGAGGGATTGGACTAAGTTGATAAATCAAATTAAATGAAATATTTTTAATTTAATTGAACTAATTATTTATTATATTGATCAAAATCATATTTCTAATAAATTAAAGTTTATATTTTTTATTTTTATGTAAATGATATGAAATTTTTATTCAATGTTAAAATAAATAAGTAATAATTATACATGTGACATGGTGAATTTATTTGGTTTCTATTAATATAAAATATTTCCTATAATCTTGTTTATTTAGAAAGAATTATTGATCATAATCAATGAAATATAATCCTTATGAGATACTCATTTTTATTCTTTCCATAATGATTTTATTGAATTTAATTAGATAATATTAATGGAGAAATGTCATGAAACTATATATATATATGATTAATTATATAAATATAATTTGAAATGATATAGGGATGCCATGTTATATATAATTCTTGTTCTTAATAGAATATTTTCTTCCTTTAGGGTATATAATCATCTAAACATGGTGATATAAAAGATAAATTCCCTATAGAATTTTAATATGTGATTTTGTTGTATCATAGTAAAATATAAAATTTTAATTTTAACTTTCATTTAAAATAGATTCATTATAAATCAGATAGGTAGTTGATCATTAGGTGTTAATATTTAGATATGTAACATATATGATTATCAATGATTATATACATATCATGTGATGAAACATAAGGGATAATTTTTTTAAATACATTTATATGATAAATGAATGAATTCAAAAGAAAATTTGAAATTTTTTTGAAACCATAGAATAAACCTATTATTTTATTTATATATCTAAATGAATTGATTGACTAGAGAGTTTCACCATAGCCAATACAAATAATAAAAGAATATATAAATTCCATATATGGTTCATATTGATTCTATATATATCCCACCCATTTACTTCATCACTTTAAAATAAGTACTTACATATCATGGAATCTAACAGTATCCCACAAAAATGTTAGGTGATTCATTATCATACATACATATCATATATAAATTAACTCATGTTTTTCTTCACAAACATTCTTTCACAATATTTCGGTTAAATATAGGCGAATAATTCATCCTTAGTGTAAGGTACCTTTGTAATTAATTCTTTTATACATGATTTCAATTTAAATGTGTAAATGATCTTGGTAGAAGGATTCCATAAGTCTATTACTACTTGAATATGGGTTATTTGAACCTATGAAAAAAAATATTTCACTAGATCCATGACATAAATTTTTATTATTGAATCCATGTTAATAATGAGGAAATATTAGAAATTATTTTTGAATCATAGAAGAAAATATATATTTTTAGTTGTAAAATTGATATAGTGTAAAATATCATTAAATACCATAAGGTTTTTATATTAATATGGCCTATTATTTTTCATTGGTATAATGATATCTATGTGATATACATACTTAATAATTATTATTTAAAATCATATAACAATAATTTTTTAATTAATCTTAACTCGATCGATTTTTAGGTCATTTTTATGTTAATAATAAATTTCTAGGAAATTAAATTAGTTGTATATTTTTTAAGTATAATCCATAAGATTGTGTATTCATTCAAAACATCATGGACTTGATTTATGAGTAATATATTGGTGTTGGAAGAAATAAAATTGAATATATAGAGCATTAGTGATTTCTTTTGATGATGATAAATATGATTCAGATTTTGTAACAAATAATCTAAAATAATGAATATTTAAATCCTTAATGGATTTAAATTATTGTGGGTCATAGATTCAAGACCAGAAGGGTAAATATATGAATGTAAACTTTGTGATATTTGATCCTCTAAAAACATATAATAGATTATTTTTGTGACATCACTTCAAATTGTATTTTATTTTTTGAGAGTTTTTTATAAGAGATTTCCTATGATCCCTATCATTGAAAATATATTATAATTTATTTTATAATTTTTTTGATTTTCTCCCATTGAGATCAAGGGATTATAGGTTTGGATGGTAAAGATAAATCCAATCATTCTGATCATGTGATTCTGAGTTTTGTAATAATTCTTCTACTTGTTTATATCATAGAGGGCATACGAGGAGGAACATATAGAGTGTAGATGTTGAAATTAATACCCTCTATAGGGTTAGGTCAAGGGGTCATAGTGTATTTTGATTTAGATATTTTGATAGGTAAATGTCTTAAAATCCTGTAATTATATATAAAAATTATAATTTTCATTTGGATAAATGAATCATTTTTAATATATTATTAGTGGTAATTATATTCTCAATCAATAGTCTTTGTTTTAATATTTTAATGAATATAGGTTTCTTATTTATTTCTATTTATGAAATGTACATATTATTTAATTATTTCATATAATTATACAATTTTTAATTTTTTCTATTTATATAAAATTTATATTTATTTACTATAAGATGAAAAAAAATTAAATTCTATTAGATTTAATACACGAGGTTGTAAAAAATTGTTTGTTAATTTTTTTTACTACAACTCACCCCTCATATATTAACCTAATGTGGAAATATCTGAGAAAATGACATGGGATATTATATATTTCAATATGATGAATTCATAAAATATGGGATATCATATATTATGACCATGTCTAAATCATCAAGCTACAACATATCATTGTATATTATCAAATCTAATCATAAGATGTCATTTGGGTGATTAAATTATTTTATTTTTACAATGTTGTTCCTTGAATAATCAGGTTTCTATTCAACACATTTTAAAATATGTCTCCCTATTATTGAAGGTGGTAATACAGAACACCTATACCTATCGTAATCCATGATATATGTTTTGAAACAATATAAATATTACTGTATAGAATAAATCATTAAATAAAACATAGATATATTTTTAGAATTTTAAATTGAATTTAGTAATTTAATATGGTTTATAAATTATATAAAATGTTATTTGGAAAATTTATTTTATTACAATTTGTTTATAAATTAGTTAATTATAATGTATTTGTAAATAATTCATAAATTTTTTAGAACCATTTTCAAAATAAATATTCAAACTAAAGAATTCTAATATTATATAACCATGATTAAAATTAAATAACATAATATTTTTATAAATATAAGTATATAGAAATTATATGGTAATTTATAATGTTTGGTTGTAAATTAATTATAAAGTTAATATTTAATGGGAAATATAAATTAGTTTATATTAAATTATGTATTAATCCTAGATATTGATTTAATATGTTCAAACATATGGAGGATAATTAATAAACTAATTGAACTATATTCGAGGGAGCATTGATAATTAATTTGATCAGGGTTCATGTAATAACAAATTTGGAATATTTTATTTATAAATTGTTTATGAAATTTATTAACTGTTAATATGTAATACAAAATTACTATATAAAAAATAAATATAATATAATTATAAATACCATAATGAGTGATAATATAATTTTTTAACAATAGAAATAAATTATATATATATATATATATATTTATTTATTTATTTTAATTAATTTAAGGAATAATTATAATGTGTTTATATTTTATTTACTTATTAATTGTTCAATTTTTTTGTCACACATACAAATATATGAAATGTTCCCTTATTTAGTTTATTCCTAATTTATTATTCATAGATAATATATTTTGTATTATGAATGTATGTAAGATTTTATTAAAATTGTTAAACTAGTTACATAATTTACGATAGATTCATTTAAGATGTTACATGATACGTATGACAACTAAATTTTTTTCTAATATTTTTAGAATAGCTTGTATTTTTATGGTCTTTATTAAAGATGTTTCTAAATTTTTATTCATAATTTGTCTTATAATGATGATGGAATTGTAGTTTCTCTTGATTGTTGAACCATGAGTTGAGGGAAATTTTGTCAGAATTCTCACTGACCTAGGGGATTAGGCCATATCAAGAAAATTATGGGATTTCTATAGTTCGTACCACATTTGATGTTGGGGGGTTTTTATTTTAATATAATTATTTTCATTAAAATGAATAGGTTTCATATACCTTATTAATATTCTGTATTTAGATATTCATACTTATAGTTGAGATTTAATTTGGGTTAGTACCATAATTAATAAGTTGTATAAAGAGTTAAACATCAATATGGTTTGAACATACTGATTCATAGGAAGTAATAAAATAAAAAATGAAATAAAAATAAAAATGTATTCATGTGAATGTAATACAAGATATTATATGGTGAGATTTAAATCCCCTAATAAAATATATTTTATATTCCTTCTAAATCGACACCTCTCATGATATCAATCATTTGACATGGTAGGTTCCACTATATAAGGGTGCTCATGGATTATGTTCTATAAGATATGAAATTTATAGGTGACCATAAAAAGATTACATAAATTAATGTGGTATATGATACATAAAATAATCTATTGTGAAACCTAAATGGATACAAAAAATGAGTAATAATGTAGAGTTTATCAATATAACAGACCATGCAATAAAATTTCTGCTCGATTATCCATTATTCATATAATATTTTATTTACATAAGGTCCCACATATTTAGTTAACTAGAGAGATTAATTATAATGAATACTCATTATTTATTATAATTTACATCTTGTACTAATAAAGGTAAGGATATATAAGTTTACAATCTTTGTGAGATAAAATTTGAAAAATAGTTTTTAAACAAGATTGTAAAATATGATACACAAATGATAATTGATTTTTTTTTGTATTTAAAATGGATTTTACACCCAAAAAATTAACTTCTTAATTAATTATGTAAATTAAAATGGTTAATGGAAACCATTCCTTGAAAGTCAAATAAATATATGAATTATTTTGAGGGAATAAAAATATTTATTTATATTATCAATATCGTTTATTGAGTATCTAAATGGAGAATCATTTCAATAGATATAGTTTAGTTCTTATTATAAGTACTCAAATGATTAATTGTATACTATTTAAAAAAATGAGAGAATTGACAATATCAAAAAGATATAAAACCCATAGTGTAACTATGAGGGATAGGAAATTCATTACATATATGTGGTTTGAAATGAATTATATAGATTCATGTTATCCGAACAACTTTTGTATCCACTCATCAACAATATATTATATGGTATGCCCGTGACATGGAGGGTTTTTTATCTATATTATGGTTTTATCTCTCTCTGGAAATCATCCAATTCCCATTACTAATCATGTTATGATATATTATTTTTAAATATAATATGAATTGGATAAATTTTGTTATACTTGATATCTTAAATATAATGTGGAGAGAAAATAAATACCTAAGTGTTTCTTGATCAACTGCTATATTGATAGTATATTAGGGTACTAATTTATTCAAAATAAGTAAATATAAATTGGAATGATCCATAGTTTTTCTTATTCTATCCAATTAATGTATTGGAAACCAAAGGGACGAGTCAAGAAGGATTTTCATTATATATACTGTGGAAAATATATTCACCAGAGGTTTATTTTATCTGAAATATTTAACGGTTGAAGGAAACCCATGGGATGGTCCTTATAAGGTATTTATTTGATAGAATTAATTTATTCCATTTTAAATGTTATGTGGTAGAAACTATTCATTTATGAAAATATTTTTAAATATTATATGATTTCAAAATTAATGGATAAATGATGATTGAATCATGAATTTTGAATTCAAAATATTACACAATAATTTATATATCATGTATTTGGATACAATGAAATACTTCATATATTGGACGGATAAAGATTAACAATTGTGTATTTTCATCTTGTTTTCTTTTAAATGATTGGTGATATTATTAAAGAATTTTAATTAAATATATAATAAAATATTATTGATTCAATATACATGGTTTTGATTTGAACCAATTCTATAATATTTAATAAAAAGGATACAATGAGAAAAAACCACAATAATAGTGTAATACCTATAATATTTGTTAAAATTTGAGGAATGAGATTACAATAGTCATCAATAGATTATTGTAATGAATAATGTCTTTATTTTAGAATAAATTAACAAACACATTGAATAATATATAATATATTCTTGTTAATATATTATTTTAATAAATATTTACTGTAAAATACGGAACTATTATATCTTAAATAAAAATATGATTTTGTTTATTAGTAGGATATTTTAGAGAAATTATATTTTATATGAAAAAATTTTGAGTATTTTTTGAGATAAAGAAGTTCAAAGGTTAAAAAATGTATGATTTTAATTTTTTATTTCAGTGTGACTATATCTTAATATCCTAAAATATTCTAGGGTATATTAGTTACATAGATAATTTTAATAGATATTCTTTTACCAAAATAATCTCAAATAAACATTTAAATTAAATGTTTCCCAGAAAGATGATGATGATGAACATATAAAAGAATTATTCATATTCAATATATGTTAACATCAATATAAAATCTGATATTTTAATGTAATGATGTTTGAATACATTTTTGAAGTGGTTAATATCAATGTTATGATTTCTAGTCCAACCCTAATTAAAATTGGGTTTCTATTTGAATGTTAACGATTAATGTTTTTAGTGGGAGATTTTATAGGATGTCAATATATAAATTGTATAAAAACTACATCTAAATATAATGAGTTTAATAAATTCTATGAATGAAATAAAAATAAGTCATTATAGAAATATTTCGTAAGACTGATGACATTGTCACTTATATATATATATAAATAAATATATATATATATATATATATATATATGGTTTTGACAGTTTATTATTCATTATTTATGAATATGAAAATGTATTGTGTTATAAAAAGGCATTATATAGTATATAATTCAATAATTATGGATACATATATAACATTGAGTGAAATAATGATTAACTTTTCATGGTATGACTCTGAGATATACATAAATTATGTTTATCAGGAAGTTTTATTGGATATGATAAGATCTCATATATTGTTTTAGTAATGTTTCATATCAAGATAATGAATTTTATCTTGTGACAGAAAATTAGTTTTGTGTACTAGATGACCCATAAATTATACAACACACAGTTCCATAAATTATTCATTCCGTATTCCAGGGGTTCATGTTTTATATTTTGTGTTCCCCATTATCAAATGTGATAAAATATTTATTGAATAAAAAAAATTCATACATTGATTCCATTTTTATATCATCCATGAGGATGTGTTTATTAGGGGTCTTTTGCATAAAATTCCATAAATTGAGTTTAACCATGATATGATTCATAAATATATATGATTAGTTTGAAATATAGACCCCAAAATAATATAAAATAGTGATGTTTACATGAATAGATTATAAAGAATTATTAACCATTAATCAAATTAGTGTAAGTGAATAGAATTCATTTAAACCCAATATCTATAGTTGTTCGAACTACAAATATAATGAAATATTAAAATCATGATTATGTTCCATATAATAAATAATTTTGTTGTTATATCATTCTTTATGTGTTTCATGAATATTAAAAAATTATAATACTTGACATATTCCTTTGGAGGATATCTATGGGTTCCACCAAATTTCCCAAAAACTTTGGTCAAGGCCTTCAAACCACCACATTATGATAATATCTTTGAATAAAATAATGAGTTTAGAAGAATGATTTTGGAGGGGGTAATTGTAACCAAAGTTCCTTATAAAATATATTACACACATGGATATACCTAACCAATAATAGGGTCTTGTTTATATATTCTATAGGGATGCTCCCAAGACCTGGTATTAAATCATAGGTTTCAAAAAATGATGTTTAATGCCTATGGTTACATAATATTTGATCCCCAAACATCAATTATACCATATATCCCATATTTTGAAAAAACATAATGAATAGAGACTAATATATAAGAAATTAAATTCCATTGATGAATGATAAATGGTAAAGTGAATAGAAAATTATGATTCATGGAATTTCAACAAATCCATGTCATATAATTGGATTTCATGGAATCATATAGTATATATACATATGATAATATTTGATACACCCCTAAAGGCATAACATGTTACTTTCCCCTTATTTATGTCACACACTCTGTCATACCATATCATAAGATATTTAACCATGTGACATTAGGTAACATTACATTCAATATCTCAAATTCAAAAAATATGGAATGTTTTTTCTGCCATTTCATCATACGTCACATTGTATACAACAACTTGAGAAATAATATGAAAAATACGTTGGGATATTTCCATAATTATTTGGAAATATTTAATTATATTTTTTTATAATATCATATTTAATATATTGTGATAGACCAATCCAAAAACTAATTTTTAAATAATTCTATAATGAAATTTTCTAGTAGTACTGTAAGTAAAGAAGAATCCCATTTTGGTCAACCTCAAATTTTTCCCCCATAATCCTATAAATAATTGAAAGAAAATATAAATAATTGAGTAAATAAATATAATTAAAAAGAATTCCCATACAAAAATATTAATGCTTATCAAGAAATAAAGAGATAAAGAATGATATACATCAATCACATGTATCCCTATAACTATCTCCAACAAACACACAACATTATATAATGCATTTTCATACATTAAATATTTCAAGGACACTGAGTGTCCATGTGGTATGATGTAATCCAATACCATATACTATTCTCATAAGTTTTATATTTTTTAGGTATAATGTATTTCCAAAAGTTTTAACCTGATTTTTGAAAATAAAAATACATTTACTCAAATTATATGATTCATTAAATTTTATACTTCCCTAGTATCCTAAATGTTTTTACAGTTTTTTATGGATAGTGGATTATAATATTATTGGATTAAATAAATAATTGTATTCTAGAAAACAATATCTAATATTCAAACATGTCATCAAATATTTCTAGAAAAACATGTATTAAAGTGTTGTAGTTTGAATATATCTACATAAAAACTGAAAATGTAATATTAATATATATAAGAAATCATTTTACAAGTGTATTTATAAATTTTTTAATGATTTTATTTTCATTAGTTATTGAATACATTAATAATTGTTTTCCCAAATAAACAAATTTAGTCAACTGGAAGAAATATTCATTCACCGTGATGATGTATAATCTGACGAGCTTCAAGGGAACATGATGATATATTTAGTAGGTCATTTTTATAAGGCAATTACAACCAGTTAAGTGATTGATGAAATATGGATTTGGGAAAATTTCTAACAAATATGATTAGTGATCAAGTAGGATAAATATTTTTTTAATCAAAAACTATTAGGAGATTCTATAAATAGTTTAAAACATCTTTCTAAATTTAGATTGTTTTATTGTCAAATTTTGATATTATTTTTCCTAAGGAATCCATGAGATTATCATTTTAAAATCAATTGAGAAATTTTTGGTTTTGTAATTGTCTACTCTGCACAAGTGGGATCAATATATTCTAAGGTTTGGAAGATAAATATATTTCTAATCCTGTTGATCAAGGGAACTTGTTTCTAGTAAAATAGATTTCATAAAATTGTAGTATTTATTGTGTCTTCCATAAGGAAAAAACATTAAATTATGGATAAAATAGAAGATATCTATAGCTTGGGTTATTGAATTATTTAATGACAAAGGTTAAAGTTTAGATTAATATTTTATAATGTTCTACAAGTTTTTATTGACAAAATTATAATATCTTACAATAAATATTTTTAAAAGTTATATTTTCCACTATGGAATTGTATCGAAACGTTGTTATGATTTATAATCTATTATAAACTCTAAAATTTGTATAAACTACCTATCCCATTTATAAAATCTAATTATGGATGTACTTTATATTATGTATTTTTTTAAAATAGGTTTTAATTTTTTTATATTTTATGATTTTAAACGATAATTCACCCCTCCTCTTGTAGAGATTATATTCCTCTTGAATCCGATATTTTCTATCAAAGATGTTTTTCGTTTATTACCTTAAAATTTTCTTATAAATTATATATTAATATTTCTTAAATTTTTAATGATTATTTTTGTAATTTATATTTTTTTGGTTATAAACTATATTATAGTAACACTTATTTTTAGAAAGAGTATATTAATTATAATAATGACGGATGTTTTAAATATTAGAACTGTTGATATTATAAGTCCTAAAGGACCACAAATTTTTAATGGTGCTCAATCTGAATAATGAAGAGACTATATGGAAACCTATTTTTAAATATATTGTTTGATAATTTTGTTATACTATGTGGATGTTATAAAATTTCTAAACAATATGTCTATACTTGTAGTAATCATGATAAGATAAAAAATTGTATGAATTTTAGATTAAAGGTCACTTTGTTGTGTTATATGAATATAAAAATCTACATTAAAATTTCTTCATGAGAAGATGAAAATTTTGCCCACCAAAATATCGGTGTTACACACTATAGGACACCCAATGTTATTGTTAACTGAAGATCTATTCTTAGATCAGATTATCAATCATTTAATTTCAAACCTGCAGAAGCTATCGCAAAGATGCATTAATGGATCATGGATAATTTTATTAGATTACAATATCTCAGTGTTAATGATCATTCTGATAAATTATGCCTAAGAATATCTTTGAGATTATTCATATAGAGTTGGAATCTAAAATACTGGATTTCGGTGATAACAAGAAAATAAATGATTTTAGTTTATAAAATATCACTATAATTGTCATGCAGTATGAGGGTAGATTAAAAATATATAATGAGAATATGAAAAAGAAGAAAAGAGTTACTTTTCATCTATATACGATGTTTCATAGAAATTAAATTATATAAAAAATGATTGTAAACATTTTTAAATGAATTTGGTTATACATGAGAGTAAAATAAGTTATTTTTGGGAAATTTAGAACAAAGACTCCTAAATAGATCAAAGAATTATTTTTATTATCGTTAAAATGATTTCAAATTGTAGTGTATGAAAAGTTTTTGATACATAAATGATAAGAACTGTTATTCTAAGATGATATGTTTTGAGTGAATGAGTCCTGCTCAAATAAGGTTAAATTTTCCAAAACTAAAGAGCACTAATAAGATGAATAAGTAGTTATTCAAAAGAAGAAATATGTTTTAAATTCATAAAATTAAGATAGGTTTTATAGCATAAAAAACATTGAGATAATATTGAGGTGATATTTATTCACATAGTTCTTCAGATATTGAATGTGTTAGTCATAATAATATCAATTTTCTATCTAAAATTAAAAAGAACAACAATTTTTCCTAGCTATGGTATCCCTTGAAACATTATCCATAAATAAAATATGTTAATTTAGAAATAAAAATAATTTTACATGGGCATATGATGAATCTACTATGGGTGATGATATTTATTTACCCATTTTTTATTAAAATATCAGTTTTGTATATTTCGAAATAAATTAAAAATTATCCAAAAAATATGAATATGCTAATGCATATCATGAAAATGTATATTTTATAATTTCAAATATTAATAAAAAATTTTACATCATTCAAAAAATTTATATAAATATTATCTTGATATATCATATATTTCAACAGAATTAGGAATATAAATGACCACATTATCCAATGACATAAATGATTTAGATGGTCTACTAAATTATGTTATTTTTTGTTTAAAGAAATTTAAATATTATTTAACTTCAAATTATAAAAATTTTGACCAATTGAGTAAATAAATAAAATCACATAGGAGTGTTTTTGGACAAGTTTAATATTTTAAATACATATTTTCAAAATAGATAGTTTTTTCATAAAAGTGAACCTTTTTGTATTATGTTTCAAAGTGGTGGTCATTGAAAAACAAATGTTAATTAAGTAAATTGTTATCAATTTGATTTTATAAAGCCTATTTTTATATATAGTTTGAAACTAATAAATATAAATTTTGAAAAATTTAGATTCTTATAAATATTTTATCTAATAATTCTAAACCCAAGTATCTTTGGGTACCAAAACTACGAGTATCTTAAATTTCGAAATAAAATAAATACACAACAAAATAAACATTTAGTACATTTAAAAAGGTCATCCCTGACATAGAAATAGAAATATGAATATATTATATAATATTATCAATATGAATGGTGGAAAATTTATTGTTGGTGATAGGGATCAAAAAGAAATATATCATATAGGTAATTTCATACTTAATGGAAAATATTTAGTTTCATTTTTTTATTTTATAGGAAATAAGAACAACATTATTAGAATAATAAAACTATTATTCAATGGTTATGTTTTGAAATTTTTTAATGATAAATTTATTATTTAATGTTCATAGGATATGTTTATTATTTATTAAAAGGGGAATGATAAGGTATACACATTGAATATATAAGACATTAGAAGCTAATATTTAACTAGTAATAGTGTAATCTATAATAAATCTTGGTTTTGGGAAAAAAAATTAGGACAATATGTTGTTATAAAATTAGTAAAAATATATAAAAAACAATACGATCTGTAGATAATATGAAATATAAAAAATTATTACTTCAATGATTATAAATAGAAGGTGTTTGTTACGTATAATGAAGATTATTTTCAAAAAATTTCTGAAATATTTTTTGAAGGAATATTTTTAGGATATTCCATAAATTGTAAGAAATATAAATTTCTTTATAAAAAAAGATATACTATGAAGGATAAAATTATTTTCAATTTTCATGAATCCGGTCCATTTATTTTTAAACAACCTCAACTGATATTTTAATATGTTATAAAAAATGGATTTTATCCTATGTATTAATGTTTTTATGATGAGAGAAAATATAAATAATATTTTTCATAAAATTCACCTCAAGAATAAATTCAACCTAATGTTGAAAAAAATATTTGTACAATACATAGAAACATGACAATCCATAGTTATCATCCTGTTGATAACATCATTTGTGATGTACATGAACCAATTAGAAATATAAATTTCTAATGAAATAATGTTGTAAATTTTTCATTAAAATATAAATTTAAAATTAATAATCTTTATTGTGATTTGGGTTATAAATATTGGAATAAATATATTCAAGATTAAATCAATGAATATAAAAGGTATCGAATTCAGTATTTGGTTTAAGGACATAAATATTCATTTGTAATATGTGTAAAAAGGGATTTTGAAAATAATTATGATGAATATGGAATCATAATTTGAAATAAAACTATACTTCTTTCAAAGGGTTATAATTAATATGAACATATATACTATGAAGGAACTTATTCTCCAATAAATAGACAAGATGTTATCCATATATTTCTATATAATGTAGTATTTATACATTTAAAACTATATCAAATTGATTTGACGTGTGATTTCTTTAAAAGATATTTATAAGAGGATTTTCTTGTAGAAAAAACATATAATTTTGAAAAAATAAAAATAATATATAATTTCATTATACTAATGAAGAAATATATATAAATAAACAATGTTTTAGAGATTATTATTCTAGATTTACTAATATTTTTTTGAAAATATTTTTAAGGAGTTGTGGATCAAATATTTTTTATGAAAAATGTTCTTAAAACCATCATTAATCACATTAAAATCAATAACATTTTGTTTATAATAAAAAATAATAATTTTGTAGATTAATTTTCAGATCCTATGAAATATGAGTTATAAATGAGTGTATTGGGTGAACATAAAATCCTTCATCATTTTCAAATATAAAAAATACTATAAGAATATTGTTTATATCATCAAAAGATTATAAAATATTTTCTTATGAAGTTTTAATATGAAAAAAATGAAAATAAATACTCTAATTAAAACCATAGATACTTTAGAAAATGAATAATATATGAAACCGGTTGATAATAATATTTATAGAGGACAAATTGGTAGATTAATTTACATAAGTGTTGTTCAACAAAATTTGATATATTCCATATTCTTATGTACACAATATAAATCTAATCTATAATTAGTAAAATACATTTGTCATTATCTTAATAGAACTATAGATCTTGGATTATTTAATATTTCCACCATTAATTTCAACTTAATTTTTTTCGGATTTTGATTTTGGTCGATGTAAAATTGATAGAAATAGGACATCTGGAAAATAACTTTTATTATAAGAGACTTTTGTTTTTAGGTATTAGAAGGATTTTTTTATTATTTCACTTTAAACTAATAATGTATAATATGTTGCAGATAGATGTTTCTATGCGCAAGTGTTATTGATGAAACAAACACCGACTAATTTTGGATTTAGTTTTGGTAAATATATAAATTTGTGTAATAATAAAAATTTAACTAGTTTAATTAAAAACCTATGACATCGCTAACAAGATATATAAATATATATAAGAAACCAATTACATTTGGAACACAAAACAAGGACATGTCATTTTAAAATTAATTAGGATGCAATAACAAGTTTTTCATATTTAAAAACAAAAAACAACATTTCATATATATTTGAATTCATAAATGATAAGCTAAGAATAATCGCCATAAAATGATAATTGACATCTAGTTATTTTTTAATTAAAAAACATATAGTAATGAAATCAATAAAAAGGGCTTGTACACATTTTTTATATTTAAAATATTTAATCATTAAATAAAAATATGTTTTAAATCAATTCTGGAAAAATATTTGTAAATAATATTTTTAGGAAAAAATATTCAATTCAAAAGTTCCATTACAAAATATTCATTAAAAAAAGTTGTTATAAAATTTTTGATACAAATTTTTCATTTTATAATTTTTGTTACAAAATGATCAACACTAAATTTTTATTACAAAAATTTCCCCAAAATTTATTTTTTAAAAATTTCAATATTTTGTTACCATATTTAATAGATGAAATATTTGTTACAAGTAAATTTTAAATAATTGATTTCTACAACATTTTATTTTTATAAATTATTCCCATAAAATAATTTCATAAACCTAAATTAGTATTTAATAGAGAGTTAAAAAATTATTCTATAAAAGATTACTTTTTATGTCTTCTATTTGAACATATTTCTTCCATATAATTTTAATATTATTTATACTATTTTCAATGATTTTAAAATGACTATTTTTTGGGTAAAATCTATGAATGATAAAACATATATTACAATCCTAATAAAAATGAGTTCTTAGAATATATTTTTTTCCAAATTCTCTAATCTGTTGATCATAATATTGTTTTTGATATCAATTCTAATATATGAGAAAGTCAAACTATATCCCTACAGAAGATATATATATATATATATGTCAGTGGGTCTACATAATTACCCATGTCAGTAATCCCAACTATAATATCTTGGATCTCAGATTCTCTTATATCTGATCATATTTTATTCATCCAATTCAATGACTGAACTCATGAATTATTTAATAAAAATTTGTGGTTTTGTTGTAGTAAAATAATGGCTGATTGAGAATGAATTTATTAACCTATATAATTAAATTATGAGGAGGGGTATTATTTTCCTAGACTAGGAATTAATTTTTAAATGAGAAGGAAGAGTTTGACTTCAACTATCATTGTTACACAACATAATTTTAAAATATGAACATCAAATTCCATAGTGTATGTGACATAAAACACAAATCGTAGAATGGAAAACAAAATCCCAATAAATTATAAGAAATTATAATATTTTATATAAATTCAATGTATTACATATATTTCAATACATGAAATACTGAGTTTGTTTACCTTAAACGCAACAATGAATTTCTTCGATGGGTTTTATTACACACCAGACTAATTTTTACCAAATACTATAAATATTATTTTCTAGAATGGAAAGAATATTATATTAATTAAATATAAATATTGTTGTTTTATTAAATATCCTATGGAAATATATAATTAAATTCATTGGATACCAATTAATTATAATTGAATTTAAAAAACAACTTAATATAAACAAGTTGTTTTTATAAAATACTATTTCAATGTGCCAAAGAAATTTTATAATAGAAAAATCAATAAATTTATATTGGTGGATATTATTAATGAAATTTATGTATAATATATTCATTAAATACTTAAATAAAATTATCACAGAGTTTTTATAGTCATATTCTTAAAACAAAACCAATATTACGTATAATAATCTTTATTTTTCAAAAGGCATATTTCCACCTCTTACTAGAGCACTTTTTTTGAAACAAATTTTTTGATTATTTGTTAAATATTATTTAAATAAATAATATTATTTTTTGATAGTGAAATGTATAAATTATATTAGGTTTTATATTTTGTATTTTTTTGATATGATTCTTTTCTAGCTGAATTATGAGAAATATTGAATTTAACCGAAAACAAACTTTTCATCTAAAAACATGTTGTTGTAAAATAACATTTACAATTTTTTTTAATGTAATATTAGATATATTATACACATACTAATACAATTTAAGTTATTGAAATTGTAATTTTATTTAATTTAGTTATAAAAACATAGTATTCTTCGAAAAAATTTCATTAAAAAACCTGCTTTATCGTTCTGTCTGCAGGATTAATTTTTAATTAATTTTTTTCAATTATGTGAATTTAATTTTTAAAATTATGTTAAATATTTTTAACAATAATATATTATAATGTCTGATAAGGTTAAATAATTTTTTTCCAATGCTATTAGTGAAAATAGTTAAACTTAATTTTATTTATTAAGGTAAAATGAGTTTACTTAGTTGTTAATCATATAAAATAAGGTGTAATAATGACCCGTAACTTATCAAAAACCCATTTTATGGACATATTTTGACCCGTAAAACCTTGGTATCTAGGTTTATGAGTTATTGGGACACATTTCCATGAATTCGACTAATATAATAGTTATGTAATGGAAATGAAAAAAGAAATAATTTTATTCATTTTAATATATATAATGCATTGAGATATAGACAAAACAAGGTAGGATACATTATATATATATACTTCATATTAAAATAAAAATTAATTATTATAGTGATAATTTATCTTTAATTTTTATAGGTGAATTTCATAATTAAAATTCTAAAGAAACACCAACCCAATAATTGTTTAGTTATAATTAACTAATATAAATGATAATAATAAAATAAAAAGTAAAGTAAATTGCATGAATAATTAAATTAAATCATTTTTTAGATGAATATATCATGTTAATTAACAGTTAACATGATATATTTTAACTCCATCATTTCTTGATATCATTTTAAATTCAATTTAAATGAATATTGTTAAAATGGATATTAATATTATTTTATGACATTATATTGTATTAAATTTTTTTAAATTACTAAAAAAATATCCTATGACAATTGAATTTAAATTTATAATAAAAATAAATTATGGTCCATTAATGAAAATAATATTTTTTTGTAATGACAATATTGATAGTTAAATAGTAAATACTTAGTTAGCGCAGTTTTGGTTAGTGTGGTGTTTTTTTATGTAAATGCGCTTCTGTTAAAATTAATTTTCAACATACAATGTATTTTTTTCTTATAAATAATATATAATACATATGATAATTTTGTATTAATTTTATAATAATTATCTATCTAATTAGATCTTAAATTATAAATTACTTTGTTCAAACAACATGTTAACATAATGAAACAACTAAAATTATAAAATAATATTACTTAATAAATATGTAAACAAATGTCAAAAAATGTGTTCTATTGTGTGGTAGAGGAATTTATCAACCATATAATCCATAAATCCACATTAGTTTTCAATATTGGTTCTATATTATATAATGGAGGCCTCCCAATAGTGAATAATTTTGAGTATTTACAACAATTCTACTCCTCCCTAACTATAAAGGGGAACTCACTATCCTCCTACATTGACACATATTGTAACACCCCAAGATTTCATAGCACACTATTTTTTCAATGTAATTCAATAACTTTCACTACACGCAACATCGAGTTTAATTGCACCACGACATACAAAACTCTCCGTTCAAAAGCGGTTATGAATAGTACTAAATTAATTTTGAAATTTATATAATACTTATAATTTTAGAATCCATATTATGAGTTTCTTGGACACAATATAAGAACAAATTCATATTTTCCAGATAAAAGATTTATTTTTCCAAAAAAATGCAATTTTACCACCTTTTAATGAATAACATTTTTTAAATACAATATTTAAAAATTTTATATTCAATTTCACAAAATAAAAACCTTATTTATAATCAGGACATAAGAATTTAGTTTCAATAAATTTTCGGTGATTTTCAGATAACTTTCAAATTTGGGTGAATAGTGAAAAATACTATATTTTTACTGAAAACAACTTTTTTAATCAAAATAATTTATATTGTTAAATTAATAATTTTGATGGTTTGGAATAATAATTTTATTATATTTTTACCATTTAATCCAATGATGATCATTGTCTGTAATTTCACATTTAATTTGAACATAAACAAGTGTCAATCGTTTGATAGTTATTATTTCATAAAAATACTCTTTTTGGTTTTGACAAAAGGAATTAATTAAAATTAATTAGTGCAACATATATGTTTTGAAATTGGTAAAATAGAATTAATTTTTTAATTCTAAATAACAAAATTATCTTAGGTTGATTTTTTGGTATTTTTCTGAAAACTTACATTTTTTGATGAATAGTGAAAAATACAAAGTTATTGTTTAAAACCTACTTTTTATTTAAATAATTAATTATTTTTTTAATTAATTTTAGGTCAAAATATATAAATAATACTTATATAAGTTCAATGTAATTCAATGGAGTTATTTTATAATAAGTTTACATATATAACAACGTTATTGAACTTTTACCTTCTTTTACCCACCTCTTAGGAGCATTTGAAAATTTGCATAAAAAATAATTATACATCTTTTGTGAATTGAATTTCAAAAATATTAGAGAAATGATTGATATAAGTGATTAAAATGTGGTTTAATAATATAATAATAATTTTTGGTGAATATGTACTTTTGACTTTTATTTACCATTGTTAAAATTAAATTGGGAACATAAAGGTAAAAAGGATATTATTATAACTGTAACTCATGTTCTAATTCCATTGGATAAATTTCATTCGACCAAAAACAATATTAGGAATTTTTTAGGTCCACATGGATTTGATTAGGACATATATTATTATTTAATTCAAAGAAGAGTTAAAAGTGTTAAATTCAATGTTTACTAACTAGATCATTTTTAATATAGGGTTATAAAAAAGATGAAATAGACTATAAATATTCATTAGAAATAAAAAAATATTTCCAGCTTAATTTTATTTTCTTTATTATTTTTATACATAAAATAATTAAATTAATTTATGAAAAAATGAGGATGCAGTAATTACCTTATTAATTAAAGATTAAAATAATTGGTATTATAAATACCCTAATAAATGAAATTTGAGACTAAGGATTAATTAAAATAATTATATATGTTAATATGACATTTTAGGGTTGATTCAATATATTTTTTTATAAGTAATCATGCTGATATAATTTTAACAAAAACCAAATACCAAATTGTGTCAAAATTGACATAAATAGTTTTTAAAAACAAATTAAATTATTAATTGAAATAATAGTTCGAAAATTATAAGGTTCAACCAAAAGACATATATAATAATATATATGACATTGATGAATCAATTAGGGATCTATTTCCATTTTATAGTATGTTTATTAACCATATAATATAAATATTCAAAAAGACATGGTAAATGTCAAACAATTTAACTAAGAGTTAAATCTAAACGATATGGTTAATATAGTTTCATAAACCTATCTAAAACGTATTGGTTTAGTGGTTTTAGACCCAAACCCACCTTATCCTTTAAATAATTTATTTTTGAACCCTTAGAAACCGAAAATTATTTTATTATAAAATAATATTTCAATATTTTCCTATGGTGCCCCTCACCCCTCTTATAAAAGGGCACTTCCCCTTCTCTCAAATTCACACATTCAAAGCCATTTGTCTCGGCCAGCACTTACCCAAATATCCTCTAAACTGTCCTAAACTCATCCTAGAGGCCTTAATTAACTCATAAATCCAACCTATGGAGCCTTTTTTATCAAATAAAATGGTAGAACCCGAAGAAGAGGTAAATATTTAATCACCTCTTTCAAGATCATATCTTCTTCCAATGATTATTTCCTTGTTGTTTCCATTTTAAAATAAAAACTCCAGTATCTTCTATATACTATGATTTCATTATAAATATGGTACATCCCCATTATTTATTCTATCTATCATTTGAATGACATGTCACTATACGTGTGTACGTACAGCTTACAGTCTCCACGACGTGGTGCAGTAGTTATTCAATACATTGTTATTTGGATGGGTATAATAATGATGTATAATTAATGTAAATAATAAATATAAAATGATTATGAATCTTGTATATATGATATAACAACCAATTATATATGATTTTAATATCAAAAAAATGATATTGTCGCTCATGTGTATGTACGGATTACCGTCTCCACGAATGCGATGAGATTCATTCCCCATCGTAACCATTAATGGATAATTTTAATTTTATGATTAAAAATAATGTTTAATAACTTGATATAATTCTTGATATGAATAAGAGACGTCCCATCCATAACAAACATGATTCACGTAAAAAAATAATATAATGGAAAACGAATCAGTTAACACCCGAAACGATGATAATACTAAAACACCATTAACAAAGCATTATTAGAAGATGATATATGATATCATAATTATGTATATAGTTCTTATATAATTTAATAACAACTATTTAACGATTATACATGATGTTAACATACCCTCATCCAAGGAAAATAGTAAGGTGAGGTTTAATTTCATAATCTCTTTATTATCTGAGGTTGTTTTTACGTATGTATCTACTAGGACATATTAGTTATGCATGAACATGTATCATAAAAGTGTCTTCAAAGGGATTATTTTTAATGGAAATTTTTACTAAAACATCATTTTAGATGTTTTAATGATTTATTCTTCTTATCCATTCCCATTAATGCCCATGTTTTCAAAATGGTTTTAAGGATTTATTTATATGGACATGAATTTTATAAAATGCTGATTCCTTTCATAAGATTCAAAGTGTTATAGGAAACTTTGATTCAAAATTATCTTTTAAAATAATTCCTTTATAAATGATGTGACATTTAAATGATTTCATGAAAAAGGGATATTTCTCTCAATGATTTTTACATATCATTTTCAAATATGTCAACATCCTTTACATGATATTATTCTTGATCGAGGTTCATTTATTATGATACAAATCATCCTTATTATATTTAATGTTTTGTGATATATTTGACTGTGGATGTGTTATTTTTATACCATTCATGGTTTATTGTTAAAGTATTGACATTTGATAAGCTTGTTTTAATACGAATGTTTATGTTATGTTTCAACCATTTCATATAAAGGATTTATTTGAAATAGTAAGTGACGGGTGGAGACCGCTATGGCTCCTCGATGCATTATTATGTCTCATGAGAAAATTAGATTTGGAATTAACCGAGGCCTTTCCCAATTTGATATATGGTTTTGGCCGAGGTCTTAATAATTTCTATTAGTCTTGGCCGAGGCCTTGAAAAAAAGTATCAGAATGTCTAGAATTATATATTACCTCATTATGAAAATAATATTGATGGTTCATGTGGTTAATCGACTAGTAGAATACCCATGACTATGTTTTATTATTACATTATTTACGCAGCTCGTTTTTCTGCAATAATGTGTTCATTTTTATTCTTTGTAAATGAATGTGTTTTCAATTTTTCACCATGCATATGGTATATATTATCTTCTACTACATTATTTACCTTTACTGAGCATCTGATATCACCCCTTTATTATGTTTTACTTTCCACGGATCCCAAGAAATGTTTTATGTTTGAGATGTATGGTTAAGGTAAGGGAACAATGGCATTTTCAAAGGATTATTTTGTTGTTGTATGTTCAAAAGTGTAATATAACGTTCATGTTTGTAATATATTTTCCATGACTGATAAACCGATCAGTAATTTTAGACTTGATTCACTATAATAATTCTAATGTTATGTAATAAGGCACCGAATCTTGGAATATAAGTTCGGGGCGTTACAGTTGGCATCAATGGAAGTTTAGTACATACATTGGAAACTGGATTAGATAAACACTAATTAGATTACATTATCTTAAGATAGACTTTGAGGATTAGTTTAGAATAACTTCCTAGAATTCTGGTGTTGTATAGATTTTTTGAGTTTTCCAAGCAGTACGTCCCTCTCTAGATACGAGTAGGTAGAGGCAGCTCTAGCATAGATGTACCTAGGGGTAAAATCCAAAAACACCACTTTGAGCTAGACTCGAACTGGAACTGGTGCACGACAACAGACCCTGCTATATTTTTGGTTATGACACTCCCAGGGGATATGATTAGGATAATTATCATTGTATTTACAAATAATTATGAAGGATTTATGAGTATATACCTCATCAAAGAAAATATTTTTATAAATACAGATCATATCCATAAACGGTTCAATTTACGATAGTTAATTTACAAGTATGTAATAATTCATTGTCATTCCAAAACTGACCAAGTTTATGTCATTGTATAGAAATGGTGCCCAACATATGGAATAAGAACTCTAGTAATACATATGATCCCAAGAGTAAGAAGGATCATATCATTAGTGGTATTAAGCCAACATTTAGAACGAAAATTGTATCCAATGTATTCTTAACATATGAGGAAATAATATCTTTTGTTAATAAGATAAGTAAATAATTCTCTGAGTCCTATGGCTTTGAAAGGAAGCAAGAGATGAAAATTATGGTAGAGAGAAAGATGTATAAAGGGAAGTTCAGAAAGAAGGATTTTCTCATATTAGATAAATGTGGAAAGAATCACCTTGGTAAATGCATGAAGGAAATGGGAGTCTGTTATATGTTTTGAAAAAAAGGACACCAAGTACGTGATTTCAAGGGTAAGAAAAAGGTTTCAAATGTAAAATGCTTCATCTGCAAGATGTTGGGACACAACACAAATCAATGTCTCTGTTATCATGGTATACCGCAAATGATGCTATTAGATAATAATCATGTTATGATACTACCTCCGATGAAGTGGAATGACTAGTGTTCTTATGTTGTTATTATAGAATTGTATAATTTGGTTGTTGTATCAACAATATACTAGTTATTTGAATTATGGAGGTAAATAAGGATTGTACTATTGTACTATTTTATTTAGGATTTGAGATTATATGGTTCTATGAAAAGTGATTTAGTAATAAGAAACACTTTTTTGAAAATACATGGTTAATAGAAAGGTAATCCTTAAAATGGTCTTAATAATGAGGTTGTGATTTTGGAATAAGAGATGGTTGATTTGGATACATTATATTGGATATTCTTGACTTCCTTGAAACTGATTAATAGTTTGTTTCTTTTATCATTTTTGGACGATTAAAAATTTTTATATATAAGGAATATATCCACTATTCTATAATGAATAAGGGAGCATGAATGTAATCAATACAGTTTTATTGTAATTCAGGGTGTTACAATGTTTTAAAAAAATACATGATGAAGGTGTTCACATGTTATTATGTGGAAAAAAGGATCTTCATTGTGTTTAACTTACATATAAATTTTGAACTATGAGTTTTGATAGAAGTATTTTGGATAAGACTAATGGTCGGAATGCCATAAATTTGAAATTGGATAATATTGTTAAGGTTATTTTTGGATTTTCATAAAAAGGACAACCCAGAGGTCGGGTGTCAACTAGTCACGTCCGGCAAGGCTGCGAGACTTGAACCTACAATCGAAGGGTGACAGGGGTGCATCACATACCATTGGACTACGTGATGTCCCTAATTGTATAATGTAGTTAATTTTTTAAATGGTTCGATAGGTGAATTATAAAATCATTATTTTTGGTACCCTATACGATTAGGTAATATAAAATATATTTTTTGAAATCTTTTGGAGTGAAAGATAAGTTTGTGGTAGGAATTAGTTTAAGGATGAAACTCTGCTTGTCAAGTATATATATATATACATATATCCTCTTATTATATGAATACATTAATTCTTAAACATTAGGGAAGGGATCTTAAAACAAAAAAATGTGTTATCCTAATACCTTATGTTTTGTTGAACCGATGGTATTTTAATCATCATTGATTGATGGATTTGAGGCCCTAAATTTTACACTAGTTTGTGATTGATGACCTCAATCACTCCGTATAAATATTTACATTCTCCCTATAATTATTTTTCTCTAATATCCCCTAATGTTCTCTTAATTAAGATCATAATTTGGTGGGGACTTTTTCATTTCCCTTTCCCTTTTTTTAATACAAAATTTTATTAACCCAATTTCTGATATGGGATTTCCACAAAAGTATTTTTCTATTTTTAAAAATGTATTCTTGAAGAACAATTTTAAATTGAGAGGAAAAAATTTATTGATGGAGGGGAGAATGTAACACCGCAAGATTTCAAAGTACGCTATTTCTTCAATGTAATTCAATAACCTGAACATTACACAACACTAAGTTCAAACGCACCACGCCATACCAAACTAGCCGTTCAAAAGGGGTTAGGAATAGTATTTACTTAATTTTGAACTTTATATAACAATTATAATTTCAGAATAAAAATTATGAGTTTCTTAGACATAATGTAAGAAAAAATCATTTTTTTCAGTTAAAATATGTATTTTTCAAAAAAAAGCAATATTACCGCATTTTAATGTTGAATTTTTTTAAATCCAATACTTGAAACTTTTATATTAAATTTTTCAAAATAAAAATATTCTTTATAATTGGTAAATAAGAATATAGTTTCAATAAACTTTTAGTATTTTTCTAATAAAATTCATATTTCGGTGAATTGTGAAAAATACTATATCTTAACTGAAAACATCTTTTTTCATAAAAATATTTTATAGTGTCAAATTATCCATTCTAATGGTTTGGAAGTATAATAAGATTAAATTTTTACCATTCAATCCAATGTTGTACATTTTATGTAAATTTACTCTGAAAATGAACATAAACAAAGGCTAATCTTCTGAAATTTATTATTTCATAAAAATACACTTTTTGGTTTTGACAACAAGAATTAATATTAAATTAATTAATGAAACTTCTATGTTCTGAAATTGGTAAAATAGAATTCTTTTTTGAATTCATAATATCAATATTAGCTTAGAGTGAATTTTTGGTATTCATATGAAAATATTTAAATTTTGATGAATAGTGAAAAACACTACGTTATTGTTTAAAACAATATTTATATTTGAATAATTAATTATTTTTATTTAAATATATTTTATGTCAAAATAGATACATAATAACTAAATAAGTTCAATTTAATTCATTGGAGTAATTTTTTAATAAATTATGATCTATAAAAATTTTATTGATCTTTTACCGTCTTTTACCCACCTCCTAGGAGCATTAGCAAATTTGCATAAAACATAATTTTACTGCTTTTGTGACTTGAATTTCAAAAATACAAGAGACACGGTTGATATTAGTAAGTAAAATGTGGTTCAATAAGATAAAAATAACTTTTGGTGAATAGTAACTTTTGACTTTTATTACCACGGTTAAAAGTAAATAGATTAATTACATGTAAAAATGATATTATTATTACCCTTACACATATCCTAATTCAATTGGATAAGTCTAATTTGGCCAAAAAAATCCTTAGAATAAAATATGATCCTTTAGGTCCACTTGGATTATATTAGGACTTTAATTATTATTTAATTCGATGAAGAGTTAAAAGTGTTAAATACAAAGCTTAATAACTAACACATTGTTATTATATGGTTACATATAAGATAATTTCGAATATAAATATTCATTTAATATCTAAAAGGAATTCCTACATAATGGTATTTTATTTATAATATTTAGTCATTATAGGATTAAATTTATTTATGACACAATGATGATGTGGTAATTACATGATTAATTAAAGATTAAAATAACTGATATTATAAATACCCAAATTAATGTAATTTGAGACTTATGATGAATTAAACTAATTTTACAAGCTAATAAGACATGTTAGGGTTTATGAAATCAATTTTTTTCATAATAATCATGTTATTATGATTACAACAAAAAACAAATTCCAAATAGGGTCAAAATTGAAAATAAATAGTTTTTAGAACAAATATTATATTATTAATTGATATAATAGTCCTAAAAATATATGTTTCTTCCAAAAGACTAATATAATAATATATATGACATTAAGGAATCTATTGGGGTTCTATTGGAATTTTATATTATGTTTATTAAACATATAAAATGAAAATACAACGAGACATAGTAAATGTCAAACTATTTAACTAAGAGTTAAATCTAAAAGATAAGGTTAATATAGTGACCCAAACCTGTCCAAAACCTATTGGTTGAGAGTTTTTAGACCCATACCCACCTTATCCTTTAAATAATTCATTTTTTGGCGATTAGAAACCGAAAATTAATTTATTATAAAATAATATTTCAATCTTTTCCTAAGGTGCCCCTCACCCCTCTTATAAATGGGAACTTCCCCTTCTCCCAAATTCACACCTTCAAAGCCATTTTTCTCGGCCAACCCGTACCCAAATATCCTCTAAACAGTCCCCAGTTCATCCTAGAGGCATTAATTTAGTCATAAAGGCAACTAATGGAGCCCTTTAGATCAAATTAAAAGAAAGAACTCGAAGAAGTGGTAAATATTTCATCACCTCTTTCAAGTTCTTTTCTTCTTCCTCTTCTTCATTCCTTGTTGTTTCCATTATAAAATAATAAATCCAGTACCTTCTTTATATTGTGATGTTATTATAAATATGGTACAACCACAATCATTATTCTATCCATCCTTTGAATTACATTTCACCATATATGTGTACGTACGGCTTATCATCTCTACGTCGTGGTGTAGTTGTTATTCAATACATTGTTTTTTGGACGGGTATAATAATGATGTATAATTAATTAAAATGATAAATATAACATGATAATTAATCTGTTTAAATGATATATCATCAAATTATATACGAGCGATAATATCAAAAGAATGATATTGTCGCTCGTGCGTACGTACAGATTACCGTCACCACGAACATGATGAGATTCATTTTCCCAATGTAACCATTAATGACTAATTTTAGTTTTATGATTAAAAATAATTTTTAATGAATTCATATAATTATGGTTATGAATAAGAAACATCCCATCCCTAACAAACATGACTCATGTAATAAAGAATATAAAGGAAAATGAATTAGTTAACACCCGAAAGGCTGATAATACTAAAATACCATTAACAAAGCATTATTAGAAGATCATATATTATATAATAATTATTTATATGGTTCTTTTATAATTTAATGACAATGGTATAACTACTATATAGGAGTTTGACATACCCTCGACCAAGGAAAAGTGTAAGGCAAGGGTTAATTTCACAATCTCTTTTTTATCTGAGGTTGTTTTTACATAAGTATCTACTAGGACATAATTATTATCCATGTCCATGTTTCATAAAAGAGTTTTCAAAGATATTATTTTTAATGGATTTTTTTACTTAAACAACACTTCAAATGTTTTAATGACTTATTCTTCTAATCCTTTCTCATTAATTTCAATGTTTTAAAAATTGTTTTAAGGATTTATTTATATGGCCATGAATGTTTTAAAATGTTGATTTCATTCAAAAGATTAAAAGTGGTATATGACACATTGATTCATAACTATCTTTTAAATGAATTCCATTATAAATTATGTGACTTTTAAATGATTTCCTAAAAAAGTGATATTTCTCTCAATGATTTGTACTGATCATTTTCAACTATGTCAACATCCTTAATGGGATATTATTCTAGATCAAGGTTGATTTATTATGATAAAAATAATCCATATTATATTGAAAGATTTGTGATATATTTGATTATGGATGTGTTATTTTTATACCATTCATGGTTTATTGTTAAATTATTGACATTTCGTATGCTAGTTTTAATATGAATCTTTATGTTATGTTTCAACCATTTATTATTGGGAATGTATTCGGCATAGTAAGTGATGGTTGGAGCCCGCTATACCTCCTCGATGCATCAGTAGGTCTCACAAGACAATTAGATGTTTAATAGGTCGAGGCCTTTCAAAATTTGATATATGGTTTTGTCTGAGGCCTTTATCATTTTTAGACTTTTTGACTGAGGCCTTGAATTTTTTTTTCCAAATGTATGGAATTATACATTCCCTCATTATGAAAATAATATCGATGGTTCATGTGGTTATTCGACTTGTAGAATAACCATTACTATGTTTTGTTAAGGAATTATTTACTTAGCTCTTATTTCTTCCAATAAGTGTTCGTGTTTATTATTTATAAAGGCTTGTGTTTTCAATTATTCACCATGCCTATTGTTTATGTTATCTTCTGCAAAATTATTTACCCTTACTGAGCATCTGAGCTCACCCCTTTCTTATGTTTTATTTTCCCAGGATCCCAAAAAGCGTTTTATATTTGTGATGCAATGTTAAGCTAAGGAAACAATGGCCTTCTCAACGTATTATTTTTTTGTGGTATATCAGAATGTGTAATGTAACGCTCATGTATGTAATCTATTTTCCAAGACTGATAAACGGATCACTCTTTTGGGACTTGATTCTTTGTAATCATGCCAATGTATAAAAATAAATCACTCACTCTGGGAATCTAGGGTCTGGGTGTTACATATGTTTAGCCATTTAGATCATCCAAAAACAAAATAAATCACTCCCCATTATCAATACACTTATCCTTTTATCCTTATAGTAGAATGAAATCTAGCATACTAGGTCCTTAGTGAAAACCTAAGAGGATCACCGAAGAAGAGGTAATGTTATTCTAAAATCCATTTAATTTTATTTCTTAATCCACCTATTAAATTATTATTATAACATAATTAAATTAAAATCATATTATATATATACTTATATGTTATTATGTTAATTTTATAACCTAGAACAACCCACATTCCCATCAAATGAGATAAGAAATAATTGTTCTTGTGTAAGGAGGACTACCGCATTGGGAACATATGTCATTCATTTCACCATTACCAGCATAAATGGTTAGGAATAATGATGAAATTGTATTTTATATAAGATATAACTGATATTTAGGATGCAATTATTATTTTTGAATTATTTTATTACACATAACACCATGCTTTCAATTTTATGGGAATACGGTACAGTAATTTGTGTGTACGAAAAAGTACCATATCACAAAGTAATGTTATTCATTAATCATTTAAATTGAATTAATTAAAGATGAGTTTGATAAAAATATATGATAATTATGACATATAAATTATATAAAAATGTTAATATATAAAATATTTATAATATTTAATTTTATTTCATTCAATAAAATAAGAAAATGGAAACAACATTCATGCAAATATTTGACCTACCGTCTACATGAATGGTATATTTAATTTACAATAAAATTTTATTTGGACTACTATAATTAAAATAATAATTAATATATATTATTTTTAATTCATATTTTACATTTACATAGTATTAAATCCTAATCTATGTAAGAGGGAAAAAATAACAAGTCAATACATACTTGAAAAAAAGTCAATTATCAACTAAAACAATGAAAATAATAAATTATTATTAATTAATTGGTGATTATAGGTCATAAAAGGATAATATATTACATATAAATATTAATAAAGGTATTTTATATGTTGATAAAATTATAAGAACAGCTATACATGAGGTCAAAGAGTGTTCAAAAAAAGGAAGCTTAATATAAGGTAATTTGAGTCAATTTTCATTCCATTGAGAATTATTTTTTACTATGTAGCAATTAACTTATATGTGGTGTATAAAATTACAATTTGACATACAATATCCTGAATAAAAAATTAATTACATTATTTTATGTATAAAGTTTAATTACTTCATCCAAGGGTATTGATTTTAAAATACTATGTGATTAAACATATTCTGAATTCACAAATTATATAGTGATTGCTATGTTTCTCTTGAAAAAAATAACATTACTATAATAATTTTTTATTCGAAATAAAATTTATATTTAATATACATATTATTTTATAATTTGTATGGTTATTTCATAAATTTTATAAAATACATACATATAGTGTTTACATTCAATGTTATCTAATTAATTCAGTGTATATTGATATATCTGTATGCTTTAATCAATAATTATTTTTGAGGACAATGAATTTTATTCCTGAATTAAATATATTATTTAATATATTATTATTTCATTGAAAATGAAGTTATGGTTTGGGAGTAGAATTTATATATCCCCTTGATACATCGACAAGTATGCTGAGAAAAATTACTTGGCCAATCTAAATTGGTTTCTACATATAGTTTTAAACTGTTTGGAAGATTGTTCCTGACAGTATAGTTATTAATTTGACTGAAACATGAAAAATTTTAATTGAAAATTCAATTAAATTTTAATTATAATGAATATCCATGGTATTTTCACTACGATAAAATATATTAATGCATTTCATTCTTAGTTAGCTGATTAAATGGAATGTGTTTCTTGATATTTACCTTTACATGTGGATTCATCCTTCTCTATTAAAGAATATTAGTTATTTAAATATAATATTAAATTAATTAATTACCTTTTCATATTTCATTACTTTTATTGAATTATTATTTGTTTCCATGGTAAAAATCCTTACTAGGAATTTTAGCTCAGTCTAATTTTGTTTTTTATCCTTAGATATGAAAATGAATTATTTAAATGACATTCATGTATTCTAATATTTTATTTTAGTTATTCATTATTTTATTTTCCAAATGTAAAATTGGTAACATGTTTGTAATATAGTTTTCTAAAAAATCTAAATTGATCATTCCTTTAGGATTTGAATCTTGTATATATGCCAATGTAATAATGAAAGGCACTGGCTTCTGGTTATTATGATTGGGGTCGTTATATTTTATACCATAACATGTTTAGTAGATTCCATATAAAATATATTTAGGACAAAATAAATTAGATAACATAAAACTACGGTAATATTTTGTGATAATTATATAATAATATCACAATAAAACCATGTTTATGATTGTGACATGTTATACACATAAATGCGTCAAATTATGATAAGTATTTCACTAGTTTTGGTATTATAAATTATATTTCATACTCATATGATCTATTATATTGAATTTAATCATTTAGAAATGCATCCTAGAATATAAAAATGTGAATCTAACCATTAAAAAATTTCGCAAGACTATGAATATACTTGCCTTTTTGGTGATTAATCTAGTCTTTTTAAGGAAAATATTTTCCCAAGAATTTTTATCATTTGAGAATATAGTTTCATGAGCTATTAAGAATGATTATGATTTATCTATTATTACTATTTTTTAGGAAATATTGATATTTATAGGATAGTCTACAAAATATGGATAAAGGGATGAATAGAAATAAGTATTTTCCCACATGTTATAATTGTAAAAACAGATACCCTTGTAATTTCATAAAATGATTGAGAGTATGCTACAAGTGTAGAGAGAATTTCAACCATTATTTCAATTGGAATGGAACTAATAAACATTCCATCGAACAATTATTAAACATTAATGATATGAGGAACTTCATAAATGAATCCCCTAATCAATTAGGGATCATAACTCCAAAAAATTTAAGGGATCAAGGTTATTCTTATTCAATGGATACAAATGAATATGAATGATTAATTTTATTGTGTTTTGATTTGAGAATTGTGACATTTTATATAATTATAAATGAATTAAAATATGTGATAGTCATGAAATTTATAAGGATAATAATGTAGTAATACTTCAATACAGGTTTTAATGATTATGTTTAATAGTATTGATGAAAAAGAAATAAGATTATGTGATATGTTTAACTTCTCGAAAAACATATGATTGAGAGAATGCCAACAATTAATATATTCTTGATAATGAGATAATGACGATTGGATAAAGGGATGATTGATATGGATAGAGTAAACTTGATATTACTCACAACCTTGAAATAGATTAATGATTTATTTTTAAAGTTATTATAAAATCAATGATGGGGTCTACAACATTTTTGGAGTTATGGAGTATATCCAATAACCTATGCTTTTTCTAAGGAATATAATGTCTGAAATATTTTGATTAATTTGACAAGGTAACTAAAATTATTTCCATATTTAATAGAAAACATGATGAATTTATTCAAATGTTTGGTACACAATGATTGAGATCCACTTTATTTGGTTTGGGGGGAACATAATATTTATTTAGTAACTGTGGTTATAAATTTGGTGAGAAACATTTTGGATGATATTTAAGGTTAAATATTTATGGAAATAATAAATTACATCTTTAGGGTTTATTGGTTATATTTTTTATGACAATTTTGGAAATAGTAATTAGATTATGAATAACATGTTACTCTTTTATGGATCATATGATCTCTTAATGGGTAATTTTCAGGATTTAATTATAAATGTTCAATATTGGATATCCATTTCAGAGAGTAAGGGTTGAGTTGGAAATTTATCAAATAATGACGAGAAGATATATTTTTTCTAATGAAATTGATAAATTTAATTTATGTATATTTCCTTATATTTATAGAGAGTTAACTAATTCCTCAATTGTGGAAAATATATTCTTAAAACAATAATCTTATCACCGAACAGTCATGTTATTGATATTTTTTATTCTAAATAAGTATAGATCTTTGGTTTTTATCCCATAATATTTTTAGTGATCACTTAATTTATATGATCATTGAACTCAATAACTCTCTATAAATAGTTCATCTTTTCCTCAATATATATGTCATCACATTCCACCACCAATTTTCTCTTACATACATAACTTGCAATGTGTTATTATAGATGATTATCATACTTCCCTTTATATATTGTAATGAATATTTATTGATAACAATTTTATTATATAGGGTTTTCATTAATGGAATTTTTTAAAATGTCAAACCCTTTACTACCAATATCGTGCCTAAATTTCTAGGACACAATTTATTTAATGTTGGGAGAACATAACAACCCAAAATTTTAGTATATGTTTTACATATTGAATTTTGTGTTTGAAACAAAAAAGTAAGTGTATAAGAAAATATAAAATCCCAAGAAGTAATGATATATTTACTATTTCAGATAAATATGATCCATTCTATAGCTTGAAATGCACTCAATAATTAGTGAGATTACATTACATGAAATAATGACAATTTTAGATGTCTTCTGTTATACGCACGACCTAGTTTAACATAATACTATTAATATTATTAATTAATTTGATAATTGTCTTACAGTCCATAATTTTTCAAATATAACGTTGATTAAAGAACTTATGAAAATATATCGTTGATTTCATTATTAACTAATCAATTATAAATAATTGTAAAAACCCATTGAATATAATGTAAATAATTTTATAAAAATATAATCTTATACTCCAAAGGTGTTTTATCATAATAAATTAAATTAATTATTATTAGTAGATGATAATAATGAAATTTATATATTATATATACAACAATTTTATTTCAAAAAATTAATCCCATATATTTCATTGGAATATGATAAGAAAAAATCACATTTTATGCATAAAAAGTTTTATTTTTCTAAAGATTTTTTTGTGCCTACTAATGGGGCGCATATCGTAAAAAAAATATTTTGAACGTTATAAATTTTATTTTGAAAACTAAAATTAAGTTTTATAATTTTAATCTAAAAATATTCTGAAATTTACTTTCATGTACATTTCATAGATGTTTTATTTTTTTTATGAATATTAAAAAATAAAAACAATTAAATGAAAAATGAAATTTCATCTAAACAGTTTACAATGATAAATTATATTTTAAATTTGTTTTAAAATTAATTTTGTTAAATTAGACATATATTTATAAAATTAAGTTCAATCGAATCAAATTTATATTAAATTTATAAAAAATAACATAGAAGTTTTTTTAACTTTTCACATTAAAAACCGGAGTTCTCATTATATCTTCTGGAAAAATATCCAAATTATTTTTTACACTTATTTGAATTGAATTTTAAAAAATAGATTATATATTTTGAACAATAAAAAATTATAATTTTTAATATGGTTAATATAAGTTTTTATGGAATTGATTAATAAAAACCATTAAAATTAATTCGAGTGATTAAGTTAAAAATTAGTTTACATAGTGGTTAAAAAAAGAATATAAGGCGAAAGAAGAACCAAAAACTAGTCCATTTCCCATTTTAAGCCTATATATAGACCCATAACTCTTTATTATACATTTATATAAATTATTGGGATGCTTTTAGTAGAAAATGTCCGGTATAATATGATATGTATATAAAAAGACAAAATAAATACTTTTCCTCCATTTATTGTATAATTCTATGGGATTTGAACAAAAACAATATTTGCTTGTTTATATTAATTTTTTTGATAGATAAAAGATTTTTTATCATTATATATTATATTTAATTTTGATATATGAATTACTTACATAATATTCTGAGGAAACACCAATACAGTAATTATTTAGTTAATAAATAACAAAAATACATGATACTAAAAATATTCAAAGTGATGTAAATTGATGAAATGATTTTATTAAATTATATTTAACAGGAATATATAATTTTGAAAAACATTTTTCATAATTTATTTGAACAAAATCATTGTATTGATATTTTATTAATTAAATTAAATTTAATAATGTACTAATTGTCATTAATGTTACTTTATGATAAATTATATAGTGGTAAATGATTTAAATTTTATAAAATCATATTCTCATCCAATAAGTGATTAAATGTTAATATATTTTGAATATGTTCCATTATTGGACCAAAATATCTTTTATAATGACTATATTGACCATTAAATTTTAAAAAATATGTTACTGTAGTCACAATTAAACGAGTGTTTCTATACATTCCATGAGTGTTTGTTAAAAATAATTTTATACAAGAAATGTATTTTTATATTAAAAAATACATATCATATTTTAAAATATGGGTATAAATATTCTAATATTTAACACATTAATTTAGTGAAAATGGATAAATTTCGTTGGTAAGAAAAATGGTTAACAAAATGAAAAAATGAAAATGTTAAAAAAAACATTTTATATAATAGTTGAGGAAATTATTTTTAAAAACATTAATTATACTGTGGGGAGAAGTTGTAGATCGATAATTTAATCATTAAAAATAATTAATATCAATTTTTGAGCCACATTAGGTAAGAGAGTCCTCCCAATATTGAATACTTTTGTATATTTACAAGAATGTCACACATCCTAAACAATAAAAGGGGATTCAGTCTACCCAATCCTTCACACCTCTCAAGAAATTTTTATCATCCAAACATATCTCAAATAACTCCCAAAAATACCACACATAATACTAGAATCATAAAATTTTGTTGAATTAAATCATAAATAGGAATTACTGATATCTTAATTGATATATTATAAGAAGAATTAATGTTTTTTTAAAAGAATTATTATTTTAATTCACTCTCGAACTACATAAATACTTATCATACCATTCTTATATAATATTATATGTATATTTTATATAGATAAATTTATTTTTGTTATTGGTTCGTCAAAAAATTTCACATTATCACATAGAATGTGTTATTAAATCATCATTCTTGTGTATGGAGAACTACAGCCTCACAAACTAATGTCATTCATTATTCCATTAACTCCTTTCAAGGGTGAAAAAATTATATATTTAATGTTTATATATGGTATAAATGAAATTTTAAGATGTCACTATTCTTATTTAACTATTATATTACACATGAAATCAGGTTTTAATTTTATGGGAATATAAAAACCTTGATCATTTGTACGATGACCAACGGTCTCACGAAGCAGTGGTATTTGATCAGGATTTACATAGAATGTATTAAAATTAGGTTTAGTAAAAAAATGTAACAAAATAGGCATAAAAATTATAATAATATAATTATATATATATATTATTTAATTTTCATTAATTCAATATGATATGAAAATAGAAATGTCATTATTGAAAAAATACAACTTACCGTCTTAATGAATAGTGTATTTCATTTCTAATCACCATGTTTTATGGATTAACCTATGAATATATATAATTAAAATATATGATATTTACATCATGTATTGCATTATAGAAGTTATTAAATCATGATATATGTAATAGGATCAAAAAATAACAAGTCAAAACATACTTGAAAAACCACATAATTACCTCATAAAATAATGTGAACAATGAATGATTACTAAAAAATGGGTTATAAGATGTTATGAAATGATAATATATTTTATTATAAATATTAATAAAGTTTTATTATAAGTTAATTAAAATAATAATACAATTATACATGAGGTTTATGAGAGTTGACCAAAATGAAGTGTGTGGTAAGAGATTTTATCTTCTTTTACATTCTATTAAGAATTTTTTGTTATTATTCACCAATTAACTTCTATGTGGTCAATATACTACCAATGTGACATTTAATATAATTATTAATTATTTATTCATTGTATTATAATTTTCAATTTTAATTATTTCATCCAAGTAAATTTTATTTAAAAGTTACAAAGTTTTAAATATTTTTGGGAAATTTAAAATTCTTTTGTGATTGTTAACTCTCACCTAAAAATCATTATAATTTAATAATGTTTCACTTGAAATTAAATTTCTATTTAATATAATTATTATTTTTTGAGGTATATGATAATTTTCTGATTCATATACCATTATTATGTATATTGTTTACTTTGAATTTTATCTGATTAACTAATAAAATATTGATAAATATACATCCTTTAACCAATATAAATATTTTACTATAGTACATTGTGTCTGTTAATTAAATCAATTTTTTATATATGAAGAATGATTTGAAAAAGCAGTGATTGGTGGGGAATGTAATTTATAAATCCACTTGATGCATCATCCGGTCTCTTGAGATAAATTAGTTGGCCAAATTAAATCATTTTATACCTATAGTTTTAAACTATTTAGAGGAATGCTTTTGATAGTTACAGATTTCATTTTACTAAAGATTGACTTTTGATAATTATGAAATTTTTTATTTTCAGTTATTATAATTTTCCATGCGATTTCCACTATGATTAAATATTTTGATTCATTTCATTATTAGTTTATTTGTTAAAGGAAATGTTTTTTCTCTTTTTTTCCATTACATATTGATTCTTTCTTGTCTATTCAAGAAGTAATTTTATATTAATGAAATGTGTGATCTAGTATTTACCATTACATATTATTTATTCTTATTGGTTCATGATTTCATGAATTGTACATAACCAATATTGGGAATTCGGTATCACCCTTATTTTGATCATTCCCTTGGATATGAAGATAGATTATTAGAATGTGTTTCGAAGATGAATAACTTTTACTTTAGTTGTGCATTTTTTACCAATGTAAAATTGGTATCACGTATATAACATGGTTTTCCAAAAATTAGAAATTGATATGTCCATTGGTAGTTGAACCTTTTATATATTATAATGTAATATTATAAGGAACTAGCCTTGGGAAACTATGGTTAGTGTCATTATAATATGGATTTTGTAATAAATTTTTATTTATATATTTCTTCCCTAAAGGCAACGAATTGAAATTTGGTTCTTCTAAGCTATTTAGTAATAATTAAAAATTGAATATCAAGAATATAGAATATACAGTTGATATTCCATTGTATAGAGAAGAAAATTTAGTTATATTTGTTATTTCTATCAAATTTTAATATTTTGAGAATTAAAAGGAAGAATCATCCATATTTTTTTCTAATTATATATTTTTAATGTTATTATAACTCGATCCACAAAAATAAATTGTAGAATTGTAATAAAAAATTTCTTTATCCTTAGTAAGGATTATATAGACACATTGAATTAATAATAACTATATGTGTTCAATTTAATTTTCAATACGGGAATGTTAAATTTGTGACATATGAATTTAATATAAATGAATAAGTTATTGAAGGATAATTGAATGTTAAATTTCCTTTTTATTTATAATTTATCAATAAGATTTTAGTCAAATTTATGTTTTGTGGAAAGAATAATAATTTTTAAACATTTTTTAGAGTGTTGAATTTTTAATTGGGGAAGATATCATTTCTAAGATAATGTAAATGTATTAGTCTTCTAAAACCTTTCTAGTGAAATGTTCGGAAATGATGCTTCAGAAGAAATATCAGAAAAACTTATGGCTTAGTAAGAAAATAATAATGAATTTTAGAAGTCTTAACCATTGAAAACAATGAATCCATATAAAATTGGGAACTAATATTTCATAAAAAACTATATAAAAGAATGGATTACAATACTGAGGATCTAGTTTTTGTGTTGGATAAAGTAGAATTATTGAATTTAATGGATAAGACATATTGAACTACTAAAGAAGAATAATATAAAAATTGAAAATCTAAAATGGGAAGAAAATAAAATTTTATTGGTATTTTAAAAATCCGACAAATGATATATATGAAAGGGTGAAATATTTTACTAAAGGTAAAAGCCATATGAAATAATTTCCATAAGGAAATCACTCTAAAATTTCTATATTTCAATATGAAAATTTATAAATTACACCATTTTATGTAGATTAATATAAGTTATATTTATTTGTTATTAATAAAGACAAGTCTATGAAATACAAGGAAGGGAACATACGTATTTCTCTAAAAAAAATTTATGGAATAAGAGTTTTAGGTAAAAATCAAAAATAGTTCCAGAATTGAAAGAAAAATTAAATTAGGGTTAATTATCATAATAAAAATAAATTAATTAATATTTTAATTACTTAATGAGTATTTATTTAAAATTTCATGATACAGAACTAATCACACTATCATTCATAGTTTTATTTCACACTTACACAACTATATCTAAATGATAATGTTTTGTAAATTACAAACATGTTAACAAATTTCACATCATATTTTATTTAATATTTTAATTTTAATCATTATTTAAAAGTTATATTTCATGAGTTTTTAAGTTATAATTATAGTTGGAGGTGATTTAGTGGGGCCAAGATAGTGTTGAAGAATAATTGGCCAAAATTTGAATGATTCCAAGAACGCCCATGGACTAAAACAATCACATCAGATGATCCTTGAATTAATTTGGCATGAAGTTTGTTTATATGACCAAAAATGAATTGTGATACACCTATTTTGATGACATAAAATCAACATTCATGCATTAAATTACTCTACCAAACAGATCTACCCAAAGAACTGAATATTCCCAAAGTCAAATGTTGGGTTCTATATATCATCTATTTAGAGAGTTTCCAATATCCAATTAATGAAAAAATTTCATAAGAGATATTCATGATTTGGGTTTACCAAATATTATCTTTCATAAAAGAAGCATAATTTTTCTCAATGCTTTAAACCACGAGCCATTTGGTTTTAAAAAATATGTTTCCCCAAAACACCATCCTCATTGCCTATAAAATGGAATATTGGGCACCCCATTTGTATGCTTGGACTAGGATAAAGATCTATAAATTTTTAGACCCAAATGATTCCACTCAAAACATATGATGTTCTAGAGGACCTTCTCCACATCGAGGGATCATGGATGAAAGGAAATTTACACCTGATCCACCTCTTCATGATGGTGGGATAAATGTTGGGAGTTCATTTCAAGAGAGCTAGAAATCTTATTATGTGGGTTTGAGAACATTTATTTCTCATGTTTTGGTGTAATTGTTTTTTGAAAATTTCCATGTAATTTTTATCATAACATTATCATTCTCTTATTGAATTTCATTGGAACATATATGGGTAATATTTTTCCTTTAAATACCAATTGATGTGATATTTAAATGGTAATCTTTGGTTTTATTAATTATAAAACATAGTATCCTAATTCTCTCACACATACATTATATTTCAGTATTCTTTGTTATCCCTATTCCATTTTTAGAGATATATACCATTAAAAAATAATTTATTGGCATGGGTTCATTCTTTGTTCATTATTTTAAATGTAAAAAGGGCAATTGAGATATTTATTACACTCACTCAATGGATTCAATTATAACATGTGTAATTTTAAAGAATGATATACTAACAAATATGTATACTGATCATGAAATTACCACTTTATCTCATAATTCTTCAAATAAACATTTTCTACTAACTAATAAACTCAATAATTAAGTCAATTTATTTTTAAAACTATTTTAAAAACTGCTACCACTTCATTTATGGGAAAATATTATATACCCACGTTTTGGGACCATTGGTATAGGTCCCCAACCCATTGGAATTTTTTTTTGTCGGTATAGACCTACGACAACATTTTTGGGAAAATATCGGTATAAGACTACACTTATAATTTGTAAAACCATTGGTATAGGTCTATCCGAATGATTTGTAAACCTTTGGGACATGTAATGTAAAAGAAATGTGGGTGCCTAGATTTGAACCCATTCCCTCCTACTTATATATTAAATACCCAAAGACTATGCTAATATTATAATTGGGATTATAATTGTATAAATATATATAATTTATATTTTAGTTCATTGATTGATTTTTAACAAAAGAATTCATAAAAACCCAGGTACCTATACTAACCATTATCAAAACTATTGTCATTGGTACCCAGATTTTTGAGACCAATTCCAATGGTTTGGAAAAACCATTGGTATAGATTTTTTATAAAGAAAATATACCAATGGTTTTTCACTATCATTAGTTTTGGGGCATACCGATATCAAAATTTTTGGAAAAACGTTTGGTATAGGGTCTTTAGTTGGATGATATACCAATAGTATTGAAATTACTACTGATATAGGCATATCCTATACCAACAGTGTTTCCAAACATTCGGTATAGGTACCCTATTCGAATGGGTTTTCAAACCATTGGAATATAATCGTTGGAATATAATCATTGGTATATATCCTGTTTCTAGAAGGTATTTTTTATCTATTTATTAAAAATACACACTTTAAGCATCCAATTATCCATAAAATAAATCCTAGGGTCCTTTCTATACTATAAATGAATATTGAAATACATTAAATCTGATGTTTCAAGACAACCAGTTCAAATTTTGGTTTCTTTTCAAGGAGCGCTTTGTTTTGTAGAGTGTTCGTTTTGATAATATTTTTGTATATTCCTTGACTATTTACTTGTTTTATCTTATACCATTACATAATTGTTTTGATTTTATTTATTTCTTGTATAAGTTATATAGAAGATGTATTCTACTCTATGATATTTTCCAACTCTAGAACCCAAACTTAAATGGATATTACATTAGTGACACTGAGACACATGGGAATACCATTTGAAGGAGTACACCCAAATCAATGAAACTCTTCTCAATAATTCATCTTCCCCTAGAACACATGGTAAAGCTAAAATAAACATGTATAATATGGCTGAAAATAAAAATAAATAAAAATATCTAACCTCACCTGATGCAGATATCAATCGTACATATAATGAAATATAAGGTGAAGAACCTAAATTTGACCTAAAATTGGGTCTAATTCAGTTATTACAATGATTCCATAGATTCATGGGTGAATATTCACATAATCACTAAAAAGTATTTTAAATTTTGTGTTCAACATTAAAACACTCTATTATGGATGTTGAATATGTAAATATTATGGAATTCAAATAAATTAGAGGAAACTATAATGGATTGGCTATATTATTTTAATTCCCCTACTAATGACTAGGCAGGCATGAAAATCCTTTTTCTAGTAACAGGTTTCCTATCATGTCAAACTAGATCAATAAGGAACAAAATTTTTCATATAAGACAATCACAAGTGGAAAGACATCATGAATAGTAGGAAATATTTAAAAAGATTTTTTCATAATTCTCACAAAAAAAGTGGTTAACTTTTTAAAAAAATATTTTTATGATTGTTTAATTCATATTGATCGAAACAACATTGATGATACCTTAGGTGGTGAAATAATTAATAAAACCACAATCAATACAAGTAACCCAATTGAAAACATTTCAAAAAACACTAAATACTTCAGTTCAATGTCCAATGTACCAACTAGAGGTGTCCATGATGTGAAATGTTTTGTGATTGAGAAGATGGTGTACATGAATATTGAATAGGTATGGACCCCTCTTAAACAAAATTATATTTTCCAAGGGAATTCCAAATATTCAAATCCCATCCATTGTGGAATATACTATGTTAACACTTATTATTCTAACAAATTCACTTAACTGATAGAAGATTGTTAGAGCTAGGAGGAAATATTTACATGATGACCCTATAAACACCCTGTTAGTATAAAACCATAGTATCCATCCATCCCTGTGTGTAAAGACAACCAAGACTATGGTAATGGGATTGTTCAAACTAATCTCGAAAACTAAGAAACCAAATATTTAGATAATTCATCCACCACCACTACCAAAAAATCCACAACCACCATTATGGTATTTCTAACGAACCCCTCCAAAACCTGGTTCTATCGAAGAAGAAATGTAAAAAAAGTGGTTTCAAATAATATCCAATAAAAAAACCACTCAACCATCCCTACATGTCCTAAAAACAGAATTTGTATGACTAACCAACTCATTAGGGGAAATACAAAGTCATGGATCGGGTAAACAACCCTCTCAACCACTAGTCAACCCTATGGATAGGGGAAATTTCAGTTTCATAACCCTTAGGATTGAAACAAAAAATATAAGAAATAATAACCCTCCTATAGATTCATCCCCTCTAGAGGAAACTTATATCCCAATAGATAAAAATATTCTATGAGACGAAAAACAATGTCATTATAAAAATACCACTAATGGAGTGAGTGTTTATATTAATGAGTCTCCTAGACCAAACATTCGTCTTACATTTCCCCAAATTCCTAACAAACCATTGAGACAAAAAGAATATTCACTTGAAAGGTAAATCTTTAAAACTTTTAAAATAGTGATGGTTAACATTCACATGTTTGATATTGTAAAGAAATCTCAATGATACACATTGTTTCTAAAGGATATGTTGACACACCAAAACAATATTCATGGTTATAAAAAGGTGAGATTAGAGTAGAATGCCTTGAAATTGATAGATCCATCACATCCAACCCAATGCATCAATCCTATAATATTATCAATTCCATGCACCATATAAGAGTTTTTCTTTTCCAATTATATGATTAATATTTGTTCTTCAATAAATGTGATGCCTCACACCATTCTCTTTTAAATGCTTGTGAAGAAATTGAATCCCACTGGAATTTTTTCTCTACATGAAAAATGGAGTACTTCCCACCCTGTTGGTGTGTTAATGTTTTTTCTTAAGAGGGAGGAAATTTATTTTTCCATACATACATTTGTGTGATTAAAATGAAATATGATAGGATGTATAGAAATTATTAAATTATATTTGGGTGGCCTTTCCTAAAAACCATACAAAACATAATTAATTTTGATAATATTACATTATATATGGAGTTTTCTGTTGACATTTCCACATCAAAATGCTTGATTTTATGAAAAACCCCTCATTAGAACATTCCTCACTTTTAGTTAATTCAATTGATGTACTCCCTTCACCTAAAAAAATTCATTTCTTACATGTGATAACATTTCCAAGTTTGTAAATTGATATACATTATAGGTAATGATTCAAGAATTGAATTTTGTAATAGTATAGAAAAATTTCTCCTATTTTCATTAATTGATTATTTTTTGAGCATGGAGGATCCTAAGACCATCGATGATACTAATATGATTATAAAATCATATTCCACAAATGAGGCTGTTATAACTAATCATATAGATTATATTAGTGACCTCTCACATTCATAGTCACTCCCATAAATCCAAAATCCCCCTGAATTATAAATTCATCCCCTTCCTCAAAATTTTTAAATATTCAAATATTAAGAAAGGAAACCAAATGTATATCATCATTACTAATTTAATCCATCTTGATCCTGGATTAAAACAACATGAACTTTTTAGGGAGTATAAAAAATTATTAGGATGGATAGTTGTATAAATTCCACTTATTAGCCTATAAAATTTTACACATCATATATTGTCAAATAATGTCGTGAAACCAGTGTGGCATGCACATCATTTAATGAAACCAAACCACCTAGACCTAGTTAAAATGTAGTCACAAAATTATTGGATGTTGGAATCATTTATCCCATCACTAACAACCAATGGGTCAGTATAGTGCTAGAAAGTCCCACTAAAACTATACTAATAGTAAAAAATATAATTACAATGAATTGCTTAAAAACCATGTGGAGAATAGTTATCATTTCTATATAGACAATCTTCAACTAAACCAAATCACTAGGAAGGAACATTTACTAATATATTTCATTGAACAAATGCTAGAGAGGAAAGTGGGGATGGAAAACTACTATTTCTTTGATGGTTATTCAAGATACATTTATATCATTATTTACCATGAAGATTATGAATAGGAAGAATTTACTTGTCCCATTAGAATATTTCTATATAAGAGGATTTTATTTTTCTTATTCAATGCTTTAGGTAAATTCAATTGTTTCATAGTTAGATTTTTTTGGATCACATTGAGGATTCCATGGATGTATTCATGGATGATTTCAATATTTATGGATCCTCTTTTGGTGAATGTTTATGTAGTATTAGTTTTGTACTATGTCAATGCATTGAATATAAACTTGTACTAAATTACATGAAACTCCATTTCATGGTGAGACAAGGAATAGTTCTTGAACATGTCATTTCTACAGATGGTATCCAAGTATATAAATAAAAAGTGGATTTCATTTATTCTATAACATTTCCTAAATATGTGTGAGGTGATTGTTCTTTCTTGGGTCATACTATATTTTAACATCATTTTATTTTAACATTAGTAATATTGCACTTAGCCTCTTATGATTAATCAAAAAAGAAAAAAAAATGTTTTTGAAAAATATTACATTGATGCTTTTGAAAAATTGAAATGGAGTGACAAAACACAGCTGGTAACCCAACTAACGTGGTGGGATTTATAATTTTAGATCATATGTGATTGCCTTATTTATACAGTAAGGAAACTATTATCAAAACTTGTCGATCAATCTCCAAATTTCATAGACTATTCTAATAAACACTGGACCCAACTCCAAAAAACTACACTATATGTAATAAATAATTCACTTAGATTGTGCCTTCATAGAATAAATTTAGTTCATAACTCTTAGGGTCCAAATTAATTTTATTCGTAGACCATGTATTCCTATTGTATCTTCTTATGAAACTAGAAGACAACCCATGTCTCATTTTTTTGAATAGTGTTTATAAAAATTTAATATAGAAATTATGGATAAAAAGAAGTAGATAATGTGGTGGATGACCATATTAGTTGGATCCTACCATCTTCAGTTATTGACTCATCCCCTTGTATTCCCAAAAATGAAATGTTCCATGATGAAGAATTGTATCGAGTGTAAGGTAATATTTCTTGGTATTCTGAGACTATAAATTATTTGGTATCATCTTACATTTCTACCAATTTCATCAAAAACCATGTTGATTATCTAATACTTGTGTCTCATTAGTTCATTTGGGATAAACCCTAAAATTGGTGAATATTTAGTGATCATGTACTTAGGAGTTGTGTTCCCAATTGTGATTTACAGTGTGTGCTTAGGTTCCTCCACACTCTTTCTTGTGGGCTCCATTTTTTTCTACAACGGACTTCTCACAGGGTCCTCGATTTCGTACCTTTTTTTATAACATTATTTCCTTTTGCCAATGATTTCATTAAATATTTTCCTCACTATCAATGATTGGGGAATGTCTCTAAATGAAATGATATTCCACAACAACCTCCGATCTTTAATGAAATTTTCAATGATTAGGGTATCAGTATTATGTGTCCATATCCCAATTCCTTTTGAAACATGTACATTCTTCTCATAGTTCATTTTGTGTCAAAATGGGTAGAGGAACAAGCCACAGGAATAAATGATTCCATCATTGTTGTGGATTATTTGGGAACCTAATTTTTTATAAGTTTTGATTATCTAGGTTCCTCATCAATTACCAGGGTCCTCAATTTTTTCCCTTGAACAACGGGATACCTTTTACATCAGTATAGAGATGGGAATCATGTGTCTACTTCTTATCAACCACAAAACAATGGTCATCCCGAAGATTCAAATAGATAGGTGAACATAATATTGAAAAAAATTTAAAACCAACGGAATATATTGGTCTATTAAGCAATATGATTCATTATGGGATTATATTACTACCATTAAAACTCCCATTAGAATATAATCTAATCAGATTTTTTCAGAAAGAGTTGTGAACTCCCAAATGAAATAGATAAGCCGGACTACTGGGCCCTTAAAAAGTGAAATTCAATTAATTTTGGTGTAGCTTCTCAAAGGAAGGTGTAAATTTAACACTTGAAGGAAATGCATAGTGTTTCAATTGGGAACATCTTAATATATAAATTGATAACCAAGGACATAAACAATCATGCCATCCTTCATCATTAATTAACGATTTGAAATAATGTCTTCCTTTACGATTCAATGAGGAAGATTCACCCATGTATGCTTTATTCTCACTGGTTTTTTCCATACAATATTACTAACGTTTATCCATTTGGTATCATTCAAGTAACAAATGAATAAAAAAACAAAAATACACCATCAATGATATGTGGATTATAATCATTAAAGAAGCCCTTTTAGGATCTCTGGTAGAGGAAATCCATGTTCAAGAAGAAACCTTTGAATGAAGCCTATGAGGTTTTATCCTGCCTTACAACATTCAATTTTATTATAGTGAGAATACTACATACAGTAGGTGGGGGGATTGTTAAATTATAGGGTTAGTTAGGAATTTTCATTTACATTTTTATTTCACAAAATTTCATCTTTTAAATAGTATTGTTACATCCACCACCATTTCCCCCTCACTTTTGTGTTGAAATTATTAGTATTTTATGCCCACTTAATAATTAAAATTATTTAAAATCAATGAGAAAATTTTCATTTTTAGGTTGTTTTAACCAAAAAATCCCTGATAGAAAGTTTTTTTATAATAAATATAGAATTTAGGTGTGCCTTTTTCTAATTAATTAATTTCATATTGATGATATTAAACATTTAATCATTTTTATTTTTTGAGAAGAATAGTAACTTTTATATGATTAGTTTTTGGGAAATTTGTGTCACTTAATATATCTGTACATATTTTCACCCAACCATGAAATTTTAATTATTCCTACTAAATAGAATGTGAATAAAATTTAGTTAAAAATTTATAAAATCTATAAATTATTTTTCCATGAATTCAATACTTATATGATATTTTTCATTACTATAACAAATTGACCTATGTGTCTGTACCTATTATACAATTATTGTATTCCATCGATATAAAAAAATAAATTAAAATAAAAAAATTAAAAACACAAAAATATATTCCCTCCCTTTTGTATGGAAAAAACACTCATTCTTAATCTTTGCTCTTGTTATATTTATTACAATCAGTTTTATGAGCTTATAAAACAAGGTTTGACTGATGAGAATGATAATTTTTCCCAATTCATCTTATAGAAAAATAATAATAATAGAAAAGGGGAATGGATAAATGTATATGATGTGGGAATATATCAGTCTCAACATTATGTTTTGACATCAAGTAATAGTTATGTAAGTGTTTATTTCAATTTTATTATACTGGATCTAGCGTAAGATTGGTGGATTGAATAATTTATGCATTTTTTTAAAACAACCTTTATTTACTTAAATGAATGTGGAAAGAATAGAATGAAATGTTTATCACACACAAATGGATAGTTAGTGGAGTTGTTTAATTTTGAACTATTTTCTCATATAGATATCATTATTCACAATGAATTTCATTCTGATAGAATTTATAAGATATCTTTTTCCATGGTCACTGAGAATATATCCTTGAGTTATTTTTCTTCTCAATTCACATTTCTATCAAGAATTATATTTTCATTGAATGTTAAATCTTCATGATGTTGAGAATATCTAACTGATGATTTTTTTGAAATGTGATATTCCCTGGGAATTCAAATATTTACGTGTGGGCTTTTGATCTAACCATGATACAGTTTTTTATTTCCCACATACATAACTCTAATAAAATAATTTAGTTAGTACATTTGAAATATTACAAAAAAATTCATGTCACGTTTGATTTTATATTTTAATTTTAATATTTATTAAAAAGGTATATTTCACATGTTAATAATTTTTCATTTTAGTTAGATGGGATTTGGAGGGCCCAAGACAATATTGAAGAAAAATAGGAGAAGTTGTGGAGGATTCCAAGAACACCTGGGGAATTAAATGGACATTGCATTGAATCCTTGCATTCATTTTGTCTCAACATTAATGATTTATTCAAAAATACATTGAAATACAAATATTATTAATACAATCATTTTAAATTCATCCATTAAGGGGCCTAAATGAGCTAATCATTCCGATGAACCAAATTTTCTAAATATCAAAACTAGTGTTCAATATTTTATTTATATCATGATATTCCGACATTCAAATGATTCCAAATTTTATTTAGAGATATTTAGGTGGTGTGGTAATAATAGTGTAATTTTATACAAAGAAGATAATATTGTTCAGATGATGAAAGATAGGGGAAAATGGTTTTTATATATCTATAATCCCAAAACCACCTTACACTTTTCCATTAAAATGGAACCTTATGAACCTCATTTGTAAGTTCATTACATGAAAAGATATACCATTTTGTAGACCGAGTGTAAACTTATCTTCATATAAGATGTTTTGGACTCCCTTATCCACATATGGGTAACAAGGATGAATGTAAATTTCTACTTGAGCCTCTTCCAGCACTCGATCGTGAGTTAAATAGTGGAAGATCATTTCATGATAGCTACACATCTTGTAAATGGAGTTTCATCACATGTTCATCTGATGATTTTTTATTAATTTTTTTGAAATATTTCATTTTAGTGTTTTCTTAACTTGATCCTCCTTTTTTTGAATTACATTGGTACACTTATGTGAAAATTAACTAAATAAAATACCAATTGGGTTGTGATTTAGAAAGGTTCAATGGGGTTTTCTGTTGGGGAAACACTAGAATCCTATTTCTCTCCAATATACCTAACTGTTCTATTTTATTTGGTAGGAATTTCTCTTTTCCTCATATCCAATTCCTAAAAGTAAAATTTTTTATGTGTTGGTTCCCTGTTAACAATTTTAAAGGGAATTAGGGGAATTGAGATGTTGATTACCCCAAACTGATGTATTCCATTAAAAAATGTGTAGTTTTTAAAACAATGAGATAAAAATAATGTGTAGTGAACATTAAATGTCCTTTTTCATTCATATTTCATGATGAGACTCATTTATTTATGAAAAATTAATTTTTTTAATTATGTTAATTTATTTTTAAAACATGTCCAAAACAACCTCCTCTTTTAGAAATGATTATTAAAAATACATAAATTAATCATCAAATGATCCTTTTGGGATGACCAAGGGTCTTCCAAATAATATAAATCATCTTAAATAACATTATATAATTGATGTTCTAGGAATGTGTATTCAAGAATCTAGTTTATAATTTTAATTGCATTATAGAGTAAAAATTCAAGATAACCATTGATCTAATTTTTTTGATTCTACTGATGATAATGTTCATGTTTGTAAGGAATGTTATAATTATAATGAATTCTTTGATGATCATAATTCAAGTGAAGAAGTAAAATTATAAGTGAAAATGTTTTTGATGACAGAAATAATCAATGTGTTTCTTAGAGAGTTGAATATTATAGCCCTCCAAGGTATCAATTACATAATATTTCATCAGATTCATCAAATTCTCATCATTCTAATACTTTAAATAGAATAGTGATGAATCTGAAATATATAAATGATGTTATTAATAGATTGGATGATACATTGGATTTTATCCCATTCTTAATTTAATGATAAAATTATATAAAAATAAAATTTGAAATTCTAATGAAATAAAATTTAGTACAACATCTTGATGAATTGTTTTTTAGAAATGAATCTGAATTCAAAGACATAAGATAAATAGTTCATTTTACCTTTTGGAAGTTGAAAAAAAAATCATTAGATAGATGAGATGATGTGAAAATGATACGAATGCTTATGAGGATATAATTGAGAATGTTCAATGGTCAACAAAAATTTCATCTATTTATATTTTTATATATATTGAGAAGAATCTCAATTTACAATAGCTCTTTAGAGTATGAATATTTTTTGTGAGGAATAATGATTATGCATTTCCAAATATTTCAAATATGTTTTATATTCTTGGAGAAGAAGTAGTAATGTTGAATAATGTGTGTAGAGTTCTTTAATATGATAAATAAGAAATGTATAATGTCTAAAATTAAGAATATAAAGAAGATAATTTAATGTAATCAGTTGTGATATGTTAAATGTACCATCCCTAAAATTCAAAAGTATAATCTTCTAGGGATGATGTTCTAGTTTTTGTGGATGAAAAAAAAGATCCTTTTTAATTATGATGATGTTTCATGGTTAAAATTAACTTAAATAGGTTAAATGAAATACCAATAGGATGTAAAAAATATATATATTATTATCAATGAACTAATGATGAAATGATGAAAGGTTTTTCTATGATGTCTTGGGGAATCTTTTTTTCAATAAATCAATATTTTTTTGAATTGTTGTATAGATTTGTGAATGTATGTTCATTTAATTTTAATCTATTTAATGAAAATATAATTTATAAAATAATATTTTGTTTCAGGTATAAATTTTTTTTCAAAACATTTTTAGTACACATTAAATTTTCTAAGAAACCCTTAATCTCAATAACTATAAAGTAGAAGAATTTATAATAAATTCATCCAATATACTGTTGTAGAAAATATGATGAAAAATATGATGAATTTATAAATTCTAAAATAATTTTGGGAATAAATGTGTAATATTAGTAATAAAGTAAAATTAAAAGAAATATTAAAATGAAAACGGGATGACCTATAACAATTTTTCATTAATTTTTCCACTTTAATATTTTTCTAATATTAAAAATAATGTTTTTTTATTTTAGAAAGGGGGATATTAATGAGTCTAAATTCCCTTCAAAACATTTTAACCATATTTTGAAAATAAAAACTCTTTTTAAAAAATTATATATTCCACTATCTTTTATACTTAGTTTGTTTTATTTTTTTTATAAGATATTTATTTTTACAGACATAAGAAGATCAATATTTTGAATGGAATAATTAGCTATATTCTGATGAACTAATTATTTGTTAAAAATGAAAATCACATATTTATGGTTGATGAATTGTAAAATATATGAAATAAGAATATAATTATTTATAAATTGATGATGTTAAATTAAAATTTTCAAATAAATATTTTCTATATTGAAAGAGGCATGTTTTTTAGATGGAATTTTAATTCAATCTTTGATACAGAGAAGTAACTATTTTATAGATAATAATAATTAAATACTCTAGATGAAATATTATTACACTATGATGGTGTATAATCTTATGAGAATTTGGATAACAAAATAACCTTTTGAGAATGATTTTTTTATCTGAGGCCACCATAAACACCTTTGAGATTTATGGAATATGACATGTGGATCTTTTCCAATCAAAAGGAGGAGTGATGAAGGAGGAGGATTTTTGTTTCATAAAAAACAATTATGAGTTTTTTACTCATTCATTAAATATTTTACTACATTGATAATTATTTACTATAATATGTTTATAGTCTTTCTCTTAAATAATCCATGGAAGGAGTATTTTTAAATTCATAAATAACTCTTCTGATTTGTAATTATCTTTTTGGTAGAGTTTGAATAAGGAATTATATAGTTATAATGAAAATGTTTTATATGATCATGTTGATCATGGGTTCCTATATCTAGGGAAATATATTTATTCCAATCTTATTTTGGAGTATTTCCTTTCTTAAAGAAATTAGACCTTTATAGTTAGTTTAAAACTCTGGATACCCAATGTTTGGTTGATATAATTCCTCAACACTAATCATTAACGCATAGATAATTCATTTTTAAGGTTCGTTGGTATTTTATTTATAAAAATATATTGTCTTACATTATGTTTTTTACATGATATATTTTGGAAAGTGAAATTGTATAACTCTTTTTATATTTTCTTATCTTTTCAAAACACAAAAATTGTAAACAATGGTCAATATGATATATAAACTCAGAAGATCAAATGAAATGAATTTTTTTATATTCAATAAAAAAAGGATTGATTTCTTTTTTAAATTTTTGAACTACAAGTCACCCCATATTGTTGCCATTGTATGACTATTCTATGTTATAATAAATATTCCATGTATAGAGTGACCATGTCTCAATGAATACATCACTTTTCATCATTCCAGTAGAGGAGATCATAAAATTTATATCCCATATGTAGGTTAAAACATTATATATAACGTATATATATGGCCATACATTTCCTCACACTATCTCAATCAATGGAATGATATTTCACACTCATCATAGGAGGGGAAAATAACATGTTTCATGACCTCCATCCAATGACATAATAAACATCATATAAAAACAACCCCTAATTTAATAATAAAAAATCAATGTTTATGAAATTTATCAAATTTGGTAGCTTATTTTTCGTGTTATCTCAATAACCTAATTTAGTAGTGAATCCAAATATGAACCATGGAACTCATTCACACCAAGACATAGTTTTAAGAACTCAATGTTTTATACATTATGGTAAATCCATCTCACAAAAACCATTTTATTCCCGATGAGAATATTTTATATCTTAAAACAATAAAATCACTGAATCTAAACATAATTATTCCTCATATCCTATAACACTACATAGTGAAAATTGGTTTGGGATGAATCAATGTCATTTTTTTAATAGATGATTATCATTTCACTCCCTGAAATGTAAATAAATATATACATATATGTATAATATATTAAATAATTATAATGTAGATATTTATTTTTATATCATAATAGAAATTTAGTTTTCTTGTACTGTTTATGAATATTTTTGAAAAACTGTATATAAGATCCTATCTAACAAACCATATATGATATAATTCATGATTATACTTATGCTTTATAATCATTCAATTATTTTGATAAAATCATTTCAAAAATATATAATTCTAAACATATCCATGGGTTACCACATGATAAACTATATTAATAAACTATTTAGACTGAATCATCTATGAAATAATATTTTTTGAATAAGGTAGACATAGGAATCATATTTCTAATATTCAAATACATGAAAATATTTATACTATTTAACTCTGAATAATCAATTGTTATCATTTTAATAATAATTTCTTTTATCTTATAACAATTTTTTCTTTATCAACAATATTCATTGAACCCTTTATATCTATCTTTTTCATTGAAATCCACTGGTAAATAAGATAAATTTTAAATTATATATTTGTAAACATACTTTTGGACATTAAATGTACTTCTGTTTTTTAGGAATCTAAATGTTATTCTATTCATTGATTTCATTCCACTGTATCATTATAATTATGGGATATCATTTGAAATTCATACTGATCTTTCCCATGTAAAATGTTTTATTATTTAACCATTATAATATCTAAGTCTAAACATGATATATCTAAATTATTGGAAACTATATTAATTTTCAAATATCATGTTAAGAAACATAAAATCCATTATGTTTAGAAATATAAAATAATTCATTTTTTGTGAATATTTAACAAATTAAGTATTATTTACATGTAATATATATTTTTAAATTTTTTGGAATATTTATTGAAAAATGATTCCACATTTTCAATTATTAGTGGTGGAATCAGATTTATTCATACTAATTGATAAACACCTTATTATATATATATATATATAATATTTTATCATTATCAAATATTCATGTATACTATATTTTCTAGTGAATCATAAACCGTGTGTATCAAACAAGTCAGTAAATTAATCAATGAATGATTGTCTACAATCTCTTATTAAGAGACAGTGATAATGTGTAAAAATAAAAATACCTTATTTAAATTTACCCATGACCAAAATACATCTTTAATCAATTTCCCCAATAATATAACCCTTTCTTGATTACTAGAAGGAATATTTCATGCTCACATTGTCCACTCTTACTTTTTTATAAACCACTTTATATTTAAAATACATGTAATACATATAGTTGGTATCATATACCCTTGAGAGTATATATGTCTAATACTATAAAATTAATATGTTATGTGAAATTTACATGTGGCTTCATATAACCATCTTAGAATTCTAGACATTTCTTTCTCAAATGGCTAGTTTTTCCAAAATGAAATCATTTTCCACACATATATTTGTTTGGTGTTGCTGAAAATTTGTACCTTATTAGAACTATATTCTTGTCTCTATGGCCAATGTTTTTACCTTTATCCATTTGAAATATTATTATTTCCATTAATCCATGACCTCCCTTATTTTCCACAGTTTTCCTCATCATATTTAAGACACCAGGAAAGCTATTATTATTCTCAATAAGATAATTGCTCACAATATAATATCACAAGCATTACAATTTTTTTTGAAAAACAATGCATTATCCATATCATGTTTATGTGGTGAAACGAATCTTCTTAATTCGTTGATGTATCTCATAATATTTACAATATTAGTATATAATTGTGTTCTTTCTACCATATTAAACCAAAAGGCATCCTAGGTGACACATACCTCTCAATTTTGTCTTGCACAGGACAATTACTTTTTAGGTTATATATCTTGTAGTTAAAATTAATGGTCCCATGTTGCTTTTATATCGAGGATGAAATGGTCATAATAATTAGAATAGACAATTCAAAAAAATACTAATGAAGAATATCATAAGCATATATTTCCATTCATTGAAGATATTATCTAATAAGTTGTTTAGGATGGGTATAAATATAATATATAATTTTTTATATTTCAAATGATTAATTGTTATTTATTGACAATATTCATGGAAACTACTACCATTTGTTTCTTCTTTTGCTTATACTGATATCACAAAAAATTTAAAAAATGGCGATCCCCTTATCTATAAGAGAATATTTTATTAGATGATTACCATATTTTAACATCTTTTGATGTGGATTTTTATGAAATGATATCCTTATAAAATTATGAACCATTTAAAATTCATCATATCCAAAATATGAAAATTTATATATTTCTGTAGAGAAATGACCAAACTTGGAATAAACCCCACACCTGTTTTATTTTTATATGGTATTTACCTAATATTATAATATATGTTTCTTTGATAATTGTGTAAAAAACCACTATTATATTTCACCATATGGATAAACCCAAATCCATTCCTTTGGTATCTTAAACTCTTAGGTATTTACAAATATGTGTAACTGAAAGATCAAAATGGTGTTTTGTGACCTAAATCTTAGGGTAATACATTTTAATTATTCCTTATATAAGATATTATATGATTACCACAGTTTTTCATGAACCCAATTTATTGTTTGTTTAAGGTCTCAACATATGTATTATTTGGAGATGTTTTACACTCAATATTTTCAAGGGAGTCCTTGAAATGTATTTTCAACTAATATACACTATATGAATATTAAATTCATAAAAATTATTTCACAATAATTCATTATTATCTCATATTTTATTTCCTTATGCATAAATGTTTCTAATGATTTAGTTATCGAATCCTTTTTCTACCCCCAAATTTAATATCTGGTCTACATAATAATGTGTTTCTCTATAAAAACCAATTTTTTTCTTCTCATCCAAAAAATATCAAAAATAAATTTACATGTATTTTAATGCATAATATATATATGGTTCAATTTATTTTCAGGAAATGGTTTAGAGTTATATCAAATTCATAATATACACATGATTATCATAAGTTCCACAAACCGACGGCCACTATCTTTCATGAACACCACACAATCATTTATGTTAGTGGGAAGTCCAACCCAAATACAATTTACTTAACGTTACCTTACTCAAAAGATATTCAAATTCATCAAAAACATAATACCTAATATGAATAAACTTTAGTTAATTACTAGATTGAATCTAATATAATAAATTATAATATTTGTTCATGGTATATTGAAACTAAATCATGTGTTTCTATACCATTAAAGTAATGTATAACAAAAATATTTATAAGGGGAAATTAATCAACTAATTAAACAATAAATTATATCCATATATTATAAAACATATATTAACACTAACATAAAAATAGAATAAATGATTAAATATAATTTTTAATTATTTTAAAAATATGAGACAAACATTTCAGAACATTTAATAAATTAAATAATTTTAAAAAAATTTATAATAATTTTTGTGCATTCCATAATTATATAAATAGATAAATTTTTTATTTATTACCGAATACAATATCCTTCCCATTATTCTTTATTTGGAAATAACTTTAAATATTTGAATTTTTTTATATATAAACATCACAAATTTTAATTTTTATTATTCAACACTTTTACATAATCTAATTTCATTTATTAAAATTATTTAAATTATTGATCAAATCATTTATCGAAACTCTTTTAATATGGTTCAAAAGATTCCAAATATGTCCATTATAAGTAAATTGATTTTAATTAATAATTATTAGCATTTCATAATGTGTGAATACAAAAAAATTTATATTTTAGATATTTTCATTAATTTTTAAACTGTTTAAAACTATATTTATATTTTTATTTTAAAAAATTTAAATCAAAATTATATGTCATTCCATTTTATTTTGGAGGTGGTATTTTAATACTAACAAATTTTATTCTCTAATATTTATTGATAAATTAATTTAAAAAATAAATTAATTATTTATAGACATAAAATTTTATAAATTTATAAATTGTTTTTCAAATTAATAAATATAAAAAAATACCTTTTATTTTAATTTGTAAATAAATTATAATATATATTTTGCATTTCAGAATCTAATTTATTGAAATTTTTTCTAGATAATTATTTTTTAATGATATACTATGAATCCCACTATATGATAGATTGCGATCTTTAATTTAACCATTTTAGTGATATTACTGATACATAACAATTTATAGTTATAATATAATATTTGATATCAAATTTATATATGTTTTGTTGTCTTGGTGGTAAATAAATATATCTTTATGAATGTGTTGATTAATATTTAGGAGTTAAAACACACCAAATGGGAAAAATGTATATTAGTAATATCAACCACATATATCATCCATTCATTACAATTCACATTATTAACATATAGGTTGTATGATGCCCTATTTTAGAACCTATGACATTTTTTCATCATTGAATATGATAACTGCTGATCATATTCTATGTCCTTTAAAATATCAAAGGATTTGTATAAAGTCAATTCATATGCTCTCTCATATCATATTCATGAACAGAATAAATAATACTATGTTTCTCCTCCAATGTCCTGAAGGCCTTCAGTTTTTATGGATTTTTGAGAATCCACCTTTCAAGGGGTGAGGTGGAACCCTTACAAAGGCCGTAGGCGTAATTATTACATGGAACACATGCCTTAGTGGAATTAATTGCCTGTAGGATTCAAACATTACATACAAAACTAAATAACTACTTGGAACTACTCCTCCCCTACATCTTCATCATGAAATCAACTCTCCATCTTCACTGCCTTTGATGAATCACATATGATCCAAAGGAATTTTAAATTAACACTCATTGAATTATGGGACATCCAAGTCCTAAAATATGAATATTAGGGAATCCTATATAGTATATACATATAATAAAGTAATATATACCATAAAAGGAATCAAATATTTTTTTTCCATATGTATGTCATACTCTAATAAATAATATATTGTCATGACTCATCCCCTGGGGCTCGTGCCATGACTACTCCAAGCCCGCCTTCCATAGGCCATAGGATAGAGACTAGCACAGAAAGGTGTATTCCCCAAAAACAGGTAAGGCATTGCCTTTTCGTCCTGTAAACACATACGACCATGTACACATCTATATATGAACACAAGTAAACATAATAGTAAAAATAGTGTGTATAGTAATTAAAAGGGGACATAATAAGAACCCAACTAGAAAGAAAAAAGAAAATTGGAATGTACATGTATAATGAAAGAGCTTCTATGAAAACCCACCATGGATTCTACCTGATGGGTAGGTACAGCTCTCGGAAGGTCATATCTGTGGTACGCCTCATCTAAGGTCCACCTTTGAGCAACCTCCAGTACTGGTACTCTCATCTTCAATCAGTGATGTCTTTCATCTGCACCAAACAAAACAAGGTGTGGGCATAGCCCGTGCAGGGGTGAGTATAAAGATACTTAATAGGGTCCCGGAGACCCTCAATGTTCTCAAAAAAACCCCAAAAGATAAACCAAAAATCATGAAAACAACATTCAACCCTACTTAGGTATATGCCCATACATATACCTAAGTTATCTAGTATTCCCATCTCATTCATGAGGAAACCAAAGGCCTAACTCATTATCTCAAAGATCAATTATTCCAAGAAGTAAGAATGCCATAAAGTTAGCATCACAAAGGTATGTACAATAAAGGAAACAACACACAGACGAATACCGCCGAGTTTTTACAACGAAAAAAATCACCACATAGGTTCGCCACATAGAAGAATACCACCAAAGTATCACCATGAAGGAAATGACCACATAGGTAAGCCTAACAGAAGAATACCAACAAGGTATTACCACAAATGCATGTACCACACAGGTATTCCACAAAGAAGAATACCAAAAAGGTATCACAACGATGTAAAGTACCACATAGGTTTGCCACACAGATGAATACCATCAAGGTTTCACCATGATGGAAAGTACCACACAGGTACGCCACACAGAATATTATCACCAAGGTTTTACCATGATGGAAAGTACCACATAGGTATGCCACAGAGAAGAATACCAAAAAGCTATCACCATGAAGGTAAGTGCCACACAGGTACGACACACAAAGGAATAAGACAAAGGTATCACCAAGAAGGATTGTACCACATATGTATACCACACAGAATAATACAATCAAGGTATCACCACGAAAGAATGTACCACACAAGAACGCCACACAGAAGAATACCACAAAGGTATCACCATGAAGGTAAGGACTCATCTGACTCTAGGTATAACTTAGTTATAGTAGAAGAGTTAATTATATGTAACCACTAAAACATCCTACTCCATTAAGAGGAAGACCCACAAAGGATCCCAAATTGCAGACCCACATAGGATCCTAGTACATTGTCAGTACATAGTCAGTACATTGTCCAACCCACACATGATCCTAGTACATCGTCAGTACATCGTTAGACCTGAATTGGATCCTAGTACATCGTCAATACATGGTTATACCCTCACATGACCCTAGTACATTGTCAGTACTTCGTCAGACCCACACAGTATACTAGTACATCGTCTGTACATCGTCAGACCTACACATGATCCTAGTACATCTTCAATACATCGTTAGACCCATAAAAGATACTAGTACATCTTCAGTACATCGTGAGACCCACATAGGAACCCAATACATCGTCATTACATCGCCAGACCCACACAAGATCCTAGTACATCATTATACCCACACATGATACTAGTAAATCATCAGACCCACACAAGATTCTAGTACATCGTTGGTACATCTTCAGACCCAAACATGATTCTAGTACATCTTTATTACATCTTCAGATTCAAAAAGGATCCTATTACATCGTCACAAGCACAAAAGATCAAATTACATCATCAGTACATCATCAGACCCACACAGGATCCCAGTACATCGTCACTACATCATCAGACCCACATAGTATCCTAGAACGTCTTCATTACATCGCCAGACCCATGGAGAATCATAGTAAATCATTATTACATCGTTAGTACATCGTCAAACCCACATTGGAACATAGTACATTATTAGTACATCGTCAGACCCACACATGATCCTAATACATCATCACAACCAGCTACAGTGTACCCGCACTAAGTTTGCTCCTCTTAATGAGAGTCTACTCCTCAAGACACTGGTCGCTACTCCAGCTGCCAGGAAGTCCCATGAAGATGTATCCCAAAGGACCATCACATCACAGGGGTCTCAATGCAAAAGACAGTTCATCAATCAGACACATGTTCTGTACTTTATTATCCTTTTAGTCCTGAGGGACCGATTGTATTTTTGCTTGATCTAACTCGACCATACCCCAACATTATCCAAAACTCGTGTGGGGTATAACAAAAGGGCTATCTCTCCCCCAGGTTTCTGGAACTTCAAACGGTTCATTAAATGGATGAATGGTGCTAAAGTTACAGCCAAAAAAATGTATAGGATCGAAAATCATCTTGGTCTAGTCTGACCCGGTCGGACCGACCATGCCCGACATGGCCTGGGTTGTCCCGGTCTAGTTTGGGTTGGACCGACCCGCTTGGTCCGGCCCGTTCCGGTAAGACTGGCCCAGCCTGTTGGGAAGACCGACCTGGTGCTTAAGGCCCGGTTAGCGATGTGCCCCACCGTGCAGTGGGGCAGCTGCGGTGTATCGGTCCGTTGCAGCTGGCCGGATGGCCAACCATCCTCTTCACGGGGTGTGGCCATGTGCCGCGCCTTTTCCTGCAGTCGGATCAAATGACCGTCCTCCCATCGTCATCGTGACACAAGAAACGACCACTTGTTCGTCGGGTGGCTGAGACCCTCGCCGCTGCCCCCTTCTTGCGACCGGCCCTCAATTTCCTTATTCCTCCATCGCAAAGATTTCATCAAAATCCACAAAGGATTATAGAGAGGTCGGGGCCTTGTTCGTTTTTCCCATACCCTCCATGTTAGAGCGGTAGAAAGCGGTTCACAGCTTTTGATTCACGAAGAACACCATGAATAGGTAAGAGTGGTATTTAAAACATCAAAACCTACAAGATACCCCACATCTTCCCCCTGCAAAGATGAAGGAATTGTGGGTCAACCCGTTAGTCAGTTGACCACGTTCTTCGTTTAAATTCATAAACGGGGAAGTGGAAGTCAATACACCCAAATGAAAATAATCCCCTAACTCATTTTTACTGGAGAGTTTCCGCATTTCAGGATTTCATGGCATTCTTCATCCCCCGAAAATAACCTCCAATGACATCACTCATTTTTCGATATCCGATTCGGGGTTTTAGTGTTTCTCATCACCTATCGCCGGTACCAGCTCCGTCCTCCAAGGGTTTTCCATCACTGGACTTTTTCATCACTTCATTTCTTGGCGAAGCAGTGCCAACAACTCTCCCCAAGCTCTATATAAACAAGATAGGGGACGGGTGTGCAATGTTCGTGGGATTAATAGATGTTCATTAATTAGGAACCTTCCTAATCCCCAATGGTGTGGTTACTTATAATTGAATGTTCAAGCAATTTATTGGCTTGACACGACCCCGATCCCACAATACCGCTCTTCCATTTGAGGATTAGAATAAAATAAAATTAAAAAGTTATTTTATTTATTCTATTAAATTGTTCCAAAAACAAACTTTTTTTCCGGACCTACTATGGTCAAAGTGATGGAATTATTAAGATAATATCGGTTCTACGAGATCAACATTGTCCTCATATTTCAATTCCGAGCATCGGTTTAAGAGTTAAAATAAAAAGCTCGCAGTTTTACTATACGTACACGAAAAAAAGTTCAAAAATTAATTTTTGGCACACCAGGCCACAGAATCACTCGCCGTCAATTTTTGCAGAAACATAAAATTCCCATATAATTAAAAACATTATTGGGAATTTCTCTGTCATTAAATTCTCCCAAACTTGTGGAACCATGTCCCAGTAATCGACAATTCAACGTATGGAAACATTTTGTGATACTAATCATGAATCTGATCCTCCCACTCCCATGTGATCTTCTGGAGGTTCCAGTGTGGCCAACGAATGTGCACCAAAGGTATCAACCACCCATGAATGAACCACTCCTGTCAATCCTCGATATCTACTGGAACCTCCATAAAGGTCGCTCAATCATCAATTTCCATCTCTCCATGGCCAATGATGTGTGATGGGTCGTGCATTTATCTCCTTAGCTGGGATACATGGAAGACTCCTTGCACCCGGTAAGCCATAACTCAAACTAAGGAAACAAATGGTGGTAGATGTCGGGTCATGACCCTACGACCTTGTTATGACATGGTGTCCGTGCAGTCATTGGGACCTAGTTGTTACATATATCTTACCATATCATATCAAACTGGTTTAATTCGTACTACCTTTACTATGACTATACCCAAATAAGTGACATGTGATTTGCTCAACTATTTGACGATCAGAATGCGATGTTATAATCCATAATTATATAGAACATGTGGTTTGTTCATCCATATGGTTTCTATACACTAAGAGAATCAATAATGTATATATATATATGGTGATTTTTTTCATCATGACCCATGGTTAATCAATTTCTTATCGATTTGGATTATTGGAATATTCATTCTTATATATTATATATCTATTGGAAACATGGTTAATGATACATGTTCTTGATCTAGATCAAGATATATCTTATTGAAATGTGATTAGAATTGAATCATTTATTTATATACTCTATACTTTAATTTGGGGATCTAAAAAATTATATTTATTTTCACCACTATTATATCCATTCAGGTCACACTCTTTGGTTGACTAATTATGAAATTTTTATTATAATTATTATATATGTTATCTAAAAGTGTTATATAGTTTATAAAAAAGGAGCTTTGTATGGTTTTTCAAAAATGTATTACATATAATTTTATTCAAGAAGAAATGAATGACATCTTTCAATATGTGTTGTATAAATATTTAAAAAAAATTGGATTTTATTTCATATGTTATTTCATATGATATAATATAATGTGAAAGAACACAATGACCATGAAAAATTATTGTATATTGTAGGTTGATGGATATATTCACTAAAGTATTATATAAAATTGATGTATTTTCTATAAATAATATATAATGGTATAAATATATCATATTATATGTAATATGTGTTAGAAGAAGAATATTTTATGACTTTTTTGTATATGTTTTATTACAATTTGGTGATATCATAGTATCCATAAATGGTTAAACATAATTTAAATTTTGTTTGAATTTACATTTAATAGGATAATCATAACAGATAATTAAAATGGATTCCCTACATATTATATAAGTAGTTGGAACATTATTCGTTTTTATCTATTACAATTTTGATTTTAATTGATTATTAATTTTTTTTTATTTTGAAACATATGAGTGATTCACTAAAATTAATTTATATGATAAGGTCATACAATTTACCAGATTGTATTAAAGAATTTATTACTATAAAAATAATCAAAATGTTTATACCGTTCGATGAAATGTGTGCATGTATTTATGATTTTCCCTGAATCTGATATGAATATGTTGATGTCCATAAATGTGGTATGTTTGGTTCTAATTATATTCTCAAGAATCTCACTCTTTTCCTGCATCCATTTCATTTAGAGATACTATCATAATGTGGAAACTACGAGAATCCCTGTCAAACATTACTGTTTTTTACCCCAAAGATACTCATAGATGAAATAAACATAATTTTCTTCTTTGTGGTCATTATCATAGACATTGTTAAATTCAATGGATTCATCTATCTAATATTGGTGAAATGTATGCATATTTTTCATTATTTCATACATTGTTTCTTATTAGACCAGGGATGATATTACTTTAGTATTTCATTAATCATTTTTGATGATTTAAAAAATTAGATATAATCATACTAAACTAATCAAATATCTCTTTTTATATAATGATATAGAGTGATAGTTATAGAGATTCAGACATGATCAACATCAAATATTAGAGTCCAGTTATTTTCTCTATGTCAGAACATGGATAATCATGATATATATCTCACAAATCCAGGATCATATTTGAATATTACAAGGAAACTTTATTCCTTTTTAGAAAAAAATAAACAATAATTTAATCAAATAAATTAATTTAGTAAGGATATTTTTTATTTATATGTGATGACAGATTAATAGAGTTGATATTGGATTGAAATTTAAATATAGATAATCTAAATTTGGAGTATTATATTTAGATTTTTTGTAAAAAACATAAACTATCTTCCTACCCCATGTATTCACAATGCTGAAAACTATGATGCTATATTATAATTATCCATATATAGATTATAATTATTATTTAGATTTCATTTTATGAAATTTTTCACTAAAGACTCATTTTGATTCTAATTAATGACACTATAAGAAGATAGAGTCATAAACCCTCGAATTGATAAAAAAGGACACTATAGTGTTGAAATAGATACTATAATGTGATGGGAGGTATACCACATTTCTTAATCCCCTCTACCCATAAGTTTATTTATAAATATAAAGAATGCATCCATCATTCCACATTGCTCAAAATCACACATGACTAATAGTTTTTAATTTTTGATAATATTCAAAAATTGGGGAGAACCACATAATTTTAAATTACATATATATACAGAACCAAAATATCATAATTTTTAAAATTAAATTGGATGTTCAAATAATGGATCTGATGGAAAATAAGAGAATAATTTTAATACTTAAATTCAACATTTTAACATTTATTATTTAACATAAACACATAGATAAATTTATTAGTTTATTTAATTATTTTTAAATTTAGTTTCATAGTGAATGACCATTATTTATGACAACCTGTGAATATTTTACATCTATTTTTTTAATAGGCCAAAATTTTATATTTTAATAGTAAAAATGTTATTAAATTTAAGGTTATGTTCTATAAATAATATATCCAATCTTTTTAATATTTGGGATAATGTGTCCATTATTTATTTTGAAAAATATAACAACAATAATACACCTTGTGGTAATAGTGGGATCCCGAGACCTAAATTGAATATAAAATATAAATTATCATATAATATCTATAAAGAGATACCCATATTTTATTATTACCATGGTAGTGTTAAAATTTCTACATCCACTATTTATATTTCAATTTCATTCGATTACATGTCCTATAAAAATGTTATAGTAGTTTAAAAAAATATAATGGGAGCATAAATATAATATTAAATTAATCCTAATCACATTTCCTATAGTCTAGATACATCATACTGACTAGAAAAATAGATTTTGAATCTTAGGTGTCGGGGTATCATACTCATTGAGACTTATTCTCATGATGTTCCCACCTGGTTGTACCAAGTAGAGAAATAATGAGAATTAAAACACCAATATTAATTCCACATGTTTTAGGATTATTTACTTGTTCCTATATACGATCAAATTTAACAGACTCCTAATATGATATTATTTACAATGCATATCACGGAATCACATACATTTATACAAGGACAAAACATTGAAATTATTATCATGGAGAATTACATTGAGTTGGGGGTGTCATTAGTGGTATGAAATCGATTGAATAATCAAGAAATAATTTTTCACCTTTGATATAAAGATATATCTTGGACCCGTTTGATTCTGATGACAGTAACATTATAAATCCTTGGTCATGGTAGACAAAGGAATGTCTGTCATGTGTGGTTAATGAATAAATAAGAAAGAAAAGATAATGACAATAAGATTGTAACTTTATTTTTCATGATATTGTTAGAAAAAGATATTATGTAACATAGTTATTGTTCATAGGATAGTCATCATTGTTAGGAATACTCTATATATCAATAGGATCATTGATGTGTTTCTAAAATCCACTTCATGTCTATGAATATTATTCACTAATATAGAGATAAGGGCTTAGAGGGTTTCACCCAATAGTGTATTGAAGATTAATTAGTATACTTATGAATAGGTGAATTGGATGTGGTGGACCCCACCATGGGGTTTGTGACTTGTATATGAATATATGATCTCCAAATAATAAATAAATATATATTATTTGAATTTACAATATATGGTGCAGAATTTTGTTATTAAACATATTTACAATTACTAAAAAAATGCACAAGAGAATATTATTTAAAGGATTAATATTTAAATATTTGAGTTGTGAGAAATATTTTTTGAAATAGTTATTCAAGATAATGACTTTTATTTTGTCACATAATGTATTTATTATATTAAAATTAAGTTAAAAAAATATAAATAATATTTATGAATTAATAAAGAAGTCATGAAATATAGTATATAGTATATATAGTGGGAAAAAAATATTTTATTTCCAAAAATGCTTTTCATGTATTTCATATTCTCACTATATGATAGAGGGCATGCACACATATGGAATACAATTCATCAAATTAAGTATGAGAGTCTATCACTCATCTACCACTTCCTAGAGAGATAAGAAGATGATTTGAGATCCCGATAAATGATATCTTTCACGGATGAGTGGATCATCATTTTGCTGATCATTAGGATGTTAATGGTGTCATTGGACTTCCTAACTATTACCTGGAATTCGAAGATCAATGATCATACAAAATTTTATTGTGTATGTTGGTGATTTTGAGTGAATTTGGCACAATAACATTTTGAAATGAACACCATAGAATAAAATATTTCAAGATTGGATTCCGATCAAACTATATATATATTTATTTTATTGTCACCTTTAAAATTCGTCACAAGTTATCCGTAGGACTTTACCTAGTCTATACATCATTGGGGATGATGATTTCATGTTGATCACCAATGTAATTTTTTTCTAATTCTCTATGAATATTCTTCTACTATGTTTCCAAATGTCATTAATCTGGATAAGACCAATCATGTTAAATTTTATAAAAAAAATTATTTCTGAATTAGTTTTAATTAGGTCATCATTTTGGTCTCAATGACACAAACAACAATTAAATTTGATCTTAGATGGACAATTTTTTTCTATGTGGACCTTTAAACAATATAGAATTGTAATTATGGGTTTTTTAAATTGAAAATAATATTTATTTAGTATGGATTTTAATATACTTGATGGTTGTGAAGGATTTTGTTTTTAGTGAATCCCACTATTCATTCCAATTATTAGTGGCCATATAAATTTATCCTAGTAGGATATGAATAATTGGAATCCTTCCCTATATAATAATCATAATGACCTAATATGTAATAATTAAGAAAAATGGGGATGTTTGTTTTTTTGGGAAACTATCCAAACAAAATTTGAAGATGGTGTTAATATCATAGTCTAAGAGATCATACAAATTTCAATTAAAAATAAAAATATGATATTAAAATCCCATTTAAATGTTTATTCTTCAAAAATAATTAAGAATATAATGATTTTTTTTCATGGAGATTCGAATCCACCTCCACCTACATCCCTAGTCCACTCATGGCCATAAAATACAATATCCTCCGTCCCATAGCAGTGAACATCCACATTGGAATTGCCCTAACTTAATTGAGAACCATTTCCATCACATTGTCATTCCAGTAACAGAGTAATTCCAATGAGTCCCTTTATAATGCCTGGTTATGCGCCCCAAATATCACCAAGATGAGTCACCACCAGTCAAGGCCTCATCCTCCCATGCTCATCTAAACCCCATATTCCATTATCTACTAATCTTTACTTGATCCATCCCTCCTTCCCATTTTAGCCTCACCATGTTCGGCCACCTTGCAGGTTGACTCCATCAATCCGAATCCATGAACTAGTGTGTGACCTCTCCCTTCATGGATACAATACCTATAAACCACCCAGTAATCATTCATGCACCCATCCATTACCCCAATGAGAATTCATGCTATCCGACTCCCAATAAAATTGGGCTAGTCTGATCTATTCATGGGCAGTTGGGCCCTGTCTAACCCAAAGATCATTGATCATGTTCTATTAAGACACAAAACACATAAACTATTATGGGTTAATGGGGTCCATGAAAAAGACAAATTAAATACATGGGTAAATATATTTCAAAATTAATTTATATTTTTTAAAATAGAAAATCTTGTTAATTTATATATTTTCGAATAAAAATCATTAAATTGGGACCGGGTGAATTAAATATAGATTATCATTAAAATTAAATTTAACTGTTTTAATATTTTAACTCCCTAGAAAAAATTACGTGAAAATTTTATTTTTAATTTTATTTTGTAATTTTATTATTGAATAATCATGAGCATTAATTGACCAATGTATTGAATATTTTAGTTTATTAAAATTTAATAGTAATTTAATATGATTTTTTTTATTTAATAATTATTTAGACGGTTGTCTCATTATAAATTTTTTTTTCATTATATGAATATGGTACATTAAACATAGATAACATTTATCCTCCTATATTATTATCTCCAAATACCCCCTCTTCTTCATGATAGTAGATTTCATATTATAACGAAGATGAAGTAAAATGTATATCTTTCTATGATGCAGCATAATTCCAGACAAAAGAGTAATACATTGGAATAGGGAACAAGATGCAATATAAGTCATGACCCAACATAGGTATTATCACCATTAGGATAATATTATTCAATGAAATATAAAAATATAAATCAATTTCAAATTATCAACATCAGTCATGTTTAATATTTTATTTTTAAATTGTTTTTTAATTTTTTATTTATTTACAAGGAAGAATTATCAAATGTGATAATAAAATATATTTCCTATTTCTTATATTATAACTATTTTATTATTGTAATATTCATAGAATATTGAATATATAAGGGTGGTTCCTAGGTTACTAGCCACTAGAATAATCTTGTGATGGATTATTCTATTACTAGTAGAGAGGAATAATAGAGATTGATAAAAATAATGGGTGATATTTATTTATTTAGTTAATTTCTTAATGTATAATGAGTAATCAAGAATAATGTAATAATATTATTGTTATTTTAAAAAAATGGAATGTAATACCCCAAACACACATAGATTTATTCTGGAAAAGAACATGTATATGTTTGAATGAGTTTTCAAAGAGTAGTATAAGTTCCTTCTAAAAGTAATAAAATATATGAAATTCAAGTTGATAGAGACTCAAATACCAATTAATACAACTCTAGAAGAAAGGGAACGAAAATATTGTTAGTAGAGATTCATGTCATGTGAATTTTATTTTTACATCATAATGTTCCTATCAATGTCTCGGGTGAGTAATGGATACAACACAGGACATGAATGATTTCACATATTATCTCATCTTCTAGAGTCTTGAATGGATAAATATAATCATAAAATTATGATGACGTTTACACTAGATTCATGTAAATATGAAATATTGATCAAGATCCATCAATACATCCCATTCTCATTTCTTTTTCATCAATTTACTCGAGTTTCATTTAATATTACCAAATGAAAAACATTGAGAAAATAATAAATTAACTTTTAGTTTTAGTTTACCAATTTAATTCGAACATAAATAATGTTAGTGTTCTTATGGAAAACATTTTGAAAGTCAAGGTGAAAATGCCTGTGGAAAGTTGGTCACTAAATGCACATTTGTAACATCATTCAAAAATAGAGTTCAGTCATCACAATGTGGTTATTTTATTAATATTTCATGAAATGAGCCTATTGAATGTTAAATGATATAAACTAAACTGAAGATTAAAGTAATAAATTATTTTTTATTTTTTATTTATCATTATATATAATTTTTTTATTTTAATAATTTGTCAATAAATACAATAGGACAATCATATGTGTGTATTTTAATAGAGTAGAAAAAAGTCATGAAACATTACAAGATGTTAGGTCTGTTATCCAATTTTTTGAGAATACCTGATTCCGAAATAAATGGTGATAATTGAACAATATATCAAATTACATATAAATTGATATATACTAAATTTTGTAATGTATTAAAAAAACAGTATTCACAATTTTCAATATGATACAAGGAGATATTATTCTAGTTATGTAATGAATGTTGTTTGTGATTTTTAATAATCCTATAATATTTTAGTAATCCTTTAAAAAGTTGAAATACATGATGAATATATAATAAAACAATCAATAATTTAATGTTGTGGAAAGATGGTTTTTAAAGATGAATTGAAATTATTTTTCAAGGATGTACCCAGTATGGTATTTTGACTCAGTAGATCTAAGAACCATAGGAATTAGGGAAATATATTCTTATATTGTTTTTAACAATAAAACATTTAGGAATAATGTTATGTCACAAATATTTTTGAATTATTTTAGTACAAGAGTGTGAAATATTACATTATTAAGCTGGTAGAATATATTAATAATAAAATACTTTTTTGTGTTGTGTAAGGAAAGTGAAAATGGGGAATGTTATATTAATGGTCAGAAAATATTAGTTGCTTAAATAGAGTGTTCTATATAATATATTAAAAAAAATTAATGATCAACATAATATATCATCGAGTAATTCTTAAACAAACATTACCCTATATAAATTGAAGTTATAATATTAGAATGGAGGACTGATGTTGACTATTACAAGAAAACATTGATAATTAAAATTTAGTATAGAGTAATTCAGAAATACATGTTTACTTATAAAAATTATACTCATTATGTAATTAAAAAGTGAATAAATGTTAAGAATCATATGTGTTATATATTTTTCCATTATTTTTAAAGACATGCTTCGCAAATAGTGGAACGTCCCTCAACCATATTCTCTCTATTTTGAAAAATAGACAACATATGAGTAATAGTGTCATAAATTATATCATTGAATAAGGACATTTGTTTTTATGCAATGTTTTTGCTAGGTATATAGAAAATATCCTTTAATAAAATCATGACATTCTTCTCAATTAGTATCCTCATGTTTATATAAGACAATATAAAATCTCAGATATAGGTAAGGATATAGTTAAGTTCTAGAAACTATTTTTCTACTGGGTCCACATATCTATTTTAGAAAGTGGGAGAATTTTTTACTTATATTTAGTCAATACTAGATATTGAAATTTGTTTGTTATAGTAAAATTTTCAATAATAGTCCATGTAAAATGATTGATCTTGAGACATATTTTTTATAAGAAGGTTATAATCCATGGTAATGGTTAAATTGTCACTGTGGAGAGTGATACTCTATTCATTGTAGGCAATGAATCCTACAAGAAATAAATAAATTGAAACAAGATAACAGTGAAATGTTCAGTTAAAACTAAATAATGGATTCCACATAACAAATATAATGGTTTAATTATTTTGGGAACTATAGTGGGGATACATATATGACAATACATGGATGGTACAATCATTCAATAATGAGTATTGAATTCTATTACTAAATATTTATCACTAAATCTATCATAATTTTATATTTATCGTATATAATTTCTATGAACACTAAATTGTGAATTAGATATCATGATATGAAATTTGTGAAAGTGTTTATACGACACAACCAAAAAGAATTGGGGAAACCATAAAATTTCAATAAGCTATGTATTATATTAAGATATATTTTTTGATTTTTGTATGAAGAAGGATCATATAATATTCAATGGGAATTAATGTTTTTTATTTCTACAAGATTTTAGTGTGAAAGAGATAGTTTTCAAAGGGGTATATGTTTGATAACATATGTAAAAATCTATTCATCATGAAATTAGTAGATAACATATTAGAAATGGAAATTCATATTTTGACTTAATATATTAATATACATTTTATGTGATGATATCTACTATGTTTAATCTAATAGTTTCATAGGCTATGTATAAGTATGTATGTCGACAAAGATATAAAAAATACAAGTTTAAAAATTTTGTGAGACAATTTTTTGCAATGTCACATGCATAAATCTTACTAATAATACATGTATTTTACATATAAGGCTATTAATGTAGTGAATTTAAATCCATAAAATTCTATTATGGATCAATCACCTATTACCTCATATGTTCAAAATGTGATATTTCCATCAAATATTTTATGGTAGGTAAATATATAAATTATCTAGGATAACAACACATGAAGTATTTTGAACCATCCAATTGTACATGGAGGAGTTCATAGTGTATATACATATTACTTGGAGAGGAGAGAACACTATATTAATGGGAAATAAACCAATCTTATTTTTCTTCATAAGATCTAACATCACTGTTAGGAGTGTAATGAACATCAGAATCACATTAATGACAGTGGTATCCGTATATACAAATATTGAGTGTGTTTTCACTTATTATGTAGCTAAAAAGTATTGTAGTATATGAAATTATTTTTTCTAATTGTTAAAATTTCACCTAATAAGTATTATTTTACCATTATATAGATTTTTATAATTTTACAACTGATACTAATCAATATTCAATGCTTTGATTGTGAAAAAATCAATGATACCCTGAGATGTCATGTCTTTAGGTTTTCCCTCCAATATGTTTGGTCAGAGATAATACAATCACTATGTAGCGAGGGCATGAAATGGAAAATAACTAAATCCATAACTCAACAACAATATGATATTATGATGCGAGTGTTATCAAGGATAGTTATAATGTTTGGTCTAGTTGATGTGGGAGTTCTGCAATATTGGTTTTCATAGAATAAACTATAATAGTACTTTTCAATCAACATATCATGTAAAGAATGAGTTGTATATGATGTATTCTAACCATAATAGTGTTGATATTTATGCGTCTACTATTTATATGGTAATTAATGAAGATTACATGTTATATAAATTGTTATATGTGTATTAATGATATAATGAGAACCTAATGAAACTATCAAATTTAAAATATGAATTATCAAATGTTCTAGAAACATCGTAGTGACTACACATAGATCATTTTTTACTATCAGGTTTTGGGGTCTCATAAGCATTGACACTTTTTCTCATAAAGTTTTCACTTGTTGATCTCATGTATATGAGATTATATGGACTGATGCACCTATAAGAACACCCAACGATTTAGGTATCACTAGTTGTTACTATATTCAAATACATGTAATGGAATCCTAAAATGAGACTATTATTATTGTCTCCCATTTGATCATGTACCTTGACGTAAGGGGAAAATTATGAAATTTGAAATACGGATAGGTCTCTTGTGATGTCTGCACAATTAATATCATGTAATTGATTGAATAATCAAGAATTATTTTGCTACTTACCATTAGAATAGATATCTCAATATCATTTCTTCAGGATGGTAGTACCTTCATAAATCCATGTTCATGTTAGAATACAGTAAGTCCATCAATTTTGGACAACACATAATGAAATAATAAATTATTATGACATGAACTGTGCGTCATTCATTAGGATATATAATGAGACAAGTATATTATATTACATTAAGTGTGTTCGCTTTGTGATTTTTATTTCTATGACATCACCTTTTGACCTTAGGGGTCGTCATGGGTTGTAAGAATCTTTTCTTCGTCTTGGAATAGTATTCACTTCTATTAAGATAAAGGCCAAGAGTGTAACACAATATAATGAATTCATGTGTCTTTTGTATTCTGATGAATAAGAGAATATGACATGGTGGGAACCATCCTTGGGGTCAACAAAATGTCAAGTAATATAAAATTCATAATCATTACAAAAATTATTATTTTATTAGTTTAGAAATGTTTGGAATGAATTAATTAATTCAATTTATTTACAAGTATTAATGTAAACATATGAGGAGAATATTATTCAAATTAATATTATTTCCATATTCAAGGTTTATTAAATATTTTTAGGAATACCAAGTCATGTTAATGACTTGTTTTTATCAAATAATATATTTAGCATATTAAAATTAGGCTGTAAGAATATAAATGATATTTATGACTCAGTGATGTAGTCATGACATATCATTTATATTATATTTAGTGGGTAATAAACATTCAATGGTGTTTGGACCCCATTTTAGTAATTTTTATAGTCTCACTGTATAACTTAGGGTAGCCTCGCATATAATAGATTATTCATTGAATTAATTATGACACATCTCACTCATTTACTACTTATTAGAGACATAATTAGATGATCTGAGATCCCAAATGAATATATCATTCATGGATCAACGGAGCATTTTTCTGGTGATCATCGATATGTACAATGTGTTTTCATATTTCCATTCTAGAACCCAAAATTTGATGATTAAGAATATCATGTTTTTGAAAAACATTTGAATGATGTTGAGGGAATCATCTATGGTCCCTTCTTGCAATGATTTTTTTGGAAAAAGTAGATGATGAGTGTGTCTTCAAATGATCCAAATATTTTTATGGTATATTTATGTTCTTAAAATTCATAAATCATGATCCTCATGCCTTTACTAGAGATTAATTTTTTTATCAATGGTGTAAATGTTTAAAATCCACAGCCCATTTACTTCCACTGCAATCCATGGTATCTTCACCCATCAAATTACATTGGTTAACATTGTAGAACAAACATTTCCCTATAAGAGGTGTGGTTCTTTTCTTGATTTGAATTTAAACAAAAGTGGGGGAATAGTCGGATAATGGTTTATATTTCTACTCATGTGGTGTCATATTAAATATGTTTTCCATATAGAATATATAATATTAGACCACTTATTGATTATGATTTAAAAAATATCATGATCATTACACATTTATTTTACAATTTTGATATCTAATTAGAAATATATAAAATCACATATGTTATATTAATTAGTAGAAATTATTTTATTAATGTGTAGCATTAGGAATAACATATAATTCATATATAAATTTACATTTTTATCATAGATCTCATATAGAATATTTAATAATAAATTATAGATAAAATATATTTTTATTTTTTAAAAAATTAAAAATACTCAATGAAAATATTATTCCATTACACAACTTATATAACGTGATTTATACAATAACATTAGCGTAAGGTGTTCATCTGGTTATAATATAGGTCAAAACTAAGTATTGAAGTGTTCTAATTAAATTGATTTTTTGATTTAACAAAAACCACAGTCAAAGAATATTTTATAACATGAATGGTACAATTTTATGGGAAAACATGTTGAAAATGTGATTATATGTTTTATTGATTAGATAATAAAATCAATAGAGTAAATATCTAAGAGTAAATGATATTAGAATTATTGAATAATACACAACACCATTTATTAACAGAATAGGAATATCAAATACTACAAAATGGGAATTATGGATCAATGCCTACTAGTATATTTTTTTAAAATGATATTCAAAATCAAATTCCTTTGAATATTTATTTTGAATAAAATAATATTAGATAAAAGTGTTTAATTAATATTCATAGTTTAATTAAATCATTCAACCAATAGAAATAACTAATATTTAATATATTTATTATTTTAGATATTGGTCATTAACACAAGGAATGGAATATTACTACATTAATTTATATATAAATAAAATAATATCAACTATTTTGATGTAAGGAATTGCTATAAATATTTTTATGTATTAAAAAACTAATAATGAAAATTTATGTATTGTTGTCCTTAATACATGCTGATCCACCTCATTAATATAATATAATTTTTTATTATTATTTTAATAGATATATTACACCCTGAGTTTTTATAAATTTTTATTACTTTGAATAAAATAAATTTCATTGATCTATTGTGCTACATGTAACACTATGTTAAGAATGTGCTACACGTGTCACTAGATTAGACTACATAATATACAACATAGATTTTTTTAAAAACCATGATATATTATTAATATATTTATTTAAACACGACCATTATAACCTTACATTTAATCATAGAAATAAAAATAGTAATAACTACTTCTAAAATTTTAAACTGTATAGTTTTATATAAAAAAAATAATGATAAAAAATATATGATTTTTTAAAATGTATTTAAATGTTTCAAATTTGATATTTTCTCGAAAAAAGGTTTGTTATATATTTTTTTGAATAGTAATAATTTTGATTTTTTAAAATTTTTCAAAAATAATATGAAAAATATTCCTCTTTGAATTTGTAATGTAAAAATTATCGTAGGGAGGTATTTGGGTTTTTTAAAATGTTTCATTCTTTGATGAATACTGAAACGACTGAAATTAAATTAAAAACTCTATTTATTAAAAAATAATATTTACAAATGATAAATTAAATTTTAAATTAGATGTAAAGATTTATTAGTTCAATTATACATACATTAATCCAATTCATGTCATTAAAATCATTTTCATATTGAAATTGGATATAGAAACATTGTTACCTGTGTATCATTTTAACTTTAAAAAACTATTGTCTAATCGTGTCGATGAGAATAATTTTCAATCAACCAATTCAAATTATGTGAGTTGATATTGGAATAATGTATTTCATATTTATAATAGTGATACATTTTATTACCTAATGTGGTCATATTAATTTTTTACTATAATTGTTATTGATGAAAGTTAAAACTAATTACAATGATCAAGTTAAAAATGGAGTTACTGGGGGCTAAACGTTATATATAAGTGATAAAATGGCACATCATCATGTCAAAAACATATATTATTCCTATTGTTAGACCCTTACGACCTAATTATAAATGTTTATAGGGTTATTGGACATTGTTTCATGAAATTTACCAATATAATATGTTATGTAAAGAAAAATAAAAAAAGAACCTTCCTTAAATTTAATATATATAAAACATTGGGACATGGAAAAAATAATAGGTTTAGTTATAAATCCTATTTTTTAAAAATAAACATTTTTTTTCAACAATCTTTATCTTAATTTTCTAGAGATGAAATTATTAATTTAAACTCTTAAAAATGAAAACACATGTACTATTTAGTTATAAATAAATATAATAAATGATATATAATATGTTAAATGTGATTTAAATTTTACAAATTTTTATATTGAATTAATTTTTAAGAAGATAATATCATATTTCTATGGTTTTAAAGAAATATATCTGAATAACAAGATTGATTAGATATTTTTCTTAATTAAAATGGAAATAATTTCAAAATTCGTATTAATATTATTTAATAGTATAGAATAATTTATTAACTAGTTTAAAATTACAAAATAATATTATCTTATTTTATGTGATTTGTAAATATTTAAAAATATCAATCTTTTTCAATGCCTTGAATAATTTTTCTTCTATAATCAATATATTGACTACTAAATAGAAAAACTATATTGAAATGATTATGGTTAATATATAGTTTTTCACATCACATAGAATTTTATTAATATTATGATCACACACAAATAGAATTTTTATTTAAAAACTTTATTTAATATTTAGAATTACTGGTTCAAAATTATATAATAAAAACAATTTTATTTATATTTCCAAAGGTTATTTTATATTGGTAAATAAAAAGAATCATGCTATTATGGTAAAAACATAAAGGGTATAATTGAGTTATTTTAAGTGACTAAAAAATAAAAAGATACAAATGTTATTTTTCTATGTTTCCAATGTTTCTCTTCGAAATCAGTCCTACCATACATTATTATTCAATTTTGGAGGTAAATTTGATGATGGGGTCCTCTTAATAGTGAATATTTATTAGTATTTTGAAAATTGATTCTCCTCCTCAACTATACAATGCCACCCACTCTATCTACTTCATTATAAACAAAAAACATTTTGGATAGACCAATATATGAAAAAATAACATCTAAAATTCCATCCCCTAATTCTATAATCAATATTTTTTGTACAGGGAATTCCTATAATGTCTGTAAGTGAAATCCAAAAAAGGATACTCGAAGAATACGTACCATTCATGAATGAGAATATTTGTTTTATTTACGCATACACACATTAAATTTATTATATTATGATTATATAATAACGTAAATATATTCCATAAATTAATATGTTTTATTTCATGGTCATGACCAACTAACATTTCCAATTTGATCAAATGGATTATGAAATCATTGTTTATGTGTATGGAAGACTACAACATCGTGAGTTGATGTGGTTTGTTTCATCCATTGAAAAAAATAATGGTGCAATATAATGATGTATTTATAGTTTATATATTATATTATTATGATTATTGAATTTATTATATCATACAAACCTTTATACTATCCATTTTTTGAGAATATGAATTTCGTTCTTGTGTATAGAAGATTACCTCCTCGTAAAGTGATGTTATTCATTCATGATACACATAGAAGTTATCTAAGATGAGTTCAAATAAAATATGTGATATATATGACCTAAAAATTATTATAGATTTTTAATATCTAAATATATATGACTTAATTTTATTTCATTCAATCCAATATTAAAATTGAAAAAACATAGATGTGTACGCATGAACTACCGCCTCTAAGAATAATATATTACATTTCTAATCATTAAATTTTATTGATAACTATAGATAATTATTTATTAAATAAATATGAGTTTAATATAATAGTTAAAATTCCAGATATTAGGAAACCATGATGAAATAAAAAATGGAAAAAAATAATAAATCAAAACGTACATTAAAATCAAATAAGTTATTTCCCAAAATGTGATTTTAACCTCAAATTTTCAATAAATGAGAAATAAATAGTCATAATCTGGTAATATATAGTATTATATATATATATATATATTAATATGGGGTTTTAATAGATTTATAATAAACTTATATTTATTATATGGGAGGTTTGAATAAGTAAAATATAATTCATGACAGAAGATTTGAGATTCCAATATAACTTTTTTACTTTCATGAGACACATGTCATATTCACCACCTATTTATTTTATATTCATGTAATATTAGCTAGAATGTCTATTATGATACATATCATAAAAATTACCGGGGTAGAAAAATCCATTTTTGGATCCATATTTCATTGTCTTTACAGTTAATGACTTTCCAGAGTGTTAATTGAACTTTTTTTTTCTCAATTTACTTCTTTTGACAAATACATTATATTATGAACCTATATTACTTCACAACGTGTATGTAAAACCCCTTTTAAATTTTATATAATTAATTTATTTATCCAAATTGTATATTATGTTAATAGTTTTTGTTATTATTTCATGTGGCTTGTGATTCAATGATACCAATGTGGTATTGATAATATGTCATAATGGCATCATCTATCAGGATTGGTTATCATTATGTTTCCAAATTTGGATCTAAAATTTCCACCACTGAATAATTCTCATGAATTTTACATGCATATGTTAATTCATTATATATTAATTAGAATAAACCTTTTTCTAATCATTTAGTTCAATAAATAATTAATAAAAGTTTTGTAATAAAATATATATTTATTACTCTATTTCTAATGAAATGTATTCTCTTCCGAAAAATCTTATCAAACTTTTTTGTCAATTCTATTAAATAATCTTGTATTTTTTCATATGAAAATTCTACTTATTTTTTAATTTTTTTTGTTTGAAAGGAATTTTCCTTTAATTTTCTAAACAATACCTCTATAAATGAAACTTGAAACATGAAATTATTCATTTTTAACATGGATGACATGAAAAATATTTCATGCTATCATAAATGGTCATTAATTTTCATATTCACATATATCTTTTAAATTTTTTCTCAATGAAATTTTTTTCTTATATACTCTTGAATGGGTTTTTTAATGTGACTTTCAAATAATGGCATTTCAAAAAGATGGTTAACGTTTTATCAGTGTTAATAACAATTAATGTTTTTATTGCATTTAATGGTTTTTTTCAATAGAAATATTATTTTCCTAATGAAATTTTTATATAATTTTTCAAGTATTAATTTATAAATTTCAATGTTTATTTTAAAATAAAATTAATTAAAATATTTTTTTTATGTTTAAAAGGTTATTTTAAGGAAAATCTATCTTCCATATGAAACATTTCAACTTTTATACTATTAAAAATTATTTTTCGTCATTGATGAAATACAACGATGTATAATATGATTTACTAGGTGAATGATCCTAGGAAGTAGTTATTTTTCTTTTAATAAATAGTTTATTATGAAAATATATTTTTTCAAACATATTTCACTTCCATGGGTAATACCATAATAAAATTCATATAAAACAAACTTCTCTTAACATGGATTATTCTTTGTTGATAATATGAGATGATTAGAAAATTAATATCCTTTCTGTTGGGAAAACATACATGAATATATCCTAGTATTTTGTTTGGGATGATTTGGATTACTAACAATGATTGGGGAAATGTTCAGATATGGAGTTCCAATATGGTTGTTTACTAGTTATGTTGAAAATGATCAATGATAGAAGAATGGATTCTATAGAGAAGGTATAAAAAGTTGTGTGTTCTAGGTTGTGTTATATCTAAATTTTTTTCAAATTATTATAGCCCAAAATGTTAAGGATTACACAGTCATTGAGAAAATATGATTTCAATTAATTCCGCATAAAAATATGTAAATTGAATAAATTTCAGGAACATTTTGTCTTTACTAAAGTTTTTGTGCTTGATGGATTTTTGTTTTTTCCTGAAGGAGTGGAGAATCGCTAGAGGATGTTGAGTGAAAAGGGTTGACAATAAATCTATGAATCTATAAGAATATATGAAAATAGAAAATTTCCCATAATCATCAAGAATATTGGGATGTTCACAAACATTAATCAACATATTTTTCAAAATTTGTCAGCAGTAATGGATGTTTTGTGAATGTGAGGAAAGTATTATAAATTAGCCTCTACGACTATTATTTGAGAGGAGGAAGCCTTAACCAAAATCCAAAGGCTCTGAATTAAAGAATGAAATTTGAAACGGTTGTTCATGTGAAAAATTCTAATGAAGAAAAGAAGTTCACGTAGTGAATAAAGGATAACTAAAATCTATAAGTATCATGAAAGTAATAATCATTTCAAAGACCAAGTGATAATCATGAAAATATTGAACTTTGTGATGGATATGTGAGCGGTCTAAATGTTGGGTGATTCAAAAATGATATATAAGCATTGTGAATGTTAATAGATTCATGAATGTTTTGGGGTTCATGAAAGTTGTATATTATTTTAAAGAATTTGGTAGTTTCACAGAGGATGTGTGAGCATCGCAGAAGTAGTGATCATTGTTAAAGTGCTGAAAAAGGAACAAATAGTAGAATAATGCTAAAGTGTTTCTCAAAAAGTGAAAAAATATGAAATTAATGATTCTTCAAATTATGTGTAATTTTTTTTCCTAGTGATTAAAATAATATTCTTCAGAATTATAAGTGAGCGCCCATTGGTTTGGAGAGTTATGATAATTTAAACTGTTATTTGATATAGACCCAAGAGGGAAAATGATTCTGCTATGAACTGTTTAATAGTATTTCACTTCACTAGTTTATTAAATAGGGACATTTAATTTTTATGTTCATTGGTCATATCCTAGTGAGGGTGAACTTATTTAAATTTTTGTGTCATGTCATTGTTTTAATTATCATACTGTACTATCCAACATTAATGAGAGAAAAGAGTGTTTTGTTTAATAACTAATCAAGATCCAATGATGATGTGTTTTAATATTTCATACCATGATTCACCCCCTGAGTGTATTTAACCTAGATAGACTAACACATTCTATTGGTTTTTTTAAGATGAAATGGTTTATGAAAATATCCTCTCCTTTGGGGTTTTGATATGATAAATGTTTGTTGATCTTATGGAACACATATGAATTTTTTTATTATGTGATGGTTGTTATGTTATAACAATGGGAATTGGTTATGTTATCACCAATGAAATGTGGGACCTATATCTACTGCCAATTGATTAGGCAATGAAAATTTATCTCATGGGACATGCATTATTAGAACCGATAGTAGACCCGATTCAGTAGGGTACTTTCTCTGATATGATGGTCTTGATAGTAAACCTTGAATATTATAATTTTATGCACATACCTATCTTTCTTGTCCAAAATTTTATGAAATAATATGATTACATGGTCACAAGTTTATTTGTGAACCATATTACTGGTTCACATTGTTTTGTATGAATTAGATTATTTGTTTTCAATGTTATGTGAGGTCATTATTTTCAGTTCCACAATGTTTTTCATGAACCAGATTACATGCTTATATTGTTACAGATTGACCTGATTATATGTTCAAAATGTTGTACATGAACAAGATTACATGTTCAGAATGAAATGTGGGGACATGTATTCTATGTCTATGATGTGATGCCTGAACCTATTTTTATATCAATAATTTTATGAATGGACTTGTCTTTTATGTCAATATTGTTATCTATTGTCCTAGTATGAAGTCTATATGTTTATGAAAGGTCTTGATTTCTTTTCCCTAATATAATGTGAAAAAATATTTCAATTTAAACATATTCAAAAAATTTTAAGCTAATGGGTATTCTGGAAATCATTGTTTCATGCCAATGTCATGATCTCATGACTCATGTTCGTTGAGTCCCACATAATTCATTTCTTATGAACTAAAAGTCATTATTCCAAGACTCGTGTTTATGATCTATGATTTTTGGATATGAAATTCATATGTTATCATCATTATCACAATCCATTATCCTTATCTTATTATTTCATATGACCATAGGGTTATATATCTTATGTTTACCCTTAATAAGAATATGATGTCGCCCTTTATTTTATTTATTTTCCATAGTTTTTGAAGAATTTTTTTCGAGTGATATGTCTATGAAAATTACTAAATGGTATTATCATTGAAGGAATCATTGAATAAAATTCAAAGAATTTGATGATTTTTTACAAAATTTATTAATTTATGTAAACAAGTATGTCCCTTAGGTATGTGTTTATACATCGTAATGAATATTTGTATAAAATTAAGTAATATGAAAATATGAGAATCCCATGTAACTATATTTTGTATCACATGAACTTTTTAGTTAACCTTTTGGAGAATAGTTTAAGAAATATTTACTGGGATCCCTTGGGTTATTTATAAGGATATGTCTATGGATATATCTAAGGAAAATTCAACGGATAACATAAAGTATAGGAAAAATTCCTTAAATTTTAGTAATGGATATAGTTAGTGGTTTCCATGAAATTAGATCTTAATATAGATATATTTAAATGGATTTGGATAGAGAATAGACATATATATGGAAAACAACCACAAAAACACTAGATTGAGATAGACTCTCTTCAGAACTGGTGCATGCTTATAAGTCTTGATGCCCACATTTTTTGACACAATTATGGTACATTCATTTTATATTCCCAAACTCATTACAAACAATCAATCAATAATTAATTATATGATAACAATTATTCAACTAATGTTTTATATATTTAAGAAGGTGTCAGGATTTATAAATCCTATAAGATATTTTTCATTACTATTTTTCCCCCATTATGATTAGTGTTTCCGAACTAAGATTAGTGTTTGTCACATTACAGTTTTGGTTTTTGATAATGGATATAACCCAAATGAACCATGTTATTACTGAGTGTGACCATTTTTTTGATGAATAGTAAAATGGGATAATGATTAAAATAAAGGATGTAGTCACAATTTATAATTAGTTTCAATGGATAATGATTGATAATTTATACTTTAGAAAACTATTTGAATCAAAAAATAATATAATGAAATATTTCACTAAGATTTAAGGTAGTGGAGACCTTGGAGTAAACATGAGTAAATATCTTATCTGTCGGGAATATGGGAAGGAAAAACCAAGTAAATTTATAATATGAACATGATGAAGTTTTCTATATGGAAAAGAAGAACAAAAGTAAGTAACTGAAAACAAAAAATGAAAATCAGAGTTAATTAAATTGATCTTAATATTAGTCTCCCTATGATATCATCACATTTTGAAATCCTTACATGTGGAATGTATAGGAATTATGCAATTTGAAATCCTTAGGTAAAATCTTATGATGAAAATATTCTAGGTTGTGAGAGTGATGGTTATATTGAAATTTATGAAGAGACAATAAATGTTGTATAAAATGAAATTTGTATTAAAGAAAATTATTATGATTCTTATTTAATAGTATGATGACAATGTTTTATGAATGAATATTTTTATTGGGATTCCAGAATTATAAAATATTTAATGATTTATCGGGATATGATTTTCATGAATGATTTGAATGAAAATGTTGAATGATGTGATGACTAAGAAAATTGATTTAATGTCAATGTTATATTTTATTGAATACAAATGATTAATGTATGGTAATAATTAATATGTTCTTGATGTTAATAAAATAGTGATTATTTTGGATAATGCGATTTTGGATAAGAGTAAATTAAATTGTACAGTACCATTTACCTAGGAATTCATTAATGATTTATTATGAATACAAGATTATGATATCATTGGTGGAGTTTAATTTTTTTTTCTATTTATGTATTATATCAAATAATATATGTTTTGTTTATAGAATGAAGAAGAATGTATGATTTCAATAGGTTTTTATTGTAATTCATTTTATTACCATGTTTAAAGAGAACAAATGACTAAGGTATTCGGCAGTTTGGTATGTGAGAATCTAGAGCTACATTAGGATATATGTGGAATCATTGTTAAGATGATTTTGAGTAATTTAGTCACCATATTTCTAATGTTTTTTATTTTTATCATACTATTAGGTTCAAAAGGATTACCATTTAAGATATTTTGTATGTTGAACATTGAATGAGGATTTGAGATTAATCTATTATTTACCTAAAGGAATATTTACACATATTAGATAACCCTTGTTAACCATTTTGATTTGATGGTAACAAAGGATATAATGAATTACCAATAATTCTTTCTATCAATTTTATTATTTGTAAATGATTCCAATATAAAAAATTCACTTTCATTTACTAGATTAAGAGATGAAGTATAAATTTTTCAATACAAAAACCCATAGTGAGATTGTTCATATCAAATGGAATGAAATTAATTATATATTTTGGTAAAAAAACTATTCAAAATTAAGAAATGGGTATAGAAATATAATTTTATTCAGTTATCATTTTTTTCTTATGATATCAACGATATTTTTGAGCTTATTTTGTTTATGTCTATGTAATAGTTAACATTCTCTTTACCATATTCTCTATCACTCTCTATTGATATTTCAGTGTCAGTTTTCTTTTCTATGTATATTTTATTACTTCCCCCTTATGTTCTCTTATTTAGAGACCTATTATTTTTTATTCTATATGAACTTTTCACATACCTTTATCTTTTTCAATTGGATGGGTTATTAACCATATTTATGATTTGGGTTTCTATGGAATGATCTTTAAAGTATTAAAACATTAATGATTGAGATGAATTTTCAGGGAGAAATTCATTTTAAGGGTCGTAGAATGTAACACCTTGAGTTTTCATGAATTATTATTTTTTGAATAAATTAAAATTCATTAATTAATTAAACTATATGAAAATGCTTATATAGTTTTCACTATACACAACCCCAGATTATATTTCATTATATGCAACACTTTGTTTTAACAAAACCATAATATATTATTAATTTTGTTATTTAACCTGTTTGTTATAACATAGCCAATAAATATAGAAATGTAGATTTTAATATAAACATTTTAAATTATTATTACTAATGATTTTATAAAAATTATTCATATTTCTATTAAAGTATATAATTTTTGAAATGTCTATATTTTTCAAAAATTATAATTTTTTTAAATAAATGTATTTTATATCATTTTTTTGAAAAATGATGATTTTAATTTTTAATTTTTTTAAATTTTATTTTGAAAATAAACATTGTTTTTTAATTCAGGCCTTTAATGTTATGTTATGATGACTATTTAAAAAAAATTGTAGAGTTTTATTTTTTGATGAATGGTGATAATAACATAATTTTAATTGAAAATTGTAATTTGGAATAATTTTTGTACAGAGTTAAATTATATTTTACATTGTTTTTAAATTTAATTATAAATTTATTAATAAAATTCCAGTAATTGGAATCAATGTCATTTTGAAAATGGATATAAATATTTTTAAATATTTCAATATTTTCACATTAAAACCAACATTCTCAATGCACCTATGAGAATATTTTAAATTATATATTACCAAATATGTGAGTTGAGTTTTTGAAAATCAGTTCTATATTGTGAATCAGCAAACTATATTTTATCTAATTATTTCATCCACGTTTTTTTATTTTAATGATAAGTGAAACCTATTAAAATTAAATACCCTAATATTTAGAAAAAGAAGTTCATCGAGTGGTTAAATTTAATATATAATTCACATAAAGACAAACCTATATATAAAACAACCATTTTATTGAAATGTTTATAACCTGAACACTATAATTTTTATTTTATTGTTTTTTCTATATTAGGAACAAAAGTGACTAATATAATATGTTATGAAAAGAAAAATACAAAACAGAAACCTTTGTTGTATTTAATATCTATAATTATTAGTATGAAGAAAAAATGTATTTTTTCAATTTATAAATTCTGTTTTAAAATATAAATGAAATTTTTATTTGGATAATTTATTTTAAATTTTTATTAATGATATTATAATTTAAAAAACGTAAGAAATACCAATTCTGGAATTATTTATTTATAAATATATAAAATAAATGACACTAAAAATATTAGAAGTGAAGTAAATTGAATGAATTATTGTATTAAATTATTTTTTATATTATTATATCATTTTAGAATGGTTTTAACATAATTTTTTTAAATTGCATCATTGTCTTGATATTTTATTAATTCAAATGAAACAGATAATTCCAAAATTGAAGTAAATGTTATTTTATAATAAATATTAATTTATTAAATGATTTAATATTATTAAAATTCATATCTTATTACATGTTATTTGTAAAATTTAATAAATATAAACTAAATTAAATTCATAGAACAATTTTACTTTTATAATTATTATATTGACTATTAAATACTAGGAACTCTCTTACTTCAATTAAGGTTAAAACAATGATTTGTTCATGATAAGAGTATTTATTAATATTAATTTTGAAATCAGAAATGTTTTTTATTTAATAAAATTTATTTAATTATTTGAATAATTGGGTCTAAAGTATTAATTAAATCCGATTTTAATTTTTTTATTAATGATTAAAATTTTCAATTAAATAAAAAGATACAAGTTAATATCATAAAAACTAAAAGGGTAAAATTGAGTAAACATTATTTCTATCGAATATATTGATAAAATGTGATTATGTTTGTGTGTTGGATGTGTTCCATAACCAAATGAACTCTTACATCAATTATTATTTAATATTTGATGATTATATTGTTATAGAGACATCCCAGTAGTGATTTCTTTTGGGTATTTTAAAAAAAAACCACTCATTCTAAAATTTAAAAGGACAACCACTCACCAAAATTATCCCCACTTAAAAACCATTTTTTATCAGCCAATTATTTCTCTAATGAATACCAAAACTCCCTTTACTAATTTTTTAATCCTTATTTGAATAAGACAACCATCCTAGGAGTTAATTTATTGAAAACCTAAGGAGGATACTCAGATATGAGGTAACATTAATCAACGATCATCTTTCTTTTATTAATTCTTCTACCAACATAATTTTTTAATCACATTATTATGTAATAAAATCAATATCTTTCATATACTGATATGTTGTTATGATATTTTAATGAGATAAACCCATCTTAAACTCCCTAAAATGAGTTAAAAAAAATCCTCATTCATGTGTATAGTAGACTACCTTCTCACGAGATAATGTTGTATATTTTTTATTACCACCTCTCATGGATAGACATAATGAAGAATATATAGTTTATATGTGACATTTATCATATTTATGGTGATATTAGTATTATTTATTTTATTGTATCACAAATACCTAATACTCTTCATTTTTTAGAATACAATTTTTTTGTTTGGGTGTACGATAGACCACCACATCACAAAACGATGTGATTCGTTGAAGTTTTACATGGAAGGCATTAAAGATGGATTTAATGATAATATGTGATATATATGACACAAAATTATTCATGTATGGGTATATATATCATTAAAATATCATTCATTCAATCTGTTATGAAAATGGAAATAGATTTCATGTGTACATATGGCATATCGTCTCTATGAACAATGTATTTCATTTCCAATCAATAAAATTTATGAATTACTATAAATAAATATATAATGAATATATATGATATTAATATAATCGTTAAAATTTTGGAGAAGATGAATCCATGAGAAATGTATGAAGAATAAAAACGATATGTCAAAACGCACTTCAAAAAAGATTTTATTTCTTGAAATGCTAATTTAATGTGGAACTGTTAATAAACATGTAACAAAATAATATAATACAATCAAATATTCTGTATGAAATTTTAATATGGTTCTATAATATATTTATAATTAAATTATGTTTATTATATTAGAGTATCTAATGGTTATAATGGAATTCAAGACATAAGGTAACATATTTATATCATACATTTAACCTCAAGAAGACACTTTCCATATTTACAACTTATTTCTTTTAAATGTATTTAACAATTCCCTTGAAATTTTATTATTATTGTTCACATGAAAAATATTTTAGTTAATAAATCCATTTTAGAATACATGTTTCATGATTATTATGGTTAAAAAATTACTATGTTAGTAAAGGACTTTTGTCCCAAATTTACTTCTTTGTATAGTACAATATATTATACACCAATATTCATTACCTAAGTGAATTTAAATCCCCACATATATATAATACGATGAATTTATTAATCATCATGTAATATTAATTTTAGTTTTCTTACTACTTCATGGGGATTGTGATACAATGTTACCAAATTTGTACTGATTTTATATCACAATATAATCATTTGAGTGGAATGATTATGAATAACACTCCATCATTGAAACCACAATATATAACTCTAAATAATTATCTTGAATTTTCTTCCCATATTTTTACTTATGATATCTCAATTTAATGGAATCATTTTTCTACTCTTTAGTATGTAAAATAATTGAAAAACCCTTTAATGAAAATCATAAATTATTTATCCATTTATTCAAAAATATGTTTTATTTTAAAACCATGTTTTCTGAAAATGATTAAAAATTTTTATTAGAATATTATGATTTTTAGAGGACAATTATATCCATGTTTCAATTTTTTTTTAAAAAAATTGAAGGCATCAATATATATATTTCTAAATAGAGCCTATATGGATTTTACTAAAAATATGATAATATATATTTGTTTTTAACATGCATGACATGAACATTATTTTCCACTCTCATGATGGCTCGATGCTGTCAATTCTCCCATACATGTTTTAAATTTTATTTTCAAATAATTTTTAATTAAATATTTCACAATGTTTTTTATCTGAACATTATGTTTAAATAATAGGATTTTGAATTTTTTTTCAAAAAGTGTTTTTCAAATTGAGTATGATTTTCAAAAGATTTTAAGTTTTCAAAGGAATTTTCATTCAATGAATGGAATCAATTTTCATGAAATATTTTAAATTTTTTTTAAAATATTTATTTTTATGTTCTCATATTTATTTTCATTGAAAATAAATTTCATTAATTTTTTATTCTTTTAAAATTTGATTTTAAAAAGTATTCTTTAAAAAATGTTTAAAGATATTTATCTATAAAAAATATTTTCCATCTATGCTGACATCCATTGTTGAAAATTATGTTTTACATGGTATATGAAATAAAGATACCATTATTATTCCACCTCTAATTGTTTTATGATAAATTATTTTAAATAAACCTATTTATATTCCACTTGTTATTCCATAATAAAATGATTAGGATACCAAATTCTTTTTTATGATTTATGTTTTAATGAAATATTGAAATGATTTTATAACCCATATTTTTGGTTAATTCTATGCTAAAATGTATCATGACACCAAAATTATTTAATGGGTTCTAATATGATGAATGCTTTATGATCATGTAGAACCCTTACATATTATTTGTATTATGTGATAATGGTTACATTTTATCCAAGGATGTTAGTTATGTTTTAACCAAATTTTTCTGGTACCTATATCTCTTTCTAATGAATTAGTTAAGTATTATTTTCTTATATGATAGACCAGAATAGACTAGAGAGTAAACTTGGTTTAGTAAGCTACTTTGTCTAATATGATGCTTTTGGAGTTAACCTTTAATAAATTGATTTTATGTATAAAACTATATTTCAATTCGATAATGATATGGATAAACCTAATTAAATTTTCAAAATGGTATTCTAAAATCTCTTTATTTGATCAAAACCTTAAGATTGAACCTAATTACTTGTTAACAATTTTATGCATGGATAAGTCTTTCATGTCCATAATGTTATGTGTGAACCTGATTATATGCTCAAAATGCTATGTGTAATCCTGATTACATGTTCACAATGTTATGAACGTACCTAATTATATCTTCCAAGAATTTTTATGGACATGTATTTCATGTCTATAATAATATTCATGGACCTATATTTCGTATCCATAATTATATTCAAGGACTTTTCTATCATGTATAAAATGTTGTTTGTGGATATGGTTTCTTTTTTATAAGTTTATAAAATGACTTGACTTCATGTACATAATATAATGAGTGAATCTATTTCTATTTTTTCATGTTTATAATGTTATAAGTTACTATTTATTCGAAAAATATATGTTTCCTGTCAATTTTATCACTCGTAAATCATGTTATTTTATTCCATTACCATTCATAGCATATGATATTCTAATCCCATTTCAATGAATAATTATAATGATCTAATAAATGTTGGGAATGAACTTAGTATGTTATTTTGTTACCAGATTCCATTATTCTTATCATATTCTTTAATATGACCATAGAGTAATATCTATTATATTCACCCTTAATATATATCTGAGCTCACCATGTTATTGGATAATTTTTCCAATGTTATGAAGAATGGTTTTTTGTAGGGTATATCTATATAGAGTACTAAATGATGTGGTCTTTGTGGGAAACATTTTAAATATTTCCTGAGATAAGAATATTGTGCACCATGATTCCACTAGCACTAAACTATTATAATCTTGAAACAAGTTTTTTTTTAATTTACTGAATATTCATCTAAAGATATGTAATATCAATGTATGAGAAACATGGGTTTCTATAAGACACTTTAAGGATGAATTGGATTCCTAATAAATTATGCGGTCATAATTTATAGTGAGGTAGAAAATCATCACAAGGACATTGATTAATTTTACATTAGTATTTTTGAATATGTTTACTTTTTCTCAACCATGATTATTATTTGTTGATAGATATTTCTGACCGTTTTATAAGTTATTAGGAATCCCTTGTAGTGAAAGGAAGAAGTGATATTAATTTGTGTAAATGTTATAAACTTATATACATTATAAGTATAAATTAAAATGAATGAACCCTATTCACTTTGTAGGGTACAATAGGATCTTGAAAAGCTACAAAGCATTACCTTCATTGTGTACAAGAGAAATTTGTAGGGTACATATAGTGATGATGTGTAATATTTTATTAAATACAAAAACAATATGCTAGTTAAGATTAAAGCAATATATAGTCCAGCAAAACCTAGGAACTATGTTGAATTCTTTATAGGGTATTATCATAGGGTAAAATATTCCTAACCAATAAGTGAACACTACATTGAATCATGGAATTAAATATCTTTTAGGGAAATATTGACCTAAGACTAAGGAGACTTCATGAGGTTCCCAATGGACATTGTGTGGTGCATTTTTGAATAACTATAAAGAGATGTACTAATTAGGATAAATATAGTGAAATAATTTAGGTGGCACTTTTTTATAAATAAATTATTTAAAGATAATGGTCTCAGTCAACAATCCTGATTATTAACTAATTAGTCTAAACTCAATGAAATTTATGAATATAAAACAATGTTAGAATAAGGGATATATCAAAATGACAATTCACATGCATTTTAAGAGTATTAATCAATGAATATCCTTATATTCTCAAAATGATTAGGAAAATTAAAAGATTGTAAATGATAGGAATTAATATGGATAAGAGATTATTGATAGATAGTATAATTTCAATATTACTGCAAAATTTTTTTATTTTTATTATTAATATCATTGTGAATAATATACTGAAGATTCTCTTAAAACATTTGGTAATGATTCAATAATAAATAATAAAATGGAGAAAAATAAGTCTCCAACCACTATGTGGAAAGCAAAAAATGGATAGGCCAATAACAAATTTAATGATTAAAGATAAATATGCATATAAGACATATTAAAATTAACTCAATGATTCTTATCTAATTAATGATTTTTATGCTATCTACATTAGTTTTTCAAAGTAATTCCTTGAAAATAAGAACAATATCAAGAAGAATGAAATGAAAAATTAATTATTTTATTCATGTACATTTATTATTAAATTGGATCTATCAATTTCCCTATCTATGGTATTAAATACCAATTGTGGATGATACATCTATATTAAAATATTATAACAATGTAGATATCGATATATTGAAGGAGTTGAAATGGATATTCCCAAGGCTAATAGGGACTAGGTAGTTGTATTATTTATATGATACTATCACCTCGTATTGAAAATTACAATAACTATTACATTTTAGAACTATTATCATGTTCATAGTATTACAAATTATAAATTGTTTTTAACAAAAAAATTATTTAAAATTGGTAAATAAAATTTAATATTTATATTAATAAAACAAATATTATGGTATTACACATTTTATTAAGGGTTTATATAAATTTTATTTGGAAAATACTGAATTTAAAAAAATAATGTTATAATTCACATGACTCATGTTACATTAATTTGTGGCCTTGTTATGATGATTATATAGAATATAATCAATGTAAAATTTTATATTAGAAATATTATTTAGATTATTTTTATATTATTTCCTAGTATATTATTTATACATGATTATATTAAAACTTTTCCCAAATACCAATAAATTATAAAGTTGTATGGGCCATATACCATATTGAATTATTGGATAGAAATATATTTGGAGAATTTACAGTTAAATCTTGAGATATATTCGTATACTTCATAACATTGATAAAATCAAAAGACATATAAAGATATATTGAAATAAGGATGAAGAAATCATATTCATTTAATTAATTTTTGATAATTTTTTTTATTATAGAATAATCATGTTAAGAAATATAGAAAATATTTTTAAATTGAGGTGAAGAATATATTAATGAAGAATCCATTGACTGTCTAAAGGTGTGTAGGATAATATTTTCACTCTTTCATTTTTATATTCATTAATATAATGGTTAATGTGAAATGAGGAATCACAACATGTTATACATGGAGAGATCAATGATAAATGATTATTGTCTCCCATAATCGTTTTGTGGATATACATTTTAATTAAATATATATAAAATTTACTATTCCATACATATTGGTATACAGAATCCATTTTTAAATATTTTATGGGAATAAAAATAGCCTATCATATACATGTATATGTGGATTATAAAAATATTTAAATTCTATTGTAAGTAAAAAAACTATATCATAAAAAATGTAAAATTCATATTAATATGTAATTAAAAATGAAAAAAATTATATTAACTATATAACCATTAATATATAAATTCATAGTCAAAATATGTACTGTATTTATAAAATGAGAGAAAATATAGAAGTATTATTGGGTAAAAATGGACTTTCATTATTTTGATGTGCAAAATACATAATATTAGGCATGTGAATATAGATTACAAAAATTCATGGGTTAATTTATTCTAGAGACACAATTATTTTGTATAACATGATAAACATGTTCATTCTAACATATGAATATGGTCTGTTTTTGGTAGAGAATAAAAATTATAAAACACATTCACCCACTATTTGGCTACCTTTCAAACTTTGTTTCATATAAATCTGGCGTCATAATCATTATATATAGATATAAAACCCATCTTTAATAAGCTTGTAAAGAATACATTATCAACAGAAAAAACAATCACCACTAATTAAAACAATATCATGGGTGAAATAATATTGTATAATAGTATAATTTTACACATTATACGTATCATTTACACCCTAGGAATGAGGATTCAATATGAAATATGCACCCTTGGAATACTAAATATAGTGTATGAAACATCAAGTAGTATAGTTAGTGTCTCATCTAGAAATGAAAACACCTTTTATGCCAAATGAGTTAATCTCAAAACCTTATGTTAATCCCAAACAGTTATAATATTCATATTTCATCAAAACCTATAATACCCTATGATGATAATAGGTTAGGGACAACTCAATGTCATAGTTTGGGTCTTAAATTATCCTTTCACTTCATAATGGTATGAAAACATCATGAATGAATGATATTTTAGAGACTTTAATTTATATGGAATGATATATTTAATATTTATTAATTTAGTAAAGAATTCAAAAAAATGGTATGTTATAACTCATTTATTTATATTTAATATGATTGACTTAGAGGGTAATTTTTGTTCTGCACATTTATTTTTCTAAAAATCATTTGAAATCAATATATTTACTCATATATATATATATTACCATAATATAAATCTTTCCAAAAACTGAATCAATTTGTAACATGTTTGAAGAAATATTTTTTGAATAATTGTGACTTTGGATTCATAATCCTAATGTTCGACAATTTAAACATAGTATTCAGAAATACTAAAATCATAATTTTAATGTAAAAATTTTAATATCATCTATTTCCTACATCAAAATTATTTCTAGTTCATAAAAAATCAATGAAATTTCTATGTGAACTATTAGTGGTGATATATTTTTCTAAGGATGTCATATATAGCAATTTACATTAATATTTTACCTTATAAACACATTCAAATATATTTGATCATATGAAGTAATATTTAATATGAAATAGACTTTCAAAATCATTTAATTATTAAAAATTTAACTATATAAAATCAAGAAGAACATCCATTAACCTCTATGAAAGAATATTTTCATGAAAATATATTTTCAAGATACAAACTCCAATTCTGTCAAGAAATAACACTTTTTTTCCATCATCATACTAATAAATAAAACACTATTGCAAAACATATCTCATAATTATATGTGTTTAGATAAATATTTTTATAATTATATTTTATGGTTTACAAAATATCATTGAATGGTGGATTTTATTCATTCCCATATATTTTAACATGTATCTTACGTCACCTCTTTTATCATGGATACCTTATTTTTATCCATATCTCATTTTCATTAATGTTATATGATTGGATAAATAAGAACTATTTGATTAATAATCCATCATCTAATTTTTTTATAAAAAAATTATTTACAGTAAACTCAATTATGAAATTAGAGTAAAATAATATGAAAAATAAAATTTATTATTTTTAATTCTATTTTACCATTCAATTACAAAAATGAAGCCACATACTTTGTGTAGAAAATCAATTCCCTTATTCAAATGAATACTCTATTCTATAAAAATATATCCTTCATAAAATTTTTCCTCTTGATCATATCCAAATTTTTAAGGATAATATAATATCCTATTGAATTTAAATTTAAATTATATATTTCAACAACCTTAATAGTTTATGTGGATTCTTTTGGGTTTTTTTGATACGGGACCAACTGAAATTTCACATTCAATTCATATGGTATTAATAAATATATTATAACATTAATATGTGTTCCTTTAAAATAGAATAATGTGAAAATATTTAATGTGAATCAGTCATAATGAATGATTACACCATTATGACACTATAATTATAGCCTTCAAATTCTTTGAAAATATTATTAAAAATTTATCCTCTATTCTAAAAATCATATTCCTAATGAGACACAATTATTTTTATTATCATGTATTGGGGTCGTATAAGACTTTGGGACATCTTATAATTATTTTTACACATGTAAATGTCTAATGAATAAAGATATGAGGTCACAATAACCAATATTAATTTCACATGTTATAAGTGTGCATGGATATTACTATCTGCAAATGTGTGTATTTCTCCTATATTTGGAATTTTTATTTAATATCATGAATTATGTGACTTGATTTATGGATGAATACAATGATGATATAAATCATGACACTCTAGCATATAATTGGATATTCATATGTGATTTTACATTACTTGATTTAGTAAAGAGAAGATTTTCCCCTTTATAGATAATATATGAATATATCTCTAATCCATCGATTGAAATGGAATTTTTAGATTAAATTTATCAGCATGGGGGAAATTTTGTGAGTTCATGGTAGAGTTTAAATGATTTAAAAATCAATAATATATATTGATAACATCTGTATAAATCCTACATTATGGTATATCATGCCGAATAGATTATATTACATCGTATGAATTCATTTGAATTTATTGTCACTGTGACATTAATATATTTAATTTTTTGTTCCTTAACATGATATTATGTATTGAACTTGAACTATATTAATATTAATAAAAATACAATGACATATAGACCTTTAAATTCACACAGCATGCATATTTAGAATCCTAGTTAAATTCCAATATTAAATAATATTTAGAATATATATTATTCCATATTTGTGGAATATAATTACTCAGGATTATATGATCATAGAAATTCTGGCACTAAATATTCCAAAATAGAATATATATGACTTGAAAACTAACTAGAAGATATATGTGTGTTATGACTATAATATGTATTTATTTGTTCAATATTATTCACAATGTAATGTGAAAATATTTAAATAAATATTTATTCATGTAAGTTAATATTAAAATAAATATTGATACACAAATTTGGTGAATTTAAATTTTTTTTATCATTGAAAATAATTATTTTTTATCTAATTAAATATTTAAAATTTAACATTTTATAAATTATGAGTAGGATGGAAGAGATGAAATAAGGTTTATATGGAAATGATTTATTAATCCATTAGCTTATTTTACTACACCAAAGAACTCCCCTCCCAAATACGGTGACAAAATAACATAACACACAACACTGGATTTGATAGATATCTATGATTAAAAAATCAATCGAAAATTTAAAATCCAAGGACCTTATAGTTTACTGTTTTAGATAATTTGAAGAAATATCAAACTAATAAATGTCAAGTCCTATCACCAACTGATTAATGATTTTACACTCTATACAAAGTCAATAAATATATAATTATTCTTAATCATCTATTATAACTTCACCACTCATGATACTCTTTTTGAATTAATATACATAATACATTTGTTCACAATCTATGGAATGGTAAATAGAAATTAATGTGAGTTCAAACTCATAGAATGGTTGATCATATTAATGAAGTATAATTTGAGAAACATGAGAAAAAACAAAATACCATATTGATCATGGAATCAAGATATAAAAAAATATATCACAAGTGAATGGAATAATAATGATCATGTTATAAGGGCATGAAAATATTGGATTTGGGAAAAAACATAAAAATAACATCATAAGCCTAAATCAGATATCCCTTCCTTATAAACATACCATAGTTGTCTAGTATAATTACACATGAACCATAGATTGTTGAGATCATTGACCAAGAACTGTGATATCTAATGATTTGAAAAAATAACCAAATTAATGGGAGGGATGTATATTTTAATTCCCACCATTAATAGAAGGAAAATCAAACATATGTGATCCACAATGAGGGAGATCCATTTTTATATATCAGTTATGGATACATAGAATTTTGGTCAAACCATTATGAGGTTGTTTTTTTCTTATACATGGTAACTATTCCTTATGTCTTGTTCATTTATTTATTTGATTAAGGCATACAAAGTCTTAGAGCTAAATATATTGAAAATTATTGGTGTATATTTTTCAATTTTAATCAATTTCAAGACGTGCATTTTTTTCTTTGTTTGAAAGAATTACCTGACAAGTAAAATATATAAACCATGAATTTTTTTTTTATTTTAAATGTGACAAGAAAATGTATTTTGATAGAGTCCTTATTTCCTTCCCTCAAATAGTAATCCCATCCTTCCATAGATCATATTTCATGACAAAGATTTGTTCCATTATTACTTCATCATCTGGACACTGATCAGACCACCATTTATTATATTGAAAGCACATCAGTAACCTCTTCATACCATATCAATAAATTGTTGGTGTATCTCACCATCTTCAAGGTATTTTGAGTGAACGAATATGTAATATTTTAGGGAGGTAGTCTAGTTTGTTGATTTATTCCATTCTATGACAAATCAAATATTGATACTCAATGAGTACTCATCTACTACTATAATTTTTGTGATCTAGTATTTATCCCTCAAGTCTTGTTGCTTTATATTATGTGACATGATTCCTAACTATAGAAATTTCATGTGTTTCATTAAAAATACACATAATCGTTTTTAAAATTTTTATCCCTGATATAATGGACATTGTGTGTCCATGTTCATGTTATAATTGGACCCCATTGACTATTTACAACCCTTGAGGTGGGCCTATGTAATATCCCTTCATATAATAAATTATTCATTGACCAAAACATCTTCTATATGGTTTTAGATCGACTTAAATATGTAATGACTATAATGAATCAATTCTAAAGTGAGTGGTACAACCACACTATATGATTTTACATAATCAAAAGGCAATCCCTTATTAATGTGGAATGCAAATAAATTAGAAATAAAATATTACTGCTTATATTATGATAATCGAGCATGACAAATCGTGTACTTGTGATACTCAGAAATGACATCCATTATGATATCTAATAATCTATCATGGAATCCCATATACTTGTGGTAATTTTGGATTTCATCCTTTATACTTGTGTTACTCAGGAATAGAATCCCTTATTCAAGAGATACTCAAGAATGGTGTCTCATATAATTATGATACATATGAATGGGGACCATTATGATAAATAATACTGGGGAATGATATCACTTATTGCTTGATGATAATCTAGTGACTAGTCATTGACACATGAGCTATGCCATGGGTCCTCTATAAAACAAAATTTATAAATTTATGGAACTAGAAATCCATAAATATACATACATATGAATTCCTACACACATATAAATATAGGATTTTGGCGATATCTGTCTGAAGGATTCCCTTCATAGGCCAAAGAAGGTAATGTCATCCCAGTTTCCATTATGAAATAAAGTCCACACTTTATTGTTTACATTAGTTCTTTAACCATATTATATTTTAACCCTACACATATTATATGGATTTTATGGATAGTTATAAACTCCTTTGGTTGTGGTCTACTGTGTATATCTCACACCTTCCTTAGGCTGCCATTCAGAAATCATGCATAACATGTATGGTATTATGGATAGGGGAAGCCCCAAATTATTGATTCTTGAATTGATTTTAGCATTGGATCAGGGGCGTAAATGATCGATATGGGGCTCATGATCAAATAATGATATAATATATTGATATTTTTGGTTCTTTTGGTATACATGTACCTAAGTGTCCATACATCAACATTTTATTGTTCATTTTTTTGAGACATAGAATTAAATCAATTTGTATATGGTATTTAATATTTCTATTGATGAATGTTTATTTTATGTATATTATTTATCTTATTATGTTACTGAATATTATACTTCCACCATTTATCTATTTTTTATATCATTTTGTCTCTTTGATCATGATGGTATAATCTTGTCTATTTAACACCTTAGACCCTCACTGTTTTTCAAATGCCTCTGGGGTTCGTGGAGCCACGCAAGAGGCTATGTGACTTACTGGGTTTGGCTACATTTTATTTATTCGGGAATGATCCATTACAAAAGGATTCAATCAACATATCACAAAATACCTAGGAAATAAAAAGTGTTCTATATTAAATTCAAGTGTTTCCCAAATGAAATATTTCCAATTTCAAAAAAATGACACGATAATCCCATAGAAAATGAATGGATATCCAAGGAAATTATACACCATTTTATATAAATAACACCAAAAAATGATATTTCACACATGGTATTGACATCATAGAAGAAATTTATATACATATTAGACAGCTATTTCTCAAATAAATTGAAATTTTTGACATTTAGGTCAACAATATTAAGTCATGTAATAGATAATAAGGTATTCATTGTGTAATGTAATTATAAGAAAATAAAAAATATAAGATTGAATGATTAGGTAATAAAGAATTAGTGATGAATGATAACATATGTTTAAATAATTAATTCATAATCTATCTAGATAAATAATGTGTAGGTTAACATTTCAAGAATACATATGATTATCAATATGACGTATATATAAAAAACTCTTAGAAGAATAAAAAATATTTATTTGAAATTAATAATATTCAGTGTCATTGGATATTATTTTAAAATGAATTTTTTTTTTAACATTTATAATAATAATTCACTTTTTTAACCATGAATGTGAACATAGGAAGTCTATTAGAAAATGACTTACGTGAAGGAAAGATAATTCCCCATGGAAGTGTTTATAAGAGGTACCTTATGATTAAAGGGGACAATTATATAGTTTATAAATAAATAAATTTTAATAAAAATTAAATATATACAATATTATATTTTTAAAAATATTTTTAATGATTGAATATTCTGTTTTATGAAAACATTACATTATAAAAAAACTTTTCTGAAATGTAATCACGACAAAAAAATTTAAATACAAATAAAACCATTTAGTGAAACCAACATAGTAAAAAGGTTCATAAAATTTGTCATTAAATTGATTTTAATAGATATTCTAAGGTAACATACATCATAATTAAAAATTATTTTGATAGGTAATCACGGATATGTATGCAAATGCGCATTTGAAAGTATAAGAGTTATTCTTATAAAAAAATTCTTAAATGTAGAAGAATTTTATAAAATATTAGGACATTAAATAATTCAATTAATATACAGAGATAAAAATTACAGATACGATTTGAAAAATAAATTTATCGAATAAGAGACTTGGAAGATTAACATCAAGAATAAAAACATAAATTGGATAATAAATTAAAATGTGTCTAAATGAATGGAGTATGAGATAAAAACCCCTTATCATATTTCCTAGAAAAGTGGATCACAATACAAATTCATAAAAAACAACAATAAAATCATATTAATAAATTTCACAACTTTATTAAACTATAAGACAACATATAATAGAAAATTTTATAAATAAAATAAGTTTTAGGATAAAATAGAAAATTGTAGGATAAACACCATAAAAACATAAATTGGTTAATAAATTAAAATGTGTCTCAATGAATGGAGTATGAGATAAAAACCAATTATCATATTTCAAAGAAAAGTTGATCACACTAAATTTCGTAACCTTATTAATCTATAAGACACATTTTTAAAGTTTCTTTATTGTTATTTAATAGGAATATAGAAGTTCCTTATAGGTTATTTCTAATATTGGGAATTAATTATATTTATTCACTGTCCATTATTTGTATCGTTAATGTTGATCCTTGATCATTAGTAACATTTTAATAATTAATATATTACTTATTGTGATGTAAGACATATCCCATGATTAATTAAAATGTTTCACCTTTATCCTATGATATTTTAAATTCTGAATCATGATGCTAGAGTTGAAGAAAAGTTTTTTTCCTATGTTTTTATAAATTAGGTTGATATGTTTTTACAATTATTATATTTTCATATTATATTTGATGATCCCTTAAATGATATTAAATTCCTTAATACTAAAATTGATTAATATTATACTGATTTTATAAATCTTTATTATATAAATATTACATCATCACTTCAGTAGATGGTTAACCGACAAAGAGAAAAAATTTGATCAATGATCAAATAAGTAAGATTTTTCTATTATATAATGATAATATATCATTTATAAATGATTATAATTATAAAATATCTCTTTTATTTTCATAAAATCCATTATTTTACCATTAATTAATAGTGGTGTTGGAAAATGAAATTTTCATTCTAGGAGCAGGTAGTGTGAACACATACATGCTTAATGATCCAATTTTACTATAGATGGACAAAGAGATGATATATAAAAAATTTCAATTTAATTAATATAATAAAAATATAAAAATAAGTATACCTAAATAATTATACTTTTATTTCTAACAATGTTTTTATGTTAAGAGAATCAAGACACTTCTTCCATGTAGGTGATAGTCATTACAACACACCAATGATGTTCTTCTATTTTTTTCTATATGGATAGAAATGAAAAAATAATGGTTATACCATTAATATGAAAATATAAAAATATTACCATGATTTAAAGTTCAATTTATTATTTTAGTGACATGATATTTTCATGATTAAGATTATGATTAAATGATTAAGAGTGATATTATATTTATGTAAGAGGATTGATAATTCCTTTGAAAATCCATTGAAATTGAAGGTATTAGAGTCACTATGAGTCACTAGGGGATTATTTTTTTGGAAGTGTTTTCTACGTATAATAAAGGGGAATGAATTCAAAGAAGTAATTCAAAGGTTTTGTTTATCTTTTAAATTGTGTAATTAATATTAATTTATAATAGGAGAAAATGAATTTATTTAAAAACCCCATCATTATTCAACAGTGAAATGGAATTATTGAAGGGTTAATGGATAAAAATTGAAAACATGGATCTTTGGAAAAGATAACATCAAAAATCATCCAAAATAATTATTTGAACACATTTTTCTTATATATTTTGTTCACTTCCCCAAAGTAAAAATATTTTTTCCATTTTCTATTTTTATAGGTTTATGATTTTGTATCCACAATAATTAAATCTGATAACAGAAATTTATGGTGACCTTATTACCTATTATTAACCTTTCAATTTCAATTATCAAAATTACTATATCTTATAAAATCTCTAATTTCATATTAATTTAATTCTAAAATAAACACACTTAATCACATAAAAATGATTAAGAAAAATAATGTGTTTATAATTAATTTTTTTTAGAAAATAATTTATATTAATGATAATAATAACATGAATTAAATTATTATAAAAAAAATGCAATTCTAATGAAATTCATGGGATTCAAAAACTGAATATCACATTGAAATTACATCATTCAAATAGAAAGATAAAAACAAATTTTATTAAACTATAATTTTTATTTATTTATAAATATATTAGACAATGTATTTATAAGCTAAAAATATATATGAAAATTCCTAATGTTATTCCTTAGATATATTTTTATTACATTTTTAAAAAAAACTTCTAGGATACACATTCATATTGATAAAATTAAAAATATCTACAAAAAAATCATTTATGAAAGGAATAACAAATTAATACATAGTTAAATTTCATGAGAAGAGTTAAAAATGGGTATTAGTTCTATGAAATTTTCATTTAAAACTTTTTAAATTACTTATTTTATGTTAAAATATAATGAAAATTTGTTTTTAACCCTTTTTTCAATATTATCTCAAATTATGTTATTCCACAAACGATAATAGATATTAATAGTATTAAATATAAGTATATGTTATAGATTAATAAAGAATTTATATTTAATATATTTTTATTGTTTTATGTATGGTGTAGTATTTGAATCATCTTATTAAACGTAGTTTTTATTTTAAATGCTCCAAAATAGCATAAAGTTGCATTCTACCCCAAAAATTAATTATGTCCTCAAAATTATGATTTTCCTTTACTAATAGAATAAGATATTTAAACCCCTTAGAAACTCAATATATGTTTTTCTATGATATTAAGCTCATTATCCTTGGTTATTCTAGGAAACTATTTATTCAAAATACTCTTCTTATGAGTAATAAAGGTTAAACCATTGACATCTTCTATTTATTGATCATGTATCAACATAAAACTAAAACAAAAAAGGTTTTAATAATATCTATAAAAATTAGAGTATATAAATAATAATTATTTCTCCTATGATTTGTTCTATAATAACTGCTTCCTCTCATTTCAACTATGTCATGCACGATTAATCCTTTAACTCTCTTGGATATACGTAGTATAAAATAATTTGTGTTCTCCCATACATCATAACATAATTCTCAAATGTAACATGGAAATATATCCATCATATTGGGTTATACATAGAATATGAACAACTAAATAATATATCATAGGAGTAAAAAACTAGGCACAATGTAAGGGTTCATTCACTGTGAACATGAATGATGATAGAGATTTACCCAAAGAACTCTTTCTTTTGGTTATTACCCATAGATGAATCTATTTCAAAACCACTCCATCTATATTACATAGACATGGATATGTTTTTTAGTTAAGGCATATAGTCAATATTTGACTATTAGTATGGGTTTTTATCCTATAATTAGACTTATTTATATGGTTTTAAAAAAGGTCCTATAACCCTAACATAAAATGATATTAAAATAATATCCAACAAGAATTTACCCATCCCCGAACACTATTATTATATCCACCAGTATAGGAGTCCAGGATCCATTACTGAAAAAATTTAAATTACAATAATGAATTTGATAAAAATATATGATTAAAAAAATTATTACATATAAAATACAACGACCTTTTATTTTAGAGTGATATAGACTTGGGAAAAAATCAATAAATAATAAATCATAAGTTATCTCAAAAAAGGGAAAATTTCATTATACTATATAAATTTATAATGAATATATAATAATTATTTAACATCAAACATTAATTCTCTAGGGAAGAAACTCTTCAATAATTATTATAAATATAAAAAATTCATTACCCAGGTAGAAGGAAAAAATACGTGGTGAGCTCAAATTCTCAGTAAGGTTAAGATTAATTATGAATCATAACATTATAGATATGAGGCATAATCTGATATAATAATGAGCATGGGATCAATAAATATAACATGAAAACATAAGAGAATCATGAAATGTGGATAATACTCTAAGAGCATGGAATCATTGGACTGTGGAATATATAATCCTGAAATTATAATCCGAGGTCAAAGCTATTTACCACATTAATATAACATAGTTGGATAGGTTAAATAATAATACCCCATAGTTGTCTAGACTGAATTTCCACATAGAATGACATATCTGGATATAAAAAATAACATAATCCATTAAAATGGTATATAATTATGGTCCCACCCATCATATAATATAAATATTAAAAAATAGTTCCACATAGTTTCGATCAACATATCATAAAAATTGAAAAAAATAGAATTGGATTTAAATTCTTCTCATGTGTTTTACCAAGGAAGAATTCATGATTCTATAAAAAACAAGAAAAGAAAAAACAATATAAAATAAATGGTTATCCTTTGACATTATGCATAATGTTTCGTAAAAAACATTAAAAATATTATTACACATGTAGAAAATACATCGTATATGAGATTGATATACGTATTAGATAAAAATTACTCCAATCAGTCTTTGTACTAGGCATTTAAGTGAAAACTCATCAATTAAGAAATAGAACATAATTAATAAATAGTGGAAATACGTTGGAATTAAATCATTCATATACACATCAATGATTATATGTAAGATGAAATAGAGCACACCATATATGCAATATAATATTTCATTATATATTCAGATAATTAATGTGGAGGGTATGATTTGAAGTGTACCCATGATAATATATACATCAAAAATAAAGAACACTCGTAGAATCATTAGAGATGTTTTATTAATAATAAGAATAATCCTTTCCCTTTAAATCATTAATTTTTTATTTTATTAAATAATGAGAATAATTATATATTTTTAGATAATGTGAAAACATTGAGTAGAAGTCTCTTATAATATATAAAATATTGGGGAAATACACATTCATAATCAAATATGTAAAAATGAATTATTCTTAATAAAAAACCATTAATAAAATATTTAAATTATTTATTTTTAGTTTTTAATAAATTAAATTTATTTGAAAAATATATTTTTATACAATTTGGGAAGAATGAATTTTGGATCATTTTAAAACATTAATTTTAATGAACTATTTTAAATCTAATCATATTGAGAACATTGAATGTCTATACCTGGTCAAAACCACATAATCAAATGGATTAAAATAACATTTTATTATAATATCTGTATAGAACTGTTAATATTATATGAATCATTATAGAAAATACATTTGATAGGTAAAATAAGGATATTAAAGAGATATAACAATATGAAATTATAGGTTTTTTTCTTATCAACATCATCATTTTATTTAGAGGAAGAATTTCTTCAAAGGGGAAGATATTAATTATTAGAAGTACTAAAAAAATTAAAAAAATCTACCATTTTAAATTATTCTGGTATAAAAAAAGACGTTGATGTTTTAAATAAAGAATATGTTTTATGACTCCTGAGAAAAATAAATTGATTTGAGAAAATAATTATGACCTGGTTAACATTTAATTGAAAAATATTTTGATGGAATAGATTGAAAATGAAAATAAAGTACCATTAATTAAATATTTTTTTGATACAAAAATAATTTGGCATTATATACATTATATATAACTAAATTGGTGCCAAAAGTAAAAAATTTCTCACTATATAGTGTTTTTAAAAAAAACATTACATTATTTAGATGATTAATTGATCATGCATTGAGTTTATATAAAACAACTATATCTATCATAATCATCTATTTTGTTACATTATTCTTCTATATAACCATTTCATATAATTTTTTTAATTATTCACTAGGAACATTGTGGTTCATCATATCATATTTTTATCACTGTGTGTAAACACTTTTTTATTTTTGATCAACTAGATTTATAATATTATTATAGATCATTGATCATTGATACTAGTTTCATAATTAAATAATTAAATTTTATTTTATAATATATATCCCCTAAATAATTATAATTTTCCACTTTCTTCCCATGAGAATTTTAATTACTACTATTGAACATGGTTTTGGGGTCAATCTATTTTTGAATGTTTATAACGAATAGTTAACATAGAATCAAAACATATTTAGATATTAAAATTTTTATCATAGAACTAGTAAAAAATATAAAATAAATTATTATTACATTTAATTAATATTATATAATATCCCTTATCATTTCAACATATAAATATTACAAACTTTATTAAGTTGGAGATCAGCCGACAAAATAAATGCACTTCCTAATTAACAAATTAAAAAGAAAGTGATATTTCATAATGTTAATATAAAATTTAAAGAATACATTAAATTTAATATATGTAAATTATCTTCTTCAAATCCATTATTATAACTATTAATGATGGCTCGTGATGAAAATTGAAATTCATCTTTTGTGGAGGTGGTAGTATGCATGTATACATGATTAACATACACATTTCCCTATAGATGGATGGAGTGATGGTTTATAAAAATTTATTATTTAATTATTATAATGTTTTTATTAAAATTATATTTCTTTATTAAGTAATAATTAGTTTATATCCATGTTATGTTTTTAAGTGAAATAAGAAATTCCATTCATGGAGGCAGTAGTCCACCCAACTAACTAAGTATGTTCTTATATCATTTTCATGTGGATGGAAACGAATATAAAATGGTTACACAACTGTTATAATAATATATCAATAAATAAATTATAATTAATAAATTGTTTAATATTGGATAGATTATATTTGTAATATTAATATTAATAAGGAAATCATATAGAGTAGATAATACTTACATTGGAGAACAGATTTTCCAATGAAAGTATTATTTAAATTGAAGGTCTTAGACAAAAAAATGGTAGATAAGGGTATTACGTTTTGTTGGAGAGAGAGATATTTACTGTAAGAGGAAAATTATTCATAGAGTAATTTTATAGATATGTGTATAATTGAATGGGTAGAAGTGATATATGTTTATAAGAGGAGAGGAGTGGACTTTTAGAAACACTCATCATTATTCAATAATTTCAAGCCATTATTCATGGTAAAATGGCTAAAACGATGCCCAAAGTGGATTCTGGGATAATATAAATAAGAAAATCATCTCAAAAAATTATCTTAATATGTTTTTCATATATTTTGGAAATTTTAAATTTGAATTAATATTTTACGATTTATCATTTTCACTCAATTAACTATTTTTAATCAAAGTATGTAATTTTAATGAATAAAAATAATGTTGAATTATTTTTGAAGTTGGAAATTATTATTTTAATTTTTTGTAACATTTTATGATCTAAAATATTTATATGTTGTTAAATTTAATTTTAAAATTAATTATCAACAATATAAATATTGTTTAAAAAAAATTGTCTACAAATTTAAATATTACATAAAATATTCATTGTTAATGATTTTAATGAACTTTTTTTATTGAAAGTAAATAAAATAAATGGAATGGGGCTATCATAGATTGAAGAAAATATAATATCACCTTTTAATAACATCATTATAAGTCATGGATATTTTTTATTATACTGATATCTATATTTATTCATAAAAATGTTGGAAATCATATTTATAACATCATTGAATATATTAAAATTTATTATTTTATTATTTAATATATTATTTTTGACATCAATGGTTGTTTAAACATCTATGATAAGATCACATTTTTAGAAATTCATAAAACAAATAGTTTTTAAAAAAATTATTATTTTTTAAAAAATACTAAAAATTGATAGTAAGTAACTTCAAATTGTATGTGTTAGAAAATAAATTTCATATTAAAAAATATAAACTTTAGAGTATCTATATTTACTTTTTTAAAGAAAGTAAAATATATTGAAAATATTATTATTGTAACCATTTTAAATAAATAACTCATATTAATTATATCTTCAAAAGTTAATTACCAGTAATGGATTATCATATTAGTGTTTATTATATTATTATTATTAATTTATTCTTAATATATTGAAATTTTTTCATTAGGTGTCGAGAATGAAAAAAGTTATGGAACAAATTATGTTTTTTAATGGATCCACACTATAATGTTCTTATATTCTACCACCCCTAAATAAATAATACCCTTGTAATTTTAATTATATTTACTAAACAAGGAAGTTAAGAGTTCAATTAGAATCTCTTAATATATCTTCTTTTAAAATATATACATAATTATCTTTGGTAAGTCCTGGAAAATATTTGTCCACATATGATTCAAAAGAGTGCTCAAGGGTATACCATTCACCACATAATTTTCATGGTCTTGATATAACCAAACACTAAAACCGAAACGTTTTTGATAATATCGAATATAATTAGAGTATATGAATATAAAAGCACCATCCACGTTTTTATTCTCAAACAAAACCTTACATTAATTTTGCCAATGTCTTAAATTGTTAAACCAATGACTCTATAAGATATAGGTTTGTTAATTTTAGTTGTTTTTTTATCGTACATGTTAATGTAAATACATAATATAAATTGAAAATATATCCATTATAACAGCTCATTAATATAATTTAGAAACCCAATGAGTATCACCCAATAGTGTGAAATGTGTTTTGTAGTAAGGGTGCATTCACGCTATATGTGAATTATGGTTGTGATATACACACCCACATTTTTTGGGGATATTACCCATTTATATTTCAATAACAAAACCACATTCACTTATAGTATCTTGAAAAGAATGTATTTCATGGAAAACCATCTACTCAAGACATTACAATGTTTCCAGATATATTCATGTACAAAAATTCATTCTAGGGTCTTCTACAATATTCTCAAACCCTAACACAATATTCAAAAAAAACTAATCTAATAAACTACTAAACCATTCTCTCATACTAATTGTATCACTCCCTAGACAAACAATGTGTGATCTTGTTCTAGAAACACATAACACAAAACCCATGGTGTGATTCACATCATAGGTTTAATATAGTTAATAAATTAATTATTAAACTAGGGAAATGGAAATATAAGGAATGGTTAAATGAATCACATAGTAATAGTATACATAATAGTAAATAATAAATTATTGATACTAGTAATAACATGATATCATAATATATAAGGAATCATGTGAAGAATCTATCGATCAGTGCCCGCCTGACCAATAGAAGGAAAGGCCACCACAACCCCAAGCCTTACCCCCTTTGGCCCAGGGATAAAGATAACAACAAAAAAGGAATAATAAAAATGAGAGGCCATTTCCCAGTTTAACTGTACTAAAAATTCTAATAATATTCATGTTACGATGTATAGGAAAATTAAAATTTCCTATAACAACTACATTAAAATCAATCATTTAATAAAATATTAGGAATTTATCAGAGTACAATAGAATGAAACCAATGTGTAATGGGGAAAAATAAAAAACCGACCAAAAATTTAGTCCCAACCTGATAAAAATTATAACAAATGAAATATGAGAGGCCCTTATCCTTATCTTGAATCCTAACCAAAATACGTGGTATATTAACTCGAGTATTGCTATGATCCACTGATATCACTACATATCTATATGATAGCTACAAAAGTCGTGAAACATGCTGAAAAATCCCATACTTGTGAAATTATATACATACTTTTAAGTACAAGCTAAAAACTCAAGATAGGGAAATATAATATACGTAATAAATTTTCTGTTTAAATAATGGGAATGGAAAACTAACTGAAAACTGATATATATATATATATATATATATAAATACTAATTAATGAAACCCAGATGATAGAAAAAGTGGATCTCTATCTCACATACATGATATAAATGAGTGTGATAATAGATCCAAAGGTCCATCATCGATTTTGAAAATCTTGCATATATATCCAAAGAAATAACCTTGTTGAGGACCCACACATATACCATATATAGTAATTTAAAGGGGGGATAATATTAATTATAAGAACGACACCCTAGTGAATAATGTGGGTTGTAGTGAGTAGAATTTGGACCCATTGCATAGAGTATCAGAGAGTTTCCAGTTGATAAGTAGAGGACCCAAATCCCAGAACATCATGAGTTCCACATAGATGATTAGGGACCCATACACAACTACATCTTGTGAGTACTACTGGGAAAGTAAAGAAACTATTCCAATGTATGTAAAGGGGTTCTCCCATAGAATATAGATGACCCATGACCTAGTGTGTATGTGGGGGTCCACATAGATTATAGTGGACCCACACCCATGTACATGAGTGGGGTGTTACTCATAAGATATAATTCCCACGAAATACTACATTAGCGGTGTGACTCTCATTATGGAACTAGGGGGAAAATGTTTTTCCACATTGTGTTTTTCAAATTTTTCTGTTACTTTTAAACCGTAGTCTATAAAGGTGATGTTAAAAATTAATGTTTCAACATCATTTTTAATAAACTTACTTATAAATATCTATTAAAAATTTAGTTATGGTAATTTTTTTGACATTTGTATTTACAATAACAAAGGTTGAAACTTGGCCCTCTAGGGACTTCAACATCAGTTTTGATATAAACTGACATCGAAAGATAGGCCTAATCAGTCATTTGCTTCAGTATTTATAAAAAAAAGGCTATATGTTAGGATATTTCAGTATTTTATGTCTATTTTAAAAACTTATGCAACAAAGTAAAATATTTACCTTTCAAAATCTGTTTATTAGAAAACTGATGACTAAATTCGTATACTTTTTGGTTTTTAACATCACTTTTTTTATAAAATTCGACGTGAAAATGTTGTTTTAATAAAATTACATTAGTTTAAGAATAATCCTATGTTAAAACATTTAAAAACGTAATACATGAATATATTAGGTTTCCCATGCTTTGATTTGATAGGTCATGGAGCAAAAATGGACTTACATATCAAATTTTTTGGTTATCATAGATTGTATGTCCTTATATTTCAATAGATACAACTCATTTCAATGAAAAAATGTTAAAAAATAACAAAAACATATACAAAAAAATACCAAAAGAAATAATATACATAAATATTCAACCTAATTTTATTTCTTTTATTGTTTTACATTGAATCGATATTTTGTTTGTTTTTATTTCACTTCTTTTTAAGGATATACTCACACGGTAATGAAGAAGGTGACCGATAAATAATTTTTCACCTAAATGGATAAATCTCATGCATATGATTTATCATTTTATCTCAATCATTTAATTATTCATCATTATAATAAAATTTGTCAAAAGGTTTAGCAATAAGAGACCAAATATTAATGAAAATAAATGATTTGAATATATATCATGATCAAATCATCGATTGAATAATTATATAAATTTTCTTATATAAAAGGTAAAAAAATGTTAAAATATAGAGGATGAGGATGTATATATTGTAAATGAATATATTTTCATTGGTGATGCATTAAAATTTAGGAATTCTTTCAAAAATTGAAATGTGTGTTGTGAACAAATTGAAATATGGAACATGTGTATTTTAAATTTACAATTTATGTCATGTAAATATATAAACTCTGTTAAAACTATAATCATATTAGGTTCTTGATAATGGATATTGAGAAAATGATGTCAAAAAGTTTCCTTTAACATCTTTTATCAGATAATTCGATGCTGAAATGTGACTTTTAATGCCTATTACTGAAAAAACCGATGTTAAAAATCATGTCTTATAATGTTAAACTTATAATGTCCATAACATTTGATATTTTTACACCCCAAGCATCCATGATATGCTTCTCTTTGAATAATACAGTAGTGTGTGTTGTACGCAACTTCGAGTTCAAACACACCACAACCAATCAAACTAGCTATTATAAATAATAATACCCACTTTTTGATATTTTTTAAAATTTATATTTCAAAATGGACTTATGTTTTGGATTCGGAATATCAAAATTAGCTAAGGGTGAATTTTTTGTATTTTTCTGAAAACTTTCAATTTTTGATGAATAGTGAAAAACAATAAGTTATAGTTTAAAAGACAATTTTTATTTAAATTTTTATTTATTATATTTAAATTTATTTTTGGTCAAAATAGATACATAATACCAATATATGTTCAATGTAATTCATTGGATTCATTTTTTAATAAATTTATATATATAAAAAATTTAATGAACTTTTTACCATCTTTTACCCACTTCCTAGGAGCATTTGAAAATTTACATAAAATACAATTTTACCACATCTGTGAGTTGAATTTCAAAAATCTAAGAGACACGGTTGATATTAGTATGTAAAAATGTGGTTTAATAAGATGAAAATAATTTTTTTAATAGTCACTTTTTACATTTATTTACCACGATTAAAAGATAATACTGTAATTAAAGGTAAAAATGATATTATTGTTACCCTAACACAGGTCCGAATTCTAATGGATACTTATAATTCAACCAAAAACAACCTTAGGAATTAAATATGAAACGCTTTGGTCTACATGGATTATATTCGGACATTTAGTATTATTTAATTCAAAGAAGAGTTTGTAGAGATAAATTCAATGTTTAATAACTAAACTATCTTTAATATAGAGTTACACCGAATACAAATTGGACTATAAATATTAAATAGAAATATAAAGATATTTCCTACATAATGGTATTTTATATATAATTTTTTGACATTAAATAATTTTATTTATTTATGACACAATGATGATGGAGTAATTTCCTAATTAATGAAATATTAATATAATTTATATTATAAATATCCAAATAAATGTAATTTGAGACATTTTATGAATTACACTAATTTTATAGGTTACTATTAGATGTTAGGTTTGTTTAGATGAATTTTGTTCAAATTAATAATGATGTTATGAATTTAGGAAAAAAATACCAAATAGTGTCAACATTGACATAAAAGTGTTTTTAAAATAAATATTATATTATTAGTTGAAATTCTATTCCTAGAAATCTAAGGATCGTCCAATATACTTATATAAATATAGGTGTATCTTCAATGAACCACTTGGGGCCCTTTTGGAAGTATATCGTAAGTTTATTAACCATATAATATAAAAATACAAAGAGACATGGTAAATGTCAAACTATTTAACTAAGAGTTAAATCTAAAAGATAAAGTTAATATAGTGGCCCAAACCTGTCTAAAAACTATTGGTTGAGTGGTTTTTGACCCATCCCCACCTTATCCTTTAAATAATAATTTTGGAGCCACTAGAAACCGGAAATTTTTTTATTACAAAATAATATTTCTAGCTTTTCCTAAGGTGCCCCTCAACCCTCCTATAAATGGGCACTCCACCTTACCAAAAATTATCACCTTCAAAACATTTTGCCTCATCCAACCCCTACCCAAATACCCTCTCAATTTTCTTCCCTTCATCATAGATTCCTTCAATTAGTCATAAATCCATCTTAATGATCCATTTTGATAAAATCAAAATGAAGAACCTGAAGAAGTGGTAAATATTTCATCACGTCATTCAAGTTCTTTTATTATTCTACATCCTCTTTATTTGTTGTTTACATTAAAATATAATAAATCCAGTATATTTTATATGTTTTGATGTTATTTTAAATATGGTACAACAATATTCATTATTCTATGAATCCTTTTAATGGAATTTCACCACATGTGCTTACATACGGCTTACTGCCTCCACGTCGTGGTGTAATTGTTATTCAATAAATTATTATTTCTATGTGTATAATAATGATGTGTAATTGATGTAAATAATTAATATAAGATGATAATTATTCTATATATATGATATAACATACACTTATATATTATTTTAATATCAAATGATTGATATTTTCGCCTGTACGTACGTATAGATTATCGTCTCCACGAACGCGATAGGATTCATTCCCAATCGTAGCCATTCAAGTATAATTTTCATTAGATGATTACAAATAACTATTAAAGACTTCTTATAACTCTGAATATGAATAAGATAAATCCTCTCCATTACTAACATTACTTACAAAACAAATTATATAAAGGAAAGAGAATCAGTTAACACCTGAAACGACGATAATACTAAGATATTATTAACAATGTAATGTTAAAATATCATATATGATATCATATTAAGGTATATTATTTTTTTATAATTTAATAAAAATCATTTTACCTGTACAAGGAGGTTAAACTACCCTAGACCATGGAAAAGTACAAGGTAAGCATTATTTTCACAATCTCTTTATTATCTGATGTAGTTTTTACGTGAGTATCTAGTGGGACCTCTTTATCATCCACACCAATGTTTCTTAAAAATATATTTGAAAACATTTTTTTACTATTTAGTAGACTATGGGTTTAAGTCATTTATAACCTTGTTTTAATTTTTATTAAATGGTTTGAAAGGGATCTTTCTGTCATTTTCCAAACAAGGTACTTTATGACCTTTTCGACAAAATTATGGAAAGAATGTTTTTTTTAACTTATATGGAGGGTGAAGCTATTTTCTATCATTATAACATCACCAAATCTTCCCTTACAAGCTTATGAGAATACTTTCAAAATATATCTTTTCTTTAAAATTATGTGACTCATAAATGATTTCAAACTAGAAAGAGATATTTATTTAAAAACGGTTTTTATTTCATCTATGTCAACATCTTTTGATGATTTTTTAGATTATTTGATGTTTATTTAATTTGATACAATACATCCAAATTTTATTGAAGGTTTTTTTGATATGTTTGATTGTTTGTTTGTTATTTTCATACCATTCATGGTTTATGGATTAAGTATTGACATTTCATATGCCAGTTTTAATACAAATGTTTATGTTATGTTTAAACCTTTTTATATGAGAAATTAATTGGACTTAGTAAGTGATGGGTGGAGCCCGCTATAGCTCATCGACGCATCTGTTGGTATCATGAGAAAAACTAGTATCTTGGCACAAGTCCTTGACAAAATATTATTTTTAGCCTTGGGAAAAGGCCTTGACTATTTGGTTATAAAGTCTAGCATTATGAATTCCATAATTATGAAAGTGGCTATTGATATTCAATGTGATTATTCGATTATTAGAATATCCATATGAATAAGTAAATGGAATTATTTGATTTTATTTTTTCAATATTATTCTAAATTTAATGTTTAAAAGGCTTTTGATTTAGTCTTATACATTGCCTTAAATGTTTATAATCATTTATGAAAGTTTCCGCTATATTGTTATCCTTACTGAGCATCTGAGCTCACCCCTTTCTCTGTTTTATTTTTCCCATGTTGAGAAGGAGTATATTATGACTTACCTATTGGGATATTCTATAGGATATCAATGTTGTCTCTGGAAACAATTTTGTGGTAGTTTTCCATTTTATGATGTAATGTAATCCATATAAATGTATCTAGTACTTTCAAAGCTACTAAAATAATCGGTCATTCGAGGCATGATCTTTTTTTATCATGCCAATGATACATAATTTTGAACCGACTATGGGTAACTAGGTTCAGGGTGTTATATTTAGTATCAGGGGAAGTTTAGTACAAACCTTGCAATCTAGATTTAGAAAAACTCTGATTAGATCACTTTACCCTAATATAGACATTGAGGAATAGTATAGAAGAACTTTCTATAATTTTGGTATTGTACAGATTTTGTGAATTTTACAAGCAATACATCCCTGTATGGATACGAGAATGTAGAGGTGGCTCTATTACAAATGTACTTAGGGGTAAAATCCAAACACAATTCTTTGAGCTACACTCGAACGTGAATTGGTGCATGACAACGGGCCCTGCTGCACTCTTTCTTACGACACTCCTGAGGGATATGTTTAGGATATTTCTCATTTTCTTTAAAACCCATTATAAAAGGTTTATGAGTATATACTTCCTCAATGAAAACATTTTCATGAATATGGATTATATCCATAAACTGCTCAATTAATGTGAAGTGTTTTACAAGTTTGGATTTTGTATTGTAATTCATAAACTAATCTAGTTTATTCCATTGTTTAGAAAGGGAACCTAGTCGAATGAATAGAAACCATATCATTCCACGCACTCTATTTAGGGATTTCTCTCCTACTCAAGATAATTATAGTGGTTCTGGTGATGCAACTGGTGCTGATCAGCTAATCACCATACTGGGACAACTCACTCAGATTATGAATAATAACCTTACCCATATGGATCACTGTGATCTGAATCATAGAGGAACAATGTCAGATCGCTTCATGAGGAAACAACCACCAACATTAAATGGGGGTAAAAATCCACTAGTATCCGAGTAATGGATAAATTCCATAGAGAAAATATTCCATGCCTTGTGGAGTAGCGAAAGGGAAAAAATTTTCATGGAAGATTACCGCCTCACTGGAGATGCTGAAAAATGGTGGTCATTGATTCAAACCACAAAAAATAAAGATGATGAAGTATCAAATATGTAATTAAGGGAGTTTAATGAAATTTTCATAGAAAAATACTTCCCTCGTGACCATCGAGCGGATATGGAAATACAATTTCTGAGTCTGAGGAAAAGGGAGGATGATAATGTCGCAATGTATGAATTTAACTTTACAAGGTTGCAGAGGCATGTTGTAGATTATATACATAAACAAAGAAGTAATATTGATCATTTATTTCATGAGTTAAAACCATTTCTCCATTGAGCAATAGTTTCACAATCCTTCTCATCGTACGAAGATATTGTCACATGTGCTATCAAGATAGAAAAAGATTTATCTATGTCTTATGACATTAAAGAAAATAAAGAGATGAAGAGATCTACTGAACACTCTATAAATGAAATAAGGGGAATACTGGAAAAGAAGAATATTAATCCTACAGTAAATGTGGGAAGAATCACTCTGGTACTTTCTTGAAAGGAATGAGAGTCTGTTACAAGTGTGGTGAAAAAGGCCACCAAGCTCATGATTGCAAGGGGTTGAAAGAGGCTATCGATGTTGAATGCTACAATTGTAGAGAAAGGGGGCATTATGTGAATTAATTTCTTAAGAGTTAGGGGATCATTCCTCAAAAAAGGGCAAGGGATCTAGGCCAAGATTATGTTATCACTACTGCTGAGGTTGAAGCTCTGAAATATGTGGTGGTATGTAATTTAATGGTTTCCTCAAGTTTAGCAAATGATTTATTTGATTTTTTATCGTCTAATTGTTTCATATCTTTCCAGTTGGCTATGAAAATTTGATATTTCCAATTTTATTTAACAGGGGATTTGTCATTCAATACCCCCTAAGGGAATTATCATTGCAACAGTGTTTTGTGAATCAGTCCCCATTAGGGAATATAAAGATTTTTTATGTGCTTATCTCACCGTTATACACATGATTTAATTGGATATAATCCTTGGTATGGATTGGATTTCAGATCATGATGAAAAAATTTATTGTAACAAGAAAAAGGTTGCAATTTTTGATAATGATAAAGAGTACCTTATCTTTAGAGAAGAAACGTCTCCATCTAATTCTTATCTAGATCCACCCCCAGTAGCTCAACTAAATTCAATTATTGGGGGGGTGATAATGAAGTAACATTGGGTGAGGAAAGGAATTTTCAAATAGAGGACGTACATATTTTGAAGGAATATGTTGATGTGTTTCCAGAGGATTTATCTATACATCCTCCCGAATGAGTAATTGAGTTTTCTATTGATTTAATTTATGGTTCAAGGCCCATATCAAAGACCCCTTATAGATTGGCCATTGTGGAATTAGTGGAACTAAAGAATAAACCAGAGGAATTGAGTAACAAAGTATTTATTATCCCAAGTGTTTCTTTATGGGGATCCCTTGTCCTTTTTGTTAAGAAGAATGATGGATCTATGAGGTTGTGAATTGACTACAGGGAGATCAATAATATAACAATAAAGAAAAAGTATCCCCTACCTTGCATTAAGGATTTATTTTACAAAACAACATGGAGCTCAATACTTTTCAAAGATTGACCTTTGATCTAGATATCATCAGTTGTGTGTGAAGAAGGAATACATTCCCAAAATAACATATCCAACTAGGTACGAGAATTATGAGTTTACAGTAATGCCTTTTGGATTGACTAATTCACCCTCGGTCTTCATGGAGCTAATGAATAGAGTTTTCATGGAATATCTTGATGACATTGTAGTTGTATTTTTTGATGATATCTTCGTATACTCCAAATGTAGTGAAGATACTGAAAATCACATGTGCATTATCCTGATGTCTCTTAGAAGACATTAAATATATGGGAAGTTTCGCAACTGTGAATTCTAGCTTCAGGAGACTTTCCTTCTTGGTCATTTTGTCTCTATGGATGGAATATCATTTGATCCTTCTAAGACCAAGGCTATCCAATAATGTCCAGCACCAACGTGTATAACTGACGTATACAGTTTTATAGGTTTATCATGTTATTATCAACATTTCGTCTAGAATTTTTCCCGATTGGCTAACCCATTAAGAAAGGTCAAATAAAAAGGGGTTAAATTTGTTTGGACAAAAGAGTGTGAAGAAGGTTTTGAAAAACTGAAGAGAATATTTGTCAATGTTCCTATATTGACACTACCATTGGGAAATGATGGGTTTGTAATTTATAGTGATGCTTCAAAGAAAGGACTTGGTTGTGTCCTTATGCAGAATGATAAGGTTATTTCTTATGCATCAAGACAGCTAAAAATTCATAAGAAAAACATTCCTACTCATAATTCTCAGTTAGAAGCTATAATATTTGCTTTTATGATATAGATACATTATCTCTATAGTGAAAAATGTGAGATATATACCAATCACAAGAGTTTGAAGTATATTTTCTCACAGAAATAACTCATCATGAGGCAAAAGAGATGGCTTAAACTACTAAAGGATTATGATTTCACGATACACTACCACCCGAGGAAAGAAAATAAGGTGTAAGATGCTTTCACAAGAAAATATCATGGATTTTTAACGAAGATGAGTGTTTAAATAGATCTAATATTCAAGAATATTGTAAATATAGATATGGGAATTACCATGGAAGGTGAATCATTAATGATTTTTCAAATGGTTTCCAAAACATCTTTACTAGAAAGGATAAAAATTTATCAGGTTCATGATGAGGAGTTTCAAAAGAAGATTAATACTTTGAATGATGGGAGATTGAGTGAATTCGTATATGAAAATAGAATTTTTAAATTTGGGAAGAGACTTTGTGTTCCTGATATAACTGATCTAAAATGAAAATTGTTGAAGGATTCTCATAGTTCCAATTTCTATATACACCATGGGAGCACCAAAATGTATAGAGATTTGTAGGAACATTTTTTGTGGGACAACATGAAGAGGGAGAATGTTGATTTTGTGTCAAGATGTATGGTTTTTCAACAAGTGAATGTTGGAAGGCAACAACCTGGAGGAGTCTTGAAACATCTTCCCATACATGAGTGGAAATAGGATAATATTATGATGGAATTTGTCATGGGACTACCAAAGACTCCTAGAAGGAACGATAAAATATGGGTAATTGTTGAACATCTTACCATGTTTTCACAATTTTGTGCTTTAAGAGAAGATTTACCACTTTAATGTCTAGAAAGACTATATATTAATGTAGTTTTGAGACTTCATGGAGTACCCCTATCGATTGTTTCTAATCGTGATCCCCGTTTAACATCAAGATTCTAGAAAATTCTTCTGAAAGCCCTAGATACTGAACTTCGTTTGAGCACTGCCTAGAATCCTCAAACTAATGGACAATCAGAATGGACTAGTCAAACATTAGAATTCATTTTTAGATCAATCTCACTTGACTTTCAAGGTATGTAGGATGAATATTTACCACTGGTAGAATTTTCCATTAACAATAACTTCCAATCAAGTATTCAAATTCCACCATATGAAGTGTTATATGGAAATATATGTCACACACCAAACTGTTGGGATGATGTTCGTGAAAGATATCTCATAGGCCCAGAACTTGTGGAAGAAATGATGGAAAAGGTGAAGGTAATAAAAACCCATATCAAAGCAGCTCAAAGTATACAGAAGAGAAATATTGATAACCGAATAAAGGATTTGGGATTTCAGGTAGGGGATCATGTTTTCTTGAAGTTATATCCATGGAAGGGTGTTATATGTTTCGGTAAGAAGTGTAAACTGAGTCCCATGTACATCAGACCTTTCGAAATTCTAGAACAAATTGGGGCTATAGCTCACCATTTGTAAATCCCGCCAAGTCTCTCCAAAGTTCATGATGTGTTCCATGTATCACTATTGAGAAAATACATTCCCGACCCAACGCATGTACTCACCTATGAGAAATTAGAACTAAAACCCAATCTGTATTATTACGAAGAACCCGTTAGGATTCTTGATACTAGAGAACAAGTATCGAGAAACCCGACGAATCGTCATGTAAAAGTACAATAGGGAAACCATAAGATAGAAAAGACAACATGGGATCCCAAGAAACTTATGAAGAATAACCACCTTAGCCTTTTTACACAGTAATACTCTAGAAATTTCAAAGAAGAAATTATTTGAAGGAGGGGATAATGTAACAACCCAATCTTCCATGGCATGCTTCTCTTTGAATAATACAATAGCGTGTGTTGTATGTATATTTGAGTTCTAAAGCACCACAACCAATCAAACTAGTCCTTATGAATAGTAATACCCACTTTTTGAAATTTTACAAATTATATCTTTCAAAATGGACTTCATTTTTGGATTCTAAATATCGAAATTATCATAGGGTTAATTTTTGGTATTTTCCTGAAAACGTTCAATATTTGATAAGTAGTGAAAAAGGATGAGTTATAATTTAAAACCGAATTTTTATTTAAATATTTATTTTTTTTATTTAATTTTATTTTTGGTCAAAATAGATAAATAATAACTATATATGTTCAAAGTAATTCATTGGAGATAGTTTATAATAATTTTAGCTATATAACAATTTTTACTGAACTTTTTACCGTCTTTTACCCACCTCCTAGGAGAATCTACAAATTTACATAAAACTTAATTTTACCACCTCTGTGTGTTGAATATCAAAAATCTGAGAGACACGGTTGATATTGGTATGTAAAATGTGGTTCAATAAGTTGAATTTTTTTGGTGAATAGTAACGTTTTACATTTATTTACCACGGTTAAAAGTAAATAGGGTAATTAAGGGAGAAAATGATATTATTATTACCCTAAAACGTGTCCAAATTCTATTGGATGTGTATAATTTGACCACAAAAAACCTTAGTAATAAAATATGAACCTATTTGGTCCACTTGGATTAGATTAGGACATTTATTATTATTTAATACAAAGAAGAGTTAAAAGTGCTAAATTCAATGTTTAACAACTAAGCAATTTTTAATATAGGGTTAAACATAATATAAATTCGACTATAAATATTCAATAGAAATATAAAATGATTTCCTATGTAATGATATTTTATTTATAATTTCTGGACATTAAATAATTTAATATATTTATGACACAATGATGATGATGTAATTGCCTAATTAATGACATATTAAAATAATTTATATTATAAATTTCCAAATAAATGTAATTTGAGAATTTTTATGAATTCCACTAATTTTATAGGTTAATATGACATGTTAGGTTTGGTTAGATGAATTTTTTTCGATGTAACAATGCTATTACGAATTTATCAATAACAAAATAACAAATAGTTTCAAAATTGACATAAAAGAGTTTTTAAAACAAATATTATATTATTAATTGTTATTCTATTCATAATAATCTAAGGTTCAGAAAAAAGACTTGTATAATGTTAGGTGTATCATTAATGAACCATTTGGAGTCCTCTTATAAGTATATTGTATGTGTATTAACCATATAATATAAAAATACAAAGAGACATGGTAAATGTGTAACTATTTAACTAAGAGTTAAATCTAAAAGATAATGTTAATATAGTGACCCAAACCTATCTAAAACCTATTAGTTGAGTGGTTTTAGACCCCCCCCCTATAGATATTAAATAATCCATTTTGAAGCCACTAGAAACTGAAAATTATTTTATTATAATATAATAATTCCATATTTTCCTAAGATGCCCCTCTCCCCTCTTATAAAAGGGTACTCGCCCTTCCCTCAAATTCAAAAATTCAATGCCTTTTTTCTCGGCTAACCCTTACCCAAATACCCATAAAACTGTCCTACATTCATCCTAGAGGCCTTCCATTATTCAGAAAGACAACCTAGGGAGCCTGTTTGATCAAATCAAAAAGAAGAACCTGACGAAGATGTAAATATTTCATCACCTCTTTCAAGATCATTTCTTCTTCCACTTCCTCTTTCTTTGTTGATTCGATTCTTAAATAATAACTCTATTATATTATATATACTGTTTTGTTATTATAAATATGGTACAACCATATTGATTATTATATAAATCCTTTGAATGACATGTCACCATATGTGCGTACGTACGACTTACCAACTCAACATCATCATGTAATTGTAATTCAATACATTATTATTTGGATGGGTATAATAATGATGTGTAATTTATGTAAATAATAAATATAACATGATAATGATTATGTATATATGATATACCATCCAATTATATATTATTTTAATATCAAAATAATGATATTGTCGCTCTTGTGTACGTACGGATTACCGTCTCCACGAACGCGATGAGATTCCTTCCCCATTGTATCCCTTCAATACTAATTTTCATTATACAATTAAAAATAATGTTTAAAGACATAATAAAATTATCAATATGAATAAGATACATCCTATCCATAACAAACATTAGTTACGTAACAAATAATATAAAGGAAATTGAATCAGTTAACACCCGAAACGGCGATAATACTAAGATATTTTTAACAAAGCAATGTTAAAAGATCATATATGACATCATATTGTTGGTCAGAGTGGATACTCAAGAGGGTGGGGGTGAATAGAGTTCTAATTAAACATTTCCATTTAAAAGAGTTATATTAAAAAAACCCCAATTTAAATAATCGAGCTAAACTGTAGAGAATTTATAAAGATTGTAAATATTCAATCAGTTTCTCAATGATTGATTACTTCTCGGTTAACTTAATCTGAAGATTAAGTTACATTTTCAAACTAACTTACTGGTATACAATAATTACTAACACTTGTTAGTTTAACTATCCGAATTAATTTATAACAAATTTATATTTAAAGTACATAGCAACAGAATATAGAAAAATAGTTTAAACTAAAATAAAATGAACATCGGATATAACTAAGAGCTTTAGTCTCAAGCTGAGACATAGCCCTCTCAAAATATTTATGTAAAAAAAGATCCACACCCTAGATCGAGGTTTTACAATAGTACACACACTATCCATGTCCTTATACCTCTACCACAGTTCTATGTGGGAAATCAAAAATAACAACAGCTCATAGGCTATCTATGTCGCATGTGACCTCTGCAACTATCCATAGTGGGATACAAGAGTGTAAGGGAAATATTGACTTATGATTTATAAATCCTCCAGTTTAGAACATGAGATAGTGTGTTCTTAAAATAAAGAACACAATCTGCTGAAAATGTAAATAAATGAAACACAATAGAGCTAAACAAATCGGGATGGGTTTAGAGTGATCTATGGGTTTTGAGTGAAGCTCTAAACTCCTAGGATTGATGCAGATGAAGATTTGAGTCCTTATCTGGTTTTAGTTAGGTAAAAAAAGAGTGTTGTTTTTTTATTTGTCTTCCAAGACCAGTTTGATCAGTTTGATCATCATGAGTATAGGTGAAGTCATTTATTCTCTTTAAAACATGAATATTCAGGTTCAACATATTCAGAATGTATTTTTCCTTTTTCTTCTATGCATCTAAGTACTTGTGTATCTCCATAAGGTTGTTTTGTATGTGCATGGAAGGACTGATCGATTGATCACTTATATTGTAGTTCGAGGTTCCCTTTTATATATATCTTTAGCTCTGGAAATGGAAATGGTTACGTTTTTACAGGTATGAGGTATGGTTCCTAACATGCCAACAACTATCATTAATTAATAGCAGTTTCATTAAAAACATCAAATATGAAAGTTGCTAAATAATTAATAGAAATAGAGTCTATAGAAATAGTGATTGGTTTTCATCAGTAGAACTGTGTATTAGTGAGCATGTAGTGGTTGAAGTGTTACAGTAGGTCTTGCATCAGTAACTGCTAGTCTCTGTAATGGTATCTCGCTTGAATCAGTAGCTCTTTCAATCAGTATCTCCTCAAATCAGTAGCTCCTTCTATAGGTAGCTCCTTCTATCGGTAGCTCCTTCTCTGGGTAGCTCCTTATATCGGTATCTCCTTCTATCGGTAGCTCCTTCTAGTGGTAGCTCCTTCAAGCGGTAGCTCTTTATATTGGTATAATTGTGTATCAGTGACCCATACCGGTGATCTTGTATCGGTGAACATTATAAAAGTAGTTGTCACTCTGTATCAGTCGACTTTTTCATAACAGTAGACTTATTATATCAGTAGCTCAGGTGTAAGGGTAGTTGTCTGCATATCAGTGACCTTTCTATATCGGTAGATGTATATTTGTATTGGTAGACTTGTATTGGTAGGTTTGTCTTTTTGTATCGGTAGAATTGATTATAACAGTAGACTCTGTCTATCGGTGATCTTTTCTTATCGATAGACTATGTTTGTATGTATCGGTAGACTTATATCGGTAGGTCTGTATTAGTTACTCAAAAAAAGAATACTTCTCTATTCTATGCAAATCATATCTAGAGTGAGTGAGTATTATTTCAAAACATATTAACTCATAATTGAGATTATCAAAAAATATTAAAATATAATTGATATTATCAAAAAAGGTGAGGTAAACAATATCCCCCTTTTGGATAATCAAAAATTATGGTATTATAATAAAAAATAATCATTAATATATCAGTATAAAATACATTGTGTCTCACTTCTCAGTATGAGTAATGACATTTTCAAAGGTATCAGAGAATAGACTATTTCATGCAAATGTATCAGAGAAATAAAACCACTGTATCATAGGTACAGTTTTAAAAAAATGTTCCAGAGGTAGAATATATTATGCTAATATTTAATATATTATTCTCTTATTTCTCATATTTATCCCCCTTTTTGATTAGCAATAAAGTAGTAAACAATGAAAAGTAATAGAAGGTAGAAGAGAATAATATCATATATATTTTCTGGGGAAAAAAAGAAATACAAAACTGAGGAAAAAAGAGTACAATTGATTCCTATCAAATATCTTAACCACTATTCAATCCACCTCTTCAGCATGTGATTTAGATTTTCCCTTGGAATCAGAAGTGGATACAGGCTGGGTAGATGCATGTGGAGGCTTGAGAACACCAGTGATAATCAGAGGAGGCTACGCTACTAATACAATGCATGTCATGTAATGTGAAGCCCATTAGGTGATCATATGAGAGAGAATTCTGATTTCTTGGGCTGGTGTCATCTGAGGAATGGAGGCAGAGTGAGCAGAGGCAGGCAGAGCTGGGGGTACAAGGAAGGGGGTACTATCTACATGAAAAAATGGCAGCAACAGATTCCTAAAGTTCATAATGACTCATCCTCTTCTTTCCACAGAAAGTATGAAATCATCATTTTTTAACAAGAATTTTTCCATGGCTGAAGTCAGCTCCCTGAGCTTACTCAATTTCTTTATAAAATAATGAGTGACTTGTGGTAGTTTCATGTTCTCTAACGGATCCTTGAAATGACTATTCAACAGGTTCTTATTGTAGACCCTTTGGAAATATAAATCCACATATCCTTTTACCTCTTTCTGAGAAGCAGTGGCCTCTATCATAAAATTCTGAACAATTTTCCCAATATCCCTAGTGGTAGTCACCACTTGGGATAAGTAATTAGAGTCTATAGATCCACTGGTAGAATACTATCCAATATCTTCTCTCTCACAGACCGAATCTGATCTATATCCAAAGAAGGCCTAGTATTACTCATAGGTGCAATACTAAAAGCTATTATTTCCTTAAAAGATTTAGTCTTTCCTCTAATGAGATTTTTCATAACAAAGTCCTAGGTGATGACATTCTACACTATGGAATTCTTAAATTCCTCAAAAACTGATACAATCTGTCTAACTACACTTTTTAAAAATGCCAAATCATTATTTTCTTGAGATTTAGTGCTCATATAAGATTTCAGAGAGACAGCTGATTTCTTTAGAAATTTGATATCTTCTGTCAAGCTAGAAACTTGATTTTGGAAGGTCTTGACTTCATCCAGAGCACGATATTATGATTCAGTCATAATAGATTGAATAGATGATATTAACAATGTTTACATTCTTCTCATTTCTACTAAAAAATCGGTCATGAGATCAAACATCAACTGGTCTAGATCATATTTTCTTACAATATCTTTAGGTAAAGTTTCAGAAAGATGATTATATGTGACAAGAGTTCTACTGATGGGTGTATCTTCTCCAGAATCAGGATAGTCCGGCCCAAACACCACAAAACCTGGGTTTTCTTCCCAGTCTTCAATCTCATGAGCTACTAAAATAGTACCATATTTTATGGGATTCTCCCCCTCAATCTGTTCATTTTCCTGTACATGTACATCAATAGTATCTTGAGTAGGCAGGTCTTCCTCAGAATAATTCTCCACAACCATATCCATTTCAACAATAGGAGGCTCATCAGGAATAGGTGCAGGTTCTGCCATCTCAACCAAAATAGCCTCTTCAGGTATAGAAGAATTCCCAATTCGTAGACTTATGCTCAAAATACTCTATTCTGAGCTATCATAAACATGCTCTCCTATTTCATATACATCTACCTAATTATCATCACTACTGCTAGAATCTGGAGTAGTCTCTTCATGGTCTGATTTTGGCAGGTCTTCATCCACTGTACTAGTTTCATGAATCTCACTTTCTCTTAATAGTGCTTCTATATTTGGAAAAGAATTTGGAGGACTAGCTATCCCATTTTATATGGCATAAGCATTCTAGCTAGGTTGAAATTCAGGATCACCTCTGTTATCCACATAAGTATCCTCTACAACATCATTCTCATGTCTATATGCAGGTTCGTCTTCATCAGGTCCCAGACCTGGATCCCTCACATCCTTAGGCATAAGAGGACGCTCCAAAGGATTAAACTTATCATACAACTTCTCTTCATAACTGGCCCACTCTCTCCTCTATGGGTCCAATTAATCTTCATGTACTTTCAAATAGTTTTGGTAATACAAAATTTTTCTCTCACAACCATTGTCTCATCCTGAGACTTAGCCACACCATTAACATAGATCATCAAAGAAATCATCTTTGCAAATAATAGATAATTAGTTTTTTTCTCCTGGTCATATTTTTAATTTGGATCATAAAAAGAATACACAAATTCATCTTGACACTATTCTTTAGAAAATTCAGCAAATAAATATCTTGATATCTCAGATTTGTAATGTCCCCTCTTATTGGACATAACACATGCTGAATAAATTTGAACAATAACATGTTCTCTCCATTTATTTCTTTAGAAACTACTTTTCATGGAGTATCATATCCTGTTAGTTCTTCTAAACCAGCTTCATACTCAAAGATGTAACTAGTAGTAGGTACTGACGTTGAGAAATATCCAAACTCACCTTCGTGTGTAACTTTCAAGCACATAGCCCACTCAATGGATGAAAAAGAAATTTCTTTGACATTCACTAATGAAACCATTCTGTTCTCATATTGTGATTTCTCAAAACAAACAAACTCATAGAATTATTTTACTAACATTAGATAATAAGAACGATAGTCATTCAAGAAGAAATCCACCCATTCTGATCATCAAGTACTTTTTGAATTAATGACTTACTAGATATCAACCATTCTGTGCAGAACTCTTTCTCAACTACTATTAACCTTTGAATGAGATGTAGATTTGTAGGTTCCATTACTGCACTACCACAACTAGACTCTCCTTTAAGTCTCTTGGAATTTGTATCCTCGTCCTTTTCACCTACTATTGATCTCTTTACTCTTTCCATTCTGAAAATCGCGAGGTTTAGGGTTCGAGAGAGATGAATTTTTGGGATCTATGGTTTGACGGCAAAGGGTTTGAGGTGGATTGAAGTGAGGTCAAGACTTGTGCTTTATCATTTAGGAATCCAAAAATAATAAAATAAAACATAATAAGAGTTATACAAATGATACCGATTCTTGCAGCTAAAGACATGATATTTAAACCATTGCATACTAACAGTAGCATATGCCAGGGAGAATTCCTAATGGTGAGGTATTCTAACAGTGAGGTTTATACCATTAAGGTATAAAATTGAGGTTCATACCAGTGAGGTATAACAGTGAGGTTCATACCAGTGAAGGTAAAACAGTGTGGTTCATACCAGTGAGGTATAACAGTGAGGTTCATACCAGTGAGGTAATACTAAGAGGCTCATACCAGTTAGGTATAATAGTGAGGTTCATACTAGTGATATATAACAATGCTGTTTGGAAAATTTTATCATTCCTAATTCATGTATGATGTAATTTAACCTCTCTGAATTTAATGGTTTGTTAAATATATCAGCCAACTGATTTTCAGTGCCAATAAATTCAAGAGTTATATCACTTTTTTAATAATTATCTCTCAAAAAGTGATGTCTTACATCAACGTGCTTAGTCCTAGAGTGAAACCCAAGATTCATGGAAATATTGAGTGCACATGTGTTGTCACAGTTTATAGATACATTCTTAAATTGATATCCATAATCTAACATAGTGTGTTTCATCCACAGAATTTGTGCACAGCAACTACCAGCATCTACGTACTCTGCATCAACAGTAGAAAAATCAACAAAATTCTGCTTTTTACTACACCATGATACTAAGGACTTACCTAGAATGTGATAAGTCCCAGAAGAAATCTTTCTATCTAACTTACAACCCGCAAATTCAGCATCTGAATAACTTATTAAATTGAATTATTGTAATTTTGTATAAAATAATCCTAAGTTAGTAGTATGTTTAAGATATTTTAAAATTCTTTTTAACAGGAATCATGCGTGACTCTTTTAGATTAGCTTGAAATCTTGATCACATGCACACACTAAACATAATATCTGGTCCTCTAGAATTGAGATAAAGTAAACTCCCAGTCATACCTTTATAATTGGTTTGATACACTGGTTTCCCAGTTTTATCTGCATCCAATTTAAAAATAGTACTCATAGTTGTATCACATTCTTTAATACTATCAAAAAACAAAACATTTTAAAAGATCCTTTATATATTTACTTTGATATAAAATAATACCATTTTTATTTTGAAAAACTTGAAATCCAAGAAAATATTTGTGTTCTCCCATTAAACTCATTTCAAATTCATTTTGAATATTCTTTGAAAAATCAATACAAAATGCATTTTTAGAAGATCCAAAAATATTATCACCAACATATATTTTTACTATCAATACATCTTTAGAAATTATTTTGATAAAAAAATGTTGGATCAGCAATCCCTATAGAAAACCCATTAAAAATATAAAAATTACTATGTCTATCAAACCAAGCTCCAAGAGATTGTTTTAAACCATATAACGCTTTTGAAAATTTAAAACACAATTTGGAAAATGAGGATTAGTAAATCCATGTGGTTTATCATAAAAAAACATCTTCAATTATAAAACCATTTAGAAAAGCACTTTTAACATCCATTTGATATAACATGAAATTCGGATGAGCAGCACAAGTATGTAGAATTCTAATAGCTTCTAATCTAGCTAGAGGTGCAAAGGTTTCTTCATAGTCTATTACATCCTCATAACAATATCCTTATGCAACTAGACTTGCTTTGTTTCTAACTATATTTCCAAACTCATCAACTTTATTCCTAAAATCATATTTAGTGCTTATGGTCAAAGTGTCCTTAGGTCCTTCAACAAAGTCATATGCCTTGTTCCTTTCAAATTTATTTAACTCTTCTGGCATAAACATTACCCAAAATTCATCATTAATAGCCTCATTGATATTTTTGGGTTCTAACTTTGAATTAAAAACTTGATGTTCAACCTAATTTCTTAGATAAGCTATATCTATATACCTATATCATAATTACCTACAACAACATCAAAATGATGGTTGTTTATAATCCTAGATTATCTAGTAAAGGTAGGACTATAAATTTCAGGTTCTTCTCTATGTTCGTGTTCTTGGGAAGAAGATTCTGGAATATTTCTAGAACTAGTTTTCTTTACAACAGGTTCACTGAAATTATCACTAAGGTTGAGAATAGACAAATCTTATTCATGATTTTCAGGAGAAGGTTTAGGTTCATGCAGATCAGTTTCATCAAATTTGATGTGAACAGCTTCTTCCACACACATGTTTCTATTATTAAAAACACTATAGGATTATCTAGATAATGAATAACCTTGAAAGATTCCTTCTGTCATGACCCGACCCTACCCGAGCTCGAGCCGCAACTACCCCAAGCCCGCCTCCATAGGCCAGGGGCTGGAGACCAGCGCCGAATGCACAATAACTCGGGGAGGCCTTTGCCTAAGCACCTGAACACACACACGCGGCAAACTCAATGCAAAAGTGCAGAGTAAAAAAGAAAAGCAAAGGGAAACTGCTATAAAAATAAACCACAGATGTGCATCGACCTCTAATCAGTACAAAGTACAAGCTGAAAAGAAAAGGGGCAAAACACGCCCAACCAAAAGTGCCACAACCCGGCAACAGGTAAATGAAAAGAAACAGCTGACGGGTCTTCCACCTGGAACCCAGCCACGACCACCGCACGCGGTCCAAACTCCCAAGCTCCTACACTCCACTGAAGTCACGCTCCACTTGTCCGTCGTCTGCAAAGGCACACCATGTGCGGGCAAAGCCCAAGCAGGGGTGAGTATAAAAATACTCAGTAGGATAACCCGAAGGCTCGAGGGAGCAACAATGGAGGTACCGAAGGGTGAGCGGTAGAGCGAAAAGAAAAGTAGAGGAGTACAACTGAAAGTGCAGTAAGAGTCCAGCTCAACCCAACAAGAGAAAGAAGATAGACTCGTCCAGACACAAGGAGCTGGGAACAGTGAGAAGAGGAACTTCCCGTCGAGTCTTCGCTACCTATAGCAGGAGAGTAGACTCATCCAACCACGAGAAGCTGGATGCGGAAAGCACATGGCATACCCCGTGCGTCTTCGCCTCTCCTGGAAGGAGAGTAGCCAAAACCCAAGGAGTGGGTACCAGAAACAAGGTATATACATATCGGTTTTCTCAACTTGAAACCCGAACGATGTCGTAAGGGGATCCTCGTCCCATAGCTCAGCCCAAGAAAAGAGTAGCCAATAGTCCCAGAAGTAAACTCCAACGATGCCCAGCCTCCCGCACGTCTACCCCGAACTGCAAGCCAAGGGGATCAATCACCGCACCTCGACACTATCCTCTTTGGGCGGAACTGACTCGCTTGCACGTTTTTAGATCGCATCACAGGAACTCGTCTCAGTGGGGAAAGCGCCCCTCGTACTTGAGAGTTCTAGGGAAATTAAACCACGCCTCATCACTGCCCTACAGTCGAGAGGTCTCCTCACAGTCAAGCTGTCACAACATCGACCCGTACAACCAAGGGTCCCACTCCGGTAACCACAGAGGAAAGCCAAAGACTAGCCTAGTCGAGGGGACTGAGTCTGGAATTCCAAATGGTGTCCCCACTACCTAGCCCTGCTGGAGGGTAATTCGTAACCAGATATCGGGTGACCCACTGCCCAGCCCTGCTGGAGGGTAAACCTTAATACATCGTCAGGCGACCCACTACCCAGCCCTGCTGGAGGGTAATCCATAACACATCATCAGGCGACCCACTCCCCAGTCATGTTGGAGGGTAGACCTGGAATAAGTCGACAGGCGACCCACTGCCCAGCCATGTGGGAGGGTAGACATGGAATAGACGATGGGTGACCCACTGCCCAGCCCTGCTGGAGGGTAGCCCCAAGAGGTCGTCGGGTGACCCACTACCTAGTCTCTGCTGGAGGGTAGACCCTAATAGCGTCGGGTGACCCACTGCCCAGTCTCCTCTGGAGGGTAAACCCTAATAGTCAGTGAGCGACCCACTGCCTAGCCTTGCTGGAGGGTAAGCCCGAGGAAGTCGATGAGTAACCCACTGCCCAGCCCCGATGGAGGGTAAAACTCAGAACTGCTCTGGCCATCTCTACAGGAGGGTACAACACTGGCACACCGAACACAGAGTGGGTGTCGCGCAACCACCCAACTCCAGAACAACTCTCCCAAAAGAGGTGCAACGTCTGCTCCAGCACTAGGTGCCACTAGCACCGCTACCCGGCCAATCCATCGAGAACTAATCCAGGGGGAGGCCGCTCAAACCTACTAGTCAGACACAAAGAGCACCAGGAAAGGGGAAACTCCACCCTATTGGTCAAACAAACAAGCACAATGCTTGGGGAAAACTCCACCCAGCTGGTCAAACAAACGAGCACAGAGGGACCCTCTACGCCGCGAGAGGTCCAAGTACACAAAGCAGAACACGGCACGCACGTGGGGCCCACACGACGTGTGGTCCCAAGTCAGCCCCAACCAAGCGCACGAACGTCTCAAGTACAAACCACACGTACCTCCAAGCGCTCCCGTATACTCCCAGAGTATACCTCGTCTCCAACCCAAGGGCTATCGTGCACACGGCGCCCAACGTCACCGCGAAGGCGTGATGTAACAACTCCACCTCAAGGCCCATGCAATGCCAGCCACATCCAATGAACCATTTATACCACTATCCCAAGAATGCGTGAACGCTCCCTAAGGGTCCGCTACAAACAAGGTAGGGCGAACCACCGCTGGAGCACCTTCCATGCTCCACATTCAACAAGATCGCGCAAGAGGCTCCGTACAACCAAACGGGTCACACCGTTGTAATCTTTGCGCAAAAACACGCGAGATAGACTACTTACTCGCCTGAAACAGTCAACCGGTGAAAAGGGTACTATTCACCGAAACCAGACCCGTGTGGAGCCCACCTCAAGATCTCGAAACTGAACCAACAGATCACGCCACTGCGATCCACTTGGAGAAACACACGGGATTGAGTACTCAACCTCCCAAAATGAACACCCAGTGAAAAAGGTGCTATTTACCGTAGCCAGGTCGGGTGAGACCCACACCACGTCCCCGAAAAAGTTTGGGCGGACTGCACCTTCGCAAAGCTCTCGGAAAAGCACGTCAAAAGAACTACTCGCTTGATTAGAACGGGTATCCAGAGAAAAAGATGCATTCCGGCGCACCGCACACGAGCGGCGCCACGTGGGACCCGTATCCCGGTCCCGAAACTCAACGAACGGATCGCACCGTTGCGATCCTCTCGAAAAAGAACACAAGATGGACTACTCACTTGTCCAAAACGGTCGCCCGGTGATAAAGATGGAAAATCACCGTCGACGCCCAACCGGCCCTCGTGGGCCGTGCACCATCGTGCCAAATTATGGCGGGCGGATTGTACCACTGCAATCCCCTCGAAAAAACACCCAGAATCGACTGCTCGCACGCCCCGAACGGACGCCCGACGAGAATGTTGCTAAACGCTGCTCGCAGCTCAAACACGAGCAGTGGGGCCCATGCATCAACTCAGTTTTCAACGCACGAAACCACACTGGAAACCTCCACATCAGTGCTAGGGTCACAACGCCGCTGACGGCGCTCAAAACGGATGTCGGACGCGTCCGCGTCGTCCAAAATAAGAATCCCGGGAAAGCGCTCGTCCACTTAAGGACGCGTCGCTCCTCAGCGGCCCTCGTTTCGGGAATTAAAAATTTCCTAAACCATCTCAAAAACTCTGTCTTGATGCAAGCTCCGCACTGCCGCAGACGGTGCGCAAAACGCACGCCCGTAGCCCGAAATATGGGCGTTTGAAGGCTGAGGGGCAAAGCCCCTTGGGCCGGACCGGCCCGGACCGGCCGGTCCGCCCTGCTTGGGCCGGCCCACGCCGGCTGGCCCAGTCCGGCCGCGCCGGGGGCCGCTGCTCCGCGGCCCGCTCCCCTTCACACCCGCGCGCCCGCCTCGCGGTATTTTCCACTGACTGGCCACGAGGGCCGGTCGCTCGGTCCACGCAACGACCCGCGAAGCGCTGGTCGTTGCTGCGCTGCACGGGGCCACCGCCTCGCGGCCCCTCCTCCGTTTGTCGGCGCCCGCGGCTGGCTTCCGACAGCCACCTCCGAACATCGCCGCCACCTCCTGGAAGTGCCGCCACTGCCCTCTGAAGCCCCGGCTGACCGCCCTGCTCCGCCGCGCTCCGCCCCGCACCGCCGCCGTCTGCAGCCTTCGGCCCTCGCCGGAAATCGGCTGTGGCCGGAAAAAATTCCAAGGACCACCGGGAACGATCCGGTGGTCGAAATTTCGATCCGGATAGCTTTTCGGAAAGCTCGGGACGGCATCTACGCAACCACGGGATTTGTTCGAGGATCAAATTGTGCGATTGAGCATAAATTAGGATTAAAATGGGGAGGGTGAGGAAAACTCAAATCCGCCTACCTCGTTGGGCTTCGCCCGGCGCTTCCCACGTGATCCGCCTCGCGCCGTTGCCTCACCGGAGTTGGATTGATGGATCTATCATCGCCGGAGCTCACCGGAGCTCGCCGGAAAGGATGAAGGGTGGGCAGGGGTTGTGAGGAAGAAGAAGAAGAGGAAGAAGGGGGGGTGCGTTTAAGTAATAACACTTAAACACCCCCGCCTGGCACGCCCCCGACCCCGCTATCGAAGCAGACAAAAAGGAGGGCATCCCTAAAGTAAACATGACCTCCCGAGAACAATGGCGGTCTCGGAATTTTATTCCGAGACCCCGTTCAAAAGTTATTAAACTTAGCGCTCGAGGACGCCAAATTATGAAAACGCCCCTGGGGCCATTTTTCACGAACCGCCCGCGCCCGCGAAACTTATACCCCTCCTAGGGTAAACGGCATGCTCTGAACTCAACGGTGCCCTCAGTTATCCAATCTGAGCCATTGTTTAATAGATACTAGCATTTCTCCATTAAATGAATTAATTAATTTATTTAATCCATTTAACGTTCCAGAAGCGGGCGAGGGGTCCAAACGTCCCGCGCCGACAAGTTTTATGTCGTTCCTAGGGTAAAAATCCAATTCCGGACCCATCAGTACACTCGGATCCCTGATCCGGAACTCCGTCTATGAGTTATCTCATTTATTTAGCATTTCCAGTGTGAACGCACTGAAAATTTAATTCCGGCCACTCCAGGGCTCGGAATCGCACGCCGTCTGAAGGCGCTGCTCTGGAATATCATCAAGAATATTCCAATGTCATTCTCAGCAAAAACTGGGTTATTACATCATTCCCTCCTTCAAGCTTTTCATCCTCGAAAAGAAAAACTAGGGAAGAACACAGGGTACTAAGCCCACACGTGGCTTTCCCATACCCAGAAGAACCCACGCACAACTCTGCGTCACCACATACAGACCAAAGAGTCGATCCGTTCACGCGAGGTCAGCCCATGCTGACGTCGTGCACCCACTCAAGACTTTGGGGTTAGGGAAAGGCGGTAGGGTACCTCGCCATCCCTTTGCATGGTCTCAAACGGCCCGAAGGTCCTCGGGGGTAGCTCACCTCCCCGGTCAAACCTCTACGTCGCACACCGCGACTGGAATCACCGCCCGCACCTGGAACAAGTCCCGGTGATTCCCTCCTTCAGAATATCCATATGGTGGAACACCCAAGGATATCTGGTCACGCAAGATTCCACAGTCGATTCTCTCTTACACGCTCAAAAGCGAAGGAGTCAACACCATCGACTAAGGGAAAGGTCTCACGCCTTTTTCCTTACCAACACAGGGTTACACCTGACGCCCCGCGTCACCCTGGTAACACCTCAAACAAGGAGCAGGGAGAAAATCCTTTCACACGCAGAGCCTAAAAATTCTACTAAAAAAATTAGAAGAGTCGCAAGGGGTACCTCTCACCATCTCGTTCTCTGCAGGATCGTAGACATCCAAAGCTCACGGCTATCATCAATCCCAACTATCTGCTCCCAGATCCTGACGTGGACCACCTAGTGGTGATGGAATGACCTTGTAACGTCATCCCCCACCTCCATCTCCTCCCGCTGCTCTGCTAGCACCACCTTTCTGGCCACTACTCCGATCACGGTGCTGCCTCTGCCGTGGTGGTGCGCATGCTGCCTGCCCGAAGCTCCCAGCAACTCAGGTCGGACAGTCTCGTGCCAAGTGACCTCGCCAGTCACAAGCATAGCACCAGCGCTCTCTGGGCTGCCCTGGTGCCCTCCGGCACCACTGTGGTGTACAACAACGGCCAGAGATCCACTCACGGAAGGGAATCCTCGGCTGAGGCCCTGCGCCTTTCTCCACAGTGGTATACGACCACATCTCCGAAACCGGCAGTGGGAAGGCCACCTGCATCGAGGTCCTGTCCTCTAGCGCCTGCTAGCTACGGCAGACGTCCTGGCTCTGTCGCGCCCACTGCCACTACCAACCGCAAAACATGACAGGAATCCCCCTGTCACCAACGCCTGCTCTGGCACCCTGGAATATATGGAAATTCCCAAAGGTACTATGACAGCACGAATCTCTCAGCGGAGACCCTGCTTAAACTTCCATGCTCAGAAGTTGTCGTCATGGACCAAGTCCGGGTAAAACCGTGCACGGTCTGCAAAACTAGCCGCGTACTCGGCCACCGTCATCCCTCCCTGCTGAAATTGCAGGCGTTCTTGAATCCAGACGGAGCACAAGCCGGAGGGGAAAAACTCCTCACGGAGCAACAACTGGAAGTCGTCCAATGAAAGTGACGACTCATCAAGAAACTGAGTCACCAGACTCCACCAACGCTAAGCTGCTCCACGAAAAAAAAGCTGGCTTCCAAATCCACTCTCTGATCTGTCGGCGTCTGCACAGGCCTGAAAAGGAAAACCACTTCCTCGAGCCAAACCTCTACTGCCTGAGGGTCTGGCTCACCACTGAACCTCAACGGTCCCTGCCGCTGGAACTCACAAAGTGCGCTCAACTAGCGCTCAAACTCATCCTGCTCCGCTGAAACTGTCTACTGCTCAACATGTGGGGGTGCTGCAACTGTCCCACCCGGAGAAAGGGGCTCTCATGATGGGTCCTGGACTGTGGCCTCGTAGCTCATAGGGTCGTCATCACGTACCCAAGCTGGTATCCTGGCTGGCTGTCCTCACAGAGACATCCTGAATATCATCAAGGAGTGTCGTAGTCAGATGAGCATATATTTATATACCACAACAACAACGATGGGGAGCTGACTCAACAAGGACACTCAAGACTCAGTCCTATGTGATGCACAAACCAATTTCCATGCAGCAAGTGTCTCATCATGCCGAGTCGACAAGAGGGTTATCAAGGTCCTGTGAATGGATACGTTGGCCGCCGCACCTTCACTGGACTACCTGGCCTGAGAGCCGCTCTCGAGACACGTTAACAATCTTGCCCTATATCCCAACCAATTCCTCTGTTACGGACGTCCGAACAGCATCCTACGGAACAAACCACCTCTGATACCACTTTGTCACGACCCGACCCTACCCGGGCTCGAGCCGCAACTACCCCAAGCCCGCCTCCATAGGCCAGGGGCTGGCGACCAGCGCCGAAGGCACAATAACTCGGGGAGGCCTTTTCCTAAGCACCTGAACACACACACGTAGAAAACTCAATGCAAAAGTGCAGAGTAAAAAAGAAATGCAAAGGGAAACTGCTATAAAAATAAACCACAGATGTGCATCGACCTCTAATCAGTAAAAATTACAAGCTGAAAAGAAAAGGGGCAAAACAGGCGCCCAACCAAAAGTGCCACAACCCGACAATAGGTAAACGAAAAGAAACAGCTGACAGGTCTGCCACGTAGAACCCAGCCACGACCACCGCACGCGGTCCAAGCTCCCAAGCTCCTACGCTCCACTGAAGTCACGCTCCACCTGTCCGTCGTCTGCAAGGGCACACCAAGTGCGGGCAAAGCCCAAGCAGGGGTGAGTATAAAAATAATTAGTAGGATACCCCGAAGGCTCGAGGGAGAAACAAAGGAGGTACTGAAGGGTGAGCAGTAGAGCGAACAGAAAAGTAGAGGAGTACAACTGAAAGTGCAGTAAGAGTCCAGCTCAACCCAACAAGAGAAAGAAGATAGACTCGTACAGACACATGGAGCTGGAAATGGTGAGAAGACGAACTTCTCGTCGAGTCTTCGCAACCTATACCAGGAGAGTAGACTCATCCAACAACGAGAAGCTAGACGCAGAAAGCACGTGGCATACCCCACGCGTCTTTGCCTCTCCTGGAAGGAGAGTAGCCAAAACCCAAGGAGTGGGTACCGGAAACAAGGTATATACATATCAGTATGATCAACATGAAACCCGAACGACGTCGTAAGGGGATCCCCGTCCTGTAGCTCAGCCCCAGAAAATAGTATCCAACAGTCCCAGAAGTAAACTCTGTCGATGCCCAGCCTCCCGCACGTCTACCTCAAACCGCAAGCCAAGGGGCTCAATCACCGCACCTCGACACTATCCGCTTTGGGCAGCACTGACTCGCTCGCATAGTTTTAGATCGCATCACAAGAACGCGTCTTAGTGGGGAAAGCGCCCCTCGTACTTGAGAGTTCTAGGGAAATCAAACCACGCCTCGTCACTGCCCTGCAGTCGAGAGGTCTCCTCACAGTCAAGCCGTCACAACATCGACCCGTAAAACCAAGGGTCCTGCTCCGGTAACCATGGAGGAAAGCCACAGACTAGCCTAGTCGAGAGGACTGAGTCAGGAATTCCAACTGGTGTCCCCACTGCCCAGCCCTGCTGGAGGGTAATTCGTAACCAGATATCGGGTGACCCACTGCCCAGCCCTGCTGGAGGGTAAACCTTAATACATCGTCAGGTGACCCACTACCCAGCCCCGTTGGAGGGTAAACCATAACACATCATCAGGCTCCCCACTGCCCAGCCGTGCTGGAGGGTAGATCTGGAATAAGTCGACAGGCGACCCACTGCCCAGCCTTGTTGGAGGGTAGACCTGGAATAGATGACGGGTGACCCACTGCCCAGCCCTGCTTGAGGGTAGACCCCAAGAGGTCGTCGGGTGACCCACTGCCCAGTCTCTACTAGAGGGTAGACCCTAATAGCGTCGGGTAACCCACTGCCCAGTCTCTGCTGGAGGGTAAACCGTAATAGTCAGTGAGCGACCAACTACCCAGCCTTGCTGGAGGGTAAGCCCAAGGAAGTTGATGAGTAACCCACTGCCCAGCCCCGTTGGAGGGTAAAACTCAGAACTGCTATGTCCATCTCTATAGAAGGGTACAACACTGGGCAACCGAACAAGGCGTGGGTGTCGCACAACCACCCAACTCCAGAACAACTCTCCCAAAAGAGGTGCAACGTCTGCTCCAGCACTAGGTGCCACTAGCACCGCTACCGGCCAATCCATCGAGAACGAAACTAGGGGGAGGCCGCTCAACCCTACTAGTCAGACAAAAGAGCACCAGGCTAGGGGAAACTCCACCCTGCAGGTCAAACAAACATGCACAAAGCCAGGGGAAAACTCCACCCTGCTGGTCAAACAAACGAGCACAGAGGGACCCTCTACGCCGCGAGAGGTCCAAGTACGCAAAGCAGAACACGACACGCACGTGGGGCCCACACGACGTGTGGCCCCAAGTCAACCCCAACCAAGCACACGAACATCTCATGTACAAACAACACGTACCTACAAGCGCTCCCGTATACTCCTAGAGTATACCTCATCTCCAGCCCAAGGGCTATCGTGCACACGACGCCCAACGTCACCGCGAAGGCGTGACTTAACAACTCCACCTCAAGGCCCACACACGGCCAGCAACATCTCATGAACCATTTATACCACTCTCCCAAGAATGTGTGAACGCTCCCCAAGGGTCCTCTACAAACAAGGTAGGGAGAACCACCACTAGAGCACCTTCCATGCTCCACATTCAACAAGATCGTGCAAGAGGATCCGTACAACCAAACGGATCACACCGTTGCAATCCTTGCACAAAAACACGCGAGATAGACTACTTACTCGCCTGAAACGGTCAACCGGTGAAAATGGTACTATTCACCGAAACCAAACCCGTGTGGAGCCCACCTCAAGATCCTGAAACTGAACCAACAGATCACGCCACTGCGATCCCCTCAGAAAAACACATGGGATTGAGTACTCAACCGCCCAAAATGAACACCCAGTGAAATAGGTACTATTCACCGTAGCCAGGTCGGGTGGGACCCACACCATGTCCCCGAAAAAGGTCGGGCGGATTGCACCATCACAAAGCTCTTGGAAAAGCACGTCAAAAGCACTACTCGCTTGAGTATAACGGGTATCCAAAGAAAAAGATGCATTCCGGTGCACCGCACATGAGCGGCGCCACATGGGACCGACATCCCAGTCCCGAAACTCATCGAACGGATCGCACCATTGCGATCCTCTCGAAAAATAACACAAGATGGACTACTCATTTGTCCAAAACGGTCGCCCGGTGATAAAGATGGAAAATCACCATCGACGCCCAACCGGCCCTCGTGGGACCCACATCATCATGCCAAATTAGGGCGGGCGGATTGTACCACTGTAATCCCCTCGGAAAAACACCCAGAATCGACTGCTCGCACGCCCCGAACGGACGCCCGATGAGAAAGTCGCTAAACGCTGCTCGCAGCTCAAAGACGGGCCGTGGGGACCACGCCTCAACTTAGGTTTCAACACCCGAAACCACACTGGAAACCTCCGCATCAGTGACAGGGTCACAATGCCGCTGACGACGCTCAAAACGGATGTCGGACGAGCCCACACCGTCCAAAACAAGAATCCCGAGAAAGCGCTCGTCCACTTAAGGACGCGTCGCGCCTTAGAGGCCCCTCATTTCGGGAATTAAAAATTCCCAAAACCATCTTAAAAACTCCGTCATGACGCAAGTTCCGCGCTGCCATAGACGGTGCGCAAAACGGATGCCCGTAGCCCGAAATACGGGCGTCCGAAGGCTGAGGGGCAAAGCCCCATGGGCCGGACCGGCCCGGACCTGCCGGTCCGCTCTGCTTGGGTCGGCCCGCGCCGGCCGGCCCGGTCCAGCCGAGCCGCGGGCCACCGCTCCGCGGCCCGCTCCCCTTCACACCCGTGCACCCGCCGCGCGGGATTTTCCACCGACCGGCCACGAGGGCCGGTCGCTCGGTCCACGCAACGACCCACGAAGCGCGGGTCGTTGCTGCGCAGCACGGGGCCGCCGCCTCGCGGCCCCTCCTCTGTTTGCCGGCGCCCGCGGCCGGCTTCCGAAAGCTGCCGCCGAACGCCGTCGCCGCCTCCTGGAAGCACCGCCGCCGCCCTCTGAAGCCCCGGCTGACCACCCTGCTCCGCCGCGCTCCGCCCCACGCCGCCGCCGTCTGCCTCCTTCGGCCCTCGCCGGAAACCGGTCGTGGTCGGAAAAAATTCCAAGGACCACCGGGAACGATCCGGTGGTCGAAATTTTGATCCGGATAGCTTTACGGAAAGCTCGGGACGGTATCTACGCAACCATGGGATTTGTTCAAGGATCCAATGATGCCATTGAGCATAAATGTGGATTAAAACAGGGAGGGGGAGGAAAACTCAAATCCGCCTACCTCGTTGGGCTTCGCACGGCGCTTCCCGCGTGATCTACCTCGCTCCGTTGCCTCACCGGAGATGGCTCTCCAGAGCTCGCCTCACCGGATCTCGCCTCGCCGGAGCTCGGCGGAGCTCGCTAGAAAGGATTAAGGGAGGGGAGGGGTTGTGAAGAAGAAGAAGAAGAGGAAGAGGGGGGTGCGTTTAAGTAATAACACTTAAACACCCCCGCCCGACACGCCCCCAACCCCGCTCTCGAAGTAGACAAAAAGGAGGGTGTCTCTGGGGTAAACATGACCTCTCGAGTACAACAGTGGTCTCATAATTTTATTCCGAGACCCCGTTCAAATGTTATTAAACGTAGCGCCCGAGGCCGTCAAATTACAAAAATGCCTCTGGGGCCATTTTTCACGAACGGCCCGCGCCTGCGAAACATATACCCCTCCTAGGGTAAACGGCATGCTCTGAACTCAACGGTTCCCTCAGTTTTCCAATCCGAGCCACCATTTAAAAGATACTAGAGTTTCTCCATTAAACGAATTAATTAATTTATTTAATCCGTTTAACGTTCCAGAAGCAGGCGAGGGGTCCAAACGTCCCGCTCCGACAATTTTTATGTCGTTCCTAGGGTAAAAATCCCATTCCGGACCCATCCATACACTCGGATACCTGATCCGGAACTCCGTTTAGGAGTTATCTCATTTATTTATCATTTCCAGTGTGAACACACTGAAAATTTAATTCCGGCCACTCCGGGGCTCGAAATCGCACGCCGTCTGAAGGCGCTGCTCTGGAATATCATCAAAAATATTTCAAAGTATTTCTCAGCAAAAACTGGGTTCTTACACATTCATCGTGTCAGGTGGTAGGATTATCATTATTATATCAGTATTGAGAACAAAAACATTACAACTAAAAACATTTAAATAACTGACTTTAGGTTTTCTATTATTCAATATTTCATAAGGGGTCTTCTTAAGAATAGGTCTAATCAAGACTCTATTTATAATATAAAAAGTTTTATTGATAGCTTCAACCCCTAAATAAACAGTTAAGTCATACTCATTTAGCATAGTCCTTGAAATTTCTTGAAGTTTTCAATGTCCATTTTCTACAACACCATTCTGTTGAGGTCTTCTAGGGGCATAGAAATTATGATTATAGCCATATTGTGTGTAGAATGATTCAAATTATTGATTTTCAAACTCATAACCATGATCACATCTCAAGGTTTTAATCTTACGACCAATAAGGATTTCTATAGACTTGATGCATTTCATAATTATGAACAAGCTTCACTTTTGGGAGCAAGAAAATATACCCATGTATATATAGAAAAGTCCTTCTACAAGAACATAGACATAGTGCGACCCATTTAAAATAGAATCTCTCGATGATCCAAATAAATCCATGTGAACCAACTCTAGAGGTTGAGATGTCAAAACATCTTTCTTTTATTTAAAATAAACTTTATGTTGCTTTCCCTTTTGACTGGGAGTACAAGCTTTGTCGTCTGGGAATTCAAGTTGAGGTAGGTATCTAACTATGTTTTTCGTAGTCAGTTTCGTAGGTGAATGAACATTATAGTGGACTAATATTCTATTCCAGTGACAAGATTTTTTATGAAAAGCATTTATACAAGTAATTTTTTTTTGGATAAAGAATTTAAATCTGAAGAATATACATTTTCATTTCACAAAGAAGTAAATACCAATGCATTTTTAGAATCAGAAACACTGCAAGCATAATTTCAAATTTAACATTGAAACCATCATAAAAAAACTGAGAAATGATTAATATTTTGTATTGTAATCCATCAACAAATAATACTTTAGAAATTAAAATTGAATCAGTGTCACTAATTTGGCCTAAGCAGATGATTTTTACTTTAAAGTTATCACCAATGGTGACATGTCCTCCATTAAATTAGAATAAGCATTTAAAGCATGGAAAGTATCCTATCATATGTCTTGAACATCCAATATCCTAATACCATGTCTTCCTAGATGATGTTTTCAAACAATTTTCCTACAAAACATGTTTAAACAGAAAATGATTTTGGTACCCAGATTTTCTTAGGTCTAGAATGGTTAGAAAACCAAAATTTTGGTACCCATATTTGTCTAATGGGTTTCATATAATCAATATATTCAAAATATTTTGAAATATAAACGTTGTTTGATCAATAACTATGTGAATAACTAGTTGGGACATAAGAATTTCTAGAACTAGAACTAGCAGCAAACTGGACAGATTTAGGAATATTTTTTTTATCTGTCTCTGTCTAGGTTGATGGGATAACCCAGTAGGGTACTTTGGTGATACTTTTTTGACTAGAATTTGTGTAAGAGTTTTCTTCCCATTTGTAAATTTCACATTTTCCTTTTTATGTTTCTCATTGGATAATTTCAGTTGAGTATTATCCTTTCACAGTTGAGCATTCTTTTCCTTTTCTACTTCTTATACAGATTTGACAGTGCTAGTTATAGCATGCTTTTTTAAGGTTTTAAACATTTATTTCATCTCATTGAAATTATCTTCTAGCATGTTACAATATTAAAATAACTCTTCACTATATATGTTTTCATAATCAGAATCGTAATCATCTCCATAATAATAAGAATTTAAAACAGGCGTATCCAATGTTATCACAGATGTATTTGTCATGAAACCCATTTTATCTTTTTGAGATTTTTCATCCTGATTGGAGTCAGAATCATTTTATATGTCTTCTGAATCACTCCAGGTTCCTTTCATAGATTTGTTATATTTTTTATCCTTGTACCCATATTTTTCTTGTACATTAATTTTGGATAGTCAGCTTTCACATGTCCTTTCCTCTCCATTCATAGGAGACTATGTCCTCAATATTGTCAGGTCTTTTCCTATCCTTCTTCCAATGACCTTTATTATCATACTTTCGCTTATAATTGGATGTTCTAAAGAACTTCTTTTTCCTATAGAATTTCTTAAATCGTCTGGCTATCTTAGCCATTTCAGCATCAATGTGAGATGCACTCTCTTCACTGCTTGAACTATCACTTGTAGTTTTAATTTTTCCTTTGTCCTTATTTTTTTTAAGTAGAAATATTGAAAGCTACAGATTTATTTCTTGGTTCATCATCTTCATCCTTGTTCAATTTCAGTTCTACTTTATACATAATTAATTTACCAATGAGTTCCTTGACAGGAAAATCACTAATGTCACATGATTTTCTAATTAAAACCGATGTTTCTCTCTATTTTTCTAGCTTATATATTAGTATCCTCATGATTTTCTCTTTTGCAGGAAAAACTTTTCCAAGTGAGCTCATTGTATTTACAATTACATTGAACCTGATATACAAGTTATAAATAGGTTTATCAGACTTCATTTTAAAATTATCATACTTAATAGCGTAGGTATTCAATTGGATTTCCTTAACATTGGTTGTTCCATCATGGGAAATATCCAAAGTATCCCAAATTACATAATAAGTCTTACAAAAAGATATTCAATTAAATTCATCATCTCCTAAATCACAATACAAAGCATACATTGATTTACAATTATTATTGTAAGCAGTTTTCGTAGGTTCAACCCATGTAGTTCTTTTAGATTCTGGAATCTTATACTAAGTCTCTATAGAAGTCAAGATATCAAATCCCATACTTTCTAAATGAATTATCATTTTTATTTTTCATTGGGCATAATTAACACCATTTAAGAAATACGGATTGTTGGTACCAGTACATTCTAGTCTATTATCCATAATAACTATGCTTTAAAAAGATATAAAAGATATAAAAATTTAGAATTAACAGAAATTTTGAGATCATTAAGATACAACTAAAATCACAGTTGAAAACACTTTCAAAAAAATAGTCTTTTGAAAAACATTGAACAACCTCTGATACCAAATGTTCGTCGGAGTGGATACTCAAGAGGGGGGTGGGTGAATTGAGTTCCCATTAAAAAATTATGTTTAAAAGAGCTATATTTAAAATCCCCCAATTTAAATAATCAATGTAAACAATAGTGAATTTATAAAGATTGTAAATGTTCAATCAATTTGTCAAAGACTGGTTACTTCTTACTTAACATAATCTGAAGATTAAGTTAGCTTTTGAAACTAACTTGCTAGTTCACAATAATTACAAACACTTTCTAGTTCAACTATCAGGGTTACATTAAAACAGATTTATATTTAATGTACTTAGCAGCGGAATATAGAAAAATAGTTTAAATTAAAATAAAATGCACAACATATATAACGAAGAGGATGAGTCTCATGCCGAGACTTATTCCTCTCAAACAATTTATATAAAATAATATCCACAACATGTATCAGGGTTTTACAATTGTACATAGAGTGTCTCGGTCCTCAGACCTCTACCACAGTTCGACATGGGAAATAAGAAATAACAACATCTCATAGTCTATACAGGTCACACATGACCTCTACCACTATCCAAAGTGGGTTACCAGAGTGTAAGGGAAATATTGAGTGAGGATTTATAAATCCTCTAGTTTAGCACAGGAGACAGGCTGTGCTTAAAATACAGAACACACACTGCTCAAAATATAAATAAATGAAACTCAATAGAGATAAAAAACAATAGAGATGAATTTAGAATGATCTGTGTGTTTTATGTGAAGCTCTGGACTCCTCGGATTTATACAGATGAAGCTTTGAGTACATCTATGGTTTTAGTCAAGTAAAACATAGTGTCATTTTTGTATTTGGCTTCCATTTCTAGCTTGATCAGTCTGATCAGATTGAGTATTGGTGAAGTCATTGAAGATCTTTACTCTTTGAATGTTCAGGTTCTAAAGATTCAGAATGTATTCTTCATTCTTCTTCTATGAATTTAAGTCCTTGTGTATCTCAAGAATGTTGTTTCGTATGTTCCTGGAAATACTGATTGATCGATTTCTTCTAGTGTAGATCATGGTTCCCTTTTATATATATTATTAGCTCTAGCAATGGGAATGATTACCTTTTTACAGTTATGAGGTACGGTTCCTGACATGCCAACAATTATCATTAATTAATAGTAGTTGCATTAAAAACATAAAAAAATGATTGTTGCAAAATAATCAATAGAAATATAGTTTAGATAAACAATGACTGGTTATCATTAGCAGCTCTTTGTATTAGAGAGCATGTAGTGGTGGACATGTAATAGTGGGTCTTTCATTAGTAACTGTTAGTCTCTGTAACGGTATCTCTCTTGAATCGATAGTTCCTTATATCGGTAGATCCTTCTATTGGTAGCTCCTTCTATCGGTAGATCCTTCTATCATTAGCTTCTTCTATCGCTATCTCCTTCTATCGGTAGAGCCTTCTTGCGGTATCTCCTTCTAGTGGTATCTCCTTCTATTGGTAGACTTATGTATCAGTGACCCATACTGGTGAGCTTCTATCAGTGAACTTTATAACAGTAGTTGTCACTATGTATAAGTCGACTTGTGCATACCAGTATTCTTATTCTATCGGTAGCTCAGGTGTAGTGGTAGTAGTCTGCATATCGGTGACCTTTCTGTATCGGTTTCTGTCTGTTTGTGTCGGTAGACTTGTACCGGTAGGTCTGTTTGTTTGTATCAGTTGACATGATTATAACATTATACTATATCTATCGATGATCTTTTCTTATCGGTAGACTATGTCTATATGTATCGGTAGAATTGTATTAGCAGGTCTATATGAGTGACTCAAATAACATAATACTTATCTGTTCAATGCAAATCATATCCAAAGTGAGTTAGTTTTATTTCAAAACATATTAACACATAATTGATATTATCAAAAAATATTAAAACATAATTGAGATTATAAAAATAGGTGAGGTCAACACATATTAATGTATATGATTCTTGTATAATTTAATTACAATTATTTCACCATTATAGAGGAGGTTAACCTGCCCTCGACTAAGGAAATGTACAAGGTAAGGGTTAATTTCACAATCTCATTATTATCCGAGGTTTTTTTTACTTGAGTATCTATAAGGAACTCTTTATCATCAACATCCATGATTCTTAAATATGTATTCCAAAACATTTTTTACTATTTACTAGACTATGGTTAAAGTCATTTATACCCTTGTTTGACTTTTTATAAAATGGTTTGAAAGGAATCTTTCCTTCGTTTTCCAAAGAAGGTACTTTATGAACTTTTTGACAAAATGATTTTAAGAATGTTGTTTTAACTTATACAACAGGTACGTTTATTTTCCACAATTATAAAATCGTCGTAGAATTTGTTACAAGATTATTAAATTATTTTCAAAATAAATGCTTTATTTATAATTATGTGACTCCTAAATGATTTCAAAATAGAAAGATATATTTCTCTAAAAATAGGTTTTGATTTGATCTATGTCTACATTCTTTGATGAATTTTACGCTTATTTGATGTTGATTTATTATGATACAAAAAATTCATATTAAATTGAAGGTTTTGTGATATCTTTGATGGTGGATGTATTATTATCATACCATTCATGGTTTATGGATAATGTATTGACATTTCATATTCGAATTTTCATACAAATGTTTATGTTATGTTTGAACCTTTTCATATGAGGAATGCATTGGACTAAGTAAGTTACGAGTGGATCCCGCTATAGCTCCTTGATGCATTGGTAGGTCTCATTTGAAAAACCAGTGTCTTGGCATAAGGCCTTGACAAAATATTATTTGCACTCTTGGCACAAGGCCTTGACGATTTGGTTATAAAGTCAGCATTATGAATTCCGTCATTATGAAATTGTCTATTGATATTCAATGTGATTATTAAATTAGTAGAATATCTATGTGAATAAGTAAATGGAATTATTTGATTTTATCTTTTCCAAATTATGCTGAAATTCAAGAATAAAAGTTTTTTTTAGTCTTATACATTTCCTTAAATGTATATGCTCTTTTATGAATGTTTCTACTATATTGGTATCCGTACTGTGCATCGCAGCTCAACCCGTTCTATGTTTTATTATTCCTAGGATGCGAAGAAGTATAATATGACTGGCATGTAGGAATATTCTATGGGATCTCAGTATTTTCTATGGAAATAATGTTTTTGTAGTTTTCCATTTTCTGATGTAGTGTAATCCTTATAAATGTATGTAGTACTTCCAAGGCTACTAAACTAATTGGTCTTTCAATACTTAATCTTTTGTGATCATCGAAATGTTACCGAATAATGCACCAACTCTCGGTTACTGGGGTAGGGGTGTTACAAATATATAAATCAATTTTATCTCTAAAACATGTAAATTAAAATCATGAAAAACTTTCTGCAATATCATTTTTATTTTTCAGGTGATTCATTTGGATAAATGTTTCCAAAAACTGAATTTTAACTTTTGTTATAGAAAAAATTGACTTTAAAAATAAATTATTATAATGTTCAAATAAAGAAAAACGTAAGTTTTAATATATAAGTCCATTTTAGAACCATTACCAGTCAAATATAAACATCATAAATTATCAAAAAAATGGATATATTTTTTAACATTGGTTATTTATGTTTTTTCCAAAAATTAAATATTAAAGTCAATTACAAAAAAAAATATGATGTTAAAATCAAGTCTTATATGTTTCAACTACTAACATCAATAAATTTTGATCTTTAAGTCTGTTTTAGATCTATGAACTCTAAAATAAAATCATTAAGAATTATATAAAACTTCTATTTTATTTTTAGCATTACATATTTGAGAAACTGATGCCGACAAGTTATTTTTTTTACTTCAGTTACAGAAAAAACTCGATGTTAAAAATCATCGTCAACTTCTAACATCTATAAAATTTCGTATGTATGATTATTTTAGTTCCAATACCTATAAAATTCAAGTGTTCAAAATTATCTAATTTTTTTTTTGATTTATAAAATTATTTATTTGAAAAATAAATAAAAAAACTTTTAACGTCAGTCTTAAAGAATCGTCTATAAAATACTGATGTTAATGACAATTTTTATACTTGTGTGTGGAGGAATAATTACATGACTGCTTAGGGGGATTCCACTAAAACTATTTTAGGAGTATATTATTCTCAGAACATGACACTACATGGGGTGTCAAGCCCCTTAATCTATTTATTGATCTCACCTAATAATTTCCATCACCTAGAATCTTCTATGGAAGAATAACACTCATAAAATTCCACTTCACATCTTGAGATCCTCTATGAATGTTAATTTCATGATCTATATTGATAAAATATTTTTGATTGGTTTATCATGAGTAAAATTACTAGTCTAGATGAAGGGGATATTCAAGATGGATGTTTCACATAGTGGTAAATTATGTGTGTGGTGTCCAAAAGGTGTGTGGTGTAAATATGTTTCCCTACCATGTTCTCCTTTGGAAATTGATCATGGTCTATGTCATTGGACATAGAATTTATATGTCATATAGGACATGTATCATTCACATGGGGAATTCTGGTGTGCTCCTATTCTTGCCTATGTTTATCGAGTTGTGTCATTATACCCTATCGTATACATGGTTCTGCCTGGGTCCCAGCTAGTGCTCATATACCCTCGATGTACACAACATATCAGCTAGCATGGGATCATAGCCTTCTATTGTAGGGACATGAATAATTCACCCTAGGAGGGACACACAATGTGTAATCCCATTGCATGGATTACGATTGTTATCATTCAAAAACCCCTAGCCACCACAGATGGGTGGGGATAAAAAGTATTTATTCTTCTAGTACATGTAATTTATTTATCCTCTATACAAAAATTATAGGTATTCAATATTTTATTGGATCTGTCTCCACTAATACATTTTCCACAAATGAGCCACCATAAATCGGTGGTTCTCACCTACAACCCTCATTTCCAGGCATTCGATGTCCAATAAACAGATTCTGGTATTTCACTTGTTGTCTTTGTCATGACCCGTCCTCGGGTCCTGTTCCGTGACTACCACAAACCAGCCTTCTATAGGCTAGGGGCTGGCGACTAGCACCAAATACGTAAAACTCGGTATCTGGGAAGGCATTGCCTTTATAAAACATAAAAACATCCAACCAGAGTACAACAAAGAGTAATACACTAATTAAAAATAAATGTACTGAAAAATAAATGAGCCAGAATAAAAACCCAACTGATAAGTACAGCTACAACTGAACGAAAGTACAATAGAAAAGAAAAACAGCTGGAAGATAGAAGCAACTTCTGGGTCGTCCACCTCGGATCCAACCTGAAGGGTAGGTACAGATGGCCTCCTCAATGCTCTCGCCCACCATCCTCCTCCGATTATCGTCTCGCCGTGAAGTCCCCCTCCGGGTACTGACTCGTTGGGTGGTCCACCTCCGGGTACTGACTCGTCGTGAGGTCCACCTCCGGGTACCACCCAGTCCTCATACACTTGATATCAGTTAGTGCTGTCAGTTATCATGCATCCAACACAATGAGATGTGGGCTTAGATGTCATGTACATGACTTATTTTGAAGTTAAATTTCATTTATTATCCTTTCATTCTTTGTTTTGGATGGTTTCCAAAGGTTTTATGGAGAAATAGATGAGTTTTAATGAATTGGGCCAAACCATTAGCCCAATTCCAGATTTAAAAATAAATTTTGTTTCCTTTATAACTTTTTAATTTTTTAATATTTTTCCCTCATTCCAATTCCTAAATGGTCTCCTATGACCTATTAACACCAAAATATAAATTTTGAGCCTTTATAAATCCATAAACATGGTGGATATGGGTTTTTATTTAAGATAATGGGCCTGCCCGAAGGCCCATTTCCTGCATTAATAATAATTTTTAATTGTATTATATCTCCATCCATATTTGCGTGTTTTCAGTGATTCCACCTCCCCCTAGACCCTAAGAAACCCAGGAGCGCTCCCATTTTCTTTCCCCCCTCCTTGGAGATCTTTGAAATCGCTAATTAGGGCTGATATTCATATGTTGTCTCAAATCGGCCAGAATTGAAGAGTTAACTTCATCCCTCCTTAACTCTCTCAATTATTACTCTTTTCCCTCCATTACAGTTCCTAAATTACCTCCTAAATCTTGTTCGAACAATCCCTGAATTTTGGCTGTTTTCAATTTCAGAAACTATTGTTTTTGGAGTGATTAATTCAGGATACTTCAAGTTGGTGAGTCTATTTCTTTCCTCTTTCAAATTGCTTATGGTTTCTTCCCTAATTCTTGATTTATAAAAATTACAGATGTTAGGGTTAGTGCCTAGGATATAATATACTGTATTGTGGGTGAAATATTGAGGTTTTAGGTTTCTTTTAACTTCCTTGAGGTGCGGCGGTCGTGTGGTTGATGTTTCACCCCAATATTTTAGTGTTTCGACACATTCACTAGGTGATTCCGTGGGTAACCATCTAATGATGAGTTAGTTTTCTTGATTAAATAATTTTACATGTTCCTTATGTGCTGTGAATTATGAGAAAACTATTTTTGGTAGCAATAGTAAAGCATTTGTTTTTAAAGTTACATTTTTTTTAAGTGTGTCTTTTTCAAATATATTTCATGTGTTATCTCTTGTGGTAGTTTTGTAAAATGTGGAAGTGATTTATTAGTTGTTGAAAGAGGCTTAAAATTATGGTTGGGTAATGATATAGTTCCATGTGGTCCTAAAAATGGGGTTTATTTTAATGGTTTTATTTTTATGACCTTGTTATACTCCTTGAAAGTGTTTATGGATTTGTGTGTTCCCATGGGTATCTTTTGTGATATAATTCATGGTGATTATATAAAATTTGAATGTGGATTATTACATGTTGATTTGGCTGAAAATTCTGTTTTGGTAGGGTCTTGGTGTGATTTTGGCTTAAAAAGATGTTTTTGAAATGGATTTTATATGCAATGTTTGGGTATACTCTTTATATTTGTTTTATGAAAGTTTTGAATGGTTTATTGGGTTGTGTAATAGGTGAAACTATATCAGCAAACTGTTTTGGTAGGAGTATATTTTTAAAAGGTCCATTTCATTTGTGAAAAGTCTGTTATGTGATATGTATCATATTGGAAGTATTTTATTAAATTGTTTGAAGGATATGTTGATGAGGAAAAGTGATGTGAAAGTGATGTGGAGTGTTTTGTGTGAGTGTGATGTGAAAAATTGAATTTTTGATTATGAAAGAAGTGTTATATTCCATGTGTGTGGGCTGTTTTATGAGTTTAAATATCTTATAATTGTTTTATAAAATTGTTTAATGGTATTGTGGAAGTGTTGAAGAAATGTGAAATGTGTTGTGGGCTATTTTGGTGTGATTCGGATTTCAAAATCATTTTGAATGAAAAATGGATTTTTGTGACTTTTGTGGTATACACATGGTCTGTTTGGTGAATTAGTGATTTGGAAATGATATTTTCATGTTCAATGTATATTTCTTGACTTGTTGAACTTGTTTGACCACAAGGGGAAAACCTGAGTATCTAGGTTGGTGGACGTGTACTAGTATGCTAGTGAATCCGTGGGGTTTGGCCTCAGTTTCACATAGAATGATTGGCGCATACAACTCTAACTAAACTATTATGATGATGATTGGGGACCACTAGGTTATGGGTATGTTCCCTACTAGTGGCTCGTGCACGATAATGGATATTGGTGATGGTTACTCTTGCCGAGATACGAGTACCTGGGACCCACAGCTAGCTAGTGCCTAGGGGTTACTTCGTATTTCTTGTACTCATGATTTACTTTGTACTTACCGTCAGCATACGGTATAGTTGGCTGGAAAATTCATTATTGTTGACATTATTTTCAAAATTGTTGATTATTAATGATATCCCACTTGAAAACTGTTTTTATTCAAAGTAGCATCTTTTAGAAATTGTAACTAGCTTTTCATGTTTTTGAAAACTTGCATGCTTTTCGTCATTTAATGTTTATCACATGGATTATATTAGTGGTGGTATCCAACTGGGCATTGGATCACACCCTACTTACACCCTTGGGTGTATGTAGACTTGGTTATTTTTGTTGTCACAGGTTGGGTACATTTTTTTGTTCCAGTGGTTCGGGTTTCTAGCAGGTCCATGGTGGTGAATTCTTGTAGAGGTGGCTTGAGGGCAGTGCCCCTTGCCATTAGAGTTCTTGGGCTGTCCTTATTTGGTTTTGTACCTTTGGTATAGACCTTTTGAGTAGTTTTAAGACATATTATTCAGTTATGAATTATTGTAAAAGATTGTAAGGTTTGAAAAATCCATATTTGTTTCATTGGATTCTTTTTTTTGTTTTATGTTTATAAACTCGTGTAAATCATTCCCAATTTTCATTTGATGATACCCGGGCACTTGTGCCAGCCCGTGGGGATCGGTAACGCCCTTTGGGCCTTGTCATGGGCTGGGTTTGGTTCCATTTTTGGTGGCGATCGATTCGGTTCGTGATAAAATGTATCAAAGGAGGTTCAGGTTAACTCTTTGGGTCATGTTATTTGGTGCAGAGTCAGGATAGTCTAGAGTTTGGATTGTTGGGACATGGAATTCTAGTTATGGGTAGTGTGCCTGATCACCACACCTCATAATGGGATTCAGGATTCCAAGAGAAGTCAGGATTTATCTAAGTCCTTCAGTTTTCTTGGTTCGATGATGATTAAGGGAAATGAAAAGAGAGTTGGGTTAACGGTCCTAGTGAGATCACAAGGCCTGGAAAGCCATGTGGAGCCAAGGATATTCCATAGAACACTCTCTGTGATAGTGAAGTGATTGGAATATGGCCACCAACCATATTTCCAAGTCACCCACTGAAACTAGTTTCCTCTTGCACTGTTTAATGCTTAGGTTTTGAAATCTTAGCACCTTGGTTTTAAGAAGTGTAAAGTTTTTGGGAAATGATTTTCAAATAAAGAGGGAATGGTTTGGTTTATGAAATGGCGGAACTTAATTTTCAGAATTGTTTTGAAATGTAAAATGGTGCGCTTACACCTCTTTGAAAGTAGGAACTATATTGAAGTTGGTTTTGAAAAGTGTTTCCAATAGAGTTTTCTAAACAATCAGAGTGTGTTTTAATGGGATGAGATGTTTTTAAATTGATGTGAATATCTTGAAAGTGAGTTATTTTCTAAATGGTTGTGACTTTCTGAAAATTTTTGTAAGATGTGAGTTGGGACTTTGATCTCATGGTTAGCAGTTATAAGAAAAAAGGATGGGTTGGTTGACCATTTTGGTTTTGAAAAGTGGAAAGAATTTTTGTTTTAACCTTTAGTATTTCCATTAGCGACCACATGCATGGGTTTATATGGGATGATGGATGGTTGATGGCACCACTGGATGAGTGCCAGGAAAGATATGAGGAGGGTGTCTAGTGTGGAACAAAAACATGCTTGTGTGAGGCCCATGGGGTACCATTGGTGGATACTCTTACTGATAAACTGTTTGTTCTCAATGAATTACTTTTAACGAAAAACACGATGTCTTGATGAATATTTTTGTATGGTTTGTATTATGGGTTTTTGAAAATGTTGATGTTGTGGGATGTTTTGATTCTAGGAACCCCTTCTGTTTGAACTGTGTTTTGGGTTTGTGATTGGTCGGTAAGTTGTGTTGTACGGACGGTTAGTGGTCTCTTTTGGAAAATGTTTTGGGATGCCTTTACGGTAGTTCCCTTCATGTGTTTGGAGCTGGTTTATGTCTTGTTTTGACCAATGGACCAGATTGGATGGATCCTTGGGTTCTCTCATTGGATAAGGTACGCCCCCATTAAAGGTTAATGCATAACTGAAGCACAACCCAGATTTTTTCTCCATTGGAAAATCCTCCAGTTGATCAATATAAGGAATCTATTTCTTGAGCTTTTTAGATTGAGTATACACCCTTTCATTTAATGGTTTTGTGTATCCTCATGTAATGAGAGATTGATTATGGATGGTTGAAAGTGTCCATAGCCTCTTAAGTTTCCTAATTTTTCGAAGGTGGAAGTGTTCTGGGGTTGTTAGCATGGATGAGTATTTGGATAGTGTCTAAGAGGAACTCTCGGTCCTTCATAGTCTCTTCAAAGAAGGAGTTCATGTACAACTACTAGAGTGGGAAATCTGGTCATGAGAGGATATTATGGCCACTTTCTAGAATTGTGTGTTGTTTTGGGATTTTTTAAAAGTTTCCTCTATATTCATTGTTTATATCAATCGCAATGGTCATGTTCGGTGATTCCTTGTGATGTCATGTGGTCGATTGACTGTAAAGGTGAAAGTTGGGCAATCATCTCAGAGTCTCTATTATGTTGGGAGAATGTATCCCTTGAAAAAAAACATAAAAAAATATTCCATTTTAGAGGAAGGTGAGTATAAGTGTTCTTTACTTCTATTGTTTTTCACCCGAACAAACAAGGTGTGATGTGTGTACACCTTGTAATCGCTTGTTTCAGTGAAATATCGATTTAGGGTAAAGTGAGTTTGGAATGTGTTATGCCTTGGAAAAACTTATCGGGGATTGCGGTGTAGTTGTTGTTTGAAACGAAAGAAGAATTCTCATTTAGGTGGTCTCCAAAGTCTAACTGTGAGGCCAAAGATGCTTCAATATTTTGAGCTCCAGCCATAGGTCCCAGAGAGAAGCTGGCACGTAGTCAGGGGAAACCCCAGGGTCATTTAAACCCTAGTGAAAACTTCTATCCTCAATATGAAAGATAAGAAGAGTTTAAACCTATGGTGTCATCATATTTCTTATATTGTTCATGTTCAGTGGAAATAGGTGGAGGGCATTGTACCCATGTCATCGCCCAATGTTATTCCCTCCCACTTTGGTTTCCATTGAGTCTTTAGAGAAAGGTATGAAGTTTGGCTACACAGGTTGACCACACGATTTGCACTTGGATAGTAGTGACCATGCCCAAAAAACCATGTAGATAGGAGAATCTCAGCTGTTAGTTCATGGTTTCCCAAACCGTGCAGACTCACCATGTGGTCACCCCAACACTTTATATTTTGGGGTATTTCTGTACCGGCCCATGATGGTCGATTAAGATTGTTGGTTCTTATTGTGGGGAGCCTATTTTTTTCTCCCGTACCAATAACTTAGTCTTATCAATGGTCAAGGATTGTTGGTAGGTAGTGTCATTCAGATCTGTCAAGATACATAAATCTTTATTGGGTAACCATTGAGATTGGAGAGTGCCCAATGGTTTAGTTATAGCAAGGTATGTGTAACTTTGTTCGATGTTGTTGTTCGTTTGAGTGAATTTCTTGAGTCTTGTTCGGATAGTGTTTGAGGAGTTTTACTTTGGGATAAAGCCTGAATGTGATTTATTGTTTCAGGAAAGAGGTTTATGATTTTTTTGTGAAGTATTCCTTCCTTAATTGATCAATGGATGTGTTTTGGCCTTTGGGGGCGAAACCTGGAAAGGGAGTACATCTTGGTTTATCAGTTCGGGTTGGCTTTTGTATCAGGCCTTTATGTAGCTTTCTGGGGATGGAAGGTTTTAATGGTGGGGAGAATTGTCACGTACATGACTTATTTTGAAGTTAAATTTCATTTATTTTCCTTTAATTCTTTGTTTTGGATATTTTCTAAAGGTTTTATGGAGAAATAGATGAGTTTTAATGAATTGGGCCAAACCGTGAGCCCAATTCAATATTTAAAAATAAATTTTGTTTCCATTATAACTTTTTAATTTTTTAATATTTTTCACTCATTCAGATTTCTAAATGGTCTCCTATGAGCTATTAACACCAAATATAAATTTGGAGCCTTTATAAATCCATAATCATGGTGGATATGGATTTTTATTTAAGATATTGGGCCTGCCCGAAGACCCATTTCCTGCATTAAAAATAACGTTTAATTGTACTTTATCTCTTTCACTATTTGCGTTTTTTCGGTGATTCCACATCCCCTTAGACCCTAAGAAACCCAGGCACGCTCCCATTTTCTTTCCCCCCTTTTTGGAGCACTTTGAAATCGCTAATTAGGGCTGATATTCATAGGGTGTCTCAAATCGGCCAGAATTGAAGAGGTAACTTCATCCCTCCTTAACACTCTCAATTTGTACTATTTTCCCCCCATTCTAGTTCTTAAATTACCTCCTATATGTTGTTCGAACAATCCCTAAATTTTGGCTGTTTTCAATTTCAGAAACTATTGTTTTTGGAGTGATTAATTTAGGATACTTCAAGTAGGTGAGTCTATTTTTTTCCTCTTTCAAATTGCTTAGGGATTATTCCCTAATTCTTGAATTATAAAAATTACAGAAGTTAGGGTTCATGACTAGGATCTAATATACAGTATTTTGGGTGAAATATTGAGGTTTTAGGACTCTTTTAACTTCCATGAGGTGCAGCGGTCGTGCGGTTGATGTTTCGCCCCAATATTTATGGGTTTCGACACATTAGGTAGGTGATTCCGTAGGTAACCATTTAATGATGAGTTAGTTTTCTTGATTAAATAATTTTACATGTTCCTTATGTGCTGTGCATTATGAGAAACCATTTTTGGTAGCAATATTAAAGCATTTGTTTTTAAAGTTACATTTTTTCTTGAAGTGTGTCTTTTTCAAATGTATTTCATGTGTTATCTCTTGTAGTAGTTTTTAAAAGTTTGGAAGTGATTTATTAGTTGTTGAATGGGGCTGCCAATTATTGTTGGGTAATGATATAGTTCCATGTGGTCCTAAAAATGGGGTGTATTTTAATGGTTTTATTTGTATAACCCTGTTATACTCCTTGAAAGTGTTTTATGGATTTGTGTGTTCTCATGGGTATCTTTTGTGATATAATTCAGTGTGATTATATAACATTTTAAAGTTGATTATTACATGTTGATTGGGCTGCCAATTCTGTTTTTGTTGGGTCTTGGTGTGATTTTGGCTTAAAAAGAGGTTTTTGAAATGGATTTTATGTGCAAAGTTTGGGTATACTCTTTATAATTGTTTTATGAAAGTTTTGAATGGTTTATTTGGTTGTGTAATAGGTGAAACTATATTAGCAAACTATGTTGGTAGGAGTATATTTTTAAAAGCTCCATTTCATTTGTGAAAAGGTTGTTATGTGATATGTATCATATTGGAAATATTTTATTAAATTCTTTGAAGGAGATATTGAGGAGTGAATGTGATGTGAAAGTGATGTGGAGTGTTTTGTGTGAGTGTGATGTGAAAAATTGAATTTTTTATTATGAAAGAAGTGTTATATTCCATGTGTGTGGGCTGTTATATGAGTTTAAATATCTTATAATTGTTTTATAAAATTGTTTAGTGGTTTTTTGGAAGTGTTGAAGAAATGTGAAATGTGTTGTGGGCTATTTTGGTGTGATTCGGATTTCAAATTCATTTTGAATGAAAAATGGATTTTTGTGACTTGTGTGGTATACACATGGGCTGTTTGTTGAATTTGTGATGTGTAAATGATATTTTCATGTTCAATGTATATTTCTTGACTTGTTGAACTTGTTAGAACACAAGGGGAAAACCTGGGTATCTAGGTGGGTGGAGGTGTACTAATATGCTAGTGAATCCGTGGGGGTTCGCCTCAATTTCACTTAGCAAGATTGAAGCTTACAACTCTAACTAAACAATGATGATGATGATTTGGGACCACTAGGTTATGGGTATGTTCCCTACTAGTGGCTCGTGCATGAGAATGGATATTTTTGATGGTTACTCTCACCGAGATACGAGGTACCTGGGACCCACAGCTAGCTAGTTCCTAGGGGTTACTTCCTATTTCTTGTGCTCATTATTTACTTTGTACTTACCGTCGGCATACTGTATAGTTGGCTGGAAAATTCAGTAGTGTTGACATTATTTTCAAAAGTGTTGATTCTTAATTATAGCCCACTTGAAAACTGTTTTTATTCAAAGTTGCATCTTTTAGAAATTGTAACTAGATTTTCATGTTTTTGAGATCTTACATGCTTTTCATCTTTAAATGTTTATCACATGGAATATCTTAGTGGTGGTATCCTACTGGGAATTTTCTCACACCCTACTTACACCCTTGGGTGTAAGTAGACATGGTTATTTTTGTTGTCGTAGGTTGGGTACAGTTTTTTGTTTCAGTGGTTCGGGTTTCTAGAAGGTCCATGGTGGTGAAGTCATGTGGAGGTGGCTTGAGGGCAGTGCCCCTTTCCATGAGGGTTCATGAGATGTCCTTATTTGGTTTTGTACCTTTGGTATAGAACTTTTGAGTAATTTTAAGCTATTTGATTCAGTTCTGAATTTTTGTAAAAGATTGTTTGGTTTGAAAAATCCAGATTTGTTTCATTGGATTCTTTTGTTGTTTTATGTTTATAAACTCGGGTAAATCGTTCCCAATTTACATTTTATGATACCCAGGCACTTGTGCCAGCCCGTGGGGATCGGGAATGCCCTTCGGGCCTTGTCATGGGCTGGATTTGGTTCCATTTTTTGTGGCGATCGATTCGGTTCGTGACATTAGCCCTTGCATGGGTGAGTATACGATACTCAGTAGGGACCCCGAGACCCTCACGGTCTCACTAAATCCAACAAGGATAATCACAAAGAAAGTTCTCCACAGATAACCCTTACTTAGGTATAATCCCATACATATACATAAGTTATCATGTAAACCATCTTTGCCACGAGGAAAATACAAAGATCATTGACTCAGCTCAAACCAGGATTTTCATTAATGATATCGAAACCGCTACTACTGAAGAGCTCCCTCTCTGTTGAGTACAATGATCTTTTCATGACTCCAAGGTGATTTTCACTATCCTAAGATTGCTGAGGTACTCCTCTTGTCGAGTATTGCGGGTCAGACACCCAAACATAGAAGTTCTCCCTGACGGGGTATGCCACCCAAACATAGTAGTGCACACCCCTAATAGCCTGTAGAGGTACTCCTTCTGTTAAGTACCGCAGGTCTGCCACCCAAACAAAGTAGTGCTCCCCACCATGGGTCAGCCACTTAAACATAGTAGTGCTCCCCACTGGGCTATACAAGTCACTCTTACTCGAATCTAACAAGAAGTATTCAGGTTTCAGCCAGCTACATGGTCTTTATACTCTGTATGCTCATCACCAGGAGGATCCGCTCCATGAGCTACTGTTCGATACACCAAGTATCACAAATTTACACAAAGAAGTATCTCAAAGGAAATCCTCATCATAGGGGTCTCAACGCAACAGATGACACGTCAATCAGACGACTGGTCTGTGAGTTATTAGCCTTTTAGTCCCAGGGGCCCAGTTGGTTTCGTGTATGAACCAACCCGGATGTATCTCTACTATACCCCTAACTATCATAGGTTATACTCAAAGGGACCATTTCTCAAAGATATTACCAACGACATTGACGGTTCATCAAATGGACGTCTGGTATAAAAGTTATTAGCTTTTCCGTTCCAGGGGCCCGGTTGGATTTCGTGCACAATCCAACCTGGCCAATATCTAACCCTGTCCAAACCTCAGGTGAATTATTCCTAAATAACCATATCAATAATAGGAATCCAACAAAGTTGACGACACATCAATCGGACGTCTGGAACTCAAGTTATAAGCGTTTCCGTTCCGAGGGCCCGGTTGGTTTCAGATTCGAACCAACCCGGCCATACGAATACATCGCCGAAACATTGAGTTTAATATACCCAAAATACCACCTCGATCCAAGGAAACCTATGAAACTGACGGTGCATCGATCGGAGGTATGTAGCTCACGATATGGGCGTTTCACTGAAGGAGGTCCGAAAAGAGGGGGTCTGGGCCCGGTCCGACCCGACCAAATACCCCTGGGTTGGCCCGAACTGGGTCGACCCAACCTGGGCCCATGTCCAGCCCGATTGGGCGTGGCCCAGACTTCTTGGCCTGTGCGGAAGCCGCGGAGCAGGGGGGCTCAGCCCTCGGCGATGATTGACGCCGGCGGCGCATAGCGCCGCCCCGCCATCCCAGATCCCGTGACCACGCGGGATCTCCCACCTCGCCACTGCGGCACAGCCGCGGCAGATCTTCCTTGGCGGCACGCTGGGCGTCGCCGCCTCCAGGCGACCAGAGGGTGCCGACCTCCACCTCCAGTCACCGGCGTCGCCGCGCCGGTGACCGGTGCCTCCTTGAGGTTCCAAGGGAAACCGGAGTTGCTCCGGTGGTCCGATTCAACTTTTGTCTACGTCTGCGGTCATCTCGGGTCCCGTACATTACTACAAACGCCTCAAATCACAGTTATGGTCCCGTTTCATTGTCTGCATCAATCCAAGCACCAACATCAATTTGCGGAGGGTTTTCGGGCCATGTTTGTTTGGCACGCGCCCTCCTCGTTAGGTGTTACCAATTGGCAATAATCAACACATGATTTCAACAACTAACAAGGCATAATTTAAATCAATTATAATTGACCCTAATTCCCAAATCTTCTCCTGTAATTAAATATTCCCATCTCGCAAATAGAAACATTCACGGATCAACTTGAGAATGAGTTGATCCACATTCATTGTTTAGAAGGGAACAATCACGAGAATATTAACATTCTAAAATCAAACCCCTACCTCGAAAAAGATCTGCAGTTGAAAACCGTCGTGGATGACGATGTCGTTTCCGTCGTCATCGGTGTGCACCCGAGGAGGTGACATCTCCTCTCTTGTTGCGACGGAAGAATAGGATGGAGAACTGTGGACGCCGAGTCATTCTATGTTGAAGGGAAGGTGTTCTTCATCGAAGAAGAACCGTTCATCATTGAAGATGCGATGTTCTTCGTCGGAGGGAAGTTCTCTTCTTATTCACACCAAAGATCTCCCAAAAACACTAGAACTTTGCTAAAGATTTCCCACACACCAAAAGGACCCACACAAAATAATATATCATGATATTATTTTTATTCACGCAACAAAGATTTTAAAATTTAAACCAATCCACTTAATTAATTAAATAGACTCATATCATTAATTAAGGCATGTTGGAATGAATTAATGGTGGAAGAAAAAGGTGATGAGTTATGAAAATTAAGAGAAGTTAACAAACTTAATGCAAGGGGAGATTAATGGGGAGTTGTCACATTAAATGCAATGGAGTTTAAGGGGTGGTTGAACAGAGTTAATGGGAGGTGAGGAGTTAGGCCTCGTGTGGGCCCCACCACACTGAATCCTCTCATGGGAGGTTAGGTGGGTGTGGGGCCCACCACTAAATCCTCTTGGTAAAATTTAAATACCTTCCTTAAATAAAATTTGTACACAACAAATTTTATTTATTTTATTCCAAATCCCAAAAAAAATTAATTCTCAACCCGCATAAAACGCAACTGTGGTAATCATCCCCTTAAGAGAATATTGGCACTGAGAATCCATCAGTGTCCTCAGATTTCAATTTCGAGCACCGGTTCAAAAGAAAGAAAAATCCACTTGTTTGTTAACAGAACGTACCCGAGCTAAACATAGGAAATTGATTCAGGTCACACCGGGCCTCAGAATCAAGTTCTGTCAAAAGGCACAGACTCGTAAAATTCAAAAGAATTAAGAAAAAAAATTCCTTGAAATTCCCAGGCCTTTACATTACTCCCACCTCAGGGCTTTACGTCCCCTGTAAACCTTCAACACACACAAGGAAAAACAAAGTGGTACTGATCATGCATCTGAGCCTTCCGCTCCTATGTGCTCTCATGGAGGTTCTTATGCTATGAGTGAAAGTGCACATGAGGAATCGACCATTCACGTAGGACCCGCTCCTGTCGATCCTCGATCTCCACTGGAACCTCCATGAATGTTTATGGGTCATCGACGTCCAACTCCCTATGGTCTATGATGTGTGAAGGATCATGCACGTATCTCCTTAGCAGAGATATGTGGATGACATCATGCACCTGGTGCAACTGAGGTGGAAAGGTCAAGAGGTAAACCACCTCGCCTACCCTGCTGAGGACCTAGAAAGGTTCGTTGAACCTCGGAGATAACATTCTTCCTCGGCCACATCTCCGTAAACCTCGTCCCGGTGAGAGCCGTATATTGACGTGGTCTCCATCCTCGAACTCTATAGGCCTCTGTTTCCTGATTAAAACCGAAACTCAAAACTCCTGCAGCCATGAGGTTAAAGTTTACCGACTCAAGAGTGATCGACCGCACCCTTCTATGCATGATTTTATCCTATGCTGCCTGGGGTTTCCATTTTTCCATCCAAGGAAAAATCATCCCAATGTTGTAGGTAAGCCACAACTTTTTTTTCCTAATACAGTCAATCTGTGTATGAACTGTGGACCCAATCCATACTCAAACCAAAGTCATTAGGCCTCGATGCTGACACCAAGAGGTTCCAACCGAAACTCTCACCATAAGGGTCAGATCACACTGTCGGCGTAAGTGTGATTATCGAGTCTCCACCCAAAGGTATCTCCACACATGAGGGTCGAGTCAACGGCTTTAACTAGATACTCTAGGTCTGGGACACGATTTGTTCAAGGAACGAAATGATTCGTATCAACATCTGTTGTAACGACATCTAGAAGTGGACACAGACTGTCCATCAAATCATTTCATAGATCCATTGGGTCACACTCCTTGACTCTATGAAGCCACTCTCTTCCCCTGCCCTCCATATCCCTGAGCCTGGCGGTGACAAAAAAGGCGGGTGGTTGTAACATGTCGAAATATACACGACCACATGCTGCTCTCCTAGCTCTGCTTCCCATGTCTTCTGCTATGCAAATTCATCTGTCCTTGACATTTCCTATTATTGAAACATTTTAAATGCCCATGTCTCCGTCTCCTATCAACATAGGATTCTATCTGCACTGTGCAGTCTTCATTCTCTATTGGATGATCTGCACCTTCTCCATCGTAGCTCGTACCATCTCTAGTCGGTAGGATGTTTGTCGATGTGGTATGTTGGTCAATGACCACCCTTCTTCGCCTACGATCTGTAATAGCAAGTAAGATTTATCCTTTTCCAAAAGAAGAAACTGGGTCTCATCCTCTGCATAAACTAAGCCCATTTCCTAATACAGTCAATCCTGACCTGAATGATGCATTCATGCCATGGAAGACGTCATAAGGCCTCGACGTTACTACCAAGAGATCCAACCGTCACTCTCGCCTCCATGGGTCAAGTCACACTGTTGGCATCTGTGTGAGGTCATTGGGTCTCTTCTAGTAGAAATCTAGAAAGTGAGGGTCAAGTCAATAGTTTTAACTGGGACCTCTCAGTATCAACCAAACAAAAGGATATGAAAGTAAACATCACAAAGATAAGTGTCTTTTATTACTACAGCTCGATGTACAAAGACACAAGTGAAACAACAACATGGAACTTGAAGCACTAAGAATAAAAAGGCATCCACTAGTTCCGCTCCTGTCCACCTGCTTCCGGAGGTCCACAGCCTTGTCCACTGCTCGACTGTTTCTCAAGCACCCGCCGATACTTCTATCTTGGTGGCTCCTCCAATGTATGTGAATCAACTGTGCAGGGAGTCAGACAGTCACGTGCCATGTGACCCATCCTGCTGTATGCATAACACTTCATGATCCTCGTATGGATGGCTCTGTTTCTTGTGACTCGCACAAACAAACTTGTATCCTGAGGTCTCCCAACTGCTATTCTAGTCCTCTTGGACCCCTGCATCATCTGACTACTACCTATAGATGATTCGGCTGCTGATGGAAAATATTGCGGCAAAGGCAGCAGCTCCTGAGCATGCTCGGAGTGTATAGTCACCGGTAAAAACTCCACCATGAAAAAGGTCTCGAAGACTTCCCAGGTGAAGGTCATCTCATTGAAAAACTAGAGCATCTAGCTCCACCATCTTCCTGCTTCTATCTAAAGGAGGCTGGCAGCAAGGATCACCATGAAGTCCGCTGGTGTACCTACTATCCTAAAGAATCTCACCACAGCCTCCAGCCAATCCTCAGCCGCATGTGGGTCTGTCTCTCCCTAGAACCTGGGTGGCCTCTGGCACTAGAACTCATGTATCATGCTCAAGTGGCGTGCATCAGCTGCTGTTGGGGCTAGTGGTATTAGTGGCCCAACATATGGTGGTACCGCTGGTGCCTCCGCTGGTGCCTCAACTGAAATAGGTCCCTGTACTGAGGCCTCGTCGCTCGGCAGGCTATCAGTATGTACATCTCTTGGGGCTCTAGCTGGTTGTCCGCAGAAAGACATCCTGAAAGAAGCAGATGTGGCACGGTCAAATGATTATACCAGGTGAGCTGACCTGGTTTGAGATATTTTAAGGGGAATCTTTTCAATACACACACGCAATTAGTGTTTTCGTGCACTGAGTTGGAAATCAAAAGTCAGGGTCCTGATGTATAGATACGTCGGCCGCCCGCACCAAAACTGGACTCCCTGATGTGAAAACCACACTTTGTACCCTTAACACTATTTCTTCACAAAAAGTAAATATCAGAGTTATAAGTTATGCGGTAAAACTGACTCCTCTGATACCAATTTGTCATGACTCGTCCTCGGGGCCCGTTCCGTGACTACCCCAAACCCACCTTCCATAGTCCAGGGGCTGGCGACTAGAACCAAAGGCATAAAAATCAATATCTTAGAAGGAATTTCCTTTATAAAACATAAAAACATCCTACTAGAGTACAATCAGAAGTAATACACTATTTACAAAAGAAAGTGCTGAAAAATAAACGAGCCAGAATACAAACCCAATTGAGAAGTACAACTACAACTGAACGAAAGTACAATAGAAAAGACAAATAGCTGAAATATAGAAGTAGCTCCTGGGTCTTCCACCTAGGATCCTACCTGGAGGGTAGGTACATATAGCCTCCCCAATGCTCTCGCCCGCCAACCTCCTCTGAGTACTGTCTTGTCATGAAGTCCACCTTTGGGTACTGACTCGTCGTGAGGTCCACCTCTGGGTACTGACTCATCGTGAGGTCCACCTCCGGGTACTATCTAGTCCTCGTACACTCGCTCTTAGTCAGCGATGTCCGTCGTCTACATCCAACACAACGAGGTGCGGGCATAGCCCGTGCAGGGGTGAGTAAACGATACTCAGTAGAGACCCTAAGAACCTCAAGGTCTCACTAAATCCAACAAGGATAATCACAAAGGAAGTTCTCAACAGATAACCCTTACTTAGGTATAACCCCATACTTATACATAATTTATCAAGTAACCCATCTCAGCCATGAGGAAAACACAAATATCATTGACTCAGATCAAATGAGGATTTTCATAAATGATATCAAAACTGCAACTGCTGAAGAGATCCATATCTGTCGAGTAAAACGATCCTATCATGACTCTGAGGCACTGCTCACTAACCTAATACTACTGAGGTACTCCTCCTGTCGAGTACTGCAGGTCAGCCACCCAAATAGAGTAGAGCTCCCCGCCGAGGTCTGCAACCCAAACACAGTAGTGCACCCCCCTAATAGCCTGCAGATGTACTCCTTCGGTTGAGTACCGCGAGTCTTCCACCCAAACACAGTAGTGCTCCATGTCGTGGGTCTTCCACCAAAAAACAATAGTTCTCCCCACTAGGCTAAAAAAGTCACTCCGACTCGAATCAGACAAGCATTCTTCAGGTTTCAGCCATCTACATGGTCTACATACTTCGTATGCTCGTCTCCGAGAGGATCCGCTCCACGAGCTACTAGTCGATACTCAAAGTATCACAAAGTCCCATGAAGAAGTATCTCAGGGGACCGCCTCGTCATAGGAGTCTCAACGCAACAGACAACGCATCAATCAGACGCCCGGTCTGTGAGTTATTAGCCTTTTAGTCCTAGGGGCCCGGTTGGTTTCATGTACAAACCAAATCGTTTGTATCTCAACTATACCCCAAACTCTCATATGGTATACTCAAAGGGACCGTTTCTCAATGATATTACCAACACCATTGATGGTTTGTCAAACAGACATCTGGTCTAAAAGTTATTAGCTTTTCCATTCCAGGGACCCGGTTGGATTTCGTGAACAATCCAACCCATCCAAACACCAACTGCATACAAACCTTAGGTGAAGTGTGCCAAAAGAATTGTCTGAATAAGAGGAATCCAACAAAGTCGACAACACGTCAATCGGACGTCCGGAACTCAAGTTATAAGTGTTTCCGCTCTGAGGGCCCGGTTGGTTACAGTTTTGAACGAACCCAGCAATAAGCATAATTCGCTAAAACCTTGAGTGTAATTTACCGAAACGACCATCTCAGTCCAAAGAACCCTATGAAACTGACGACACATAAATATGAGGCTTGTATCTCAAGATATGAGGGTTTAACTGAAGGAGGTCCGAAAATAGGGGGTCTGGGCACGGTCTGACATGACCCAATACCCCTGGGTCGGCCCGAACCGAGTCGACCCGAATCGTGCCTGGGTCCGGCCTGGTTGAGCGCTGCCCGGCCCGCATGGCCTGCGCGAAAGCCGCAGAGCAGGGGGGCTAGACCATGAAGTTGATTGATTTCGGCGACGATTTGCGCCATCCCAGATCCCACGGCCACGTGGGATCTCCCACCTCACCACTGCGGCACAGCCGCGACGGATCTTTCTCGGCAGTGCGCTAGCCGCCGCCACCTCTAGGTGCCCAGACAACTCCGGCCACCGCCTCCGGTCACCGGCGCTGCTGCGCCGGAGACCCGTGCCTCCTTGATGTTTCGCGGGCCACCGGAGTTTCTCCGGTTGTCCAATTCAACTTTCGCCTACACCGGCGGTCATCTCGGGTCATATACATTACTACGAAGGCCTCAAATCACTGTTACGTTCCCATTTCATCGTCGCCATCAGTCTGCGCACCAACAAAAATCTGCGGAGGGTTATCGGGCCGTGTTTGTTCGGCCCGTTACCTCTGCGTTAGGTGTTATCAATTGGAAATAATCAATACATGATTTCAACAACTAACATGGAACAATTTTAATCAATTAAAATTGAACCTAATTCCCAACAATTCTCCCGTAATTAAATATTCCCATCCTGTAAATAAAAACATTAGCGGATCAACTTGATAATGTGTTGATCCACGTTCTTTGTTTAGAAGGGATCAATAACGAGAATATTAACATTCTAAAATCAAAACCCTTCCTCGAGAATGATCAGAAGTTGGCAAGCATTGTGGATGATGGTGTCGTCTCCATCGTCGTCAGTGTGCACCTGAGGAAGTGATGTCTCTTCTCTTGTTGTGAAGGAAGAAGAGGATGGAGAACCGTGGATGCCGAGTCGTTCTATGTTGAAGGGAAGGTGTTCTTCGTCGAAGAAGAACCCTTCTTCGTTGAAGATGTTTCATTCTTCGTTGGAGGAAAGTTCTCTTCTTCTTCACACCAAATATCTCCCAAAAACACTAGAACTTTGCTAAAGATTTATCACACACCAAAAGCTCCAACACATAATAATATCTCATGATATTATTTTTATTCACAACAAACTGATTTTAAAATTCAAACCAAACCACCTAATTAATTAAATGAAGAGACTCATCTCATTAATTAAGGAATGTTTGCATGAATTAATGGTGGAAGTAAAAGGTGAAGAGTTACACAAATTAAGAGAAGTTAACAAACTTAATGGAATAGGAGATTAATGGGGAGTTGGCACATTAAATGAATGGGAGTTTAAGGGGGGTTGAAGAGAGTTAAGGGGAGGTGAGGAGTTGGGGCCTCGTGTGGGACCCACCACACTAAATCCTATAATGGGATGTTAGGTGGGTGTGGGGCCCATCACTAACTTATCTTGCTAGTATTTAACTACCTTCCTTTAATAAAATGTGTACAGAACAAATTTTATTTATTTTATTCTAAATCCAAAAAAAAAATTAATTCTCAACCCGCTTAAAACACAACTGCGGTAATGGTCTCCTTAAGCGAATACCAGTGCTGAGAATCCATCAGTGTCCTTAGATTTCAATTCCGAACACCGGTTCAAAAGATAGAAAAACCTGCTCATTCGTTAACTGAACGTACCCGAGCTAAAATTCAGAAATTGATTCCGGGAACACCGGGCATCGGAATCATGTTCCGTCAGAAGCCACAAACTCGTAAAATTCAAAAGAATTAAGGAAAAAAAAAATTCTTCAAATTTCAAGGTCTTTATAGTCTTCATTCCAAACAATGTGTCTCCCATAATCTGGTGCATGATCCCATGTTTTATCTTGATCTGATATACATAGAGAATCAAATTAAACCTACTATACATCCTACTAGATTCCCAATTTTCAAATACTTTCATTATACATACAACTTTAATTAATATGGGGTTCAATTACCCTTGAACCAGTCTAGACATGTCAGACTACATCCTTATTGGAAATGATGAATAATGAGTTAATAAAGGGGGTGATGAACATAAAATAAATTCAATATATCATTGTTTAATAGTATCTAGAAAATGATAGTAAATAATGTATTGGTAGGAGTGATAACATGTCATGAAATGGAAAAATTAGACTGGATCAATATAATAAAAAAACTACAACGTTCAAGAAATGGTGAATTAAACATAGATAAAAATATGACAAATCCATTAGAATTATTCAAATCATGGGACAAAACCACAATTGACTATCCTTCCCTGGATTTTAGATAAATAATTACTATAGAATTCATTCACAATCAATGGAAAATACCCAATACATTCATTGAATACTATTTCACCATGATCCTATCTATTGTTTTCCAATGATATGAATTGAAAACAATCAGATATCATTGTAAATCTATTAAAAATTCAATGTATATTCATTTAACCCTGGTGAAATTATATAATAGTTTTTAAATAGTTTATGTTATGAATATTCAGAATTTAAATCTAATAAAATCATTTATTTTATTTTTTTCATATAAAAACACTAAAAAAGACTTCAATAACACAAAACATGAAATTAACCAACCATAGGTCTCTACATGGGTAAAACCAATGTTTCTAATGCAAATATAGTATATTATTTACAATCTGAGGTTTTGATTTTTGTTATTATGTGTTTTTAGAAAAAAATACATGTACATGATATTAATTTATTTAATAATTTTATAATATTATTTCAGGATCATTGGGCATAAAAATGATGCATCTTATCAATGATTGGCTCCCAAAATATTTGTTTTTATATTTCAATGTCTTTCAAGAAATGAATAGAGTAAGTAAAATATTTTCATTTCCTTCATGTATTTTTCTCCCAGAAAATCACAAGTTAAACCAAATTGTTAGGATTCTGAGACTACATATTCCATTGGGTTATCTATAAAGATGTATCTATCATTGATGTATAGCTATATCTAGTCAATAATATTCATTGTATCATGTACATATCTCTAAAAATAAATAAAAGTGGAAGAATTCATGTGCCTTCTCAAACTGTTGGAGTATGGCATGGTGGTACAAAATCATACAAGCCTTATATATAGTCTAAAATGTTCTATTAACATTGGGGAGAGACTTCTACCCCATAAAAACATCTTCAACACCATCATGTGGATACTCTCCAGAATACATAGTCTCCCATGTTGAACATTAATGAAAAAAACAAAATTCTATTTATGAATTCAATTAGACCTGGGTTGTCCATATCTATTCATGGATCACCTGGTATTTCTTCATTATCTCCTAAACAATCTATGACCCAATATATATGTATTTACAATCATAGTCCATCAAATGGGTGTTCAACAGGGTCTCTCGTATAGGGCTACAAAAGTTTCCTGGTTGATCATAGAGGTATATACATAATTATATGCAAACTTTAATAGTGGTTAGTGATCCTCCCAACTCCAAGAAAAGTACAATACACAGGCTCTCAATTTATCCTCAACACATGGATAGTGAACATGTTCATATAATTAATCAGAGGGAGGGACACCATATTCATACTCAATTAGGTCATAAAGACCTCATATAGGCCCCTCTAAATTAGTTACATTAACCACACATCACTGCTGGAGATGAACATTGTGGGTGCCCCATAGAATCGGATGATCTACTGCACATAAAACTATACTAGACTCTCCATTGTACTCCACTCCATGATGAAAGGTACGTTTGATGAATTTGTGACTCAGACGATAATCACAGTGATAACATCATGGCCTCTCAATATCCATGGATGCCATATCCTAATGTATGTGGATATGCCTTCCCATTTCCACTATAGAGTCTCAAGAGGTAGTGTGAAACCAACCGGAACCTAGATCTCATCCTACACCTACTAACATATGTGACACAGAGTGAAGAACATGACCACACTCCACCTCATTCAATAAAAAAACTACTCATGAAGGTCAATATACATCTTTGATACTCAATGATATACATCCAATGGATAAGTGTGAAACTTACTCATAACATTATCATGAGTTGAGATTAAAACCATAGTCTATCCCGATAAAGATTATTTATCATCCCTCATTAGAAAATTCATATGTTGAATCCCCTAATGATACATGATCAGGAAGATCCTGACACTATACGACTCCAAAATGAGCCTCCAAAAACAATAGAGAAGTGGTGGAGTAAAAAAAATTGACTCGAGATATGATGTACCCAAACACTGTACAAAAGTTATTTGTAACGAAACTATCTTCTCACACACCTCCTCCATAAAATTATAATGATTATTCCTCCTAATGGAATATTCCACCACGGTTTCCTTACCATAATAATAAACTATCTCTAATTCATATTCCTAATGTAACTCCTACCATAACCTCCATCGCAGGTTCAAATTTGTCCACATACGTTATAACTAAGACTCTAATAAACAATGAAAACAAAAAAGTGACCTAATATATGATAGTTCTTCCCCATCCCGAGGGTAAACACTACAACTTATTACTCAAGGTCAAGTGTTGGGTTGTTATGGTTGGGGGTATAATCTAATTTGACCCATATATGTTCATTTCATACACATATATCAATATGAAGTCAAGCCCAGACCTTGAATAATCAAAATGAACTACTTCCTCTACACCCTCTTATAGCAGTCTCATCACTATAGTACCAGTGAACCTCAGCATTAACTACATCAAGGTTCAATTACACTTCTCTGAGCAATTAACATTCCAACCATTCCACATCATTTTAGATAATATTATTTTGATCAAAGGGATCTATTTGATGAAATTCTTGTTGTAATATTTCTAAGCAATGAATACTCGACATTCCAAACATTATCTTTAGTGGATCAAAATAAATTTGTTCATAAATATTCACTGAGTCCACAACTAATCTAAAATGAGAAATGACATAACCTAAAATGAGAACCTTGAAGATAAAAAGATAGAACATCAAGTGATTAACAAAATTATAGTGTTCTCGGAGTACGTCAAGGTCCACCATAAGATAATCATCATAATATTACTGTAAAATAGATTAAATAATTAAGTCATCATTGGATACAATACAAAATATGTACGATTATCTCTAAATTATTTGTGTCATAAATTACAAAAACACAATGGGGGAATTCACCACACCTAAAGGAATCACTCAGAAATCATAATTCTTTAGTGACATCAGAACCTCATCTTCAGAATATTAGCCTCACAAACTTGTGACAAATTGTAGCCAGACCTGAGAATAATATTTATGTAAAAACATGATCATCAAAATCAAGGAATTATGTATTCAATCCTTGGAATATGGGACATGTTATTGATATTTGTCTGGTTTTAGATCTGATAAATATAAAAAGGTGAAAGATCTCATATACCCTATTCAAAGACAAATACAAATAATCCAAGGGGGACATAGTGGTTATGGTAAATCCCTTCTCTCAAATGTACTTAAAATACACCCTCAAATCCTCGATCATGGTGTTTACCATCATATTTGCAACATAATATATTCTTGATGTCCTAGGGAGCATGTTAATAACAAAATTCATATATCACTATAGAGGATGTACTAGAGAATTCATGAACAATACATCCATAAATTCCTCACTAACTGATGGATTATTGAGTAATAAATATCATATTGTACCAAACAGATTAGATGAGTAGGAGATGGGTAATGGGAAGATTACTCCTGCCCTTAAGACACACACACTAACCCATGGTATATCTTTCTCCCATAATGTTGAATCTTGTTCTATTAGTCCAGGGGATTATGACCCACATATGATGAAAGTTAATATGAGAAAGAACTTTGGGTATCCAATCCTTATAAAATATAACATCATAATGATTCATCATGATGACCAGGATGCCTTATATGAAACTCCCTCAACCAAATGATAGCTCACACTGCTGACACATAATAATTATTGAAGAGAAACACCCTGCCGATGCTGGTATAAAAATATTCTATGTAAAGTTTTCAATGTGGAGTTCAAGCTCTCATAAAAGGTATACAAAGATGGTTTAGTGATTCACACCTATGTAAGAATGTACCATATCATGTATATAATAAACATAGATCATACCTCATATCTTCTAACGGGATTCTGGTCCATAAGCCTCTATAGATTTTAGGTACCAACAAAACAGCCACTATAACACTGAGCCTAGAATATACCACATGGGGGTGGTGGTGGGAATTGATCATACAATTCACATTAACTGTTATCTTATCCTATTGGATCCCCACATGCTCCCCTTCTAGTTATACCTCTCTAGGGGCCAACCTGGCCACACATGGGAGAGATCAAATCATGGTGATGACATGGTCGTGATGGTCTGTCTACTTACTACATTCCCAACTCAGTATTTGGGATAATATAATCATAGTCATTGTGAACTCACACATCATAAGAATTGAATCACTCTATTTTATCAATGTTATAGTGTATAGGAATAATAAAAATTGGTGTAACATATATAGTAAAAGCATTCAAATGATAACATCTAGGGAATACATTAGAGTATGATATAATAAAACCAATGACTTATGGAAAAAATACATGCCCAACATAGAATATAGTCATAACCTAAAATATATTCCAAAATAAAAAATTGGAATAATGGAGAGATGAGTGATCCTGACACCTGATATAAAAGTGTAACCACTATATGTGGTATATAAACATGGGTATCCCTATGGTCCACTGAAATCACTTTTTATTTATCCATCAGCAATATAAGACATGACAAATGTGGGATAACCCCATATAGCGGTGAGTATGTATAAACAAATTAGAAGGCCATAAAAACTATAGAGGGGGAAATACAAGATATGATATATGTTGTTAGGTCAACCCAAGATAGGATAAACCCAAATTAAAAACACACAAATATATATATGTTATACTAATACAAAAAAAAATCAGAATGGTAAATTATACCTCTATCTCATAGCCCAACCCAAAATGAGTCTTGCAGTAGTTGAAGAGGTGTATCATCGATTCCCCACATCTCACATGTATGACCGAAGACAAAACTATGTGTGAAGAACTATACCCCAATATTATATAAAAATGTATAAGGGTAAAATCTATAATATAGAGACCAAATCCTAATTTTACGGTGTTCACATTAGTATATTGTGGACCAAATCCCTTATGTGTTAGGGGGATAAACTTTGTAGATATAAAACCATTCCTTAATATGTTATGGGGTTCCAACCAGATGATAGAAGACCCACACACTTGTGCATTAAGGGGGTTCTTATTGGATGGATGAGGACCCAAACACTACTTTTATAAGTCAGTGGTGCCACATAGAAGATATAGGACACTTTCCCTAGTGTGTCAATAGGGTTTCATTCAAATGTAAGAGGATCAACTCCAATGTATAGCCAGGGAAGGATTCCACATAGATGGTATAAGACCCATTCCATATTTCCCCAAGGGGGTTACCATCAAACTACAACAATGTGTATGATATACCTAAGACCAGATGAGTTAAACAAGTTTTCAACCCCATAATCTCTATGATGATCCCACCTGATCAATTTCATTGTCAAGAATCACCTATGGAATCATCATTCATAGAAAATTACTCATTGTATAACAAAATCAACAAAAAAATAGTCAAGTTATAAATTAGGATAATAATAGGATATGTTTCCATATGACCAAAATTAGAGTCTAAATAACGGAAATAAACAAGTTGTTTGTTTATCATAGAGATACACAACATATATGTGGTCCTCATGACATGAGGTCCCACTCCACTACCTAGTTTTGACCTCTTTTGGACATGTATCTGAGGCTATGTGATCATACATATCATGTACAGGTTCTACACAGTGTGTCTCGGATAATAAGGGTTACATGTGTGCTCCTTACAGTGCCTGGGTTTGTTGGGTTGTATCCATGTAACTGGTCATAAATAAGGACCATACTGTGCATCTGTATTATTAGAGTATGGTGGGTAACCTCCCTCAAGGGGTCCTAGATTTGTGTGTATGACATATAGAATAATTCCCACATTTGGTCTCATGATGTGTGATCCTTGATTTCCCCAAAACCATACATTCTGACGTTAGGTTGGGCAACACAGTGTGTGTTGTTCCATTACACATAGTGTAGTCAACTTTAAAGAAAAATGTCCAGGTCATCACTCTTTCACTATATCTTTCTCTTTTACCACATCATCCATAGTTTTACCACCAAATATTAGTCTGTGTCTACTCTTCCCATCATTTCCATACCTCTGGGGGATGAAAAATGGATTCCCCCATTAACATGATGTTTGTATATCACAAGATGAATCCCCCATCGTATGTTTCACAACCCCATCATGTAACTGGATCCAAATTCCATGGATAATTTATTTCATCCTAGGATCCTTTCTGATAAATCCCCTCTTTTATATTCATTTCACTATATGTGCACCTTCTATGAATATGGGGTTTGATAATGCTATAACCCTCCCAAAAAAAGTGAAACAATGACCCCGTAGGCTAAATATATGTAATGTGAAAAAAATAAAGATAATTAACAGAATAGAATTTTAAATAATCATTGGACAATAATTATTTTCCAATGATCATAAACAATGGGTTATAATGGGTGATAACATGTGAAAAAAGAGAAGAATTATATTGGATCAAAATAATAAAAAATTAACAGGGCTCTTGAGAAGAACAATATAACACAATTCAAAATTATATAAAATCCATGCTCAGTATTTTAATCATAGGAGGAATGAAATTTATAAACCCTATATCAATTATGAATTTATCATTGGTGAAGAGTACATATTCATGTGGGGGGGGGGGAACTTGCTTTATTTTTTACTTGATGATCTACCTCGATCAGATCTCTCACAACCCTACGATTTGTCTTCCAGTAAATTATGACGAATCACCCCTTATGAGAGATCTCAATGTTAAGTTAATAACCCTGATGAATCATTATAACAAGATATATATAATGGAATTTATGTTTTCATGGAATTTAATTGAAAATAATTAATTTTTTTATATCATTCAATCACATCCCAAAAAATTGCGATAAAAAAAACATTGTGTTCATAAAACTCAATTTGAACATGGATTAAACCTAATGATTTTGATAGAACTATAGTCTTATATTTTCATCCATGTTTATTTTTAGGATTTAAACCACATTTTCAGGAATACAGAGAGCACATAAAATTAATATATTATATTTTATTCTGATATTATTTCTGAATCCCTGATTCTTGGAATCTCTCCCAATCTCAGTGATTGGATTTAAAAACATTCATTAATTTATTTTATATTATTAGAATTAAAAAATATGTTCACTAAAAATCAAGACCTAGAAAGTGATAACAGAAAATCATGATATAAGCATGATCATATTATAGTGTCATGACAACCGATGAATGTGGAAACAACATAAAAATGTCATCATACGTACAATTAAAGGCTTTTATCCTCATTAACAACACATAGTTAGCAAGGGTAACTACCCACATACAATATTTGGATAGGCTCACTTCCCACACACCATGATATCTGTTGAGATTAAAAAATTAACCAATGCATTGGAGTGCTATAAAATTTTGGGCACACTAATCATGCAATGAAATTCATAAATTTGTGTGACACATGATTTTATAAACAAATAATAAAATCTCAAAGAACTAAAATGGATTTTGTATTCTTCTCATGTGGTTGCCAAAGGAAGAATTTATCATTTAATCAGAAAACATCATATTAAAAACATATGAAAACTAAATGGGTGTCTAATGACCTTATCATTCATTATACATATATACCACTCAATTATGATGATTTAAAATAGGGTTCCACACAGTATTACAAATTAATATATATATATTAAAAACAAATTCACAATTCAATCATTATATAAGGCATCTTGGATGAAAACAACTGATAAAGTATTGTAGAATAGGGAATTAATTATGGAAATGAATTGGATGTATGTAATTCCCTTAAAAGTGTATGATTATGTATGAAAAAATATTTATTGAGCATAGTACATATTTAATGGGGAATTTTATAATACCTAAGAGTAAAAAAATGACGAGGCTTAAATTTGAAGAATATGCATGTTAAAGCATACAAAATAGATGGATCTCTTATTATAATTAAGGAATGTTATTAGAAAATAATAATATATTTGGTCCTAGAAAAAGTATAAAATAGATTATATTATTATACCATGATAATAATAACTTATTTTTTGAAAACATTAAATCGTAGATAAGAAGACTCTTAGAAAAAAAGGTTTTGGATTGATATATTCAAAAAAACATGAAAACATATTCATTTGGGTAGAGAGTGATGGATATGATAATTTGTTAACATATTTAATTTTAAATATATTTTTATGAAATTAATACTAGATTAAATTTATCACTTTGAATCAATTTTGAATTAATTCACTTTGTAATATAAAAAAAATTACATTAAATGATTTTTTTGAAAAATAATAATGCATAAAATTTTTATGTTACATGGAAAAATATATTGAAACTAACATAATAAAAAGGATAATAAAAAAATTAATTGATAATTTTTGAAGTGATGTTTTATGTAAACATTCACCATTATATAAAATACATTAATTAGGTATTTCATGTATATGGGAAAAATATACATTTAAAGATATATGAGTTTCTCTAATCATAATTATTTTTTATTTGCGGATGAATTTAATAAAAGAGAATAATATTGGTGATTAGTTATAATAACCCTATGGGAAAATCAAATATATCATTTTAAATTATTATGTTACATAAATGAGGCAAGGAATAAAAATATAAATAAGAGAATTTATGACTCATGCGAAAAGGAACATGATATGAGAAAAATTATGACTTAAGTAGAATATTAATAGAAACCATTTAAAGAGAAATAATTTTAAAATGAACCATAAATATAGTGAATAAAATGTATTTTTTTATATCAAAATAATTAGAAATCATATAAATAATAAAAATTTATATTGTTGATTAATATAAAAGATGTCTTAATGAAGGGAGTTTAAGAAAAAGACCAATTACCTTATTTCATTGATTAGTTTAAAATGATAAATATTTAAATAAAACAACCAAAAATAGGATAATATAAGTCATTATAACCTTTTAATATCTAAAAACATTTAATAAAAATAATTTTCAATTATTTACTAAGATTAAAAATTTTTCATTATTGCCTATTTTTAACATTGGGATTTTACACTTTAAATTGTCTTGCACAGTATTTGTGAGGTTAATGTTGATTATTTATATTGTATACCAATTTAATCATTTCAAGAATACATATGGTTATATAATAATTATATATTACATAGTTATTTATAATTTTCATCATTCATCTCATGAGAATTTTAATTATACCTCGTGATGATAAAGGTAGAGAGAAACATGTTTTGGTAGATTTTAATGAATGAATAGGATTTTTTTAAAACATTTAGATATTAAAATTATAAAAATATAATAAATAAAACATCATAAATATATTATTATTAAAAACAAATATTATTAGAAAAAATTACTTAAATAATCAACATAAACTATTATAACATCATATTTTTATGCAGAAAACTGGTTAAACAAAATCATGTCGTAATTGTCTAATGAGTAATAAAGTTAAAACAATTAATTTTTATATAAAATTTAAAAATGATAAAAAATTTAATATATATAATATATATTCAATGAATACATTATTTGGTCCATTAATTATAGTTGGTGTAGAGAAATGAAATTCAACACTCATGAAGGCAAGATTCCATTCATATAAACGATTAACAACCCAATAACCAAATGGATAGAAATATTGATGGTATATGAAAATTTATCATTTAAAAATTCTATTAATTTTATAAAAATAATATTATTACATTAATTAATCTTTTACTTCAATCTCTTTTTGCTGGTTAAGTGTAAAAACACATCATTCATGGAGGTGGTAAATGGAGCAACTCACCAATGATATTCTTTTTCTTTAATGGATGAAAATTAATAATTAACTATTATAAAATTAATATAATAGTATATAAATATAATAATTATACTCAATTAATTATATTTTTATTGGTACATGATATTTGGAAGAGTATTATGATGATGAAAATCTTAATAAAGATATAATAATTATGTTAGAGAGTTAATTTTCCTTGGAATTTACCTACAAATTAATGGCATTAGGAAAAGAATGAGTGAAAGAGGACTAATATTTGTTGTAGTAGTTTCCAAGGAGAGTAAAATTCTATATTTTAAATGAGTAATTATATATCAATTTTGAGCAATCAATGGGTTGAAAAGGTATCCTTTTATAAGATGAGAAAATTGAACTTTTGAAAATACTAATCATTTTTCATTAATCAATGAAATTATTTGAGGGATAATGTCTCAAATGATAAAAACATGATTTTTTGGACAATATAAATTCAATAACTCCTATCAAATAGTAAATATAACAAATTACTTATCACATTTCTTCCATTTCCCAAATTGAATCTCTTTTTACATTTTTAAATATTTTCCATGTTAAATATTTTCTAAACAAATTAATAATATTTTATAAATAAAATTAATTGTAGAATTATCAAATAATTTAAACCATATGATTGTATATTTTAATATTATTTTATAATTTTTTTTTTCAAATGTTTGAATTGTAAATTTTAAAGTACACAAATAATCATTTTAAACTAGTTTTTTAAGAAATGATGTTTTTCATATTTAAATTTATATATAAGATAAAAATAAATTTTCTCTGGGTTTTGATGACTTAAATTAATTTTTTATTAATAGACTAAAAATAATTTTAAATAAAACAACTTTTTATTTAGTTCTTAGAATATTGGACATAAAATTTATGGTATCAATGAAAAATATTAAAATTTATAATTTAAATCCATAATTAAATATTTTATTATATAAAAATTTTTAAAACATTTTTATTTTCCTAGATTGTAAAAAAATCACAAAAATAATATTTTGGACTAAAAAATCAATATTTTCATAAGAATTTAAAAAACAATTATATGTAAGTTTTTATGAGAGGAGTTAAAATATTAATTTTATATTTATTATATTGATTTATTAATATTTTAAAAATATATTTTAAAAATGACATAACATGAAAAAAATCTCATTTATTATAACATTTTTCAGTATTAACTCATATTAATTATTCATACCCTAACCGTAATAGCTACGAATGGTATATTATTTTACTGTTTATTATATATTATTAATAATATTTTTATAATATATTGAGTTTGGTTTACATTTTGTGTAATATTTGACTCATGTTATATAATATAGTGTGTATTTTAAAAGATAACAAATCATGGGCTGTCAAATTTAGCACATGTCAAGAGATGTGATATATTTTTTATAATAATTAAACATGGGGTTTACAAAGACTATATAATTAGGTAACGTGAAATTTTATAATAATCAACTTTTAAACTAATGTATTTAATATCAAAAATATCATTTTAAATAATAGAATTATTATGCAATACAAAACCTCTCTATGAATTCCATCAAGCCTCAATAAAACACCAATAACCTTCTCACTCATAAATAAATGATAACATGAGATAACTATGTCAATATCATGATATTTATTATATAAATCATTATTGAAAGTCACAATGTGTACCAAATTGGCCAATATAAAAGAATTTTCTATTCATGGTAATTAGTATATTAAAATAATTAAAAATTAGAGGTGAAAAGATCATCTCTATGAAGATTATGAGGATGAAATATCATGTTCCTCAGATTTTATCCATTGAAAAAAAATAAAAACATGGTTAGGGACTATCCAATAAGAATTTTATAATCTCCAAAAACTAAAAGTGTCATTATAGTGGTCACATTATAATTTTTTATTATTTTTTATCTGGTTGATTGATTTCTAGGTTTTTAGAAGGATTTCATTTCTATTTTCAATTATTATTAGGAATAAATTCATGATAATGGATTATTTTGAACTTATATTACCAAAAAAGGCAAATAATATATATATATATATATAATTATCAATGATCTCATTAAATGCTTCTAGTGATACCTACTATGGGACATCGTTATGTGATGTTTAAGTAATAATACACCCCATGTACCATTTTTTCAAAAAAACATGTGTGGCCACCGATGGTTATTTCATTCCATGTGGGAATGGGTATGTAGCCTCATTACAAATTATATATTGAAAAATAATTGTAACACATTTTTTCACAAGTAGCGAACGACATGTAACAGGTGTACATTCAAATAACACCTCATGGTTTTGTCCTCATGGAATTTTTTAGGCCATGTGGTTAAAGTAAATGGAATTATTACACAATATGAATTAATGTCCACATGAATGACATGGAATCTTGTAAATTTTATATTATATAATATGACCCAAATATCGTATAACTCGTGATATTCCATCCATGATACATGTCATGTCCCTTGGTGCATATCTCATGTGGCCAGAAAATGATTATTAGTATGTATATGGATTGACACACCACTAAACATATCACAACTCATGTAAGATACACACAATTATATGTTTTTCCTATGAGTCAAAAATGAAAAAAATATAGATAACTACATGTAATGTTCAATTAAATTCATCAATGTTTTTTTTCATATAATTCTAAAACTAATAAATGTGTATGGTTATCAGACATATCATTTAAAACATGTGAATCACCAACGATACATTCTAGGTATATTAATTGCTAATATTGTGGTCATCCATTCCATACAGCATATCAAAATTGAATAATGGAAAAGGCATATTTTTATATATGGCCATGTCATATAGAAATACAAGCATATATAAGTACACATTACATGACAAAGACCATACATAACATATATAATATACTATTTCAAGTGATAATACACACTATGACTTTTTTTAAAAAAAAGGGTTTACTAAAATGTATAATGTAACATACCATGTTTCCTCTAGTACATGAAATTTAAATTAAATTATAGATATAATTTAATCTATCTATGAGTGTCAATATCATTTATTCATTCATTAAATTCTATATAAAAAATAATTCGAAACCAAATATTTTTTAATTAATTAATAATTATAGAGAATGGGAATCTGAACCCTTCTTTGGACATGCTTATATGATAAATAAATAAATAATTAATAATTTGATAAATTTATTGATTTGATAAATTTATATTAATAAATATTAATTTTAAATAAATGTTATCATGTGTCAGTTTTAATGATTCTATATTGTCAATGATCATAAATTTGGTAGACATGTCTATATTTTGAGTTTATATTTAATTTAATTATTTATTACATGGTTTTTTGTATAATATATATTATTGAATTAAATATTATTATAGGCAAATCATCCCATCCACCTTCAATATGTATTGGCCCACTTGTCCAATAGTTATTTTCTATAACCCTAAAACCTTAATTTCAGACATCTTTGAGTGAGTAATAATTTATAAAAATAGATCTAATATTAATATGTTATTAATCAGTATTAAAGACAATGTGAAACAAACCTAGGAGATAAAAAAATTGATGAATAATACTTGGAAAAAAACGATATCGACTCAGAGAGGTTTTTTGATATGATTGACTACAAAAAATGGATACAACTATAGACCTATAACCATGGTCCAGATGGACTTTGTCTATAGGACACCTATAGCCATAGTCAAAAAAATGGTCATTGATATAATGGTTCCAGAATCCTGGGGAAATTTATCTATTACTATAGCTTAGTCCATGAAATCCCATGAAGGAATTATTATCATGGAAAGTACATGGGATGAAGCTATGGTATTTGTACAACCAAGAGCATGTTAAAATATTACCTATACCCATGTATAGGATTACCTTTAGCTATAGGATTTCTATCCCTCATAGTGAAAAACATATTCTTAATTTTATAGTAATAGAAAATATAATTAAATATACATATATATATGTGTAATATTCATTGTCATGTGGTGGAAGAGGTGTTCACTTTATGGTTGAAAACATATGGTTTTGAAACATGGTGGATAAATTTTTTTCACAACCCTGTCGCCATGGGTTGTTATCCATGGATATATACCATTGTTATATTGCTATATAAATAGCCTACATGGGTATCAAAAAAATTTCTATAATCTATAAACCGGACTTGACGAGCTATATCATTAGTCATTCCACATGGTTATAACCATGTATTTCAATAATTTCGGTCAATTATTATTTACCATCAACTTGATAAACTAACTGTTATTTAAATTATCATGATAATAGGAATTAATATGTTATTTTTCATATTGTAGGATATTTATTTTTTTGTTTCTTTTTTATTTTGGGAATATAATGTGATAAAAAATTGTATATAAATAACAATCGGGTGATATAAAGTTAAATAATGTTATTATGTAGAAATAATTGTTTTTAGACATATTAAAAAAATTATAATATAGATATAGTATTAATTTTTAGGTGAAGTTTAAAATAATGAATATTTAAGATATGTTATGAAAAATTAATCAATGAATTTATTAAATTAGATTTCACATTCAATTTCAGAAGTTAGAATAAAGCAATATTAAAAAGTACTTGTCTAGACTATGCCATGGTTCATTCATTTGTTTTGGAGTTGTAACGAATTTTTTGGGTTCACATTACCTTGATTTCATAAATTGTTGATTTACTAAGAAATTATTATTAAATATTGGTTTTATGTGTTATGGAAAATTATTCATAGGATTTCAACATTAGGGAGTCTACTCAAAAAATCAATTAAATTCATGTTAATATAGTTGGAAATCTATCCTTCATGAATAATTTTTAATGTTCTTTTCCAGGCCAATTAAATATTATTTTAAGTGGAAGAGTGATCCTTGATATTATAATTACCATTTTGGGGAATATTCTGAAAACACAATTGAGGACCATGGGGATTTGATAAAATAGCAAAAGACTAATAAATTTATTAATTATATAAAAAATAAATAAATATAGAGTATGAAATATACATTTATTTGTTTTAGAGAGATTGAAATTCATTCAACCATAACATGATACATGAAATAAATTTTGGAGATACCTAAAATATTTACAAGTGAAAACAACCTAGAGTGGTACATGTTCATGATCATGAATCAAATGTAAGATAATTTTTATAACTGTTGGAGTCCCGATTCATTATGATCCCTATAAGAGGGAATGAAAGGGGGAACATATTCTTTTCTGGGATCATGTGTCTGATTCATTATATTTCTAATTAGTCATGTTATAATACATTTCTAGTGATATATAGAAGCATATTGGAAGCATGGATGCATAAACTATTTTCTTTTCATCTCTAGGAACATTATTAGGAGAAAAAAATGAATGTGAGTTAAAATAAATCAATGTAACTCCATACATAAGATACTAGAGAGGATTTTCAATGTCTACCTCATATAGATAATACTCTTATCGACATTAATAATTTGGGAATTGTAAGTTTCATTCTACCCATGAATTGTGCATAGAACTCATGATCAACTAAAATTCTAAATGATTATCATGTTTTATTATGAATTTTAATAATAGCTTCAATGGTATCTAACATCTAAATCACATGAATTTGATTCTATAGAAAAATTAATATTATATGCATGAATTTTTTTTTTCACTTAATGGTGAATATAGTAACTCACAATGTTACTTGTTTAGATACTACAAATATTGTTGATTTTTTGTTCATATATAATCTTGAGTGGGAAAAGACAATGTATCATATCTATGTTTCTCATATTAATTTTTTACCACTATGTTGGTCTCTGAATAAAGTGTTTACCAATGAAGATCTTTTTGGTGGAATTGTGAATTTTTAATATTTTTAAAAAATATTTAATATTTAAGTAATTAAATATAATTTTTTAGAAAATTAGACAAATGATATCATATTAGTACAGTGTTATATTTCTATTATATCTCATAGGATGAGTTTTTAATGGGGGGTATTTTTATGAGTGTTGTAAAATTATCTTAGAAACTAGTCCATAGTTCAAGAAATTTTTCATTACTTATATTTTTTCTTTATTTTATTTTTATTTTTTATATTTCCCTTTTATTTTATCCTCCGTATTAATTTTTAGGCATGTTTGTGGATTCACTCCTTTTTTTATGAATTTATGAGTGAAGATGGCGATAGATAAGAAGAATGTAAAGCTAGAGATTGAGCTGTAATTGTTGATGGGGGGAGGTTTTGATATTGATGCTCTAGATTGGTAAACCATGATGTAGGATAATGTATAGTTTTTCACTATTATCAAGTTATACATGATTATTTTAACTCTTAATGTATTATATTTGTTAATGAGGAACCTAGATTGTCAATTTTTTGTATTTCTATAGAGAATCGCCCATTTGGATAGATTATAGGGGGTTTTCATTGGAGAAAACCCAGTCATATTATGTGTTTTCTTAAGTCACTCATAACATGTTATTCCTTTTATTGGAATGATTTCAGAATACAATAACATGGAGGTTATGTTCCACATGAATTGTGTTGGGAATCATAGGGTTTGGGTAGGGAAATAGCCCGAAACACCATGTGGATGGAACATATTCATGTACGATACATGGATAGAGAATGTCTATGATACCAGACTTGTTGTCAACATGGAAATAAGGAAAATGGTCTTGTGAGGGACATGACCAAGTACCCATTGTGGTAAAAACTTCATGTGTGTTCAGTACATGTCCAACAGTAAGTGATAATGCCCCTTAACTGTGTTGTGTCTCATATCCAAAGATAATTATTCTAGTACATATCTTTTAACATAGGTTTTGATAATATACCCCACTTTTATATTTTTTTAGCTTTTATAAACATAGAGTAAAAATTCAAATTGAGATTAGTCAATTTTTAGAGATTTAGGCATATATCTTAGTGGTGGTAGCAATTTAGTCATTAGTGTCGATCTAAACCAAATTTTATATTGTACTAGTTTTGGTGATATGATTCAACTGAGGTTTTTATTTTGAATAATCTTCAGGTATCGATTGTTATTCAATGATTTCAATATTGTCTTGAGTTATTATTTAACATGGAGCAGGGATTTGTAGTACCTTTTACATCAGTTTCACTAAGATAATTCATGGTAGGTGGGTTCAAATAATATCTCCAATTAGAGAATTGATAGTCCTAGAATGTTGTGGGATTTTTCTCGAGCTGTGAGTTGTTGTGATTTTAGTCCACTAAATTGCGGTTATTGTGTTTAGATTCTTTAGGAATTTTGGAAACCATGGGATGGAGAGTGTGTCCAATTTCCATTGAGCCATGCGTAAGATGATTTTGTCCGAATATTGAGGCGTCCATAATGGGAGAGATTATATTTAGTCATGGGCTGTGCACTAGGGAGGTCATATAAGTATTTATTTTTATAGTCATTTCTTGAGTTTTTTCTTATGGAATAGGATCTATTTTTAGGTTCATTATTCTTTCTTGAGTGATGAGAAAAATGATAATTCCCTTCTAATTATGGGGATTCTTATGATTTCCCATGTGATTCGGGTGATGGTTTTTAATGTGTTTTGTTTCAGTGTCTGTATATGAGGTTTTGATTCCATATGTCAACAATTGATTGAGATGGATGCTATATAGGTGATAATGGGAGTCCCATGCTTGATTAATCTCATGGGGTTTGTTGCTGGTTTTAGTGATTGAAACTATGGGTTTCAAATTAGAACCCTTATATTTTTGGTTTGGTCTTATTATGACTTTGGTGGGGTTGATGGGTTTATTATTTAAATGAAATAATTATTTGTGCACTAATAAAGGAATATTTAGGGTTTTCTTTTACAGTAAATGTCCATTAGATTATTACTATAGGAGAGTATTGGGTTCAAGGTCGTCCCTATGATTTTTTTGATTATATACTCTATTGGATAGATCATTTTAGACATATATATGGGAATACTGGGGGTTTTTATGTCTCTATACACCTAGGATATAACATGGTTACCTGGATAGGGGGTTAGTAATCGTGTTCCCAAATGTTTGGGAAGGAATCACATAAATTTTTTACCACTTATCAAATTTTATATTATATATACTATATATAAATTTATAGGACCATCATTATTTTGATAAGTTCAAACAAAGTGAGTAGTCTTACCATCACTGGTTCATGTTATTTTATTAGATTCATAGATTATACTAGAGATGTGTGTTGTTTCCATGGTATATAAAAATGTGATCATAGTGTTCAAAATTCATTCATGTTATTATGTATGTCTTCTAAGATGTTTTATTTTATTTGGAGGATGCACCAAATTTATTGATCCTGGGTGAGACACATGTTATATGTTCACTAGTGTATATTATATCCGATATATAATTACATCATGAGTAACCATAGAACCCCTGGATGGATGATTTGTTTTTAAATATTTTTTCCGTCCTAAATTTTTTTTCAATATTATTTTATATTTGTAAGTTTTTTATTCTAATAGGTAGGGAATATCACATATGGACACAATTATTTTCATAACAGAATTTTGGAACCACCATTTAGGGTGGCCAACTAGGATTTATTTCCCACCACTATATATGAAATTTATTGTATATATAAAACCTTATGTATTTTTTTTAGGATTATCAGGGGATAAATATTGGATTGGTTTGTGGCTTAGTATTGAATAATTGTAATGGAATAATCATGTTTGGTTTTAGGATAAGGTTTTTAACGATAGAATGTTTTTGGAGAACATGTTTTTGTTGAGGAATGGATTTTTTTTTGAATTTTAATTCATTTATTTACATCATATATGTTATCAGTCTAATTAGTGATCAAATTTTATTTGATATAGGAAAACCACGAGTCTGTATTCCATATTCCATTTGATATCAGATTCTCTTATTTTTTAATTTTGTACAATATGATATTGGTGATTTGGATGTGCCTGATTTATATCCACATTTATTACACTTTTAATCACGGATATATTATTTCCACTATTTCATTTTATAATATCTTTACATGTTTACAGACTCTGGATTTAAGGATGGTGTGCTTGAGGTTTTGGGGAGACTTAGATAAGTTGACATGTCTAGTCAACCCTCATCTATTTTATATAACATTATTTTAGAGGTTATTATCTGCTATCATTTATGGAATCGATCGATAGACTTCTAATGAATGTTTAAAATCATGTAAAGGATATCTGAATATTTGGTTATTATCACTGTTTCCAATAATAAGTACTTATTTCCAATGGTATGGATTTACTATTCATGGTTTTTGATGTTACAATTGTATGACTTATCCAAGAGTGATTCACTTTGTATTTTAGATTTTTTATTTATGGGGTATTGTTTTTTATAGTATTGGATAGAGTCCTGTGTAATCTAATGATTCTATAAATGTATGATAAGCATGAAAAAAAATTCATTTCTATGATTTCACTAGTGATGGGGATTCAAATATTTATAGATTCCATATTAACTTGTATGGAATAGTCCCATAATATTTTATATGGAAATTATACTAAAATGAGACATGAGGGACTATATAATAATTATAGTTCCCGCGGATCTATGATGAGAATTTCTCTATTAATGGAAATTTATTTTTTCATCATGGTATGAGTAAATACCGTCTTATGATATTATAGGATTTGGGTTCCTTGATGGTGGTCTAATGAGTGTAGGGATTCTAAAGAGGTTCTTTGGATTTGGCTTGAGTATACCAATGGTTTTGGATTCCCTAATAAAATAGGATCGAGATATGGGGATGGAGTTATAAAAACTATATATGAAATATCGGCCTTTTCATGTAATGTGTTTACTATAGTTCATGTGTTAGGGTCTTTTTTTTCATATATCATTTGTTTCTTGGGCAGGCAGTGCTAATCTTCCTACTGGTGAGGACTGAATGGCTTTCTATAATCTAGGAGAAATTTCATAATGACCACTAATATTTTTAGTCTTATGTATTCCATGGGATATTAATGGATTGGTTTAGGTTCTCGAGACCTTTATATTATTGGTTGCACTTTAATAGGTGCACTGAGATCTTTCTTGTATGTTATATGTTTCGGATCGACACTCGAGTTGCTTATGGTCTTGTGGTCAGTTACAGTATTCGAGAGATGTGTATATTTTGAAGATGATCACCAATAGTCCTCCAACAAATTGGACCATTCATTTATTAGGGTAAGGTCAAAAATTTTGGAATTTTAGTATAGGTTCGATAAGACTTGGATCATGTTATCATGTTTCTAGTTTTCCATTTGTGTTTAATGGGAGTGTGGAACCATTCTATTTTAGTGAGTCAATGTATGTTGGTCTATAGGATACTATTATATATTCTTATAGAATAAATATACATTGAGAATAATTATGGAGGCTGAAATGAATGTTTTAAAAATTACATCGTGTATTAATATATGATGATAATAATCTTGAATGGTACCATTTTGATCATAGACCATGTGTTGGTCCACTGATTTTTGTTTGGGTCATAGGATAAATCTCATGGTGGAAATATTTTAGGAGGAGTTAAAGGATCTGTATAAGGGAATCTATTATGTAAAAAGTTCATTTTTTTCATTGGAGGACATAGTCAGCATTTTATGTGGTTTTGGTTTTCATTTTAATTCTGTATTATAACATAGTTATTCAGGTAAAATAACTACATTCAGTGATAAATGGAGTGTGGTTCTATATATATTAGTGTTTTTATTGTGAGGCGGTTATAAATACAGTACCACATTAGAGAGGATCTAATCATTCATAGATGAATAACCATAATGTTATCGAAGTCAGGGTTAATGTGAGACTAACTAGTGTATGATTGTGATATTGTCTGGTGTTCTAGTGCTCAGGGAGAGATCATGGAGGATGGTTGAACACCAAGCCCTCTCAATTTTGATAATAATTATGGATGAGAGGTTGTAAATACCCAAGAATTAATAATATATTTTTCTTAAAATAAATTCTATTTCATTGTTAACTTTCTTTATATGAAAATCTTACAATAAATGAAATGTAATATATTTTTAAAAAATTATTATTAAAAATTGATCGATGTAAATTTTTTATTAAATTTGTTGGTATAAATAGAATCAAATAATTTAATATATATATATAATGGAACCACTCATTATATATTTATTTATATATGATTAACAAATTAGTAAATAATTTTAAATAAAATACTTTCTTCAACAAAAAACATTTTTCCCTCAAAATAGTTATTATTTTTTTATAAAATATTATAAATATATTAATAACATTTAAAAATAAAATATTATAAATTTAACATATTTTTTTAAATTTTCACATCTATATAATCATAGGATGAAATTTATGGATTTTTCATGAAATATAGATTTTTCATTGAATAGTGAAAATAATTTTTTTGGTAAAACTATAATTTCATTTTATTAAATTAAGTAAATTTAAAGTAGTATTATTTTATCATCTGATTTAAATGTAAAATAAGTATTATATATATATATATTTCATTCACTTATGATATTTAAAACAACTTTATATATTATTTTATTGAAACATTTTTAATATGCTAAAACACATTTTTCGAAACAAGGATTAATGTGCATAATGTTTCTCCATTTTATAAAATTCATATAACCCATAATAAGGAATTATTTAATTAATTTATTTATATTATATAGATATAAATATTAATTTATCACAATTAATATTATTATTACCTATCATATAATTATTACATGATATTATCATGCTTGAAAAATGAATTTCATTAAGGTTTTTTTATGTCTTCAGGATCACATTTAAATTAAATTCAACAAATTTGTTTATTTTTATCTTTAAAAATTGATTCCATGATTGGAATCATTATGATTAATATTTTCTAATTAGATAAAGTAAATTTTTGACCATGATGAACAATAAAAATAGTTAAAATTAATTGACATAGTTAAGGTAAATGGGTTTACTAGGGTGTCAAACTAAAAATATAATGGTTAAGATGATCATAAACATGAATAATTCCAATTTTATTATCATATTTGTATATTATGACTTTTATTTTTTGAAATCAATAGTATTTAGATCGTTATGGAATATGAAAAAGGTGGGTTTAATTATTACTTTTCAAAAATTCTAAATGTGTCCTCTCCCACACTTATAAAAGTCCATCCACTCTCTTATCCATTAAGAAAATAAGAAACACAATTTTATTATGTTCGAGAAAAAATTACAACCTTAATCTCATCCCCTCCTCATAGAGTCCTTTTTAATCAAAATTTGAACATAAAAAGAGTTTTTTGAAAACCTAAAAAAGATTATTAAATAAAAGGAATCATTCTTAATTGAAGTTTTTTTATTTCTTCTTCTACATTCATAAAAATATTATTGAACCATGATGATATAATTTCATTAGTATCGTAGATATGTACAGATTTGTGAATGTTATGTTCATGACCTATAACCATAAATTAATCCCTTAAATTGGAAACAAATTTGATGATCTTTTGTAGGATGGATTACTGCCTCATGAACCGAAATAATTCAATTTTCTTCACATATTTTCATAAATAGATATAACAATGGACTTAATGTTTATATATTATATTTATGATATAATTATAATTATTTGTTTATTTTATCTCATACTCTTTCTTAAATTACATTCATTAGGGAATATTATAATGGTGCTCGTGTTTACGACAGACTATTACCTCATGAAGTGATGTGATTCATTTTTAACGTATTATATAACATGAATGAAATAAGGATTAAAATTAACGTTATATACTATATGAATAACAAATAAATATTTCATGAAAATATGTATATCATATCATTTCTTACTGAACTATCTGCTGAATAAATGATAATGTCAATCATGTGTATGATAGACTACCACCTCACAAAGATATATTATATGTATTTATTACCACATTTCGTGGATGGTTAATTTTAATGAAAAAAATAAGAATTGGAAAATACAAAAAGGAAGAATTACCTTAATATGGGAATTATTTTCAACGAAAAAAAGGAAGATAATCTTGACAGAAGTTGTATATCATGAGACCTTCCAAGGGACACACGAGTGCATGTCAGTCAGAAGATCATGGGAACAGTCATGCATGGCGTATAACTGACACAAAGATCTCCCATATCCCCATTGACAGAGCATCCTTGTTCTTTTTAAGGAATATGGTACATTCACTGGTCATGTGATATTCTATAGATATTCTTTCAGATCACATGACATGTCAATCGGCAGATTCCTGAAAATACATCAACAAATGTTCATAAAATAATGAAAAAAATATGAAAAATATGGGATCCTTTTGCTTTCATAAACATTGACACGATGATCCCATGTCGATTCGTATAACACTATGTAATCCCATCTAACGTGGTATCCTTTCAATGCAAGAAACTACAGTCATGTCACCTTCGTCATGTGTTGTCATTCATAGAAGTCAAGTAGGTATTGTTCTACCACTTTGGCTCAAAATACAAATAAAAAGGTGGTCCATTATAAGTATTACACATCAAATTAAGACCCTTTTTTAGCCATGTGACACATCACTAATGGGGAGAGTGATTTTTATATACCACACTCGTACAATATCCTGAGATCCCAAGCCCTTGTAAAAGAAAAATGGAAATAAAAATGAAAATAACAAGAGATTATATCAAGGGGACGATACAATGATTTCATTAGAATGTGGATTTATTTCCCAGGATACCACTATTGAACATGTTAGGATCCCATTTAAATTTCATCTCAATATCATGAAGGAACTCTGGTGTGCCACCTTTGTGTCTGGAAGATCCTAAACAAAACATCTCTAATCACACAAAATTCTTTTAACATGCATTATGATTCTCACGAAGGTCCATATACATGTTAACCTTTCATTTTGAAATCCCCATGCAATGTAGAAATTATAAGGCAATACCACTTTTTATTTTCCAAAATAATATTTATAGGGAATTGATGGCATTGTATTGCAGTCTCTAAAAATCATGTGACAACTACAACCTTATTTCCCAAAGTGCATGAAACCAAATCCTTCCACTGACTAAATCATGGATTTATGAAATACTCTTCACACAACGAGGAATAAAGATATTTAGGTGAGCCCTATAAATCCACCTAACAATGAGGAAAAATATCATCATTTCATCGTCTTACTAGTGCACCCATGCATCAGATCTGACATCTCGGAGCGACCAATATCACGATTACAATGTATTCCTCTATTTCTCGATCTGGGGAATACCATTTTGGATCATGAGGCATTTATAATAAAATAGTATGATCACTCAAAGATCATTAAAAATACTTTATAAAGGTTATTAGAAGGACATCTTATAGATTTACTACATCACGCAAGAACTAAATAAGTTAACACTAAATAAATAAAAGGCACATATTCAATAAAACTATAATAATAAATATAATATAGGATAATTATGAAAAGAATATATATGATGATCCTCCAATTAATCACATGAATCATCTAGATCATTTGATAATAATAGTTCATGCCCCATAAATCATGTGATGTGCACCATGATATAACATTTTTATCATGCGATGTCCTCTAAACACTTTAATCAAGTCACATGAGGCCATCCAGGCACCCAACTCGAGTCTCATAAAGCCCTTAGAGTTCATCATCTAAATCATGGTTTGTCTACTAGGAATGTAACCCAAGATAAATGGTGAAATCCTATTTTGTTAGATGGGTCTCATGAATCACTCTAGCTAAACCACCTAGATCTTGTGGCCCCTTCATGAATGCCTTCCGGGAATCACAACGATACCAATACATGCCAATTAATATCATGTGATTTCCTTCGGACATGTTTGACGATATATTTTTATTTCCTCCAAATTTCTAAACCAATATCATACAAAGGACTCCAATAAATTTCACTCTTTTATTTTCATGTCCTCTGGACAAGTCATCCTTGATCATGTGATGGACTTCAAACATGACCTTTAGATTATGTGATGTCCATCAAACAAGTCAACTAGATCATGTGATTTCCTTTGTACATTTCTGCATCATATATAGGCATTCCCAAACACTCCTAGTCATGTTAGAAAGAAAATAAAGGAATATCCATAGGATAATCAAGTGGGTTAGTAAAAAAACCATGCTAGGCCATGTAGGCATCCCCAAACATTCTAAACTCGACCAACCTCTATATTTTTACAGCTTCAATGTGTAACTCCCGATCAATTAAAATGCAATAATTCTGATTTATTTCATAACCAATAAATATTGGATCCCATCCTAAGGATCCATCCTTATATTTCACATCCAATGGTCTATCTCATCACATATGACCCGCACCCGTATGTAGTATAAAAATAATAATTTATATATGTTATTTATCACACCAAGAATAGCTCAAATGGGCATAGGGAGTATCAATGATCACATCAATTCCTCTACTAGGATGGACATCCTCAGTGTGTAATAAATGATAAACTAAACTATGTTGTTATCGATTCCATCTCTATCCTAGATATATAGGTTTCCTTTCTATGTCCATTCTCAAAAAATAGTTATTTTGGAGAATGATTCCTCCATGAAAACAAAATTTTAATCATCGAGACCTAATCAATCCCATAGACTGATCATTCTCCCATCCAACATTGTATAGACCAATAATTGAATTATGAGAACTTTTATTCCTTTCATAACCAGGAATCATATGAAAAATTCTTCAGGAACAACGTCAAATGGGAATGAACTTTAGTGTAAGTCTCATCATGTGTCTGACATTTCAATAGACAATACCCAATAACTCCAATGGTAGGATCATTCTACCTCATACATCAATGAACTAATATGTCAAACTGATGTACAAGAACTCTAATTCCTACTATAACCATCATACCTAGGAGGCCTCCCTACGGTCTAAGATAAATATTCTGGAGCCTAGTTCACCCAATATATGTCTGTTCATTATGATGTTAAACTACATGGGTTTAATGAACTATGTGGGTTTTGATTCCTATTATAAAACATGATACATATGATTCCCATAACGGATCAATCCCATTATCAAAATATTAATCGTCACTCTAGTGGAAAACAAACACCACATTTTCTAGTAATATGGATTCAACATAAAAGAAGCTACTTTATTAGTTGGGAATGGATTAAGAATCTTAGATACATATTTATGGAATCACCAATAACATTCCATATGTTTCATATAAAAGGATTTAACCTAATATCATTTTGTCAGGTTAATCAGTATGGATAAATATTAGGCAGATATTTTCAAAATAAATATCATAAATCTATGGGAGAGTTACTCATTAGGAACAAATTCTCCCCAAAAGGCTGTGAGAAGCTAGACCTTCCATCATCTCAATGTGTGTTAATAAACATTTCTCGGTCTGACATTGCATGTAACCACCTAAATTTTGTGTGTAGGTATGTACCTGATAGTGGATATCAAAACCATTTTTGGTTTCTATGGAAGATGAACATTAATAGGTAAAAAGAAAATAATGATCGAAAAAACATTTCTCCCACCCCCACAATCAGACCCTCAGCACAGGCTGACCACACCTATTTGGTGAGTAAAAGGTGATAAAACCGATGAAAAATCAATTAATTTGTGTTTTCTACTTTGAATGAAAAAATGGATAGATTCTTAGTTCTAATCAGACCCTTTTGTTCTTGAAACATGGGTAGTCCCAATAAATATGTATCTCATTCTTATCGACACACAAATGTTGAAACCAAAATGAATCTCTCAAATAAAAAAAGATTGGTTTACAAAATGTACATCCAAGTTGTTTTTATTTCCTACACAAATATGGTTAATCTGATATGAATATTATATCTCATCCTTTATATTTTGGGTTCCCTCAAATGAATCCCATATTCGATTTGACATGTTCACATTATATTAATGTCAATGTTGTTCATAAAAAAATTATGTTACCCATTAATGTTGGATTGAGAACATATCATCCATGAAATGTTCAACTAATCATTTCACTTTCCCCTTGTTGTATTCATGACTATATATATTACTCTAGAATACTACTTCTTAATCTGATATAATTTCTTGACATTTCAATCAATTAAGAAATTTATCTATGATTAAAATATCTCAAGACTCGGAATGAACTCGCTTCCCTAATTCCATCAACATCATGTGAAAAATTCATTAGTCAAATAATACCATCGACCAGGTATTATCTTAACCCTTGAGGCTACAAATGATGGTTTATAAAAGCTAAAACCTATGGTCCCACACTATCCAAAAACATCTATAATTATATAGTGGATCTCATTGATATAGAAAACCACTTCAAGATATTCTCTCACGAGTGCAAAAAACCCCTTGAGTATCTAATTTATTTGGAATTAGTATCAAACTACATCTACCATCCAGTTTAGGGGCCAAAAAGAGGAATCCCATCAACTAGCATCACCATTTCCATCCTGATAGTTCCCTTTATTCACATTCTTATGGTACCACCCAACACACTAACACCAAGGATCCCCATGCATGGGATACAAGGAAGACACTTCAATAGTTGAATGCACCAGATAATCGTTAGTGTGATCATATCTCTATACCCACTAGAACTATCTACCAGAATGTTCAATAGATAACTACTGATCATGCTCATATCTATGCTCACTCGGAGAATGTTTTTGTGCATATTCCAACATCAATCACTACCCCATAAAAGAATTAAAACAATATTTCATTATATAACATGTTAAAAAAATATCATATCCTAGCATAATTTGAAGATGTATGTTCGTACATTGTGGATACAGAAGATGTGAAAGATTAACTTCTAATGCACACCACACTAATGTGTTATTACATCATATCCATAGATAAAGAACTCTACAGGTATATTCTGGAACTGGTATGGATATAGGGTTAGGTGAATATTCATATCCATACTCCCAGGGTAGCACAACGCTTTGACGGGTGTCAACATGTCGTTAATTGGGAAAAAGTGCACAATTTTTCTTTCACCCATGAGGATAGTTGGCATATCTCGATATAGTATCTATCCATGTGAGAGTGGAAAATTCCTCAATAAATGATCATATTAGATTTGATGAAGAATAAAACGTACTCCATAGGTCCAGGATGAATATCATATACCAATTCTAGCCAAGGCTCACTAACTGTGAGTGGAACATGCCTTGAGGGAGGCACATATTTTTGTTAGTGAATCCACATGTAAAAATCCACTAGATGACAGAATCCATGCACAAACTTTTAATTCATCTAATGAACGACCACACGGCATCATTCTGAGGCCATATAAGAGGTGGCTCATATCCCCTCTTCTATTATAGAAGTTCATCAGCATATTCAGATGGGGATTTCATATTCATTCTAGGATCATATTCTAATTCCAATTGGGGCTCAACGAATGGGAGAGGAACATTCCTCATGACATGCTCATATTCATATCAGAAAATATTGGTGGAATATACCAAAGGATAAAGATCAACAGAAAATCCCTCTATAGACTACAGATTACTATATGAGAGAGGTACATACCATAGGGAGCACTCATATTCCATCTAATAATGAAGAAGATCAGTAGCATATTCCGGAATTCCCTTCAAGTAAGCTCAAATTACCATATCACTAAAACATTATAAATGAAGTATGTATACCATCATTTAATAATATAATTTTCATGCACAGTTATAAAAGGCTGGTTGTTATATTTATTCCATGATTTACATTGAGTGTCACACAATAATCCCCCAAATTATAGTGTCCCTGAGTTTTCCCAATACAAAATATCACCCCTAGAGTGAAATGACTCTTCAAAAAAGCAGAAGCTGACCCCTCACTATGATATTTATCCTCATGGTAGTGTTTAGATTTATCACATGGATTATACTCTTTACATCACCCATATTCAACCTTCACATGGTGATGTATCCCATGGATAAGTAAATCCTTCCCTTCTATGGACAACCCTATATAAAGAGGTCTTTAAAACTGAAATGCATTTTTATAGAGAGGTTCTAACAAAATACGTTCACAAAAATATAGTTCCCCATAAAATTCTGTCAAAACTCCACTGTAGTCATTAGGCGGACGCAAGAAGAACCATATGTGGTCTGATCATGTAGAGCATAATGGTTTGATGAAGAGGAAGAAAACATTGTCATATAGAGATAGTTAGCCAGAAACAACCTCTTCCCCTTATTATTTCCCTTTACCACTTCTGAATATTAGATTATATATGAGTTACAGAAGGATTTAATTCTTTATATATTCCAAAATATGTCGTCTACTCATTAGGGAATGAATTCTAGAAACCTCTTTTATCCATGATATGAGGGTCACCTTGAAACCCTGAAGATACTCTATTTTTAGGTAGACCGTGATACTGTCTCTAGTACCTAAGACCAAAAATCATAAAATAAAAACATAATTATATAGAAAATATGTATCTATTACTTTACAAATCAATATAAAGTGAAATTAAAAGACTCAATAATGCATTTAAATTTGATAATGGTGAATGTATAGAGTGTTACACTTCACCACCCCTTGATGATCAGAACTACCTAGATATAGTGTCCTATAATTTCATTTACTATATGTAAACTATTTGGGGTGTGTAATACTCAAGGTAGTTTTCTATGAAAACCAAATTCCCCCACTTAAATGGTGTCAATACATCATGAATAGAGAAAGAGGATGGGAATTATATCATTGAGTTGTACCACATAAAATATTAGGTACTCATTATAGACATGAAGTCGATGTTTCTATAAACATGAAAAAACACAATAGAAACCAACTCCCATATTGGGATTACATTTCTCCAATATCCTTAAAAAACATAGCTTCACCACATGAAATAGATTTTCTTAGCATCTTCAACAGAAACATTATAGGATATTACACTACCCACGGTGGGAATTTGATTTCCAATACCACATCCACACCTCATATCCTTAATTCCTAAAATGATTCATAAAATATTGGAAGCATCTACAAACAAACCAATTTCGATTGGGGTCAGGAATGTTTTTTCTCAATTTACATCACCATGTTCATCATCCACTAAGAGGGTCCCACATATATCTACAGATTATTTAGTTAATCCCTATACAACTAAAATGTGGTTATTTAAATATCATTTCTCATCCTATGAATAATAAAATAATCAATAAAAATCATAATATCCACATCGACAGGATCAATAAATGATAATTGATGCCCCAGATATACCCCAACCCATTGGATAGGGGAAATCCTTCTTCTTCTTTCTGAGAGGTAAATATCAATGTTTGGATTCCCATCCATTCATCTCATAATAATATAATCCTCTCTGATTTAGAGATATTTTTCAATTACAACCAAAAACTCCCTCATGTTTTTCACTCACAAGTGTAGATAGGATTAATGTCTGGTGATGGAAATCAAACCAAATTGTTTTTGCAATAAAAAATTTACAAATATGGCCATGGGGTTTATGAATGGTGAAAATGAAGGCAGGGCATAATCAACATATGTTTTCAAGAGAAATGGGAGATATACCATTGATTAATACAACTCTGTGAATTTTTTCACCATCAACACAATATATAATCTAAATCAGGACCCATATAAAGAGTGAAAAAACATTGAATAAATCCCCGAGGGAAAGTTCTATAATCACCCATTGAGGATGCACAAACATGGAACCAGTGGAATCTCTAGAACCATGAAGATATGATTATCATGTTTCCACATCTACAGAAGAGCACTATAAAATATAAAGGGAAAAGTGTGTCTACATCCCAATCACCACCAAAATGAATAATAAATCATTTCATAGAGAATAATTGTCATGATATTAGAATAAGTTAAAAACATTCAGACAAATCCAAGAAGATTTAATTAAAGAAAATATTCTTGATGGGAATTATATTTAGGTTATGGAATAAATTAGTCCTAAAATACATCTGGAAATAACTAATTTTTCTAAAAGATTAGCATCCGAGTATCATACCATCTCCACATCCTAGAATCCATCCAACATAAAATATGATGAAGATGATGATTTTTAATTCCCACCCGGGGGAAGATAAACTCTCTCTTTCTTGGGTGATAATTCAATCTTTTCATTAATAGAGAATTAATAGGAGACATAAATGGGGCCACATTAATAGGCATGGACCATTCCATATATATGGGTGGAAGCGTTGATAACAATAAATCTAGAAATGATTAATGTCGTCGACTCCCTGGAAACATTAATGGAATATGAGAAGGGCCAATACACAACATTTTATCCTAAAAAGAGAACACATTCAGAATAGATGGATTCCAATTTCCCCGCACCCAATTTCATAAATCCTACCTTTTTCACCATTTATAGCATTAGAGACACCGAAAAAAATCCCACACACTTTGTATCGTGATGTTATAAAATGATGGGCCCTCGAGATTTGTGGGAGGGGACCAAGAGGAAGTGTTTTATAAAATCTGGTATAGAAAACTATTTTTTCAGAAAGCAACCTTCTAGAAGGATCTGATGAAAGATGAGAAGACCTACATATTTAATTTTATTACTAGTTCATATCCACAGTGCAGAAAGTCACAATCGTCATCCTAACTAATTGCATGAAATGAGAAAATGATAGGGTCTATGGCTTCATATATATATATTGAAAGGTATAACCTATTTTCTAATCACCCCTCTATTAGAGGAATAATTTATCATACTATATTATGAAAATCTCTAGAATGAGCTATAAACACCTCTAATCACAATGATGTATCCAAAGAGGTTTCATTTGTTTGTAGCAATAGAACATTATAAAAACAAATAATTATATAAATGGAAATCCCCTTCTTATTTTCCTTTCATATATTATAAATCACATAATATAACAAAGAGTGCAAATAAGAACATTATAAATGAATAATGAATGATGTAATAGTTATCTCTAGAAATCTAGTAACCTATATTAGTGGAATAATAACTTGACCTTTTCAATTGTAATGCGACTATTTGAAATAGTAATACAACTATTATAACAGTAACATTATCTTTAAAATTATGAATTCAATTTAGGAATCTTATAAATGATAATATGATATAATAATATCATGGTATAAGTCAATAAATATTTTAAATATTTTAATTAATTTTTGGTATTTATATAAAACATAAATGTTTATTTATAATTTTATTATTATTAGAATTTGTTTAAAGTAAATTTATTTTCATAAAATAGATTGATAAATTAATTTTTTTTCTTATGATTCGAAGATAATTTTATGAGGTCTAACTAATTTTTCAAAGTGTTATAAATCAATTATATTTTTAAAATATGAATTTTCATGTAAATGATGATCTTAATTGAACATATATTCTCTAATATTTATAAAATAACTCTCATAAAATTATGTTAATTTATAAATGTTACACATAGAAAAAATTTTAGTGATAATTTTTGGTATTTTTCTAAAATACGTGATTTTTTGTGAATAGTTAATATAATAACATATTCTAAAAGTTAAATACATGAATTTTTTAGTCGTTATTGATCCAAGGCTGATGTAAGCCAAAATTTTATAACTCACATTAATTATTTTAATATAATTTTTATAATGTTCTAACTACTCATATTCATAACCACTATAATAATAAAAATGAATAAAATGATGTTAAAACATCCCTTATCCACCCTTATAAATAGCTCCCATCACCAACTCTTCTCCTCGTACTTTGAAATCCGTGAAGATTGTCCAAAATATATCAAAGAGTCTTCTTCTTCCCCTCAACCTAGTCTAGGAATCCTTGGTCTCATCAAATTACAAAAACCATTTCCCTAAGGAGGTTATAAAGGTGTAAAAATCAAGATGTATAATCCTCTTTTTTATCATTAAATTTATTTTCAATTTCATTTATGTTATTATCCAATCCCCACATCCCCATACCCTAGTGGAATGATCACTCCAGTAACATATATATACATTAATTTTGTTATGTTAATGGAGTAATTTATCTTCCCATCACTTCGGGTTTTTTTTAAATGAAAACATTTTCGATGGTGTGTCGATTTACCACTACTGTGAATGAGGCATTTTCTATTTTTACTACCTCATTCAAGTCTAGTTATAAGAAAATTATTATTTTTAAATATTATTTTATAGTAAAAATATTATGTAATATAATTATCTAGAACCTATAAATATTTATATATTACATTTATGAAATAATATAAAAGTTGTCATAAAAAATTCTAAAAAAGATAACTCATTTGAATTAATGGTCCATCAAATCAATCATCCAAATATCTTATAAAAATTGATGTATAATACCAATTATACGTCTCTATTTTCATTAATTACATATAGTTTCAAATATGGGGAATCATTCTTATTATACATGAGCTTCACTACTTCTAAAAAAGCGAAACGATCATGAAAAACACTAAAATGAACACTTCCGAAACAAGGTAATTGAACAATTTATCTTATAAAAAATTCCATAAATGAACATAATAAATCTTTAAAAAATTTACTACATTTTTTAGATGTTATAGATTAAATAAACAATTAATTTATCTAATTATTGAGTATATTAAAGAGAAGAAAGTATTCAGGCATAACGAAAGGTGAATTCTGAAACCCATCTCTCGTTATTTGGGATTTACCTCTTTCAATATATTTTTAATATAGATGTTCCATTAATGTTCCTAAAATATACATTTGTCACCCTTCTATATTTTTATATAACTATTTCCATTATGTCTTTGTGAAATATTCTTGTATTTTTTCGAAATAATTATTCAATATAAACATACATCATTTACCTCTCTAGATATTGTTTCTTATTCACTAAATATTGTTTATTATAATAGAAAATAAGTGACTCCCATTTTATTTTGGGAATAAAAATATTAATTCTAGAATGTATGATTTATGAAATCTTCATCATACCCATTTTATTTTTAGTGGGTTGTTTTATAGAAATTATTGTCATATGTTCTATGTGGAATTAATGATCATGTAAATGTTATAATGTGATGTATCTCATGAGATAACACACAATATGAATGAATATGGTGATATCATTATCATCAATGATGATGTCATGATGATGCACATATGTGATGCACAAACATTATGTTATCTTTATTCAAAACTATGTGTGATTTTTTACCTCTAAGACATGATGTTTAATTTATATGAGTTTCCACATTCCATTCAATTTTCATATTTTATAATGAATATTACAATTTTATGATGAGTTTTATGCTCACACTTGTTATATTGATTCGTTTCTTAATTTGTCCTCTTCCTAGAATTTTAGCTCACCCCTTTTTTTAATGTATATCCTTATGTGATTACTTGTTCAAAAGAATAAATAATCTGTAATTAAGAATCTTTAGAATATGGAATTAAATAAATGTTTATGTTTTATTATGAAACAATTTATACATGGTCATAATTTTAATGTGAGACCAAATCATTAAATCTTATTTTTGTAGAAAAAATATGTTTTTTACCTTTTAAATGATTTTATTACCATGTAATACAAATCATGGTATCTATAGTTCGTATCCAAGACTAGTTTATTTCATTTAGGAATTATAGTTATATAACCATAGTTCTAACCATTAGCATGAGACCTCATGTATTTTATCACCAGATAATAATTATTTTTGAAAAATCTAAACATAGAGATCCCATAATATGTTCATTTAGAGTTAATTTCTCAAATGAATAAATTATTTATTCATGGCCTATTGAATTTAAATTTATTTAATCCTTTTCAATTTTATAAAATCATGGATACAGTGAGATTCTTGAGCTAAAATTTGTGTGGGGGAAAATGAGATTAGTTCCTGGAAAACAGCCCCATTGAATTGGTAGTTGGATTACAAATTTTAGGGAAAATACTACCCAGATGTCTCACGATAGGAAAAATAATGTAAGAACCCGGATATTCTTTTCATGAATGTTTTTCCTTTTTCGGGAGTTTTGGAGAAAAGTGGTGGTTATGGAAATTTGTCAACTACATGCCATGTACTTTGTTCTGGCAGGAGGCCATGTGATGGCCGTGTCATGACCACACACACAGTCATGTGGGGTGACGTGGATACTGCCTAAAGCGGGGTACAGAAAAGTAAAGTACACGACGTGTACATCAAAAGTACATGTCATGTATTTTTTTAAAATTAAATGAATCGGGGTCACATCTGATGGACATAGCCATCATTTTTTAGGTCTCGTTCGTCCGAGAGAACCCCTACAGCTGCGGATCTCATAAAACCCCTCGAGCCTTCGTCCGTCCTCTGAATTGACCTCAATAGATTGCATTGGAACTATAGTGGTATGCCCTTCCTTCTCCTCAAGCTTCATTTTATGATTACTCATCTTTTCCAAGTTATTGTGGGTTGATCCTTTTGTTAATTTTCTAAGATCTACAGAATTATAAGACTATTAAATCCTCATGGTTCAAGTATCTTGATCCCCTAACCTTGTGGTAGGTGGTTTGTTCCTTTCTGTAGAATGTATTTGAGTTTTATGTGCAAATTTCCTCAATACCCATGAACGGGGTATTTCACGTTTAATGTTTTAGCCCTATTGTTTCCCTTCATTGCATGTATTCTAGAGTAGAGGTTATTGTTGTGAATAGGGTAATTTTTCTGTGGTTTGGATGTATTTTCCCTTCCTGTTTTTCTTGTTAATGATCGTTTGGTCTAGTTTTTCTTGTTAGCCTATTTATAGTTTCCATGCCTAGTATTGTAGGATGATGTGAAAATTGTTCTGGAATATTTTTATGCTATAGACTGCATTCCTAGAATTTCATTAGGTATAATTTGGTCGTTATGCGATGGTGTACTTTCTGTTTTACACAGGGCCTGGAGAACCTAGTGTAATAGGCCACATAGAGAATTGAGGTTGAGGGCTTCTCCAAAGTGTCTATATTATTATTAGATGCGAGACCACGGGGGGAATTGACATTGAGTGCATCTCTAGACTGTCTGTAGATCCTCAATGCAGGCCACCAGGGGAATTGACATTGAGTGCTTCTCTAGAGCGCTTTTAGTATGATACGAGACTACAGGGGGAAATAACGGTGAGTTCTTCCCCCTAGAATCTATACATTAACTGAACCAGAGGGGTGAGACTCTGTGTTCTTCCTAGAGGGTTGGTTGTACTTGTGGGGATGATTCATAGGGGTAGATCGTGAGTAGTGCTTAGAGGGTTACATATTGTGTTAGCTACTGTCTCAGTTGCTTCTTGATATTGAAACTGTGGATTGTATTATTTTTCTACTGTGTGATCACTATTTACCGCTTCCTATACATTTACCTACCATATATTCACTGGCTGTTAGGCACAAATCATGAGGAGGTTTCCTACAAGGATTCATCTCACACCCTATTTAGGCCACTATGTTGGGCCCAAACAGATTGTATTTTTTTAGGTATAGACCAGGGAAAGAACCCTTCTACGTTTGGTAATTGATTGCATTGAAGCTGGAGAGCATGTGACCAAGCTGAGGCGTGTGATGATGAGGATTTTTTTATCAGTTTTCCTTGTAATTTGGAAGTACTTTATTCAGAGTTGTGACTTGTTTGGCTATTTTCATAGACTTATTTATCATGCATCATTTTATATAAATATATGTGCTATAGTTTTTTATTATTTCATTCTTCCACTGTTTACTGTTGTTGGATATTTACTACAACAGCTATTGTATAATTGTTTCCCTTTCACTATTTTACTCTTCCAATGAGGGAATATTTTCCCCACTATCACACCGAATGCCCTCACTACTATTCAGCAACCTCTGGCATTCGAGAATATGTGCTTGAGGCCATTTGACCAGCCGGGTACGGGGCACCTCTTGGTGGCTTCCAGAACGGGGACGTTACAATGTGGTATCAGAGGACATTCTTATCTCTTGACATACTGTTTGGAGCCTTTATCCTAGGATAGGATGGAATGAGTAATTGTTAATAAGCTGTGCTCGGGAGTAGCTAACTCGTGTACATGGAAAAGACAATCTACATCGTTTATTGCAATTTTTGGGTTTTCAATTTTATAATTGATCTCATTTTCACCGATGGGTGACTCACATGATTTGTGTTATTACTATTGACACTATTTAGGTTCTATTTCTGTCACAACTCGATGGGATGAGGGTATACCATCCCATGCATCATATAGGAACCTGTTAGAAATCACCATCCATGCATTCTTTCCATACCATATAGGATGCATTAACAATTACATGTTGTTGTGATAGATGTTGTGTAGAGTATTCATGCTTTTGTGATAGATGTCGTGACAAAAATACATGTTGTTTGATAGGAAATTGTGTGTAAGGTATTGTTTGGATGAATGACAATCTCTGGTTCTTGTGTTGTTATGGGCCTTCATGGACTAGAATTTAGTGGATCATTGCGCTATTTTCTTGATTGTAACATTTATATGATTCCAAACTTTGATTCATGGGATGTATGGGCCCTCGCGGATCGGAATTTGGAACTTTCGGAGTTCATTTCAGAATTTGTTGGGATCTGTAGTAGTTTCTGAGGCTTACTATCTGGAAAAACCCAGTATACAGGCCTTGTAATGTTAAGTACACACCATGTGTTATTCTACTCGGGAAGAAACCGTTTTTCATTAGTATACGCCTTGTACATTATGTACATGTCGTGTAGTCTCTGACCATGTCATAGGCCATGTGGGCAGAGACATGGGATGAGAAAAGTATGATTGAAACTCTTCATGTCCACGTTGAACACGTCGTGTAGAATAATCCTAGGAACCCAGATATGTAGCTAACAACACGTGTCGGTAGAGTCTCTTCATATACCCATTGTGTCCACCTTGAACCTACAATGTAGTCTGACCTAGGTACCTGGCCGTGTCACAAACAACAAGGGTCGGTGTTATCCATTCGCATACACACTGTGTCTATCAGGAACATGCCGTGTAGGTTGAGCCGTTTCTCTGACCGTGTAACTAACCACATGGTCCAGGTGAAGCTTGTCCAGAACACGTCGTGTCTACCTTGAACACGCCGTGTAGTCTTGTCTTAGGATATCGTTGTGGCTTAACCATGTAGAAAAACCGGGGTAGGGGAAGAGGATTCAAGTACACACCATGTGTTTAGAAAACACACCGTGTTTTTGGGGTGTTACAAAACATGTTTAGGATATATTACACACCCATGTAATTGAATAAAGGGAACATGCCGTGTAGTCTTTATACATGTCGTGTAGTGATGTTTTGTAAAACATGAATGCTTTCATTATCCAGTTCCCTTCTTACGCTCCTAGTTTCGAGTCCTTGATAATGTTGACCTAAGGTGTGTGTTTGACCTTGTAGAGTGATGGCACCGAGATATCCTCCAGTTGTACGCCTGTTTCTTGGAAGTGATCAGACACTGGACATGGCTGATTAGGGACCACCTGAAAATCCTCATGTTGTTCCAATCTTGGAAGCAAGAGTTATACATGATATCAGTGCTGATGCATAGTTCGGGGACAGATTCATGAGGATGATGCAGACCTTTCAGGGTGTGACACCTCCTTCCCTATCAATGGCTAACTTGACGCGGGTTTTCCAGCAATAGAATCCTCCCTATTTCTTAGGGGAATAAGGTCATCAGGCTGCAGAGTCATGGCTAGAAGGCATGATGATGATATTTGAGCATCTGAATATGCCTTCTATGACTACATATATCCGGAGACCTTTAGGGACGACAGAGCCTGAGAGTTCATGAGTCTGGAGAAGGGTACCCATTCTGTCATGGAGTATTCCTCACTCTTCACCGAGCTTCTACACTTTACACACTTCCTAGGGACAGATGAGTTATTCCTGGCAAAGAAGTTTGAGGACGGCCTCAGATATTACATCCGCTCTCTGGTGAATATCTTTAGGTTGACTTCCATCGCTTCCATCGTCAACCAGGAACTGATCACGGAGTGAAATCTGAGGGAATCTGATGTTTTGAGCCAGGGCAGCTAAACATTCAGAGTTTTTTCTTCACCAACTGATAGCTAGAAGCACCATAGGGAGACTAAAAATAGATATCTGAGTAGGAGGGATGCATCCTCTAGTGGCCAGGTGGTGTGATAATAGTGTGGGAGAAGAGGGAATATGAGGCTGTTGTGCCATAGAGACCTGGTGGAGTGACGATCATGCGACAAGATGGGTAACCTTCAGCTTTTCTGTCAGGTATTCTCACCAGTAGTTGGTGATAGGGGTTCTTCTATTACTCCTCATACAGGAGATGCTCCACCAGTTTCTCACCAGTTTGGGAACTATAGTTCTTTCAGCCATTCAGGCCGACGTGGAGGTCATGGTCGTGGCGGTCAGTCGTCATTCGTCCAACAACAGCATAGTGGATCAGCTCAGAGTGGTCAGGCAGGGTCACAAGGACATGGAGCAGGCCAGAACATTATAGTGGAGTAGACCTAGCCAGAACAGTATCCCATACCCTCTATAGTTTGAGGTATGATCCTAATTGCCTCGGTTTTATCATCATCTCTTTTCAATAGTGGTGCTACACATAGCTTTATATGTGTCACAATCGTATAGAGTCTTGGGCTCTGTATATTTTCATCGGCTGATTTCTTGATTCTATACACTGTGTTGGTGACTATAATGGCTAGTGTATATCAGTTCAAGGAGTTCCCTCTATAGGTGGGTGGGTGTAACTTTTTATGGGAACTCTATGTCCTAGAGATGATAGGTTATGATTTCATTCTCGGAATGGACTGGCTAGTTCCTTTTTAGGCAGTCGTCGACTGTTATTTCCATATGGTGAGTTTCATATCACCATGGGGGTGGATCATCTCTTCATAAGGGTGAGTGGGATGGCCAGGCTAGCAGAGAGGGTCCAGAGCATCATGGGTTGGGAGCAATTATAGCCCAGATTTCTAGACTTTATTTGGATGACCAAGGGACTTCACAGTTAGACATTCCTCTAGTGGTGGATTGTTTCAGGGATTTATATCCACATTACTTTTCAGGTTTTCCTTCGAAGCATGAGGTAGATAATTCTATTTAGCTTGTTCTAGGAGCTGCACCAGTGTCCATTCCTCATTATAGATTGGCTACACCAGAGTTGCTGGAGATGATGAAATAGTTGGAGGAGTTACAGGACAACGTTTTAATCTGACCAAGTACTTTTCCATGGAGTTTGCCTATCCTATTCTCGAATAAGGAAGATGGTACCCTCAGGCATTGTGTGGACTATAGGAATTTTAACCAGTTGACGGTCAAGAATCAATATCCATTTCCTAGGAATGATGAACTTTTTTATCATTTTCAAGAAGCCCAGGTGTTCTCTAAGATTTACTTGAGGTCCAGTTATCATCAGTTGTGCCTTAGACCATCTGATATACCTCTCAAAACCTTTCAGAGCATGTATAGTCTATAAGAGTACTTGGTTATACCGTTCGGCCTCACAAGCGTGCCTACAGTTTTTATGGTGCTGATGAACTGAGTGTTCCATCCATACATGGACTCTTTTATGGTGGTCTTTGTGGATGGTATGTTGGTGTACTCTCACACTCGACACAACCATGCTACCCATCTTGAGATCATTTTGATTATAATAAGAGAGCATCAGTTATATGCTAATATCTCAAAATGCCACTTTTGGATGGACCTGATTCACTTCTTGGATCATGTTATCTTGTAAATAAGAGTATTAATTAACCCAGAGAAAGTGAGAGCTGTAGTTTCCTCGGACCACCTGAAGAATTTCATTGAGGTTTGGAGATTTATAGGGCTGGATGGATACTATAAACGTTTTATACATGACTTTTCATGCATGGGAGCATCACTGATAGGTCTGACTAAGAAGGTTGTGAAGTTCCTCCGGTAATATTTTTATGAGTCAGCCTTTCAGGAGCTGAAAGGGAGGATGACTGCTGCACGGAAACTAGTATTTCCTAAGCCAGGAAAGAGCTATAATGTGTATTGTGATGCTTCGGGTATCGGGTTGGGAGCTATGCATTTGCATGGAGATGGAGTCGTTGCGTATGAGTCTCAGCAGTTGAGGCCACATGAGAGGAATTATCCGACACATGATCTGGAGCTGGCAGTTGTTGTTCATGTCATTCGATATTGGAGATATTATCTTTAGTAGATCACTTTGTGGTTTTCACTAACCAAAAGAGTCTCATGTACATCATCACTCTGCATGATCAGAATCTGAGGCAGCGCAGGTGGGTTGAGTACCTACAGTACTTTGGCTTTGAGCTTGCCTATATGCCTGGGATGGGCAACGCAGTGGCTGATGCATTGAGTAGGAGGACTCAGAAACAAGATTTTCAGGAAGCCAGTAGTGAGTGGTAGCTTATGGATCTATTCTTGGAGATGCATCTAGAGGTGCACGATAGAATGTGGTAGAATTTTCTATCATCTCATGTTATTACCTCAACCATTATTGATCGAGTTCAAATAAGGAAGCTATCAGATTTTAAAGACCTAATCCTACGGGAAAGTGTGTCAGGAGAGGCCCCTATTCCTGGGTGGACCATAGGTAAGTATTAGATCCTGCATTTCCAGGGATGCATATGGGTGTGAGCAGACATATGGGATGAGCTGATGGGGGATTTCCATTTCTCAGTTTGGGAAGTTCATCCTGGTGTCACAAGTATGTATCATGACCTACACCATTAGTATTAGTGGCTATGTATGAAGAGGGATGTTGTTGGGTTTGTGATGAGGTGTTCCACTTGTCAGCAGGTGAAGGCAGGGCATCAGCGGCCATCAATGCTTTTACATCATTTACCCATTCTTAAGTGGAAGTAAAACGATGTCACGATAGACTTTGTGACCAATTTTCTGAGGTCGCCTCAAGGGAATAACGTAGTTTGGATTGTCATTGATAGACTCACGAAGGTTTCTCACTTCTTTCCAATCTAGGAGACCATCCGTGTTGATGAGTTGGGACGGTTGTACATCTGATAGATTGTACGTCTTCATGGAGTACCACATTTCATCATTTCAGACAGGGATGCTCGTTTTAGTTCTCGGGTCTGGAAGGGGCTTTAAAAGGCATTAGGTACACATGAATTTTTGATTATGGCTTACCACCCCTAGATAGATGTCCAGTCCGAGCGTACGATTTAGGTTCTTGAGGATATGCTCCAAGCATGCATTCTAGATTTTAGAGGTTTTTTGGGGGAAGTATATACCTTTTGTAGAGATTTCCTACAATAATAGTTTTCAAGAGACTATCCAGATGGCACATTATGTTGCTTTATAGAGTAGGCCATGCCGATCACCTTTATGTTGGATGGAGGCAGGAGAGGAAGCTTTGCTGGGACCTCGTCTGGTTCAGGAGACCACAGAGTAGATAAAGTTGATTCTGAAGAGGATGACTACTACACAGTCTCATCAGAAGTCTTATGGTTATCAGCAGAGACGACCTTGGGAGTTTGGGGTTGGGGATAAGGTTTTCTTACGTGTCACACTGAGGTTGGGACACAATATGATTAGGAGGTAGAATAAAAAATCACCGAGGTATGTCGGGTCATTTTGAGGTGTTGGAGAGAGTCGGGGTGGTTGCCTATCGGTTGCAGTTACCCCAGAGGTATCGGGATATGGACAATGTTTTCCACGTTTTTCAGCTCCAACGTTACTTTTCAGACCAGTTTCATGCTTTCCAACCTGAGGAAGTCGAGTTAGAGTTGGATGCATCCTTCAAGGATAATCCTATCCAGATTGTTGATTGCAGTACAATGGTTTTCCGGGGTCAGTCGGTTCCTCTGGTATGGGTGATATGGCAGCACATGTGAGTTCAGGACGAGACTTGGGAGAGGGAGGCCGATGTGTGATCGTAGTGGTCAGAGTTGTTTGGGTTTTCTTCTTCTACAGTGCGCTAGGGAAATTTTAGGATGAATTTATTTAAGGGGGGAAGTTTTTATGATCCCAGATCTTCTTTTCAGGTATGTTTTACCTTTTTATGGTGTTTTTTAGAAAAGAAGTGTTTCTGTAAATTTTTCATGTACACTCCGTAAGTACACATTGTATACTTCATTGCTGCAAGAGTCTATGTTCTGGCCATGTCATGACCACACACACGGTCGTGTGGGATGATGTGGAGACTACCTAAAGTGGAGTACGGAAAAGGCAGGTACACATAGTGTACTTAAAAAGTACACACCGTGTATTTTGTTTTTTTCATTATACGCACCAGGGTCACGTCTGACTGACAGAACCATATTCCTTTAGGTCCCATTCGTTTGAGTGAAACTGTACGGCTGTAGATATTCGATGAACCCTCAAGCCTCCATCCGTCCTTGGAATCGACCATCATCAATTGCATTGGAACCGCTGTCGTAAGCTCTTCATTCTCCTGGATCTTTGTTTCATGATTCCTTCTCTTTTCCAAGTTCTCATGGGTAGAGAGTTTTGTTCATTTTGTTAGATCTACAATGTTCTAAGATGATTCAAGACTCGTGGTTCAAGAAACATGATCTCCTAACCCCGAGGTAGATGGTTTGTTCTTTTCTGTAGAAATTATTTTAGTTTTTGTGCAAATTTTTCCAATAACCATGAATGGGGTATTGCAGGTTTAACATTCTAGCCCTATTGTTTTCCTTCTTTTATTGTATGCCTGAGTAGAGGTTATTTTTGTGAATAAAGAAATTTTGAGGTGCATTTGGTGTATTGAAAATGCATGTTTTTCAGATTTATGACCGTTTGGTCAAGTTTTTCTTGTCAGGCTGTTGCCATCTGCCATTCCTAGTATTGTAGGATGGTGTGACATCTGTTCTAACATGCCATTATGCTGTAGAATGCAAGACAAGTAGTTTCTGAGGTATACATTGGCCGTTACATGATGCTATACTTGCTGTTTAACACTGGGTCATGATAACCTAGTGTAATACACCATAGGTATAATTGACATTTAGGACTCTCCATAGCGTCTTTATAATTATACGATGTTATACCCCAAGGGGAATTGACATTGAGTGCTTCACTAGAGAGTCTGTAGTTCCTCGATGCTGTCCACAAGGGGAATTGACGTTGAGTTCTTCCCAATAGAGCCTTTAGTACAATACGAGACTATATGGGGAATTCACTATGAGTGCTTCCCCATAGAGTCTATACATTTTCTAAACGGGAGGGGTGAGACTATGTGTGCTTCCCAGAGGGATTCTTGTACTTGTGGGGATGAACCATAGGGGTATGACGTGAGTACTTCCCAGAGAGTTACCTATTGTGTTAGCTACTTGCTTAGCTGCTGCTTGATATTGAAACATTGGGTTGTACTATTTTTCTGCTTTGTGATCCCTGTTACTACTTCTTGTAATTTTACCTTCCATATATTCACTGACTGTCAGGCACATATCCTGTGGTGGATGCCTATTGGGATTTTTCTCGAACCCTGTTTGGGCCATTATTTTGGGCCCAAAAAGATTATATTGTTGCAGGTATAGACAAGGGAAAGTTCCCTTCTACTTCATGTACTTGATTGCATTGGAGCTGGAGAGCATGGGACCATGCTGAGGCTTTCGATGTCGAGGTGTTGTTTATCAATTTTATTTTAACTTTGGTAGTACAGTATTCATCATTGTGACTTGTTTGTCTGTTTTCATAGACATATGTAAAATGAATCATTATATATATGTGTGTGTGTGTGTGTGTGTTCTCTAGTTGTTTGTTATTACAGTCTTCCGTTGATTACTGCTGTTGGTTATTTTCTACTTCCACTATAGTATAATTGTTTCTCTTCAGCTGTGTTACTCTTCCAATGAGGGCATAGTATCCCCACTATCACACCCAAGGCCCTCACTACTAGTCGGCAGCCTCTGGCTTTAGGGGAAATGCGCTTGAGGCCATTTGACCAACCGGGTACGGGAACCTATTGGTGGCTTCCAGAACCGAGACGTTACAAATAACATGAATAATGTTGAACTTCCCATTTCCCCCAATAATGAGAAACTATCTATTAAGTATTTTATGTCGAAAAGACCCCCAAAAGATAGTTGATATTCTAATGAAATAGTGAAATACCAATGGGTCTAGTAAATGGAAATGTTAATTTCAGTTCCTCACTATTCTGATATATGGAATTTCGCTATGGTTGTTTATCATCTAGGGAGATAGACTGAACAATAAATAGTGTTTATTATTAATACCAAGACAATGGGATAAATTCAAGAGATGTAGTTTGAATACTTTATGATTATGTTTCTTAATAAGTATTTCCCTCAAAATCAATGAACAAAAATAGGGTGAAAATTTATAATGTTTATAGAAAATATGTTGAATCAGTCATGGTATACCAATATAATTTCACCATTATTTCAAGGAATGATTCATATATTGTTATAAAAAATTATTGTAAAATATATATTCTTTAGTGTATTAAAAAACCCCTACCAAAGGCTCTAACAATTCAGTAGTTTTGGATTTGTGATGACGTTTTTTTGATGTTCTCTCAAGGTGGAGATTTGGTTTGGAGAATGAAACAATAGCTACAAATATTAAAAATGAAAGATGGATTTTCAAGATGATGGATCTAATTATAAAGGTGGAATTAAAACTCAACCACTCTCATGACAAAAATTTGGGAATAAGCATAATTTGAATTGACTCAAAGGGATGGGGGAATGGTTCAAGAGAGGGATTCAAGCCCGCTGAACTCATCAATGTTAAAAAGTCAAGAGGAAGACAGATAATAAGGTGGATAAAATTATATAACCACCTCCTATTATATGATGCAATTTCTTGGAGAAAGAAAACTATGATGTACGCTACACTAAACCTTGAGTCATCGAGGGTAACCATCATCACCAGCCACCAAATCCAAAGAAGTGGGGAAAAAAATTCCACCACTAATGTTGATAGGGTTCCTGAATGTTATGTGGTGACTACTACAGTGGTTATTCATTCAAGAATAGTGAATTTACTATTTGAATCTAGTTTTACACATTCGTTCATAACTACTGAGATTAGTAGAAAAATTCAAACACCACCTTCAAATATGGAGGTTGAGTAATCATTGAGAGCAGAAAAAAGTGAAATTGTTAAATGAAAAGTATATAACTTCTCCCTAATTAATTTTTTGGGCT